>CM069303.1:30095000-31345000 GCA_035609425.1 Epinephelus awoara
TGCCATGGAGGGTCAGTTGAGATAGTCAGTGAAATAAGGACGGGAGGAAAGTGAAATGATAAAGAAAGGGTCTGGGAGGCAAAGACAAGAGCAAAGGGCCAACCAAGTTCTTCAACTTGTTGTTTAATATCAAGTTGTTTTTGCACTCTAATCTTAATACATGCATAAAGTCCTCACCTGTGTAATATTGGAAGTAGCCTAATAGAATTGTTCTCTTGTAAAAACAATAAGCTAATAACACTTCACAAGGTGTTATAAAATTTCTGCTCTGTATTTCAGTAGTAAACGGTGGCCCATCTGTGCTCCATTAACATTTATGGTTTAAGGGATCAATGATTCAGTTATGTTTGCTCTGATTGCTCCTGCGTAAAGTTGGGCTGCTCAGTAGGTTTGAATTGTGCTTTATTTTTATGAGCGACTCATTTTTTGCATGCCAGAGTTTAAGAAACCGTTAACTGAAAGTTTTTTTTTAATAATATGAGACCAAAGGGAGGATATTTGCTTTAAAATTCAGTAGATTCAAACCAAAACGTAATGGAAATATAAAGTGCAGTACTCATTGAAATAACAGATTTTACTCTTTTTTTGGTAGTCTGATGGAAATTATCTTCACTTTAGGTTTTTCTTGAGTTCAATACAACCTTAAAAAAACATTAAAAAGTGCTTGGAGGGTGTTTAAGTCTTCATCTCTTTCAGAAACATCTGAGGTTGCACAGGGTTAACAGTTTGTTCCTTTGTATTTAGGAATGACTGGTATGTGTCAGCCAAAGACAGAGATACTTTGAGAGTGGAAATTCTGCAGTCCTTCCATAGATGATACGTATCAGGCATGTTGAAAACACTTTTACTAACTGCAACCTCAGGCTGATGTCAACGTGTTTGTCAGTGAATGACAAGCAAATTGGGTGTGACTGCCTTGGCATGGATATGAAGAACACACACAGCACAGTCATCTGAAATAACAGCAAAACTGAACGCGCTTAACAGGAGACCGTTGTGGGTTGTTTCGTCCCTGACCTGTAATTTTGATATCTGTCCTTGCTGTGTGTGGATACATGGGAAAGGGTATGGGGACATTACGGATGAGATGGAGGTAATGAGGGCGGGGATGGGATGGGTTGGTTCTGTGTTAAAGAGGTTGTTTGACTTGCAAAGCAGGCCTGGGTGCTCTCGCACTGGGCTTTGAGAGAGGGCCCTTCCCTGGAAGTGGAGCACCAGGGACACGGACAGCTGCTGCGCTGCTTTGTGCCGGGTTGCGGGCCTTGTCACCCACAGGCATGAATTAGTGATAAGGAATGTTTCAAGCCATGAGGAGGTGTCGGGATCAGGTTTGTTGCACTGTGTTTCCTCTTTCTTAGTCCTCTTTGCGGGGTTATTCGGGGACAGGTGGCTCCTGCATGCAGAGTAGTCCCTCCATGCTTAGTTGGCACTGAATGGCATTTGTGCGTGTGTGTGTTTGTATGTGTGTGTTTTATCTCCTCTCAGCTCAGCGTCTTTACCCCACAAAGCCGTGACCCAAGGGTCAGCTATATGTACGGGGGATAACGCGCTACGCAAGCTTGTAGCAAAGCCTGGGGTAGTGCAGGTGCTGTGTGTGTTAGAGAAAAGCAGGTTGGCTCGGGTCTGGATGGGCTCACAGAGATCTATTTCCTCCTGTGAAGGACGTGACCAGTAGCCATGCGGTTGCCCTTTGTCTTGCTCTTTCTTCCATCTCCATCTCACTCTGCTCTCTCTTCCCCTCTCCCTCCTGTGCCGTCTCTCTTTGTCTTTGCCCTCCCTCCCCTCAGCATATTCAGATGAGGGCTTGGATAATAAAATTTGCTCGTGCCATGTCTGACAGTCCTGTTTTATCGCAGCATAGTGAAAGACATTGGCAGTGTTTGCAGAGGCTTTGTGGTCAGCTGCCCATCAAAACTTAATTGAGTTAAGGGAGACGTACAGTAAGAAGAGAGAAACGGTGGAGCCGTCGAAACATTTCATCATTAATCAAACAAAGCAGTACTCTGTGGCCTGATATTTGAATGTACAAACTTTTATCTTTATCATAATGTGTTGCTTAAATGAAAACAATCATTGACCCATTTAGAGGATCGTGATAAGTTTGAGCTCTCCTACTCTCCTGCCTGCCTCCTTACAGAAGTCTTTTTTTAAAGCCTTTACCTAACTCTCACCTGTGGGCAGAGCTGACATGTTGCCAGATCTCAAGGTGTGGAGACAGATAGGAGTTGCTCTTTACAGAGGAGAGAAAAGGGAGAGGTGAACAGAGGTGAACAGGAAGGAGAGAGGTGAGGCAGCCAGGTTAGGCAGGTTTGGTAGTGGGGTGTAGCGTACAAACATACCAGGAGGGCTGATATGAAGGAATGTCATTTGAACTCCTTGCTCTTGCAGAGAGCAACACACTCAATGCATCCTCCAACCCCCCCCCCGGCCTCACCCCCTGCTAGGTCTCCCTGGCAGATGGAGAAGGGGGGGTGGATGTCCTATATGTGCGTTTATGTGTGTGTGTTTTAGGCGTTATTGATGTCTCCGGGATGTTACAGTATTTGCTTGTGTGTGTGTTAATAGAGAAATCGAGGATGGCTTGTTCTGCTGAAACCCCCGTCCCACTGCGCAGGCTTCAGTCGATCATTTTAATCTCCCCCCCACACGTGAGCGAGGGGACAGCCTTTCCTGAAACTTGGCACACAGTACAGGGTGGGGTAACCAGCTCAGACCGGATTGACAACCTCCCTTTTTAATACTGTTCCCTCGCAGCTTGTTGCGTGTCCTCTTCCTCCTCCTGTGGAGTTTTTCCACAGGGTCTGCTCTGGCACCCCCCCCCCCCCCCCCTCCCTCCCCCCCATTTTCCTCCACCTCCCTCGCCTCCCCTCCCCAGCTCTCGACTGACACAGAGTGAACAAGCTGCACAGTCCAGCTCCCAGCATGCACTCTGATCCTCGCTGCCCTCTGCCTATCTGTCCTCCACGACCTCTTACTTGGTTTCTTGCACGAGTGCATGCTCACACACCCATAGATGTAGGCGTGTTTACAAGGAAACATCCACCTGCACACACATATAGTGCATAAACATCTCCACTTAGTCATTCACCCACTCATGGTGTTTAAGCAGGCACAAAGGCTGGCCAGAGGCTTTCAAAATTATTGTTTGCCACTATTTAGTCAGTGCCACTCACTTATTGCACATTGCCCCACGTCTGCTCTTGTATTAAATATGTAAATACACCTGTTGTGTCAATAGATTTGCTTAAAAATCAGCTCCAAGCAGATGTGATGTGTAACACTGTGGTGTTACTCTGTGGCTTCTCTCCAGTTACTTTGGACAGTCGCTCAATGCTCAAGCAAAAACAAGTGAAATGTTTCAATTGGCTGTTTTTGCTAGTAATATTTTTGGAGTTTGTTGCGTGACCTACCCCTTACATAAAAGATTATTTACTGCATTAAACATATGCAGCAAATGTAAAGCCTTCACTGTGAAGTTCAGTCTCAGGTCAGGCACATGTAGAACACAAAATGACTTTCATAACTTTAATTAGTCCTTGTGGGGAATAAGGAACACTTCATGGTGAAGGGTTTTGATATGGATGGCTTGGGTTAAAAAACAGATATGTTCATGAAACTGTCAACGTGTCGATGTGAAAAATCAGTAGAGATGTTTTTGCATTGCCAAGATACTAATGAATAAAGATGACTTGTTTGAGTGAATCATTTCAGATTTTTTTTTAGTGACAGAAAAAGTCAGTACATAGTTTACTCGGATGAAGGTCATAAGCATTCAGCAGTGTTACTTAACTTGTGGCCTGTGGGCCGAATCTGGCCCGTGATCGGGTGTCACGTGGCCCGACGGCCATTCTCTAATTCACAATGAAAATATTTTGATTTATACCGGGATTTTTTTGCACTTAGAATGTAATTAAGGTGCCAGAGTGCAAAAAAAGCATCAAAATAGATGTGGCAAATTAGCATTTTTACACTTCTGGTTTCTTCGTCTCAAAGTCAGTTGGTTTTTGGTTTGCCTTAAATAAGGTCTGTGGTCAGTTGAAGCTTAAGAGATTTTCATGTTATGTTCTATGACATGAAATACATCAGCAGATACCCACTTGTGAATTTTGAAGCTTTTATGAGCCTTGAAAAAGGCGGTTGCTAGCAAGTGGCTAATGAGCCTATAGAGCGTCATCACCCCAGACACGACTTTACAGCCTAATTATGGTGGTGCAGTTGAAGTCATGTGACTGTAGTGTATTTTGTTTATAGTTAAGTATTAGCTTTTTAGTCATGGCAATTGCATTTACGCTTCAAAAATCATAAAGCTGTGTTTCTTTGTGAAGATTATCTTGCTGAGCAAATGTGTAAGTATCTTAACTTTTGTTTGCCACGCAGCTTCTTTCTGCAATGATATAAAATCCAGTGGAAACATACCATTGCTTTTTGCTGAGGGAGCCAGTGCAATTTTAACTCTCGGGTTGGCTTACAAAAAACCTGCAGCACTTTGTGAAGCTTGTTTATCAAAAGAAATTTAAAAATGGGAGGATCCCTGGGACCCCCATTAGAGGTCTGGGCTAAGTCCTGAATGTGTCCTCAAATTTTAGAAACATTCTGTGTGCACCTGACACCTGACCGGCTGCTGTGTCTGGAATTGCCTCTTGGTTAGATAAGTGAGGACAGCCAGTGTCAAAAGGTTGAAAACATGATGTTTGTTTATTGCGTATACTAATACATTTTATTAGTATTTGTTTATAAACTGGCCCCTGTCATTTTGCAAAAGTGGCCCCCAGGTACAGCAAGTTGAGCAAAATCATATCATCAGCACTTCACTGATTTCTTTAATGGGTCACAACATGTTGCAGACCAATTACTAGTGTTCATCAACCACCTCAGTATATACTGTACACTGTTATACAGCAGCTTTAACTTGTCAGAGCAGTGCCTGGTTTTTGTTACAGTTTGTCTGTTTTCCAGATGTTGCCATGATTTTTAAGACAGATTTTTGACATATTGAATAATTTCGCAGTCTTTTCCTTTTCCTGAGTTGTGACATTTTGCTTTGAAAGCTCATCCATCACAATGCTGATAACCAAACCTGTTTTACAGCTATAACAATACTAATTGGCACACAACCTGATATGACCTAACTCTGTAGATTTTTGCCAAGATATTTGAGAGTCCCTCTGTATCTCATGGACTGTGCAATAATCCCTTGTGAGGGATCCTGTATATGCACAACAGTGTATACTTCAGTGTTTAACTTGGTATCCTTACAGTTCTTACAGTAGCACTCCTCTCATACCTTCACCTCCATACGGCCCTCTTTGTGTATGATATCAGAGGGGCCCCTTGTGTAGATCTATAGAATTTGATTTCATAAAGATATGAGGAGGAGTTATTAAAGCTGTAGGATCTTAAGAGCAGGATACTAGGACTATATAGGTGGGCGATGTACATTAGTTTAGTTAAAGAGACTGTATTTCCATATACTGTGCTGCGTCCCGGCCATGACAATGAAATCTTTAGTTGGACTCAAGTGAGTTCAGTGTTCTTTGTTTCATCACAATTGTAGTCAAGCCCTACGCTTGTACTTAAGATTGTGTCCTCCATTAACGTTTTGTGTGTACTGGTTTGTGCTCTGAAGCATTCCAGTGTATATTTCTGACTGTGGTGAATCGATTAATCAATATTCCTCTCTCTTCCTTTATCCACATAAAGAATGTCATGAACTGATCTATTATTTCCTCCTTGTCTTTCCCCTCCATCTCATCCCTCTATCCAACTCCTCTCTCCCCTCAGACAGGCAGACGGACAGACGGCAGGACGGATACACGGGTGGGGGCTGTGCTAGGCGGCTCGGCGGCAGGCTGGTGGAAGATGTCGTCAGGAGCCGGCGGGAGGGGTGGAAGGCGGCTCAGGGGGACAGCAAGCAGCGGCGGCGGAGGAGGGAGAGGAGGGGCAGGAGAAGCAGAGGAAGGCCCTGTGGGGATCCCGTTCCCTGAACACAGCGCAGACATCCTGGGCAGCCTAAACAAGCAGCGGCTCAGCGGCCTGCTGTGCGATGTGCTCCTGGTTACTCAGGAACGGGAGTTCCCAGCTCACCGCTCCGTCCTGGCATCCTGCAGCACCTACTTCCACAAGCTCTTCACTTCAGGGGCCGCCGCTGACCAACAGAACATCTACAACATCGACTTTGTGGCGGCGGAGGCTCTGGGAGCGTTGCTGGACTTTGCCTACACAGCCACGTTGACAGTCAGTCACAGCAGTGTGGCTGACATCCTTGCCGCTGCACACCTCCTGGAAATCCCACCTGTCCAGGACGTCTGTACACACCTGCTGGACACCAAAGTGCTCTCCCCGCCGGTACAACACCATTATAGAACTAGAAGTGACATGTGTAAAAGTCGAGTTTAAGCTTTGAGATTTGATCTGCTCTGCCTTAATGAATAAGTGACACCACTAGCAACCCATTGTAAGTGTTGAATTAACTTATAGCAAAGCACAGACCAAATGTAATTCTCCTGCTTCAGCCACTTAAGAAATGAGGTGTCCGTTCATCATACCACCCCCTTCATTAAATAGTCAGCATAGTCAAGCTTACATCATGGCCTTTATCAGGCTGTCTCACCATGCCAAACACACACCCACAGTCTTTGAGTTCAGCACTTACTCATTCTGAGCCAATAACGTGCAGAAGGACAGCGTGCTATTTAGCCAGCTACAGACGCAGCATATCACAGCTACACTTCAACATGATCAAGTGTAGCTGTGATATGCACATGCATGTGCTCATGGGTATAATGAACCCTTGGGTGTGCATCCAGGATACCCAGAGAGTGATATGTCTGTGCTGATAGGCCTTACAGATGTAGATTAAGGTCTGCTTTGTCAGCTTTCACTTCAGCTGATGTGCTATGTAGAAAGACGGATGACGCATCTCCACTTGCCTCCACTGTACAAAAATGAAGTCAAAACATTAAGGATACAGCTGCTGCCATCTTGAGCTGGTGACATAATTTGGTATGCCCAATAGCAATCTCCTCTCTGTCCAGTTCATCCAACCAATTGCAAACAGCGCCAATGACTAGAACAAATAGCTTTTAATCATCACATCAAACTCCCCCTTTATGGCATCAAATAACTAATTAAAACCAAACTAATCAGAAAACCACACACTTGAACTAACATCAGTTTAACAAGAGTTACATAAAAAGAGAGAAACCATCTTTTGGAAAAATGTATTTGATGTGCACTTTGATGTTTTAGATTGGCCTATGTCCCATCCACTGACATGGAGGGGGCGGAGTTTATGATCAGTACTGGAGCCAGCCACAAGGGGGCGATCCAGATGTCTTGGCTTCACTTTTAGGCAGCTGTCATGTCATACATATTTATTATACAGTCTGTGGTGCAAACTTTCCCTGACTTTGAATTTCTCCTGCACTCACTCTTTGTTCCCCGTCATGTTTCACTAGGCGGGCAGTGAGCGAAGAGATGAAGATGAAGATGAGGACGGGAAGGGCAGAGGAGGCAGGGAGCAGGGGAACCGGGTGCGGGCCCGGGAGTACCTGGAGTACTTCCAGAGAGGAGCGCACTGGAGCAGCAGCTGCAGCACACCAGAGCTCAGGGACCTGCCCACACACCTGCACTTTAACCATGGTAATGGGGGGGCCCCCAGTAACGGGGGTCCTGCTGGCCCTGGTGAGTACTACTCCCCCCTCGCCCTCGCCTTGGCCCAGGCCCCCACACAGGAGCCAGAGGAAGAGGATGAGGATGAAGAGGAAGATGAGGACGGGGACACGGTGCAGGGAAACGGAGCAAGCCTGGGGTCATCTTACTACCCTCCATCCCAAAATGGGCACTTCTACCTCCCCCCTGAGTCCAGGCTGGGGCAGGACACAGAGGTGGACGATGGAAGCAGGGAGGCGATGGCAAGGGAGAGGGGTTCCGCCAGCGCCCTCCTGCAGCAAATGATGGACTCCATCGAGAGGCAGAAGGAGCGCGCAACAACAGGGGAGGAACAGGGAGATGGGGATGACCCCGACATGGAATTTTACTTGAATTATTTTAACAGCACGCAGCACGAGGATCCAGCTTCAGCTGCTGTGACACAGGGAGTGCCGCCGCTCTGGTTATCACGGGGCAGAACAGGCCAAGACAGAGTAGGCGGAGGAGGAGAGAGGGTGGTGGGAGAGCGAGGCAGCGGGGGTGGAGCGGGAGGAGGTGGAGGCGAGAGGAAGATGCGCTCTAAGGCCTTCCAGAAATGCCCCATATGCTCCAAGGTCATTCAAGGAGCAGGCAAGCTACCCCGCCACATCCGAACGCACACGGGGGAGAAACCTTATGAATGCGCCATCTGCAAAGTGCGCTTTACCAGGTAAGCCCAATTAATGAAGTGACTACCCCATGTCACATGTACTAATAGTCTTGGACTTGGCACTGTGGACAAATTGCCCAGCAGTGGGAAACACCACAAAGCCAAGAGCAGGAGCATTAGCGCTAACCAACTTAGCTTTGCATTAAGGAGGCAGCGCTGTTTGTGAATCTTAATGTTTACCTTCATCATGACTGAGTGTCCCTAACCAGGTTTTTTAATGTCACATTGAAGCCAAATGCTGATCAAAATGGCATGCAGGGTGTTCCAGCTCTGAGAGAGGGGTCAGGTGGTTATAAAAGTCTTTTTTATTGTGACTTGCTTCATAGCAAAGTCCTGGAATTTTAACATAGGGGTCCTATAAAAGAAGGCTGTGCCATGGCAGTGTTATCTAGTGGAGGGCTGCTATAAAGTGTTCTGATACAGAGGGGGATTACAGGCTCTGGATGGTACTCTATGTGCGCCAATGCAGTAATTTGAACTTTTGATCTCTGGTTATGTTGATTATTGCCCACGGCAGAGTAGTTAACACCACCCCCCTCCTCTCTCTCTGACGCTCCTTTACCTCTCTAATGAAATCTGCCATGTGCCGCTCAGATAAATGTGGCCACTCTACAGCAGGGGACTTGAGCGCACATGGTTTTCCCTGTATTTAGGAGTCCTGCCTTTTCCTTGAAATCATTCCTTTAATTAATTAATCAGTGGACTTGTGCTGGAAATAGATGCAGTAGGCTAGAAATACCCAGAACCACTGCTGGCATGGCAGGTAGGGAAGACCAATCTGAATTTGCCTTCTAGCTAAATTCGACCGGCAGTGGGAAGGGGGTATTGTAATCTTAATCCTGTTTGATCAGGGTTAAGAGTGTGCCTCGCACGGTAATAAATCACTCCTGTCCTTTAAATAATTCACCTCTGTCAGTGTGCCACTTTGTTCCAAGTCTTCAGCCTGTGTGTATGTGTGTGTAGGTGCATGCATGTGTTTCTCCTCACTTATATTTCTTTGTTAATTTTTATATTTGGGGCACAGCTTGCACACACCTGAATAGGTTGTGGTGGGTTGACTTATTTGTTTGTATGACAGCTAATCTACCCACATGGTGCGTGCCTATGTGTGTGTGTTTACGTGTACAGTATGTGCATGCTTAAATACAGTTGTCTTAACTACGCTTGTTTGTGTAGGAGCCCTCTGCCCTGGGTGCAGGAGGGTTAGACGATTAAAGAGCTCGGGAGCTAGAGAGATAGTAAGGGCTAAAGGGGGGAGGGAGGGACAGGAGTGAGATGAAGGCCAAGGCAGCCTGATAAAGTTCAGTGGGCGGCAGTGTAACGTCGCAACGTAAAAAATATTTCAGGTTGTAATGAGATGACGTTGGATTTAGAGAAGTCATAGTTTGATCTTGTTTTGATTAGTTGTTGTATTTGGAAAGTGAGTCATCCATATGAGCTGTTTGATTTGCTTAGAAGTGACACCTGCTCTTATCCAAAATTCAATCAAATTACATCTCGTGGGGGGAGAACTAGGCTGCAGGATTGATGACGTTTTACAGGCTCATTTATATTTCAGTACTACTCAACGATAAAAGTCAAGTTTTCAAAATGATTTTGGAAGTGTACAGCTGCAGAGGACATTCAAGTCACTCATTTTCTATTCTCAAAGCACACGCATTTTAGTAATCTGTCATTTGTTATGGTGTCACCCTCATCGAAAAGTTAACAGAAATCATAAAAATGCCAACTGACACAGTGAACGTTGAGCTTTCTCGTCAGTCGACAGTTGTGCTCTTGTGTGTAATTACACAGACAGAGATGTAAAGTTTATGGCTTCTCCTCATTTGGCCTGTCTGTCATCACAGAATAATCCCATTGGAAGAGATCCAAAAGATGGCTGTTTAATTGGAAATAAAACCATCCAAAGCATATTAAGCTGACCACTGTGCACAGGAGAATCAATTATATATTTTGAGCTAATTTGTGTTTGACAATACATGTTTTGATTTGTAACTGAGGCTGGAAAGAAAGACTGAAGCTGGCTGTGTGTGTACTAGGTGTATTCAGATATGTGTCAGCTGATCCTCTTGTGCATTTGATTTTTTTTTTTTGTCTGTGTATTCTGATATGATCTTGTTTATTTTTCTTTTTTTCCAGGCAGGACAAGCTCAAGGTTCATATGCGGAAGCATACAGGAGAGAAGCCTTACCTGTGTACGCAATGTGGAGCCGCCTTTGCTCACAACTACGACCTGAAGAACCACATGCGTGTACACACCGGCCTGCGCCCCTATCAGTGCTCAAGCTGCTTTAAGACTTTCGTGCGCTCGGATCACCTGCACCGCCACCTTAAGAAGGACGGCTGCAACGGCATCCCCTCTCGTCGGGGCCGGAAGCCTCGGGTGCGAGAGCCGGGGCTCCTCGATGCCCCCCTGGGCCTGCTGAGCCCCAGCTCTGACACAGGCCCCGGGCCTCGCACCATCAGGGGACGGCGGCGCTCGGAGGCGTCCTCAGCAGCAGAGGTGGAGGGGGCTGCCGGAGCCCATGCACACAGTCCTCAGCTGCAGGAGCTGGCGGGGGAGGCAGGGCCCTGAGACTGCAGGGGCGACAAGGACACTGCTGGACACCATAGTCACTCTGCACCGCCTGTGAGACAGGCCAGTGAACAGAGAGGAGAAAAAACATGCAAAGGCAAACTTTAAAAAAAACAAAACAACTAACTATTCCTCTATAAACCAAATCAGGGTGTCACAAAAAATCTAATCTTTATATTTCTTTCTCCTTTTACTTTAGGAAATGGAGTAGACATGCAAGCACTTGAGTCGGTTTATCTGTTTAAAGAGCAAAGAACGCTTCAAATCATGCACCCATGACGTCCACTTTCTGGGCCATTTCTTTCTTTATAATGTTAAGGGTTTTATACATTGGCATATGTGCTTAGGCAAATGTATGATAGATACAAAGAAACTCAAAGCAACTATGCAGTTGATTTAGATTTTTATTGGTTTTGTCCTCACAGCCTTCAAGCTCTAAGCAAGGTGTCTATCAAGCACCTTCTGGCTGCTGTACGGGTGAAGCGAGGACAAATCCTCCCAGTGAAAACAACTCTTTTTCTATTCTTTTGCAGGTCTGAAATGTACAGTTACCATAGAAACACCATTGCCACAATATGGCATATGCAAGGAAAACTCACCACAATTTTGATGCAACAGTTTTTTCTCTCTAAATGTTCCAGAAAGAATCAGACAAGGGTTTGATTGAAGTGGTACTTACTCTATAAAATGCATTTTAAGAATCTATGGTTTGTCTTATTGAAAAAAAACAAAACAAATTCATGTAGAGTCAAATCCACTTTAACGGGGGCTCTTCAATTGCAGGACTAGGGAATATGAGGGGTGGAGGGTTTGTGTTTCTAAAGCACTACCATTGTCAATGTATCTGTTGGCTTGACTACGTTGCCTCTTATCCCTCACAACCCTGCAATTTCAGCATTTCTGTTTTCCCTTTTAATTTTTTTTTGTCGTTGTTCCTTTTTGTTGACTGCTTCGGGTACTTGACACTTTATAATTGTATACATGTATATACAGCAGGTGGTGATATGACATTAGTCCCCTCTTAATGCTGAGGTGTACTTACCAATCGGGTTTTTTCCTCTTAGGCTTGATGTCATATTTCTCACAGAGTGAAGCTCGTGGGTGAAAAAAAAACCTGTATGAATGTTTGATGACAAAAAAAAAAAGCATTGAGTCACCCATTTTGTCCTAAACTTAACACTTGACTTGTATAGTTCCTGCCCAGAGGATGAGGAGGTAGAATGAATGAATGTGCTTAACTTTGTGCAGTTTTTTCGGATTCTGTCCTTGTGTGACAAGGCGCGGGTAGCATTTAACCAACCGCAGGTTAAAGGAATGGCAGGGAGCCCGAGTGAGAAAATGACAAAGAGTACGAAGAAGAGATAGATGAGCACCTTTTTTTCTATATTTGCACAGCTTTACTAAAGATATCCAACAGAGCAAGAGAGAGAGGTATATTTAAAGGAAGTGGGCTGGTGTTGGGGAGGGAGTGAGAGGAGGTTTATGTATCATGCTTATTCCAATCTTTTTTGCCCTAGGGACCACACAACCGTGAGGCAACCTGTATGATGAAGAGAGCAATAAATACCTGTCCAAGTTGGGAGGCCAAATAGGAGCGCAGCTGCAGCTGGTTGATGGGGGAGGGGAGCAAGGGAAGGGGAGGGGGATCTCACAATGTCTGTTGCATTCCAAAAAATAATCTCCCCCAGCTCAGCCACGTTTCCAGGCAGGAGGGGATCAAATCAGGCCTTTTCTCTCCCTCGCTCTCCCTCTGTAGTCCTCTAATGCCCCCGAACTAGCCTGGAGGGGATATTATTATATTAGAGCCTGGTGTTACTGTGGGTAGGACGCCTGGTGCTGGCAGTTTAGTATGTGAGTGTGTTCATATGTACGTGTGTTTGTGTACATGTGTGTGTGCGTGGCAGCCAGGGTCGCTCTGGCCACATCATCACTGAGTGAGTCAGCCGCAGCCTGTTCAAACATGCACCCTGAGCTGCCAGCCCCAATGCACTTTCTCTGTCTCTCACACACATGCTCACACACACATATACACACACACTCCGCTCACTGGGTCCAGGTATCCTGTAGAGAATGGGAAAACACCAGGGCTGACATATCTGTTTGACTATTGTAAGTGACTCCATACATCTGGATTTGTTAGTCTTAAAATATCCAAGTTTTGTTATTGTACTCCAAATTCAATGCTATTTTCCAAACGAGCACATCGAGCCTTTGAGTCAGGAAGAGAACATGCATGTGATTTAGAGCCCCCCCCCCTCCCCTCTTCACCCCACCCTGTAATTTCTGCAGTGGTGCTGTAGTTCAACTATCAGTCCTTTGCACCTTAATTGGAAAGAGACAGGTTATGAATGCACTTTGTTACTGAGGAGGGCACTTTTGTCAGCGAAACGGGTACTTTGAAACAAACCAGTTGCAAATGAGATCAGTCCTTTCTTCTGTCCACGGCGGTGAAGTCGAGCTCCTTCACTGGTTTTGTTCAGGTTTTGACGACAAGCTGCCAAAAAAAACACACACCTTCAGATCTCTCAAAGAGACGGCGGGTAGGCTCGGATACAAACACGTTGGGTTTTGTGACCTTAAGAGGAGACACAAATAATCCATGTAACTGATTGCACTTGAAATGTCGTGAGTTGTCTTTATGTCTTAATGCAAAGGAAGGGGCTGGAAGGAGGTGGCAGACAAAGAAGAAAGGATACTGTGTGCGTGTATGCATGCATACTTTTTTTTTTCATGTCGTGCATGTGCACAAGCATGTGTCGTTGGCTGGCAGGCTGGAGGGTCTCAGGACAAGCTTGGATAAACAAACTTTGTGTCGGCCCCATCTGTTCACCAGCTACTCTCCTAACTACACGTGTACTCCGAGGAACCGCAGTGATAATAGGTCCACGGTACCGCAGAAGCAAAAATACCGTATTGTTGAACAACTCATTGGACAGTTGCTTGTTTACTTCATGGCTCTCTTGGTGCAGATTTGCATAACTCTTTGTTTACCCTGGTTGGTCATTGTCAGGGGTTGGCTAGGTCTTGGGAGTTTTAGTTTCTATTTTTGCTCCTCTGTTATGACAGAGATGGGGTTTATTAATGCACAGTTCGACTCCCACAGGCAGACCAATGCAGGCTGTGATCTTTATGTTGTGGTATGTTGATGTGGACCGCTTAAACCAATTTTGTCTTGATGTGGCAGGAGGTGAAACCTGTTAGCCACCTTAAATATGTTTCTTTGGACCTTTGATATTTCCCCAAAAGTCTTATGTTGTTTGTTGATTAACCAAAGCTTTTTTGCCCTCGATCTTAGTCTGCTGTCTACGAGATATTGAAAGTTTGTCTATAATTTATCCAGACTGGGCCTCCCTGACTACGCCACACACAGATGCCCTCCTCTTGAATACATATGCAGAAATGTGTGTGAAATCATACAGATATTTACTTGAGTTTGCTTTCTCTCGCTCTTTGTATCCTTGTGGACGATAGAATCAGAGGTTTAAGGATGTATAGTTTTTTTCTGTCTGTCTACACTTGTTTTTTTTTCTTAAAATAACGTGTTGTGCTACATTTTTTTCTAACAATTTTACATGGCTGTGCGTGCGTGTGTGTGCGTATGTGTGTGTGCGTGTGTGTGTGGGTGGGTTGGGGTCATGGTTTTGGGTTGCTGTGCCAGGAGGGTGGGGTAAATGGGTGCTTGGGTGGGGTTATGGATATAAAGCCTGATAGCACTGGAAATGGTGCTTTAGCTGAGAGAGCAAAAGTTTGCACTAATGTTAAATGTCCTTGTCCTGCTTATGGGAGAAGGGCAGGAGACCTCAGAAAGGCCTGCAAGTTTCCATGAGCACAGAGCAGTGTGGTTAATACTCAACGGTCTCACAACGAGTCCATCCAACCCCTCCGTAGAAATAATCATGTACAGTATATTAAGAAATATACAGACGTCCAACTACAACGACAAATACCAAAGGAGAAGAAATGGCTTGCATTCAAGTCATTGGACATTTTAAGCTACCAATCTCATGTTGGATTAATAGAGTTTTATTGTTGAATCTGAAGGCTCTTAAAAAGAGAACTTTTAATGGACACTAGATGTGTGATGACAGCAAATCATATTTGCTCTTTATATTAAGAAATATTCCAAATATACAACATTTAGGCACTTAGAAAGTAGCAAAGCCTCTCCGAAAACATTTGAAACATTTGAGTTGGTCTGATGGCTGAGATGTTCTGCGTGCAGGTGCCAGAGATATTGAATCCAGTTATTTAAAAAAAAAAAAAAAAAAGGAGATTGGATTGTATCAGCATTTGTCTCATGAAGTTGAAATGATTATGAAAAACATTGTTATTGTTGAACACTGTTATTTTGACCATTGCTAAACTGGATGATTTCAGTTTCTGAAAAGATTTAAATGTTTTCGGGCTGAAGCAGACTGGGACTCTGTGGCCTTGTCTGAGCAGCACTAAGCTTTTTTTGTTTTTCTTTTCTTTTTTTTATTGTTTCCAGACAGTTGTATTTTGCAGTGTGGGGCCGAGGCTCACTCCCACCAGGTGGACAATGCATCGAGGGCCACAGTGTGCCTTACGTGGGCAGGGACCGACAAAACTCCCTACTTCTTTGTCTGTTTTTTTTCTTCCCATATTTAAAAAAAAAACAAAAAAAAAAAACAATTCAAAAGCTTGATTGGCTTGGTACTGAAATTAGTCACTCATCTGTTTAAGCTTTACTTGAATTAATTTATAACAATGTCTCTGTACAAGCCACCACTTCAGAGCTTTGCCTCTACGGTTCCACAACTGGTGCGTCCCCAGCCTCAGCCCCACACCAAGGTTACTCTGACACAGGCTACACTGAGACAGTCTCAGAACTTCATTGCAAGTGTTTTTCCAAATTGACCTTGATATGTTTTTACCCTGTGCTGTTATCAAAGAGTTTCGGTGAATCTATCTGAGAAGGCCATAAAACAAAGACGACCAACAACGATGATAACAATTATTATAACTGTAAATACTCAAGCGAAGCAGGACGAGGTGACTGTTAATATTGAGATTGCAGACGGGGGACTATTCGCTTTGCTTCGTCATTTTCCCGCACACCTGATTTTTTTTCGTGTGTGTTTTCCATCAGGCTCTTGATGCACAGCAAGCTGAGCGCAGCATATGCAGTACGGCACAATGCGCAGCGTGGCTCTGGCACTTACACAGACAGCCCTGGGTCCTTCAGAGAGGCAGGCTGCTGTCTGTTGGCTGCTCTCAGCCAAGTGGGGACAGTTTGCACTTGGAGTCTCTGTCAGTCTCTGGGGATGCAAAGGTTGGCATACAGGGAAGAGGATTAAATACGGGTGGTAGGGGAAAGCTGGATGTTGTTTTTCAGGGATGAGGTTAGAAAGCCCAGGTGATGGACTGTTTGCTGAGCGGTGGCTCAGTGCTGGTCCTTTAAGCTGGTAGGAATTGCATGGCCACAATATGATAAGAATTGTAACACAAAGGAGGTCACCGCAGACTTCACATTGGGGAAACTGCAACAATGAGAATGTTGCTGATCTCTTTTGTCTCTATGTAAGTACTACTCAGGTGGAAAATACACTGCTATGCATTGGGTTTCAATGTAAGTTTATGGTATGTCTAATCACCCTCCAAGTTCTCTGTATTTGCCTTTTCTTGTTCGTACCGATATTTAACATAATAGTTCCCAGAAAGATAAAAGCAGGAACAGTTCCCTCATTGTAAAGTGGCTGTGACCAGCCTATTTCTCCATCTAATATTGATCCAGTGAATTGTTTGTTGGAGGGAAGGAAGCCACTGGAGATTCAGTCTTATTAGTCAGGCTGTAACATTTTTGAAAGGAGATGGGGTTGGAAAAGCACGGGGGGGAGGGTAGGGGCGGGGGCGTATGTTCTCTTACTCTCTTCTCCCATCGCTCTCCCTCTCTCAGGACTCAGAGTCTACATCTTTGCTGCCGACTGGCCTTTGATCAAAGATCACACACCCTCAGCAGGGGAATCGACAGGAGAGAAAGGAGGGAGAGGGGATTGGATGAGGTGCGGAGGAAGAGACAGTTTCAGTTTTCAGTCACCTAAAACCAATTTAGGATACATTCCATAACTTCATACTGTGATTCCCACTTTGGAGTTTTTGGCAGGTGTAAAGGATGTGTGTTGCAGACAGTAGCGGGAGACGGTCAGCGTTTTGCAGTTGGCCGTTTCCGTCGTCACTCTGTCTCGCCTCACTATCCCTCCGCTGTACGACAGACAGACGTGTAGACAGACAGGTCTAAAGGCCCCCCGGTGCACCGCTATCCAACTGCCTTTTTTTTTCAGCTTCTGCGATTGTAACAAAAGCACTTTGCGAAAGGCCATCCTGAATTTTGTGTGCTTTTATTTTATGGTTATCACTATTGTTATTGTTTTTGTTGTTCCTGTTGATGTTTTTTTTTTTTCTCAGTGCAAATTATTATTTAAATGCAAAAAAACAATTTGATGAAAATGAAAAAAAAAAATTTAAAAACTTGAATATTTGGTAGGTGGCTCAAGCTGCTGCCTCATCCGGACATAAACAAACACATCTCTGTTCTACTACCACCGTACCTGTTATATGCAGCTTATTGCATAGTCACACAAAAGTGTATGTGGTGGGGGGGTCCTGGACAGACCTCCCCCTGCCTGCTCTCTGCTTATTGTCTCAGATCTTGTTGGGAGAAAGGTCATTTGATCTCATTTTGGGAGACTCCTTTTCTTGAAAAAGAAACCTGTACAACAGTTGCAAAGCTTTCTGAGAAGGCTAGCTGTGCTGAATGTTAAACATGCAGTGTTGTATCCACTGCAGAATCTTTTTGTCTGCAATAACGCCCTGTCTGTTGAGTTCAAGGCTGGATCTGGTATCCATATAGCGCTTAAATGATTATGAGAGACGGATGAAATAGCCAAACGACCATCATGCACTTTTGCAAATCAGTACAGAAATTTTTTTTGGCCTTAACATCTTTGTCAAATCAAGTTTATCGCAGTAGAGTGAGAAGAATAATGATCGCGATAAGCATTCAATAAATCCATAGTTCAGTAAATGACTTGGGAGAGAAAGAAATAGGCTCCTATTTATAATAGATTGAGTTGTAACTGTGATTATTATGATAATCCTTTACAGAGCTTTTTTCTGATGTACATTTAAAATGGCAGAATTCGTCCCAATTCTCAAACCTGGACGTTAAATGTAAACGCACACAATCACATCAGGCAGGAAACTGTCTCCGTGTTAAAACTTTCTTCCTTGTCACACATCTGACCACGCGCTCCGCTCTGTGTATCACAACAAGTGCATCCCAAAGGCAGAGCACCTGCTGTGGCATCACTAATTGAATGGAGCGTGGCCAGAAAGTGCAACGTCATCGAACGCTTTAACCCGCAGAGTGTCGGCGGATGTTTTCCTCCCTATGTGATTCATTGTGGGTTTACTGTTTTAAAAACGACCCCTTTCTCTTCACAAAGGTTTTTTTTTCATAGCGTAGCAGTCTGTCAGTCCATATCTGTTGGAAGCTGCAGGGGGGGAATATTGGTGATTTTTGGAGAATTTGCACTTTTTGGCGATGAAAAGAAATTGTATTGTATATGAGACCACTAAATCCACACAGTCTAAACCATATAATTCCATTTTGTGTCATTTTTTTTTGGTTCTGTTCTTCTTTTTTTTTAATATATCCAAAAATGTCTGGCATCTGGTTGTCTGGTTTAAAGAATATAAAATCTTTCTATTAAAAACAATGGTTGCAAAAATTGGCGTGGATAATTTTGTCTCTTATTACAACTTATTGCACATTATACGTTAGTTTGTGACAATTTTAAAAACAGTAGTCTTTGGTACTTCTTTACCAAACACTGGCTAGATGCTATACAGCTTGCTACACTACACTTACATACCAAAACTAAGCTAATGTGACTTTTACTCAATTTTAAATTTCATGACACAACAAAAATCCTTTTTTATACTGCGCCCTGGATGGACATTGCCTTATTTATTTTACTGATCTCCACATACACTCTTCCGACATCCACTTCACACCACTATAACATCAACATTACCCTTCAGAAATTGCATTGCTTGGTCAGACTCTGATGCCTTACTTGAATTCTTTTGTTTTTGGGGGCATTTTTAGAGCCCTCCACCTTGGGATGGTCACTGTTCGGTAGTGTTCTCTATAATTTAGGAATTATTCTTAAAGGAATACTTCACCCCCCCAGATGATCATATATATATTCGTTACTCACCGAGTGTTACAATGAATCTGTGAAGAAAACTTTGTTTTTCTTGAATGCCTCGATAGTGAACGAAGAATCCAAAAAGGCGAACATGCTTTATGAATTAAAGTAATCAGGGTCCACATTTAACAACAGCAAAACTAGATCAAAATATATATTTACAAATTGTCACATGACTCTCATAATAATAATCTTAGTCTCATTTATCCATTTATATACTAAGCACTTCCCAAACACATGCTATATCGCTAAAATAGGCTGTTGCAATATAAAACACTTTGGTGTCCTGAGCATGCTTGTTCGTGCTTGAGACTGTTTGTACTGATGTGTTTTACATCATAGCATTTTGGCAAAAATGTATGCTTTTGGGAAGTACTGAGCATAAGAGTGGACAAATGAGATTTGGATTGATAATAATGCATTTTATTTATAGCCATATTTCAAAGCACTTATGCACACCTTACAAGACACAGTTCAGAACAAAACAATAATGTATCTACAGATCATGCAGTCAAATAAATCAGGAATACACAATTTTGGGTTTGTAAACCAGTTTGTAAACCAATGTTTTTGATATAGTTTTGCTGTTGTTAGATGCAGACCCTACTTCAGTTTGTAAAGAATGTTCGCCTTTGTTAGATTCTTCATTCACTGTGGAGGCACGTAAGAACATAAAAGTTTTCTAAATGAATTAAAGCTAACACAAGGTGAGTAATTAATAGACGACTGGTTATTTTGCAGTTGAAGTATTCCTTTAAAGGTAAACTATGTAGGACTGTTGGTTACAGTTGGTGAACACGCCTTCCTGCAAAAGTGAAATCAAAAGCCAACCCCAGATTCACTCTCATTTGGCATTTCGCCTGGCTGCATTTGTTTTTTTTTTCAGAGGTGTGCCTCTTGGATTCCTGCAGCTTGTGGAGTCAGAAATGTTTTATTGGCAAGTAAATTTGCACTTAGAAGGAATCTGGCTTGGTTTTCATTTTGTGCATGACCTAAGAAAACTGGTCTGACAACTGGTCGCTACCTTTTATAAAGGCCAGACCTCACCTGAGCGCTGTGGGAGTACACGCCCATAAACGTCCCAAACACAGACAATAATAAGAAAGTAAGAGAATGATCCACACACTTCTAGAGGGTCATGAGTGATGATTCAAAAGGATTACTTCTTCAAGAGTCTAAACATTGAATTTTTAGGAAACTCTTACATAGTGTACCTTTAAATAGACAGTATTCTACCATGTTACATTATCCTGTCAAATCATACAGTAACTTTTAAATGTGTAGTTTGATTTACAGGGGTGATCAAAATGACTGCCAACACCTTACATTGCAGGTAAATCAAGACCTGTCATACCTTAACAGGATGAGCTTCACAAAGGTATGTAGTTCATATAATAGTAGTAATTGTAGTATAATACCAGGGAAGGGGGAGGTTAAGTGTATGGGGAGAGTTCAGTCAGTACAGATGTCTCTCCTTGGCTCTGCCTTCCCCATGCTCCTTCTTATTTTCTATCTACCTTTGCTCTTTCCTACTTTTCTATCCATCTAACCCTTTGGCTCCCACTCGGACCCCTAGACGGCACCATTACTCCCACTCATAATCTCAAGTATGTGCATCGGGAATCGTAACACCGAGTCCTAAACTGAACTGGCCAGGGCTGCCTTCTGGGACTTCCTTATACTGGCATGTGTTCTTGTTATGTTCTCAGTATGTATCGTACAGAATGTGACCACTTAGGAAGAGTCAGTTCTCCACACTGACCAGAAGGTGGCAGTATTATCTCTGTTATCATCGATAGAGGATGCAGTGCTCCTCAAAGTGCAGCCACACATCACTGCTGTGTGTCTCTGTCTTGCATTCTTTCTTTTGCTCGCTCACTCGCCCTCTTTACTGACCATGACAGCACAGATCAAGTTAGTGTCCACATTTTGTCTGATGCATGAACACGGACACACGTACAGCCTCGTCTGCTGCAAGTAAAGCATCAATATCTGGTGCAGACAAACAGTGTTGGACTGTAGTTAACTGGTTTGGTTCCAGAGGATATTTACTAGTAGAGGCTGAGGTGTTCTTTGAGGATACATCTATCAAGGTTAGGCCACCTATTGTTGGTGTTATAAATCTGATTCGTCCCAGAAGTCCTACGGCAGGCTGCAACCACGGGCTTGTTGTCACCCTGTCTTCCTGTTTGTCTCGGTCTGTCTCCCTGAGGCGATCCTGTGGGGTGACAGAGGTCATAGAACAGCTCATTAACCCCACCCCGACAGCCCACACATTGCTGCAGTCCTCAGGCCCTGGCTGCACACGAACACACACACACACGCACACACACACACACACACACACATTTTTTTAATGCTCCACTAATAGCACTTAAGTCGACTTAAGCCCACTCTGTAAGCAGTGTGTTTTCAAGGATGCACCGTGAGACATGTATGCGTCCTGCATGTTGTATGTTGCATCACTGCATTTAAATGTTTTCTCATAAATGTGGCATGCTTGCATTTCATTTATTTGTGTTGAAATTTGCATAGTTTGCTTATAACAAATCCCTTTTCAACATCTAATATGATACAAATCCACACTGAGTGATATATTAGAGTACGAGATGTTTTATTCAGTCATGTTGAACCTGTTGGCCAGATGTCTCGGGGCTCCAAGTCATTAATTGTTATGTTTGTAAGGTATCTAAAAACACAGTGGGATATGGCGTTATTTTCCATGTTCAGACATCATTGTTGTAGTCAAAACATATTGGATAAGAGGAACAGCAGCACTTCAGGGGCTGGGAGATGCCTGGGAGCTGTTGTCTGGCGTCTCTTGTGGTATTATTCCCCCAATCGTGTGCGTGTGCATGTGTGTGTACGCGTATGCCTGCAACTGTTTCTGTTTACATGTTTGTCTATATGCTTATGCGCAAAAGGTGTGGTTTTATAATCACACTCGCTTGTGCTCATGTGCATGCATACCGCTGTCATTAAGGCTCCCAGTAAATGAGCCTCTTACTGCCCTCACAATGAACACTTGGAGACAGGCTGCAATGTAAAGGAAAACAGCGACACTCACACACAGTCACACACGCACACACACTAGCCTCATTTTCACCGGTACACACCTTTCTCCAGGGATATAAAATGCCCCTGCCTCTGCACACTGTGGGACATGAGTTTCATCCAAACTAGCTGCCGTCCTCAATAAAACCCACGTGAGCAATCTCTGCAGTATAGATTTCCAGTTTCTCTCAGGGTATATTTTGTTCAGATCAGGTGCTTAAACTGCTCAATATGACAATAATTAGGCAGCGCTGGAGACATGTGTTCTTTCTTATGTTGATAAGGGACATTGACCTTTAACCTGTGCACCCCTGTAGTCCCCCCACCACCGCACCCCTCCGCTCCCATGTGCCCCCGGCCAACAACCCCCCCCCCCTTCTTCTCGCTCTGTCCAGCTCCCATCAGGAAGGATAGAGGGGGGATTGGACAGGCTTGGAGCCTTGCCTCTGGCCATCTCTCCTCCTCCCCGGAGAACAGAGGACTGAGGTGCCTTTAAACCACTGCGGCAAAAACCCTACCAAAACCCTGCAGTCATTAATATGCAAAAATGCAAATGAGTAGGTAATTAAGAGCTGGAGCTCTCTGGAGGCTCTTTGATTGCTAATGAATTCTAATCTGCAAAGAAAGGGGGGAGGGGAGGAGAAAAAGAGATGAAAGAAAAAGAGAAAACAACGAAAAAGAGAAGCCTCAACCCGAAATTTGTCATATCCATAAGTTTTCATATCGGCTTTGCTTTTACCTGGCAGCTGTAATCTAAAGCATTAGCGTGGTTATTTGACACAATTACTTGATGATATGTATGCAGGCCGAGGGTATGTGGGGGAATATAAATGTATAATGAACAGCCTTTCAAAACACATTTAAATCAAGTGAGGAGATTTATTTGTTGCATTTTTCCTCGGTGAAAATAAGGTTCTCTGTGTGATGTTTTTATATCGATGACATGAGCATCAGTGGACAGGAATCTGTTTGTAATGGACACAGTGTAGTCATTGTGTGGATATAGCTAATTAGAGGCGAACATGACAGGCGAGCAGACACTTCTGACCAAAGAAAATAGAAGGTCAGATATCTCAACAGTGTGTTCTTTGCTGCAATCGCAGCTGTGCGCCGAAGTAAAGGAGATGTCATTTCATCACTTTTGTGAGCCATAACACATCCCCACTTCCACTCTAACTCATTCACTCTTGTCACTCACGCTCGCACACATACACACACTGCTGTTATTGTTGTTGCAGTGCTCCCACGACACCAACAATCTCTGCTTCCCTCCCCCACACGGGCTCGCATCTATCTCCCTTTCACTCCCTCTCTCCCCCCTCCTCCTGTCCAGGGCAGCCCTGACATGCCTACTTCAATTGATTTAGAGTCAATTCAGCCTCTGATCTGATTGTTATCATGTGACTTTTCGCACATATCCCCCCTCGATATATGACTACTGTATTATTTTCAGATTGGAGTAGAGATTTTTTTTTGGTTCAGGTAGGAATGCTTTGCACTTTCTCTGTCTGCTTGTGCCACTCTGTGTCTCTCTGTTCCCTCACCTTCCCCATTCTTCACCATCACTGCAGTCTCCTATCTGCTCTCTGCCTCAGCCGTACTGTCTGGTCTGGTTCGTGGGGCTCTCAATTGCCCAGCTTTGTAAACAGGAAGCTGGTGTTCTGTTCTACCTGGAGCGTGGGTGGCAGAACAGGGGCACCCATACAACTGCACAGTAATGGGAATCCAAGATGGCAGGGAGGGGTCCCGTTAAAAAAAAAAAAAAAGCACCAGAGAGAACAGAGCAAGGCGGCATCCAGGAAAAGCCATTGTCAAATCAGAGCAGACAGAAGTCAAAAGGATTGTTGATTTAGTTTTTCCTCTGGTAAATAGATTGTTGATTTGTGTTGTGTTTGTCCGTCTGTACTGGATCCTGTCTAGAACTGTAGTGTTTGGGAGGATTAATGTCATGGACAATCCCTCAAACTCATTTTCTTTCTCACTGTGGAGCTCTGTGGGGAATTACAGTTTCAGGATAAGGGAGAGAGAGACACTGCATTCTCTGCTGGCGATGGTGCCATTAGTGATGAAGGGAAATCTGGGTTCATTGTGTCCCTTTGGCTGTTTTGAAGACTTGTTTGAATTCAAGAAGATACGCTGTCCTCACTTGTTCCAAAACAACTGCTGTGCTCTGCTAATGTTTTCACTGAGAGGAGGGATAGCATAACCTTGTGGACCGTTGCCCCGTTTAAATCACTCCCTCTGCACATTTTTATTGTTGTTTAACATGTTGGAAGTCGGCGCGAGTTTGGGTGTTTTCTGCCAGGCGAGCTGTAATAGGGGGAAGAAGCTTGACGGGAGTCAGTTTATCATGAGCACAGAGAGCACAACAGATAGATTCCCCCTGTCTCCTCCCCTTCAGCACAGATAGACTCAGAGCATGGGCACTCAGCCAACACTATCAATCTATCCGCTCCTACCCCCAGCCTCTAACTCTTATTGGAGG
This sequence comes from Epinephelus awoara, assembly GCA_035609425.1. Lineage (NCBI taxonomy): Eukaryota > Metazoa > Chordata > Actinopteri > Perciformes > Serranidae > Epinephelus > Epinephelus awoara. The sequence continues at coordinate 30,119,708 of CM069303.1, forward strand.
ACAGCTTCCAAAGGGGCAAGGAAGCATGAATCATAGCCTGGCTATGAGAAGCTGTTATGCCTCTAAATACACGTGTTGTGGCTCAAAATGACTCCGTTGCTTCACCATTAATGACAAGTGATTGTCACAAGCCCTGCAACAAAGTTGGAGCGTTTAGGAGGGGCTGAGGCTGTTCGGGGAGAGGGATTGTTGGTCTTGGCCTAGTTTTCTTGTCTGATCAGAAACCTGTGCACCTCTGCCCTTCCCCCACCCAAACCTAAGCCTCTACTATTACAGGCTGTGAGGGGCTCAGTGTGGAACGAGGTGAGCAGCTTGCCTCACCACCGAGCTCTGTGTGCGTTATGCGTGCTGCCTATACTGTATGTTTACGAGCTTATCATTGTGTGTGATATAACCTGGTGATGTGGTTTGGCTTGCATGACTGGCTTCCTATGAGCAGAGCAGGATGGCAGTGAGGGCTAAAGGTGTAGTACATGTGAAGCAGGTAGCTAGCAATAAACGCAGCTATGAGGCTGTGGTTACAAAATAATGGCTTTTGATTGGAGGTGAAAGCAGCTAGAATCAAAGGAGACATATGTAACGCATCTACATAGGTGTAGATTTCAGGAGGGGTGCAAGAGACATGTCGCCCTCGATACATAGAACATGTGCCAACAAAAACATGAAAGAAGCAAAGGAGTTTTAGGACATTTACATCATAAACTGGTGCAGGAAATACACAAATGTGTGCATAAAAAAATCCCCAGAATGCAGGAGATAAGTGTTTGATGCCCCAAATTTTCTGGTAAAGGACCTGTCATCACCCAACCCCCACCCCAATAAGAAAATAACCATAGGAGGGGGCTTGTATTTCGACAAAATAAGACATTTATAGCATAAACTGATGCAGTAAATGCACAAATTGGTGCAGAAAATTTTTACCAGAATGCAGGAAATAAGTGTTTGATGCACAAAATGTTCTGGCAGAGGACTTCTAACCCCCCTTTTCCCAAAACAAAAGACATACAAGTAGCAGATGACTTTTATTTTGAAAAGATTAAAGATATTTACACCATCAACTTGTGCAGATAATGCACAAATTGGAGCATAAAATTCACCAGAATGGAGATGACTTTTATTTTGAAAAGATTAAGGACATTGGCACCATAAACTGATGTAGAAAATGCACAAAAAATGGTGCATAAAAATTCACCGGACCGCAGGAGATAAATGTTTGATGCTCAAAATTTTCTGGTGTAGGACCTGGTACCCACCCCCCAATCCCCACCACAATAAGAAAATAAGCGGAGCAGGGGTTTTTTATTTTGATATACTAAAAGATATTTACACCATAAATGTTTGCAGTAATTGCAAAAATGTGTGAAGAAAATGTCTCCAAAATGTTTGTGCAACATTTCGATGCACAAAATGTTCTGGCAGAGGACCTCTCAGCCCCCTTTTCCCAAAACAAAAAAAAAACTTGAGTAGCAAAGGACTTTTATTTTGAAAAGATTATAGACATTTACACCCTAAACGCACAAATTGGTGCACAAAAATTCACCAGAATGCAGAAAATAACTGTTTGATGCATAAAATGTTCTGATAGAGGACTTCCCTTTTCATCCCCCTTTTCCCAAAACAAAAAACAAACTAGTAGCAGAGGACTTTTATTTTGACAACATTAAAGACATTTACACAACTTTGTGCATAAAAATTCACAAGAATGCAGGAAATAAGTGTTTGATGCTCAAAATTTTCTGGCAGAGGGCCTGTTATCCCCCCAACCCCACCTCAATGAGAAAACAACCATAGCAGAGGACATTTGCACCATAAATTGATGCAGGAAAGGCACAAATTGGTGCAAAATTTCACCAGAATGCAGGAAATAAGTGTTTGGTGCTCAAAATGTTCTGGCACAGGACTCCTAATCCCCCTGTCCACAACAAAAAAACCCCATAAGAGTAGTAGGGGTATTTTATTTTGACAAGATTAAGGACATTTACGCCATAAATTAATGCAGTAAACATACAAAGTGGTGCATAAAAATTCACCAGAATGCAGGAAATAATTGTTTGATGTTCAAAATGTTCTAGCAGAGCACCCCTAGACCCCCCATTTCAAATGCCCCCCTGAATGTTAAAAAGAAACCTACACCCATGATCTATTCTGAGATGCAGGGCTGCCCTATTTGTTCTCTATACAGCATTATTGATTTAAAAAACCCCAAAGAGGATTAAGCACACATTATTGAACGTTGTTATTATTTCTTGTGTGAATTTATGTAACTCAAAAGTATGTGTACACAGATAGTTCATTACTATGCACAAATATATGACCGATTAGCACCAATGTGCCAAACATATGCTAATTTTCCATGTGCATCTGTTGTTAATTACACATATGAAGCTGGGAATGGCTGGAAGGAATCATCGGGGGCATGTGCGACAGCATCCCTCCCCACTCTGCCTTTAACTGTCCATTGTACTGTGAATGTATTCTGAGATTATAGATGACATGTTTTTGTTTGCTCCTTCTTGTATAATGATGCTGTAAGCTTGTAGGTTACCGGATTACCCAATAGTTACTGTGGATAATGGGGCATCATTTTAGAATACAAATAGAGCTTTTAGAGGTCACTATCTGGTCTTTTATGTCTTTGTCAAGGGCATAGGTTTCATTTCAAAGTTCAGGGGTTCTTTCTCAGAAAATTTTGAGTGTCAAACATTTAATTTTCTGCATTCTGGTAAATGTTATGCATCAATTTGTGGTGGGAATTTCCTTAATTTCGTCAAAGTAAAAGTCATCTTCTCCTTTGATATTTTTAATTGGTGGGGACAAATGTCAACCCGATGTCAACCTCTCAATGTATCAAATACACCGTTTTGTCAGTGGACCTAAACGTCAATATGTGACGTGCTAGGTAGCCTCCTGAGTCAGTTTTGGACGTTCACAGATGGCGTCTCAATTGATGCTCGTTACATATGGGATAGGGTTAGCCCTAACTAACCCTATCCCACATGTAACCCTAACTCTAACACCTAATTATTTCATAAATCTCATCGGCAGTTGCCAGGTTATTTCTCCAGAGACCCTGGGGGACGGGAGCATCGTTAATAAATACCAAAGTTCCCATTGCCCCACATGTGCAGTTGCCCAGTACCCTCAGATTTGATCCAAAATCTTAAATTATTGTAATGCTCATGGGGCTCTTCCAACCCCTGTCTGGACTCATAAAAGAACATATTTAAGTATTCCCACACTACCAGTTCCTGAGAGCCCCTGCCCCTCAGAGAGCTCTTTTTAGAGCACTCAATTTTAACCCCAACCCTAACCCTATTTTCAAAATACATTTCTGTTTTCACAGGAAATGTTCGGTTTCTGCTGGTCACTTGCATACAGTCTTTTTTTTTTCCCAATATAAACGTACAGTGTAGGTTTATTTCCTTAAGTTTAGGCAACACAAGTCCCTGGTTAGGTTTAGAAAAAACATCATGGTTTAGTTTAAAATAAGTATGGATCTTACTAATGTAATGTCATGTCATGTGCCATAAGGTCATAAGGTAAAGGAACAGTGGACTCTCAGGGGAAAAGTCCAATGTTTGTTTGACCCATCCACCTGCTGTCCAACCCGCCCTACACGAACTTCCTCACTCTTTATACTATGGTAGTTTTGGGCAGCCCTGCGTATCATAGTGCCGCATAGAGTGTTGTAGTGCGTCAGGATCTAACGCTGACATCCAATGACAACATATCACATATTGTCGTTTGGTCATGGACTTACCACGTCCAGATACGATATGAAACGGGACGCTGTGTCAAGTTCTGCCTGTGACATGCATTGTCTTCTTTCAAAGTACACTTTTGTTTTCACAGGAAATTTAATGTTAACATACAGTTTCTTTCAAAATAAAAGCACTACCTCATTACAACACTGCGAATTTATGTTTTTTTGTTTCCTCAACAACAAACACACATGGTTGGGTTTCAGAAAAAAGAACAGGGTTTGGTTTTAGAATCTTACAGGACACAAACACCGCTCTCTCAGGTAAAGGTTGGTGGTTGTTGGACCCATCCACCCCAGCTGGACTTTCGCCGCCTTAACTTTTCGCTGGTTTTTGATGCCGGACGTCACTGCCCACACGATGGATTTTGACGGCTTCGGAGTGAGACCAGGCTCTTCGTGCTTAGTCTGTCCTATCAAATGAAGGCCAAAAAATAAAAAAAAACAAAAATAATTGTAGAAAATAAATAAAAGTAGCCGCCACTTGGTGTGTATCATACTGCTGCAAAAGGTGCCTCTGTATGTCTGTATCTGACGCTCTAATCATTGACAACGCAGTGGTATTTGATTAGCTGGGAGTGAGAACTGGCTCCAAATGTACATGTTCTAAATATTAAAGGAGACATGTCCTCCACATCCTCCCAAAAGTGTCTCCTCTGTCCCTCTTAATTGTAAAACAAATGAAATAGTGAACAGCAGCATTATAACGTTCATATATTCCAGGCTCCACTGATTGTTTTGTAGCAGCTGAATGTTAAATTGCGAAAAAAAATCAGGAATAACATATTAAACCAGTTACTGCCCTTGGCTCCAATGAGAACGTAGTACCACCCTAATTCACTCGTAAAAAATTTAAAGGCATGATGGCACACAGGTCAGGAGAGGACAACGCTTTAAAACACATTTCTCCTGTCTTCACCTTCCTACAGCCGATTTCTGTTTAACCTTGTGTCACCGTTAGACACACTCTGTGTTCATTAAGATGAAGATCCTCACTATATATGTTTTTTTTGTATTCTTTTTCTGCCACCCCCTCCCTTTCTTCAGCCTGGCTGCCCTTGTACATGCTCTCCATGTCAGACCCAGCTGTTACTACAAACTACTTGGAGGGCTTACAAGCCTCATTGCTAATACTGACAACAGCACTATTCTTACTCAAGGCCTAACGTCTACTGGAAAAAAAAAGAGCGAGAATATGAGAGATTTTCTCTGCCTCCACTCCAAATTCATTTCCCCAAACAGATGTTTCCATCTGTTCAAATCTAATCTTTTCATTAATACATTCCTCAATGAAAGGATTCCAAATAGGTGTTAGATAAATAACTCAAGATGCTCTTTCTTTGATAGCTGTGATTATTTTCTGATGCGACAGGATTTTTTTTGTGTGTGTGTGAATGTCTGTGAGTACCTGTGCGCGTGTGACCACATGTGAATGTGTGCATGGTATGTTTGTGAAGGTATTTACGGCCCATATGTGCGTTCGTTCCGAGCAGTAACCCCATTACATTCCTAAGATGGTCCATGAGACTAATTAATGTTCTGTGCCGAGGCTTTTCCTCCACCCAGGGGACACCCAATGGATTATTTACCTATATGTCCTATTGACAGCCAATCCCCCTTCCCATTGGTGACCTCTGTGCAAATACACAGTCTGAGGCATTAATGGCGTATGATGACACTAGGCAGCTATGTAGGATTTGCATTTGTCATTTAATTTTGTTATACAGCTCACACCCAAGACATGGGCACCCTGCTCGCACAGTGACTCAAAAGATACTCGTGTCACTGTGGCCTTTGTAGTGGTTGATAGTGATAGCTGTGTGCTGAGAAATCTTTCTGTGTCAGGAGGTTTCTGTGTCTCTCTAAAATAACATATGTCTAGCATATATGTATGTAAACACCACAGTAATTTTGAAAGTTGTAGCCTGGAAACAAAGCAGGGTCATCTTAACTTCCCTCTTCTTTGACAAGGTTTTCCCTCAGGCTAAATACAACAGCTGTCAAACACCTACATACACTTTACAAAAGAGTGTTTTTGTGTGAGGGATGTTGTGTGCATATTGAATAAAGGCAGGAAACACATCAGGGTCATTGAAACTTATTCCACTGTATGTTCATCATAGTGGTGACTGGGCTGCAGCTCATTTTAAATATCCTTACATTGATTTTATCATCTTGTAAAAGCAGTATTTTAACATTACAGACACATTTGCGTTGATCATCCGGTGTGCCCTCCCTGTTTGAACTGTTTTCTCTGAACTATTTCTCCCCCCCTCCTCCTCCTCTGTGATCCTATACTCTGTGCTCTCCCTCCTCTCCACTCTGCTCTGGAGCAGGCAGTTACTAGGGCTGGGTTGGTCTCATGTTTATCACCTCATTCACAAAAACACAGACTGTGTGGAAATAAGAGCCAAAACAATTATTCTATTGACAGAAAATCTGCTATTTGGATAATCTGTTAACTGTGTCAGTCAGTTTTCAAACAAAAATGGCAAATATTTACTTGTTCCAGCGTCTTTATTGGAAGGATTTAATGCTTTTATTTGTCAGACATGATAATAAACTGTAGACTATATTAACAATAAGTTCAGGATCAGGTTACTTTATTTATTTTACCAGTGAGTAGATTTGTTTTGCAGTGAAAAGACACGGCATCCACACATATTAAAAATAAAACAACAGACAAGACAAAAGTACATGATTAAAAATATCAAGGCTCCTATAATCACCAAACCATTAAAATACATTAGATAAATAAATATATAAGCTTTGCTTCTATAGAATCTGTGCAGTGTTGCTGCTGCAGGAGCAAAGTATTTTAATACATCCCCTTATTCTATGGTAAATTATAATGGGCATTTTAAAAAATATTTTCTAATATTTGGAGACAAAACGATTGATTAGTTGAGCAGCTAGTTAAACAGCAGATTGATCAAATTTAAAAATAGTTGATGGTTGCATCCCTCATGGAAATTGTGCTTCATGATTACAAAAATAAATTAAAAGATTAAAATATGAACATGTAAGTGCAAGGCTTAAAAATAAAAAAATAATTAAAATAATATTTTTAAAAAGCCTAAAATAGTTCTCCTTTATAACAACCCCATAGCCATACATCAGAAAATTATATAAACTAGATAATTAAAAAAAAACAGCTCATGTTTTACCTTGATATAACAAATATATTAATAATAGTTTTACATTAAACAGCATTTACTATATTATATTGCTGTTAAATAAATAAATGCTGTTATATCTGTTAACGGATGTTGTTATTATTATAAAAAATAATAATAATTTTGAGCCTTGGTTGTTTTGTTTTGTTTTTAAAAAACAGAAAGCGGGCCCACCAACCACAGTAATAAAATGATGTCAGCGGGCATGTTGGAGCCCCCCTCAGCCAGCTTCCCTCAGCACACAGGGAAAGTGAGCGTCAAGAAGAAGGCGGGTCCAACTTGGAATCCCGGCCTCTCGTTGGCTGCCGTCGCCGCCACTCAAGCTTACACGCTCCCCCATTGGCTCAGCTCTTTCGCATTTATCGTGCCATCTCGTCAAGCTGCTGCTGTGTAATCGCAGGTAACTTTCTTACGATAGCCTTCCGCTGGACGACCTAGTGCTCGTAGCGCTCTTGCATTTTGAGGCTTGCGGATAGAGTACACACAACAGAGCTTCGGCATTAGACGTTTTCGTCGCTTTGGCCGTCGGAAGACGTTAAATGTGTATTTTTTCTCTCCGTAAAAACACCCCGTCTCTCAAAGGCGTTTGAAATCGGACACCGCTGGCATTGAGGCCCTCACTTTTGTGCGGAGGGATACGTTGTTGCGTCTGACAATGTGGACGGAGGTGGTGAAGATGTCTACGAGAAGAATGAAATCATCTCAGTTGTAACAACAAAAAAGGAAGACGCGAGATTAGTTACTATAATAGATTTGTTTGCACTCAGACTTGTAACATTGAGGCAAACACGTGGGCGCAAGTGTGAAAAGCAGGCTTACCGGGACAAAAGGAAGACATCTACGGTGCTCCAATGCGTTTCATGCACTGAGGTCGAAATTCTCTTGAAGTTTTATGTTTTTCCCCTAGCGAGTCTCCGCTTTTCTTTTTACTGTTGGATATCAGACACTTGGAGAGGAGAGGTAAAAACACCTTCTTTCACTTCATGTTTCGGGGGAAGTTGCATGAATTCGATGGGGCTTCACTGACACCTATTTAGACGCCTGCAATTTTCGAAAAGTTTTCGGGAATGTGTGGTTAAAGCGGGGGGATGTAAGTTTTTTGTCTGGTTTGAGGTGGCGAGCCAAGTGTGTGATGGTCTCCGCATCGACCACGGAGAGGAGGAAATTACTCCTTTGTTCTGCAAAAAGACCCCACTAACGTTAAGTCCTGCCTAACAAGCCTCATTTTGTTTTTCTTCTTCCATACCGTGTGTGTGTCCGCCGCTAGCTGTAGCCACAATGTGTTAATATGAAATGTAAACGTTGTGAGCATTTTAGCTAAACTTTGTGCTATGGTGGGCCTACACGTATTTTCCACACGAGCCGTAAACAAACTTTCCATAAAACCCCCTTTTGGTTGCCCTTTAAACATTCCTTTATGGAAGTGTCTGGCCACCAGCTAGACTTTATTTTATTGCACATTTGGCAGGAAATTCCTCATGCTCCCACCCCCACCGTCTCCTGCACTGAACTCCCTCATAATGCACGACTTGAACCCTAATATGTGAAAGAAAGAGCTCACTATTTGTTGCATGAAGTTTGCAGCTCCTATCCTCCAGGGTCACGACCTGCTGCACTGCTTTTTATTTACACATCATTTGTTTTCTCTAGCAGTTACTAAACAACTTGGGGGATTTGTTAGTGTTGAAGATGATGTCAACATGCTTCAAAATAAATGGTGAATGGGTTAGTTGTCAGCTTGGCCCTGGATGTGGCCTAGCGGAGATGATCAAATAATGTGCAGCCCTACATCCTGTGGTGCCCCTGGATGTTTACTGTCATTGTTGTAAACTATTTGACCCAAAGTGGTTGTTATTTATAATAATGTGTCTCTGGCGCAGGACATTCACATCCGTTTCTTTAGGAGCATTTGAATCAACAGTTGAATATGCTTTTCTGTTCAGCACGGCGGGCCTTGTTGTCCCATAAGTAATAGCATGTTATTAGTGAGTTATTTTGCTTTTATATTCACATTTGCCATGCAGAAATATTCACAACCTATACGCAGGGAAATGTGCTTTTAAGCAGCATTGTTTCAGTATCAACAACAGTTATAACATGTTTGTAAAGCAGGTAAAATGTACTTGATTTGGCCCTTTATGATTATGTGTATAAGCCAAAATCAGAGGCAGCCACATGCATTTAAGTCATGTCCTGAATTTATATGTCACAATAAGTTTCTGGTGTAAAGCATCTGTTAAGCTCAGTGGTTTGTACCACCCGGAGGTGCAGGCTCTTTTGTGGAGAGTGACCTGCCTTCCCTGCCTTGTGTGGGGTGACAAAGACCCCTAATCTGCTTGCTTCAAATATTGATCCAGCAGTAGCTGAAGATGCCATTTTGTTACATTAAGCCCCCTCCGTGTGCTCCACTCCCATTTATCCCAGTGGTTAAATAATATTTGCAAGTTTATTTCAGTGGTGTGTGTGTGACCTATTTTTGTCCTTGATTGGCCATCTTATCCAAAAGTTTGGGAAAAGCGATGACATCCATGTTCCTAGCCTATTTACACTTGGGGCGATGTGTTGTGTGTGTACGTGTGTGTGTGTGTGTGTGTGTGTGTGTGTGTGTGTGTGTGTGTGTGTGTGCGTTCACTTCCTTCCCTTGTCTCAAGGTTAAATTAGTTCTGCTCGCCTGAGTTCACTAGACTTGGACTGCACTGTTTGTCTCCCCCGAGGTGACTTGTGTTATATTCATACATGCAGAAATATATTTATGACATTTAATACTTTTGTTTTGCTTTCAAGTGGTTCCTTATTATTTCTGGACACACATTTTTAATATCTAGAGCTTCCTTTGTTTACATTTTACAACTTGCATTTCCTCCAAACACCCATCTTTATTTAGTTATTTGATTGCATCAATTTATGTTAGTGCTGTATTACAAAAGAGGCTGTAAAAGCACACCACCTGTTGGTGTCCAAGTGCCTCTATTCCTCCACTCGCTCCCCTTACCACTAGTTCCCTGTGAGGCTCGCAGAACCGCCGCTCAAGCATCAGAGAGCGGCCTCAGGCTTGCGTTGGAATGCAAAACACTGGGTAAATCCAGTATTCATGCTCACTGTGTCATTTGACAAGGTTCTTTCTGAGTTGACATATGGTAATTTGGTAATGACGTGTTTGCATACAGTCATTAGCTCTGCCTTTCACCCCTATTTCCTTGGGCTAACAATAGTCCCAATTATGTCTGTAATTGTAAATGTATTACATTCTCTTTTATGTCGCAATGATCGACATATGGCTGTGTTATTTGCCAGGGTTGCGTAAAATGAAAGACAATTTTTTAAGTCATTACTTGGTAGTGATTTGACTAAGGGCAGAGTATTCATCATTTCATGGCAGTGTCTCTCCTACTGCTACTGATGGGAAGGCAGCGTCTGACTGAAATTAGCATTTTTAAGTAGACACAGCTAAAGTGTGTAGTGTTAAGTAGCCTAATGTTGTCTGTTTTCCCTCATCGGTCCGCAGTGAGTGAAGTAGTAATTTGAGCTGTGTGTTTTGGCCAGCTGAGACTCACTAGATGATTATTTTAATGTAACTTCCTGAATGCAAAAGATCTTTGCTTTCACCTGGATACATATATTTTAGTGTTTTGATGGAGTTCTGAATCCCAAACACAAATTCTGATGCGTTTGCAATAAGAAAGTTTTAATTTTTTTTTTTTTACAAAAATGCTGACTTGCATTGCTATCTTATGGGAGACTAACACCTTGCCAATATGAATCATCTCTAGGGTTGTGATATAGCACAGATAGAGTAGTTTGAATCATTCATTACCATCACCCTCTGTTTTTTTCTAAATAGCTAAATGTAAATTCTCTTTGTGCTTGCTAGTGCCATTAAAACCCTGTATCTGCAAATTTCTCTCATAGGGTTTATTAGAGACTGAAGGGTATGAACGAACAGCAGCAAAGAATGGCTGCAGTGGGAACTGACAAGGAACTCAGCGACCTTCTGGATTTCAGCGCGGTAAGAGAGCGGGAGAGCAGTCTGGGTGGTTCTGGGTGGCAGTGGTAGGTGGGTGGCATTGGGAGAAAGAGCTAAAGAGAGTGCGATACAGGTCTGGGTGGGGATGAGCAGAGGAGAGCTGGAGGTCTGAATGAGAGAAGTGGGGAAAGGGGGCGAGCCAGGGGAGTCAGCGGGAAGCTTAAATTCTCAAAATATGCAACAACAAAAATCTGAAAATCTTTTTTAAGAATAGTTTGTGTCAGCCCAAGATATTTCCATCCTTCATTCTTGGCATGCAAAGGTAGTGCTGATTACATCAAAGCATGGCAAGTACCGCTGTACCTCAGGGTGACTGGTGAAAATGAATTCAGGTTTTAAATATAGGTTATTCAATTATGTAGGTGATGCAGAGACGAGGAAGTGGAGCCTTACTACAATGAGCTGGTATCCACTATAAAATGTAAACAGAGAATCAGGAGCGACTGCAAGAAACAATTTCACTCCTGTTTGTCTTGTTAACACAATCTGAGGGGGAAGTATTGTTTTTATATGAATTGGGTTGAGCAGACAGCTTCTGCGTTTCTTTTTGTCATATTTTTAGAAGACATTTTTCACAGAGATGCTTTCAGTGCTATCCTCCAGACATTATCTACAAAGTGGAAAGAGGTATTCTATTCAGCTTTTATTTACCTGTGTTTCGTTTTGTTGTGAAGCCTTTGTTGAGCTTTACGCTGACATAAACATCTCACAGGCCCAATGGAGCTGTGTTACTTTTTCTTCCTAAATAAATTGAATAGCTGGCGAGGCTAAATATCCAGGCTCTGGGTAATTATTATATATGGGGGCACTACAGGTAATTCAAAACTGAGGCTCCTAATGAATATTTGTCAGCAGACTTAATGTCCCATGAGATTTCTTTTGACAAAGTACAGTTGATTAATACTGAAGTGTTTATCGTTGCGGGAGTCATTGACATTTTATGAAGTGTAACACTGGCGAACAACAGGACTAGCTTTATTTTTTTTACGATAAAAAAAAAAAAAAAATCGTGTGAATGAATTTTGTTGGTGGAGCTTCATTATAATGACTTGCATGAGTCAGTCAGCTGCTGTGTTAACGTCCCATTCTCTGCCACGCCATCGGTATTTAAAGGAAACCTTACCCCATGAAAGAAAAACACTCCTTGTTGTGAAAGGGGGTTTGTGGGAGGTTCTCATTAGACAGTTGGGTTTGTGTTAGAGAAGCTCAGATTGATCCGCTGCCAATTTGTATCAGCAGATGTTCCGTTTTAATATGACATTGATAATTGGGTGAGAAACTGTCAAAAACTGTACAAATTTCCTCCTCTTTGTTTATTCGCTGGCTAGTCACGGTAATGCATGCTAGATTGGATGCAGACTAAAGAAAAAGCGTGTTTGAGATATCTGCGACCGGATGTAACAGAAACATAGATGGTGTCCAAATCAGTTGTCGGATCATGTCAACTTACCCCGTTAAAACAACAAGAAGAAAAAGAAAGGAAAACGGAGAAATCACATGGGGCTGTGGCAGATTGTGTTTTCGTGTCCTACTTACTAAAAGGTTTGGTTTTTACAGTAGAGTTGTTGTATGTCACTGAAAGATGCCACACAGCAGATATTTTGACCACACCATAGCCTCATAGCAAAGCCCACAGTGGCTCTGTGACAAAACCCACAGACTCGTTGGGGTGTTTCTGAAAGATAAAGTTGACGCAGCAGAATCGACTTTATATGAAACTATGTCTGAAGGGTTTTGAAATGCTGTTTAATTGCTTGGGGAATAACCTAACTTTTGATATAAGAAAGAGAATGTGGTATTTTGCACATATAGACATAAAGCATGTGATAGTTTTTATTATGTTTTACTGTTATGCTAGAAGTCTTCTTGTCTGGTGTAATTGTGTTTCTAAATAGTTTATATCTCACTTTTAGTCTGAACTTAAACTGAAATGCTTGCAAGAAAAAAAAAAACACTCAAGGACTGAACGACATGTGTAATGTGATGTCATTTATTAGTGGAAATTAAATGTGTGAAGTGTGCCGTCCCTTGCTTTGTTGGTTTACGGTATCTTTCCTCTTTTGTCTTGTAGATGTTCGCGCCTCCAGTAGCAAACGGGAAGAACAGGACAATGACACTCGCCAGCACTCAGTTTGGTGGATCAGGTAAGCTTTCAAAGCAGTTAACGCTGCATCACTGGACTGTTAGTTTCAATTTTTACTTTGTTATGTTGATGTAAATACACTTGTGATTCTAACTGACGGTCCTGTGGCTGCATGTACGTTTTTGCACAGCAACAGTATACTAAGATATTGTTGATCTGTAGCAGTCACATTAAATGAAAAGAAAAAGGTCAACTCACCTAAATCACAAAAAGTACTTTCACACATAACTCTTTTGGTGTCAAGCGTGCAGACAGTTTTGGTTTTATTTGCCCCAGTTTTGAGATCACCGCCACAGCAGGTACAATAGATGTGACTTTTATTAAGCTTTACAACATTTGAAAAAAGCAACCAGCCACACAAATGTCCAGAAACAACATGTGGGTTAATCCTAGGAATTTGTTGATAAGAGATATTATTAGAACAATATTCTAGAAGTGGGGAATTGGTTGTGCACGTATTTGTTTATGCATCTATCTGAGTACATTTTTAGAAGAAATTGGATTTATCGATGTTCGAGAGTGCCTTGTGCTTGTTTATGTGGTTTTCCCTTGATCCTTATCTTTATAGAAAAATGATCCATTTAGGCTTCAGTCCTTGTGAATGATTGAGGCTGTGCAGATTTATTAATATCTTTCTAAGTTTTATTTTCATATCTGTTTAAAAGGTCATCTTCCATTTCGTAAGTCTTTTGTTTCACTATTTTAAAGTGCAGAGTAGCCAAGTTAACCCCCTCAGCCCCCTCAAGTACCTGAAGCCTTTGAGTGGGCTTTTCTCTCTTCCTGAATGTTATTAGTAAGTCGTGTTACTTTCGTTCCTCTGTCACCCTTCCAACCTGGCGTGTGAAATCGAGTCACACTCCCCAGTGCTCCCCAGAGTGAGAACTTGGCCACCGAGGAACAAAGGCAAAAAAGGGGGCTTATGGACTTGAAACGACTCCCCCACCCTGAAGTGTAAAACACTCCTCCCCCAACACGGCACAGGGCCCTTACCCCCACTGATCTGCAGGAAATGGCTTGAGTCCGAGACAATGTCCCTCACCCCTCGCTCGCAGCCTCTTAAACTGGCCCAGCATGCAGCGAGTGGCCAGAGTGGAAGAGAGAGCTTGTTGAATAGAGGGATCAGCCTGTGCAAGGCAGGATTCTGTTTGTTTCTATTACAGCAGGCAATTACTAAGCAGTGAGGAGTTAATTCCTTCCCCCCTCCTCGTGTCCCAAAGTGTGGCTCTCGGTCATTGACACCTATTTTAATGCAATACTTCAAGCTGTCCCATTTAACTTGGGGAGATCTGCAGGTACCCTCTAAAAGCACTTGGGAGTCAAAATGTTAAGAACTGCGAATTAAGGCCGAGGAGTTTCTCATAGATCTGTGGCATGTTATATCTTACATAGTGTGTATTAGTATTTATTTTCATTGTCAATGAGTCTGTCAGTCATTTTCTCAATTAATCGTTTAGTTGTTTGGTTAAAAAAAAAAACAGCTGAAAATTGTGAAAAATGTTGATCAGCATTTCCTAAAGCCCAAGATGATTTTACCAAATGTCTTGTTTTGTCCACAACCTGAAGATATTCAGTTCATTGTTACAGAGGAGTAAAGACACCAAAAAAATTCCTATCTTAGAAGCTGAAATCAGAGAATTTTGTCTTTTTTTTTCTCCTGAAAAAGTACTCAAACTGATTAACTGATAATCAAATTAGTTGGTGAGTAATTTAGTAGTCAACAGCTAATCCTTTAATTGTTCCTGCTCAAATATAAAATACACTCTGTCTTTATGAGGAAGAAAACTAGAAGCCTAAAATTGTGTGCACATGATTTTTTTTTTTAGATGTAAGGATGCATCTGTTAACAGGACCGTCTTTTGAAACTCCCAAAGATTGTGTATTATTCCAAAAACCAATATGGCTACACGCCAGGAAACCTATTTATTATAGAAATGATGAGCATTAAAGAACAATGTCCATCTATGACGTCACTTAGGCGGCTTGTATATTCAGGGACCCAGCAGCGCGGGAACGGCAGCGAGCAGCCTAGT
The DNA here is from genome assembly GCA_035609425.1 of Epinephelus awoara. Lineage (NCBI taxonomy): Eukaryota > Metazoa > Chordata > Actinopteri > Perciformes > Serranidae > Epinephelus > Epinephelus awoara. The sequence goes on from CM069303.1 coordinate 30,134,841, forward strand.
GGCCCACCAGACCACCTCTATTCATCAACACAAAAGTGCTCAGAGGGGTGCTAATTGCATTAGGCGTCCTTCTCCCTTCCTCAGTGGCCAGAGTTCGTGTGTGTGTGTGTGTGTGTGTGTGTGTGGGGAAGGGTGTGTCGGGTAGAGTGGAGGGGAGAGGAAAGAGGAGAGGATTGGCAAGAAGTGTGGGATGTTTGAGAAGTAGGGGAGGCAGAGTGTGACGGTGTGTGGTGGGAGCTGGCCAAGCCCACAAGCCTTCAGGCAGGCGTCCCCTCTGTCACCTCTGCAGCTGCTGGCAACGTCTCCAACCCCCTTCACACACACAAATACACGGGACGCGACAGGCTCGCTTCCCTTAGATCACAACAAACAACATTGTGAATTTACACATGTGGTCTCGCTTGGTGGTGAGCTTACCTGCCGTATGTCTGACTCGTGCACTCTGGGTTGTATACCTGCACACGCCTGCAGTATTTGACTGTGCATCGGTGGGCTGTAGTTGGAAAAATCTTAAGCCCTCAAAAAGAGGAAATCTCAAAGGAGAGTGGCTTCCTTCTTCAACTAAATTAGATGTTTTCAGAGCCTGCAGCCGCGAGAAGGCTTTGTGGCTCAGAAAATAAATATTTTTCTGGGTTCTGGTTGTGAGTCAGTATTTGTCTTGCCATGTGACTTTCACTGGAAGTACATTCACACTCGCCATGCCAAAGTCTGGGAGGATGTGATATACGTCCAGAGAACCTGTTGTTTCCATGCCAGCCCCGTGCCTTTTAAATTTCATATGTGCATGTCTAATTAGAAGATAAGTCTGGGTATTTTGAGTCCTAAATTTATTTTCCCAGTGTGATCATCATTTCAATTTACTGTTCAAGTGCTCGTCACTTACTTCTCTTTTGAGTTTTATGCAGTTAATTGACCATTGTTTTAGGTTGGTGTAGATTTTGATTTCAGACTTGTCAGTTAACTTGAGCATCAGTGCTTAAAGTACTCTGAATTCTGTTTCCAAATAATCTCAGATGTCATCCTTAGAAGGCTCATTAACATCACACATTTAGTGGTTTTAGAGTTGTTCCAATACCAGTACCAGCATTGGAAATGGCTGCGATACTGCCAAAATTTGCTTGGGTATTGGCGAGTACGTGAGTCTATACACTAGTTTGAAAACCATGTAATTCATTAATACACCTTAAAAGTAGTAGTAAAACCAGAGTCTACACAGATGCCTCATGATACAATATTATCACGATACTTTCATCACAACACAATATTATCGTAATTGTAATCAATTAAAAAGTTGCTCTACAACATTGCAATGCACAGAAAACATGAACTCATTTTAGGTGTTCTTCATGTTTCTTTAGTGTTGTCACAATACCAAAATCTTTGTTTCGGTACCCATACCAATATGAATTTTGATACTTTTCGGTACTTTTCCTAAGGAAAAGTCCTTTTGGCTACAAACCTTGAGAACAATAAATAGTAGGGGTATAATGGTACCAAAAAATCGTGGTTCGAAAGTACCTCTGTACTGATGTCACGGTTTGGTTGCTCAAATGTTTCACCAAGTTGGTGTTGTCTCGTGCTGTCGACCTTTGTGAGGCAGACTTTCTCTTGTCTTATTTCACGTGCGCCAGCTGCGAATGTTGATACAGGTGTTGTCATACACACCACTTGTGCAATCTGTGCTCCAATAGGAACAAGAAAGGCGTTTGTGTGTATAAATGAGTAAAATAAATTAACTAAATTAATGAATTGAATCAATTTCAAAGTACCGGTATTTTCCAAATGCAGTATAGTACCGTTTGGAATACTCTAGTACTGCGGTACTATTTTAGTACCGGTATACTGTGCAACACTATGTTTCTTATACATGACTTTAAACATTTTGTGATATTGTGAGTATTGCGATAACATATTGCGATTTATTACCTTTTGTCCAACTGTAAATTGCATTCCCAAAGGAAAAAAATGTCAACATCTGCTTTGTCAAATGAGATGAAGTTTTAAATATGAAGTTTTACACTTATAAGTGTATCTAGTGAACTAAAATAGCAGTAATTTCATTATTCTCGTAGACTAGCAAAAGTCAATTTGTACTTGCAATATCGATATTTTATCTCATAAGAAAATAGATACTTGGCGTCGGTGTATCAATACAATATTGCCACACAAATGCTGTATAGACTTTTTTGCTCCACCCCTACAACGAAGCAAATTGCACTTTGCAGCCATCGCTTACTGATGTAGAGCAGTAAGGAATGATTAATCCCAGTTGAGGGGTTAGCGTTTAGAAAAGACTCTTGCAAACTGACTTGCAAAAATAATTATTTTAATGCTGTAATGTTTCTGAAATATTGCAGCATTAAAATCATAATTTTTGCAAGTTAGTTTGCAAGAGTTTTTTCTACAAGTTTTATTCTTCTCGTCCCTCTTTTACGCACCTACAGATGTGCAAAGTATTCCTTTGGTTTAACGTTAGCTGTTAGAGAAACCTCAGCAGTTGGGTAAATTCTATGGCATTCATTCTCTTCATGTATTTGTACATGTTTTCCAAAGGGTGTAGCCTGAGCCATGCCGTATGACAATGATGGCAATCATTTCACATCCCTACAGGGTTAGTAGTGTAGAGCGGTTACATTTCTTTTTACACTGTGGCATTGGATCGGTACTCGACATTGGCCGACATGCAAGTTCAGGTATCTGAATCGGTATCAGGAAGAACAGAAATGGTATTGCAGCATCTCTAGTGTTAATAACCGATTTTGTATATTTTTCTTTGTCACAATTGGCCACAAAAATGTGGAAATGTCAGTACAGACGATAAACGCATCCGCTATTATTTGTAACCCAAGGTATGATAATCATAGCTTTCATTGTTTTGCTTTACGAATGCGATCATTTATATCATTATCCATGTCCAACCATCGAAAGCCTCTCTGTTTCTACCACTATGATGTAGACACAGAAAACTGTGACCTGTCACAGCACATAAGGCGCCATATTAGCACTGCTACATAAACATCACATTGACTATTGTATGTCATCATAATCAATTGCAGCTATTTAAAAGGCATCTACAGTAGCTAAAGGAACTGCAGCATGAGGGCTTTGTTTTTCTCCAGTGTGTGTTGGATAGCAGCACCACGAGGCAACCGCAGAAATAAAAAGCTCATGAGTGAAGTAAGTGATGAAATAAGGATGAAATAAAGCCCAGTTTGGGCAGATCTGTGTTTGTCCTTTAAATTTCATTGAGAACGCAGACACTTAAAGTGCTCATTTTTTTAGGTCACAGGCGAAGGGTTGGTTTAAAACAAAGTACTAAAAATATTTTATTAGCCAAAATAATTGATGTAGGAGTACATCTCTGACCTAGTTTAAGTGGTACAAAACATAGCTTGTTTTAAACAATTAAAACCTGTGTGCTTGCCTGTACAAGAGCCATGTGGATATAAATACTCAAATGTAGTGGTCGGTGTAGCATTTTACCCCAGTTGTTTTTTTCTTTTGAAGCTTGGCGAGAGCTTTATTTGCATTATTTTATCATTTTGGTCGTTGATATTACCCATGACATGAGATTAACAACAATAGAAAGGTCTCTCTCCTGGCATAGTGGGGCTCTCCTAGGCTGGCTGAGCGTCAGTGTCACCTCAGCAGCTCTCCACCTTGTTTTAATTGCCTCAGAGTTAATTACTCCAGTAAGTGTGAAACAATGTTGTCAGACTTCTGCTGCACAGCCGTGCTTTCGCTCTATCCTCTGCACCCCCGCTGGCCAAATGGAGGCTTCATAGGTGAATGAGTGGGGTATTGAAAATAGCTGTGAAGATTATGAAGTTACTCTCTTAACTCTCTTTGTTGGCTTGGAAGGGCCACTCAGCGCTGGTTATTGTCGACGGTGACGGCGTGTAATTTTGTGGGTTACCTGTGTGTAGTACATGTGAAAGATACTTTGTGGTTTCCCAGCAATGTGGATGAAGCTGGAGAGGGTGGGATGCAGATAGGTGTTTGAGTAAGGATGCGAGACTGAAAGTAGCTCATTGTTGATATCTCTTCTCTAAAGTGGATTTTTATCTCACTAATTTGGTATTACTTCTGCTGGCACCAAGCTTTGGCTGAAGTGTCTTCATACAAAGTCTGTCATCTTTATTTAGCAGCGAGCCCGTCACCAGCGTCCTGTGCCATTGGACATGGTTGACGGTGGTGCAGCGCTTTATTAGTGCTGTGGCCTTTCAGCGGGGCCGATCTGACAGCGAGCGAGGCTGATCTTTTGAGGTCCCCTCTCCTCCCTGCTTGCCTGATTCTCCATGCCACTGGCATCAGCTCCATAGATCACGGCTGTCGCAGCGTGTGTAGGTGCTTGCACCGCTCTGTTAGTCTCATCACTCATTCTCACTCGTCAGCCAGGCTGCTGATCTCGCCCAGACCCCTCTCACTCTGCCTTCCCTCTCGTTCCTCCCCTCGCTCTCTCCCTCTCGTCCCCTTGCTTTCTCCTTCCACCCGCTCGCTCTCTCTTTTGCTTTCTCACACACATTTTTTTAATTAGGCAAAAATCAAAGACGAAATATGAATATTCATAAGGAAACCACATTAATATGCACAATTATGCAAATCAGCATGCAATTAAGGCTTGTGTCTCCAGAGAGCCTGGATAGCATTAGTGCATAAGACAGGGAGAAGGGGATGATGGGGGTATTTTGGAGTTTTCTGCTCCACCAGTCTTTTGGCTGTGTTTTTCCTTTGTGCCACACATCGGTTCTTTCTTTACCTAAAACAGTGAGGTTCCTGTTTGGGCATTTTGTTTTGTGTTATTTTAGGTGTTTGTGTGTGTCAGTGTGATTGAGTGGAATTTCGATGTGGTTTATATGACGTTATCCTCTTGGATGACATTAGGCATGTGAACGGTTAATTTTCTGCTGTTTAGTGACCGTAATAAACACTAATGGGTACACTGAGCAGCATTTTTTTTCCCCGAAATGGTTTAACATTGCATTGCATCTTGAATGTGACAGCGGTGCCTTTGATCAATAGTGATGTTCTCTCCTGGCGCTTGCAAGCCCATTGTGGCCACTTAAGGACAGCGAATGTTTAGAGTAGGATGTGGTGACAGGTTCCCTTGATATGACTCCAACATCAGGGCATTTCTACATATCTGCTGTGACACCTAGGATAATAATTATATACTGTCATTAGGGGATTGCTAACATCCTCCACAGCGTTAGTCTGACCTGCTTTTTGATTCCTGCATCCCTAACCTGCTGGTGTCCCTACCTGTCAGTCTGAAAAATATGTCTGTCCTCTTGCAGCAATAGACGAGCGCAGCGGCTCTGGGTCTTGGGGCTCAGCAGAACAGAACAGCCCCTCTTTCAGCCAAGGACGGGTAAGATCTAAACACACACTCGCACTCTTAAGTTGCACGTGATTTTAAGTTTGGAGATCTAAGCATTAACACCAGATGCCATGATATTGTTGCACACTCGCACACGTTCAGTTAATCACTCTGCCATAGCTGAACACACACACACACACACACCTTCTCCCCCCGCCACCACCACAACAGCTTAGCGCTTCTTCATGCCGTGTGCCATGTTTGATTTGAAGTGGTAGTTTTACTTTCTACCTAATAACCTTGGCTCGAGATCCGGCATTGGCAAGCTCTCTGGTAGCCCAGAACCTCTGTGGAAGCCCACCGGTAATTGCAGCTTCACATCCGCTGTAACTGTCTTGGCACAACTCTGTGTAAATACAAGGAACAGGGGGTGAAATAGATGCAGCAGGCTTTGATTACCACAAGTTGATAATTAAGAAAGTCGGTTTGAATCCCCCGAGCTGATGCAGATTTGTTTGGCATGGATCCTGTTAGTTAGACAGAAAAGCAGAGGGAGGGTAACCACTAAGCCATATAGGTGTGTGTTAACAAGAGTGGTGACGATTTAGGTGTTATAGTGAATGCATTTTATTTACTTTTTTTAAATTTTTTTATTTTTTTAAGGTTCCTCATGTTGTTTTTTTTGTACCTTTGTTCCTACAGGGCTATGGCGAAGGATCCCACTACAGCGAGCATGAAAGCTTGTCCTCTCCGTTCATCAGTTCAGGGGTTGCAGGTATGTTCTTTTTTTAGCTCTCTTAATTACTTTTAACAAGTGACTCTGGTGTGGTAAAAAAAAAATCCTTGATGAATTCCTTTTAAGCACTTTAGGAGAATGAGCGTATAAATTTACCTCTCAGTGACTGAGGACATGTTGCCTCGTCACACTCCACCTTTAAAATAATCACGTTGATAATGGCCGATTCGACTGTTGTGCGTACTTTGTTTTCTGGGTGGCAGGATGTGTATGTGTCTACATGCATGTATGTGCATGTGTGTGTGTGCCTGTGTTCATTCGTTGAGTGTTGGGGATGTTAGGGCACTGAAGCAGAAACCTTCCCTAGGGTTTTGTCTGGCAGGCGGCTTTATGCAGCTGAGCGTACTGAAAAAGGGGAGGGCATCCCTGGACTTTTTGTACTTTAGAAAAACCTACTTTTCATTTGTTTTAGCACACACCATTGCCTCTTAATGTGCTCGTGGTTTCACTCGCATTGACGCTTAAACAATCTTCACTTTTATCTTGCAGGTAAAAATGAGAGGCCACCGTACCCTCCCTTTGGAAGCCAGGTATGTTGGCGTCTTCCTTACATCTTCCTGTAAGGTTGTATGTATGTGAGAATCACATTCATGTAATGTGTCATGGAAAGGAAGCCTTGTTTTCTCACTTCTCTTTTCATGCTAAACACTTTGAATTAACCGTCTTCATTTCCTAGAAGAGAAGCTGTTTGTGCTATCCCACGCCCCTGAAAGTATTATTAGTAAAACCTTGTTTCCATGTCTTGCTCTTTTCTCCTAGCCTGGTTTTCTTCCTAGCGACATAGCAATGCCCAGCCCAGATGCCATGTCCCCCTCTGGCCTGAAATCAGGCTCCCAGTTTTACCCATCGTACACCAACAACCCCAGGAGAAGGCCGCCTGATGGAGGCATAGGTAAAATAACTAGACAGGACACATTTCTTCTCGTTTCTGTCTTTGTTTTTGTTTTACATCATTCCCCATGCAGTGTTTTCTTTTCATTTGGTTAACCGGGGCCGCACCTAATAGCTAATTTTTGAGTCATCTGCTGATCATTTTCTATATTATTTGGTCTACAATAGGTCAGAAAACAGTAAAATATTCCATCACAGTTTCCCAGAGTCTAGTGTGATGTCTTCAAATTGTTTAAATCAGGGGTCTTCAGCGTAATTGAGAACAAGAAGCCCTTAACTCAAAGAGATGGAGCAGGGACTCCCTACTACATTTACTGTGTAAAACTGAGTTGCATATTGAACAGGGCCTACAGTAACATGTAGGGCAGCCTAAATTGCCATGTATAAACATACCTTTATCTGCTGCATACGATAACTATTGGCAGATTCATATATTAATACATCGTGTTTGTTTCTGAGGTGGACGGCATTTCGAAGTCTTGCTTTAAAAGCTACAAAAAGATCCATTGTTGTTCACACGAATGTCTGTACACTCAAAACAATAATGCAGCTAATTGGCCAACATGTTTCAATCTTATGTAACTGTTAGCTTACTAGTTTGCCTCGCTGTTACAGACAGGTGCTGCACAGCGATTTAGCATTAGCTAGCTAACATGATTGCACAAAGATTTACAGGTAACGGTGAGCCTATTGTAAAAGTTGTCTTTATTTTATTATCATTTAATTTATATGGACAATGCACATTAATCAACATTTCTGTACATGTGCCAGTGTTAGCCAGCTGGCTAATATTCAACTGCAGTACTTTTGGCAAGATGAAAGCAATAAAAGGATAAAATTCACAAGACAAAGACAGCATAAAGACATAAAAACAGCATTAACTACAGCAAACAAAGTGTCAAGGTAGAACAGAAGCCATGCGAAGCAACAAGCAACAGCAGAGCATCACTACAATAGAATAATGCAAGAACAACAAACCGCATGTTAGCACAAACGGACGTGCAAGCAACACGCAGATTAGCATTACATTCAGACATGCAGAGCAGCAATAGACAGTAAACGCAGATAAAACACAACAGTCATTATGTATGGTCACACAAGCCATGCAACAGAAAGTTAGCTGTGCTGTTGAAAAAAAAGATGTTGCATACATACTCATGCAGAGTTGGCTGCCTGGCAACGGGCAAGGACGTAAAGAAAGTTGGCAGCATGTAAGCCACAATTTTTTAGGAATAGGCTGATTTATCTTTGCTGATAACATGATAGATTCATTTTGATGTGTATTTCAGTGTATGCAAAACAAAAACCTAAATTAAAACTGAAATTAAACTACCAAACAGTTATTTTTTGGCCCCCCGTCAGTAACTTAAACCCCCTTTTAAAAACCCAGGGTTTTAATTGCTTCTTTTGTCTGACCAGCAGTCCAAAATTGAATGATATTAATGTTGATGGCCATGAAAAACAGAAAATATAAAACATGAAACATATAAGAGGCCGGAAGGTGTAAATATTTTGCAATTTTGCAATTTTTGCTTAAGAATTCACTTTAATGACTGATCAGTTACAAATTCATTGTTTAACAATTGACTAACTGATCTAGCGACAAAGTGTTTCAGTTTTGTGTGAACATTATTGTGCACTTGTGTTTGTTATATCCTTTGTAGTTATTTTGACCTACATTGGACAAATTTTTTCAAAACAAAGCTTTGTACAGATGAGTGCACAGCAGCTTTCATTCACACTGACAGACATGCACACAAACACAAGCACACATGCCTCAGTATGTTCAGGTTTTTTTTGTTCTGCAGTTTTAAAGCACACGAAGAATCTGCACCTGAACTGACAGGTTATTGACAAATGTGTCTTTGCTAAGCCCTTATTTGTGTTTTTGTGTCTTGTTCACCTTTTCTCTGTGTCTCTGTCTGCCCATATGTAGAAACCCAGCCAAAGAAGATTCGGAAACCCCCTGGCCTGCCGTCCTCGGTGAGAGCTTATTTCTGCTCGCCTTCACAGCTCACAGTCCTTTCTCTCTCTTTCTCTCTCACACTCTCTCTCACCACACACATGCGCCACACATAGACACACAGGCGGACGCACTAACACACCGCTCTCTCCACTCTGCTTGAGCAGTTCTGTGACAGACAGGGGTAAAGACCCTCTGCTCAGTCAGACTCTCAGTGAGCTGACAGTCAGGCAACTCAGGCCCCAATAAACATCATCACTGTGGTTGTCTCTACACTACACTCAAGTGGTTTCAAGTGGTGTTCAGGGTCTGGTTGTCATGTAGACGAGCAATTTTATAGGATTTTGAGGTACCTTGTCAAAGTCTGTTAACTCACCTTCTTCAGTGGCCCGATTTGAATTATACGTTTTGTAAGAACGCAGAGGTCCTGGATTTGGGTAATGAAGGTACATCATTGTGATAAAGGGCTGTAGTAGGTTGGTTTGTAGTGGCTGCTTCAATGTTGTAGTCAGTTTGCAATAAAACACAAGAGCTGCAACAAGTAATCTAAATCAGATTATATAATCAAATAAAAAAACAGACATTCTGTTGTGAAATTTAATATTTGATTGTGAAAACAAAAACAGCAGCACAACCTCGTCTGTCTGCCTCATGAGTCCTCGTGGGTGTCTGGGCCGCTGCACTGAATGCAAATTATTTATTTAAACCAGTATGAACATTACCTAACCTGTATTAAAATTAAACTATCAAATAACATATCAATTAGGATTCATTATTTGTTTCGATTTGAGAGACAGAGCGTTCTCAGTTCTTAGTCAAGCATCAGCCACAGAGCAGAGAGGGGAGCTTCTTTCTCATAAGACCTCCGGACAGTGAGCGGAGAGCTAGGTCCGGATGTTTCAGGAGTTTCTCTTTCTCTTTCGAACACAACAAGAGATTGTATGTGTCAGAAGTGTCCTTACCCATTTGACTATGTTTGGTTTAGGTGAAGGTGATGTGTGCAAGAGGGAGGTCGTGATGAGGATTACACCGTGGTCACGTAGCTAGTTCGTATTTTGGTCATAAACGACAGAGACCCTTGTCGTTTCTTGAACTTGTCTGATGATTTAGGCTTTGACCCTAACTGACAGAAGTTCCTGAATCTTGTCATCTCTGCAGTTAGACATTTTCATCGCAGCCATTGTATGAATGACCCTTCTTCTTAACCCTGGGATGGATGTTTTACTCTGGTTTTGTGTGAGCTGCATGATTGAAACGGCATCAGTGTGCCCACTTGGTCACTGTGAATTGTGCAGACGATCACTAGCTCTTTTCACATGAGATCAACCTGACTTAACATTGACTTTGTATTAGGGAGCTGGCAGGATAAAGTCCATTTAATGTCCAATCCAACTTACCAATCCAATTTACGTTCTTGCGCACTGCTCCTAATAATAATTTAAGGTTTGCAGTCCATGTGTAAAAGGGGCAAGATTGAGAGACAGGTCAGCGGACTTCAATGAAATTTTCTGATATAGGATATTCTTAAATTGTGTATTTCTAAGGCTTAAAAATAAATAGTGGTTTGAACCCGTTTTTAACTTAGAGGTAATGATACTCCTGATGAGGGCTGCCACTAACGATTATTTTCATTGTCGACTAATCTGTCAATTATTTCTTCCATTAGTCGACTAATCATTTTATCGAAAAATGTGTTAAAATGTTGAAAAATGTCGGTCTGTCTCTCCCAAACCCCAAAATGATGTCATCTAATGTCTTGTTTCGTACTCACGCCAAAGGGTTTTAGTTCACTGTCATGGGAGAGTGTGTAAAGCTGCCAATATTTGAATGTAAGAAGCTGCAACAGGAGAATTTTGGGGTACTTTTATAGTACTTCTCTATGAAAAATGACTCAAACCACTTAGTCGATTAGTCATCGATAAGTCGAGTAATCGTTATAGCCCTACTCCTGATGGTTATAGCCAATTTTGACAGCTCTATAAGACACTTGGATTTGTTAAAGGTAAATTATAGGAGTTGTCGGCTCCTCTTTGTTAACCAAATCACTAGCAAAACTAAACAAAAACCCCAGATTCACTCTTCTTTACTACTTTTGCATTTTTCGGAGCTGTGTCCGCGATTTTCACTGCTTCCTCTTGGATGTGGGCTGCTTATGGTCTGGCACCTGGTGGCTACTTTTTATTAAGTCCTAACCTCACCTGTGCGCTGTGCCCAGGAACGACCCAAGCACAGTAGAATAAGAAGAAAATAGGAAAATACAGGCAGAGTGCAGTCTCTTCTACTGGGTCATGAGTGATGATTGAGAGGGATTACATTTGTGTGAGTCTATAGGTTGTTTTTAGGAAAGTTCTGCATGTACACCTTTAAGGACAAACCATTCTGGAAGTTGTTTGGCCATATGGCAAACGTGTAATCTGTCTTGCCAAAGTTTCACTTATTTGAATATAACTCTTGGAGTTGTAGTTCCTACATATTAGCTTATTAATAACTTTTATTCCTTAAAATAGGAAAGCTTAACCCAAATAGATTCAGTCAGATTTCAGTTGGTGACGTGGATTTGATACTGGATTCACCAGCGTGCTATTGAACCCTGGCGCTCAGTCCAAGCTGTACGAAGTATCATATAGTGCTTTGATTTACTGTACCAAGTGTCACATTTTGTCAGTGGGCCCAGAATTCCCAGCAGCTGATGTGTGTGTGTGTGTGTGTGTGTGTGTGTGTGTGTGTGTGTGTGTGTGTGTGTGTGCGCATGCGGATGGTTGCAGCCACACATAGCTGGAAACACAAGTCACTGTGACATGTTCGAATATATCCTGAATGAATCTCACTGTTAGTTTAGAGTGACTTGACAAAGAATTGAATCAGGCAGCAGTTGCCCACATCATTCCCATTTATAGATTATTTCCACGGAGTCCTGTGTGCTGCTGCTCACCAGCCAGCCCGTCCGTACAATCTCAGCTGCTGTAGACCATAGATGACTCAGAGGCCATTTGCCCAATTAGAATACCACAAAGCATTTTCAACATTAACTCGTCTTAATACTTTCCTCTGCTGATACATTGAAGTTCTTGAAAGTCCTGAACCAACAGATGCTTTGCTTTTGTAAAATGGAAAACTAGATATTTCAAGTCAGAAGAACCCAGCCCAGCGGCTGCTCGTGTTACTGTTGCTATTAGAGCCCTGTCTTGCTGCTTGAGCTGCCACTGGATCATCAATATGAAATACGGCCATTGCGTAAACATTTTCTGACGCCCGGTCTACACGCTACTGTAGTTCTCAGGTGACCACAGTGACCTAAAAGATAAACTGGTTATGGAATCTGTGTGTTTCAGCACAGTGACGTACAGAGCAGTACACACCAGCAACACAGGCAGACTAGAGGAAGATTAAGACCGGTTTCATTTACTAGTTTTGTAAATACTTGGTTACAAAATGTTTCATGTTTCAAAGCCAAAGAGGAATTTACATTCAACATACCATTCTGTCATGACTCATTTGAACTTGCATAAGAGTTTTGAGATGATGTAGAAGGTAGGATTTTATTCTGTGATTAGAGTAGTTAAAAGAAGTCACTTAAAAGTGAATAATATAGGAAATAATAATATAAAAGACCCAAAATGTATAAACTAAATAAATGAGGACATAAAATGAAACCAAGTCCAAGTATAGGAGCGTAACTCTTGAAAGGTTCCCCATTCTTACAGTCTCCCTTATCTTCCTAAACCTTTTCTGTTCCCCTGTCTCTTACCCTTCTGACACTCATTGCCTCATACTAATAATCAAATATTGTAATGTAATGTAAATCTGGGATGTAATATGAGGGGGTTGCCAATTGGAAAATGTTAAACCCACACACGTTAGCCCCGTTTTGGCCCCACAGTGTCACCGTCTTGCAAAAATTTCGATAACAACAGTTAAATGAAAATTTACTCATGCCTATGCTGATGTTTTTTCAACGCATGGATGAAGTAAATTTAAAAGGTTTATATGGCTGACTAGGTCCAAATCACCGAGCCAGGGATGCGTAATCTTGCAGGGAATCAAGTCAAGCATTAACAGTGCTGCGTTCAGACTCCATCTCAGTTTGGGTCATAGTTGCAACAGATGCAGTGGCTGCATTGATTAGGTGGGAACATATCACAGCGATTAAAGCCCCGTTTTTCACTCTCTGTGTTTAGTGGGGAAAGTTAACAATTGGCATTCACTCCTGGGACAAATGACTGCAGTAGTCAAAGGTATTTATCAGCTCTAGCTCCGATTGGCTCCGATCAGCAGTGATGGAAAATGACACCCCAGTGGTGCACTAAATTTAGCCCCTTTGCCAGTGTGATGCAATGATGACTGCCTCAAAATACCATCCATCTCTGTCCAAGCAGTGCTCGAACACTGTTCAAAATTTAGCCAGCATCAAGTCTGAGTGAGAGACTTAAGTAGCCTAAGAGATATAAAAAAGATGGGGCGTCGGTGGCTTGGTGGGTAGAGCAGGCGCCCCATGTACAAGGCTGTGGCCCGGGTTTGAGTCCAGCCTGTGGCCCTTTGCTGCATGTCATCCCCCATCATTTTCACAGGCCTTCATGCTGATTTCTGTTGTTTACTAACCTGCTTTCCGGCTGGTCTGTGACGTCGAATGTGACAGACAAGTAAAGAAACAGAAAGGCATACTCGTCCACCGCGGAGCAATGCACACAGCTCTGGTTTACTGGCATTGGGAAAGGAGTCCATTACTTATTTTGGATGGGTTTTCCCACGTTTAAAAACCGACGTACAGTAATTTGGGTGGATAAGGGGTGTAATAGTCAGTATGGAGATGCATCAGAATTGGACCTGTTTAGAAGAAGCTGAAAAAGAACCCTGTTTTGTTTTTTTCACATGACATCAGTGTCGTCCCCCTCCACCTGTGGGTGTTGTCACGTTGAAGTGGCTGATGAAACCTTTGCGTGTAGACACACTCCTCTGCGGTGGCTACATCACAGAGATTGAGTGTGAAAACTGTCTGGCCAAGGCCCCCTCTTTTTCACTGTCTGAACCTCAGTCATTCCCTGCAGTGTGAACGATGGCCGCCTGGTTTTTAGTGCGAATGATGAGATATCTGTGTGTGTGAACCCCCCTCCCCCCACCTCCCCCAGCCCTCCGCCTACGCTTCACCACATGATGGCCTGGGTGGGCCTCCCCCTGTGAGTGACCCAGTTGTGAGGCGCGGTGCTTGCGAGGCCTCTTAGCCCCGTGTCTGAGCCCAGATTAATGACTGCCGATGATGATCCTGTGGTCTTTCGTCCCTCCCACACTCCCTCCCTTTCTGCTCCTCTTCACCATCAACATACTCTTCTTTTTTATCTACTTCTCTTACTTAAATTTTACTGTGAATCAGCAAAGGTGTACATAATAGCTGCACTGTGAAGGCTACGTCTCAGTTCCCTTTAAGCTCCCCAGCTTTACCTGTACACAAGATCCTCGCCCTAACCTCATGAACCTTCACCCCCTCTCATCTGCAACAATCGACCAACATGGAGGAACTTCTCTTCTGCCCCCTAGTTGTCCAGTAGACTAATCACAAAACCCTCAGTGGTTGACTAAAGCGGTTAGAGGTTAGTTTGATGTTAATCTTCATCTACTCCCCACCCCTTGCCAAAACCCATGTTTTTCTAGCGTAGAGACCTTTACACGGTCATAACCTGAATTACATTAAACCCCTATTAGTTGAGGATTTTACCCTAGAAATCCCCTTTCTTCCTGAGAATACAATTATCCAGCAGCACCAGTCATTGTGTAGTTCTCTGTTCCCATCTAGAGCAGCAGGATTCACTCGACATTGTTCCCCGTGAAAGAACAACTCAAAGCCTATTGTTAAATGAAGCCATCTCCGTCATGTTTTCCCCTGAATTAACCGTGATCATTTTAAATCCCCTGTTTCCTTCACACTCCCCTGGCCATATCAAGCTTTGTTTAAGTCATTTAGATTACCTTCTCCTGTCCCCCCTCAACACCCCTTATCTCTCTACCCATTTCATAAATCATCAGGGCCTTCATTTTTTCCCCTCAATCCTCCCCCTTGCCCCTTTACCACCCCCTACCCACTGCAATCTCTCTCCCTCTCTTTCTCTCTCCCTCTCCCTCTCGCTGACTGGATCCCAGCCCCCATCTCTCTCCCTCTCTTCGCTCCCTCTCCTCAGCCCAGCTGCCTGTGGAGTTGGATGTGGTCCAGGAACAGGCAGATGGCTCTGTAATTAGAAGTGCATCTCTCCATTCCCTTTCCACTTCTCCCTGTTAAATCAAATTACAGAAAAAATCCCTTCTCTGGATTAGCATTCTTTGCAGCATAGCCTTCATTCTCTTTCTCTCTTCCTCTATCTGCCATGTACTACAGAGGAGGAGAGGAAAAAGACGGCCTGAGTGGCGGCTGATGGTGTTGAGGGCTTCTCATGTCCGTCTCCAGTCTGTGGCTTTGGAGCGCGGAGATGTGTGTCACTTAAGGCCCGGCATCCGTTTTTGTTTCGCAATGTGTAGAAAGGAAGTACGATTCCTAATGGTGCTAATGTGAAACGTCATTGTTGTCCATTGTCGTGTTTTCTGGAAATTCAATCCTCTTTTGATGCCATATAGAACGTGATAGTGCTAGTTGAGGGTATTGCTATTGGAGAGTGTGTGTATGTGTGTGTTGGCTCACTGAATGCATGGTATGTGTGCGAGCTGATACTGAGTGTGTTACAGGGAGGGGCTGCAGGCTAGGCAGTGCGATGTCACTGGGGTCCTGGGAGCTAGAGGAAGTGCTCACTGTGCACTGGGATTCAAGCCGTCGCTGTGCCCAGCATGGCATGGCCGCTGTGTTCTCCTCCACAGGCGAGGAGCCGGCCTGCCTCCACCGCCGGCAGACTCCCTCTTGCCATCTTGTGGCCACTTGAAGCCAGTGTGATTAAATGGTTTTCAAAAGCAAGGACAGGGTGGATCGATACCTTGTTACTCCATCACTCATGGTGCTCAGGGCTACTCAGGAGAACATTGTAGAGTCGTTATTTCAGAAATCACAATCTAACCGCTCACTGTCTGCATGTTTGTTTAGGTGTATGCTTCCACATCTGGTGATGAGTATGCCAGAGACAATGGAGGATATCCTGGTGCTAAGCCTGGAGCTGTCTACCCTGGCTCTTTCTATATGCAAGGTAACATTGCTCATAATATCACTGGAATCGATTTGCTCTGCGATACAATTTGTGGAGGTGTTTTCATATTTGAAAATGTGTCTCCGCTTTCCTCAGAAGACCCCTGGTCGTCTTCTGGCTACTCTGCCATGCTGGGTAACACTCCACACATTGGACAGCCAGGCTCCTTCTCCGCAATTAACCCACAGGACAGGATGGTACGTAGACATGACTTTCTCTATTTCATATTAATTCTTTGCTTTTGTAAGGAACTAATGATACGAACTTGATGACTTTTCTCTGAGAGGAAAGATTGTAGCATCTGTTCTTTTTCTTTAATAAAACCACATGAATGAGACATATCAATTAAAGTATCTGTTACCAGGGTTCCTACACAGTGTGGGAAAGTTTGGAATTTGATTTTAATGATTTCCAAGTTCAGATAAGTGGAAAAAAGAAAAGAGAGTATCAAAAAATATTTGTATTTCCAGACTTTTTAGAAAATTCAGAATTTCCAAAAGTAAAATGATCGTACAAGTGTGTACACGAGTGTTTTTAATGGCGTTTGGAGCAGGCCACCAGCACATCCAAAATGTTAACCACTGTGTGAGAGAGTGCAGACAAAGCTGGGCTTGATTTTTTTTTTACAATCAAGGCAAAATATCTCTTGTAACTCAAAGCGCACTCCTGCGTAGATCTGCCTTTACGCCTGTACGTCACAGCCTGCAGAGCGGGTCTGTCCCAAGTGCCTTTATAACCAAACCAAATCCATAATAAAAGAAAATGCAGCAATACCATTGAATTTATCTACACGTAGCATCACAAATAAGCAGATATTAGTCTTGTCTTAACATGTATGAGTTATGCAGTGATCTGTTCACCTGAAAGAAAACCTAAGGACACCTCGAAGGCTGCGTTCATCGTTGTTTCCATGGCCACTGTAAATAACAAGGCTAAGCAGAGGCTATGAAAACTTGATTGTTTTACTTTTTCAACTAATTTTCGGTTCCTCTGTATATAAAAGAGACAAAATAATATGTCGGGAACAATAATATAATACTGTTTATTCAATATGTTAAGCTACAGTTCCTAGCTACAATCCTGTGGCAATTGTTTGGCAACATAACAGCATAGTCAGACTCAGTGTGTAATATTCATGTGACAGTTGAATTTTAAAACCATTTATTTACTTCATAAACATCCAGCCATTTGTGCACAGATGTCACATGTGGTCTACTGTAAAATCTACCAAGAAGTCTGGAGATATGAGTCTGGAAAAACGTGGAATTTTAAATTGGAAAATGTCTAGGAACCCTTTGTTAACAATTAACATTAAGTTAAATATTTAAACTTTATTTATGAAGCATTTGTCACATGTGTATTTCTCTGTGAGTGGTTTGTGACTTATGAAGCCACTTGTATCCCCTTTCCAGAAGCGTCAACCCCTGCCTCTGTCCCCACAGAACTATCCTCTGCACGGCAGCGAAGTCAACGGCTTCCACTCAGCCCCCACCACCTACAACCACACACCCACCATCAACGGGGAAGGCATTATGGGTAAGGGACTTAAGTGAACTTATCACACAGGCATCTTGGTGGCGTCTGTCCCATGGTCATTTGATATACTTTTTTCTTTTCTCCAAAACAAATTAACGGGTCATCTGACTCACATTATTTATTTTGTCTCCGCAGCCAACCGAGGCACCACAGCTGGCAGTTCAGGAGATGAAATTGGGAAGGCTCTTGCCTCAGTGAGTTCTTTTCTGTTTGTTGTTGGTTTTCTAAATTAGTGCCGGGCAATGAAACAATTACAGTCATTTTGTTTTATTTCCTCTGAAGTGAAATCTGTGATGTTCGTCAAATTTGCACTTATTTGTTCTTTCTTTACACAAATTGACTGAGAATGGCAACGCTGACTAAAATCTTCCGTCAGTGGTTTTAGCATTATTTTGGTTGTTGATTCAAAACAGATGAATGTGCATTATGAAATATGCAGAAGACATCATCAAATTTAAGATCCTAATAATGGTTGTTTTCTGAAATGTCACGCATTGTGCTTTGTATATTTTTGGATACATAATTAGATTTAAAGTGTACAAACAATTCTCTGGTTCATTTCTTTTTGGCAGATGTGCCACAAACAAACCCAGGGCCCTGAAACATATTCAGACTGATAGAAAAAATAACATTTGACCAACAATGTAATAATTGTTTTATTTGAATAATCACTGGTCAATACACACTTGTTAAATTATGACTTATAACTTTTAATCCCCTAGTAAAATGTTTTTATGACATGGTTTTGACCAGTGGTGGAGAAAGTATTCAGATCCTAATACCACGCTGTAAAAATACTCTGTTACAAATAAAAGTCCTGCATTAAAACTGTTACTCAGGAACATGTATTTAAGTACAATCAGGAAAATGTATTTGTATTAAAAGTAAACGCACATAATGCAGAAACATGTTAATCGATTTGATAAATCTAAATGATGAACATAATTAAAACAAGTCCTCAAGTGAGAAGCTCAAACCGTGAAATGTTTTTGCATGAAAAATGACTTAATATGAAATAGTTGCCAATCAATTTTCCAACCAATCAACTAATTGTTAAAGCTGCACTTGTACATTTTTTACATGGTTTGTGTCCAAAAATTTGTTAAAAAGTTGTTAAGTAACCGCTTACTAAACTTAAGAAGTAATTGTAGTGGAGTACAATCTTCATTTCCCTCTGAAGTGTAGATGAGTAGAAATGGTGAAATAGTTAGTTGCATGTGATTAAAACAACCAAATAAAATGAAAGTACTACACATTTCTACTTAAGTAAAAGTACTTAGACACATTCCACCACTGCATTTAACCAGTTTGACATACAGAAATCTATTATGCTGACACACACTACTTCATAGTTTGAAAAAACTCGTGAAAATCAATGTTATGCATTGTTAAGATGTGCAGTAATAATGTTGGTATTCTGATCACTTCTTTCAGATTTACCCGTCGGACCACAACAGTAATAACTTCTCCTCAGCTCCATCTACTCCTGGATCTCCTCAGGCTATCGCAGGTACAGTTGGATTCTCACATATAGATTATATGAGCATCAAACTGTTAATACTTATGCATGAAAAGTCAATTTAATTGTGTACGTTGAGGCACATTTAATCTCCGAACACTCTGTAATGTGTCATGTTAAACACCAGAATAAAGAAATCTGCATTTTCACAAACAACATTATTTAGTTTGTAAAAGAAGTTGTCTTTATTTTACTCAAATCATTTAGGCGCTATCTTACTTTGGCGTAAGATGCCTGTCAGCCTAACAGCTGAGTATATTTTGCCAATCAGAAGGTTGGTAAACTGAGTTCAGGTGGTTTTATCCTGTGCTTTATTCTCACTCATGCAACTGCAAATTTGGATAATATTTCAATTTCAGCCACAGAATACCTACATCAGTCCAATTTATTTAACTTGTTCAGTTTGATTGCAACCTTGTTTTTGGCACACAAAAATGAATCAGTTGAAATTATTGGAACAAAAATGATCCTCTGCCCGTTTAGTGTTCCTCAGCGCAGAAACGTGTCTGCAGCTCCATCTGCTGTAAAGTTCAGAATTACCACTACACACAGTCCCAATATTTCTCTCTGCAGGAGCTCAGTCTCAGTGGCAAAGACCAACCACACCCAACTATGAAGGGCCACCACATGCACTGGTATGTTCAAACATTTCTCTGCTGCATCAAAGTTAATTTGAAGCACGAAGCTCCCACAATATATTCTTAGTCTTTGTATGCTTATGTTAGTGACATAGATCAGTAAATTACTTCTCAAAAACAGTTTTCGAGTAACTATAAGCTGTGTGTTGGACTCTTATTCTGTTTTATCATATTAATATCTAAGTGTACGTTGTCTGTGTTCATATAGCAGAGTAAAATGGAAGACCGTTTGGAGGAGGCGATTCATGTACTGCGTAGCCATGCTGTGGGCCAGGGTCCTGGCTTAGAGGGCGCCCCCGACATGCACAGCCTGCTGTCCGCAGTACACAACGGGGGCCTCGGGGGCCTCTCTCCGGCTTTCCCCAATGCAAGCCTCGCCCTCAGCAACAGACATCCTGCTATGGTGGGTCACCTGCTCTGCTTGAATTGTGTCATTTTTGTGTGTTAGAAAGAGACTTGGACTTTTGTTGGTGTTGACATGAAGCTAACAGCAGTGTTCATCTGTTTGTGTGTACATAATTTCCTTCAACTCTCCTGAAATCTCTCTCCTAAGGAGTTTGTTTTCATTGCGACATACTGGAGAATTAAATGTGTTACATGCTCAGGCCGTCAGCCATTTCTGAAGAAACTGTTGGTATCAAGGTTGAGTAAGAAAATACTATATGTTGTGTTTAACATGGCTCACGGGAACCATTACATTAGAGATTGATTGACGGGGTACCTTTATTTCATGTTGAGAAATGCCTTTTGGAAGAAATTAGTTTTCTGTTCTCATAAGTAGGACAATTTAGGGGAAAAGTGCATTACTTGGGAGTTGATTTCATCGAGGAACACTCAATGTCCAATGTATCATTTGTGCCATCTGCTGGCTGAAAGTAAAATTACAAGCGACTGGGAGTAAATAGTATTTTTATGCATCTTGTTTAGTGAGTTAAACGGCATTGGTTACACAGAAGATATTGGTAAACATGGTGATTTAAACCAGTCAAAACATTGAAGAAAGCAGTTTCACACTATAAAAGTCAATGTTTTGTAGTGTTTAAGGGATGTTGGTGGCCGACATGAAAACTCAGATGGCCCCATCTAGAGCCAGTGTTTTGTCCATTCGTTCTGGGGCCCTGTAAAAACATGGCGGTGCATGAGGACTTGCTCCCTATGTAAAATATTGAGCAGTTCATTGCGACAACACGATGATTCATATTTTCAGGTGACTACCCATTAAAGAAAACATACTTAATTAAATTGAATTTCTGCTTATATATCTACCTAAATCCTACACACTGGACCTTAAACTAAATATTTGCTTTCACACAGTTGTTGACATGTCAAGTTATTTTTTCTCTGTAGCTGCTCTGTCTTAAATTTGGATGTAGTTGTGATATGTCTATCCCTTGAGTTTCACATCATGGTTCTCCCCCTTCATCAGCAGGGAGGGAAACACGAGGAGCCCACAGGCCTTCCTCCCAGCAGCACTCTTCTGCACGGTCATCACGCATCCGGACCCACACCACCAGTCGGCCAACCAGAAGGCTTCACCAGTGAGTCCGACTAGATATCTTGTTACTTGCAGTAGAGCATGTCAGTATTTGTTAAGAGTTGAGGCAATGATACTGTTCATACACAGTGATATGCATTTGAGGATTCTTGAGTGATCTCTGCTTAATTTTCTAAGCTTTCCGCGTTCATGTGTTGTGTGACATCCCCTAGAGAGGCTTCAGTACTTTGGAGCATCCTAACATCTATGTGCTTGTCCCCAGGTCTCCCTGGTGGTTTGGCCCGCTCCACACACTCCACCAGCAGCTCAGACATCAAAAGAGAAGACAAAGAGGATGATGAAAACTCATCTGTCGCAGACAAATCCGAAGATGAAAAGAAGGAGAGCAAGGCAGCACGCAGTCGGAGGTAAGGCGCTCCTTACTGTGTCTTTCTAATCTTTGAACCCTGGATTTTTGATAAACCAAAATATGAATAAAACTGCATTTAGGTGTAACTGCATGAAAAAAAGCACAGTGTTATCCCACCAAGGTGGAGATTGTCAAGTGTGAAAATATAAAGGAAATATCTACTGCAAGGTTCAGACCCTTTGCCCAGGGTATGTAAGGTATTTAACAATGTTGAATCCCCTTCCCTTCATGTCACGTTTTCAGAAAGGAGGCGTTGACCCTCCAGATGCTCTCTAGCCTTTCAGACCAGAAAGATGAGTAAGTTTCTCCAATAGAGGGTCAATTTCTTGTGCTTTGTGGGCTCTTGCCTGACATCACTCAAAGCACATGTTCATGTTACTAGTGTCTAAAATCTGACTTTTGATTGGCAGAATCGTTGCAGTTACATTTTTGAGACATTTTGAAGTTTATTATCCATCACTGACTTTATGCTGCAAAGGAGCTCTGAGATTTAAATTTGAAATGCATCAGGCTGAACAACAAAAACACAACAAAGATTTTTTGATGACCAAAAAGGTGCAGGAAGCTACATCTCACACGCCTTCCCTTCTTAAAGTGCATCATTTGTCGTCAAAATGTTTTACACAGCAGGACAGAATGCATGCACAGTGTAGTACACCATGAACATATCCAGCTTTTGTGTGAAATATTTTAATTAAATGATCATCTAAAGTGGGAGATTGTGCTACTTGGATGTTTTTCCAGTTCTCAGTTTTATATAAAGTGCATTTAACTTCTCACACATCTTATTTTTAGTGCATCCTGTCAGCACAAAGCTCGACAGGGTTTATATTCCCTGCTATTGATGTTAGCTTAAAGTTGCAGAATGCTAGAAGTAAAGTCACATGTGTCACAGGTGTTTGATGGTATGTTTTGAAAAGTTTGTCTGCCTGCAGCTTCATCATTTCATCTCTATTTGTATCCAGTCCGGAGGAAGATGACGAGGACCTTCCCCCCGAGGTGAAGATGGAGCGCGAGAAGGAACGGCGAGTGGCTAACAATGCCCGTGAGCGCCTCAGAGTACGGGACATCAACGAGGCATTTAAGGAGCTTGGGAGGATGTGCCAGCTGCACCTCAGCCATGACAAACCTCAGACCAAACTTCTCATCCTGCACCAAGCTGTCAATGTCATCCTCAATTTAGAACAGCAAGTCAGAGGTCAGTCTGGATGGGAGGCACGGTCATGTTTACCTCTGATAAATACACCGTTATTCTCTTATACTGAGTTTCTGTTTTCCCTTTCTCTGTCAGAGCGTAACCTTAACCCCAAGGCAGCATGTTTAAAACGCCGTGAGGAGGAGAAAGTGTCTGGGGTGGTGGGTGATGCACCCATGCAGCTCTCAGGAGGCCATCCAAGTATGGGAGGAGATGGCCACAACCCAGTTGGCCACATGTAACACCAGGTAGGCCTCAAAGATCGGCTGCTGAAGTGATTATTAGGATGTTATAGGTATTTTTACCCACAGTAGCTTTAAAGTTATAATCCTTAAGATTTCAGGCCTGGTTGATTTGGCAACACCAGTAATTACTGGTGGCAACAGCAAGTGTTCATTACTTCAAGTCCCATAATTATTGGGTCAGCATCCCACTCCTTGACCAGTGATTATGTCAGGAATGCAACGAGAGCAGCCAAACATACTGACTGATATTTATAAAGAAGAAAGTCAGTAATTGATCTTTAATATCATGAGCAGTTTCAGACTTATTAAAGCTCTGTCTACACTCATACAGATATATGTAATAACTGATATTTTCCTTTATGTTTTGGCCTCTTGTCCTCACACAAATAGCTTTAAGTCACTAAAACATCGTCTAGGGTGCAAATATTTCAAAACTCTGGTTACTTTATATCCATATAGACATGTAAAATGGAGCATTTGATAAACAATGATGTCATTTCCTGAATTTGTGCATGTCCATTGTTGCCTTATGTAATGGGCACGTGCAAGAAACAGAAACAGTTTTACATTTTGTCAGCACTGACTGGTCTAATGACTGCTTTATACCTAAATTTTGTATTGCTGTTCCACTTCATGGTCGAAGAGAAGCATCTGCTACGCCCAGGCAAATAATAATAATAATAGTACACAAAGTGCAGATCACAACATGACATGATAATATGGTCTCACAAAGCAAAACAAGATGTAAAGTAAGACTTACACAGACCAAAGTGGATAGAAGAAAGGACATATAAAAGTTAGTAGGATCAAATCAGTCATTCAAGTGATTAAGTTGATTGTACAAGTAAAAAAAAAACAAATTGGATTTAAATGACAGGTAGAGTGTAATTATAATTCTGTATAGTCCCACTTTTTACTTCAGCAAATTTTCTCATATTTCATGTTATGTTGTGCTACTTTGCAGTAATTTGTAGCAATATTTTTTTCCGCAAGAAAGTGACATTTTACTGTATTTTTCAGCAAACTTAAATTAAATTTTTTTGTCTATTGCGGCAAGTATTATTTGGTCAACTTCAGTGTCTGCTGTTTTAAGTACGGCACAAATGATGGTTTTGGATCAGGGCTGGTCGTATGAGCAGATGGTGGGACAGTTTTGAGAGTGAAGTTGTTGTTAATGAGAAGAAGTAAAACTTTTTCAAGTCTGGAACATTACTCGTATGTTTGAGTGAACTCATTCATCCTTACATCGAAGGGGGAATCAACAGTGATGAGATCTTCAGTTGTTGTTTTGAAACTTAACTACATTTGCGATGAGGGAAGACTTCTGAAGATGAGTGTTTGGAGTCATTTATGCAATGTGAGCGGATGGAGATATTTTGTAAAACTGAGATTGGGTGAACAGATATATTTTTTTAAACAGTAGGGGAAAATATTTGTGTACTTGTAGACAGGGTGTTAATGATACACGTGACATATTGTTATCTACACAACAGCAGAACACTGTAAAGTTGTTACCTTGATGAGGAGTTGTAGTTGTGCGGCCTGTCGCCTGCATCTCACAGCTCACTGTGGCTGCTCCTTCTTGCTCCATTACTACCTGCAATATTTAAAACTATTCTGCTGTCACAAAGTACCAAAACGACTCTTGTCTTGCTCTGTAGATGCATTTTGATAGATGACTGCTCTGCACTAACTGCGGTGACAAATACATTGTCTCTCCTGTGGCTGCTTTACAGTAAAAACCACTCTGTGTTTCGCCAGTTGAATGGTTTTGATGTTAAGCAGCGGGAGTAGAACATGTTTGGTTTGCAAAAGCGGTAATTTCCCTGGACTCCCTCATGCATGTGAGGGCAAGTTGAATCCAGCAGCGGAAGGTGGAATCTGCCACAAACAATGAAAAGTACCACATGAAAGCATTCTGAGATTACTACATGTAAATGCATTGAGTGGCTACTACTGGACCATAAAGTGGGTTTGATTTTGGGAAAATCTTAAGGATTATAACTTCAAATAAGAGTTAGAGTAGTTTGTAGGAGTCAATAATATTTTGCTGAAGTCATTATTATATGTATACTCCAACATAACGTCTGTGGTCTTTCCCTTTTACAGATCCGGTGGTGTTTCCTTGGCTGTCAGAGGATGTGGCCTTAACAGATTTCTTCCACCCATTATTCTCAGTGTGTGTGTGTATATGTGGACATGTCTGTGTATTGTCCGTTCAAGTTTCAAGATGCACATTCACACACTCGTACACACATGCATACTGCCAAAACTGACACAGCCTGTTTGTCGCACTCCCAACCATGACTACAAGCTCAAATGTGAAGAACTTTTTTTTAGTTTTGCTTTGTTTTATACATGTAAAAAAAAAATTCTTCTTCTTGGTTTCCACAAGATGATGGAACACCGGAGTACTTTTTGTCCTGCCACAAATTGGGACTTCACACACTGCCGAGAGGTGCTCTTGTGAAAGAAAGGAGACCTAAACAAACACAAATTGAATCGAGGATTTGTGCCTAATTGTTACATGTTTTCTATTTGACATTTAAGCAAATTGCTTTACATGTGAGGAACATTTATTGTGAGGGATTGCTTATGTGTATGAGCAATTATTTTTTAATGTATGTCATTCCCAGCGTGATGGTACAGTCTTACATATGTTATGTAACCAAGCCCATAGTTGAAGTTGAATTGTCTAAATTCAGTGACTTTTCCGTGATCTTATCTGCAAAAGTTTGGGCGTGAGGCGATGGAAAGGTCAAAGTCTCGACAGTTCAAAAGCAGCTTATGAAAGACGGGAACTCTGAGCGAGAGGCAGGCTCTGACTGCAGCCCGCTCTCGTCCCACAAGGCATCTGGAGACTTGGAATAGAAGACTCCTTCCTTGAAGGTTATAAATTATCCAAGTGTAGAGTCTGTCAACGACAAAACCGTTCTTCCTATTTGTTGACCACAAATTCTAGTGTTACTCAAGTAATCCCTTGTCATAGGTTCAGGTTTTTGTACTGCTTTATGTACTAAAGCAAACTTAGAGACAGACAAAGCACAGTTGTAACGGCTGAAAGTTAAGTGTCGACCTGTTGAGCATTACAGTCCCTGAAAGTCTTGCATCAAAGCCATTTGAGAAACTTGCCTAAAATGGTTTACTGACAATGCCAGCAGACTTAACAGCTCAACTCCCCCCCCCTTAATTGATGTTCTATAAAAGACAAAAAAATCTGGGTTCCTTTTGATGAAGGGATCTCATCAGTGCGCAGTTGTTTGACGCAGATGAGCCTCTGTGTAACGGAGGCTTTCTTTTCCTAAACGAGCATTCCCATTGAATTACAGCCCCTCACCTTCCTCCTGAGTAAGTCTGTTCTCACGTTTCTTACCGAGAGAAGTGTGACGTGTAAATTCACTTCATACATTACTCTGATATGTTTCATTTTTCAAAATTAAATATATATAAAAATATATATTTTTTGTTAGTCTATACATTGTAGATTTTTTACATAAATGGCAATATTAGTTTGAAGTTTAGAGTGTATTGTAGATGAGCTGAATAAGGGGGATATTTGACATTTAAATGAAATCGTTCAAGAATTAATTCAAAATTGAACCGGGGACGGCAGAGGAAAAGGGTCGACAGATGATAAGTGAAAAAGCATTTGGTGTATCCTTTATTCCAGTTTTAGTTGTAAGGCGTATCATCAGCTACCCAGATGAATTCTTTTCTTTCCATTTGGGGGTATTGTGGACAGAGTTTGTGCCACAGTCCTGTTGAAGTGTTCTTACTTTAGCGGTGAGGCACTGAGGAAAAATGTGGGAAGATTTTTGTCTCTAACAGTAATTATGCAACTGGTTTTTGAATGTAGCTACCATACAAATGTGGATCACCTTCATTGTCAAATTTGTGTTCCTGGGTTTTTGTCAGTACAGTATAATAGTTTTCATTTCACCTTTTTTCTAATGTTTGCCCGCATCAAGTGGCTCTCAGTGTGCAGCTCACTTTTTAGTAGCCTGCACATTTATTTCAGAGGCAGACGTCGGTATTTGGGTGTACGGTAATGGATAATACGGAGAACAAAACAGTGTTATTGTGATGTTATTCCCATGTCATGTCATGTTGTGAATGATTTTTACCAACATGTAATCACAAGTGGGAGGTAGAGCATTTTGTGTGTTTAATTTCTACGAAAAGAGATGAAGAAAAAGACCTATACAAATCAATAGTGTGGCCTTTTCATTCTCAAGACTTAAGAAGATGACATGATGGGAGAGTGATACCTTATCAGTGCCTGAACTTGTATTTTTCATTTGAGACAGTTTTATTTTGTGAACCATATCATTTCATTTATCATGGAGATTAAAGAGGTACTTGTTCATTCCCCCACCCTCCCTTCTCCTAATGCTTTTTTCAATTTTCAGGAAGAAGTTTAAATGGTATAAAGAGATTTTCTTTCAGTGTATCTAGTTAAATAAATAAATGTTACGTAGATCTTGTTTAGTTTTTATTCCCTTTTTTTCTAATTATTCAACTGGATTATATTGTCCAAACTGCTGTTTTTAGTTAAGGTCATGGGTCCAGGTCATGAGTTTTCTTTCTATCTGCCCTATATTGCTATATCACCTGACATGACGGGGTTCAAGAGATGCTGCTTTTGGCTCTGATTGTCTGCTTTTGATGCACATTAACATGTTTCAGTGTATGTGTTGCTTCAATCTCAATGTAGGGAGTGAGTTTCATTTTTTCCCGTCGTAGCTGGAACCTCTAATGACTTGGAGCATTTCAAATTTCTGTATATCAGAGTGCAAGCCCTTTGCTGCAGTGACTTTCAGTATACTTAGTCTCCAGTGACTATTTTCACCTTTGACCTTTCACTCTTCCAGCTCTCTGATGCCGTTGACAGTGACTCTTTGTGAGAAGTCCTAATCACTTCTCTCAAAAAGTTGTATTTGAAGTTTTTCTTTTTATTATTACAAGATCAATAATTGTACTGAATATTTGTTCCAAGAGGAAAATCCGACTTGATGTCATTTAGCATTCTGTGAGCATCCCATTAGCCGACAAGCTACATGCTCAGACTATTTGTTTGGGGAGGGGGAACCTTATTTCTTAACACGAGTCTTGACTTAGTTTGAAATCTGCAGAGAAGCAACCCAGCCACTGCAGGAGCACATGATGTCAACCGAAAATTACAATATGATGATGGAAAATGTTAAGTTGACGGGCTTGAACTTGTTTTGGTCTAAGAAAGCAGTAATAAAACACTTGCTTTCAACAGTTTTGTCATATCTTTGTTGAACTAAAAAAGGGGGAGACTATTGAGTGTTACATACATTCACAGGTACAGAGCCTGACATCTTTGGGAGTGAGGATGCTGGCGACGCCTGCGGGTCCTCGGAGCGCCTCACTCCATCTCTCTCTCTCTCTTTTTTTATATATAAATATATATATAAATATATATAGTTGAGAACTGTCCTGTATATAACAGTAATGTAGCAATAAATGTGCCATTTTTAATAACAGATTATACCTTTTCCAATGTCTGGCTTTTGAATATTGTATACATAAAAAGGAAAATAAAGGAAAACATTGTAATAAAGGGTTTATTGTAGTATGGAAAATGAATTTGTTCATATTTGCCATTGTCAGTAGCCGGTTAGGGACCTAATGTGTTTATGACAGCCTCATCATGGATGGATTACAGAGCGGGCGTAGTAGGTACAGGCCTCGGGGGGCCCTCGCCTTCAAAACGTCACTCAAATTAACACAAACTGACCAGAAAGAGACTCAGATGATCACAAAAGATGCAAATGAACTGCAAATGTTCACATATAATCTACAAAACAGGCAAAACAACCATGAGGAGACAAAAAAATGATCACAGAAAGACACAAAACACCTCAAGGAGACCCATACTACTACCAAAAGACACAAAATAACCAATAATAGGCACAAAATGTCCACAAAAATACACATGACTACTTAAGCTGCAAAACAATCAACCCATTGAGGTGAGTTGAGGAGGCAATACAGGCACCACATTTATTTCAACACATAACACTAGTGAAAACCAGTTGATTTCATCACGCCAACATAAGCATGACTTGTATATTAGTAATAGCTACATGGCTGCAGCCACAGCTCTGTGTTGAAAACAACCGAGACCTTTGAAATGGTGGCCTGAAATGACCCGCAGCGGCAGCGCGCAGCCCCGTCGGTTATTTTTATCAGGCATAAGAGAAGGCAGCCCAGCCGGGGTCCTTTACGGCCATCAGCGAGAAAACATTGCGATAACTAAAGAACTACAACTCTAAGAAGGTCAGGATGGTCCAGAAAATACTCAATAAAGTCGTCGGTGCCAAGTACATTTCTATTTTAAGGTCGTGGTAAGTTGAATCAGCAACAGAGCTTCTTGATAGCTGTCGTCGTGTTTAAAATATTGTCAGCGCCTCTGTGTCCTTCTGTGTGACCCGCTGGGCTTGTATGCTAACATTAGCTTAGCATGCTCGTTCGTTTCCTATTGACTCTGCTAGCTAGGCTAGTTAGCATAATCCCTCTACCTGACAGCTAGTGCAGTGGAAGGTGCGAGAAGCAGTGATTACTTTGACTCTGGCAATATTTGTGTTTGTGAGTATTATGTCAAATGTTTTGGAGATTTAATTACTAGTAAATTAAACAAAAATTATGCTGAAATTAATATATTTCAACACCCTTAACATCCAAGTTCAAAACTGTTCATAATACTTTGCTAACATAATGGCATCTCAGTTTATTTATGAAATATTACCATTTATTAGCCTCATAAACCTCCCAATTATGCAAGGATGTAAAATATTATTGTCAGAATCCAGCGTGTGCTTTAATGGAATAAAGATATGTTGGTCACTTATTATAGTTTGCTTGACAGTTGTATATTTTCTAGAAACATTAAGACCACAGCCTTATACTTGACCTTGCCATAGTGTTGCAATGGTATGAGATTTTCATAGTATGATTACCAGCTCAGATTTCACAGTATCGTGGTGATACAGAATTATTATTTGTATTGTATGAAAATGGATAGGTTTTATCACACTAATGTAATGGAAACTTGAAAATAACTTTAATTTTTTTGTAATACATAGATAAGCCAATGTGCAGGGAGTAATATCCGTCAACTTTTATATCATGGTAAACCTTGAAAGTGGTGAATTGCCGCAACCCTAACTTGGAAATACAAAGAGGGAAAACTCCAATGGCTAATGCTGAACAGTCATTAATAGTAATAGTAATTATTACCACTTGTAAACAATTTGTTGAAAAGGTAATAAATTAACACAAAGACTAATAAATGATCATCTTGTCTCTATCATCTAGCTAATTATTGACTCTTTGTTTCCTTAAAAATTCACCTTTGCCCATACACAACAACTTAAACCACTTTGAGCTACTTTATTTGGTTCTTGTGAGTAATCACAAACTTATATCTTACAATCAGGGTTGGAAGTTAACCTTTTAATTCGCCTTCTACTGTGGCTGCCACTCAACAGATCGCCATTGTTTTATTTATTTAGTTTTTTGGCTGATGAGTGAAGCAAATGAAGCAGTCACTTTCATATTTTACCAGCATTTGGCTAGTTGCAGGTGCTAATTTCCAATCTTACTTATAATTATATTGATTATAATAATGAACCTATGAAAGTAGCAACCACTGCAAAAGATGAAAAGAAATTGACTTTTTTAAAGCCCTCAACAGATCTTCAGAAGATGAATTTGGCCATTACTGTGTCAGTTGGTGCATACGTAGGGAAATGTGCATGCTGTTGCTACCCAAGATCACATTGATATGTGTATTGCACTCCACTGTGTCATTGTTTTCTTCCGTCTAGGGTGCCAAATATGGTTGCCTGGGGAACAGTTGGTGGAGTGGCGCTCGTTCACTTCACAGATTGGCGAGTGATTCTGGACTATGTGCCATATGTTAAAGGGAAGTTCAACGACGATGAGTAAAATCCTGCACAACTACATTGTGAGTGTACTGAGATGATAACCAGCACGTGTGTAACTGTACTTGCATCCACACACTTTGTTTGCAGTGTTCAGTCGGATTGCTCATTAGCTTTAGCCCCACCCTTAACTCGTGATAAGAAGCAGACAGGTGTCAGCTGTGCCAGGTGTTGGAACTGAATATTCAAATAACCACTCCTGAGTATTGGTAAAAGTTGCCATGTTGCTTACAGCTGCCAGTTTGGTAGAACTCTACTCTACTGCACAGGTAAACCCACACTGAGGCCATGGCGACTGAATCTGTTGTGATCACTAACCCAAGTTCAGTGCAGGCTGAGAATAAAGGCCGTTGAGGTCTTGTAGCTTGTGTAAGCTTGTTAAGTGGCAACTGTGTAAACATAAAGGCTTTACGCTTCTGTCTAATCTAAAGCTCTGCAAATAGATCAGATTAGTTTTAAAATGGAAGCAGTTTATGATAAAAGGTTTTAAAATGTATGCATTTGGTAGAGAATTTTAATTGTTTAAGTGTATTTTTGTGGTGTAGAGTTAGGGAGCTTAACATTGAAATGACTAACTTTAATATTTATTTTTACTGTTTTCATAATTATCAATAATGTGGCAACAGTTTTGGTACTGCCAATTTGTACTTTCCTATAATGATCGAGTATATTATCAGTATAATGTTACTTGTATTTCATCTTGAATCCCATGAGATCCATTTGGGTATCATCGGTTTTAATTGGGCTTGATATTTCCAAACCTTATTAAAGTTTACACACAGTTTGAGCCCTCATCGCCACCCCAAACCCTCTGCAACTCCCTTCATCACCCCCTTGAGCTTGAATGTGATCTTGTCAGACAACCATGTGCTTTTTTTTTTTTTTACACATTCAAACAGATGTGTCCATGTACATTTTGCTAATGAATGGGGCGTGTGTGTCTGCCCACAGGACCAGAGCTTGGGAATGGGGCACATGGGTGGATTGCTTACACGCTGCCGCAAGCTTAAGTAGGATGCCCTGGCTCGACAATCAGTCACTGAGGGCCTGTTAGGAGTTTGGACAAGAAGATGCACTGTGTATAAAAATGCTGTTTTTAATCCAGTATTATTTAATGTGAATAAATCTTTAATTTGCAACGATGTGTCCGGTTATTCTGGAAAATGTCAAGTATGAAAATGCTTTGTTTGGATTGCTTGGTGAGAGGGTTTTTAAAGAAATCTATTTTGTGGATATGCACTAATTCTCTGTTGCATGTGGCAAATAAAAGTGTGGATTTGTCCACCTGATATTTACCAACTGTCATGACTATTTGTACTGTAAATTTAATGTGAAATAAAATGTATTGAAGACAATGTATATGCAAAGTCTGTGATAATGCAATTCCCAGTGCATGATGAATCATATATGTGCAGAGGTATTATGGGGCTGCATGCACACTGAGGTGTGCCCAGACATTAAACTCATTTTATCAGCCAGACTGCGAAATTTGCGTGGATAATGTCTTTCATTTCTCCCATCGAAGGGGGAGGGGACTGAAAGAGGAGAGGGGAGAAGGGATTTAACATAGCGAGAGAGAGAGAGAAAACGAGATAGTGTCTTCAAGATGGATAAAAACGAGTAAGTACATCATCTGAAGGCTCCTGAAACCATCAGCAACTGTAATAATTGCAATTGTAGCGTGTGATGCGCGATATGTCGTCCTCATAATATATTTGGAAAGTATGTTTATCATCGATCAGGCTGATGCACTCTGGTGTATCGCATTTGCAAATAGCACCGCTGTGGTCTCCAGCTAGGATGTCGCTCCTTTATTTAGCATCATTGTAATGTGCTTTAATTGTCCTGATATTTACAGCTAATGTGAAATTAAGCATGGAGTCGCGACGCTGCGTCGACACGGAGCTATTTCGACATGATAGATTTCAACCTTACAAAGCAGCTCACATTTCTCCCGCATCGCTGTGACACACACACACAAAGCCTCCGTAAATGCATGATATGCGTTTAAAATGGTGTCTGTGTTTAATCGGTGAGATCTACTTTGTTCATTCATAAAAGCCGGCTCCGAGTCTGAATGACAACGGCAGGCATTGTCGTGGTCAAACGGCTCTCCCGTTTCACCGAGCTGACATGAAACTTTCACATTTTGTGTTAATGAGCGAGCTACAAGTGAGGGACGTGTTTTTACTACAGCCGGGAGATTAAATTATTCAGCGGCCGCCATGACTGTTGTCACCGCCGCTGCTGCGTGGAGACTATTTACGGTCTGTTTGTAGCTGTAGCCTAATTTATGTTTCCCATAGGTTAACATTGAACGTAGTGCTCGCGACCAACGTCAAGGTAAACGGACAAGAAAGGGAGACTTCCGGTAGAGCTTTTCAAAACAAAAGACCAACCGTCAAAACGTATTTTGAGGGTTCGTTTAAATGTTTGTATTTCACAGAGTTGCCTTCACATGACCTAGTGAGTCAGATTAAGTTAACTAAACCAAAGTTTTGAGATAACTAGGTATATAAAAAATAATTTAAAGACTTGCTTGAATATTTTAATCCAAGATGGCGGCTCAGTTTAACTCAACTTTCATACAAACATGCAGCATTAGCAGCCTATGTCACATAGCAAAACTGAAACAGGCAAAAAAAATGATAGATAGATAAATAAATAAACAACAATAGATGAAATTCTAAAATAGAATTATCACCAGAGATAAAATAAATTTTAATTCAAGATGGAGACTCAATGTAACTCAACTTTCATACAAACATGCAGCCCAAAGTAGCCTACCTCGCATAGAAAAATTAAAACAACACAGACAATAACTAAATAAATTAAAAAAGATAAATAAAATTTTGCAAAACTAGAAAATTGTAACAATATAAAGCCAAAAGAAATCAATAAACACAACTTAATTTAACTTAAGATGCATACAAACATGCAGCCTAGGTAGCCTATGTCACACAGCAAAATAGAAAAAACAACACAAATAAAAAATAGATCAAAATAAAATAAACAACATTAAATAAGATTTTGCAAGACTACAAAACTATGACAATTAATTAATAAACTACATTCTGTAACATAGAATGAACACCAATGATAAAATAAAAATCAGTGACTAAACCCTAAAACTAAGGGACAGATTTAATTTCCTTTTCAAATGAGCAAGAGAGCATAGAGGCAGTGAGTTCCACAGGGACATGGAAACAGGAAGCACTCTCACTGATACTTTTGTTAATTTAATTTAATTTAATTTTCAGTCACATGCATGAAAATAGTCAATACAGAACACCTTGTGATTTTACAGATGTAACAATTTCAATCCAACTTTTTGATAAGTTGAAAAATGCTCTCAGATTTTATACATTTAATTGCTGGGCCCAATTTGTTATATATTATCTTAATTTAATCTACTAAATTTCATTGAGATTGTGATCAAAATTTGAACAGACATTTGAGATTACATAAAAAAACACAGGACAGACTGAGGAACAATAATAAAATAGCCTATAGCAGAACTGCAAGGTACTAAACACAAATTAATAGTGAATGACAGGATGTAGAAAAATGTTTGATCGTTTCCTCTTTAAAATAAGATAAAACAGGATAAGATTTTATTAATCCCACACTGGGGAAATAAGAATATTGCAGTAGCTCAAGAGTCAGAAACAAAAGGGGGAAAAATGATCGAGTGATAAGTAAGGAAAATACAATGAGATAAAATGTGAATAAAATAATAAAAACACTATATACACCATACAGAAACTGTTAGTCCATGATATTTGCACGGGATAATTGTAGTACACACATGGGGTGTAGGGTATTTACTGGAAAAATAGCCTATTAAAATATATAAATGTTATTGCACACATATTGTTAGTGGCAAATATTGCACAGGAATGTTACACAGTATTAATATAAATGGTATGTGTAAAGAGATGTGCATTATATATTACATTAAAGTTTT
Source organism: Epinephelus awoara (assembly GCA_035609425.1). Taxonomy (NCBI): domain Eukaryota; kingdom Metazoa; phylum Chordata; class Actinopteri; order Perciformes; family Serranidae; genus Epinephelus; species Epinephelus awoara. The sequence continues at coordinate 30,169,945 of CM069303.1, forward strand.
AAAACTAAGTGAAGTTAATTTAATGTCAGACTTTGGATCAAACTATGTATTTATTTGATGCGTTTAATTCCGTGACAACTCTGCAGTCACTTCCTGTCTCTTCCTGGCTGCCTCACCGTGCCTTGACGCCCTATGTTTTCCTTGCGGATGTAGCCCTCGTGCCCCGGCGAGACAGGCAGGTAGTGATGTGGCCGAGGTCCGCGGCGGAGCGATCTGCGCGACGACAAAGAGACGAGATGTTGTTAGCAGGGAGATCCCATTACAGAGGACGCATGTTGTAATATGGTCGAAACAAAGCAATAGGCCTGCCATCCAAAAACAAATCCTAAAATCCAATCTGGTTATCCGCAGTAACTTTTAGTGGATTTATAGGCTACTCGCGTGGGAAATGGAGAAGAAAAGGTGGGATTGCACTGCTCTCCCCAAGGGCTGGAAAATGGAAGAAGTGACCAGAAAGTCGGGTTTGTCAGCTGGAAAAAGCGATGTCTATTATTTTAGGTACTAAACGAAACCAGGGTTGCAAAACTTCTAACGCTAGGTGCACAAGACACCGAGTTTGCGGACGGAAACAGATAGGAGTGTGATAAGGGGGGGACGGTGCTGTGTGTGTGTGTAAAGTTTGGGATGTGAAGGGGAGGGGGGTCTGTGTGCAGCCGGGTAACAAGGCCAGCCAGGCCAGCTCCTCTCACAAGTGAGGAGATAAGGAGGAGTGTGTGAGGCTAGTGGTAGCAGCTCACGCCTGGCGAGGCCTCTTGATGAATTAAACCCAGTGTCATCTCAGTTAATACTCTTTATTTCCCAGTGAAGTGAACCAACAACGCCAGATTTGTTTTCATTTAGCAGAGGAGAAGAGCAAGATGAGGAACAGAGGCAAGAGAGGGGGGAGGCGGGTCGGTTGTATAGTTTGTGGTAGGCTATAACTGTACACTCATACTGGTGTTAACTGTGGTGTGTGATGTAAGAGACATTTGCATGAGTTACTAGCACGTATCCACCCACAGTTGTTCCTTCTGTTGGTCATTGCTCAGGCTTCAGATGTTGTTGCTCCCACATGTGGAGCTACAATGTTTTCATTCTGAAACATTTGGTCAAGTACTGCCATGTTTACATTGTGTTCCTACAGGTTAATTTCAGGCTGTTGTTGAACATGTTCTCAGTCATATCTGCTTATTATCATTATTATTATTGTTATAGCAATGTGTGCAGCTTGTTGTAGATAACCAGGCTCAGGTAGTGTTCATCAGAGACTTGCATCCATTTCACAAAGTAATGTGATTTCAATGTCATTGCCCACTTGAATGTGCTCTGCTTCTGTTTGCTTCAGACCTGTTGCATGTTGTGGTCCTTGTGTGTAATTTCTCTGTCTGCTGTGTGTGTGTGTGTGTAATGTGTTTTCAAGTGTTGACCCGTCAAGTTTTGTTTCCCTGCCGTCGTCTCTGTTTGTGTTTTCCCAGTCTTGATACCCTCTTTTCTGTTTTTGTAAGAGATGATGCGAGTATAGTGGTTTCTCATTTCTCTGCCTCCTCGCCAGTCCATCTGGGAAGAAGTTTCGGAGCAAGCCTCAGCTGGCCCGTTACCTTGGTAACCAGATGGACCTCAGCTCCTTTGATTTCCGCACGGGGAAGATGCTGATGAGCAAGCTGAACAAGAACCGGCAGAGACTGCGCTACGATAACAACAACCAAAACAAGGTGAGACCAGCGAGCACATGATGACCAACCACTGACCGCCAAACACAAGTGATGGTGGCCCGGACTCTGTGTCCTGTCTGTGATATAGGTGTCAACAGGGTGAGCGCTGCACCCTCACATTAACAATGTGGACAAGAATCACTCAGTGAGCTGAGTTTGGTGGCTGTCTGTTCAACAAAAAGGCAACATTTTATATTACTACTACTTGCGACTTTTATTAATGTAGACGACCTATGAATAATATGTAAATATATCAACGTGTGGGGTTAGATCAGTGGTTCCCAGCTGGTGGGTCACAATCCAAAAGTGGGTCCAGATTTCCAGCACAGAGCTTTTATTTTAAAGCGCCGTCTCCTGCTGTAAAGTGAGTGACTAACGGAGACAGTGGACCTTGAACTAATGACTAAGGAGAAATCTGGACCCCGTGGCTGCACGAGTTGGGAGCCACTGGGTTAGATAATACAAAAACTGCCCAACTGATGCCTTATTATACCCACATCAGAGCTGCAGAGAGACTAATGTAGGAGTAGGCTAAATGAATACCTCACCCACAAAATGACCTTTCAGTTAACTCGCCCATGTTACCTTGAATTTGTAAAGAATACTTTGCTTTCCTTGCATGCCTCTACAGGGTAGAAGAATAAAAAAAATCAGCCAACATTCTTGACGAATTGAAGTAATCAGGGTCTGCATTTAATAATAGCAAAACCATATCAAAACATCTGTTCACAAACTCTCACACACCATAATCCAAGCCTCATTTATCCAGGCGTATGCTCAGTGCTTCCCAAACAAATGTATTTTCACTTATACCTTAGTATTTTTAACACTTCAGCATACAAGTAGCATGCCTGGGCAAGCGCTTGCATTTGAACAGCTTATGCATTTCATTGACCAGAGTTTAAACGTACGTGCTGCCCAGGTGCGCTGCTTGGGACTGCTTAAGCTGAAGTGTTTTAAAAGGTAAGATTGTAGTGAATATGCATGTGTTTGGGAAACACTGAGTATACAACTAGATAAATGAGACTTACACTGTACGAGTTGTGTGAGCGATTGTAAACGGATGTTTTGATATTGTTTTGCTGTTGTTTAACACAGTCTCCTGGCCATTTTTTTTAATTTTTTTGTTCACATGTAGGCATGTGAGAAAAAGGTTTTCATGACTATGTAAGGTAATACAGGGTGAGTCATTGATATACAAATGGTAATTTTGTGGGGAAGTATTCCTTTAATGAAGATAGTCAGCACTAGGACTGGGCAAAATATCAATATTACATTGATATCACACTAGACTAGACATTGTCTCAGATTTTGGATATTGAAATGTGATGTTTTAAAGGCTGCATTACAGTAAAGTGATGCAGTTGTCTGAACTCAGAAGACTGTTTTTGCTGTGCTATTGTTTGCCTTAACTCACTCAGTCCTTATATCCACATTACTGATGATAATTTATCAAAAATATCAGAGCGAAATAGTTTGTGAAAGCAATAGTTAAACCTACAATATTGTCACTATCGATATCGAGGTATTTGGTCAAAAATATTGTGCTGTTTGATTTTCTCTACCACCCAGCCTTAAAGCACTAAGCTGTCTTTTTTCCAGTTTTAAAATAATCAGTGTCTTTATCCTATGGACGTAGAGTCTCGGATGAGTTTGGTTTAAGAAGTTAAATGAATAAAGGCAGATAATGTTGAGCATCAGTAACGTAAACAGATATTTTTCATCGGCACAGCAGGTGGCAGTGTGTTGAGAAAAGGAAGCCACAGCAAAGTTACTTCTCTCTCCCTCCAGACTTGTTTTCATCTCTGAAAGCTCTAATATTGAGATACATGTCCTTGTGTGTGGTGTAATCAGTGAACAGTTTTGTGGAATAATCCTTCGTCTATCACTTTGCTCCTTTCATTCTCCTGTCCGTCCTGACCTCGCCTCCCTCTGTGTTTGATATTTTTCAGGGCAAACCTGACTTGAACACATCACTACCAGTCAGACAGACAGCCTCCATCTTTAAGCAGCCTGTTACCAAGGTTACCAACCACCCAAACAACAAAGTGAAGACAGATCCTCAGAAAGCCGTTGACCAGCCCAGACAGGTAACCAGGCGCTGCCTGTAACCCTTAACATCATCCTACAAAAACAGGAAACGCATGTTATCTGATGCTGGAACCAAATGTGCTGCTTTGAAACCGGATAGACCAGACTGGAGTTTGAATATGTTGATAATGTATTTGCCTTTTTTTGTACTGGAAGCAGCAGCATACTTTCATTTAAATGGTGTGGTTTCTGTGTCTACCCGCAGCTAATAACTCTCATTTTTTCTCTGCAGCTATTTTGGGAGAAGAAACTCAGTGGTCTTAATGCTTATGACATCGCAGAGGAGCTGGTGAAAACAATGGAGCTGCCTAAAGGGCTGCAAGGTAACATACACAAGTTAAACGACAGTTTATATTCTGAAATGACACTTTTATAATGTCAGTATCAGCCCCAGATTTTTTTTTTATTTCCAGTTTAAGTTTATTGTCACTTAACCTAACTTACAAGTGCAGTGAAATGCTTCTGCCCCAGCTCTCTCATCCTCTGTGTGCATAAATAAATACTGACCATCCATATCTTAACATCTACAATCCACAGCTGGCACATTCTTTTGTAAAATGTAACTCATCTTGAGCAGAGTTACAGCTTTAATGTTTCGGCCCTTCAGGTGTCGGTCCAGGCTGCACAGACAAGACTCTCCTGTCGGCTATTGCCAGCGCTCTGCACACCAGCGCCGCTCCCATCACCGGCCAGCTGTCTGCAGCCGTGGAGAAGAACCCAGGAGTCTGGCTCAACACCACACAGCCGCTGTGCAAGGCCTTCATAGTCACTGATGAGGACATCAGGTGGGCAATCACAGAACACTTCACAGAAACACGGATCACCTTGTCTCTGAATAGAGCCAGTATCCAAGAGTCAGATCCAAAATGCAGTTCCTGTTCCTCGTTTGACCTTTTTTAACCATTTGGCTTTATGCAAAATTTATCAGCATGTGTGTCTGTGAAGCAGTTGTGTTACAAATCTTACTCTGATCCAGGGCTGCCCCCAAATAGTTGACCAAATGTTAGTCGACCAGAAAGGTCATTAGTCGGCAAGATTTTATTGGTCGAAAGTGTGGGACCTTTTTGAGAAGCTGAAGGATGGATCCAAGGTGATATGTAAACTCATCTTCATTGGTCGACTACAAACATATTTTATTGTAGATAAAATATAGGCCTATATTAATGAAGGTTCATTAGTATGGTTTTGTATTTCTCTGTAATGTAGCACAGTGTTAACAATGTTACTGATACTATTCTTTCTCACACCTGCAACTCAAACCATTGTGTTGCCCCGCCCACAATATATAATTCAATAATTACATTAATATTGTAAACATGCAGGAGACTAGTTGACTAGGAAAATTCTTAGTTGGGGGGGGGCAGCCCTACTCTGATCTCCTTCAGTGTGTTAAAAAACAGGACATGACCACTCAGGCAGTGTGAATAACGACATATGCTATCTGATTTACCAGCTCATGAGATTTTGGCTTCCATTTTATAAGCTAAACACAGTAACTATCAAAAGGTAGAGTTGCCAAGTGATGATAGAGAAATCCTCCAAATCTGAGATGACCTTGAAGATTTCTTCATCACTCTTTGCTGTCCTTGATCTCCCCAAAGTTGACTAGGTTGAGTGTGTTCAGCACTTCCATGGTCCATAACAAGTGACCCTGCTCTTTGTAAAAACACACCATCTGCTCAGTGCTGATTCAGTGGCTGTTATAGGCAGCTGTAACTGCCAACTGTAACAGCTTCCTGTTGTGTTTGTGTGTAGGAAACAGGAGGAGCTGGTGTACAGTGTGAGGAAAAGGCTGGAGGAGGCACTGATGGCTGATATGTTGGCCCATGTCGAGGAGGCTGCCAATGACGGAGAGGCTCTGAAGGAGGAAGGCAACGGCAGTGAAGATATGGAGAGCGTATAGCACAGGTTGGTGAAGGGACAGTGCTTCTAAGCAAACTATACAGACAATAAACAGTGTTTGACCTTTTCTACCACCTGTGGCTCACACAGAAAACAAAGTAACCTGTGAATTAATGTTGAAGTCAATTTATAGAATAAAAAATAAAGTCTCTTGTATTTTCTAGCTTGTTGAAGTTTAAAAGCATATTATGAGTTTTGTACTTTGTGCATGAATTATTACACAGTATAAAATGCAACCTAGCCTGGGAACCAGACGAATCTGTGAGCTCATGTTTTGTTTGTTCTGGCAGATGCGTCTGGTTGCCCTCCCATTCAAACCAGCTGCCCCCAAAGAGGTTGGGCCAATCACATCTGTCCCTCTACTTTGGGGAGGTTTTGATATGATGAATCACAGAGCCTTCAGGCTTTACGCAAAATATGTGATGATGTCATTTTTGGTTCGCGCAACCTTGCACTGGGGACACTACAGCAATCATGAACCTCAGGGCAGGAAAGATGTTTCGTTGCTCTGACTGGTTGTAGGTCCATCCAATGTGTCCAGAGGCATTTTGGTCTGCGGCTGTTGGCGCCATCCTCTGGAAATTGAGAATAAACCCAGAGGTTCCAGACTAAGTGGCATTTGTGATTTGGTCTGATGTTAGGCTGGGTGCAACCTAGTAATCCAGAAAACAAGAGAATATGTTTCTTCTAATGGCCACTCCTCTCTTCTTGTAGGGTTTTGTTCGACGCCTGCACACACACAACCATGAACAGTAGGAGCCATACAGCAGTCCCGCCCTGATGAACTATCCCCGAGTACCTGCGTCCAACTTAAACCGTAACCTGACTTACACCAGTCCAGTGCAACCTAAAGAAGTCTTCCCTTCACCTGACCCCGAAACACTTGGAGTCTCAAATGCGTCACTTCATCTTTAACTCCACTGGATGGGACTCCTTGACTTCAACTGCAATTAAAGTTACTCAGTTTCTAAGCTTGATTGATTTTTGACTAGAAAATTTTTACAAAATTCCCATGAACTTTCCAATATTAATAATAACATATCTACAGTGTCAAATTCAGTGTTCGATGAGAAGCGTTTGAGCGTTTTTTTACTGAAAGGCTTTGAATGGGTTTGTATTTTTGTGACAATCATGTCAAATCCAAACGTTTTATGTCAGCAAAATGTCGACCTGGGTGCTTTTTATTTTTGGTTTGTCGCGGGCAGATTGAAAATGAATGTTTTGTATTGTTGGCATGCCTCACCAGTCGAGATGTGAACCAAGTTGAGCTAATTTAAATCGGCCACAGTGCGGATGTTACGAATGCAGAAGCTGTAGTTTTAATCCCTTGTATATACATTCGTAGGAGTGAACAGAGTCAAGTTTTTATTGTTGTAATTTCAAGGAAATATTGTACTTCATGACGGCTGTGTCATCCCGTGAGTCATGTTCAGTATTAACCAAAGAGGAGACGTGTCATTTTGACGAGGGTCGTTCTCGCTGTAACAGACTTCTGCTTGGTGTTTTACCGTGAGCGATTATATCGGCTCTGCTGTTGTACAACTAACCACAAGGAGAAAGTACACGTGATGGGGCACAATGGGAAAGAAATGACTTGAAACCTCTTTCTATTGTACGATGATAACTGTTTTTAACTCTCTTCATTATTATAGGTGCTTACTGATGTCGTGAAACATGGCTGTCCAGGCTTTGTTTCTGTCACGGTTTAATGTGTCAATGTTACCACACACATGCTGCCTCCATGTAAACCCACGCACAAAACTGACGACACGGCAAATTACGGTTAAGACTAGTTTTAATGTCATTTATCATCTGAAGAATAATGATTTTGTATTTTATTTTTATCCCTGTCTGTCGAGGTTTTTTGGTGAATAATGTATCCAGCTGAAATCATTTAAAATCCCTTCTCAATGTCAGCAGGCTGATTGCTGAAATGAATTTGATTGTATTACTTATTAAAATGAGTCCGTAATGTCATTACGTTTGTTGCCAGTGTGTCTTTTTTTTTCTTTTAAAAGTAAAGAAAATACTCTGTAAGACTGGTTAAACCTGTGTGAAGATGAATTTGACCTCCTTATGACTGGTTCCCAACCTGGGGGTCCTGACCCCCACGAGAAGTCTCTAAAGCTTCAAGGGGGGTTGTGAGACCCTCTTGATTTTAAGGGGCGTAAGAGAACTTGTATAGACAATTTTCAATGGACCGATGTTTTAGCATTTAATTTATTTTGGTGAAGAAAATGAAATTATTTTAAAATTTGGATCATTTGTGATTAAAGGGCGCGGTTCATCCTTTTTTAATAGAAGGTCTAGATGTATAAAACCAGGTTGTGGCTATTCCTCAACTACCCTGTAAGTTATTTATATTCCTTTAGTCTGTAAGGATCCTTAGATCAGAAGAATCAAAAGGGTTTTGTTTTTCTTTTTAATAAAAAGTAATAATAAAGTTGTGAGTATTGTTTGAACAGGATAAAGTGGTGTTGTGTTGGTATGCTGGGTGCCATAAATCAGATGGGCTCTGTCAGAGCTAGATAAAAAGAATGATTCATAATTGATATAATATCTGAAGCCTCATTTTTAAACAAGTAATATATTCATACTGGTTTAAATAAACAATACCTCAATCTTTGCTGAGCAACAGTTTAAACAACAGTTAAATAATCTAAAAATTCATCCAAATGCTCATTTTACATAGACTTTCTGCAGTTATTGCCCTCAGTATTTGGCTTAATTGTACAGTTCATCAGTTGTCTTGTAGTATTATTGTTATACATTGAAAACAATATGTAATATCCATAAAATATGTTCCTTAGTCAGGGTTTGTAAGATTACCAATGATAGAAAAGGGGTCCCCTAAGGAAAAAAGTTGGGAGCCACTGCTCAGAGGGTCAAACTGTCCTGGAGTAATACTCCAAACTCTGCACATTTAAATGGAGAATCCCCTCCATCCAATCACTGCGTCCTCCCACAGATTAACAGTTAACCTGACAGTCCTCGTGTCTTCGTGTGAGCCTGGACAAAGTGCAAAATACTGTCACCGGGACGCCAAGTGGCTGTACTGCAGAGGTGTGGAGGATAAAGATGTAGATGTTAAACATTTAGATATTTTTTAATGATGCTTTAAAGTAGATAAGATGATGTCTCTGGAGCTTTACAGCAAGGTAAGAGTGACTTTTTATTTTTATTTTTAATGTGATTATCCTACTCTGCTGCAAGGTTTGTCATCTGTGTGGTTTTACAAAGATGAGACAGATTATGATGTAAAAACAAACATTGCTAATGATGTGAGTATTGTAGTGTTTGTATGACACATCTGGTATGTGTGTGTGTGTGTGTCAGCCTTTCCCAGTTATATGAATTTTCATAAATGTTTACCCCTCCTGATTTTTGAGCCAATATGTTACAGTAACTTGTAGATTTGCTCTGATAAAAACTTTTCATCCATACTTCTGTTAAAGTTGTGGTCAATAATTTATAAAATTGTAAGAAACATAGTGTGAAATTTATCTGCGAGGTGGATACATTAATAAGCGATTTAGATATGTTAGAAGTAGATAATGACTAATCCACGCAGGCAATTTAGAGCAGGATGACCAGTGTTAATTTTTAACACTGTTTAGGAGCCTTTTATGCTGATGGGTGACAAATATCTTGTCTGGGTGAGGCCAGGAAGTGTTACATGTACCTGAACAGTGTAGAAACAGAAATCGTAATATTATGCAATGGAAGTGTCTTTACTGCCCTCCACAGGGGTCCAGTACATGCTGAGTGTGTTCAACCTGCAGTGTCTCTTTTCCTCTTTATTTAACACATCCCTGAAACAGTTTATTCCCTTGTTAGGGGGCGAGCGTGTGGATCCCTGACCCAGATGCAGTTTGGGTGTCAGCCCTGCTCCTCCAGGACTACAGTCCTGGAGACAAGCATGTACTGTTGCAGCTCTCTAATGGAAAGGTGAGACACGCAGTACCATTCAAGTGTCATAGTCCTCATAAAACACCTACATGCCTACTCCCGAGTGTATATTTTTACACCACAACAACAACTCCTAACTTTCTCCTCCATTGGTAGGAGGCACGTTACCCAGTGGCGTCCCCCTCTGATCTGCCACCGCTGGGGAACCCCGACATCCTGGAGGGGGAAAATGATCTGACAGCTCTCAGCTTCCTCCATGAACCTGCCGTTTTGCACAACCTGCGGGTTCGATTCCTAGACTACAGCAGCATCTACACCTACTGTGGTGAGCAACGGACGGGTGAAAGGGAGATTTAAGAAAGTCTAGCTCAAACTGGGATGATGGTCCAACTGAAAGTGGGACAATGTTGGTGACAGAAGGTCTTTCAGATTTGTGCCGTCAGCAGACAGCTCCTGTGTGCTTCCGTCTGTATAATTACAGCTCATAATGTGAACTATATTACAGTAGATCAAAGGTTGGGCCAGGGAGGTGACTCCCTCACTACCACCTGCTCAAGGTTTAATAAAATATTTTCTGTTATGTAGATGATGCAAAGTTTTCTAAAAGTCACTCTGCCCATTTAGACAAAATCACATTTTTTGTTGTTTTTAAATCTTTGTGGGTTTGTCATGACATTTTTTTAAACCTTTAAATCCATATAAAATGAGAAAGGTTGTGTGACAATATTCACTATAGTTATGAGTGACATGTGCTTACTTTGATTTAGACTAAAAGTACAGCAGGTTTTAGAGAAGTGGTGCTACGTGAGCCAGCAGTAGATGCATGCTTCCTTCTGCGTGATGATGCAGTTAGTGGGTGTAGTTTGGTAGAATTAAAATAATTCCTCCATGAAACTGCTCACAGCAAGGTCTGTGGATTATCTTTCTGGAAAGAGACATTGCTGTTTGAGAGAAGGCGGACATCTCTACATCAGATATGTCCAACACTGCAGTTGAAAATGATACAGCTATTGCGAAATACTAAATTTTCCTCTTGTGAAAGCTCAGTTCCGTCAATATCCACACTCCCACGCTGATGTAACTTGGTTCTCCTGTCTCTCCAGGTATTGTGTTGGTGGCCATCAATCCCTACGACCAGCTCCCCATATATGGAGAGGAGGTGATCGACGCTTACAGCGGTCAGGACATGGCTGACATGGAACCTCACATCTTCTCTGTGGCTGAGGAAGCCTACCGCACTATGACCAGGTCAGAGGTCAAAGGCTAGAGATCATGTCATGACCACCAGGAACCTTTCAAACAGTAAAACGTACATCAATTAGAATATTCCCTCTACTGTCTTTCTAACTACAAATACACTGTGCGCTATCTGTGTGTGTAGGGAGGAGAAGAACCAGTCTATCATCATCAGTGGAGAGTCTGGCTCGGGGAAAACAGTCTCGGCCAAATTCACCATGCGATACTTTGCTGTGGTCGGAGGAGCAGCTCAGCAGACCAGCGTGGAGGAGAGAGTTCTGGCCTCCAACCCAATAATGGAGGTGATGGATGGTTAAATAATTTGTCACTAAGAAATGAGGAGTTCCCTGTTAATTATTATTTTTTAAATACAAACACTTTTGCCTACAGTCCATTGGGAATGCTAAAACCACACGTAATGACAACAGCAGTCGTTTTGGGAAGTACATCGAGATCGGCTTTGGCAGAAAAGGGGACATTATTGGTGCTAACATGAGGACATACTTGCTGGAGAAGTCAAGGGTTGTCTTCCAAGTAAGAGTGATATTTAGAACACATATTGATATGTGAAATGTTACCTGTCCATGAATATTGTATGTTTATGTGCATGCAAGGCATCAGCAGAGAGGAACTACCACATCTTCTACCAGCTGTGTGCCTCCAGAGAATTACCTGAAATGAGAACCCTTAAACTAGGTGAGAATCAATCACAAACAACCCCTCTGCTTGTTCTCAAAGTACCACCACGTCAACACTCATTCCATTCATGGCTTTAATGACATTTTGTTATTATAATGTCCATGTTGCATGCCCTCTGTGCTCTCCCTGCAGATGCACCTGAGCATTTCCACTACACCAGCCAGGGAGGGGAGATGCAGATTCCTGGAACTGATGATTTGTCGGATTTTGAACGCACTCGCAGTGCTTTCACCGTTCTGGGTAGAGTGTTTGCTCACACGCACATGCACAGTACATTCCACAATGATGTTTGAGGATGCAACTGTTTAGGCTCTGGTAATAATTTTATATAATGGAATCATGTTGTTGATTGAAGGTCAAATAAAAGTGTTGTATTTGTTGAAATTGCAGGTGTGCAGCCTGACCAGCAGATGGAGCTCTTCAGGATCCTGTCAGCTGTTCTGCACCTGGGAAACGTCAACATCCAGGCCAGTGGGAGAAATTCTGACCGGAGTTATATTGATGTAAGAGTTTTTTTTTCTCAACGGTCATCCTGTTTCCTCTACCAGTGCACATACTGTAACAGCTAGATCTGAGTCCTTTTGTTGTCTCTCAGGCAGACGACCGCCCTCTGGCTGTCTTCTCCAAGCTGTTAGGAGTGGAAGGACCTCAGATGGCCCACTGGCTGTGCCATCGCAGACTGGCTGTAGGGGGAGAGATGCTGGTCAAACCCGTGTCCGGCCAGCAGGCTGTAGAGGCCAGGGATGCTTTGGCCAAACATATCTACGGCCAGCTGTTCACATGGACTGTCCAGAGGCTCAACTCTGCTCTGAGGACACAGAGGGGACACACCAAATCCTTTATAGGGGTACTTGACATCTATGGGTCAGTGACACTGGATACCCTATTACATATAGTGTAATCTGAAGTGTTTTACTACAGTGGGACTGACAGGTCTTCTCTTTGGTGGCAGGTTTGAGACCTTTGACCGGAACAGTTTTGAGCAGTTCTGTATAAACTACGCGAATGAAAAACTGCAACAGCAATTCAACAGGGTAAGTCATGGGACAGGCTGACGTGTCTCTCTGTGCCTCTGTGTACTGGTGTGTGTGTCTACAGCCAGTGTCATTGTACCTGCATGTGCAAGTTGCCAAATTACTCTTGTTAAACACGTCAGGAAATCAGCCCTATAACCTCTGTATTATACAATAATAATAAACTTTATTTATAGAGCTCTTATCAAACCAAAGTACAAAGTGCATCACTGAGAGAGAAAATGAGTGATAAAAAAGGGGGGAAATAAAAAAACAACAATAAAATAAACAGGCAACTCAGATAAAATCAGGATATGCATTTAGATAAAAGTATTTTTGGAGGAAACTTTTTCTCGCATGCCTCCATGGAAACCAGTAAAAGTTCAATATTTCAGATGTAATAAAAGTATAATGAGACAAGCTTTGGTATAATACAGCAACAGATGTTTCTTACCTTTTCTTTCACTGTTAATGTACACTTGATTGCATTTGTGACTTACTCTCACTTTCCTGCGGTGGGGTGTACTTTTTTAGGGGTTTATAGTTTACAAAATCACATTATATTGTGATACTGATCTCAGGCAACAATATTTGTCTCCCTCATAGTTACTAAATGCAGGAGGAAGAGCTGCTCTGTCTCGACCGTTCTGTTGAGAGTGAAACAAGCACAGTCTGTCCTCCCAGTGTGATAATCTGGTCTTTATAGCAAAGCGTCCTCACTGCCTCTTTTAACTCTCTTTTTAGAGCTATTTAATTTTCTCTCAGTCTTTCATTTTTATTTTCTTATTTTGTGTGTGTCTGCAGCATGTGTTCCACTTGGAGCAGGAGGAGTACATCCGAGAGGAGCTGGCCTGGAGCAGGATCGAGTTCAGTGACAATCAGCAGTGCATCAATCTCATAGAGGGACAACTGGGCCTGTTTGATCTTTTAGACGAGGAGTGCAGGGTCAGTCAGCTGTCACTCTGTATTTTCCTCATCTCTCTCTCCCACATATTTGGCTCAATCTTCACATGTAGTAGAGTTACAAAGTGCTTTACATGTCAATAATTAAAATAGACAAGACATGAAAACAATAGCTTTTAAAAGAACTGATAAAAACAATTAAGTATATAAAAGCTGACGAAATAAAAGACAGTGTAAATGAACTTAGAACTCAGGTAAAATCAGGAAAGGCTCTCCGATAAAAGTATGTTTAAATAAGGGACTCAAACGCGATCACTGACTCGGCCGACTTGATTTCCTCGGGCAGACTGCTCCAGAGTCTCGGGGCCCTGACTGCAAACGCTCTGTCCCCTTTAGTTTTCAGCCAGGACTTTGGAACAGACAAAAGACCTCTGCTGCCCGAGGACCTCAAAGTACATCCTGATGTGTACGGTAGTAGGAAGTCAGAGATATAGCTTGAAGAGAGACCATGAGGAGCCTTTAAAAGTAATCAGTAAAATCTTAAAATCTATTCTAAAAAACAAACAGGGAGCCAGTGTAAAGATGATATGTATATGTATATTAACTGAAACATAAACATGTTAACTGTTATTTTAGTGATGATCTCCCAAACGCCATTCTCAGTAATCATTTCCTGTCTTCATCATCAGATGCCCAAAGGTTCAGATGTGAGCTGGGTGCAGAAGCTGTACGACCAACACCTGACCGGCAAACCCCACCCTCACTTCCAGAAACCTCGCATGTCCAACAGCGCTTTCGTTGTTCTCCACTTTGCTGATACGGTGAGTGATGAAGGTCAACTCACAGAGGCTGTAGTGAATCTGATTTTGGACTGAGAGAGTGTATGTTGTTATTATCAACAGTTTTCTTCTGTCATCAGGTGCAGTATGAATGCGATGGCTTTTTAAACAAGAATCGAGACACAGTCTTTGAGGAGCTCATTAACATCCTCAAAGCAAGTCAGGTAGATATGTGTGACGTATTACATTTCATTCAGTTTCTCTGTGACTATGGGATCATCACTGACTTGTCTCTGTGTGTGTTCATGTGTGTGTCAGTCTGAGCTGGTGGCCGAGTTGTTCCAGCAGCAGGGAAACGTTCCCTCTGTGGCTAATGGAAGTGTTCGTCCAGGAAAGAGAGCCACCAGAGAACATAAACTGACAGTGGGCTTCCAGGTGAGATGTTATGTCTCTGTTGTTCAGTTCACTTAATTTTTGGTGCAGCAGTTTGTCTTAAACGCTGTGTTTTTGGTCCCTCTCAGTTTCGTCAGTCCTTACAGATGCTGATGGACACTCTAAACAGCACCACTCCTCACTACGTCCGCTGCATTAAACCCAACGACCTCAAAGAACCTTTCATGTAGGTTTTTGTTTGGCCTGATATAAATATAACGCAAAAGTGAACACATTTGATTTGTGTTTCCCTGACACTGCTGTGTGCACCAAGCAGCCTAACAGCCTTGTTTTGTCAGGTTTGACCCCAAAAGGACAGTCCAGCAGCTGCGAGCCTGCGGGGTGTTGGAGACGATCCGCATCAGTGCTGCAGGTTTTCCATCCAGGTACTGATTAGACACAAAGTCTCCGCAAAACGGTAATACAATATGAGCACTTAGTCTTTAAAGTAATTTAAAGTAAGTCAAGTCAAAGAGGATTGATTGATTGTGTTTGATTAATTAAAATACAGCACACAAATGTGCATACAGCTCCAAAAGTCATCAGGATATCACAATAAAGTCACATTTCCATTGTGGTCCTGAAGTCAAGGCCAGGAGGCAGGCAGGAATAGTGAATAACATGTACACGCTACTAAAATTCCTTTATACACTAATACTCCACTAATCTTCCAGATGGACGTACGAGGAGTTCTTCTGCAGGTACCGTCTTCTGCTCCCAGGCCCTCAGAGCCAGGACCAGGCCCAGGCCTTGTGCAGACGGGCCCTGCCTGAGCTCATCCAGGACCCGGACCAGTACTGCTTTGGAAAGACCAAAGTATTTTTTCGTGCTGGTCAGGTGGCTCTGCTGGAGAGGCTGAGAGCTGAGAGGCTGCGTGTTGCTGCTGTGATCATCCAGAGCCGGGTCAGAGGATGGCTGGCACGGATCAGATACACCAGGATCTGCTGGGCAGCTGTCACCATACAGAGATACTGCAGAGGAGCTCTGGCCAGACGGTGAGGAAGATATAAGTGTGTATGTGTGGGTGTGTGAGATATATATATATATATATATATATATATATATATATATATATTCTATCTGGTGTAGAATCTGGTGTATCCTCTGTATTACAGTTTAGCCTCACTGCGCTATTTTATTTCTTGAAAGGAAAGTGACAGATAGATTTTTAGAGAAGCTGACCTGTAGGTGATGTGTCTTCCCCTTAGAGAACACACCTACCTGCCCTTCCATGCGCCTACATGGAAGGGCAGAGAAGTACAGAAGTACTGTAAATAATCATCTCCACACAAAATTGTCAGACACAGCCTTTAAATGCAAATTAAATATTCTACCTTTAAATTTGGCTGCAGACTGGCCCTGACCCTGCGCTACACCAAGGCTGCTTTAGTAATCCAGAAGACGTACCGCATGGTGGTCGTCAGACAGTTGTTCCTCATGATCCGACAGGCCACCATCACCATCCAGGCTTTCACCAGGGGCACACTGGCACGCCGCAGATACAGACTGGTCAGTGTTTAATTACACCCTTAATGCTGCTTGATCTTTTTCTTTGACATTGACCTGTTCAAAGAGAGGTTAACTGTGAAGTGTTAAGTTGTATAGACATAACCTGATGAAAAATGTAAACCTTATCTCTCTCTTCAGTTGTTGGCGGAGCGGGCTGCAGTGTTGCTTCAGGCCAGAGTGCGTGGGTGGTTGGCGAGGCAGGCGTACAGGCGAGTACGCGTGGCGGTGGTGTTCATGCAGTGCTGCGTGCGCCGCAGGGCTGCCAGGAGGGAGCTGATGAAGCTAAAGACGGAGGCCCGTTCAGTGGAGAGGTACAGAGAGCTCAACAAGGGCATGGAGGTCAAACTGATGCAGCTGCAGTTAAAAGCGGACCAGGAGGTGGGTGCAGGGAGTTTGATTCTTGTGAGAGCTTAAGCGTCTGTTTCAAGAGGCCATTTTTATCTTTTATTCACACAGTAAAGTTGTATATGTATGCGTCCAGGCCAGGGAGAGTGCAGCTTTGAGGGAGACCTTGCATGCAGAGCGAGAGGCCACCGGTGCTGAGCTGGAGGCTCTGAGGGCGATGATACAGAAACTAGAGAGCCAGAGACAAGAGAAGCCTCAGCCTGGTCCCGTCATCAGTGAGAAGGAGATGGAGGAAAGACGGAGAGCTGAGGAGAAGGCTGCTGAGGAGATCCTTCAGCTCACACAAGTAGGTCCACCAACCCCAGAATAACTTTACATATTTTACACTATGCTTTTGTTTGTGTTATTATTAAACATGAAGAATGAACAATTTCTTATAATAAACATTTTCTTTTGCCTGACCAGCTGTTGCAAACTTAGTTAATTTCGATTTGCAGGAGTTTTATTTGTTTATTCTGTCTTATTTTCCAAGGAATTACAAGCCCTGAAGAGAGAGAAGGACAGTTTTTGCAAAGAAAGAGAGGATCTCTCTGCTCGCCTGCTTGAACAAGAAAAAGCTCAAGAAGGTAAGGACTCACTTTAAAGCATTGTTTCATAGGTAAACCCTTTGTCTTCTCTCATCCTGTGTTTTTCTTTTTCTCCATGTGTGTGCAGAGTGTGTGGATCAGGCTGCGTCTCAGGCGAGTGCAGCTCTGAGGGCGGAGCTGGATGAGGAGAGGAGAAAGTATCAGGGTCTCCTGAGAGAGTTCACCAGACTGGAACAGAGATACGACAACCTCAGGGAGATGAGTCTGCTCACCGAGGTTCAGAGCTACACTTACAGACACACTTAAATACTTTTATAGAAATATTTTTTTGCTTTAAAATTCCTGTCGTGGACACTAAGGGTATTCTTTTCCTCCTCTCAACAGCGCACTAAGGGCCACAGAAGGACGGACTCCACTCAGAGTCTGAGCTTGGAGCCTCTTTCTCCTCTCTCGCCCTCCCCCACTCCGCTGTCACCCCAGTCTCTCACCCCACTCTCACTGTCACCCTTCCCATCTGCCTTCCCTTCCCCGGAGGAGGTCCGCAGGGTCAGCGTGACGTCTCACTCCTTGGAGAGGAGAGTCTCAGTCTGGAGCTGCGACACGCCAATGGTGGGGGAATGTAGGAGTCTGAAACTCAAAGGGAAATGTCACAACACTTCCCTCAAGTTTGGTGGCAAAAACATTTTATGAATCATTTTTTCTTTTCACCCCCTTATGATGATGCTCACTGTGTGTATGCCTGGGTACTTTTCCAACGTGCTACATAATCTCATCATGTCAGACGATAAAATGTCACATTGTGTTCATGTTTGCGTTGACAGGACCAGTTGATGGAGAGGATGGACGTGGCCAAAGACCCGACAGTGAAGATGAAAGGAGAGGACCTGGCACACGCTTACGATGCTGTACGAGTGGCCAACAAGTCAGTCTGTCACTTGTGTATCAACTTGCTTCCCCTTGAATTTAAAGGTCCAGTGTGTAAGATTTAGGGGGACATGTTAGCAGAAATGATATTTGATATTCATAACTACGATTTCATTAGTTTATAATCACCTGAAACTATGAATTGTTGTGTTTTTGTTATCTTAGAATAAGTCATTATCTACATACGGAGCGGTTCCTCTTCCATGTAGTCTGCCTTGTTGTTTCTACAGTAGCTCAGAACAGACAAAACACACACTGGCTCTAGGTTGGGCAAGTGAAAATGTCCTACTACCTACTCTGTTGCTTGTCTGAGACACCACCCACCCTGGCTTTATTTTGGCAAAGTTTTACACACCTACAACCTATTTTCTGAGCAACAGCAAGCCACTCCTTAGGCTCCATCAGGGCTCGATAGGCTCCCTGAATGTTGCTGCTCGTAATATATCTGGACGCTGCTCCGCCAGAGTTCGTTAGGAAGAGGTATGCGCTTGGCACACGGGAGAAGTTTCAGTTGGTTGCAATGTTGCACACTCACTGCTAGATGCCACTAAATCCTACACGCTACACCTTAATGCTGTGATTAATATAAGTGGATGAACTCTATGACCCTCTTCTCCTCATCTGTGTCAGGTTTCTGGAGAGCCAGCTGCGTAGCCAGCGTAGTCAGAGGGAGGAGGAGCTGGAGGCTCTGAGGTGCCAGCTTAGTCAAGTGGTCTCTCGTTCTTCCTCTGCTGCACAGCGACAGGTATCGACTTATGAAGGCAGTCATCTGTGGTGCGTGACGCATTCTGCTGCAATGAAAAAATGAGTAGATGAGCCCTGATGGTTTTTGTTTCAGCACATATGTAGATGTTGCACCTTTTCTTCCACTGACTTTTAAAGTGCCTTACCTTTCCCCTACCACTTCTCTCTGACATAATCACTCTACAGTCTGTAAAGACAGAGCGAGTGGATTCCAGCTGTTGTTAATCTTGTTGAAAAGTTGAAGTGTTTCCGACTGTTTCTACTGAAAATCAGTCAGAGCATTAACTATAAGCCACAAATCCTAAGTGTGAGTGTGTATGTGTGTGTGAAGGAACTGCAGAAGCTACTGGAGGCCAGAGAGCAGGAGTGTGTCAGATTGAGGAGAGAGCTGAAGGAGCTTAAAAACACAGTCTCACTCAGACGACTCCTGACTCAAGGTACGATGTCACCAGAGGCTTTAATTCATAGCTTTTGCTTTGCTTTGCATTTTCAGAATAAAGACTTTGGTGTTTTTTTCTTCATCACTGAAAAACGACATTAGATCATGAATACATCACTTTAAGTATCAGCACTCCATTTGTTATATCTCCTCTTTCATCTCTGCAGTATTTCTACCGGTGCTGCTGTTTCAGTTGTTTATATTGTGGTGTTTTCTCTTCCCAGTTCTCCCATCAGCTCTCACACCAGAGACAACATCCTCTCCACCTCGACTGAAGCCAACAGTCACTGGTTTACTGGAATGTAGGAAAAAAGATGAAACCAAGCTCATGAAGAACCTCATCACAGGTGAGACAGTGAACACTGAACATTAACAAACACATTATTCACATAGAAGCATTCAAGCTTCAATATAGAAAACTCACAAAAGTAATTTGCATCAGGGCTTTAGTAGAAACGTATAACTCTTTCTAAGCAGTTTAGTTTAGTGGCCCAAGGTCAGACCTTTTTGAAACATCCACCAAACACTGAAAAATGAGTATATTGTTTTTCTTGAATGACTCATACAATAGTTCTCCTACAATAGTTTTAAGAAGATTCTTTAAAGGCTTTAGAAACACTTTAGTAGATCACACTTTATTAGCCTTGCTGCTGAGGTTAATGTGACACACAAAAATAAACTTCAACTAACTCTTCCACTCTGACACATATGACCTGGCCATGTTCACTCTGCCATCGCTGCTCTCTCTGTCCGTGGTCTAGACATCCGTGTTGACAGCGCCCTGTCTCTGCCGCCTGGCCTGGCTGCCAGCGTGCTCTTCCTGTGCCTTCGTCAGGCTGACTGTAACGGGGACCAAACTCACGCCCGCTCACTCTGCAGCGCCGCTGTCACCGCTATGAAGGCAGCTCTGAAGGTAACCACAGTCTGCTTGGTGCACCATATGGCTGAGGTTTAATGTGTAAGGGCAGATCACATCATGTCACTTACGGAGAGGCATTGACAGCTGACTTTGAACCACTTTCATGTGATTGGGGAGGATTGTTTTGTCCAACAGTCTGGCCACTGTGGACAAAGTAAACCACAGCAAAGCCCACACACACATACACATAATAGCACAGAGATATTTTTTTAATGTCATCACATTAGTGTTGATCTCTGAGTGACAATATAACCTTTTGTCTTTCTGTCTGTCCATGCAGAAACATAGTAATGATGTAGATATGACAGCTCTGTGGCTGAAGAACGCCTGTCTGTTGCACGACCTGTTGACCCAACACTCCCCGAAACAGGTTGGATGAGCTTGCATTTATTAATCTTTTTCAATTCAGTGACTGAGAGCATCTTTGTCGTAAAAAAAAAAAGATATTTGACTACACGAATAAATGGTTGAATTGATTGCTTTTCAGGCCCTTGATTCAGACGAACTGGTCCCACTGCACGCTGATCTGAGTGACCTGATTCGTGCCCTGAGTGACCTCTGCATCCAGGCCTATCAGCAGCTCCTCTCCATCACTGAAAAACGGCTCCAAAACATTATTGGTACTGCCAAAATGACGACAGCACTGATGCTGTTAATGCTCTCTCCTTTACTGCTCCTTTATCATAACTTCTGCTCCCTCTCATCATCCTCAGTCCCCTCTCTGTTGGAGAGTGAGACCATACCAGGTCTGTCTGGCTCGGCAGTAAAGTTGGGAACGTCCAGAAAGCGAGCAGGCTCGGACCCCAGGACCGTGGGAGGCGATGCTCCTACTATGGCGGCGGTACTGAGGGAGCTGGGAGCACTTCACACAGCTTTGTCCCGTCAGGATCTGCCCCCAACACAGATGGAGCAGGCCTTCCACCAGATCACCTACCTCATCTCTGCGTCCGCTCTCAACAGCCTGCTGCTGAGGAAAGACATGTGCTGCTGGAGCCGTGGCGTGCAAATACGGTAGAAATATACACAGATAAATCTGCATATATGCAAAGTTTTTTAAATCATATAAAAACATGCAGTTGTATACAGAAATCCTGCTATATCATATCGATTGAACTTTGTAATCCAGTTCTTTGAAGCTAAAACTATTTTCCTGTTTGCAATGTAAAGGGGGCAAAATTTGCCTGTGTTGGATCACATGAAACAAAATGTCTTTTCAATCTCATTCCATATTAAACTGTTGAGGTTGCCACTGAAATCACATGATAATGTTGTAGTGTAATATACTTTGATATTTTTTATTTTTGACGACATACTATACTGTAACATTTTTTATGATTTTCTGAAAATGTGCTATACTATGACGTGTTTTTATGATATTTTGACGACATACTATACTATGACATTTTTTTATGATATTGTGATGACATACTATACTATGACATTTTTTTATGATATTTTGACGACATACTATACTATGACATTTTTTTATGATATTGTGACGACATACTATACTATGACATTTTTTTATGATATTGTGACGAGATACTATACTATGACTTTTTTATGATATTGTGACGACATACTATACTATGACATTTTTTAATGATATTTTGACGACATACTATACTATGACATTTTTTTATGATATTGTGATGACATACTATACTATGACATTTTTTTATGATATTGTGATGACATACTATACTATGACATTTTTTTATGATATTTTGACGACATACTATACTATGACATTTTTTTATGATATTGTGACGACATACTATACTATGACTTTTTTATGATATTGTGACGACATACTATACTATGACATTTTTTTATGATATTTTGACGACATACTATACTATGACATTTTTTTATGATATTGTGATGACATACTATACTATGACATTTTTTTATGATATTGTGATGACATACTATACTATGACATTTTTTTATGATATTGTGATGACATACTATACTATGACATTTTTTTATGATATTTTGACGACATACTATACTATGACATTTTTTTATGATATTTTGACGACATACTATACTATGACATTTTTTTATGATATTGTGATGACATACTATACTATGACATTTTTTTATGATATTTTGACGACATACTATACTATGACATTTTTTTATGATATTTTGACGACATACTATACTATGACATTTTTTTATGATATTGTGACGACATACTATACTATGACTTTTTTATGATATTGTGACGACATACTATACTATGACATTTTTTTATGATATTTTGACGACATACTATACTATGACATTTTTTTATGATATTGTGATGACATACTATACTATGACATTTTTTTATGATATTGTGATGACATACTATACTATGACATTTTTTTATGATATTGTGATGACATACTATACTATGACATTTTTTTATGATATTTTGACGACATACTATACTATGACATTTTTTTATGATATTGTGACGACATACTATACTATGACATTTTTTTATGATAGTGTGACGACATACTATACTATGACATTTTTTTATGATATTGTGACGACATACTATACTATGACATTTTTTTATGATATTGTGACGACATACTATACTATGACATTTTTTTATGATATTTTGACGACATACTATACTATGACATTTTTTTATGATATTGTGACGACATACTATACTATGACTTTTTTATGATATTGTGACGACATACTATACTATGACATTTTTTTATGATATTTTGACGACATACTATACTATGACATTTTTTTATGATATTGTGATGACATACTATACTATGACATTTTTTTATGATATTGTGATGACATACTATACTATGACATTTTTTTATGATATTGTGACGACATACTATACTATGACATTTTTTTATGATATTTTGACGACATACTATACTATGAAATTTTTTTATGATATTGTGATGACATACTATACTATGACATTTTTTTATGATATTTTGACGACATACTATACTATGACATTTTTTTATGATATTGTGACGACATACTATACTATGACATTTTTTTATGATATTGTGACGACATACTATACTATGACATTTTTTTATGATATTGTGATGACATACTATACTATGACATTTTTTTATGATATTGTGACGACATACTATACTATGACATTTTTTTATGATATTGTGACGACATACTATACTATGACATTTTTTTATGATATTGTGATGACATACTATACTATGACATTTTTTTATGATATTGTGACGACATACTATACTATGACATTTTTTTATGATATTGTGACGACATACTATACTATGACATTTTTTTATGATATTGTGACGACATACTATACTATGACATTTTTTTATGATATTTTGACGACATACTATACTGTAACATTTTTTATGATTTTCTGAAGATGTGCTATACTATGATGTGTTTTTATGATATTTTGACGACATACTATACTATGACATTTTTTTATGATATTTTGACGACATACTATACTATGACATTTTTTTATGATATTTTGACGACGTACTATACTATGACATTTTTTTATGATATTGTGACGACATACTATACTATGACGTTTTTAATGATATTTTGGACAACAAACTATACTATAACATTTTTTATTGATATTTTGGACGACATACTATACTATGACGTCTTTTATGATATTTTGAAGACATACTTTACTATGACGTTTTGGTCGACATACTATACTATGACTTTTTTTATGATATTTTGGACGACATACTATACTATGACTTTTTTTTATGATATTTTGGACGACATACTATACTATGACTTTTTTTAATGATATTTTGACGACATACTATACTATTACATTTTTTTATGCTATTTTGATGACATACTATACTATGACATTTTTTTTAATGATTTTCATGACATACTATACTATGACATTTTTTTATGATATTGTGACGACATACTATACTATGACTTTTTTATGATATTGTGACGACATACTATACTATGACATTTTTTTATGATATTTTGACGACATACTATACTATGACATTTTTTTATGATATTTTGACGACATACTATACTATGACATTTTTTTATGATATTGTGACGACATACTATACTATGACTTTTTTATGATATTGTGACGACATACTATACTATGACATTTTTTTATGATATTTTGACGACATACTATACTATGACATTTTTTTATGATATTGTGATGACATACTATACTATGACATTTTTTTATGATATTGTGATGACATACTATACTATGACATTTTTTTATGATATTTTGGACGACATACTATACTATGACTTTTTTTAATGATATTTTGACGACATACTATACTATTACATTTTTTTATGCTATTTTGATGACATACTATACTATGACATTTTTTTTAATGATTTTCATGACATACTATATAATATAATATTTTTTATGATATTTTGATGACACACTGTACTATGACGTTTTTTGTGATATTTTGACGACATACTATACTATGACCTTTTTTATGATATTTTTGACGACATACTATACTATGACATTTTTCATGATATTTTTGACGACATACTATACTATGACATTTTTTAATGATATTTTGACGACATTCTATACCATGACATTTTTTTACGATATTTTGACGACATACTATACTATGACATTTTTTATGATATTTTGACGACATACTTTACTATGTCGTTTTTTATGATATTTTGACGACATACTATACTATAACTTTTTTTTATGATATTTTGGACGACATACTATACTATGACTTTTTTTATGATATTTTGGACGACATACTATACTATGACTTTTTTTTATGATATTTTGGACGACATACTATACTATGACTTTTTTTAATGATATTTTGACGACATACTATACTATTAAATTTTTTTATGCTATTTTGATGACATACTATACTATGACATTTTTTTAATGATTTTCATGACATACTATATAATATAATATTTTTTATGATATTTTGACGACACACTGTACTATGACGTTTTTTATGATATTTTGACGACATACTATACTATAACATTTTTTAATGATATTTTTGACGACATACTATACTATGACGTTTTTTTGTGATATTTTGACGACATACTATACTGTGACACTTTTTATGACATTTTCGACGAAATACTATACTATGACGTTTTTTATGATATTTTGAAGACATACTTTACTATGACATTTTTTTATGATATTGTGACGACATACTATACTATGACCTTTTTTATGATATTTTGACGACATACTATACTATGACATTTTTTTATGATATTTTGACGACATACTATACTATGACTTTTTTTATGATATTTTGACGACATACTATACTGTGACATTTTTTATGACATTTTCGACGAAATACTATACTATGACGTTTTTTATGATATTTTGAAGACATACTTTACTATGACATTTTTTTATGATATTTTGACGACATACTATACTATGACATTTTTATATGATATTTTGACGACATACCATACTATGACATTTTTTTATGATATTTTGGCGACATACTGTACTATGACGTTTTTTGTGATATTTTGATGACATACTATACTATGACATTTTTAATGATATTTTTGACGACATACTATACTATGACGTTTTTTGTGATATTTTGACGACATACTATACTATGACATTTTTTAATGATATTTTTGACAACATACTATACTATGACATTTTTCATGATATTTTTGACGACATACTATACAATGACATTTTTTAATGATATTTTGACGACATTCTATACCATGACATTTTTTTACGATATTTTGATGACATACTATACTATGACATTTTTTAATGATATTTTGACAACATACTATACTATGACATTTTTTATGATATTTTGACGACATACTGTACTATGTCGTTTTTTATGATATTTTGACGACATACTATACTATAACTTTTTTTATGATATTTTGGACGACATACTATACTATGACTTTTTTTATGATATTTTGGACGACATACTATACTATGACTTTTTTTTATGATATTTTGGACGACATACTATACTATGACTTTTTTTAATGATATTTTGACGACATACTATACTATTACATTTTTTTATGCTATTTTGATGACATACTATACTATGACATTTTTTTTAATGATTTTCATGACATACTATATAATATAATATTTTTTATGATATTTTGATGACACACTGTACTATGACGTTTTTTGTGATATTTTGACGACATACTATACTTTGACATTTTTTATGCTATTTGGATGACATACTATACTATGACATGTGTTCTATGATATTGTGACAACATACTATACTATGACATTTTTTAGGATATTTTGACGACATACTATACTATGACATTTTTTATGATTTTTGAAGACATACTATACTATGACATTTTTTATGATTTTTGAAGACATACTATACTATGACATTTTTTATGATATTTTGACGACATACTATACTATGACATTTTTTTTAGGATATTTTGGACAACATAGTATACTATGACATTTTTTATGCTATTTGGACGACATACTATAATATGACATTTTTTTTAGGATATTTTGGACAACATAGTATACTATGACATTTTTTATGATATTTTGACGACATACTATAATATGACATTTTTTTTAGGATATTTTGGACAACATAGTATACTATGACATTTTTTATGCTATTTGGACGACATACTATACTATGACATTTTTTATGACATTTTGACGACATACTATACTATGACATTTTTTATGACATTTTGGACGACATACTATACTATGACATGTGTTCTATGATATTGTGACAACATACTATACTATGACATTTTTTATGATATTTTGGATGACATACTATACTGTGACATTTTTCATGATATTTTGGATGACATACTATGCTATGACATTCCCTATCCCCTTCAGATAATTTTCTAAGAGTAAACATGTTAGATTATTTATCAATCAGTCTATCTTTCACTTGTCACTCAGTTATAATGTGAGTCTACTGGAGGAGTGGCTGCGGTGCCGAGGTCTGCAGGCAGGTGGAGCTGTGGCCACACTGGAGCCTCTCATTCAGGCAGCTCAGCTGCTGCAGACTGGGAAAAAGACTGAGGCGGAGGCACAGGCTCTTGTTCAGACCTGCACTGCCCTGTCCAGCCAGCAGGTGGGTGTCTATCTGTCTGCATCTGGGTTGAAGAAAGAGCAAACTTTTCTGCAGTTTAAGTGTATATGATTTTCTGTCGGTATTTGTTTTGTTAAACAGATTGTAAAGATCCTGACCCTCTACACTCCCAACAGTGACCTTGATGAAAGAGTCACACTGAACTTCATCCGAACTGTCCAGGTATTGTCTACAGCTGAAAGGACTTCATGTGTTTATTAATCTAAAGTACTGTATGACATGGGAGTGGACTCTGTCTTTGCTTTTCTAGGGGCTTCTCAAAGGTCGTTCTGACGGTCATCCTCCACAGCTCCTCATGGATGTGAGGCGAGTGTTTCCAGTCACATTTCCCTACATGCCTCCCCCAGTCCTCCATGCTGAGCAGTTAGTCATCCCAGACTCCCTCAAGATCTCCTTTCTTCGCAGAGTCTAGAACAGGAAGCCTTGCCTCTTCAGAGAAAACATGAATGTTAAAGCAAATTTCAGTTCCCAGCGCACTGGATTTTATCGTTTGAAATTTAAATAACTTCCAGGAGGTGTTGTGAGCTTGATTCCTCTGACTTTTAATGGCACTGAGATGTTTAATTATACCGTCAATTACCAGTGGATTAGTGTGTACACTGTAGAAGGTCAGCGTTTATTTCAAAAATGTATATCTCAGCTAAATGGGATGAATGCTGATGAAGAATAGGAATATAAAGTGTTCCTTTAAAAAATAAAAGGTAGCAAAGAATTGTACAAAATTAGGCAGTCAGGTAAAGAATAGCAATGGTGCAGCTCTGTCTCTGTCTCTACGGTTGGACAAACAAGCAATGAGACAGAGTTTTTTTCTTCTTCATATTTTATTGGAAGCAGAAACACAATGAGACTGCAGTCCCAGTAACCTCAACCCCCAATAAGAACAACCAGAATAAAAAAAACGCAAAAAATTAGAAACATCTCGTGTATAAAAAAATTCTCATGCGAGTACTTTGTACCACTACACATCATCAGTAATACATATTTATATATTCACAAACATTTGAAAAATAGAAAAACAATAATGAAATATCAAAATAAAAGAAGACAACAATTGGCAATTAACATCAAATAATTATGCGTGCTGGCACAATAAATTTTTTTCTTTTTGTTTTATTGTTCCTGTCATGCACCTTTTCTGGAAGTATGGGACCGGCGTTGCTGTGCAGCTGTCTGTGTGGCCTGGTCAGCTAGACAGAACAGATCATGCATGTCTGCCCGCTCTTTGTCTGTGTGCTTTTCATTGTGCTTCTACATTTATCCTTGTCCTTAACTTCTGTGTGCATTCCTGTTCCACATGCCAGTCCAATACCCCAACACGCAAACTGAGCCTCTGACCGAGGAGACTAAAGTATCATTGTCAACAGCAATAAATAAAGATTTTTTCGTGGCATTTCCAGCTATGTGACTGTTGTGTACCTGTTATTTAAAATTATTAAAAGACTGTGCGATGTTTCCTCAAATAAAAAGACCCTGTGCACACCAGAGAGTAAAAACATGTTTAGATTTGGTTTACATAGATAGGTAGTTTTACTTATATATCTACATAATGATTTATAATGCCAGTGTAAGGGTTTGCCAGTGCCAGTGTTTGTTGGTTAAGGAAAAATAACATTAATTTGCTGTGTTTTACTGACGTAGTACATTTATTTTTGAAAGAGACTGTATGTAAATATAAAATTTCCTGTGAATAAGGAATGTATCTTGACAGAAGAGAACTTGACACGGTGTCCCAGAACGTCAACAATCAACGCACCCAGGGTACCTTGTACATCGTATGTGGACGTAGAAAGTCCATGACCAGTCCATGATCACATCAATATGCGACGAGGTTGGACTGAGAATGTGTTGAGCAGACAGCCCTTTCCAAAGGGGAACTGAACTAAAAGTGAAACATAATTAATGCTCTCTTCCAAGCCAGACTCCATTTACGAAAACAGTAATTTTACCTCTCTGAACACTGGAGCTGCTGGCCCACCACTGCCTTGATCAGTTACTCTGTTTGTGTTGTTGTGTGACTTTGGTGAATCCTAACTCACTCTTTCAAACACCAAAGTCACACAATAACACAAACAAACAAAAAAAAATTGCCTGAGGCAGCAGTAGACCAGCCGCTCCTGTGTTCAGAGAGGTAAAATGAATGTTTTTGTCAATGGAGTCTGGCTTGAAAGGGAGCTTAAGTTTCACATTCAATTCAGTTTCCCGTCAGAAAGGGCTCTCTGTTTGGGAAATATTGAACATACGACTGGATAAATGAGACTTGGATTATACTGCACAAGTTGTTTTGACATAGCTTTCCTGTTGTTAAACGTGGACCCCTATGACTTCAATTCATCATGAATATTCTCAGTTTTTGGAATATTTGTTCACCGTGGAAGCATGTGAGAAAAACAAAGTGTTCTCCATGAATTCAAAGTAACACAGGGTGAGTAGCTGATATAATAATAGTCTTTTGGGGGCGAAGTATTCCTTTAAATTACCAGATTTGTACTATTTGCTTGTTGTTCATCTCCAGTGTGCACATGGCCTCCCTATATCTTTCCATAATAGCTACATATCCAGATTGGGCACCCACACACACATAAGCTCCAACTGCCCAGTCACCCAGAGCAAAAAATTCAAGTCTACAAAAGAGCAGCAAACTTCACTTCACATATTCTGACATGTGTTTGTTACATCCGAGCTATTTACAATGCCCAACGACAACAATCGATCTCTCCGATGCACATCATTTTCCTCAGCGCTGAAAAGCTGTACAAACAAATTTCAGTCTCTAATCAGCTCTACTACAGCTGTGATATTTGGCCCATTACGATAGAGACAGCATGTACAACATATCAGACAAACACTTGTGCTGATATAATAAGAATAATCCACAATGTAAACATTATAAGACTGCTTCAAAAATGACTCATCTACATAGATTTTTATAGATTAGATGCATAGAGTTCAGTTCTTACACCTTGTTCAAAAGAGGGGGCCTGTTAAATTATTCATTTACGAGTAAGTGCTTTGGGGGGAACTTAAAGAAAGAGGCAGAAATAGAAAAAACAAAACACCCTGTCATTATTAAACGTTCTTTTTTCGCCTGGATGCTTTTTTTTTTTTGTTTACAACTAACATACGCACCTCTAACAGATAAATAAACCAATCAATCTTTTTAAAAAAGGGGCATTCATGAAAATAGAAGCTGAATTAAGAGACATGCTGGACAGTCAATAGTCACTTCAAAACATTTAGTTTCACATGAAATCGACTCTAGATTAAAGAAATGAATTCACTGTAGGATGATCTGAAGCCTTGATGTGTATTTCCTGTCATTCCATAAACATTTACTGAAAATAAAATGCAAATATCTCAGTATAAACGTGTTATTATGGGTGCATTAAAGACCCTGTGCTTCTAAAATCTTCACACTGCATCTCTACAAAGCTGTAGGCCCTCTTTTAAATGTCAGCGCCAGACCTGGTGTGGCCTGGATCTGCAGCCCTTTAGCAGAGGTCTGACTTCTCTGTATCAGAGATCAGGGTTACAGCACCTGCAGCTGGATCATTGGAGATCATGGGTGGTAAATCATTACTGATTTTTGCTCTCCCTGGGGTGCAGCGTGTGTGGTTTTGTAAGGTATTTTTGCCTCAGAGCATGTTGCTTTTGCAAAATAGGATCTCAGGTTTCCATGATCTCCTCACATGCAGGTTTTGATTTGGCAATTTGTATGAAAAGGAAGTGGCAGTTTTTCTCCCTCTGTCGCGCACCTCTCACACACCCAGTACAGGGCTGTTGGGAATGTTTGCAGTAACAACAAAAGCGATGGAAATAACCATCATAAAATATAAGATGCATCCTCCCCAGAGTAAAAGACACTTTGAAAATCCTCCAGAATCTAATCTGAATATGAACACCCCCCTCTGTGTGATCGTCGCTTGTGATGGCTTTCTGTGATTACATTTGCAGGTAACAGGCAACACGGGCGGCTACATGAGGTCAACATTAGAACGATCTTACAAACACACTCACGCATTACGAGCTCCGCACGCACTCAAGAGTATACATTCACACTTGGACATTCTCACACACATATACTCTGATGAATCACAGTGCTTGAAGGCGTGTTTTCATCAGATTACTCTCTATACTGTCGCTATATAGGAGACAGACACACCATACGAGGGTCAACAAGACAGAAGGCATTGAGGGTGTCAGGCAGTGTGCTCTGTTACAGGGTAGACAGACATAAAGACAGACGAGGACAATCTTTCAAGGACCACGCGTCCATCGAATAATCCTGTATATAACTTTACATATGTCCTTCGTATATTATATATTATATGATATATAGAATTATTTAAATATAAATATAATTTGGAAGAGAGCAGTAAATAAATATTAAAATTATCTTAACTAAATAGTGCTTTGTTCCCCGCCCGATATCTGGAATGTTTGAGGCCTTGCAGCCGTTGTTGTTGTTGTTAATGGGTCAGTTGGACAGTTGGTCCTGTTGTGCTTAGGGCTGGTCTTGGCATATTTCAGCGATTATCTGTTGGCACTTGCCGTCCCTTCTCTGAGCGGGTGAAAGCCAGGGAGGGGACGAGAGGAAGCCAAAAATAATAAAGGCTACAAGATATTTCTCACCTTAACCAGTCAAACGAGGTGTGTGTGTGTGCGCGCGTGCGTGTAATGGCGTGACTTACCTCTTTGGACAGAGGAAAGTAGATATATGCTCTG
This sequence comes from Epinephelus awoara, assembly GCA_035609425.1. NCBI lineage: Eukaryota > Metazoa > Chordata > Actinopteri > Perciformes > Serranidae > Epinephelus > Epinephelus awoara. The sequence continues at coordinate 30,201,973 of CM069303.1, forward strand.
TGATTAAACTCTATATACTGTTCGTCAAAAGGATGGCTGATATAATATCTGCAGTGATAGAGATACACTGGTGCTTTTTGAAGAAGATTAGTGATGACTTGTTTAGCACTTTCCACTGAAATGAATGTATTTACAGCACTGGATGTGTGGTGTCTTCTCTGTGCTTTTACAACACTGGATCATCAGGGCAGTGGCTAGCGGTGGCTCCTGAGAGCTCCGGGGCAGTAGGTGGCAACGTCTGATTGAGCTTCAGACGGGTCGTTTTAAATTTCTGTCATGTCTCTTAGCTGCGGCCCTCTTCTGCAGAGCGCTGGTCCGACTTGAGCTTGACGAACTCCTTGGCCACGTCGTCATTGTTGCGTTGGGAGAGGATACGCAGGACAGTGAGGCCCGTCTCGTCCATGTGGATGCGTTTACCTAGTGGTAGCCAGCAGGCGACGCTGCCCTTAGAGGCTACATCCTTCAGCTGCAGGACAGCCATGCCTACGGTGCGGTCCTCTCGCGCGAAGCAGTAGTCCTTCACACACACCTGCAGCTCATAGCACTCAGGACCCACCTCGCTACTCAGGGTGCTGCAGTGGAGACGAGAGAGTTAACGACAATCTGTTCACACATTTGCTACAATCTTAAAACAAAACAGTCATCCTCAGGATGATTACTCACAAAGTGAAGGTTTCATTGTATTTGGGAGCCCAACTGTTGTTCTTCGACTTGGTGGCGTACTTCCTCTTCTTGTCACTGAGGTGAGGGCCGATGATATACACCTCCACAAATGGCCGGAATATTCCCTGCGTCTGCCACCTCAGGTCATTGGCAGCCACCACTGACACAGAGAGAGATGGAGGAGAAAAGAGTGGGAAGGTGTGGGTGAGAAAGAGAGAATTCGTAGAGATTCATGTGGAGAAAATGTGTGAAAATGTGAAGGGGTGAGAAAAATTCAGAACAAGAAAATACTGGCTCTCCCTCAGGTCTCATTTTCAGTTCCTTGTTAGGAAAGTGACTGGGGAGAATTGGGATTTTATTTTATTGCAAATTCATATTTTTCTTTGGCAGCTGAAAAGCAGCCAAGCACTGGCTTCTATGCCTCCGCCTTAACATGGCAATATCATGCATCCATATGACTTTCTAGTGCACAGGCGTGTGCCTTTGGCATTGAAACAATGAAACGTATTAGTAACTGACGCATGCCTCCAGCTGTCTCTCAAACTCTCCATCTGGTGTAGCCAGGACATAGTATGTCAGTATGTCATGATATATCATGTAACAAAATAAGTCATGAAAATGTCACAGTGCATTAAGTCATAAATAAATATCATAGTTTTGAACATAACAACAAAAAAATAGTATTGTACGGCATGAAAAAAAAATCGTAGTACAGTAAGTGATAAAAAATGTCATAGTATGACAAACCATACAAATGTCATAGTATAGTAAGACGTAAAAATGACGGGGTCTGCCCATTGGTCCGAAATCATCATGATGCCCTGTGGTTAAGGTCTGGTTAGGTTTAGGCACAAAAACCACTTGGTTAGGGTCAGGAAAAGATCATGGTGTGGGTTAAAATGAAAAAGAAAGTGGCAAACACATAAGCCGTGAGCCTGTGTCGCCTCAAGCCTTTCCCAGCTGACCCAGAGCCGGTCATGGCGCACCATCAAGGCAGAAAAACGCCCGCCGGGAGCCGTTCAGCACCAAGGAGAGCTCCCCACACAACCCGGACCCCAGAGTTAGTAACAGGAGGTTATGGTGTTTCATTCTCTCCTCTCTATGACACTTGTGTCTCAACCAGTAGCCTACTTTTGTTGCGTTTGTTGATCCTCTATGGTACACAAATACAGTAATAATCACATATCGGAACAACGGGACGTCGGACTAATGGGATGTTGGACCAATGACACCCAAAACGACAGAGTATAGTAAGTCATAAAAACATCATGATGTCATACATAATCAAAATGTAATAAAAATGTCATAGTATAGTAATTAAGAAAAAAGTTATAGTATGTTGTAAAAAAATTAAAAAATGTCATAGTATGTGCACTTTTCCTGTGCAGCCCTAAATCATATGTTGGCCCCCTAAAATGGAACTCAGCCACCAAAACGTTGTTAACCTCTGATCCACAGGTTTTGTTCCAAAAGGTTTTAAAAGTTTAACTGTTGAGTCGCAGAAGATGTAAATGGAAAATGGCTCCCCCCAGTGTAAAATGGTGATGACGGCCCTGTGCTAGCTTTGCCCAGAGATTTCAACCCTATCACATGGTCTTCATCAGTATATCATGTTTAATCAGCCGTCATTGAAGCTGTTGATTTCACCCAAAGGACTTTAAGATAGGTATAGTTTCCTTTACCTTTCACTGTGACCTTGTGCTCTCCAGTGTTGGGGTGAGTAAAGATCTCCACATGGATGGACACCTCTCCCACGGCATCGTCCACTCCAGAGCCTGATGGGACAAACAGAGAGTGAGTGGCATGTTAATGCCTCTGAACGTGGAAACATGGACTCTTGGTACTCCTATTACAGACCAAACACTCACACAAACCACCGTGCCCAAATTGTCCTCCTCATTTTGAAAGGTTACAGACCAATTCCATTTCAATTTTATAAACTGACCATTGAAATGGATTTGACTGTAACCTTTTGGATATTACACAGAATACTGACTGGGCAAACACTTCTTTATTCTAAACTAATCATCGTGAAACAGGAGGACTTGATATAAGACATAGTGATCTGCTTGTGCATATGTTGTGGTCTGAAGTGGACAATCAGACAGAGCTGCTATGAGTGGGCAGAAGTTTTTAATATAGGTAGTACTGCCATTATCTGTAATGCAGTATGACTATAATACAGTGACAAACATCTTGCTCTAGTTTGGTACTGACCTGAAATGACTGTATTAATTCCTCCAGTCAGGCGTTCTGCATAATGATTAGATACTGACTGAATAGCCTTTGTACAGATTCAGCAATTGAGAGGTAATAATTTGGATCCAGCGAGGACAGTAATTTGTGCCCACTCATAGACGCAAGTTGTCTGTCAGGATGCAGGGTGGTTAGTAAGAGGCAGAGAAGAAGAGAGGAGAAGAAGAAGAGGAAGAAGGAGAAGGTCAACTGACAGTGTGGTTCCCCCGACATAGATCAGGTCAGGACATGCTCAGATGGATCTAGACAGGTGGACACACCCATTCCTTGGTAAAGACTTTTACCCAAGCATGGCAAGAGGGGGGAGTAAGAAAGGTGGAAGGAGTTTGCAGAGAGAGAGAAGTGGCTCAGCCTCTCAGATCTGTCGGTGGATGACGGCAATACTGATACCAAGCTCTCTAAATAAAGCTGTGCTGTGTGAAGAGCGTCTGCAGGGCTCAAATTCAACTTCCAGATAAACATTTTTCAAATATGTTCTAATCTGTTTCTCCACAATGTATTTTATTATAGCTGCATAGAACATTATTACATGCCTTTTTGTCCTGGAGCAAATTTGCTTAATATAGCAAAGGCATGACCCTCCCTACCCTGCCTCTGATTGGCTTACCCTGACATTCTTACCCTAACCCTAACCAGTCTTACTCCTATTGCCAAAACCAGAGTGTTGCATCCATTCGGGTACCCGCGGGTACTTATGTACTTATGTACTTACTTATATCCAGGTTCGGTTCTGGGTTAAGCAAAGAACATGGAGGTCGGATTGGAATAATAATATTTCAGTTTAATGCTTTGACGTTTTAAACCTCTGACTGCTGACTTTGCGTGTGGTTCAGGGTCAGGCTGTGGATCTCGTGTCAGTGGGTTCAGTTGGATTGCAGAACGACTTGGTCATGTCTGTGGGTGGTTGGGCTGGGGCGGTAGTGCATATCGCAGAGGCAGGTTTGGAAGCAGGTCTTGAAAATCAGGTCCGTGCAGGACTCTAGCCTAAACCTTTAACCAACCCAACCAATGACGGCAATGAGTACAAGCCAATCAGATGGACAGTAGGGTGGCTTATGTCTTCACTATCTAGAAAATGGGGAATTTGTGTCCTGGAAGTGGGATTTAAGGGCGGAGTGGGGTTGGCTCCTGAGGCTGGTATTAAAGACCACATTTACTTTGCATTGTCGGGGATCCTTGATTCATATCATAGCAGCTTTGTCAGCTTAACACTCATTCTGTAAACTGTACTCCGCATAGTACAACAAAATAGCTTTAAGATTAGCAATGCCATTTACAAGAAATTCCTATCCTATGTATGTTACATAACTTAAAAACAGTAACTTCCAACAATCTGAGCCTCTTTTAAGATTGCAGGAGTTAAAATAAGTCACCCTCAACATTTGTTGTGTCCTGGTTTCAGAATGATGAAGAAAGTTTGAGAACAACTAGGGACAAACAGGATGAATGTGCCACAGGATGAGTTTTCCTTGGCAACTATCATATTTTTTTTATATTGTACAGATTTTCAGGCAGTCTATTATCAGAAATAATATGAAAAAATAGTGCAGAGAAGCATGTCCCCAGGCCCCCTAGGTTTGTGCTAAGCACAGAGTGTTGACGTCTTGCTACACCCCTGGTGAGATCTGTCTTCTGTTGTTCTTCCTGAGGTTTCCTCCTTGGCTTACTAATTAAAGTTTTCTTTGACAAAATGAAAGTCTAAACATCGGTGCTCTGTTGCACGGTGGGCAGGGCGTTAAGCCATCTGAGGCAAACTTTACTTCTAATATTCTAATCAATGTAACAAGGATTACAAATGGTTGAAGTCAGAGAATTATTTGCATTTTAACCCCAAACAGATTTGGGCACCACCCTCCTTCTCAGATAATGCAACTGTAGACCTGTGTCCATGTACAGGTCTGTCGTCTCTTGGCTGCATACGTCTAGCTGTAAGACTATTTTAGGCGAAAGGTGAAAGAAGACAGCAATGGCTCCAACTCTTTTGTCAGGGAGGGAGATGGTGGACAAATCTCTGCTCAGTGTCTCTGTGTGGTTTTTGTGCTGCATGTGAACAAGTGGTTAAGATCCACATACAACTCCAGAAGGATACGGCGACAGATGGACATTAATTTTCAATGTTTTAATTAGTGTCTTCACTTTGTCAACGGTATCTTTGTGGCGACGACCAGCAGCCTGTGTGTGTGTGTGTGTGTGTGTGTGTTTTCAACCAGCCGCCCACTAAACAAGGTGTCTGTGGGAGTTAGACGGCAGAGTGTTCCTGGCATGCAGCTCTCTGCAGCTCTCCAGGGAGCATTATGGGATTGTTGGTCTCGCTGCCAACAGGACCAAAGAGAGCAGCAGTCATCCATCTGGCCTTGTCTACTCTATGGAGGACGCCCATAAAAGATGAGAAAGAAACTTTGCTGGCTGGGAGGCAGGAGGATGTTGCCAAGAAAACACAGGCTTTTCTTCCACAATAAACACTGCAATCAGAGGTGCAGATTTCTCTACCATATTGCAAATCATCACCAGAAGACATTAAATCTCAAACTTGTACAGTGACTGCGTCAAAGCATCGCCCGTGTTCACTGCATGTTCACAAATGACCTTTGATTATTTCTACTGCAAATAATGCAGCTCATATAGCCTGCAGTCGTTGCTGATCAGCAGCAGTCGAGCTAACAGGAATAAATTCCAATGAGCCTCCATCAGTCATCCTGCTCTAATCATCTATTCAAAAACTATCCTGTGAAAGCTGCTCGGCAGGAAGTTAATTTGCATCCTTGTTACAGTCAAGGACATCCAGCAGCTGGCAGAGAGCTGAAGACACACTACTGTTTTCTATATACACCTCCACTATGGCAGCGGAGAACGACGGTGATAATCTGACTTTCATAGCCAACTGTATACCTAACAGGGACATGTAGCAACCATTGAAAACTTCATGTTGAAATTTAAACTACCCAGATCCTTTGACAGACATCGTTGGCATATTAGGAGAGGAAAATATTTCAGGATCTAAAAGTAAATTTGTCACTTCATTACCACAGAGGTTAATCCTTCTCTACTGGAAATTTAGCAACTGTGCTAACCTCGGCATATTCATGTTGATGCTTTTTGCTGATATGTTAATTAATGTACATTGTCCTAATCAAATAAATAATAAAAATAAAACAAACAAAAAAAACTCTATCTAAATGTCCATATATTTTAACACTATTTAGTTGTACATACTTTCCGGTATAACGTCATGATGGCCAATTTAAGAAATTCTCAGCAGTTACGTAAAAGCCATTTGAAAATCTGCAAGGAAGTCTAGTTGCAGCTGCAGCTGCGCAAAGAGCAGTAATCTAAGTGTGTCTTTGTGAATCGATTATCGCAAAAAATTAAAAATCATCTTGGTTTGGAGTTAGAGTTACAAGAGGGGTCTCCTATAGGTTTAATCTTGGCTTGAGGACAAAGATTATCTGAGGGTGCTTTCAGACCTAGAGTTGTCTTCCTTTGGCCTGAATCAGGGACTAAATTTGTTAGTAATTGCCTAAAGTTGGTTTGTGTTCTCATGACAGCATTTACAAGTGCACCACATCAAATGCCTTGCGTGAGAAAGCTGCTTTTGATTGGTCAGAATTTCCATGTGGGAAAAATCCAGGAAGTAAACCAAATGTTGAAGAACTTGCGAGATAAATGCGACACTTTCGAATGTCACACTGGAGGGACAACTACTACGCTGCTCATCGTGGACTATATTGCTGTCATTGTCCATTTTAGTCAAACCATACAGTTTGAAAACGAGGCGCGGCTCCAACTAGAAAACAATGTTTTGATGCATTAGATGTGCTGAATGTGCATATTAAGGCAGTACAGGAGGAGGTGCACATTAATAATCCTCCAGGACTGTAACATGCTCATGTTTAACCCCGGAACACGTTCTCACCACAAACGAACCGCACCAGAGTTTGTTTGTAACCGGACCGAAATCACCTCTTCAAGAAGGTCTCTGTCTGGTTATTTTGGTGTGCACCCAAGTGCGATTGCTGTGTTCACACCTGCCCAAACGAACTGCACTTAGGGTGCAAACGAAAATGAGTTTGATTGAACCGAACCCTTAGTAAACAACTTTTTAGGTTACAGTTTTGCCAGCTAACCCAAAATGTGACGAGACGACCCAATGCAAGCTGACAAGCACATGCATCAGACACTGTGTGACGCAGGATGTAAGGGTCCGCCCCTGGGTGAAAAACTGTATTTTTGGGACTGTCACTGAAAACCCTGGACACTTGAATTTGTGAACTGGAAAAAAATAAAACTTTTTTTTTTGAATTGCAAAGGCTTGAAATGACCTACTGGAAATTTCAGATGAGACAATTTACAACCCAAAATAAGACAGATGGTTTTTGATGTTAGAGAATCAAGGTTGTCCACTCAGTGGTTTTTGAGTTTCAGCATGACGTTTTCAGTAATATTCAGCTGCTTAACCTGTGTTTTTCTGTGCCCTCTGTCCACAGAGAACAGCACGAGTTGGTGTGCAATATATTTTTGTAAGTTTCTTACTGGAGCCTTATCTGACAGGACTGTCAGTGTGCTGGAGCTTGTGCAGCATCAAATGAAGTCATCCTGCCTGAGTGTTTGTGAGCAAGAGTCAAATCTTTTGATACTAATCTTAAGCGACAGAAATCAGACCACCTGACCTGAGGGACTGTTTCTGATTGGCTCAATCCGGGAGGAAGGGGGATGAGTTGAGCACCCTTTCTCATCACTGCTGTAGGGCGGACTGCGCTGCACGTGGGAGCTGGGTGTGTGTGTTTGAATGTGTCCGTCTCTGTCTGTGTTTGTGTGTGATGATAGAGCAGGCGAGGACAAGGAGCCCTCCCAGACAAAACTGAGCCAAATTCTTCATAATAATCCTACTCCTCTTCATCAGCATCTTTCACTTCAAACACAGTGGCAGCGGGGGAAAAGGATTTCCTCTCCGTTTTCCTTGCTGGAGACAGACAATACACTGATACACTGCACTTCTGCTTCAACAACCTTAAGGACAGTCTCACTCAGTCACATTGGCTCTGCTCAGTCACTCGCCTTTCCTCTCGCCCACGTGTACACGCACACACACACTCGCTCAGCCCTCGGGCCTCTCTGGGTGACATCATGCTGGATCAGGATTCCTCCACACTTTAATGCATTTCTATTCTTTTTGTCTGATGTCAGCACATCATGCTTCAGTGTCTGCTCATACATACAGTCCATGGCGTATGTATTCAGCGCAGCTCCGTACATACAGACATCAGTGTGTACATTTCATGCATGAATGCATAAAGTCTATGCTCCTATTGTTGTGGTGGGCATGTGCAGTATGTGTGTGTGCAAAGGATGTTCAGTCTGTGCATTGCATTTGTCTGTTGGGATGAGTTTTGAGCAGGCAGGGGAGATTTGGGATGCACATGGGGTGGGGTGGAGGGTGGAGGGAGTTTGGCTTTGGTCTGGAGGCTTTCTGGTAGTCCTGGATGTCTCAGGCCCTGAGCCTGGGTGCGACATACCCTTCTCTGGGTAAACATCCTCACTAGTGGTGAACCTCACCCCCTTCCCGCCGAACACTGGCCCACAGACGGGGCAGAAGGAGGGAGTAGACAGAGAAAGGAGAAACACGTAGAAATATGAGGTTTGCAGAGGTTGAATTTAAGAATAACAGAGAAGAAAAACAGACCAACATTTATAAGTCTCGTCTCTAAAGATGGGGGAGATTATTTCAATCAAATCTGCTCTTTTGTAATTCTTCTGATCTGCTGTGCAATCCTGCAACATGCAAAGCTCACACAGATCTACTGCTGCAAAATGGACTTAGGTATGCTCCAAAAACTGCATGGCATTTTGCTAATTAAATTTTAAATGATCATCCACTCAAATGGCATCTCTACCAGCGGCGCTCAGGGACAGCGTGTCAGCATCAGTGCTTCCACAAAGATGATGGCTGCTATGTAGCCATCTGACGTTAGGATGGAGGCTGCGCAACGGAATCAAAGAGTGAGAGAAAAGAGGGGGCGGGTATTTATTTTTTCATTGCAAATAGCTGTCAGATCATGTAAAGAATAGTCTCTGTGTTTCCCCGAGGCTGGCTACCAGGAGACTCAGCATTTCAGAGCAGAGGGAAAATATTGTGCGACTGCAGCCTCGACTTCATGCTCTACAAAGCATGTGAGATATTTTCAGGATACAGAGCTGAGCATTTGGGAAACCCTAATATCAACAGAGGAGTGGGAGACACAGAGAAGAGTGGCTCCTCCGAGAGAGCAGAACACAAACAGAGATCTCAATCGGAGAATTACATAACATTAGATATTAACTTCACACTTGGAAAGTGAAGATACTGGAAATAAAGTGAATCAAGAGACAGAGAAGGAGAAGAGCATCACAGAGAGTGAAGATCGTTAGGTTACCTTGGGCGTTCTGTGACTGGACAAAGGTCTTAATGAGTTTGTCGGTAGCCTGCGTGTAGAGGGACAGGGCGTAGTGGAGAGACTGGAGGTCAGGACTCTTCTCCAGGAAAGTCTTCTTCAGACCCACACCACCAGCATGGAAATATTGCTAACATACACAAAGACAGGCAGACAGAGTAGAAGACAGCTGTTAAGTTATACTATGCAGGATTTTTCAAACAGTATAGACTCATACAGAAGTAATCACTCTCAATCATCACTGATGAGAAGTGTGTGGTGGTGTATTTTTCTGCAGAGACTCTGCCTGTATTTTCTTATTCTCTTCTTATTGTCTGTGTTGAGCACATTTATGGGCTACAGAAATCCAATATTCCTCTTAATATACCCCCTGTTTCTGATGAGGTGGACATGATAACCCTTAATACACATAACGTTATTCATCCCTACAACAGTAAATACTTTTTCCCTAACCTGATATGAAGTGTGTGCTGCACATGTGAGCATTTTTGATGATCGCCTCCGTCCAGTCCTTTTGTCTTATCACATTTAACCATAGTTGTCTTGGTTTTTTTTACGGGCAATGGCAGCTGGTATGTGATAAAATTAAAGTTTCAAGCCATGACTCCTTCTATTCTGGCTCCCAGTAACACAACAAGACAACATTTTCAGACTCTTGTGTAGCCTACAGCCCTGTGGTGGAGAGTCGTGTTTTGCCTCCTGCTAATAAAATGTCATCATTGTGACGTCTGCCCTAAAAGCGTCTATAAAAAGGTATTCACCAAGTGCCAGACTGTAAGCAGCAGGCATCCAAGTGACACAGCACCGAAAAACTCAAAGATAACAAGCTGAAATGCCGAACTGGAGTGAATTTGGGGTTGGCTCTTATTTGAACTTTCTCTGGCGAATGTGTTAACAAACAGTAACCCACAATCCTGCATCTAATACCTTTAACTTACTTCCTGCTGCAAAATATTCCTCAAGAAGAGTAGGCACTTTCTTTGTTCTTACAAGAAAAAGCCAGATTTGTTTTGATACAGATAGCTGTATCAGAAATGTCTGGATGCTGCCTAAAATGCTACATCAGGTATTGGCGAGTGCGCAAGTCTATGTATCGATCCAATACTATGTAAATTATTAATAAACTTTAAGAGGTCGGTGATGTCATATACCAGATGAGAGTACTCTATTTGCTATTTTTAGAATATCTCCAGGAAAACTGCGGTCTAGAAACTTACTGTTAATGGCCTCCACTTTGTCTCTTTTTATTTAGCTTCTTGACATAGAAATGGGTTAATAAGTGGGTTTTTAACACACTGGCAATGGATCGGTACTTGAAATCGGCTGATATGCAAGTTCAGGTATTGGAATCTGTATCAGGAAGGAAAAATGGTTCTGGAAAATCTCTAGAAAACAGGGATTTAATATGATTACACAATAACCCAGAGCTGCAATGAGTGGTTGATAAATCAATTAGTTAATAATTCTGTTTGGTGACTGACAGGAAATTATTCAAAGCTACTTTGATAATTAATTAATCTTTATTATTATAGCAAAAATGCCAACTGCGTATAGTTCTATGTACAAAGATGTGAGACTTAGCTGCTTTTCCTTGTCTTACGGTATAGTAAATTTGATATTCTTGAGTTCTTGACTGTTGATCTGACAAAACAAGACATTTTTTGGTCTCAATTAAATTGGCATTTTTCACCGTACACTCGTGTTTTGTAGTCTGAATGATTAATCAATTAATAAAAAACCAACAGTTGTCAAATAATGGAAAAGTCTCAGCCCTTTATCAGTCCAGCTTGTTACCTTGTAAAAAAGATGCTTTTTGATTTAAACATTAATTTTAAATGTGTTTTATTTTCCTTTTCCTAACCCTTATCAAAGATACAGAAACCTGTAATCCTGAATTTGTATCTTAGTTCACTATAAAAAAATAAATAAATCACTGTTTATGTTCTTTCCTTACCTACTTTTTCGAAAATGTGAACTTCCTAGGCCTATCTGGTATCTTTTTTTTCCCAAAGGGAAAATAATCTCCAAGTCTCTCACCTAGATGTCCTGTTTCCATGGTCATCATTGCTTTTATGTGCATCTAATGAAACACCAGTATGGTCAATACACTGATTTATAGTTATTTTTATTTGTTTAAAATGCTTTCTTCCAGCACATCCCATGTCTCTTCTTACGTGCAGATATAGAAGAAACTTGATTCTTAATTTAGCTTTGTGAATCTTAAAAACATAAATCAGCCACAAAAAACGCCCTCAACATTTAAAGGTGTTAGACAACACCTACAAAGCAAATTTAACTTGTAAAACCAGAGCAGATATTGTGATTTACTGTATTTCCACGAGCCGTACCCGTCCATTATCAAACATTTAAGGTGGCTCCTAACAGTGAAAGTCTGTGCATGTATGTAGCAGTGAGTTTGTACCTTGATGGTGTCCAGGGCCAGCTCTATCACAGCACACTGCTTAGGGGTGAGCGCTTTGGCCTCCTCACGAACCATGTGCTCCTTTAGACAACAAATACAGAACCAAAATTACCCGTCTGTTCATTCATATGCCTTGTCTCATATTTTCTAGGCAATTAGTGTCTTGATCTGAAGCGCTGACACCAGGCCCAGAGCATAACGCTGTAAAAACATATTGTACCTTCAGCTTGGACAGCTGTCCCAGCTCCTTGGCAGCGTTAAATATGAGCTGAGTGCCCTGGAAGAGACAGAAAGACAGATAGAAGAAAGGTAGACAGGAGGAGAGAGGAGACCGCTGTTATTATCACCACAATGCGGGTCGGCAGTAAACGGCTTAGTGTCACACAGAGGACAGCGACGTTTCTGACACACACATTCATAAACAGTTACTCTAAGCCGCTTTACAGATGTCAAGGTACTTTTTCCCTTCAAGTGCTGTTATCACACTTATCTGTGTTTTACTGCAAAACATTACACTCCGCTGCACAAATCCACACACACACACACACACACACACACACACACACACACACACACTGAGACATTAGAGAGGGGAAAGTGGCTCAGCTCGTAGTGAGGGCAAGAAAGAAGACACACTCGTGCACTTAGGAACACACACGTGCAGGCACCCACACACTCACGCGTAGCAGCTATGCAGTTGCACTGCGGTGTATGCAGGTATTTACTGGATGTCCAGCCTAATGTGATACTCTGCTAAGAGAATATAACTGAGTGCTGCTGACTGCACCTTCAAATCTAATCCTTGGTTACAGCCTTAGGCATGAAAAAAGCTTCTATTATCTACTGTGTGAGGCTAGAATGTATTGACGTTTATCTTGCAAACAACATCACAATGATGCAAGAAAATGAAACAAATCTGAATAATTAGAAAAATGAAAAAAGTGTGCACTTTTGAAACTGTGGTGTGTCCACTCATTAAACTGTTTCAGACACGTAAGAGTCACTCACGCCCTGTTTTTTTCTTCTGTGTTGCAGAAGCACCGAGTTGTTTTGAAATCCCAGTGAAATTAAGCGACGATTGAACTCCTTGACTTTTGGTTTGTGGTGCGTTTGAGCCGCAAATGTCTGCATGTAGATAACAGTGTGTGTGTGTGACCTGTGGCGAGGCTGGGAGTGCAGGCAGCTACTGCTACAGCATTTCTCACAGCATATAAACAGCACTACAGAGGAATGTCGTGTAAAAACAAAAGTGAAAAATCAATATTTCCACTGCTTTGTTTGACTGGCGAGCTGAGGGAGAGAGACGGAGACATGGAGAGAAGACATAGAGAAGAGAGACAAGACACATTGATCTAAAGGGGTGTAGTCCTTACATCACTGTGAGAAGCACTCTTCAGCCTCCCCTGGAAAGAGAGCATTTGGTTAATACTTCAGGCAGTGGCCAGTCCCTGCAGTCTGACTTCACTCTCATTGGCTATGCAATCAAAAGTTGCATATCTTGCTTTGCAAGAGGTTAAAAACAATTTGAGGATACTTGTCACTGCCGGAGATGTCACCTCCTTTCAGCTAGCTAATTAGCTTCCCCTCCAAAGCAACAACATCAGATTTTGTACCACACCACAAAACAAAGAAAACAAGTTAACATACACACTGACAGGAGTAAATGGACGGACAAAATCTGCTCAGAAATATGCAGGTGGTTTGCTTTCACTGCATAGTGTTCAAATTGATGGCTGTGTTATTTCTATGTGGTCTGATATACAGTGACAGGAAACACAGGAGATACTGTACAGTAAAAATCCAAATGTCAAATGTCATTGGGAAAACATAAATCTTTGCTATCAATGAAAGAAAATATAACCCATTAATGTATGACAAAGAACTAGTTTGGCATTTTGGGGAATACAAGCTAAATGAGAAGATATCTGTGCTGTAAAGGGACACTTTTCCCCAGAATCAAAAAAACATATTCAGTGCTATTTATTAATCTAGATTGTTTTGGTGTGAGCTGCCAAGTGTTGAAGATATCGGCTCTAGAGATGTCTGCCTTCTCTCCAGTATAATGTAACTAGATGGCACTCAGCTTTTGGTGCTCAAAGCACCCCAAAATAGACTTGTAAAACTCATCAGCAATGTGTCTCCACAGACCTTGTTGCGGTCAGTTTCATGGAGGAACTATATTCTTTCTACTGAATTACACCTGCCAACTCTCGTCCATGAGTAGATGCACGCTTCCTTTTGTGTGATGAAACAGTTGGCAAATGTAGCTTGGTTGATAGTGAATAGTTCCTACATGAAACTGCTCAAAACAAGATCTGGAGATTATCTTGGTCATGATTTCTGGAAGGAGAAATTGCTGTTGAATTTTCTAATGTATTTTTTTGGCACTTTGAGCATCACAAGCCCAGTGACAGTGACTTATTCAAGAGAGAGCAGACATCTCCACGGTCAATATGTCCAGCACTCGGCAACTCACACTAAAACAATCTAGACCGATAAAAAGCACTACAAACAAGAGGTAAAATATTTACTTCTGATTTTGGAGTGGACTGTCCCTTTGAGTACAGAGCAAGAGTGGGAGATGATTAGCTTAGCTTAGCATACAGGCTGGAACCATAGTTGAAACCTGTCTTGGCTTCATCCGCTACGTCTATCTGCAGCTCTACAGCTCACTAATAAACACAATATGCGTTGTTTGTTTGATCTTTACATAAACAGATTGTTGCAATGACAGGCTGTGATTTTATGGCGAGTCAGCCTGGCTGCTGATCACTAAGAAATAGTCATAGCGTGTAACTCAGAAAAGCTATCAACCAGTCTATTAATCACTAACAAACAAGACATATTAAGGATACTGTTAGGTGGATTTTTTAGCTGGAGTAAGCAAGGCTAGCTTTTTAGCCCTACTTTTTTGTCCTTAAGCTAAGATAAGCTAAGCTAATCAACTCCTGGTTCTCACTCCATATTTAACACACAGACATGAGAGTGGTATAAATCTTCTTATCCAAGCTCCTGACAAAAAGGCAAAAAAAAAAAAGCAATTCCTAAATGTCACAATTTTTCTGCCTGATGTGTACTTTTAGTTTACTTCAAATAACATTGTCTAAAATAATATTATTTTCACAGCGCGTTGTTGCATCTTTCACTTAAAGTGGAAACAGACAACTTTCCCCCCAGCATTTCCAAGTGGTGTTATTGTTGGCGCCGCTGTTGCAAAGTCAACCAGATCAGTGCCTAGCAACTAGCGACAACACGGGACACACTGCATTTTGTTTGCCACAGTTACGCGGTGGTTCCACTACATGGACTCTTCAATATTGTAGATAGTAACTGCAAATAACACTGATACTCTTTGGTAACGAGGGAAAGCTATCAGGGAAAACAGAAGTGCTATGCTCTTCCTGTTTTGTTTGCACAGCGGTTGATGCACTTCCTTTGTGCCATAAATCAAGCCTTCATTTTCCCGGTAGCTCGTACGCAGTGGCAGACAGAATTGCACAGTGAAATCGAGGCTTATAGGGAACCAGTCTAATAATTGATGGTGTCATTATGCACTATGCAACCAACATGTACTTCATAATGATAAGGTAATGCAAAAAACATGTCTTTTTCCACTTTAAGTAAAGGAACCGAAAACTTCTGCCACCACTGGGGCCTTGTCACTCAACATTTAACAATACACAAGTGCTGCAGATGACATGGACAGAGAAACTCACATCACTTCCTGTGCAGCACAACACTATGTTGTTTTTGCCTGAGCACTGTCATGTACACCATAGATCAGAGTAAACTATTTTAAAAGGTCTTAGATGCTTCCGTATGTCCTGTATGAGTCAGCTCCAACACTGGTGAAAGTCATCACATACTGTAGACCTTAAACAGAACACCTCCCCCCACATGGTCATTGTTATTCACCCAGTGTTACGCTGAATTCTGAAGAAAACTTTAGCCCTTTTTTACAGAGAGAACAGGCTACAGGGCTGCTACAAAGCCCCTTCTTTATGCCCTCTATGGCTTTTTAAACAGAGCCTAACGAGGGTGGCATCATGCTGCTCCAGTGTGTGATTATAGACAGCATGTGTGACATGTAAAACAACAGCATCGGCCTCTAAATGGCAGCTGATGTTGTCCTCCGCTCAGAGGGTAAGGAGCTCCTGAATCTCATTGTTTTCCCTAATTGCAGGCATTTACGGCTGCTGTTCTTGTTCTTTGAATTAGCTGCTAGCTGCTAACAGCAGCTTTTTAAATTTCCTGCGATGGGCCACCATCATAATACGTAATCAAAACGTCACACCCATTCCACCAATGGTCACATCTTCCTGACAATACCTTTTACACAGATCTTATTTCAGGGCTGTTACTACCGCCGGTCCCCGCTCAGAGGAAAGACAACTCTGTCCCCACTTTCCATGATTGTAACTTAAATAGAGAACAGTGATTCCTGCCTTGAACGGGGAATATAAAAGTGGCTTTTGTTTATCTTGCATGCCCCTTTAGTGTCAGTTCAGACTCACAAACTACTGATTGAGGCAGGAATAGACCAGCAGCTTCAGTGTTTAGCGAGGTAAAATTGCTGGTTTTGTCAATGAAGTCTGGCTTCAAAGAGAGTGTAGGTAAGTTTCACTTCTAGTTCAGTTCCCCCTCAGAAACGGCTGTCTGCTTGGGAAGTACTGAGCATAAAGCTTGATGAATAAGACTTGGATTGTACCACACAAGTTGTGTGAGAGTTTGTAAACGGATGTTCTGATATCGTTTTGTTGTTGTTAAACGTTTTTTCACTGGAGTCATGTGAGAAAAACAACCTTTTCTTCACTAGTTCAATGTAACAGTGTGAGTAAATTATATATATAAATGGTCATATGGGGGGTGAAATATTCCTTTAGGAGAATTTTTTGCATAGTACATTGATAGCACCTTTTTCTGACCAACATCAACTCAAACCAATAACGTCTTGTAAGAGAAGCCATTCTGTGCATTAGGACCAGTGACATGATACCAGCATTATAATCATCATAGAAACAACAGAACATGAAATCAAACCAGGACAGACCAACATGACAGGTCTGCAGGGACATACAGTACAGTGTTGTACAGTATACTGAGAGAGGACTGCAGTGTTGAAATAGATCAGATGCAAGCAACAAACCCACAGTGGGCGGTGGGGACACAGTTCAAACAGGTGGGAAAAAGGTAGGGACGGTGGGGGGTGGGGCAGAGAAGGAGGGAAAGGGTCTGGGGGTGGGGCAGGACACCAGATACCAAGCCACCAAGAAATCAGAGTCACCCCCACCAGAGTCCCGGTAAAAGGACACAATGCATGAGAAGAAACAAGGCAACACCAGGCGCAAGAGAGGAGTACCACTTCCTGTTTGAGGAGAGTGTTCAGGAAGAAGAGACAGCAGAAGAGAAGGGGGGGGGGGGGGGGGGCATTGATTGGTGGAGATTGTCGAGGGGGGTGTGGGACCTATCAGAACCAGTCAGGAATGCACCATGCTCCTGTCTTCTCAGAAGAGAGACAGTTTTGGAGGAGAGAAGAGAAGAAGGAGAGGAGGAGAGGTAGAGACAGAATGGGACAGATCTGAGAGGCCGTGAGAAGGGAGAGGGTGAGATGTGGGGTAGAAAACAGGGGAAGATCGCAGCCACATATAGCAGAGGACCAACCACCGTGGACGGACAGACAGACACACACGCAGGAGTGCTGTACTTACAATCATCTGTGGAGGGAGAGCGGTGGGAGCGGGATGTAATAGTAATCACAACAACAACAACCAGAGAGAAGGGTCAGTCAAGCTGCAAAGAGCCCCACATCATTAAAAAAACACAAGTTTGGGCCTCAGGGCTGGAGGGACGTGGACCAATTGATACCTGTCTGAAGCCTGGATTAAGCACAGGTGGGGGCCAACGAGTGCGTAACTTTACTTCTTGGAAATTTTTAGAATGTAGCAAATAAGTGTTTTAGCTTTAACAGCAACTTCAAATGAAAAGTAGTTACTCTACAGATGATCATGTGGCATCTGCAAATATTCAGAGTTCACTATCTTCTCTTGTTTTTGTTCCCCTCTCTTCTTCATAACTGGATAAACTATGGATGTAAATGGTAAACTGTGAACTGTTTATCCGCCAAGAATATTTTTAACCAGTTGCGCATGCTGGTCTATAGGTTCATTTTTCAACCCTTCAGTTTACTGCACTACGCACCAACTGGGTCTGGTGGAAGCTTACGGTAACTAGTAGCAGGCCCAGACTGGTATGACTATCAGACTGTAATCCATTTAGTCCAATAATAATTGGAAAGTCTAGAAGAGCTGCAAGGTTAAATCATTGTATCCCCACTCGAGTTAGCAAAGCGCTAAACCGGAAGTAGCTGGCTAAAGCGGCGGAAGTTTCAGTGCCGATTACCAGGGTAATTTCATATCGCAGATATAGAGCTTTTTTGGCTTCATGTGCCGCTCCGCAATTTTCAAAGGTATGTACGGGGTCCTGCCTCCAACACTGTATCCAGGTCTCTTAATACATGCATGGTGTAATCGTAAACGAGTGGCGTCACTAGCTAGCTCCTACCGAAGTGGGTGGTACGCAGTGTAGAGCATCCAAGGCTAGCTAACAAGTGGAGACCAGAGGGTGGGCAATGGGTGCTATATTTCCGCATACTAACGCAGCTAACCAGCTGTCTGTCAGCACAGCCACCAGAAAGTAAAAGACAAGACATTTACAATAAAAAACATTAAAATTTCATCACCTCTAAATGGATAGTGCTTTGAAATGCGCTGCTGAAGCTCATTACTGAGTCAGGTAAAAGGAAATGACTTTTGTCACTTATTTTTTCTCACAGATTAACAGGTTAGTTTGCGGTAATTGGGTATCGAGCTATTAAAAGCAAAATTAAGTGAAACTGACATCCCTCAGATAAACTCAATGGGACAGGGGCTAACAGCAGAGCTATGGCCGCTGAGGCTGAACCAGTTGTACTGATAACTGGCGAGCACTGAACACCTTATTAACAGTGATATGAGGCTCTTTAGTTAATAACCAAACACAAATAAGAACACATATATCCAAAACAAAAAAGAACAAGAGGCTGCTTTCCAAAATGTATGATTCTTTTTGGAAGTGGGCCAGATCCTTTGGGCAAATATTTTCTGCCACTCTGTTGCGAGTTACTCATAAATCAGAAATCTCTCCAGATAATTGTTGGCTGACATACTGGAGAGCAGCCATGAGCTGGTGTTAGAATGATATGGTGCACTCCTTTTGTCTTTTCAGCTTTTTCTGTTTTTTTAAAAAGAGGGGTTTCATCTTGATTGTTTGGATGAATGAAGGCACTGGGGACGATGCTAAATATAACGTGTGGATAGGATGCCGTATAGATGTGATGCAAAAGTAGCTTTTGTTTATAAGAGGGCCATCTTGAATCACAACACACACAAAATGTCTGCCTTTGTATTCCTTTTACTCGTTTTCCACCTCCTCCTCCTTTTTCTTTTGATGCTGCCTTGGCAGCTGGAGGTGTGTGTAAGTTTGTGCATGTGTGGGTGTATGTGTGTTGCATGTTTTGTGCATCATTTTTCTGCAGTCTACCTTATTGTTGTGGTCATCATCAGATCAAATGTTTGTATCTCTTTGTAGCAATAACCACGCATAATAATCTGTAAGCTTTCTGGAAAACAGATGCTAGTTGTTGTGTTCTTCGTGTGTTTGTACATGTGCATATTAATCCACACTAAAAATGTTAAATCATCTGTGCAGGAGGCACAGTCAGTAATGAGTGCCAACATGCGTAGCCTAGTATCAATATTGTGTGATTTGTATGATTGTATGCCTCTGTATGTGCATTCATACACATCTACGCTCTCACCGTTTGGTCTGTGAGTGGCGGCAGAACGATGGTCTTCTCCATGGTGTTCATCACCAGCTTCCACAGCTCCTTCAACACACGTTTCAGCACAGTCTTTTCACAGATCTTAGCAAACAAAGTCAGGCTGTGAGGAGGGGAAGACAGAAGACAGGAAGCAGTGATGAATAATGAGCAACAGAAGGACGTAAATGCTGTTTTCCTGGAGAAAAAGAAACTGAGCAAGAAATTAAAAATAAAAATAGTGGTTGCTTGAAATCCCTGATGCCCAAATAGCGCTTGTCAGAAAAGCTCAGATTTTGGGGAATTTCACTACTTCTTTTACTCACATAGAGTCAGGCAAATTCATGGATGTCTTTTTTCTAGTCTCTTATTTCTCAGTTTGTGAGCAGTGTGTGTATACTAGCATGACAAAATCCATCACATGACAATGAAATCGAGCAGAAATTCCTCTCATATTCCTACATAAAAACATTAAACTTGTGTGTGTGGATTCTTTGTCTAAGCTGCAGCTTAACCTCACAGATATCTAATACACATTGATCATAACCAGAAATTCAACATAACTTCAAACTGCAGTATGCGTTTGTCTAACCCCTGGTAAATTAACTAAATAATTATCTCTTTAAGCCTCTTTCAGATACAGTTCCTCGTAAATTACTGGGATAATCTTTCAGTCACCTAGTGATAGTAATTTTCACTATTCACACATGCACTACATTCAGGAGCATTGCCATTTTGTGTCTTTTAAGACATGCCATGGCAATGGCAGAACAGATGGGGCAATGGTCAGTCTATTAATTGGTGGTAATACAAAACCAAGCAGCAACTTCCGAGGTAAAAAAGTGAAGCCGATGCTGAAGTGCCAAAAACTGCAGTTCCTCTAATGGCCACTTGAGGCTGGCTCCGAAAGCAAATCAGTCCCCAAAGACCCCCCAAGGTAAAATGCCTAACTTTACAGCAGAAATAAACATGTTTACAGCCTGGCAAAAAACTATATAGCTGATTTCCCCATTCATAACAACTGTACGGTTATACAACTAACCGGTTAACTTTTTATTAAGGCTTAATGTTATGCACAATTAAGGACGCGGCCACTTTAAATGACAGGTGGATGCCATACATTGACAAGTTGCTACTACTGAGACAACTATGTTCGGTATCGTAACCATGGCGTAACCTTCACAGGGTATAGACATAGTTGTAGCTGTTGCTATTTCAGTTCGTTTTCAATTAACTTAATTAACCACGTTAACTGTAACATATTGCGTAAAAAAGTCTAGCACTTGGTTGGACTAAAAGACCCTCTAAGAAGTCACAGGTCAGTCTTTCCAGAAAGTACATTTTGTTAATGCTTTTAAGCCTGTTTTTTTTGGTAGAGAAAATTAGCATTAACATTATCACAAACAATATCTGTGATATACATCGCTAACCAAGCTAGCAGCTAGCATGAGGCTTTTCTTCACGCTCTTGTCCAAATGAATTCACTTCTGACTCTGAATCAAAATGTGTGTCTACAGTATGAACCAATGGGTGACGTCACAGTGGCTACATCCATTATTTTATACAGTCTATATGCAGCACTTATGGATGCGAACCACCCTACAACTTACCAAAAGAAGATGGGGAAAGGCTGGAAGTACTTGTATTTGGTGGAAGATGTCTCTGATTATTTTCAGGTACATGGCGGGCAAGGAGATGTTTTTGACGGGTGCCAATGTTCTTGTAATGTTTTGCAATATTTGACAAGTTTGCTAGACAAATGTTTTTACGTGGTCTACTATAAACATGGTGCAGATTCATATATATCTTCAATAGAGTCTTGTGATTGGTTTCCTTACATGAAAGCCTGTTTCGTCAAATGGATGTGACCCTTTATGTGCTTGTCCCAGCAATGTTCAGTCTATCTAGACTGAATGCGTAAAAGGGGCTTAGACCCCACTAAAATGGCAGACTGCCTTACTTGCTGTCCAGGAACTCCATGATGGGCTGCAGGACATTGTCAGCATCCTGGGCCACGCTGCTGGCATTTCCCACATTTGACGTTCCCTTCACTTGAGCCAAGATGTCTCCCATCTGCTTCACATTCTCCTCTATGTGAGGCTGGAAACTACAGAGGAAAAGTAGAAGAGGCTTTCGATGAAGTCTGCACTGTCGCTCTGTTTAGTGTACATCACATTCATCTCAGACTTATGTGTGAATGATTTTGTGTTTGAGTGTGTTTCTACCTGACAGCAAAGACCCTGCTGAGATCATCCATGACATTGTTGAGCTTAACCTGCAGGTCCTTCAGGATGTCACTGGCCTCCACACACAGCTAAAGTACACATGTGAAAACAAACACACAGAGCTGGTTGGATGGGGGGAAAATGCAGTGATAATGACACTAATGGAAACATTTGGATTAAGAAGACTGTCTTAAACGTCCTGCTACTACTGCAGTATTTAGAGTAGCTCCACGAGATATACATCTTGGTCACCAGGCAAACATACGACAGCTCTTGGATCTCGTTATCCAAAAGCTATCCAACTTTATCTGTGACTTATTGCATTTTGTATGACTTTAAATATCAATAAAAAGACCTTGAGCAAAAAGAAAACCAAGCAACTGTGACCAACTACTAACAAATGCACTCAAAACTTAGCAGGTGAATAATGCTGACTGGGAGTTGGAACTCAAGAGAGAACAAAAAGAAAGAGAGAAATCACTCACATCTTTTCCACCCATGGCTTCAAACATCTTCTCCAGCTGAACTCTCAGCTGTTGGATGTTGTTGATCAGGATGCAGGGCTGAGGACAGAGAGACAAGCAGATCAACCTTCATGTGGACACTGGATTCAAAGACATCGTTCTTACAACAACCACAAAGCTGCAGGAGAATTGTGTTTGCAGACATAATTAACACATTAACAGTGTGAAACCAAAACTCAAATGTTATTTGTATCATGAATGGACCAAGCTGACTCCTCTGTGAAAATCCCCACAGGATCATCAAGTCTTTGACCACTCACCACTTTCTCCATGGTGACGTAGTTGGCAAACAACCTGGAGATGATATCAGCGTAGGACAGAAGCACATTGCTGATGGTCTGAAGAGGGAAACAAGAAAGAGTGACAGGTCATCAATCATCAGGCTAAAATGAAAAACATAGTAACTTTGTAAGGTATGATTTGACTTCAAATTTAACTACATCTACCTTTGCGAATCGCTTCATGTAGTGTCCTACGATCTGCGGATCCGGACACTCTAACTTCCTGATGATCTCAAAGCTCTGGTTGAGCTGAGAAAACACGTCCACCACCGAACAGGAGAACAGAGCATGTTCTGATGTGACCTGGAACTGTTGGGCAGAATAAGGTGTGTGAAAAGATTAATAACTAGGAAGAAAATAATAGGGGGAAAGGAATAAGTGATAAGGGATTAGTAGGAGTAGCAGGTGAGAAGCTGAGACTGTAGGCAGGCTAGCAAGATGTGACCTGTGGGAACATGAGACCATATAGACAGACCATTAGACGCTATTTTAAACTGAACCTTGATGTCTTTGACCACATGTGCTGTGCCTCAGACCCCCTAGAGCCAACCAGCCGTACAGCCATCCAGTGACAGGTGGGAGCTCCTGTCTGTCTCCTTGTAATTGGCTGCTGGCTGGCGCCTGGTCCCTAATTGGCTAGAGGTGAGTGTGTAGGTGCTCCTCTGGGGAGTCTGGGTAATGAGGTGAGGGCGGCTTTCCTGCCGTCAAAACTCTGAAATAAGGCCATTAATTTACAATATCCTGCTGTCACAGAGTCGTCTCCCTCCGTAAGTACATGCACGTCTCAGCCACGCTTCTTTAAACTTCCAAAGAGTCGCTTTATACAATGAAGCACTTTGACGGAAACATCCTCTTAGCCCTAACGCACCCTCCGCTTTGAGTCCACGTCTGCACTGCTGTGTCCATGCTGCTATTGTTGGCTTTGAAGAGTGCAGGAGAGGCACGGGGAAGTGTGGGAGGCAGAGCGTGGAGGGAGGATGAAACTTTGGCTGATAACTTTGAGTGTGACAGAGGAAGTACAAAGGATGGATTACAGTAATTCTGCCTGAACAACAACAGCGACTCAGCGCTTCCAGAGGAGTGAAGGGAAGATAAGAAGAAGAAGAAGAGCTGAAAACTTTTACCCCATCTTTTTTGTCTCTCTCCAAAGCGCCGTGCAGAAAGTCCCGAGACACCTCCTCATTTTCGTCCAACCACTGAATGACAAATGGCTCAAACCACCTACGGAGAGCAGAAAATATATTTGCATCTACAAACAAGATGAAGATTTCTATTGCTTTACTTTTACTTTCTGTTTTCAGTAGAAGATACTACTCACGCAGGATATTCAGGCACTCTGCTCTTGAAGAAGGGCAGGTCTTTGCAGTACTCGTTGTACAGCCACTTGACCTTGAAGTGCAGGTTCATGTAATCCGCACTCTTGCACAAGCGATTTTTTTCATGTTCTAAGAGAAAGAATAAAGTGGACAAATGCATACTGAGTAAAAACAGCAAATCTCTCTCCAGGCGTTTAAGCTACCTGCAATTTCCACAGATCTATTGTGCACGCAGAGGCAGTGACCCACAGTTGAGCAAACATCCTCACAGACCACAGCCCATCTCAAGATGATCAAGATTACAAATAGAGGGCCAATCACACCAACTTTATTAAAGCAATCAAATATTAGATTTGAATTTTGTATGACCTTTCAGGCTTTGCTTAATTTGGGAAAACATCTTCAGAAGTTTTTCATTTATCAGAACCAAACTTTGTCTGTGAATACGGACGTTCGGGATCAATTTTGTAACCTTTTATTGAACTGCAGATGGAAAACAGCAGTCTGATATCTGTTGGCTATGTGCTTTGGCTTCAAACTAAACCATAACTCAGATCTGTGTACAATCAGCATGATACTTGGCGTTCTCGTTCAACAGATGACGAAGAGCAGTTCATCAGCTATTGGCAGTATGAAGCTTCAACGGTAACTGGAATTTTCAACCTGGATCCTATTTTCCGAGGTGTTTCTGTCTAGGTGACTAATGGGAACAACTATTTTTGAAACTGGTCCAGTCAGCAGCTAAGTAACAGACTGCATTTTAATCCTGTCAATTTAAACCCGCTAAAAGTGCTTGTTGTTTGACAGCATTATGGGAAGGATTTCTACAGAGACAGACCTTTTTCTTAAAGAGTATGATCCTTTTCAACCAGAAACAGCTCCAAAATCACTATCGCCAACGCCACCAGACTTCATTTAAATAAACAGTAATTTTATCATCTTAAAACACACTTCATTCAGAGTCAACAGAAACAAAATAAAACTCATGAAAAAACATCTTGATTTATCTTTGCCTGTTACAACAATCACCAACTCTGGTTTGGTTGAAATAAGCCCTTAATTCACCCAGTTAGATGTGAAAATATGCTGACTCTGCACAGGCTTAAATGACTGTTTATTTAAATGGAGTCTGGTGGGTTTGGCAATAGCAACTTTGGAACACTTAAAGTTACAATGTTGTTTATTAGCAAATATCAACTATTGCTTTCATATATTTACTAGAGTGTAATGCAATTCACATACAAATGGAAGCTTTCTCATAGGCTTAGAATGATTTCTTTATATATATGTACACAGGCATTACTGTGCTAATGCTCGTGTTACAAAACATTTAGAAATAAAACACATATCTAACATATAGCTCACAGATAACCTATATCTCACTGGTAAGCTATAACATATCGTAACATGGTTTAGATTCCTAAATAAATATTCACCTCGTCGCTAGATACTTCTGAAAAACTCTGCTGTCTGCGCAAGGCTTTTTGTCCTACAAGGCCACCGTCACTTACCCGATGGGAGGGGTGAGTGGGTAAGCGCTGCAATCTAGAATTTGACTGCTGATGTCACTGTTACTCACCATTTTTACACACTGAGGCTTTAAACAAAAAGGATTTTACTCTCCAACAGCAAGGTCTATCTCAGCAGGGATCCTTTCCTTAATGTTATCAGATAACGTTATCACACAAAAACACTGGAAAATAGGGTCCAGATTGAAAAATACTTAAGTTTCCCTTTGACAAATAAAGAGCGGGCAAACAAGCGCATCTCCTCATCCATTTGACAAATTGTCACAAAATTTGACAGACATGCTTAATATTAAAAGTCTTCCAAAACGTTTGGCTGTTGTGGCTCACCACATATTAGGATGTACATTCAAAGTGATTGTTCAGTCACTATAAAATCCTGTAGTCTGACCAAGTTTAATCGAAACTGATGAAAGTACTGTCCAATGGCAATTAAAATATCCTATTTCTACCATGTTTACAACTAAACCAATGAAATAAACTCTCTATATATCATTACAGCTAACCCTCCTCATACTCTTCCCCGTCAGTGTGTATTTGGTCATTAGTGCCAATAGTGCCTGAACCACAACTTCACAGTTAGCGGCTACATTTATCTCACGAGTCTTCAGCGCTTTGACAAGGCTCGGTCAGTTCATCATTGACTTGCACTCACCCTCCATTGCATACTTCATATCCTGAGCAAACAGGTTCCACATCACTTCAGCACTGATTTTACCCACGTTGAGCTCCTGGGGAAATCTTGATGGAGGAGAAAAGGAGAGAGGCTTACTGTAAATGCACTCAGAGAGAGACGGTATATGAAACTAAAGCAGATAAGAGTGTAGGAGGAACTGTGGAGAAGAGATGGAGAAGGAAATTTGATCAAATTTGGGATAAAGAAGAGAATACATATAGAGGGAGTATGAGTACTCACTGGTTTAGGCAGGGAGTGTAGGAGTTCTTGTCCTCCTCAATAATGGAGACGATAAGTGTGATGAGTTTGGACCAGAAGTCCAGATTCTTGATGCTGGGTCCCTGCTCCTCTGGAGGCACAGCACCCTGTTTGGCCTGGAACAGCAGTGACACAACTAGAGTCACAATAAAGGTCTACACAGACCTTTTTGGGAGGAATTTAACCTGCGATTACTTTGTCCAGTGTTTGACAGAAAAATCTGCACCTCTGGAAACAACTGGCACCCTGCAGAGTGCAGACCATGTCTCATCATCTTCATCATCATCATATACATTTTAGGCCAGACTGCACACAACAAACTTTACGCACATGATGAATGCAGGGTCCCCACACATTTTTACACATTTCACCCCATTTCCATGACTTAATTCAAGTTCAAAATGGAAAGACCCATATAGCGATACATTATTAAACACGCACTTCCCAGGCATTTGTGGATAAGCAAACTGCTAGCGCTTGCTACCATGACTCACTCATTAGACATCCCCGCTGCTAAGTAGCTGCATATGCCAATAGAGTGCTGCAGGAATGAGTCCTTAAACCAGGAAATGAGTCAGCATCCTTTCAATCCCAGTGTTCACCTATCTAAAAGTCAATGAGTTTTCTTGAATGGACTTTTGGTTAGATGCCTGTAATGCGGTCTGTGGTTAACACAAGCTTAAGAGACTGTCAAGTTTTATTATATGACATAAAACACGTCAGTAAATGTCCCACTCGTGAACTCTGAAATATTAAAAAAGGTGGTTGCTATGAGGAGGCTAACTGATCGTCAAACACAGCTTTACAGCCTTTTGGTAGCGATGTTGAGGTCTTGCAACCTGGGTGTATTTCATTTACAGCTTGACGTTAGCTTTTTACTTCTGAAGATTGCATTTACGCTTTCAAAATCATAAAAGGAGTGTTCATCTGTGAAGATTAACTATGATAACTGTTAACTTCTGCATCACCGTATACCCTGAAACTGGTATATGGCTGCAGCCCTACTACTAACTTTATTCCTGCAAGTCTTGTGAAAACCCAAGCCAAAATCCAATTGGCTTTGACTTTGTCAAGAGAACAAGGGGGACAGAAACGTCGTCCCTGATGCACTCAATAGAATAAAAAAACGTCAGGCCCATGCCTCTTTTGGGGGGATAGAAAACTGCATTTATTTCTTGTGAAATAAATGTTTGTTTTATGGACATGTCTAATAACTGTTCCGCGACCTTGCATGAGCCATCCTAGTGGATCAATGACCTAACACACTGACTGGATATTGCTTACCCGAAACATGATACCTGGTGATTCAATCAAACGTGTATTTGATTGAATCACATAGTATCATTAGGCTCAGTGTTGTCTGTCAATAACCAACCAGTTAATAGCCGACTGTTTGATCTATAGGCTGAGATTTAGTTGGAGACAACAGTCTGCTGATACTATACTGTATGACTGTACTACAGCAGCCTCCCACTCAACCTAGATCCATCAGTAGTAACTGTCACCACAATCATTAAGCCATTTACCACACTGACAGTGAAGATTTAGTATCTTATGTGGCTCAAATCTCAGTGTGAAAGCCTTGGTTCATCTGCCACACAACAGCCTCTCTGCATCTTCCGGTTTTGTGGCCTCTGCGATGATGCAATGCTGGTTGGCCTACATATATCACCTGATACGCTACAGATGTTTTGAGATTTTTATGAACACATCTTAAACAATATTTAAAACAATGTATACTCAAAACTTCTCCAAAACATTCTGGAGAGCAGTTTTTGTCATTTCATAACTTTCAGAGCAACCCTGTGGATAATATAACCAATGGGAGATTGAGATTTAACATACATTTAGTACTCTTAATGTGAATTTTACTACTGGTATTTTAGATTGTCTGACAGAGACAGACTTTTTTGGAGGGAAACCTTGCCTGTGTTGTTAATTCAACAACTCATACATATTCAACATTTGCTGCTCAAACAGCTTTAAACACTCAGAATGTCAACTGTCTGGACGACTTCTTTGAAATAGCTGCAGATGCGCTGGGAGAAAAAAAAAACTAAGCCGAACACTGCAGGGGTTGAAGAGTGAAGAATGATCTTGCAGAGATTTCAACAAAATATAGCAACGTCCCTTAGGATGAAATGTTTTATTCAAAGGGAAAAATGCTTATTTGAAATTCACGAGGGAGTCTGAATGGAGCTGGCGCTTTAATGAGGACTCAAAGCAA
This sequence comes from Epinephelus awoara, assembly GCA_035609425.1. Classification (NCBI taxonomy): domain Eukaryota; kingdom Metazoa; phylum Chordata; class Actinopteri; order Perciformes; family Serranidae; genus Epinephelus; species Epinephelus awoara. The sequence goes on from CM069303.1 coordinate 30,230,630, forward strand.
GTTCTAGAAATAACTGTTGAAATCCGATGCAGGAGTGATGGATGGGAGAGCCTGGCCTGCCCAGACTGAGAGGATAATGGGGACTCACCACACACAGATGCACAACACATGCGAGCACCCACTCAATGCTATTCCAGCACAGTGCAAAAACCCAGAAATAAAGCAAAGGAGATAACATTTTAATTACTCCTTGTAATAGTTATTTATGAAGAAAACGGCTGGTCAGTTTTTAAATGATTAGTAAATCAGGTCTTTCAGTGAGTTTAGAGTTTGGCAGTTATTTATGCTGCTTGTTCCTTCTGAGACAGAGATACAAGTTACAGCCAAAGAAAAAGAAAAGTACATCAATCAATGGACACCTATGACAAAAAAATCATGTATGTTAATCCTTGATTTTATGATAAAGAAGAGAGAGGTAGAAGAAGAGATGGAGATTCTCAATTGTATAGGCTACCCTTATTTGTTTACTTGAGTCCTTTTCTTTTTTACTGAGTTATTGTACTTTTATCTAAGTATGGGTTTTAAGTATTCTATCTAGTACTGATAAAGAGATAATAAATACATTTTATATGCTAAAATAAAACTCAAATACCAGGAATATGACAACAATTTAATTCAATACTTATATGATGAAAAAGAGCAGCCTGCACAACCTCAAAATCTTAGCAACACATAGAGGTGCATGGTTGTGGCAAGGATCCAAAAACAAACAGAACACCGGCACTCCGGCAGATAAATTTACATACCTAATGTGGGAAAAATGTCACCATTTCAACAACTTAAAAATCAGTTTGGCCTTTTGGACTCTCACTTATAAACATATGCTCAATTATCTTCCATATTAAATAAGCCATGTGAAGAGGAAGTGGTTCCTGCCTCGTGTCCAGAGTGGGTCAGCTTCTAAAGAAGGCAACTCTGGCAAGAGGTGTGGTCTCAGATATCTATAATATAATGTCCATACGGCCCCTAATGTATATTTTTCTGTCCAGCTGGCTTGGGAGTATGACCTAAATACATCTTTAGGATTTACAATATAAGATTCTGTGCAGAGCATATATATTACTGCTGTTAGATTATCCAAGATGGATGACAACCATCAAGATTTCTGCTGGCATAATTGTTGCAACTGAGCTACTTTAATTCACTTACCCTGCGACTGTCCAGCTGTTGAAACACTCTGGTTAGTAGTGATATCCTTTATGACAGAGTTTTTCAATGTCAATTTCGCAGGGTGCCCCAAAGTATGCTTGCTGGGCCTGAGGTTGGACAATAACGTTGGAGTCAATGTCGAGCGCCTGTGGATACTGGGTTGCTTATCTGCTAAGAGACTAATTCTTCTAAACTGGAAGGAGAGTAAAGCAGCCTGCTTCACAAGGGACTCTTGGCTGAAGGAATACCTGGACTTACTAAACACGGAACTGACAGAAAAGAAAGACTTCGATAAGGGGCTGGAAGACCACTGGGACACTTTCCTTGCACTATTAAACAGTAGCCCCTAGTTTAAAAGGTGTGTATACAATGGAGGTATGAGATTCAGCAATGTATGTATGCTACGTGAATGTCACCCTTGCAATGAATGAACTGCCCAGCAGTGGCCTCTCCTAAGTAGAGAGTGTGTCCGCAACAACCAGAAACTACACTAGCAGGTGTCACAAGCTGAAATGTAAAAACTGGACGCCCAAGACTGGAAACATGTAGCAAAAGACTATAAATAAGGATCTTTGACCACGAACACCTAATAAGTTCATCGTTGAGTCCAAGTGGACGTTTATGCCAAATTTGAAGAAATTCCCTCAAGGCGCTCTTAAGATATTGTGTTCATAAGAATGAGATGGACGCAAGGTAACTGTGACCTTGACCTTTGACCACCAACATCAAATCAGTTCATTGTTAAGTCCAAGTGAGCGTTTGTGCCAAATTTGAGGAAATTTTTCTAAGGTGTTTTTGAGATATCATGAAATGAAAACATACATTTAAAAAATGTATGTTTTATGTTTAGTTTCTTCTTTTATATCAAGGACAATGTAGCTTGGCAAAAAGAAAAACATTTTTTGTCTCTTATTTTCTTACACTTGGAAATATAATAATTACATGACTGTTGGCAACTGACAATTATGGTCATGCCAAAAAAAGCAACCTGAAATTTGAACATTTCGAGAGGGAGAAAGAGAGAGACAGACATTCAGTCACACCTACACAGATATTCAGTAAATTGCCGCTTCTTACCGGGTCTGTCTGATACTCGCGGCTGTACAGCTCATGACAGTTATTAAAGATGTACTCGTAGGTGGAGTTGAGACAGGCTTTGACACAGTCCTTCACTACCTGGCTGGCTCTGGGAGGAGACTGAAGCTCTTGGACCTGAACACAAAAGAAAACCTGTTAAAGTGGGCAAGTGCACTGAAATTAGTTCGTCAAATTATGGCATGTGAGAACTGTCTTTGTGTTCATCTTTATCAAGAAGAGAAATCAATTTAGAGTAAAGAGGAAGTTGTGGATGAAGTCCATCCTGTTGGTGTAACACACTGAGCAAGATGACAGTCTGATGGGTACTGTAGATGGAGCATATGAAATACAGAAGAAAAGGAAGGGCTGGTACCTTCATTCTGAAGAAGGTGATACTGGTGAGAAGGTCCACTGTGGACTTGAGATCCTGCAGCCTCTCGGGACTACTGGCAGGGAAATTGTTCTGCAAAAAAAATTAAAAATGACAGTGAGGCACAACACATGACGTCACATCCATCTTTGTCCACTGTGTGTTTTGTGCGGCACGATTCAGCATAGGCAACACTTATTACTGCGTGGGTGTGCAGTGTTTCCTGAATGTGTCTGCATGTTTCAGAGGAGCTGTCAGTCTAATTAACACGTCCTGCTTTGTTTTTCTCACAAAGAGAAAGATGGCAAAGAAAAGGAAGGGAGAAGTACAGTACAGAAAAAGAGGGGAGGTGATGGTGGTTCTCTGTTGATGTTGTACCATGCAGTTTGACTATCTCGCCACTGTTAGTGGTTTATATGTGAGTGCAGACAGTACGATGGAAGGCAAACTTACGCGGTACATGGACAGGTCAATGCGCAGGGAGTTGTGGAGCTGGTCCAGAAGCTTGACAAATCGCTCTTTCTGTGGGAATCACAACACAGATTTCAACATTACCACACACATAGCAGACACACCACACTGCTTAAATATAAAAGCAGTGTATAAAACATAGATGTTTACACACATCCTCAACCTGGCAGCACAGAAGATCTATACAATCACCACAGTTTTAAGGTGGACACCCAAGAGTAGTGTCACCAATTCAGTATCTGACCCATTGTCTCCCCTTTTGTTCCTGAGTTATAAGATATAAGTTATAGAGATAATGGCCAGAAAACAATATGATGTCACACTGAAGTTTTGAACCTTTGACCTTCTGGATATCAAATGTCATCACTTCATCTTAATTTGTGAGAAAATTTGTTGTAATTAGTATGAATTCTTGAGTTATGGCAAAAACATGTTTTGTGAGGTTTGTTGTTGCCTTTTGTTTGCGAAGCACAGACACACGCTACTTTTTAAAGAAAATTATGATATTATAGTTTTTGTACAAGCCTTATTGTTGGATTTAATTAATGTAACTGCATTTATTGATTTGCTAAATGCTTCTGCAGCGACTCACTCCAAAGTTAGAGGCAGCGAAGCGGTCGGAGGCAGATACGTTGTTTGTTGCCTGGGTGGTGTGAGCGTAGTAGGCATTGATGTTAGCCAGTAGGGTACTCATCACTGCAGGCACACCTGGGCACATGTACTTGGATGATAGGCAGGCAAAGTGACTGTGAAAGAGGGAGAGATGTGTAAGTACATACTTTACAGAGAGCTTGATAAATAATTACACAGAGTCAGGCTTTCAGATGGTGACGTACGTCATGGCCTGGTAGATGGACTCCACTCCGTAACGCATGGCAAACTCATCTACAATCTCCTGGGGCGTTTCCTCAAAGTAGACCTTCCATGCGTCATCCCCTTTGGCATCGGGGATCTTCACCACACCGTTGTTCTGGATATCTGTCACATAGTGGAAAAGGTTCTACACAGAGGAAAACAGAGTGAGTTAGAACGAGATTTAAAGTTGTAAAAAAACAAAAAATAGGGGAGAAAAACAGAGACTGTCAGCATTTGCACATCTCTCAGTCGAAATCAAGTTTCCATATGTTTCATTCATTGTACAAAAACACAGCAGATCACAACCTATGATCCGTTTGTCTTTAAATGGCTGTGCTACATAAATATCCATTAAACAACATTACGAGGCCAACACGCGGTGCTGTCTTGACTACTCAACCATGATGCGTTTTGCTGCTGTAAAAAGTTGGCTACGTGGTTTATGGCCACTTACGTGCAGCAATAGCAGTGGTCATTTGTCTGTTAAGGTTCAGCTAATATGCTCTGTTGAGTAATGGGCCAAGTAATGACTCCATACAAGGCTGTGATTGGGCTGCAATCAATCAGCAGAGTCTTCCGCACAGAGCCAGGCTAGAAATGTGTGTGATGTCTTTGCTGTTGGAAGTGGTCTTTACGTTGAGAGAGCAAAGCAAACTTCATGGAGTATTAACTTAAAGATTCATTAGGAATAAATTTGAACACCAGTCAACTATATTAACTTGTTCGGCATGGATCATTCGGATGACTCTGCACAGAGATATTCATACAAAGACAGTGGTAGAAAAAATACTATAAAACCCAAAGTAACAACAGTAATGAATTAATAAAAAAGGGTCTCTTGTTATTTATTTTAATTCAAATGTCCAATCTGCCACCAATGTGCAGTTTCAGGGGCAGCTGTACTGTAGAAGGTGTTTTTTAATCAATTAAAAATGTTCCCTAAGATGTAGCAGCAGCCTGAAGGTATTAATATGCACTTATAAAACACAAGTACCTCAGAACAGTATATAAGTATGCTGCTATATGCTGAGCTTACTTCATGCAAACAGGTGTACTGGACGTGATAGGGGGCGACCGTCTCCTCTCCTTTGATCTCCACATTAATGTGCATCCGAATAGCCCCGGACACAGCTGACTTGTCTGTACGCTTGTCTGTGAAGAGCACAGGATACACAGCAGCACAGTTACAGAACTAAAAACATCTAAATCAGACAGGTTAGTTCAGTCATGTAACTGTAAGGTGACGTGAGCTGATAGCTGTGATGTCAATACAGTCTATGTCATTATAAGTTCAATAGTGTGATTCCACTGACCCAGATTGTACCAGACGTCCATCTCTCCGCTCAGAGTGCGGACCTCGATGATAGTTTGACCGAGGAAGTCGTCCGACTCGCGCTTGAACTTCTGCTTCACACGAGACTTAATGTCGTCGTCCTCATCCCACACTCGCACCTTGATGCGGTCTGAGGAGTTGTGGCATTCACTGAAACACACACACAGTCAGCAACAGCTGAATATAGCAGTTACACTGAGAGGTGGCCAAGAAGACCAGATGAATTACTATCATGACTCATTAAAAATCAAAAGTGTGGGAAAGAAACACCTTCAAAAAATCTAAATACATTTCATTCAAACAACAGAGAGCAGACAGAAATGTTTAAATGCATCAGCGTGACAACTATGTGCCGATTCAAACTTGAAACATTAACATTGTAAATGGGTCCTTATGTATTAACTGTTTCAATATTTTGGGGATGTCACCTTAGGCTTTAAAGAAATGGTGATAAGTATTTATACTAATATATGACTTTTAATTGGCTAAAAAAAGATAATTGGAAAAATATATGTTTAATTTTTAATAATTACATTTTTTAATTTATCATTTATTTATTATTTAAAATATTATCATGAAAATAATCATTATTTGCAGCCCTAACTCTGACAAATGTCACATATGTGTCCAGGAGGTCTTCACTCACAAATTAAACGTCTCCTCCCAGACAGGGTTGAGGTTGCCGTAGATGGTCTTGGTCCTCTTTTTGGTTTTTCCCACCTGGACGGTGACGTAAGGATCACTGGAGCCAGTTTTATCCTTGGCTTGTAGACCCTGGGCACACAACACTAGGAAGAAGAAGAAAACAAGCCAAGCTGGTTAGTGTGTGTGTGTGTGTGTGTGTGTGTGTGTGTGTGTGTGTGTGTGTGTGTGTGTGTGTGTGTGTGTGTGTGTGTGTGTGTGTGTTTGATGCAAACAGATGCCTGTTAAATCATCTGACCCTCTGCTCTACTGCCCCACAAACGCCACCTGTGCTCTCTTCATACAAACGCCAGCTTGTCTCTTTTTATGGACACAAACACCTGACACATGCCATCCCCCCACCCCCCCACCCCGACTTTGATGTTGACAGTGTCAGCCAGCTCCGTTCAAAGCTACTGAACTGCACTAATATGAGTCCACTCTCACCTGTGATGCTGATCTTGGCCGACCACTTAGAGGTGCCATCGAGCACGCTCTGTTTGATCTGCTTCATGTGGGTGACGTGGGTGGCCTTGACGATGGCAAACACCTCCTGGATGAGTTCGAAGATCTCAGGTTTGTTTCTCTCGCGGATCTTCATGCGGTCTTTGAGGACCATGATGATGTTCTGGGTTCGGTCCTCGGCGCCGTGTTTGGAGCTCTTCTCTGCTGCTCCTGAAAATAACGACGTGAAAGTAAAGGATTAGATGAAAAACAAATACAGGTGGTATCATGTGAAAGCTGTTTTATAGTTGCCATACAGCCATGAGTGATAAGAATAACAGAGCAGAAAATTGCACGGAGGACACTTCTACGAGTCATAGGAACATTTAAAACAAAGAACAGAGAAGAAGACTGTAGGTTATGAAAAACGTTGCAATATTTCATGAATGAGAGGCGGACACATTTGCAGAGCTGTAAAACGCTGAGTAAAAGAGGGATGGAAAAGAGAGGCGGATGACAACAAAAGACAAATGGATTTTAATATCCTCTCAAGAAAACAAGGAAAATAAGACAGTAGCAGAGGGAGAAGAAAGAGGAGGACGCTGTGCTTGGCATTGACAAATAGCGATAAGAGGAAATAGATGGACCAGATAGTTTACTATTATTAATAATAATAAAAAAGCACTGACACAATGATACATCGAAAACATTAAGTCAGCAACTGGTTGTTCAGCTACTGTAAATAAATTGTGAATTGTATGCTATATTCTAGCATCCAACATTTACGGCTGATAAATAGCACAACAGGTAAGAGGAAAATATGTTTTTCTGGATTCTGGGGTGAACTGTCCCTTTAACGTAGAGACAGGTGATGGTCATGTCTTTAATTCAATTTCTTGTCAATGCTTTAGGGGCTACAATAAGGGTGATGTTGTTCGTCATTTCACTTACTTTGCAGACAATCAGCATTGAGTAGATCTTGGCACTTCTCGTGGCATTTGACTCCACACTCGGTACAGCGCATGCCCTGGCGAGCAATACCCCACAGTAGTCCCTCACACTCATAGCAGTAAGTGGGCGTGGTGGCTGTCCACACCTCGAAATTGTGCGGGGTGGTGCAGGAGATGGGATAAATAAGGGCCTGGAGGGTCTTCTTGTAGACGTGACTCTTCTACAAGGGTACAGAGGAGAGACGTTCAGGGTCAGCACAGTGCTCTAAAGTGACTTTTGGCGTGATGTGAAATAATTTGAATTAATACTGTTAAATGAGCACTGACCAGTTCTTCATTATGCAACGTGCTGGACGTCAGGGCCGAGGTGATGCCTGCCTTCCTGGAGTTCTGAACCAAGGACTGTGTGACAGGAGAGAGGAGGGGTCAGCTTCTCTTCCACCTCAATATCTTATTTCTTTATCAAGACAAATCTCTGTGCAGTCTGTGAGCCTATGTGTGTTATTACTGTCTGTCTGGCGATGCTCCCCTGAATAGTTTGAGCAAAGTAGAGGCGACAGCTGCAGAATTTAAAGTGCTTCTTTTCATAAGAACGATCAATTTGCTGTTGAGATGAGGAAACTGGTACACCTTCACTACCTAAGTGTTTTTGCAAGCAAATGGTATTGGTGTTACTTACCATAGCCTGTGGCAATGCAGGGAAGGTGGGAGGAACAAGGGAGAGATTTAATATTAGAAAAAGGGAAGAAAGAGGCGAGTATTTCCACAGAGAATTAAACGTGTTGAGATAGGCTGCATTCATTACGCATACACTGTAGTTACTGTCATTAGACAAAAATGTTCATCCACAACAAAACAATGGGGGGAGAATCAAACAAGGTGAATCTATGTGGAAACTCTGACAGCGAGAAAATCACAGCTGCAACCAGGCTTCAGTATTTGATATTTGAATGAAGGAGGCTGCCATCACTGCTCATTAAGCCGGACCCCACCCTGTCCGATCAATTACCTGACACACTGACAAGTTGTGAGTGTGTGTGCGTGAAAGCAAGAGACAGAGAGAGGAAGAGAAACGCGATGCACCTGCCTGTGACTGTCTGTCAGTGTGTAGTCATTGTTTCTTTGCGACAGCAAGATTTATTAATGAAGACAGTCATCTGAGCTAATTACCTGTGTGTGGTAACGCTTGGATTTGGTGTGTGAAGGAAAATGGCAGTTCATATAAAGAGCTGTCCTGTTCCAGGCTGACTTCTATTCAACTAGCCTCCACTACAGAACGAATCCTTAAAGCATTAAAGAATTTCAACAAATTCTGTCCACTTGTTCTTTTTCTTGTTGAGAGTTACAGAGCACTGAAACCCCTCTAAATTGTCTGTTAAATATTAAGCTATGGCCTGCTGCCAGTGAGCTTAGCACAAAGACTGGAAACATGGAGGAGCAGCTAGCCTGGCTCTGTTCTAAGGTAAAGAAAATCTGCCTACCAGCACCACTATAGCTCACTATTTAGTACACTAATGTTGAATTATTTTGTTAAAGCAGGGGCAGAGCTGGGGGTGGCCTCTGAAAGTGCTGAATCTATGCTATTCCATAAGGAAATCTAACACATTTGAGTAAATGCTCAACGTCTGGCCTTGTATTCAACTCAGAGTATTGAAGACCACATTTACTTGGCATTGCTGAGGATCCTTGATTTGCTAATAGAGCAGCCAAAATTATTATCACATGGATTTGTCAGCTGAACTGTACTCCAGCATAGTATATTAAATCAGGTTTCAAGATTAGTAACATTGATTCTGCCAAATTCCTACTACAGGACTCTACAGGATGACTTTTCTTCTTGGTAACTATCACATTTTTCCCAATCGTGTACAAATTTTTAGACATTGTATTGTCTTAAATGGCAAAAAAGGTGCATATAGCTGCCATAATTGGGGAAAAAAATCTACCCATGGGAGCATGTCCCTACCCCGCCCCAGGTTTGGGCTGAGCCCTGAATGTTTACAGCGTCTGGCTCCACCCCTGAACCGAAGTGCAAAAATGACAGGTTACAAGAGGATGGAAGCTGTTTCCTTTGTTTCCACACTTGCAGCTGCTCAATCATCTCCTTTTCTAATTCTCAGTGAGAAATAGGGATGTCCCAATCAAGTTTCTTTTGCCTCCAATCCCGACCAAGTCATTTCATGTTGAATATCTGATGATACAGAGTCCCTACTGACACTTCTATTTCCCTTGATAGTACAGCTGCACAGTGCATACTATAAGTACATCAAAGTTATTAAAGTTTATCCAATGTAGACCTATATGCTCGACAGCTGAATAGCTCTGCAGTGCATTAAGAAAAAACTTCCCTGCATCCAAGCTGTTACTTTATTTATTTTATTTTATTTTAACCAAATAAAGTATAAAATAACAAAACTTTTTTGCCTTGTTGCTGTCTTGATAGTCTCGCCACCAGACAATCAGAGATCTCCGCCCTCTGATAGTCTGGGGACACTCCTTTCTAAAGTGTGTTTAACACACTGGAGAAAACGGCCGGCAACAAAGCAACGCCTGGACTTCTTTTGCATGGATTAATTAAGAAATTACTCGTATGGGGCTTTTGTTGCTCAAGTGGCGTGGTGAGTGTGGTTGTTATCCGCTCTACACCGCCGTCTGTCTCTCCTGTCTCTCCACTAAGCAAGAGTTTCTTACACTGAGCTGAAATGAGTGCTCATAACTTCAGTAAATAACATAAGTAAACAGTCTCATTCTGCATTTTGCTGTCTTTTATGGAGTGCAGTGTTTTGCTGTGGGAGGGGCCCCTGCTCATGCACGGGAGCTCAGCAGAGCGGAGGGGAGACAGACAGTGGTGAGTGTGAGAGTTGATGATGGCTGCACTTGTTGTGTTGCTGTGCATGAAAGCTCCGTGAGTAAAAAAAACACCAGGTCACGTAAAACAAAGGCTCGAACTGGACTCTATATAGCTCAATATAGCAGAACCCCATCAGTTGGTTGGCCCCGATACTGGTCTTTGAGATCGGCTTGGGACATCCCTAAAAAGCCAATCTGTTCCTCCCTTTTTTTGTCTTTCTGAAAACCTGAAACATGATACCTTTTGTGTCTACCCATATTCTGAGCTCATATATATTTTGGTAAAGGTAATACAGCCATAGTGCTTTTCAGGTTGTGTAATACTACAAGACACGCTGGGGACGTGACTTGTATGAATGAGTTAGCTTTCCCTCCATGGATTAAATCTCTCACTGTCTCATCCTTAATGAGGCACTGGCAGGGAGGCACGGGGATGACGGCAGCATGGGGTTATGAAAGGTCTATTACATGACAACAACTAGCAAACAGCGGTGCCAGTCAAAGGAAACCTCTGGATTTGCCAGTGGTCTATTTGCCCTACAGCACTTTCTGGGGTCTGTTAGTGCAGTGGACAGAAGGACAGTGAGGAAGAGAAGTAAAGTTAAAGAGAAATTAAGGAGAGAAAATAGGTAAAGAGAATAAGATGAGAAACTGCAGCAGAGAGTCAGACAGGAAGCAAGAGTAGGTTTAGTGGATGAGAGCTCTCACTGCTGAGCGGAGTGATAGATGGACTGGGGAGATGTGAGACTCTTAGTCAGGGGAATATAAAGAGATTAGTGCAGAAACTCACCAGATCTCGGACGAGAGGCATAGCTTTCCTCTTCCTGAGGTCTGGCATGCTGTCAATGCTATACAGAGCGCCACCCATCCTGGACACAAAACATGCACAGATGTGTAGGATTCAACACCAGCTATTTTTTCAGCTACAGTTGTTAACTAGGACCTGGACATGATGAATCAATTAGGCGAGAAATGCATTCAGACATTAAAGCCATGGGCTTGGCTTTGGGTTGGCAAATTATAGATTTTCAATGACCGTAGTAGTAACAGCGTCATGGCTACTTACCCTGCTGATAAAAGCAGAGAGGCGATGCCAACACTTTCTCCTCGAGCCTGAGGAAAAAAGAGAGATATGATGAGGAAGTGAGGCAAGCAGGTGCCATTAGAGCTGTGGCTGGAAAAATGAGAAGCATAGCACACTACAGTACTGAATTTACTGCTTTTATATACTGAGAACAACAAAATCGAGAGACACTTTATGGTGTTTCTTGGCAAAAAGCACTATTTCAGTTGCTGAGATTCACTAGCAGCTGTAGCCACAATGACGGTAATTGTACTGAGAACTCACAAATGAATAATACAACAGTGGTACAAGTGGGAGATAGAAAGAAAAAGGGAGAGATGAGGAGAGCGGTAAAGCTGAGTTGTGTCTTTTCTGAGCGAGTGTGGTGATTATTGACATCAGCAGTGGCTTCTCTGTGTTTGAGAATCATAGTAAAAGTGGATTACAGCCAGATGGCCATCCGTGTAATCACTCTTCTAATTCTATCTGCTCTATTATTGAAAGACATGTTCTTTGTCTGCCTGCCTGTTCAAAGAATGACACGTGGCATTGATACTCACGTCACACTGCCGAACAGAAATACTCGTGATTAGCTTTGGAAAAAAACAACAAAAACTCAGCAGCTTCCTATGTGCTGCTTAGCTCCCCATAAATATCTATGAGCTACACAGGATGTATAAAATATAAATTAAGACTGATTAATTAACACACTACTGGCCACACCCACCTGAGCGTCTGCTCCAGCCATGGGTAATCACAATGGACTACATGCAAATCGCTACGAGGATGGCAAACAACTGAAAAGAAAATAATGAAATGGCAAAACAGTACAAGGGGTAAACAGAAACTATCAATTCAACACAAGACAATAAAATCCACAGCAGTAACCAAAAACTGGGAGAAAACACAGTAACAGTAGGACATGCAGGGACTGATGCAACAAGTCAGTGAGCTCAAACAGTAGACGTATAAATTAAGCCAGAGCAACAACAACAACACAACATGTTACCCACTTTTATGAGCGCACACACACAAAGGTACACTAAGAAACACACATGCAGGCTGTACCTCTTGCAGCTGTAGTCGTACTCGGCTGAAAAGTCGAAGCCAGTTGGCTTTGGCTCTGGCAGGACCAGGTTCCATGATTTCCCTCTTTGGGAAACTAAAAGAACAATTGAAGAGGGAAAATTGTTATCTATAGATGTGCTAGTGCGTGCTCTATTAGCTAATGTAATGAATGTACAGTAATTATGGAAATAGATATTGTTTACTAAAGGTGGCCCAGATTCCACCGAGCAGTACGGTTCAGTTCAGTTTGGTACGCTTTTTTTCCCATTTCCACTGTGAAAAGTTGTGGATGGTACCAATTGAACCGTACCATACCATCCCCATGTTTGGTCCCCTCTGTTGGGGTACCTAGCACACAGATCTGGTACTAAAAGGTGGAGCTGTGAGCACTGCAGTCTGTTGACTGGTCAGTAGAGGACGGTCACTCTGCTCAGGGCTGAGTTGTGGCTGGTTTTGAGGCTCATGTAACCACTGTTCATACTGTGGAGAGTTTTATTAGTAAACTGTTACTATTAAATGAAAGGATGTTTTGCTGCCTCTCACAGCAGCTGGAGTCTGAGTTAAAAAATAACATAATTCACTGTGCTGACTGCCGGCGACTTTTAAGGTGGAACGTTAGCTTGTAACGTTACTCAATGCATGAGGTGACGACGTGAATCAATCAACACACCTTAAATTAAGTGTACTGTTTGCAGTAGCATGTCTGAAGGGTTACTTTTGGTTCCAAAGGTACCATACCTAAAGTGTTGGTGGAAACAGGGCTTAACATCTCTCAGTGGAAATATTGCTACAGTGTTTGTATATGAAAAATACAACATAATGCATTGTTATCAGCTGGTATTGCAACCAGTGGCTAACCTGGCTTAAAGTGGTATTGTTAACAAGATCTTAGTTTTACAACTTGTTGCACTGGAATGTGATCAACTGAACTTTGACTTCCAAGGTACATGGAAAGCAGCAGAAATGTTTTTCCCCATCCCTACCCCTTCCTCCAGTGTCTGTTTCCTATGTTTTTCTGTTGGATAATTGTCTGTGTGGTCCCCACTGGTTGTTAAAGTATGTATACCAGGATTCCCACATTTTTACCAATGAATTTTCCAAACCTTTCCACAATTTTTCAACCCATCTCCATTACTGTATTTAGTACTTTAAATAGGTAGGCCTATATAGCAGTACAGTCATACATTATTAAACATGCACTTCCCAGGCATTTGTGGGTAAGCAACCTGCTGGCGCTTGTTAATGTCACTGCTTCACTGGACACTGTGCCCCTTTTCTGGGGATAAAAAAAGATGATCTTATAGATGTCAGTGCAAGTTGATGTGGATTATAATTTATATAAGTTTGTATCCACTTATTCCTTGAATGAAGGTTGATTCCTCTGCCATCATGCTCCCTCAGCCCTCCCCTGCACAAGTGGATCAATGAGCCGACACAGTGGCCGGATATTACAAATACCTGGTGATTCAATCAAATCTGTAAATTTGATTCAATCACCAGGCAAAAAGGGGCAGAGCCTTGGCAATGACGTGATGCTGGTCTGATTTATGTGTGCCAAGTGATGCAAGGGTTTCCAGGGTTGCGCGGTGCAGCACTAGATCGGAAATTAGTAATACAAGGGGCATATGTTGCATCATGTCAGACAAGTTTGGGAATTTTTTTGGAACATATTTAAAACAATAGCCAAAAAATGTATATTCAAAACTTTTTTCAGAACATTCTGTTAGGTGTAAACCATTTCAAGGCCTGGAAAACAGTTTTTGTGGTTTCATGACTGTCCCAGTAATTTTATGACCCTGGGAACCCTGGTATACTGTATCTACTGTGTGTGCTTATTGTTGAGTAAACTGCCAGACAAACGTCTTTGCACCAAAATGCTCAGTGTCTACGGTGTGTGAATGTTTATTTTATTTTCCCTGTATGAAGCTGACAGTGTGTGAACAGTGTTCACCTTGGAACAGGTGGCTCCTCTGTTTTCTCCGCAGGAGCTGGGGGGACACTCTCTGCTGCCGGAGGCTGCTCAGGAGGTTTAGGTTCCTCCAGCGGCACCTTAGGCTCGGGTTCAGGCTCCAGGGGTTTGGTATCTGGAGCTGGAACCTGTGATGTGGTCGTAGGGGTGAATGTGGTGGTGGTGGTCGACAGAGCTGGCTGGGTGGGTGTAAATGGAGGCTTGGTGGATTCTGCACTGAAAGGGGGCAATGTGTCTGTGTTCTGTGTGACTGGAGGTAGACCAGGAGCTGTGCTGGGGGGTTGGACCTGATCTTGGGCTGGCCGCTGCTGATGCAGCGACGGCTGCTTCTCCAGCGGTGGCCTGGTGGAGGCAAGACTATCAGAGGGTGGCATCAGGGTGGGGGCAGTGCTTGTGGGTGTGGGGGTGTAGGGTGGCTCCTGGTCTTCACTGAGTGTGCCGTCAAGTGGATACATATCTTCGTCTTCCTCGAAAGGCATGTCCTCCTCATCTTCGTAGTTGTACTCTCCATCCTCCCCGTACATGTCGCCCTCCTCTTCGGCGTATAGCGCCCCCTCTTCCCCTCCATCTTTGAGGTAGCCTCCCTCATCACTGTAGACGCCTTGTGGGTCCTCACCATCCCATACTGGGGAATCCTCTTTGCCGTAGCTGACGGAGGAGTGGCAGGAGTGGTAGGAGTCGTTTTCATCGTAGAACTCTGAACCTCGCAAGCTCTCGCCGTCCTCAGCAACAAACTCCTCACTGAGCTGAGAGCTGCCTCGACTCAACTCGCCTGACGAGGCGTAACGACTGTCTGTGGGACTGGAGGGAGGGGGAGACAGACACCTGTTACATAAACACACTCATGTAGGTTTAAAAGGTAAACTAGGGGAGCTCCCACACTTGCACAACAAGGAGTTTGGCTGTCACAGTGACACTTAAGGAACTTGTGTTGGGTAGGGGCCAGGGAGGAGGACAGCTAACCAACAGGAACAGATGACTTTAAAACAACCAATAAGAAAACTCAGAGCAGGGGGGTTGGGCTAGTGATGCATCTATGTAACTGCAAGGGGAATCATTTCTTTTAGTAAAGGGGAAGGTGATTATGAATAGTAGCTCACACACAAGTTAATACAGAAACACACACCATACAAAAGCAAACGATTAGCAAAAACATAGGAGCACATTTGTCATAAATCTAAAAATATAAACAGACATATTCAGTGAGCCTGGAAAGGTTGAGCGGTAATTTATTAGTGTTGGCAGAACAAAAACAGTCTCTTTCTGCAGATAAATAAGTGAATAATATGTATTCACGATGATGAATGAGGCTATTAGACACTGAGACAGACCATGAGTCAGAGAGAGATTTGAGACACATGCAAAAACAATTTCTCACACACAAACACACACACCCATGTACGCATACGCTCACACACTTTATCGTTTCGTCTCTATTGATTACAGTCATGTGGGTTTAATAATGCATGATGCAGGAGCGGAGGGAACCAGAGGGAATACACAAGTATGGATGAATGGACACATAAACACTCAATCACGACACCCCTGTTCTTTTCTTTTCATCACCTATCTCAGAATCTCTCATCCAGCACAAAGAGCGACACAGACAGGGACAAATTGCATAATGTTTGGGTCTGAATAAACGTCGGCCTTATTTCTTAGCAAAGAATAAATATAAAACATGATGAAATGAAGATGAAAATGAACGTAATCTGTTTCGGCCTCTCTGTTAGGACCTGATTATGGGGCCTCCTGCTGTCTTACAAGTGGAAATTTAATGTGTATAATTAACAAGTGCGGGACAGCCAGAATAAGACAGGACTCTTTTTAAAGTCACATACAGGATGAGGCTGTAATAACAGGCTGCCACGCACAGACACACAGATTCACATAGGCTCTTACACAAACTCCAACCAACAATTAACCTCTCTGTCTCAGAACAACACACACAAGCACACACACATCTTGTCAATCACTCACCCACACACATAAACACAAAACTGCGCAGAACTTATAAGAGTTCAACAATGGCAAAGATGAGTATGATACATCATTTGTGATTCTGAGTTGTGATTCTTCACCAGGAACACAGTCAATATAGATGCAGGACCAGAAACTTTCTATAGAAAGTATAGAATATACATATACAGAGATAGGATAAGAGCACATGCATGCAAGCACAGCGAGCGAGGAGGACGGGACAAGTCCACCACTGACGTCACAGCGAGACGGAGTCACAGGCCGGAGCAGGAGAAGGAAGAGGAGGAGGAGTTGGAGAGGAGGTACAGAGACCCACCTATCGGACAGTGAATGCCTACTGTCTAGAGAATACTGACGGCTGGTGCGCCGGCTCGATCCTGAGCCTGAGTCGATATCGCTGCGCCCGTTGGTGGCCGAGTCTAAACTATCATAGCGTCTGGTAAGAGGAGTAGGGAGGGAGGTGGGGAGGAGGGGAGAGGTGGGAGAGGAGCATCAGTAGAGCTCAGCGCAAATCTTTCAAAGAAAGCTCTAACCAAACTGAGTCTGTGCACTGGCCGCTTACAGGGTAGCTTCACACTTTCTTAACACAATAGTCTGATGATCATATGAACACTGAGGCAGGTTGTGATTCCTGTAATCATTCCCTCTGTTCATACTGGCCATTAAAAGATCACGTTCTGTTGTGTTCACAATGTAAATAATGGTAGAAAAAAATCCAGCTCTCCGAAGTTCATCTACAGTTAATCTAAAGCTTCAGCAGTTTGAGTTAGGTGATTCAACTGGGTGTCTTATGTCTATTTATTGTCTTTTTAGTGCAAAATTTCCTTTTTGTGTTACCATCCCTCCCCTGCAGCTCAGCAAGAAAACACTGAGACACAAAGAGGAAATTTTAACTCCCTCTTTAACTTTGGAATATGCCTACTTGATTTTGTCCCTCAACACTTAAATAGGAAGAGCAAAGGAAAGGATCTCTTAAAGAAGCATTGGCAGAAGCAAGGCTGTTTATGCACTAGAGAGGCATAAATGTTTTTTAAATTTGTGCTGTATGAACCACAAAAACAACAGAGAAATGGGTTTATTGCGCCATCTACAGTGATGCGGCCGCTACGGTGGACTGTCATGGGGAAGAGGGAGCTGAGCTGGAAGTCGAAGCTTTCAATTTACTGGTCCATCTACATCCCAACCCTCACCTATGGTCATGAGCTCTGGGTAGTGACTGAAACACTGACATCGCAGATACAAGCAGTCAAAATGAGTTTCCTCCGTGGGGTAGATGGGCTCGGCTTTAGAGATAGGGTAAGGAGCTCGGACATCTGGAGGGAGCTCGGAGTAGATCCAGTGCTCCTTTGCGTAAAGGGTCAGTTGAGGTGGTTCGGGCATCTGATCAGGATGCCTCCTGGGTGCCTCCCATAGGAGATGTTTCGGGTACATCTCACCAGTAGGAGGCCCCGGGGCAGACCCAGAACAGACTGGAGGGATTACATATCTCATCTGGCCTTGAAATACCCTGGGGTCCCCCAGGAGGAGCTGGAAAGTGTTGCTGGGGAGAGTGGCATCTGGGGTGCTTTGCTTGGCCTGCTGCCCCCGTGACCGTTCCCGGATAAGTGGATAAAAATGGATAGATGGATGGATGGATGGATAAATGGGTGCAGCATTCGCTTTTGCTCAAGAGGTAGACAACCTACAACTACCAGAATGCACTGTGCCACACCGGACCAACAAACGCTCCCACTGGTGGGTGACTTAGTGTAGAGTTTTGACATAGGGAATAATATGGAGGCCGGCTGGTGGTAACAACGCTGCTTAGTTTCATCATGTGATCTCAGTAATTTCAGCCCTCATAATTACAATACAGGAAACAGTATGGCATCCACTTCCTGTTCACAAATTCTTGTATTACAGCCAAACAGTGCACTACAATATATTTCTGAAGCCATTTTAGGCATGAAATGGGCAATGCAGTAACATAATCTTGGTTTATATTTAATCGGCACTGCCTAGTTTTGCAGTTTGATCTGAGTTTCAGACAGAGAAGGGCGGATCTCTCTCGATTCACTTCTATACTTTTTGTGTCCGTGGTGGCTGGCATACCAAAATGCAAAAGTATGATCCATAGTTGAGCAACAGCCCTGGAGCCAGCAAAAATCTGCCAGAGTACAAGTTTAAGCTGTAAGATGAGCAGGTTTACCACAGTTTATTTGCACATACCCACTTTGTTATGACACAGAGCTGGTTAAAAATTGGCTAAGTACCCCATAAATGGCTATCATGAATAGGAGGAATGATTACAGCAAGCCAGAACTGCTTCAATGTTCATATAAACATCTGACTCTTGTTTAAAGACAGACTTGGAAAAACTGTGAACTTATTCTTTAATTTTCTGCACAAAGACCTCTCACTGAGTTTGAACACTTCAAGATCTGTGTCACCCATCTAAATCTAACCAAATGAAAATGTCAAACTTTCTGTTGCAGCTTTTCTGAGCAATGCGTGACATTCAATCATCTGCCGCCTTTGAAACAAATGTTGAGAAAGTCATTTATTTTCTCCACAACATGTTAGCGCAGAGGAGATCACATGGGGTTTCTGATGCTCACACACTCAACATGCACACAGAGATGCAGGCACGCACGCACGCGTTCACACATGCACACAGAAAAGATAACCACAAAGGCCCACTTCATACATGACCTGTATACAAGAACTGCGCGCCCCAGCGTGCTTGTATACACTGAGGCCAGGGTTATTCTCTAGAGGAGGAGAGCACAGTGGGACAACATGTTACCATGTACAGTACAGTGAAACAAAACAAGGCTGCAGGGGCTGAGCTGTCTCAAGGCTAAATGCTAGACTTCAAATAGGAACATTTGTTAAAGATGGGGGCGTGTGATATTACAACTTCAACATTAAACACTTTTGTTCTTTTGGTGTTTCTCTCTTCCTGTCTCAAAACAAAGCCTTTCTCCCTGTTGCTGACACAGTCTGACATCCCACCATGAAAAGGAAACCACTCAGTGTCAGCTGTGGCTACTTAGTGGCTGTAGGGCGCTCGTTACCTCATGGCTCTGTGGTCGTAGTCCAGGTCATGGATGTCGTCGCCGTAGGAGTGTCTGTATTGCTGGTGCCTCATGGGATACTGGTGCATGGAAGCGTTTGGCTGGGAGGTGGTGTAGTAGGGAGGCGGGATGCTGTTACTGGTCTCGCTGCGGTAGTCGCTGTCCCGGTCGTCCACTGCGCTGTCTGGATCCTCGTCTGTTGACGCAAACAAAGTTTTGAGAAACAAAAAGATGATGAGGGGACAGAATTGTATTTCAAAGAGTTGTATAGTAAATAATTCAGATATTTTTCATGTTTTAACCTCTAGAATTTAGATTTAGGACCATTTGTCTAACACCAGGCAGCAGTGTACATCACAGACCAGAGGCTAAATTGACTTTTGTGTAGCTTTAGTTTCAGAATGGGGGAGGGGGGAACAATGATGTCAAAAATTATGCTAATAGTGTTTATTGTGTTTTCCATAATAATGGATGTTGTAATGTTGTATTTCTACTTGAATTAATTTTTAGTTTTCTTAATAGATACCTGATACTTCCTAAAAGATAACCGTTTTATTTGGAGCTTTTTTTTTTTTTTTTTCCTTTTTACAGGATTATCTATTTAATATTTTAGTTTTGACTGATGTTCAATTCTAGCGTCTTTTTAGGAGAATTTTAAAGGGACGCTGCCAATTATCAACCAGGTCTGTTCCTGGCAGGGACAAGAGCTCTGCACTCGTGCTGTGTGCAGAAATCTGCCGGATGACATGAAATTTTGCATCATCCAGTGAATTTCGGCTGGTGAATGGGCAGGAAGCTCCAGGAGCTGGCAGCAGGGGGGCACCTTTACATAACACCGTGGAGACACAAGCTGTGGTTACATGGATGATATTTCTTCAATCTGATTAAAATCATTTTGATTAGAGATTCCAACTGAACTGTTTACATGGATGTTAAATTAAGTGATCTGATAAAAAATGTGTTAACATGCCGGAAAGCATTTAATTTGAATCCAATGTTTTTAACTTGAGTTAAATGCTACTGCCCACTGTGAAGCGTCAAATCTGCAGGAAATATAACAGAAGAAGTAGGGTTTTTTCCCCAGCCTTATTGAGAAAATAAATTCAGTTCATTAAATACATAAATTATAAAGGGAGAAGAAGTGGTTCCACCTATTAATACAACTTAGTAGTAAGTAATGTTAGTATAACTAAGGTTATTTTCTGTAGCTACAAACTACAGATGTCCTCTAAACACCTCACAGGCAGACTACTGGTAAACGTTACAATACACTAATGTTCCCCAAACATCTTGTATGCAGACGATTGTTATGTCCAGCAACTCCACACTGAAGCCTGTAGCAACAATGCTACACACGCTTACTGTTTCAAAATCAAAGAGCTCTCACATAAGAACACAGCTCTAGCAAGGCACTTTTTTTTGAGGAATTCGTTGTCAAGATTATCAAAGGGAGGCACATACATTAGCTGTTGCAGCATGTGTCAGTGCTGTGTGCGCTCCAGGTACGTCACTTTCCCCCAGGTAGGGCAAATGGATTATCAAAGGTTTACCCCTTCCATCTCAACCCAATTGAAAATGCCCTCTGATCGAGCTGTTTCAAGCTGGTCTCTTCTAATTGAGGTGGTTACATGAGGAATATTTATTGCGACTGGGCCATGTAAATGCACAAGAAAGACATGGTTGAAAATCTTCAAAATGTACCTTAAACTGTAAATTTAAATGTAGTTTATTATACAATATGTAGATAAAAAACCTAGATGGGGCTTCACCAAACACCACAGTTCACTGTATTTAATTCTACCAGCTTGACTTTAATGTGGATATGAGCTAAGAGGAAGTTCAGAGAGGACATGTGCACGGAGAAAAACTATATTTTTATGGCAGCTAATGGTCTCCGAGGAAAACTACACAAAGAGATCATTACATTAAGTGAGACATGGACAATAAATACAGAATTACTCCAAGTCATTAGCAGAGGCGCATGAAAGAAACTTACTTTGCTGATCTCCCCACAGACTCCAATTACCTGCGAGGAGATAAAGGGTTGAGAAAAATAAATTAGGTTTGGGGCCATAAATTTAAAACAGCAGTCGACCGCAAAGCCAGGTAAACAAACATGCAGAGACGTGTAGCCCTGAGAAGTAATTATTTTAAGATGTAAATATGTGTGCAGAGGGTTCATAAGTGAGTGTGTATGCACATGTGTGTGAGTACAGGAAAAGCACAAGGTCTTTAGAGAAGCTCAGATCAAAATCAGCTTGTGCTCAGATGCTGCTGGCCTCGGTGCTGCCAAGTAACTAAGCACAGAAAATACACACATGCTGTTATCATCTCTGCACAAACAAGCATCATGCCACCATCCAAGCCCTCTGTCCACGGATTTATACTATACACACTTGCTCCCTGTGTCATCATCACTCGACAGACAGACAGACAGTCAGGGCAGGGCGGTGTGTGTCTGACAACCCATCGTATGTCAGTTCACATTCATCAGACATCTAGCACCTATAAGTCATTCTACTCAGACAGCCTTGCATGCATGATTCGTCACATCAGCTTTCCTCCCCTCCTCCTTCGCTTCATCTATCAGCCTCATTTCCACCTCCCGTCTCGTCCCGTTGTCAGTACGGTGGAGCAGAGGGGGCGAGGAGCGGAAAAAGAGGAGGCATAAAAAGGACACAGCGGGGGACAGAACAGGAGGAGGTGGATGCAGAAGTGGCTTGTGACACTCACAGCACTGTGTGGTTGGTGCATGGAGTGGTCGCTCCTGTTCTTCTTGATAGGCATACTGGGGAAAAAAAACAACAACAACAACAACAGACATCTTAGGAAATAAGATCCAGCACTTCTTCTGAGGAACATTGCCGAGAAAAATATTGACTCAAGTCTGCTGTTACTGGCAGCCATGGAGTGTAATTAGAGAGAGTATGGAAAATGAAGAAAGAGGGGGAAAGGAAACAGAAGAGAAGGAAAGGGATTATGAAATAAAATACCTTAAGGAGTAAATAGATGAGAAGATATAAATGACAGATAGTGAAGAGTGTGACAGCATATTAGGGCCATTGTAGGTAAAAACAAAGAAAGAAAGAAAGAAAGAAACAGAGTCGAATGAGAGGAAAAAAAACGAAATTTTTGATATTAAAGTCGTGAATTTACAAAAAAACAAACAAACCCCTATATATTCTCTGGGATTAAGGTGGTAAATTATTAAGAAAAGAAAAACCCTTGAATATTCTCTGAGATTATAAAGTCATACATTTACGAATTTTCTGCCAGAGTCATGTGACATAGAGAGCAACAGAATTCATGTAGGGAATAAGTTGTGGTGCATGAACAGTATAAGCACACAACCTCACCCAGGAGACTGGGGTTTGCGTCCTGTGAATCAATGTTGGCTTATTATTTTTGGACTTAGCTGACTTATTGTTTTCAGTTCAAGGATGTTTAAAGCTGCTGAATGCACACTGTGTACATTACCTTTAGTAGAATAGCGGAATGGAGCCGTTAATGTCATATTTTGATGATGCCCAGACAGGACGTCTGGCTAATGGCCAGGTAACATCTTAGTCTGAAAAAGAGTATTAGCTCCAAACGTCACTTGTAGATGTAAACTGCACTTCAGGGTGCTACAGTGATCCAACATTGCAAAGTGAACCAGTGCAACACATTCTCACTACAACCTTGTCACATATCAACATTTGGTAATAGACTTTCCACGCCAGATACGACGTGAAAGGTACCCTGGGTGCATTGGTTGTTGATGTTCTGGGACGCCGTGTCAAGTTCTGCCTATTACAAGCGCTGATTACCGTTAATACACCGTCTCTTTCAATATAAACGCATTGCGTCGGTACAACACCATGAACTGATGTTTTTTTTCCTTCAATAACAAATGTGGTTGAGTTTAGGCAACAAAAACACATGATTAGGTTTAGGAAAAAAGAACAGGGTTTAGCTTTATTATCTTACGGGACGCGAACACCGCTCTCTGAAAATGTCAGTGTCTGACGCAGCAAGTCACTGGACAAGCCAAGACTTTGGAGTGAGACCAGGTTGACCAATGTGGTTCCTTGACAAAAAACATTTTCCCAAGAGTTTTTATGATTAAATTTACCACTTTATTCTCTTTTTTTCTCGTAAAGTTCTTGGAAATCCAGAGATTTTTTTCCCCTCAAAATATTACCCCCCCTCCCCAGTCTCCATAATGTTTGAAAAATTATTGCATACAACGGGCCTAATACAACTTCACAGAAGAAAGGGTGATGAGAATATTGAAAAGAATGAAATTCTTACATCTTGATCTCTCATGGCATTTAGTTGTTCAAGTTTCTTGGCCCAGTATCTGGCCTCTTCCTCAGGAATGTCTGCACCACACAACACAAACACTCAACATGTAGCTCTTCACATCACAGCACATCGCATACTGGACATTATAGACATATGCCTCTCTGTATATTATATATAGTAGTAGCAGTAGTACTGGTAGAATAAGTAGCAGCAACAGCATTAGTAGTAAATGTCCTAGTATTGGGACTAGCAGTAAAAATGACAGTGGTTGCGAAGGTAGTTATATGTAGTAAGAGTATTGATACTAGCAACAGTAGAAATGGTATCCTTATGTGGTTGTTTTTTTTGGGGTTTTTTTTTACATTTTATTGAAATGTATCAGTACATCTAATATCTAGCATATGTAAATGAAACAAAAAGTAAGATAAATACAACTGATAAAAGGTCAAACCTAGTGGCAGTTCAAAGCGGGTGTCGAGCAGCAGCCTGTGAAAGGTCGGGTCTTTGGTTCCACAGATCTCATTCTCGCCCATGATCGCATTGGCGTCCAGCGTCAGCCACTGGCCTGGACCGTCCTGGTAACAAGAGAAGCAAACAAATATGACTGCAACTATACTTACTGCATGGTAAATATGCTGTTAGCCACACAGAACAACTGTTGTCTATTTCAAACACAGAAAATAAATTAAACAGTCTGTGTTTCTATAAAGTATTTGATGTTGCTAAAACTTAGTGAATGTGAAGGTGGCATATATGCAAGAAAAACAATCAGTTTATCTATTTAAATATAATTAAGAAAAACTCAAAGTGCTCTCCAAAACGGATGTGTGTTTTCGTTACCAATAATTGCATTCATTCGTCACTCAGACTGGAGCATTGGAGTACATGTACAGTAAGTGCAGCTAATAAAACCTAATGCTGGGAGCCAAAGAGAGAGGGAGTGTGTACCTCGTTGGACTGCCGTATGTTGCGCAGAGGGATCCATAAGGTGCCCACCATGGTGTCCCAAATCAGCCCTTTATTCCACACCTCCACCGTCAGGCCCAGATCCAGGCGGTTTATTTCGCTGCTCGGCAGAAAAGAGGAAGAGGCGGATTAAGAGGAAGAGAAATGAGTTAGGAGAAAGCAGCAGAAGGAAGAGAGTAAAATAATACAGAATGTTATTAAAAAAACGCTGAGCGGAGACAGGGTTGTATACAGACACCATATTGCACAGAGGGCTTTCAACAGAAATACAGTCTATGCCATCAGGACCTGCACTTAAATCCAGTGATGGGTATGCACTGTGATTCAATCTGCTGAGGGAAATGAGTCATTCAGCATGAAGATGGAAAGAGTAGGTGATTGTCAACTAGGCTGCCGGGAGGAGAGAAAAGAGCACGGACAGGACAACAGCAGAGACTATATATATGTCTGTATGACAAACAGCGGTGAACTCTACTGTACGCCTCACTTTTCCATCAACACTCGTGTGCTGCACATATAGCTCAGGTCTGATTTGTAAATTGATTACAAATCAGACTGGCAGGTTATCATCTCACTAAGCATCACTCATTGTCAAGCTGAGCCTCCTCGCAAGCCCACTGGCTGTCTTGGGTAAAAACCTGATAATAACCACAGCTTTCATATAAAAAGGCTTCTTTATGTTCCCTTAGGAGCCGAGGAGGGAATCGTGTTTGGCTGAATGGGTGTGTTGCTTTACAAAGGGGGAAAATGTGAGGAGGAAGGGAGCAGGAGATGGAGAGAGTTATCTAAAGAGAAGGGGAAGAAGGACTGTGCTGCTGTTTTTAGTTTAGTTCAACATGGCTGCGGTAGATTAAACATTAAGTATCCACTTTTCTTTTTTTTTATTCAGTCAACTCTCTGGAGTTATGGAGTTTAATGAAGCCTAGAGAAACCCTCTCCTCACTGGGTTTGTGAACTCTGCTGGAGCAGGTGTTGTGTCATCCCTCACTCTTCAAAGGGAGAGACAGAGAGAACGTAAGAGGAAGGGGGCAAAAATAACTCCTTTTAGGAGTATAAATGTCACAGCTGACCCTGCAGCCCTGCGTTGCACAACATCTGTGTGCTGAATTGGAGCCCCCGAGGTGACATCTCCATTCATGTGAACTGACAGTATTCATTCCTTATTTAATGCCTATATTAAAAATATTTATATATTAATATAGACTTGAATCTGCCAACTGATACTGCCACTATAAGAGGATGTTTTCGGTACTACAAATTCTGAAACTGCCAAAGCAAACTGTCTCTGTCACCTGCCTCACTTCAATGGGACATATGCAACAGGAAGCAATGCTTTGCAAACCTGGGCATTGTCTGGAAAAAGCCCTCTACCAATGCAACCACAACCATGACTTTGTGAATCCAAGGTGAGGTGAGGAGAGATGGCTCATTACGCCACAGGTGCTATTTAAAGGAGAAAGCAGTGAGGGGGAAAGTGAGAGAGGAGGAGGAGGAGGACAAGTAGGTATGAAGAGTAGGGAATGTAGTAAGAAATTGTGAGTCGAAATTGTGCAGTGAAGAGTGTTCAGCAACACTGTACAGGCAGATTTACAGAAGAAGATGGGCGTGGTGAGATAAAAGGGGATGAAGTTGTGAAAGAGAGCAAGAAGCACTCACAACATGAAGTCCTGCTCCCAGCATGGCTGACTGCCACGCACAGCGATGGTGGTGCTCTTAACATTCTGCACCTTCAGGGTCACGTATGTGTTAAATTTCTCTGGGAAAAGTAAAACACAAACACCATTGGTCATATTACTGTGTGATTATTTGGAACAATCTGATTCAAATAGACAATATCCACAGGTCACAACTCACCTTGGGGTCCATCAAGCTTGGCTTTTTTCACTGCAAATTGAGAAAAACAAATTCAAAGTTATCTATAGCAGGGAAAAGGCAAGCAATATTATCACACTTCCAAACATGCTAAGATGATATCCACCATAAGTGAATCCTTAAAGGGTTTTCTCAGGCCTGTGCTTACAGTGTGATGTGCTCTGCTCAGGGGGCGGAGTACCACAAGGAGTCTCTATGGGGCCCCTGTCCTTCCTCTCTTGATCCATGTCTCTCTAATGCACCTTTTGAAATTTTTTTTACAGAGTCAGTTCGCTTTCTTTCCCTTTCCGTTCTCTTTCTTTTTTCTTTTTTTGAACCCTGATTTCCCTTACTTTTTTTTTTGCCTTTATTGTATAGGACAGAATGAAAGGGGGTGAGAGAGACAGGGGTGACATGCAGAAATAGTCGCAAACCGGAGTCTAACCTGCAACCGCTGCAGCAAGGCATCGCCTCTATACATAGGGCGCCGGCACTATCCACTACGCTACTGACGCCCCCGATTTCCATTACTTGGGGAAAGACATTTGTACTCGGCTCTGGCTGCATTTTGTGCAGGGGGGTGAGGGGGCCCCAGGGAGGTTTCACTATTTTTTCTAAACAAATTCAGTCTTTCAGTCAATTTATTTCAGCAAATTATGACACTAATTGCGGGGGAATAAAAAAATGCACACAAAACCAAACTTCATTCCAGGCTTGGTAGTCCAGTCCCACTTTTCCCCCTCACTACGACACTACTGCCTCTGCCTGTGGCCCATGTGCATGAAAGTATGGTTGACTGGTGACTGACAGGAGCCTAGCATTTTAGAGAGAGAGGAGGGTGGGCTCTTCTCAGCCTGGGACTCCTCTGTCCTCTTTAGGCAGAATGCCAGGATCTCAATATGAAAGCCTGCATCCGTTCAGCGGGAGATGTCAGGATCTCTGAGTCACAGGACCAGAAGGACAGTTTGTGCAGGTGAGAGTAAAAGCCGGTGTCAGGAAGCAGAGCGGCCACATGTTTCGTTGTCTATGTATTCCTGCACGGCTGACGACAGGGGGTGGAGGATAAAAGACGGAGCGGTGGTACTTTTTGTCTAACACAATAGTTTCTGAGGAGCCATTGCCAGCTCCTTCACGCAGGGTCCTCTGGAGGTACCAGACTGACTTTTAAAACCACAGTGACGTCAACAGCCTATTCATTATTCATTCAATCCGGCACCCTGCTGATGCCTAGCATCCCCAGGTTCAGCACTGAAGTATTAATATTCAGAGTTCTGTGTTGTTGTTTTTTTTATCCCTGCTGATTGCCTCTTTTCACTGATGTTACATTTTGGGAAAGAAATACAGCAAATGAGCATAATTTAAAATCAATCTAATTGGACCCCTTATAAACTCTCAGAGCATGTGCGCATGGCTGTAACAAGAATGACTTTATAATGTATGACCTGCAGCCCAACCCTCTAAAATAGAGAGAACTAAATAAATAAACACGCCCTGTTATTCAATCAAGACAAGCCTAAAGATTAGGGGAGCAAAAGTGATGCTGACAATGACAAACATTATGAGTCATTTTCTTAGTCAGTGACAGCAGAGCATGCATGATAATCATTGTGGACAAATTGGCCTCTAAAAATAGCGTCACCCCAGCGAACCCCCGGGATAATGCTTATCACTTAAATATCAGTCTGATTCATGAGGCAGGTAGTGGAGAAAGTGGTGCGGTGGAGCATGTGCTTCCAATCATAACCAGCTTCAAAGTAAAATCCACATCCTGATACTTTAGGTGCTGGCAAGGCAGTCATGCCTGAGTGGTGAGGAGGGGTCTTTTCCATGGAAGACCTGAATATACGTTTGATGAAGAGGCGTTCAAATGAGTTATTTCTTTGCTTTCAAATGACAGATGAACCTTGCCAACATGCTCCTTCTCCCTCATACACTGTCTACTCCTCACCACCAACCAGTCATCACTCCTCTCTATCCCTCTCACTCAATCACTCGCTCCTACAAGCTCCCCCTGCCATGTGGCGAGTATGCACGTGTGCTCCCTTTCTATCTCTTTCTCTCGTGCTCCATTAATCTCTCTGTGCAGCCGGATGCGGGCAGAGCGAGCTGCATCCCCAACACTAAAAATAACCACTTCAGTGTGACAGGGGTGGGGGGGGTGCCAGAATGGGGTGTGTGTGAGTGTGTGTGTGTAGGGGGGTTGGGGGTGCTTTCAGCTCGCAGGCATAAGACTAAACCACCATTGCTGCAGTTACAGCACAGGAGAACGAGTGAAGGGGAGTAGGTGAAATAAAAAAAAGTGTTACATATTTTCTGCAAACCCTCAACAGAAAAGTCCCTCCCTGCCACAGCAATTACAGAATCTCATTTTCTCTTTCTTTGCTGGGGAAAATTGGACAAATGCATTCGCTCATGCCCCGGTGCAGACCGCCTTTTTTTATTTTCTGAGGTTTTTTCCAATCAAACGCGTTCAAAGAGCCCACACTTCACAGCAATTCCACTGACACCGGGCACAACAATATAAACTGGCAGATGAGGAATGCAGCGAAGAAAAATCTGAAGATTATGACAGAGAAATAAAAGGGAGAGAAGAGACTCAAGTGCAAAATTAAGTGAAAAACAACACGGGGAGGTCGTTACAGCATGTCCCTGTGTCCTCTGCCTGATAAAACTCAGTCACACACCTGCAGCATACTGTGGGGAATATATCAATAACAGTGATTAGAGTAGGGCTGCTAGAAAAGTGTGCAAAGATGACTGACTTCTCCTCTCATACAGACTCATTAAAACCTGCGAGAAACATAATCTGAGAGCATTAGTGTAAAATATTTACACAATCTGCCTGAAGACATATTACAGAATACGTACAGTCTCTGCAGCCTTGAAATCCTTAACGACAGAGTGAGTTCTACAGTATATCTACTGTATATATTTGCATTAAAACACAATTGATCTTTGCTCCTAACTATTTCCAGACTCCCAGTAATCCAGTCATCATTACAGTAAAGCAGTAGCGTGTTTGAAATGGTAATAAGACACAGAACCAGCCAAGGATGGTTTGTTCATTTCTACTGTTGGACTCTCTGACTTCCTTTGCAAAAAAAATCCTCCCTAATGATCTGCATACATATGTAAATAGTGTTAAATAGATGTCTGGATGATCCTCAATGAGAGAGGGTGACACTAACGAGGACAGCTCACTGTGTTATAAAGTTATAATGAATGAATTGGCGTCTTGCTACAGGGGGTGACAGGAAGTCGCCAGCTCTGACTATGCTTATTCAGCTTTTGTGGCACAGGTTATCATGTCAAAGGCTGCACCTAACGTCACGGGACGTGGAGTACACACACATGCCACATCGCTGCTACTGCAATGCCTCTCAGCCCAACTCTTGTTACTGTGCAGGTAAACTGTCACGCTCGTCATCCTCCTTTATTTCTATAATTCCTCTCGCAGCCCCTGTGTAAAAGTATAAAATCAATATAAAGCTAGCTGCAGGCATACAACAGAGTGTGTAGAAACTAATGAGAAAATGCCAGCAGAGACGTGAAATACCATTGGGGTTGCTATGCCAACAAAGCCTCAAGACATAAAGGGACCACCGACGAGCCCAGATCTTAATCCTGACATCTGTGCAATCAGCTCCAGCACTGGTGTCAACAACACAGCAGCCTCTTCATGCACACGACGACGAGCCTGCTCCAACCTCTCGGTGCGTCTGAAGAAGATGTTCGAGAGAATCACGTTTCCATCTTTCCTTCACTGCTCCCTGATAAATGCAGCACCGTATGTATCAGGTGTCTCAGGGAAGGAAGTGAGCCCAAACTGGACCAACATTCTCAGAGTGCAGGGTGCTACTTTTGGGCTCAGGAGTTATGGAGGAGTTGGGAACAGCTGAGGCAACTTAGGAAACTGTTCGAGGATTTAAGAGATCTGTTTAAGGAGTAGTAAGTATTTTTCGGCATCAAATGATACCCTCTTCACAAGCCTGTCAGCTTTTTAACATGTTGAATGACAGCATGAATTTCATTTTAAGAACTTTGCTAAGAGGCAGTACTCCAAGGGAGGAAATGAATGACTGGATTTGTGTTGAATGAGTTTAACTTTTGGTTGCCAAACTGAGATCTGGCTGGGGATGATTAAACATGATTGATACACGGTATTTCACTCCGTATACATTTGCACCATCTCTCCACCCAGTTTCCTTTTGCACAGTGATGCAATTCAATTTGAATCATATCCGACAGTTTAAGACTGAGATCAGGTTAATAAGAAGAAATAAAATTCCAATAAATGGATGCCTTTAATGTTTTGCTCCTTAGAAAAAGACAAACTTCACCAAACCAACATAACTTAAGATTGTAGTGAGTGACCACATATGATTTGCAGGTAAATGCTCAATTATTCCAGTGACTGAATGACATTTAAGGGCTCATCATTGATTCACTTATAAGCCCTTAAATGTAAAACATATGAGATCTCTTTTGGGTCCAAAAAATAAAGGATAAATACACCACCAATGGCTGAAGGAGGAGATTTAGCCAGCAGTCATAATACAGTGTGATGTGCCTGTTAATACCAATTTCACTTGGAGCTATTGAAACAGAACAGGTTGTCATTATAGAGCTCAATCAGTAAGGACACATATGAATACTGCAACTAATCACGTGGCTGAAATACCCTACTGTAAAGAAACCCGGTAGGCTCGTTCTATACACGCCTATTTTTTTTTTTTTTTTTGCTCCGCGCAATTACGCATGAAATCTGACATGCAATGTCTGTACCGGGAATGATTTTATCAAAAGGATTTCTATTTTCTGACATGACATAAACAAACAAACAAACAAACAGCAACACCTCACGCTTGTGCTACACGGGGAAAACTGAGTGGATTACATCTTGTTTTACTCTGTTTGACAGCGGCTGACAGAAAGCATAAACCTACTCCATATATCGATCCGGTTGTAGCAATGGCAGGTTTTGTAAAATGAGGCTGTCACCCGAGACAGCAGTAGTAAAATATGTCAGGCTGAATCAGAGCGGAAAAAAAGGAGCATAGATGAGAAATATGTGCAAAATCTACAACGGTGATTTGAAGTATTTATTATTGAGATTTGCATTTAACTGCTGTTTAATAACGTGGCATGTAAAAAATATATATTCCTGTGCAAAATGGCTATTCCAAATTTACAGATGAAAGGATTGGTATCCTCACAGGTGAATCCCCAAAAGCTGTAAAGATAAGACTTGGAGCTTTCAAAGCTGCTCACACCGGCAGCTCGAGGAAAAAGCAGAGCACAAGTCGTGCCAAGACACGGATCTTACCTCCAACACACAGCAATGACATTTCTTATATGCGCCTTTGGTACAGGGTCCAGTTTCTTCACCAGCTTCCGTAATTGAGCTAATCTGTGCAATTTACAGCCCGGGAACGAGTCGCTGGGGCTGAGGTGGAGGTGGAGATGGAGAAGCCTGCCGTCGCTGGCACAGACGGGGCCTGGCAGCGCTCGTTACGCCCGACAGAAATACAAATCTTCACACTTGGAGAGTGAGCGCCAGCGTCGCTATTCCCTCTGTCTTTTTTAATGGCTGTCTGTCTAATTTTGAGACTCTTTCTCCACCCCCCCCTCGCTTTCTCTCTCAGCTCTCCGCTCCCCAACGCACAGCCATCTTGTTCAGCTTCAGCACCACCGCTGCGTGGACAGCTCCTGGCAGTGACGTCAGGGCGGTGGTGATGGTGTGAGTGTGGAGGGTGGAGATACTCAAACACCTTATTATTAGCCTCTCCCTTTATATTTCAACATATTCATCAATAATATATCAGAAACATTGTGATTATATATATATTCCAAATATTTCCCGGCCCTACTTTTAAGGAACCACCAGGATTCAAGAAGCGACTAATAATTATTAGTAAGTCAGTTAAAGCAAATTCATATTTACATATGCTGACAGCAAGTGTTAGGTACAGGGGAAGGTGTGCAGTCCCCCGAGAACACATTAATTTCACTCATCAGGCACAAGTTGCAATAACTTAATGTATATAACTATATCTGAAGTAATTTCCTAAATTAAATACAGACAAAACATTTTGCTTCAAGTTCGGTTTTTCTTCCCATAAAGAAAACATGACTTAAGACTAATAGTATATAATAATATATACTTACCTTTTTAAAGCAAGTGGGTGATGATGAAGAAAACATCACTTTACACTAACAGTTCTATATACTTACCTTGTTTTATATATATATTTACCTTTTCCGAGGCAATAGTTTTCCTAGATAGCACAACGTGTATTATTGTGCAAATGAATATCTTAAAGTAAGACAGTAATGATGATGCACATGAATGATGCAGGTGAAGTGATTTAGTCAAGTGATGGTTGACTCGAAGCAAAGGACATGCTGGTGCCCAGGTTTACAGGAGAAGCAAAAATAGGTAATTCATCATAGACTATTAATCTTTTTGCCTCGGTGTGACTGAGAATCCCACTGGCAAAATCACTGGTGCTTAATAGTGCTGCATATTTACCACAGGTCACCCCACCTTCATATTTCCAGTAAAAACCCTTCAACACTGGTACAGGATTCAAGATGTTTTCCAGTGTGGGCCAACAGCTCCCCCTCCTGGATCATTACATCCACTGCATCTGAACAGGCAGTGCTTTAAGGTCAGCTCACTAAAATCACGCAAAGACATTTTTTGGCTTTTGATTTTACATAATTTTAAGTCACTGAACTCAACAGGCCTATATTTGGAACAGGCTTTCAGTTCCTTCTACACAAAACTGTCGTTCAGTAAAGATGAGGAAATTAAAATTGATTATTTAAACCGATGTGAATATTACTTATATAAAAAACAGGCTTTGAATAACATATCAATTATGAATCATATCAATCTTCACTCTTCATCCTGTTAGAACAATACTCACAACTTAGATTAATTTTTATGGAAAACCCTTTCGGTTCTTTCTATGGAAACTGATGGAATATGAATAACTTAGAGGGTAATTGAGGAAGGGATATTCTGACTATATGACTGCTTCAGAGGAAGGGAGTCACTACTTTTCTTTCACCTCCCCTTGTTTACCAGGCTGATAAATCTCAGTGAATTATGGTCTTTTTTGGTGCTCATACTGTAGTTTCAGTAAAATGACCCGAACGATTGAATGGATGTAGCGTCTCCATATTGACAAAAGTTTAAACATTTATATATGTATGTGCGATCGAAGCAGCTAACTAACCTTAGCTCCGGTGGGTAGCCAACAACCTGTTTCATACATTCAAAGAACTTCTATAAAAATGAACTTCTTCGCAACCAGGTGTCTAACTGAGACAGACGCTTATTGTCAAAATGTGTGTCCATGCCAGGCTAGTAAAGGGGACTGGGCGTTAAATTGGGACTAGGCTTTTAATTGAATTTTTATGGTATTTATGGGAGGAAAACCTATTGTTTTGTGGTTTAATGTTTAAAAATATTCTATGCAGGATTTTCCTAAAACAAATGTAGAGACTCAGAGGAAATCCCTCTGGATCAGCACTTGTGACCCACTAGAAGTGCCTGCATTTTCTTCTATTCTGTGCTCAGGACATTTATAGGTGTGTACCCCTGCAGTGCTCAGGTGAGGTTGGAGCTTTATAAAAAGGTAGCAACCAGGTGCCAGACCGTAAGCAGCAGGCATCCAAAAGATATAGCACTAAAAAAATGCAAATATAGCGAGGCGAAGCGCCAAACAAGAGTGAATCTGAGGTTAAAGTTAACTTTTCATAACTGACAATCCTGCAGAGTATACCTTTAACTTGCGATAAGGCATTTTAAATCTGTCTCAGGACAATTTAGAAAAGCAAAATTGCACACGTTCAGGTTTTGTTGGAAACATTTTCAGCATGGTTTAATGAACATTTCAGAAAATACAAATATACTTCACAAATATATAATATTCTCACAACAGGTGAAACTGCCTGCCCATCCAACCACCCCCCATTATCAATGTAAATTCAAACATGTAAACCCCAACATTTAATTTTCACACTTTCCAGTTTCTTTTTTCATGCACTCTAAATAACACTACGTACACATTCCCCACCCACCAAATGCCAACTGGCATTTATTGTAAACTAAAAAATTAGGCTTGTCTTATTGTACAGGTCACAACAGGTTTAGGGTTGATCTAATTTTGACTTAATTTAAGCAGCTCAAAATATGATATAACATTGCATTTAATTCCTGAACTGTAAAAACCCTCCACACCGCCACAGATTTACATTCACAAAAACTCATGTGCATGAATACACATATTCTACAGAATACATATATTCATAAAGAAGAGGCATGTAGACATGGACTGTGTGTGTGGTGTTTGTACCCTTGCCTTTATTTCCTTTGATAAAGTCACATGCTCTGTTGAATGGCACTGACTTGACCTAATACCACGGAGCCAGTCACATGTCCCTCTGATAGGGGAATGAAAGTGTCTCCAGCTGCAGCCTCCTCACAACTTCTCACTGACAAGGAATTTAAGCACACAGTCAGAGAACAATTAAAACATTTAAACATAAATATTGTCTGTATATGCATATATGACAGTTGCAATCAAATTAACTGGAAAATCAAGCTCAACTAAGGTCCAGCTATAATGTGGATAATAATGGATATTTTCTCCTTGTAAGGCAGTGAGCCTTTCAAGGAGAAAATATCCAATTCTCTGAGCTGGCAAAACATCACCTTGATACTACTCAAGCATTCATCTGTGTAACGACTCAGAGGATACCAAAACAAACAGTATTATATAGCAGTGTAGTAAATAGATAATAAATTACACTCATCTAGATTCTGCACTTAAGAGGAAGGCACTGACTTCCCAAGCTGAGGATACATGATGTTTCAGATTGACAGCGGAGTATCTAACCTCATGTTTTAAAACATGCCCTCTATATATTTGTCACAGTGCAGTGCTGCTCTGATGACATGTCATGGGCAGGTGAACCATTAATATTCTCTAATTGTTTTGGGTCCTCTAACCCTACTACACTTACACTGCTGACTAAAATTTTAGGGGTGTTGATGGTGCTAATGATCGAATCTCTTGAACACACATCTCATTAACAGGTGGCATTTAGGCTGAAACTAACAATGTACAACAAGTTTATGCAGTTAAGAGAGTTTGCCGAATCCGACCTTGTACAAGTATGAGAAGTTTAGGGTCGGTGAAGCCCAATATTTAGCACTCCTACTGATGGTGAAACATATAAACCCAGTTCAGCACACAGAGATAAACATGTCTGGTTTAAGCTTATGCTTTGATGGGAAAAAGACTTTACCTGTCCAGATGAGAGAGGACTTCACAAAGCTTGGAGAGCAGTGCACGATGCTTGTGAGGGTTTCCTTCCAGCACTCCACTGAGACGACTCAGGTATGAGTCCAGGTTCCCATGAGACGCTGTCTCTCCTGTACCTGTTCACAAAAGTCACAGAGGAATTGAATACAGACTTCCTCTCAAGGTGAAATATTAAATTTAAGCAATGATATGGCAATCCAAATCTTATGAGAATTAGTGTTTTAAGGAGCATTAAGGGTCCTGTATAATATAATATGCTTATTTTCTTTAGTGTATAATTACATGAAAATAAAAATCGACGTGTTTTTGTTTCTTTAGAATGAGCTGTTTATATCTGAATAGGGAGTGGGTCCTCATCTATGAAGTCTGGCACGATGCACCGCCATGTCTCTGCAGTAGTCCCGAGTGGACAAACCAAACACTGGCTCTAGATAGAGCAAATCGCATTTTCATGCCCCTCCGTGACGAGCCAAACAGTTGGAAAAACACTGATTTTTAACATGAATGTTCTTCATGGGTATTCTTACAGATTTATAATCACCTGGTCTGTTTGTTTTGGAGAGGAAGAGACCTCTAATTAGGCTTTCTGTAAAAACATCCTGAACATCTGCATCTTAAGTTATCAGAGAAAAAAGGCGCGCGCACATTATCAGGTACTGAGCTAGGAGCCCTTCTGTGATGAACCTAACAGGGTCGGAGAAACAATGATTTGTGATGTGAAACTGCTTTATTCAGTGTTTTTTTTTTTTACCAGTTTTAATTATCTGGTGTGATTGTTTTGGAGAGGGGGATACCTCTGTGGATAATTCAGCTCCAAGTAAAAACCTTTTGAACCTTGAACACCGAAGGAATCCAAGTCAAGAGGTCACACTTTGCTCATGAGAGAAGTTTCAGCTCGTTGCAATCCTCACTGCTAGATGGCACTAAATCCCACACACTGATCCTTTAATGAATATTAACTGTCACTTCAGAACGCTATATCACCGATGCATTTACTCTAGAAAACTACACAAAATAAATCTAACACAAAAATATAACCTGATAGCGGGAGATTTATATCTCTATATCTATTTATATATCTTCAATCTTGCAATTCTCCTCTGACTAAATACAGCTGCTGACCTGGCAGGGGGACTGATGACAGACTG
Organism: Epinephelus awoara; assembly: GCA_035609425.1. Taxonomy (NCBI): domain Eukaryota; kingdom Metazoa; phylum Chordata; class Actinopteri; order Perciformes; family Serranidae; genus Epinephelus; species Epinephelus awoara. The sequence continues at coordinate 30,267,536 of CM069303.1, forward strand.
TTGACCAATGTGTGTTTGATGGCCAGCAAGTGTTGGTGAAGAGCCTGTGTACGCTTCTCATCCATCCCCAGCTCAGCCTCCAGGCGTTCTTTAGCGTTGTACATGTCTTTAATATGTCGCTGAAGCACTGCATTCTGCTCCTCAAACTCAATGTTGGCCTTACGGAGCCGTCGCAACTCAGCCTCTCGAGCTGACACCAAAAAAAAGAGGAATAAAATGAGTTTTGATGAGAATATAAGATAATCTCATGTGATAGAATCACACAAGTTGTCAAATCTTTAGTACCCAGCCATGGTAAATAGGGTTTGAGATATATCAGAATGATCATTTCCTGTTTTCAGTTTCTGTTTTACCTTTGTTCTGATCAAGGAACTCCTCTGTGAAGATAGGGATGTCGAATCTGCTTGTGAGGTCAGAAGCCTAAAGGACGCCATCAGCAAATGGAAAAGTTAGCGGTTTGAAATTTATGTGAAAATGACACTGCAAAATATACACTGAGAAGATACGGGTGCGTGATGTACCTTTGATACTGATGACTCTGAACTAGTACTGATGATAACAGATGGAGTGTCTTCTGAAAGAGAAACATGTCTGTGCTTATTACAGCTCACACGGCACAGAGTAATGAAATAAATATACAGTATCTTGTTGTTCTCCCTTGTGATGTGGAGTACATCACATATATGATGTAAGTAAAGCTCATTTGTCACCTTTCTTGATCCTCTTATCTTGTATCTTGGCACTGGTGATCTGATAGGCTTCAGTCTGCTGATACTCCTTCAGCTCCTGGGCATACTGCATCTTCTCCCGTTCCGCCTCGTCGAGGTAGCGCTGTCAGTGCACAAATAATGTTGTGCTGCTTTACCGAGGGAAAATTCTGCTTTGCTAACTGATAAGTGCTGGATTATTTGAAAACTTTGGAAACTTCCGACTTCTTGCAGCAAACAAATACAGCAATAACATCTGCAGTTTTCCTCTTACCTGGTTTCTGTGCCCAATGTGAATACCAGCCCAACTGGCCCAGCAATAAAGCATCTAAAATACCCACTGCTCACAGTAATGTGTTGTACTGAATATACTATGTCAAACAATACATGTAACATACATACATGTAAAACGTGAAGTATTACCTGTTTGTCATTCGGGGCTAATCGTGTCCACTCTGCTCCAAGTCTCTTGGTGATTTCTGGGAAAGGTAAGTCAGGGTATCTGGCTCGCATATGTTCTCGGCGTTCGTTCAGGAAGCGGACATATCCTGTTACTGGTGCCTTGGGACCATTTGGTAGCACCTTCTTTCTTTTCTTGCCCTTCGGCCAGCCTCTCTTCTTTGGCTGCAGAGGGGGAGCAACACTCGAATGAAGGTGGAGCTGCTCATTCATCTGTACTACTCCTGCTTGCTCAGTAGGGAATAATATAACTACATATGAGGGTCGCAACTAACAATTATTTTCAGCTATGTGGATGCTGCTTTATCCTGGAGTGCACATACAGATTATATTTGTAGCAAGGTACAACAACAAATTTACTTTTTTAGGAGACTGAGGTCATTTGGAGCAAACAAACAAATCCTATTATTGTTTTTCCAACCTATAATACAAAGTGTTATGCAGTATGCAAACAGTGCATGGTACAGTTGCTTCTCTGTTCAGCTTACAGCTAGACAGGCTTGACTGCTACGTATCTGGTCAAAGATTGTGGGTCAAATGCTTGTCCTGTCAAGTTTCCAAGCTGCTTACACTGAAATAATGTTGTCTCTGTTAGGTAATATATCAGTTTTGTTCCTCAGTGTGTCAACCTGTTACATCAGAGTGTGGCTTCTGCACAGCGTCAGTGTACGTGGGTGGAACACTGAATCTAAAAGGAAAGATGAATTTGTTGCACTGCATCCACTTTTTGTAGTGTCTGATGTGTTTTAAAGCATTTATAATCTGGTTCTGGGTTTTTTGTTTTAGTTAATGTTGCTTTGTATTTTCTAATTTATGTAAAGCAGTTGACATCCTAGTGGGACACAAGACAATTAGAGTAGGGCAGATAGTTTAACCCTGTAAACAAAGAGGTCAATCAGACTGTTAGTTGCGACACCGGACAGCCTTATTCCTCAACTAAAGAGGCAAAATTAAAGTAACTACGCATCCTATTAGTCCTGGTCAGATGTAGCAGTACCCACCTCTTCTTGTTGGGGTTGATCTGCTGAATGTGAAGGTCTGGACTGCTGTGCTGCATCACTCTGCTCCTGTTTGATGCCCCCCATGATCTCCGTCCGTGAAACTGGCTGTAATTGTGAAAATGGGTTTTAATCCGTTGGATTTATATCATGGGATGGAGGCTGCGCAGAATAACACGGAAGAAGCAAAGAAAAAAGAAAAAAACAACGGTAAAATTCCGCATTATTTTTCTGGCTGGGATACCGCTCATTAGCTAACCTGACTGTTAGCAGTTGAATGCGGCTAACTGTTCACACACAACACAACCGATAATATCCCACAGAAAAGCTAATTTAAACTGTTCAGTATTCACGAGGGAAAAAAATAGAATACATAAGAACATGTAATCGTGCAGACAACAATGTTAAGACACCCAGGACAGTGTGGTTTTAGAGAATTATTTCTACTTTTTGTGATAAACGTCTTTTTACTCACCCGATAATGATTCCTCGCTAAACAGGAAGTTAACTCATCCTGCCACCTGATTGGTCGGAACGGAGAGTCCTGATTGGTTGGCTGGATTGCCCTCTAATCCCGCCCTAAAATGAAGGACACCACAAAACGGAAACGTAAATAGAGTACAAGTAAAGTACCTCAAAATTGTAATTGAGTACAATACTTGGGTAAATGTTAAGCAGTTATTTTTTTTTTTTTACCATTGACAGTCCCTGACGAGTTTCAACTATTTATGAAATCCCGGAAACGAGGAAACAACCAAAAAAAATAAATAAAAAAAATCAATCAAATAAAAAATAAAAAACTGTGACAATCTTTGTACTCTATAGCTTTAAGTAATAAAGTGTATTTTTACACCTTTTAATTTTTTTTTGTTTTTATGATTCACTACATGTAAGCATTTGCACTGTACTATTCTTTTTATTTGACCATGTATTTATACATATTTTGTTATAAGATGAAAAACATCTTTTTATCACGCTTCTTGATATGGATGCTTTTCTGTTATTGTTTACATTAAACTTTGATCAAGTTTAATCAAAAGGCACGATGACTGTTTTACTTCAACACGCCAAAATTTCTACACACGGTCCCAATTCAATAGGGCGTTTCTGCCAGAGCTTTATTTTGAAGTTCCTAATCGGATGCGGTCATTTGGTATAAAGGCCCTGCACGGAGCTGATGGTTGTATATAAACTAAATTTGATATGTGACATATGAGTGAAGCATTATCACGCTTAGTTTATCCAGTCAATGTATCAGATGCGCCAAAATCATTCATTAAATTAAAAAATAGACTCTACCTTATTTCATTTTCTATGGAAATTCAAGTGTCACTAATTAAACAGAAAAATCTTATGTAATTCATACAGTCAAGAATGCTTGATTGCGCTTAATTATCATTCATTCTAATATTCAAGTTGAACTGGATTAAACATTAAATTAGGATATTAAGTAGTAAATTAACTTTGTTTACAAAATGGCCATATAAAATGTCTTAAATGTGAATGTGATGTATATTAACTCCCTCTCCAGTTGTCTAACTCTCCCAGGCAGGCTCTTTTATGTTGGCTTCTTATATAAACACAATATTTCTCCCCATAAACATTTGATAGGGAATAATACAAATATAGAGTGTGAAAGTAAATCAATCTTCTGTGATAGTTGGGCCCAAAATAAAATAAACAAATAGATATAAATCTGAATCCTTTTATTTCACTGTAGAAAATACTACAGCTAATCTATTTTGCAATGCCGCAAAGTTTCAGTGTGTTGTGTGACTCTCCGTGACCACAGTATGTTACTACATGACTGTGTCTTAAATCACCCCCCTTTTTCACTCATTCATCACACTCCCTATATCATGTACACATGCACTGTGACTCAACTTCACACTCAGAGGTCAGACACTGACACAATGGTAGATAGTAAATATAGTGCACTACAAAGCAAACAGTGAGTGATTTGGGACACAGCCCCAGTCTAGTTGGAGAGTTTAGAATAGTAAGTGTTTACCGCCCTCCACTGGTCCCAGTGACTAACTTCAGCAAAACGTTAGATTAAGTAAAACCAATCAATGCAGGCCTGGTAGCAAATACACGTTGAAACAAACAGAAAATATAATTTAAACAATAACTTGAATTGATCTGTTCTCTGTCAGACAGGCTACATTTCTTGACAAGCACATCCTAATATCAACTTGCACACACAGATGTTGTATTATAATATATATGGTTAAAACATTAAGTTATAAAGAAACTGGAAGACTGTTGGATAATTCTCTTATTTGTGTGCTTTGAATACTCAGCTGTTTGGTTTCTCGTGTGTGAGCATAGATCTCACAGAACAATTTGGTCCAGGTTGGGTTGGGCTGGGCTTGAACCCATGGATGCACGTTGGCCAGCAGCCAACACAGCATGTTTGGTTGACCTGAAGGATCGAGTCCTGCAATGATTTCAACTGTGTGTGGTGCAGAGGATCTGAAACACATGAGACTCAGAGTAGCTCAGAGACCACCTTTGGAGAGATTTGGGAGATCATGCTCACCTGTCTGGAGCTGGTGTTAGAGTTTCAGTACCAACATGGGCATCTTCGTTCTTTCGGATTCTCAGTTTACAATGATATTTACAGGAACCTGCAAATGTTGGGCATTTAAAAAAAGAAATCCTATTCATCTACTAGTCAGCGACTAAGTGTTTCCACGTTTTCTAGTTGTAGCCCTCCATCCTTGACTCCTACATCTTTAGAGGACCACAATGGAAATGAGCCAGGGACTTGTTCCATCCTTGGACTACACCATATAAACCATGACCACATAGCAGGGATGTCAATGATTTTATAAACTCTATTGGCGAAAACAAGAGCGTTTTCATTTGGGAGCTTGACAGATTTAAACCCAGTGCTAAAAGGGGAACTTATACTGTGAATGAGGATAAAGGAGTTGGTTACAGCACAGTTTCTTCTTACATTGCTTCCATCAGTATTTCAAACTGATCTGCTGTCAACACCAAAAATATTGACAGATTTGTGTCCTTATTGGTGTCAGCAGTCTCAATCTGTGTGTAAATGTGCGATTTGAGTATAAAACACCTTCCAATAATACAAAGTAAATTTGTAAACTCAAAATATATTTTTAAACAAACAGGTCTGCAAATACACAGGTTCCACAGAATCTGAACATATTTTACGTATACAGCTTTCTTAGTTATTTGTAAAGAATGGGCAATTATGGATCTCAGTTCTACATTTTATGGATTTACTTTTGTAAATGTGGAATGTGTAAAAAAACAAACTTAGCAATAAGAATAATCCTGTGGAATGTGTATTTTATGTTAAGTATTTTCTCTTTCATAGGTGTTTTATATATAAAACTACAATTTTGCAGATTGTTTTCATTAACAGGAGTCATGCTTAGCTCACAGAAAACATTTCCTGTGACTACTTCATAGTAAAAGTCAACTTCTTTTGCCAGTTATGCTTTTATTGTGAAGCTGCAGCAGTAGCAAATTTGTTTGCAATAGCAGGAACTTAATACAGCTCTCTAGAGATACAAGCATCATATATGAATATCATTTCTTGATCTTGTCCGGTGTTGTCACAAGTTACACGACCAGTAGGAAAATTTCCTGACTGTGGCATCCTAGTAGCCACAATAGACTAATTTTAGCAATGATGGAAAAAGTTCTTACTTATCCCCTTTAAAAGACAAACTTAAAAAAAATTAAAAAAACAACAGCCATAACAATTCATTTTTATTTTCTTTTATTTATCGTTTACAATTTTTGTAGGTGTTTATTCATTATTGTCAATCCTTTTGGCAAACATTAGTGCTCACTGTTCTGTACAGTCCAGTCCCACAATGTAGATTTAATTTTTTGGGATGGGAGGAATGAGGCAAGAGCAAAGTGGGGTCCAGGCGTTTACAATTTGTCCAGGTAGTTGTCCAGTGCTGGAATACCTTCCTTGAGACCCTTACGTTTGCGTGTCTCCGTGACGACGATACCAGGCCTGGATGTGGCATCGAATGGGTCTCCGGGGAGGATCTGCCAATGGTCAAACACACACTGCGGGAAGGCCTGGCCACCAGTGTTGGAACGAAGGTCAGCTGTGAAACCTGGGAACGGGCAGTGCAAAGCATTTTAAATACAGTTTATATTACACTGTAGGTAAAAGGGCTGCAATGAGCCGTAGTGAAGTGGTCACAAATGTGGGAGTGAACATTTGTTTTCCTTTGTTTGATAGGTGCTTTCAATATTATATAGTAGCTTAAACTACATACTCTGGGTTTGTAGGGCACTAAAAAAAAAAAATGCATGTGCCTGAACAACCCTTTGGTTTTAAACAGACGAAAAACAGCCACAATAAGATCATTACTTGCCCCTGGTGGAAAAACTGCTGTTCAAAGTATCTCTAGTTTTTAGTTTAGGTAGCAAAGTACTTGATGTAGTTAAAAAAAAGGTCTCTTGGGTTTCAGTAACATTATGTCCGGCCTTTGTTACAAATTTAGACCAATTTCTACAATCCAACTGGACATCAATACAATGAAGAACAAAAGGAGGGCAAGTTGTGTTACTATTGTTTCTGCTGAGACCATGCTATGTCTGAGAAAAATCTGCATTAACTAAAGGAGTGTGAGTGTTGTACACTTGACTGCTTAAGACTACATGTTCAAATCAGTTGACAAAATGACTTACCAAATGACTCCATGACAGGCAGATAGGCCTTGGTGACGCGCATGGGTGTTCCTGTGACACTGAGCTCCTCAAACACGTGGCCACGCCTCCTGTTTAGCACACCATAGATTCCACCCAAAGCAGCTTCAGGACACTGAAGAAGAAAGGAAATACTGAGTCATACAGACATCACATGCACTTTTGAAAGGACATGCAAGCCAAGGATGGAAATAATAATTCTGGTAAACACAGGTCAACGTCTAATGCAATAACCTTTGCAACATCTGTGCCCTGCCAAACCTGGATGGGTTGGGTAAATAAAACAAATCAATTACAAAATATATCTCCAGTGGCAATTACCTGGATCTCCACCAGGTAGACAGGCTCCATTAGTCTGGGCTCAGCTGTGAGCTCACATGCATACAGAGCTCTGCGAGCTGTGGGAATAATCTGACCGCCACCACGGTGAATAGCATCTGTATGCAGAGTCACATCATGGACGTTGAAGCGAACGGCACGCATGTTCTCTTCACAGAGGACACCCTGAAGACAAAATTGAGACATCAATTGTAGATTTTTGAAAAAGCATTTCCAGGAAGAAAACCACTAGCTTTTTAAACCAACAACCTGATACAAGATCTTTCCACAGCCTGACACTGTTTTAGCTGAGTGCAATGAACAGCTATAGCTTGCTTAATCTGGATCCCGTACCTCCTTGGTTGCCCACTGGAAGCCAGCCACGACGCTGTCCTTGATCTCATTAAGGTACTGTACTCCCTTGGTCACATCCACCAAAAGGTTGGGGCCAGTTCCGTCAGGTCCAAAGCACCAGATCTTTCTGGCCTCACTGACATCCCATTCATACTTTTCAGCAAGGTAGCGGGCGCGGGCCTTCAACTCCTGACGATTGGACACATCACCTTTCTCAATATCCTCTGCCAGGCCGTCTGCGAAGGGACAGGCCTTCATGAACAGACGATTGTGCTTGTTGGGTGACTTTGACAGACACATGACACTTGAATCTGTGCTGACGGTCTCCCTGTAGGACACCACTGGATCAGATTTCTTAAAGAAAAAAAAGGAGGGGGTTCAATGCAGAAAAGTTCACTTTATGGGATAATACCAGAATGACATCTTTCACCCTTGCCCATTCAATTATTCAATTTTAATTACCTTGAGTGGAATGCAAGCATGATCCTCCTCCAGATCCTTCAGACAGATCTCCAGATGCAGCTCTCCAGCTCCAGCAACGATATGCTCTCCAGATTCCTCAATGATGCACTGCACCATAGGATCGGACTTGGACAGACGCTTCAAACCCTCCACCAGTTTGGGCAGGTCAGCAGGGTTTTTGACCTCCACAGCAACTCTCACCACAGGGCTGACACTGAACTTCATCACTTTCATGTTGTGTGCATGCTCGAAGGTGGTGATTGTTCCAGTCTTGACAAGGAACTGGTCCACTCCAACCAGACCCACGATGTTACCGCATGGCACATCTTCAATGGGCTCAACATAACGACCCATCATCAAAATGGTCCTAGAAAAGAGCAACGTGTGTGAATGGCAGGAAAAATATAAATGTGACAAATATCTGATAAACTGATACCAATACACCATAACTAACTGATGGACAGACGTTGAAACCAACCTCTGAATCGGCTTCAAGTAGAGGTCGTCCTTCTTTCCAGGGACATAGTTTGGTCCCATAATGCGCACTTTCAGGCCAGTGGAGACACACCCAGAGAAGACGCGGCCAAAAGCATAGAAGCGACCCTTGTCATTGGTGGGGACCATCTTTGAGATGTAAACCATCAGGGGACCCTTGGGGTCGCAGTTCTTAATAGCTGGTTTTAAAAAAAAAAAAAAAGGGGGGGGGGGGGGGGGGGTTCAACTACTAAGTCCAATTACCACAAACCCAAGCCAAACCTAGCTTACTGCCCAGGTCTCACCATGAGCAGTCGTTTTAATTATTCTTGTGCTGTGCATGGTCAAACATATTTCTGTGCAATTTAGCTTCATACCCATGGCGGCCTCATCGTCTCCAGGTCCTTCATACAGCAGCTCGCAGCGGTACTTCTGAGAAGTGACGGGGGAAGGCAGGTGGATGGTGATCATTTGCAGAAGGGCTTCTCCGGCGGGCAGCCAGCGGCGCATCACAGCCTTCAGGAGAGGCTTACCCTCCTTGTCCTTGTCGTCAGTATCCAACTTGATTTCCAGCTTCTGGATCAGCTTGTCAGTTTCCTCCTTCTTGAAGTTCATGATGGCGTCAAACACCTGAAAAGAAAGTAAATTCAATTAGCTGAAAGCAATTTCACGTGACCAAGGCAAGGATGTCAAAGCAAGCCAAGTATTTGTGCCCTGCTCAGAATGAAGGTTATCATCACTGGTTACTCAGGTCAAAGTGAAGAATTTTCAATCATCACTTGCAGGCTCACACACCAACATATTTTTCTCAACATTTACAGATACTGAATAATTGTTCTATCACTTTGTTGTTTAAACTACGTTGCTTTGTTTTGTAACTGCACTGTACCACAACAACATCTAAAATAAGATCAGTAATGTTACCTTGAAGATGGGGTCCAGGATAAGAGCAACAAAGGTGCGGGGATACTTTTTGCCATCAGCTCCACCAGAGTTTTTATGGAACTTTCCATCGGTTTGACTGAAGTACCTTAAGTGGTAAGGTGGAAATACAATAGTCAGATAAACAGCTGTGTCAACAGGACCAAATTCTGCCCAAAAGTCACAATTATTTTAACACAAAATACTTTCTGTATGCCCCCATCCTCTATTGAATGCGAGTTGTGTGTAATGTCTATCTCTGCTATTTAGCTCAGTTCCCCAATTACATACACCTAAATTAATAATCAGTTTGAGAGACATACCTGTCACCCCACAGCTTCTTCATCATATCTTCCACCTTCTTGCAGTGCTCAGCCGGGGTCATCTGGGTGTTGCCCTTGGCAGCAAACTTGGCTGCATACATCTCAGCAAACTGCTTCAGGGTGAAAGCCCAGCCATGGAGTCCTGAACCAAAGCCCACAGTACCCATGCATGGGTCGACCTTGAAGAGTTGACAACATACCACATAAGGACTTGTGTACATTCTTAGGGTTTTTTCAATTAAGGTTTTGGGTAAACATGTTTCGTTGTATATGCTAATTTTAATTTGAACACATGACAGTGATCCAGACACAGGCCAGTTTGTTGCATTCAAGATAAAAGGCTCAGCCAGCCACTCACCATGAGGTTGCCCATGGGTCCATTCTCTTCTTCTCCGTAAGTGCAGATGATGACGTTGACTGACTCCACAATACGCTGGAAAGTCTGGTAAAGGTCTTCAGGTTCAAGCTGCAACTCAAGCAAGGCACGGTCCATCTTGTTCATCATCAGGACTGGCTTGATGCGCTCTGCAATGGCCTGACGGAGCACTGTCTCAGTTTGCACACAAACACCTGACAGGGACACACAATGAGACTATTCAACCCGTGGGAAAGCAGACCAAGGTATTAGTCATTTCACATAACCAGAATAGGAAACATAGTATTAAAGACATTGGCAATAATTTACATAACAAAAATAGTTTGTTTTCCTTTTACACATTTTAATGGAAATGTACTGCTTCTTACAAAGAAAAAGAACACTTTTTTTTTTAACCTTGTGGACTTTGAATAAATGTGCCAGTGAGAAATGGAGAATCTAGTTGGAGTATGCACATCGGCTTCTGACAACAGTACAGCCTTGTACTTACCAGACACACAATCCACTACAACCAGGGCTCCGTCAGTGACACGGAGAGCAGCAGTCACTTCTGAGGAGAAGTCAACGTGTCCTGGTGAGTCAATCAGGTTGATCAAGAAGCCAGCACCATCCTTGGACTGCTTAATGAAGGCCAAGTCATTTTCGGACAGCTCGTAGAAAAGGGAGATGGCTCTGCAAGACAGGACAACTTGTTAAAGATTTCAAATGTCACTAAACTAAAAATTCTCACTCAAACACTGCCCAATTACAAAAAAATACAACACCAAAACAAAGTAATAAATGAAGAAAATACAATGCAATTCACAAATTAATTTTGTTGCATTTGCTTAGCCAAGACAGGAATGCCCAGACTGAGTCATAGCTTGGTGTGTACACAACACACAAGAGAGTGATGTCAGTGTCTATGCTCATCTTGGGCTTTACTCTTAGTGAGTGACTGCAAATGGTGGAACGAATACAGCAATATTTTGTTGTCCTTGTCAATATAGTGAAATAACTAACAGATGTTCAGTATGTGACTGAAAAGGTAAACACATCTTTCCAACCAGGATTATACCTGATTGTGTGTTTGACTGGTTGAAATAATTACAGTGAGAGCGCCAAGGAAGGATAAACCTTTTACTGCAAATACATCAAAAGCCACAGTTTTAGAGTGCAGTTGAAAACATAAGATACTTACGTTGACTTGATGGTAATGCAACGTTCCTGTTCATCTTTGCGCGTGTCGGTAAAACGGGTCTCTCCAGCACGAGCTGAGGCAATGATGCCAGCCTTTGACACGAGGGAGTCTGTCAGGGTTGACTTTCCATGATCGACGTGCGCAATCACAGACATGTTACGGATGTTGGCCTTCTTGTCCATGATGGCACGGATCTGGTCGACGGTAAAGTTCACCTGGGGGAGAGAAATCAGATTAGAACGTATACAAACAAAAAAACATGTATGACCTCACCCATGAAAAAACACTGCCTGCATGTTAACCAGTCTTTCCAACTTACAATGTAGAACATTCATGTTTACTATGCACTTCTGATAAGCTATGGGTGTTACTGGCGTCAATGCGCTTCACGTAACAGCAGCTGCACCCACAGCATATCAAGAACTCCTGCTGACTCAACGTTAAATGCTCTGCTCTTCTACCCAGGGCGTCATCCACCATCACCACAGCTGACGTTACTGCCATCTCTATGAGACACTTTCACAACCCTTGTCTGTATTAATCAATATACCAATGGATAATAATGTGCCTTAGTATATTGACAACATACCCCACTTAGCGTTAGTAAACTGAGATTCACACTAGCAGCACCCGGCATAATATGTCGGCATAAATAGGCCACGTGTACAGACTCTAGCACTAAGCTAAATGCTAACATTAGCTTGATAGTTGAACTAGCCGGCCGGGCCGACAACGCGAAATGCCGGCAATTTATTCCCTAGCCCGTTACAACATCAACAACACGACAATAACCCAACCGTACACTATACTTAAAAACTAACCCGTCATACTGCAGATAATTTTAGATTAAAACGGTATAAACTAAGATTTGCGGTGCAAGAGCTAATGTTGGAGCAGAGAGGCGCCGCTACAAAAGTTAGCCAGCCCAACACCGCAACGTCACCTAACGTTATCCATGTCAACCTTTACAGAGTAGACTCAGTCGGCAAATAACCCCTAAAACGTCAATAACGTTACATACTATATGTCAAGCTTAGGAACAAACACTAATTGCTGGAAGAAACAAATCAGAGTCGGGTTTCTAGAATCTCTGTGGTTCTGTAGCACTAGCGGTACGGCTGACAGAATGGCTGCCATTTTGATCAAAGCACAATCCAACGGAGTTGACATGCAAGTAGCTTAACATCCGTAAAATGCTCGTCGGGACATTAATATTAACGTAAAGGACACCTTGTCTGTCTAATAATTCGTTAATTACTTAGAGAAATCTCATCAACTCACCATTTTGACGGATGGTTTTGGATCCGCTTCGTGGCGAAAGAGACAGGAAATTTTACACTGCCCACCTCACGAGGGCATAGGCAGGGAAGAGGCCGCTGACGTCAGAAAATGGGGATTTATAGTACGTGCGTCAAGCTTACGTGTTCACGCACTGATGTTACGCACATCCATGACTATGGCACGCTGAAACTCCATGGGCACACTGCTGCTGCTGCCCAATGACGCAGGTTTACTTGTCGACAGAGTTTGTAGTTATTCTTTACATCCTCATAACTTCCTCCTGACTACATAGATAGATAGATAGATATGTAACATGTAAAATATGCTTACTTTTATTTGTATTTCTTTCTTTACTTACTTTTATTTTTGTTCATTTATTATTATTATTATTATTATTATCGATTTATCTATCTATCTTGTTTTTTATTTTATTTTTCACGAAATGCTTTGGCAATACCATACCTTTGTTCATGCCATTAAAGCTATTTGAACTGAATATATATATGTATATATATTTTAATTTTCTTATTCGTAATGAAATATATCCCAGAATACAATACCACCATCATAAAACAAATGTGCAAACTTGTTGAATGCAGTGAGGTAGAATGGATGGATAAGATGTACAAATTTGCCATGTGCAAGGTCACTGAGGAGCAGCATAGTGAAAACATAGTGGAGTTTGGTTTGGACAGGAAATTATAAACCTGACAGAGTACAGAGTTATTGCTTTTTTTTTTTAATAATATAAGAATTTATTAAATTGTGTGATTTTATTTTGCACAGCAGTTGATTTTATGATATTATATATAATATTATCTTGTCCTTTTAATAAAAAAATCACATGTTAGAACACCTTCCCCTTTATAGTCAGGGGTCGGCAACCTTTACAACCAAAAGAGTCATTTTTGGCCAGAAAAGAAAAAAGAAAAGAAAATCTGTCTGGAGCTGCAAAACATATTTGAGCCTTATAATATCAGTAACAAAGCCTATTAAGTCTCAATCACCCTTTAGATATTACTAATAGGTGTAAATGGACATTGATTGATATGTTTTGCTACAAGGTGACTACTCTGCAGTGGCCTATTTATAATAATTTGGTAATTTTACTTTGCAGCATTAGCAGTGAAAGCAAACACACTATCCAATTCCCAATTTTCCTCCTAGACTTTTCGTTCTTAGGATTTCGGATCCATAATTAGTCTTAAGACAAGCCACTGCTGTTAGGGTTCAGGAAATTTGTAGAAAAAGGTGCTTGGCCATAACATTTGAAAATCAAAATATTAGAAAAAAGAATTTCCATAGAATTTTTGTCAAAGCCACAGGGAGCCTTGGAGGGGGCCTTGGGGAGCTACATGTGGCTCCAAAGCCTCAGGTTGCTGACCCTTGCTCTAAGTGGCTGTAGCTTCACATATTTATCTGAATTTAATTTTGGGAAACCTAACAGCTTCAACAAAGCCCTTAAATGCAAGGGTGTCAAACTCGTTTTAGTTCATGGGCTACATGCAGCCCTGTTTAATCTCCAGTGGGCCGAACCAGTAGAATCATTGCATAATAACCCCTTCGAACTTTTGTAGTGTCAAGAAGTACATTCTGAAAACGTTTATCCATTTACAAAACAAATGATGAGCAACCTACAATATCCTAAGAAAAGTATGTGCAAATTCACCAGTATGTCTCAGTTTTTCCAAATTCAGTCAGTCTGATACAAAGTCTTTTGTACTGAAACTGCTGGTTGACAATATTTTGGCTGCTGGCTTTTCTTTTTGGGGTGTTTCCATTTGGTCTGAATCGTAACACACAGTTCTGGCACAACACAATAAATCCAACATGTCAGGGATTACATGGCTGTATCAAGCAATCTTCTCTGTTTGATCAGTAACTGCACCTGCTCTGCGGTTAATCCTTGACGGAAAGAGCAAACCAAAACTAGATTATTATGTAACTACGTGAAATCTCACATTATTGTGAGTATAAAATGATCACTGAGGAATATTTATGTTGTGTTCTAAAAGGGAACTCTGGCCCAAATCTGTCATGTCTCTCTAAACAAGGAAGTGGACAGTGGACCAAAACTCAAAAGTGTGGTTGAAAAGATTAATAATGATAATAGAATAATAATGATTATTTAGGGCACAGAGACTGGTCCAGAACGTACCAAATAAAAACAGACAACCGGCTATGTACAAAAATATGACATAATAAATACAAAATAAAAAAGACAGGAAATACCCGACACTACATTATGCAGGTTCATAGAAAAAGGACATAATTCAATAAACAAGCTGGAGAGCCAGTGGCCCCACAGTCTCTATGAAAAGCTGACTGAGCTGAGGGTTGGCCAAGGCCTGGATAATACCATTTTCTGAGACAGAGAGCCTGCACATATATCGATATATAGGATTTTGTATTAAAGCAGGGCAGGGAAGCACACCAACATTTACAAACATTTGGCTGGCACTGCACCATCGTGGAAGATCCATAATTACAGGCCACATTAAGTCGTTGCATGTCCTCGTGTAGGAGCACCACAGGTGGGCTGTATATAGCAGGGTACATTATTGAAATGTGAGGAACAATCATTAACTAATGATAAAGAAAACACCAAGAACAGCATATTTATTTAAAAAAATGGGGGAATTATTGTTGTGTGGGGCTCGAGATGCAGCAGAGCACTGATGCATTGCATTGGTCCCCTGCAGTAGAGACATGAAGGTAGTGGAAGGCTTTTATTTTGACAAGGTTAAAGACATGCACACCTTTAATTGATGCAGAAAAGGCCCACACAAGTGAATAAGAATTCACACGAATGCAGGGAATTAAGCGTTTGATGCTTAAAATTTTCTGGCAGATGGACCCCCTGACCCAATGTTTGACATGTGTCCCCAGTGATGAAACAGAACCTTCATCTTGGTTGCCGTCACATATTATGTGGTGTTGGTCTTGAACTTTTATTGATTTTCTCAACAAGTAGAACATCAAGATAGTATACTTAACACACATATCTATGGCATGAAAAGAAATGGAAAGAAAAATAAAACACAAAGGACTGATGACTGCAGAGGGTTTTATGTGTGTCGTAGTGAGCTGTGGATCTATAGGTCCTTTCACGTTGCTTCTGAAGTCCATCTCAAGATTCTTAAAAAAGTAGGTATTTTACAAATATGGCCTTCCACAGTTGTTGCTCCTCATGATAAACATCAGAAAGGTTAGGCTGCTCCCTCCATGGAGATCATCTCCAGAAATGATTGAGGCCAAAGTTCCTCTTTCAGCTGGGCTGCATAAGTCTTTTAGCGGTCATGCATCCAGTTGTTACAATTTGTGTATTGTGTTTTGATCAGTTTCCAGTATAATTGAAAATACATAATGCTGGGTTACAGTGAACAGTGTAGCCAATAATTTTCTCCAGGGATTGTGTAACATTTTCCCAGAGGGTTTTAATCTTAGGACAAGGCTATACCATATGATAAAAAGTACCTTTATCTTGTTTGCAGTGCCAACAGTTCCCCCAGCAGATGGTGCCCTAGCTTCACTTCCAGAAACTCCAGCTTTCAGCTCACCAGCACCATAAAACAAAGGTAACACTCAGCTGTGTTATCGAGATAATCATTTCACCCTATACTGAATTAAACAGTGATTATGTTCCACTCAAGAGGTTAACTTTACATTTCTTCACAGGCTCTATTAGGGTAAGAGAAAGCCCTTTATGTCTTCTTTAATCATGCTGGAATTTATGTGCCATTAGCGTCCAATTAAACTACCCCAACTAAAAGACTCTTGTGTAGATTTAATTGAACCTGATGTACATTTGCTTTATAACCAATGCTTTCCTCAGCTGTGTGGCTGTTAAGTACATATAAAGTGAGGGAGAAGCAACAAAATAAGCTGTGTGAAGAGCTTATGGTTTGGTGGAGAGGGAAATCACTGAGGGCTGCTGTTTTGTTTGCCTTCAACGGATGTGTTTGCCTTAAACTCTGTGTATCAATAAACAGAGGGATTGACCAAGAGTACCGTTCTATATCAAAAATGATTTTCAGGAATCAGGAAATTTCTTAATTAGAACGCAGTCTTCAGGTGAATGGGTTTCCACTGCCCTATGTTATAATACTACATACAGTATATAGTCTCCATACTGCATAATGACATATACTCTCCATACATTCAGCAAAACATAGGTTAAACATTGGGAAACTTAATCAACTGCAATTCATTTTTCTGAAGAGGTTTTTCTATAGGAATTCAATTCAACACCAGGGTTACCTTCAGCTGAAGTTTTCATAACCATGGAAAATGAAGTATGCCTGCATAATACCCAAGGATACATGCATCAGGAGGGTCCTTGACTAAGATGCTTCCTATGTCATTGATAATAAATTGAATTACTTTACTAGTTTCCTTACAGCACATAGAATGCAGAGTACAAAGTTTTTCTTTGTGGATTGTTGAATTTCACTTATGAAGCGATTACCAAGTTATACCATTTTTTCACCAAAGTTAGTGTGTATGTGGGTTTTTTAAATGTGGGAAAATCATAGACTCTAAAAGTAATGAACGTAGCTACTGTGACATCATCTATTGGTTTGCAGATCCCTGTTTTCAAGCCGTTTTGACCGACACCATCGTGGATTTTTGGAGCCCCAAGTGACCATATTTGGATGAGAGGACAGAGCTGTGGAAGAGTGAGGGGTGGGTCTGATTGCAAAGCCGAGGACACTGTCCACACACAGCCTGTCACTCAAAGCAGCCCGGCCTTGACTACACATAACACATTCATTATTTTTCAAGTAACAAACACTAAACAATTTAGGGTGGGACAAAAGCCATTTTGTCTGACATGCGGCAAAGGACCACTGCTTGGGATCAAACCTGGCCACTGCTGAGGACCAAGCCTACATGAAGCACAAACTCTACCTGGTGAGGTAGAGATCATCCCAATTATGCAATTAAAGCCTTAATTAAACATAAACAGATGGATTATATAAAAATTCACCCCCTAGTTGTCATGAAGTTATGTAGACCAAAACCCTTTTTTGTACCAGGCTGTAAACATGAAGTAAAATTGGGCATTTTAACATTGGTGTCTATGAGGATTGGCTCACTTCCAGAGCCAGCCTCAAGTGGCCGTTCAAAGAACTGCAATTTTTGGCATTTCCATGTTGGTTTCATTTTTCAGCCCTGGAGGTTGCCACTCGGGAAAAACAAGCCTGGTCTCACTCCGAAGTGGTTTAAAACCAACGCTTGGGCAGTGACTTGCGGCGTCAGAAACCAACAAAAAATGGTGTCCTTTAATATCGGCATGATGTGCTGCCTGTTGCTGTTATAGTTTATAGTATAGCTGGGAGTGTCGGGAGTTTTTTCCAACACAGAGCATTAATTTCAACTTTAGAATTACAACAATATTTAGCAAGTAGAACGAGACGTGCTTTCCGGCCACCAGATGGCGCTATTTTGACCGTCTCATTAGAAATTGGAATTGGAATTTATCCACTTTAGTAAATAGTAGAAAGCAGTATGGAGCCCAGTAATTATGCTACAGGGGTTTCGTTTTTTAATCTGTTACCTATTCATTCTCTCTTTCAAACGTCATACCTTCTAATTTTGAATGATGTTTAAGCATTACTTTGATGTATGGAAATTTTGGTGTGGCGTGTCATTGTATCATGCCTGTAAAGGGGTGAAAATCAACATGTCCACACAGGCATTGTATTTCCATCACTGCCAACTGGGGGCTATCGGAGCAAAAGTTTACAAATATCTGTGACTACTGCAGGTTCATTCGTCCCGGGAATTAATGCCGATTGTAACATTTCCCACTGAAATACAAATGCCAGATGTTGGTGAATTCAAATAAACACTAATATTTTGGCTAATATCTATGAACAGATATCTGCATATGAATGTAGATTCATAAAAAAAGCCAATATAAACCTGAGCTGTCGTCAGATGTTAGCCGATGGCTCCTAAGATTGCTTTCTGGCCAATCTTCCGCCTTGCCACATGGACTGTTTACCTGCTTCTCAAGCGTGACTGGTCAATACTACTGGGACTACAAACAGACGAAACCAGAATGCTTCTGACGCCAAAATCTTGTTCCATTGCTAACACATTCTGTATACATTTGCAGATATACGTTAATACAGATTATTACCACGTAACACCACCTTGCAGATGTGTCACTTGTAAGTAACAAGTGTCACTAAATCAGATGAAGCCTTGACTTAACACGAGTGTTCAAATCATACTTCACCTACACCTTTCATTATAGATAAAAAGCACATTTAACTTCATGCCACAGCAAATCAATATTTGTGAGACATTTCATTGCATCTGTGTGGTGCAGTTGTATGTCAGCTGTGTCACTATGGTAGAAATGAATAGGTGGATGAGTAACAAAGACAAGATGATTCAATTCTCATCGGTAAATGGGTAAATGCAAACATTATTGCGTGCACAATGCTGAAGTATTTTTCTTTGCTGCAATGGCAGAGGTCAGATTAATAACTTCCTGAGGATTCACACACCATTGTGTGATGAATTGTATAGACAGTGTCACTGAAGCGCTCTCTGAAAGGCATTAAATTGTTCTGAGTCATATTCTGGGAGGAGGCTGGGGGTGAGGGTGGGTTCAACAGGAACAGGGCTAGAAAACAATTAAAAATACACAGACGCGCTCAAAAATACAAACAAACAAAGTAAATTGAACAATTTTGACAGTGTTAATTATCTGTGAGAACAGGAAGTAAACTGTGTAAAATTTTCTCATTTAACGCCATCACACCTGATCTGCTTGTCTAGCCTTGTGCTGTCGCTCTCAGCGCGCTGTCATATCTGAAAACACTCACACAGAATGATTGACAGGGAGAAATGGCAGGCTGCTCAGCCTGAGTAATTGAATATGGATTGAAATGACACCAAATTTTTTAGAGGGGTATGATATTCCCCACAACCCTCCCTGGGAATGTGTCTTGTTAAAATTCAAAGTTGTTGTGCTTACGTTAAGTTCTGCTGCTATTTTGTGTGACAGAAAGAGACAGAAGTCTGACACACCGTATCCACATATTTGCTTCAGTCTGATCCCCAGAAATGCATGCAGCCCTGGAAGTTTTGTGATTTATCCAGAGTCTCCCTCTCTTGTCTTGATCCTTCCCCTCATCTACTCCTCATATGAGAGCCCTGACATCGTACAAACATGTCAGTGGTCTTGAAAGCGTTGCTGGGGAGAGGGATGTCCGCAACCCAAGCCCTGGTTAAGTGGATGAAAATGGATGGATGGATAGTTTACAGTCAATCAATCTCCTGAAAACAGGGGCAATACCTCATAACATTGTTTTTTTTATGTTTATTGATTTTTTTTTTTTTTAGAGGAAAACAATACATATAACATAAAACAGAATATACAAACAAAACAACTCAACTGGACTGACAGATCAAACATCTATAAAGGGAAGAAACTCAGGAATTACACCATAACTAAAAGAAGGAAAATGTTAATCCCCCACTACATAAACCCTCTTGTAAGAATAGTTGAAATATCCAATCCGATATAGGACATAAAAGGCTCCCATGTTTTATGAAACACATCATCTTTCAAGTGCAGGATACAGCCAAATAATCCAAGGAAATATAATCAAGTATGAGCTAATGCCATTGTGTTGTAGCTGGGATTCTGTCTGATATCTAGTTCAGAAGTAGGCTATACACTTTCTTGCACAGAGTGTTAGCAGTTAATTGAGTTAACCTTTAAACTTATTCATAATAAAACCATTTGATATACCCAGTAGCGTGTATTTTGGATAATTTCTTAGATCAGTGACTAAGATTTTATTTATTTCCTGTTCTATAAATCCCAAAACGTCTGTACCTTCCAGCAAGACCACAGGCAGTGGGCGAGACTGCCTGTCTCTACTTTGTGTCTTAAACTTAAGGCGTTGGAAAGGGGATATATGAGCTCTGTGTTGAACTGAATAGCTTTAATTCTATTACTCTCATAGCACTGTTGATTTTATGTGCTTAAGAACCTCAAGATATTTTCAAAATTTTTATACATTTGTACAATCTTGACTATAAATGTAAGTCAGAGAGAGAACACCAGCACCTTGTCCCCTGGAGCTTCTCCAAGGTATCATTATGGCAAACAGCAAGTATGCGCTATAAATAATATATGAAGCAAATAAACACACATTGTTCGCATCAAATAACAAAGTGGAATCCGATTGTCATGTAACTGGTATGTCTCCTTTTGACAGAAGTGACTCTTTTACAAAACGAGAACAAAAGTATAAATGTTAGAAACTTACATAACTAAGCCCCTAAATGGAAAAAAAAAATTCAGTTTAGTTCTCAGCAGCTTTGAGTACACTCACACACAGCACCAAAGCGTAATGCACAGGAGACATGGAGCTAAACAAAGACAGCAAAGACAAACAAAACAAACACAAACACAGCACTTTTGTACCAGGAAGGTACGTGGTTTATGTGTCTAAGGGGCACTACATCACCACTACAGTTCCTTATAATGCTCAGTGACATGTTTGTTGTAATTTGTGTCTTGTGGTTTTTGCATGAAACAAATTAAAATATCTTGTTGAAAATTCTTAAAATCACCCAGTCATTTGTAACAGCTTTGGAAAGGACATAAATGATCAGAAAGCATTGGTTTGAAGTGCAAAGTACAGACAACATATTCTGTTGGCTCATTTGGAGGACTGTTTGTTTGTCAGCACTATTGTCCACAAAAAACAGATACATATAAGACACCATGAAAAGAGGAGATGAAACTAAAGCTACACGGGCTGCAGCCAGGAGACGGTAACACTCTCTTTGACCTAGAACCAGAGAGAAGGGCAAAGCTGTGCAGCAGAGACCAGAATATGTTTGAGTCCAGGTCATCACAGCTGTGTGCAAGCACCTCTTACAAGTAGATGGAAGTCAGCTAAAGGACAGCTTTGGTAATATCAATAGTCCTACCTCATGTGATCCACGTCCTTGCACTGGGAAAGTAACACATTCATTGTTTTGCTAGTTGCTCAGTGTTAGCGGGGGATAAGCTCCAGCACCCTGTGCAGAATAAGCCGGTATAGATAATGTGTGGATTCTGTTTATTAAATACATAAACAGATTATTTGAGATTAAAAGCTCCATCGGCCAGTGATTTATTTGTTTGTATATGTAATTTGTGGGTTTTTGCTTCGGTATGAAGAAGGGGAATGCCGCAGTACTGGATAATGATCGATATATCTAAATGACAAAATGTGTAATTTATCAATTAATTAAAAATGAATCCTATAAATGATCTGATCTGGATAAGACACACTTATGGAGGATTATAATGACTAAATATATAATATATATATTTAATACATTCTGTAATGAAATGCTTAAATAAATGAATAAGTAAATAAATTAAAATATGAATGAATAAATGAATTTACAACTGTGTAAATACATATTTATATAAATGAATAAATAAATATCCAAATAAATTTATACACTTAGTATCTTATTTAATTTGTGATATATTGATTTTACAGTGACAATTAAGCCTTAAATTACTTGTTTATTTATTTATTTAAGTACTTAATTATATAATTAGTCAGGCCTATTTATAAAACATTAATTTATATAAATATTTATTTAGTCACTTCTTTAAACATTTAGTTGCATAATTACATATGTATTCCTTTATTTGAGTATCTAATTATATAATTATTTATGTCTTTATCTAATTTAATATCGATTTGTTTATTTACGGTGACAAATAAGCATGAAATTAAATAATTATTTATTTATTTAAGCACTTATGCACTTACCTGCATAATTATGCAGGCCTATTTCTAAAACATTACTTTATATAATTATTCACCAGTTTACTGCAATTATTTTTACTCTCTTATTTAAATATTTTATTGTATAATTAATGCCTATATTTGAGTATTTAATTGAATAATTATTTATATATTTAGTTATGGCCATTACAACCCTTGTCACAAAGTAGCCAACATGGACAGTTGGTATGAAATGGGACGCAAATCAGGTCTCTTGTGTGTCAAAGTCAGTCTTTTTGTTCCCCCTAATTGGCTTAAGATGCTAAAACAATAAACCACTGCTATCCATTTATTGCCTGGAAAGGACACAGGTCATTTTCCACATATCCCCATGAGATTACCTGTCAGGAAAATGTAAAAATGGGTTATTTTAAGCCATTTTGAGCAAAAGTGCTGTTGCTTTTCTGGAGAGGTCTATCTATCTATCTATCTGCAATAGCATCTTAATATTTTAAAAAGATAATAAACAGCTCCACTTCATCAACATGTTGTACCTGTAGCAGTGTGGCAGTTTTCAGTTTAGAGCAGCAGCTCCCCTGAGTTTTAGAGTCATTTATGTAGGTACTCTGGTGTGAAAATTTAGTTCTACTTTCGGCTGCAAGCAACACTACAGTCAAGCGCCCATAAAATTCACTCAGAGAACTCATACTCAGTCTGAAACTTTGGAAAGATTCTATCAGAAAATACATTTTTGCAACTGCGATGAGTGCTAAACAACTCTCTCTCTCTAGGTAATCCGTTATTGTTCATTTTCTTGGCACCTGCATAGCTCAAAATAAAAGTACAGTCAGCTTAGTTTGGGCAATGTTGGTGTCAGTGCTGCCTTTACTCCCTTTAAAATAATGTGATGTATGCTAATCATCATTTTAGTGAGTAATGACTTGATTGTGCATTACAAAGCCATTGATAAGGATGACCTTTAAGTTGCCACATTTTCATAACTCCAACTGGTTGGTGTAGATTCATCCTCTCCCGGCAGCTTCCTTTGTAGTAATAGCCAGCCCTTTATTTCATCCTGGCGACCCTTACAGTGGACAGTTGGACCATTTTACCTTCGAAGAAAGGCTTCAGGGCATCAACTACAGACAGAATGGCGAATCAGTCATTAATAAATTATCATGAATTTCTCTCATTAATTAGCCTTCAAATCTGCAGTTACAAATGTTGGTAATAAATGGTTCTTCTGCTATAATAAGCTTGAATGTGAAAAGTTGTAATGTTGATAAATTGTTAATCTATGGATTTTAGATTAATGCTGTCTTCTTGATGAGTTAAAGTCAAAGCAGCTCATGCACCAGCCACCAGAACAACGTGACAACCCAAAGTGTGAACAACTCACTCCAACCCCCCATTTAGCATTATAAGGCTCTACTTAAACATTCATGTGGTATTTTACGAAAAGTTATGCACATGGTTTGGACGATATTTTACGAATTAGTGTCCATTTAGGTGAGGCTTAGGAAAGTAATCATGATTGGGTGTCCTCATGTTACAGACTGTGACGACGGGACTACGTAATAACTCAATGTTGACTTGTGGTTTCACACGGGACACAAACACTGATCCCCTGGGTCAGAGTCCTGTGTCTGATGACCCTTTCATCTGCGACCACCCTGACCACGTTCCTACCCAACTTTGTCAATTTTTATACTGATAAAAATAATGATAATAATAATAATGCATGACAATATAATAAAAAAGGTTTTACAATATACAATGTATCTTGAAACCTTAAAAGAAAGTGGAACTGAGGATGCTGACAGCTGTTTTGTAAACCTAAAGAGGAAAATGATGGAATATATAATATATATGTTTTGGTGATCATTGCTTTTTATCTTCTACAGAAGCAGTGATACTCAGTTTACGGCCTGTGGGCGAAATCTGGGCCACAGTAGGGTGTTGGGTGGCCCCCCGAACTGTTTTGTAATAGACAATGACATTTTTTTTCATTGTGTATTATTTTTAGGGTAAATATCTCGCACTTTACCCGACTCAGAATTTGTCTGTCGAATCAGATTCAGCCGTCTAATATGAATATCCAACTATTCATTCTATACTAAATGATTTACAGTTTTAAGAAATTCCCATTAAAAGTATCAAAAGTCCAGGCAAGAGGTCCAAGGATAAAATGAAAATCATCCCCCACTCTCTCTCTCTCCCCATTTTATTCAACAGAAATGAGAGATAATGCAGACCTGCAGTTTTCTGGGAGTTTGTTCCAGACATGTGGTGCATAACTAATGCTGCTTCTCCTTGTTTAGCCAGCGGGACTTTCAGTGTGACAGCAGCATTCACTTAGTATCATAAACAAGCTAACGGCGCCAATGACAGATCAGAAATGTGCAACATTTTGGTGACACTAGGTATCAAACAAGAGCCAGAGACATGTCATGTGTCATAGTAAGTATTTGTGAGCTGATAATGATATCTCTGAGCCTTACAGTGGAAGGCCTCTCCTCCTCTGTGCCGATGCATTGTGTCCGCAGCTGTCTGTACCAAAGAGTAGCGGAAGATCAAGATTGCAAAATTTGGGGACCAAAACATCCCTAGAGGTATACTGCACAGCACACTGACTAGCAAAAACGACTCGACTGAGGGGTCTCAGACTGACGATAAGAATCTCCAACTTTCAGGGGGCAGCCCTAAAATAAGGTGCCAGAGTGTATTTAAAAAGCATCAAAGTAGAGCCTGTTTATTGAAAAAAAGTAGAGCATCCTCCAACCCCTCAAAAGCTGTCAAGGCTGAGTCCCCAGTGTCCTCAAATCCTAGAAACACCCTTGTTCACACCTGACCTGTGTGAAACTGCTGTGACCAGCCCCTGACCTCCTGTCATTTTGTTAAAGTGGCCCCCAGGCAGAGCAAGGTGAGTATGTCTGTTCTACAGTAACTCCTGAAGCAGTGTACAGCTGATGTGTCTCCCTTTACTTCCATGTGACGGACCTTTGCATCATGTTTTATCTATTCCACTGAAATCTATGTCTTTACTGTGTCGATTAATGTGTTTAATGTATGAATCCTCTTTCAAAAACTAGCTTCTCATGAACAGGTGATTTTGGGTAGACCACTGTCCAACCTTCAGTCGCATCAAGAAGCTTTCCTCTGGGAGATAGGCGGCTTTCATCCGACAGCAGTAATCTGTCATGCTCCAGTATTGTTGCTTTCGAATCTCAAACGGAGAGGGCAGCTAAGGACTATATCTCTCTTTTTTCTGTCTCCCTCACACTCACTGAATAAAGCCTCTGTCAACTCTCTCTGTGGCTGAAACATCTAAATGCTCACCCTTCTGGATTTCTGACTGAACAGGGTAACATACCATGCGTGTGTTTACTTAGCTGAAGGGTCTTCTCAGCCTTTGAGTCAGGACTCCTGAATAGGATTTGCGGTGCAGATGAGGTCACAGAAGGTCTGTTTCACTGCATTTATTTGACACACTACATGTGTGAACAAGACACCATAACAAATATCCAAGGTCAAGAGTAAACTTTCAACCTCAGCTTTTAAGCCGACATGGAAAAGAAGTGTTCAGAAAATGGAAATTTGAAAATCTACAGTTTCATGACAGCTGAGCTGGGGAAGATTATGTGATTGAAAGCCCCAGTACAGCTTCTTAGTGGAACGTGTGGTGATGTAGTTTAGTCTTGATGGATGCATCTGTGTGTCAGGGTAAGTTAATGGTTGCAGCTGGTGAAGGTGGGGCTAATCCTAACCACTCTATATACTGCTGGTATCTTAATGTTTTACAATGCATCATCATTTGTTTACTAATTGTTTTTGTGCTGATAATCTAAAGCTGCAAATGAGCTCCATCTGTAAACAAATTAGGTTGCGAAGGAAAAAGCCAGCATTGTACATTTCTGCAAACCAAGAATGTTACATTTTGACTTTTCAACAGTGTCAAGTCAACGTCTCTACAGAGCTGACTTTGTCATTTGGAGATATGGTGGATGGTGTGACACCTAGGCAAGATCGCTGCCAAAATGCAGACCACTGCAGACCAACAAACAACAAAACCGGTTTTGATTTATCGAGTCATTGCTGTGTTTCCAGCAGCTTTGTAGCCATCGTAACGTAGCATTGGGCCGACTCAGACCAGGGTCAGACAACAACACAGCTGTGCTGCATTGACTCTAATGCAGTCGTTTCAGGTTTCCTTCATTTTCAGGCTGGTTTTGTGGATTTGGAGCTAAATGTTGTGTCTGGGGCATGTCGTGTATTAATGATACTCGTTACCTGGAGAGGTTGGAAAAACATATACGTTTCTTCCCTGTTCCAAAACCAAAATCAAATCCTGAAAAGTGTAGGGTTAGCTAGCTACTGAAGATATAGCCTACTGAATGTATACACATGCTACTCTTGCTTTTCAATGATTGTAACAGTGAAACAAAGACCGACCCTGGGGCCAATTGAGTTGGTGAAGTCTCCCTCTGAAATGTAGTGAAGTAGAAGACGTCGCATTAGGTAGCCATTTTGATGCAACCAAGTGCACGCTAGTTACTAGTTATAAGGCACAGACACTCACACACCACTGGCAACTGTTTATAAAAAAGAAAGGAATCTAATTTAGGGAGCTTTGCTACTTTTTCCTCCTGTTTGTTTCTCTCTTGTCTTTTCTTACTGTCACTTTTATGTTTAAAAAGTATAAGTGCTTGCTGGACTTGCAGATGTGTTCAGCTTGTCAGTCCTGACAGATTTTGCACCTGTAAATGGCACTATTTTTAATTTAATGCGAGTTCTTGTTTGAACACAGGAGTAGATCTGAGATGGGAGATCTGACATAATCCTGTACAGCTGCTCCATCAATTTGACAATTTTGTTTGTCTAAAAACCCAATGAAACCTTAAATCAAACAATATCAGTACACACAGATTATGGTTACCTTAGATCATACAGTCCCCCAACCATCTACAGTCATACACTGGAGCTTCACATGAATTTACATCTTGTCAATACCAATCATTTTCATTCTATCCGTGACAATTTAAGTATCATCAACTGCTCCAGTCGAGCCTGAATTTAAATTGTTTCATCTCAGATCATTACCTTGAAAGAGTAACTTTAATGCTTGTTTGTGCCTGTCAATGTGTCGGCTCTGCTCAGAAACATAATTAACAATAGTATGAAATTTTATACTGCTTGTGCTTATAACTAAATTATTATGCTCTGTTGCAGCAACATCTTTAGTTAATAAGCTGAGTCATGTTTTAGATTGTTTTCTCCCCCATCAAAATGAATAAGTGCTGTATTGTCTTTTGAGGCATTGGCTTGAAGTGTAGGCTGCAGACAGGAGTGAACAACAGTCTGCTGGTTTTGCGGCACGAAAAATGCCGTCATATCATGTCAACAGGATATGCAGTCGGGCGCTGGTGTGTAACTGCGCCCGATGAATTGGGGGAAACGTCACTGGACAACAACACAAGTAAAGGGAGCGAGAAGTGCGACTACGGTGGGCGGGACGTGTGGTGGGTGGGTCCAACAATCACTGATTTTTACCTTGGAGGCTGGTGTTTGCTTCCTGTGTAAATGTAAAGCCAAACCCTGTTATTTTTTTCTAAACATAACCATGTGCATTTGATGCTGAACGAAAAAAACATCAATTTGCGGTGTTGTACCAATGTAGTGCATTTATTTTGAAAGAAACTGTATGGAAACCATACATTTCCTGTAAAAACAGAAGTGTGTTTTGATAAGACACACTGCACATAACAGGCTAAAGCTGACATGGCATCCCAGAACATCTACAACAGATGCACCTAGGCTAACTTGCACGTCATATGTCAGTGTCGAAAGTCCATGACCAAGCAGTGACGAGGTCAGAGTGAGAATGTGTTGTTTAATCCTACAGTCCTTCATCTTGAAAACAAAAAACAAAATCCAGGTAAACTACCTTTCAGAAACCTCCAGAGAACACTGTTTTATTGTTTTCTCGTAAATGCAGCTGGCTTTGCCCCACTGAAAATCAAATCCATAGATTTATTTATTGCATCTACTTTTTTCTTAACGTAAAGCCTTTACAGGGCACTGCGGACATAGTACAGATAAGACACAGTGGTGTTCACATGATTGAGAGGAGGTGGATTCATCTGTGAGTCTGACTCACTTGAAATTCTACACAGTTCTCTCGGACAAAGCCCTAACATTCTCCTTTCAAAACATCTTCAGTGATTAAAGTAGTCTGACTCACCAGACATAGACTGTGACAATAAGCCTGCCATTAGCCAGTTATTGAGGCCAGTGTTCTCCTTCCTTTCTGCCATTTGTGTGTGATTGTTTTCAAAATCCCCTTCACTACGGAAAACAACGACAACAACCGCCTCTGGGCTAACACACAGATAATGGCACATTTTGACAAAGATTTGGATTGTGCAGTTAGACAGGCCTGCTTTGTTCTTTCAGTGAATTGTTGTAAAGATCTACAATGAATAAAAAAACTAGTGAATGCACCTCGGAAAAGCCCAGACTCTGTCCCACAGGACTCTCATTGCCCGACGTTGATCCGTTTTCTGACACGGCCAGTCAGAGTTGATTTATAAGGGCATCGTCACTGCATCCTGGGCGTAATGCTACCCAAGATGATTGTTACTGGTTCAAAGAAATGCAAACAAGCCAGAGCATTTTTCCCCTACAGCAGAATAATGTGGACCTTTAGACCTTCGCCCCTGTGCACTTACACGTACAGCGCTGCAGAGGTAGGTCTGGCTAAGCAGGACTTTAATCAAACAAACCAGTTTATCTCCCCAACGATGGTAGCACCGAATCCCACTATGTGCAGGAAAATAGTAGCGGAGGATTCAGCCTCTCTCATCTCTGCTCAGCTTCCAACACATGGAGTTCCTCACCTGTATGCTCCGGCTCAAACAGGTATGGTTCTGGATCTGTGTCTGCTACAAGAAACAAGAAAAGAAAAAAACCAAAAAAACAAAACAAGAAAAATCGCGTTCAAAGTCGTCCATTGCAGCTACTAAAATCCGGAGATATCACTAGGCTAAATGCTAAATAGCCATATATAGAAAGGCTTTTTTGTCACTGTTGGGTTCAAATAAATATGCGGATCTTCAAGGGGGGGTGATGCGAACTAGGGACAGTTTTATTAATGGTAAAAAGTTCCGCACAGCTGCTTTAATTGAGGCACATGAAAACAGATGTGCAGTCCCTTTTTATGCAAATAACATTAAGAAGGTCAAAATAATTAATGGAAATGACCTCTAGATGTCGTGCAAAAACACTCGCACATGGCTGAGGTTGCTAGGCGACACTGGCTGGTTAACAATGGTGTACAGTATGAACAGAGGAACCCCACTGTTTGAGTTTTAACAACCAGGAGAAGCTGCCTCACTGTGTTAAACAGTCACTGAATAGTCAGCGTCTTTATTTTAAACACCAACAGTTTATGAATGCATGTACAGGCACAGGCACAGATAGAGAACTGAGCAATCATTTGTTATTTGTTACACCTGCTGTGGGTCAAAATGTCTGTGAGAAAGGCTGAATTCACTTCCACAGACAGATGTACAATAGCAGCATATACACTTTATCTTTTTTGAGTGAATGGTGCGTTTTTTCTCTTGAGAGACAACAAATTATGTTGTGTGTGAACACCAGGGGTGATTGCTCTGAGACAACAAGGGAGGCTGAACTGCCTCTAAAATTTCATAGAAGAAATGGTCGAATATGCACTATTGAATTTACAATAAAATAATAATTTACACTGCATTAAACGTGCACCAGGATGCATTTAACATAATGACTTTGATGTTCAAATGTCAGCTGTTTATCACCAGTTTTCAAACACGATCTCCCTGTCATACATTCTCCTGTCAGCAAGGTGGACGCGGAGCCTCCAAGCATTCCTATGAGACAGCGCTGAGCAGGTTTTTTTCATGCAGCAAAGCGAGACGGTCACTGGATAAATGCAACAAAATTGTCACTTCCGGGGAGGCTCAGCTTCCCTGGGACCTAATGGAGCAGTAGGCGGGAGAGGAGTCGTGTTTCTCATACCCGAAAATGTCTAGATGACTCTGTTCACCAGTCCCTTGTCTACTTTAGCTCTAGTTACATTTTTCACTCGACAAATAGCGATCAGATTGTCTGGGCATAGCTGAGTGAACCACAATGAATGAGCTCAAAGAGGTTCGTGGGCAGGTCTGAGAGTATACTGACAAGGATCCTAAGGAGTAAAGTCTTATCACTACCTGCAAACATTAGCAGCTTAAACAACTGACGTCAGCGATAACTAACACTTGGTGCTTAGTTT
Source organism: Epinephelus awoara (assembly GCA_035609425.1). Lineage (NCBI taxonomy): Eukaryota > Metazoa > Chordata > Actinopteri > Perciformes > Serranidae > Epinephelus > Epinephelus awoara. Next base: position 30,298,171 of record CM069303.1, read on the forward strand.
TTTTTTAAAAAAAAAGCTCAAATGCTTTGAGCTGCTTGTGGCTAGAAAAGATAAAACCTCAAGAGACAGTTAGTGACTGTTAAACTCTGTCACCTGCTGTTCATGTGAAATTTGCCAAATATGTCTGCAGGCCTGGTAATCTTGAAGAATTATGCACTCAGTAACATTATAAGAGCTCCGACCAGGGCTCTAATGTTAACTTCAGGCTACTTCATTCATCTATCATTTTCTGAACAGTTAATCCTGGTTGGGGTAGCGGGGGGGCTGGAGCTCAGCACACACTGAAATTAATTGGCCACACAGAGCTAACACTAACGAACAATCACACTGACAGCAGAGTGTAATTTTGTTTCAGACTCACCTGACCTGCATCTCTTTTGAATGCAGAAGAAACCAGAGCACCCAGAGGAAATACAGACCTCTTTTTTTGTACCTAGCTCCCCCTTATGTCCTGCAAGAATTAAATCCAAGTTCATTCTTCTATCAAAGCTATTTTATCGCATCTCCTATGCATGAAATAATGGACCTCAATACATAAGCCCCTTAAAAGCAAAATAAAGTAATTTGAAGGTTTAGAATGGGCGTCTCCCAATTTTTAAATTAATATTCTCCCATCAGCTCACTGTGCTGGAGTTGTTTATGCTCAAGTAAATGTTATTTCTTTTGCCCAGAGGCTGATACATCTGAAACTTCACTGATATACAGTAAGCTACTGCAGTAAACTGTGATATCAGCAGTTTATATGGTTGCTACAGGCACAGCACAATCAACTTAGGCTTTTTAAAGTAGACCCAACGTTTCTTTACTGCTGCTAACTTTGCTGATACAATCAGTGTTGATTGTGTTTGCTGATACTGCTTAATGCCGCTGCTCTGAAACTAGAGGCCCAAGTGTGTTTGCATAATACGTATCCCAGGGAAATGTGTGGTGGTAGACAAACACAAGGCGTTGATCGTTGTTTGTGGAATACAAGCTCTACTTTCTGACAAAATCAGAGAGCTGATGAGCACCTCACCTCATGGTCTTTATCTGGAAACACTGACGAGCACCTCACCTCATGGGTTAGATTCTGCTTTACTTGCTTTTCTTATGTCATGCTTGTTTTGTGGCATTGCTTCAGACTTTTATCATTTGAGAATTATGGTCTTATGGTCACTTTTCTCGCCTGTTTCTGAATTGTTTCCTTGTTGCTGAGTGAGAGTTAGTGAGCAGGGAATGAACCTTTTTCACAGCAGACATTTTGACTTGTCATAGAAGGAAAAGCACAGGTGAGATTAATAACTTAAACGATGGCTCAGTTCCATTAAGTGTGCTAGTCAGCTATTCCAATGAGCCAGCGTGCACAATACTGGGACCTGCCCTAAATGACATGCAGCTATCATTAGTGTTATTAAATACACATGTGCTTTCCTAGCATCTATCTATCTATCCATTTTCAATTGCTTATCTGAAGCTGGGTCGCGGGGGCAGCAGGCTGTGCAAAGCATTCCAGACGTCCCTCTCCCCAGCATGCTTTCCAGCTCCTCCTGGGGGACCCCAAGGCATTCTCAGGCCAGATGAGATATATAATCCCTCTCGTGTGTTCTGGATTTGCCCTGGGGACTTCTACCAGTTGGACGTGCCTGAAACACCTCTAACAAGAGGTGCACAGGAGGCATCCTCATCAGATGCCCGAACCACCTCAACTGACCCCTTTCGACGCGGAGGAGCAGTGGCTCTACTCCAAGCCCCCTCTACGTCCAAGCTCCTTACCCTTTCTCGAAGGCTGAGCACAGCCACCCCTCTGAGGAAACACATTTCTATCTGCAACCTCGTTCTTTAGGTCATTACCCATACTGTAGGTCATGACCATAGGATAGGGTTGGGACGTGGATGATCCTACTATGACATGTCAAAATGTCTGCCTTGAAAAAGGTCTATTGGGGGGACTCTGAGAGTTGTCGTTTGTTTTGTAGTTTCTGTCTGTGTGTGCTTTAATGTGCCAGAGAGCCTAGAGGCACAGTGAAGGCCAGGTTCTTTACAGGAGATGTGGCACACCTGTAACACAAGGCTCACCTGTATTTAAGATGGATGCAGACCATGGTCTGGTTCTTTTTCCACATGTCCTTTTTTTATTATTTGTACTTTTACACACATCTCATGATACACTCATGTATAAACTCCTTGCACTACAGTTATAACTGATTAACATGTTTTTATGCCTCTGTGCTAGTGATAGCCATGGCCAAAGGCATTTTGTTTTAGAGTTGTCCATCCATGCGTCCATCCGTATGTACGTACGTACATCCTTCCATCTCATTTTCATCAGGAACGGAAATTTCTTTGAAGTTGGCACAAATATCCACTTTGGCCTGATTAGATCAAGCTCATTGCGACTTCATCTGTCTCATTCTTGTGAACATGATATCTGATCAACTTGAGGACATTTTTGCACAAACATTCCCTCAGACTCAAGGATGTACTAATCAGATTTTGGTAGTCAGAGGTCCAGGTTACTGACCTCATTCGGTGCATTCTCATTAAAGTGATGTCGCAAGAACACCTGGAGGGATTTTTTTTTTTAAATTTGGCACAAACATCAACTTGAACTCAAGAATGAACTGATTAAACTTTGATGGTCAAAGGTCAAAGTCACTGTGACTTTGCATCAATCTGTATCTCATTTTGTGAATTTCGTGACACCTCAAGAAGACCTCGAGGATATTTCCTGAAATTTGACACAAACGTCCACCTGGACTCAAGAACGTACTGTTAATGAAGGAAAAATAGCACTGGGTTGAAGACTCTCCTGTCGCAACATGTTGGTTTATCCATGAATCAACGGAAGACTTTTACCTACAGTCAGAGTACCTCGGATGCATTTTTGGATTGCATGCCTGCACCATAGACTTTTACACTGAGTGAGCTGGCCAGTTGTTGTTTTTTAAAAAAAAAAAAAAAAAAAATTATCAAGAGTGTACTAATTACAAATTGGTAGTCAAAGGTCAGAGATCAAGGTCACTGTGACCTTACAAAATGTTTTTGGCCATAATTCAGGAATTCATCTGCTAATTATAACAAAATTTCACACAGTTGTCTTATAGGATACAGCAAGTAAGTGAAAGGTCAACTTCACAGTGACATCATAATGCTCTTTAAAAGCACTCTTCTGGCCATTATGTAACACCATATCTTAGGAACAGAAGGTCAGACATTTGGTCAGATACTGAATTGGTGACACTAATCAATGCTGCTTGCCCTGAAGCTGTGTCAATTGTATAGGTCCTCCGTGCTGCCGCGGAGAAGATGCGTGTGTAGTATCCATGTTTTCACAGACATGAATGTAAACTGTAAGTGCAGCTTAACAGCTTTTTGCAGATGCATTCACTCAGAAAAATGATAATTCTAGTTTCTTTATGTTTATGTTAATCTGTAGCTTGGCTGAATAAAACCCTTCAAGGTGACATTTTTTTGTGAGTTTAAGCTGTTATTGCCGACTTGTAGCATTATGACAAATGCTCATCACATATTACCAAATAATATGGAACGAAGAAACTCATAATATTTTAAAAGTTTAAACCAGCTTTACTACCTCTACTTGATAAGTGGCTTTAACAGTTATTGTCACAGTTGTCTCTGTATAATTATCCATTGATGAAATAACTGACTAATCTATTCAGTGCTGCTGGCAAGTACTGCTGAACTTCAGGTCTAAGAAAACTTTTTCTTGTAACAGTTAAATCCCTGTTTTCCTGCTGTATCAAAAATGACCTTATTTCTTCTTTCACCCAGCGTATTGAGCCTCTGACAACAGACTTTGTCTATACCCCCCCCGACATCACACAGATCTCAGATCAGAGTTATTCAGTTATTCATACAGCCTTGATGTTGAACTTAACTCACACAAGGGACTTAATGCAAATGAGCCTATTGTCACATTGCTGATGTGATATGCTAATAGTCCCTCAGACCCAGACCTTGAATGGTACTTTGTATGCTTGGTACATGCAGTATTAACCGCGTCTGTGGTGGTTTGTTCGGCAAAATTGTTTGGTTTTTTTTCTCATTATTTGTCTGCACGGGGAAAAAAGCTTCAGAGTAGCCATATGTATTGTGAGGCTTTGATTAAAGGCATATAGTGATATATGCAAAAGCAAACCGCTGCCCCAGGATCCTTTTAGAACAGTTGGAATGAAAAGTAGATATGTTTAGTTGCCTGAAATCTTTCTGCAATACACTGCAGGAGAACATTATATGATTAAAAACTTTTCTAATGGCTGTAAACAGGGATAAAAGCACCATTATCACTCTTTATTACACATGCATCCATGAAAATCTATATGAAACATACCCATCCTCAAGCACCACAGTAAAAGCAGCAGGTTTTAGTTGAGAGGATGCCACTAGAGCAATTACAATATTCATGTATGAAGACAGCCAGCAAATGTCACATCTGTCAGCCAAGCTGTTGTGCCACTGCCAGATTTGATCCCATACTGTTATGGAACAGGGCTTCTCATTAATTTTATATCAGAGGTGTTTTGTGGGACTTTTTAAAGTCCCATTTCACACAGAAATGCATTTTCCTTATGCTTATGTCCCCTAAAATGTCTGACCTTGACTACACTGACTTGTATCTGTTCAAAGTTTGACACTAGAGAGGTGTTTTCACATTCCTCTACCTCAAGGTGCGAAGTCTGTGCATTTCTCTAAAACTAAAAAGTAGAGATTTAAAAGTACACCAGGCAAGCTACATTAGGCGTATAACGAATACAAGTACTAATCACTGTTTTCATGCGGAAAACACATGTTCAGAGGATAACAGATTTCAACAAAACACTGCTAAAGAAACCCGACACCTCCAGCGCAGAACAGACTTATCACTACAGAGAGCAGAGTTAGCATTAGCATAGTGGACGTTTTGTGACTTGCAGCGTCAGACGCTGACCAAAAAAAAGCTGTTCTTTAATGTCAGCACGATTTGCGGCCAGTTGCTGTTATAGTTTAATGGCGCTCGGTGGCATCAAGGAGCACCGCAGTGGGACAAGAACGAAAGTTAAGGTGGTAAAATTCTGACTAGGGTGGGTGGGACTATTTGTGGATGGGTCCAACAAACACTGACTTACTCCCAAGAGACCCATCCTGTAAGATTATAAAGCCAAACCCTGTTCTTTTTTCCTAAACCTAACCCCATGTTTTTTTGCCGAAACCCAACCACGTGCATTTGTTGGTGCAGGAAAAAAAGGTCATATCACGTTGATATGGTGCTTTTATTTTGAAAGAGACTGTATGTAAACCGTAATTTCCTGTGAAAACGAAAGTGTATTTTGAAAGAAGACAATGCATGTAACAGACAGAACTTGACACGGCGTCCCAGAACATCAACAACCAATGCAGCCTGGGTACCTTTCACATTGTAATCATATTTTTATTTATCTTTTGCATATGTGTGGCTGCTCCGTGTGTGTCTGAGCAGAGTGCACGCGGGTTGTGCACCCGCCTAGAGACGCATATTACTAACTTGTGTAACAGCGAAATACTGTTGACTTTAGACCAGGTTTTTGTTGGTCACTGGCGCATTTGCTTTTTACGCCATCTAACTAGCAATGCGCCATGAGTGCGCCTGACCACTCCTCATTTTTAGACCAACACACCCAGAGGAGCGCAAGTTCATTTGATGCGCCTGCATCTAAATAGCAATGACACTTGCGACATGGACTATGCGCCCTCCGCCGTCCGCTTTAGACCCTCTAAATAGGGCCCCTCATCTGAGTCTAGGTCTGACAGCTGAACTCTCTAATTTTTCCTTTAACGCCAACATTCTCCAACTTGATGTGCACTGCCAGTTAACCTATAGCATGAGCAGCGCTAGGGAAATTAAATTCAGGCAGCAGTGGTGGGTGGAGTAGAGGCCAGATCCAGAATTTCCCGATGACAGAGAGAGTAGATTTGCTTCGGGCACCTTTTCAGAGATTTTTTTGTTAACTGTTATGTGGGAAAGCTATGTAAAACAGAAAATAAGTATTTCTATAAGCTTAGTAATTACTTTAAAATGTGTCTGTAGGGGGACTTTAAATTATGCATACCACCTGAGGTCTTGCAGTGTTACAGCTCTTGTCAGACTGGCATTTACTGTAATGATTGGCATTTGGTCTTCAGCATCTGTAAATCTCAGCACAGTGTCTCATTACCATATTTTTCGCCCCTAGCTTTCAATTACGACTACGTTGTCATCTGACCCTCATTTCAGATTTCTGGAGTATTAAACCAAGTGAAAAGTAGGGTTCAAATGGGAAAGTAATAGCATTCTGTCAAATGTCATCTCAACTCATCAACAACAACAGACACTGAGTCTATCCAAGTCATTCATTATGCATGTTTAGCTTTTATTTTTCCCCTGCAGGGATCTCATCACTGCACAAGGATGGCAACCATTCCTGTCATAGAAATAAAAATCGCCCCTAGAGAATTGGAATAGAAATGGTCTGACATACAGTCAATAGAAAAGTAGATGTTGTAGTAACAGTAAGTCAAGTATCCAACTGCATCCATCCTTACACCCTCAAATTAATATTTCACAGTGCTGTCAGACTACTGACCTTATAGTTTGAAGGCAATGTCTCCTGAGGCATAGGTGAAGGATGTGCACAGTGGCACATTATGCTCCTGGTATTTGTACAGTACATCCCACCCCCACAGCCACTCACAAACAAGAGGCTCACGCAGCACAGTTAACTCTGTTGATTACTGTTATTCAATTTAACAAAATGTGTTTTGGAAGAAGGTCACTTGAATTTATGTTTATGTTTGTGCCCAGAAATTGCTGGATTGAGCCGCAGCATGCAGTTCCAGTAAGCAAAGATTCAGCCAGGAAGAAATTTATCTCACTTTTTATCTGTTTTATAGCACAGGTTCCAGATATTGTTTCTGTAGTCATTTTGCGCTGTACTGGATCGATTTACAGGTCCATCTACGTCCCAACCCTCACCTATGATCATGAGCTCTGGGTAATGACTGGAAGAATGAGGTCAAAGATACAAGCAGCCGAAATGAGTTTCCTCCGTTGGGTGGCTGGGCTCAGCCTTAGAGATAGGGTTAGGAGCTCAGACATTGGAGGGAGCTCGGAGTAGAGCTGCTGCTTCTTCGCGTCAAAAGTGGAACACCTTGGGGTCCCCCAGGAGGAGCTGGAAAGCATTGATGGGGAGAGGGATGTCTGGGGTGCTTTGCTCAGCCTGCTGCCCCCACTACATGACTTGGGATAAGCAGTTGAAAATGGATGGGTGGATGGATGAACGGATGGATCGAGCTAATTGTCACTAAAATATATGTATATGGAAAATACATAAAGCTGAAAAACTGTATACAGCTATGCCTAGGTCCTTGCTCTTTTGTGCTCCTGATTGTTTTTCCTTTTTGTTGTTGTCTTTATGCTTAAGAAATCCTTTTTCTCTCTTGATTTTCAAAATAATTATACCTCTAATGTTCCTTTAAGTATGTGATTGTGTTGTGGAGTCATGGCCACCATTGTTTCTGATTTCATCCTTTGTTTTTGTCTGAGTTGTTTTGTATATTTTTTCTTGTGTTAAAAAAAAGTCTCTGGCTAGTTTAATGAAAAATCCATTTTATAGCTGTTGAGACAGTTCACAGAAAATCACAAGTTTCCACATGCTGGTGGTGCGAGGAGAAAAAGTCAGAGGATCAACAGTTAGTAGGGTTCATCCTCTGGGAAGCATGAACGTCTGTACAAAACTTCACAGCAATTTATCCAATAGTTGTTCAGATATTTCTGTGTGGACCGAAGTGGTGGACTGACCAACCAGTCGATACTGCCATTCCTGGAGTCACTTCACGAGTGTGGCAAAAACGTATTTCTTCTCTTATTTTAACATCTAGTACAGTTTCAGACGTGATCTCATCCCTACTTGTCATATTGTGGCAGTTAGGCAGAAGCCCTGAGTGTTACAAAAATTTGCCTTTTGCGCTCTTCTGTGTAACTTGACGCAGAAGGGGTCAGTGGTACAAGGAGGTCAGCGATAAGGTTTAGGCAACAACACTGCCTGATTACGGTGAGGAACAGACTGCAGATGTTGTTTAAAAAAAACACCTGCCTTTGAGTGGCACAAATAGATCAGTAAGAAGGGATCTGCAGTTAGACTAGAACAAAACTTCTTGGTTATGGTTAGGAAAGGATTGTGGATGTTGCAAAAAAACAACAACAACCTGTGGCTTTGAGTGCCACAAACATGGCCTGAAAAGCAGCATAATGTTGCTAAAAAAAAAAAAAGACACCCAACTTGGAGTGCCATAAATGTGACTGGAAAGAAGGCGGTGGCACATTGCTAAAAAAAAAACAAAAAAACAGACAAAACAAAAAACTGGCTTGTAGTGCCACAAATGGGTCCAAAAGGCAGAAGTGCATTGCTTAAAAAAACACCTGGCTTTGAATGCCAAAAATGTCGCAGCTGGTGTTGTTGTTTGTTGGTGTCAAACATTGCTCTCCTGGGTCTAAGTCCGGTGTTAGACCAATCCATCTTACCTTCTGCCCACCACGAGTGGACTTTCATACTCTTCAAACTATGTTTGCTGCTCTGAGTGTCTAAAAATGATGTGGGTGGGTTTACACTGGAGGTGGTGGAAAGTCCAGTGAGGCTTACACAAACTCTAAATGATGCTCCTGGTGTCATTGTGGTGAAGCCGAGAGCAATGCCCAGGCAGCATATTTTCCACCCTAGGAGTGAGAGCACAGATATTTTGCAGGGCAGGTGCTCAAACGGGAAAAAAGGGCATTTATTTTTGCACATGTGCTTATAGTGCATCCTGCATCCTGTTTCTATCTTTCTATCTTTTATTGGGAAATGTCTGTCAAGCTTACTTATGAGATGTCTAAATATCTATACTATATCAACCTAGCAGCTGCTACGCATTCACTTTCTACAATTATCATTTCTTTATAACAGGCAACAACAAAGAAAACAATGCCACAATTTAGTGGTACAGTTTAGTGGTCTAGAAAGTAAAGAACCATTCACAATCAACAAATCTTTATACAAAATTAAAAACCCTGTATTCTGACTTAATATAATTATAAATTGCTGCAAAGTAGGCCTGTGTTCAACTAAAAATGTTCTTCTCCTCTCCTCGTGATATTCTGTCATGTCTGCGTCCTCTCATCATGTTTAGTGTTTCTTTTACTTCCTGAGTTCCCACCTTTGTGAATTACCTCATGTGTTTCACTTGTGTCTTGTTCCACTCACCTGTGTGTAGTTAGTAATCAGCTCTTGTGTATTTAAAGCCGATTGTCATTTTCACCTTAGTGTGTTCATGTTCTCCATCCTTTCCCTCGTGTTTGATTGCTTGGTTTTTGACTCTGCTTGGATTTATGAACTTTGCACAGCCCCAAACTTCACGCAACTTTTGTTTAGCTTAATTATCACAGATGCAACGTGGTTGACATAAACTTTCTTTCAGGTAGAGTTTTGGTTTAAAAAGATGCACAGAAGTTGGAAAGCAATTCAGTGTCTGTTGGTAAACCAAAAAATGGCAGAGAGCTGGAGGGAAATGGTGTGGTTTCATACCAGGCTTACTTGGTGTTAATCGTGGGTTATTGCCTAAATTAGACTGGCTGCATTGAGATATTTTAATAGTGGTTTAATTATGGAACAGTGACAAACAATATAGAGGCGTGGGAGGGAGACATGATGCTACTTTACAGGGCACTCGATTTGTGTGCGGCTGCCATGAGGGAAAAGAGGGAGAGACGGGCTCGACTCAAACGCTGTTGTCGGGCATACAATACACTTGTAACTATGAACAGATGCCATGGGCCAAACTTAAAAACTAAAGCAGAAAATCATTGGAAGAAAAAAAAAAATATGTCTCGCAAAAGGGGCACTTGTCTAGACAGAGAGCAAAATGTCTATCTGTGCACATGCCTGCAACACACCTTTAGTATCCATCTTGTCCTTGCTCATATTAATAAACTTTTACTGCTGCCTTTCAAAAATACAATTTCTATAACCTGGCACAAAATATGGAAAAGGTCAAATTAAAATAAATGCCAGAACTTCTGAGTGAGATTCCTGGAGTGAAGACCATGAAACTCACTCTCTGCTTGTATTGAACTCCTCATTTCACAGAGACGCTTCTCACAGCTGAAGTTTTCAAAAACAGCTCGGAGAGTAATTACAGAGCTTTTGCCCTTTGGAACCTGCTTCCATCAGATAATAAAGCAATAACAATTACGTAATGCTTCTTTTATGAAAACCCATTAGACTAGTCCCGGCAAGACGCTCTAACTCCGTGCTGTGTCAGCTGACAGCGACCTTATCATACCAATCAAGTCTTAGCGCTCATATTCACTGACGCTGCTTTGCTGCTGCTGCTACTGCTTCACAAAAAGCCCTCCCCACCACCCCCTCCGCCCCCTCTGACTCTGATCTGTTTGATCCCCCCAGCTGAGGCTGTATTACTAAAAACAGGGCAATTGTTTGCTATTCTCCCCACATTATTTATCATGTGTTATGCTGTAGCGCTGCGGCAGGGAGCCTTCCCAACAGCAGGCCCATGCTGCCAAGTCAAATAAACTCATCTCCAACTGCAATGCATGATATCAGTAACTCTGATGAAATGATGATTACAGGCGGTGACCTCGTTCTACCTTTCGACATGGCAGCGGTGAGCTCATAGAGGATGTGAGGGTGAGATTTTGGTGGAGCATAAAAAAGAGGTGGTTCTGATTTACTGATGTAAGATCATAAAGGTTTTGATTTGTGGTGGTTACGCTGGTGAAGGGAGAGAAGCTCTGGGGTTTAAAGGAATTTTGTTACCTACCTACAAGAGCCAGGCTCGCTGTTTCCCATTGCTTCCAGCCTTTGTGCTAAGCTAAGCTAACCTGCTGCTGCCTGTAACTTCACATCTACTGTGCAGTCTTAAGAGTGGTGTGGTTGAAAAAAAACCCAAACCTGAATAAAGCAGCTTTAAATTTTAAATCCATGTTCCTCCGACGCTGTTCAGCATGTCAGAGACAGGCAGCTTCAAATGTGTGCTCACCTTTTTGTTTTGATAACATCACATCCATACGCTTTGGAGTTTTTTTTACCATGAGCTGAATTATCCACAGAGGTCTCTTCCTCTCTAAAACAAACAGACCTGGCCACTAATCGGAAGATCAGCAGTTCAATCCCCGGCTCCTGCAGTCTGCATGTGGAAGTATCCTTGAGCAAGATACTGAACCCAGAATTTCTCCTGATGGCTGTTCCATCAGTGTGTGAGTGTGTTAAAAACTGAGTAGCAGGTGGCACCTGGTATGGTAGCCTCGACCACCAGTGTGTAAATGTGTGTGTGAATGGGTGAATGTTACTTGTAGTGTAAAAAGCGTCTTGAGTGGTCAGATGACTAGAAAGGCGCTATACAAGTGCAGGTCCATTTATTTTCAAGAGGTTATAAGTTATGGTAAGTTGGTAAGCATTTCTGTGTCCTACTATATAAAAACTATATTAATGGACACACAGTATCAGTGTCGTTTCTTTCCACCACTGTGTGTAAGCGGCGAGTTTGCTGCATCCCACGAGCTAAACTAAACAGCTGTCAGAGCTGTAGGTTATCGGAGGATCTTCTATTTAATACTGATGTTTTTTGTGCTTTCAGGTGGTCTCTATAATGAATTAATTTATTTATGAAAAAATAATAGAAAAAAAATTAGACCCTCAGACAAATTGCTTAGGTTATTAAGAAAAACTGCAAATTGTTTCCATGTAATTATGTTTTCAGCCACTACTTTGCAGTACATTCATTTCTTAAACCACCTTAGAGACTGATTAGCAGTGAAATTGGCCTCAGGTCGGCTTTCATCGGTCCCACTTATTCTGCAAATAAATGAATCCCCTAATAAACTGTTGCCTCATAAACTGCCATAACACACTAACATGCAAAGTGGGTGTAATTGTTTATTGACTCACTTTACCAAACAACTAAACATGTGTGTAACTTTTGTTTTCTACACTCTAGCCATTGTGTGTCCATTGTGTTATAATATATATGCCAAAGGTCGGAGCTATCCTTCTGTCAATAAGCTATCAAAAAAATAAAAGGAAAAGAAACAACAGACTTTGACCCGTATGGTGTTTTACATCTTAGCGCAGACTTCATGGCCTCCGTGTCCAGATAGACGTCTTGTGAAGTTCCATATTTGTGTACTCTTGGCTACCACTCAGATTATATCTCCTCGTAGCCAATGGGGACAGAGCAAGCCGGTTGGCTGGGTGTGTTGAGTTGGAGTTTGAACTTTGAACCCGAGAAGAAGAGCTGAAAGATACAGTAGAGGCTCTTTAGGAGCAGAGACAAAGCAACGGCACAACAAAGTGCATTGGATATATTGTCTGGGTCTCTGTCGTCTTGGGGGTTTCTCTGGTGTGCCGCCAAAGCACGGAAACTATGGAGCACTACCCAGATCAGGTAAATAACCAAATATGATCTTTTTATCACATTGTAGTTTGCCAGTTACTGGGGCAAGAGCAAAGTTCAGGCTTAAGAGCAAATTTAAAGCGTATGTCAAAATCCTCAATTTACAGAGAAATACTTGCTTTAAAATGACATTGACTGGACATAACTATTACAGTAACATTGTTAAAGAGACTGACAGACATCAAGACAGATTTTGGGAAAGTATAGCACAGTATGGTGTGTTCAGGGAGGATCATGGCGAGTAGAAGCAGTCCCCAGCTGTGGCAGCGTATGAAACCTTCATATTGTTGTTGTCTTTGCTTCTGAAAGCATCAAAGACATACTGTGCATGTGTGCTGTCATTGAATGTCATGATCTCATTTCAGGGCTGTGATGGCATCGAGCTGCTCGATTGGCTGTTTGATCAAAACGATGGGATTCTCCGTCATGAGGAAACGGGACGCCATGGCAACCACCACACATGGCCAGTCGAGGAATCAAATGTGCGTGAGATATCACTCATATATGCTAGAAATAGCTGTTTGCTTTGTATGTACTGTGCGGTTCCACCATGACATGCTCTGTGGGTTTTTAAAAGACTATCTCACTGTGTTGTCATCTCATACAGACAGTCTAATGATAGCTTAGGGTTTTTCACCCATCAGATGCTGCAGCCGGCCGAACAGACAGATGATGACTTCCTCAATGCCCTCCTGAGTGGAAATGATTCTGTGTCAGGCTCGCCTCTCTGGTCCCCTTCCCCCAGTGACAGTGGGATCAGTGAGGACCCTCCCTCGGACCAGATGGACAGCCCCCAGCGCCCAGAGAGCCCCCCTGAGGACGCTCAGTATTTTGGTACAAGGCCACAAACCAAGGCAGCCCTGGAAGCCGACATCTCCATTGACCTCAGTGAGTCACAAATTTCCACCTGAAAAACAGAAGGGAAACATATTAACATCTTTATCATCTTTTCATCATTGATTGATTGATTGATATGTACGAATTTGGTACTTTCTTTTTTTTGTGAAATTCTGTGACTAAACAATATGTACATAGCAAGTGAACAGGACAGATGCAGTTGACAGACATACAGACAATAACATAAAGCAGTCATGGTGATGTACGTAGTGATATGATAAGAGTCCAGGACTAGAGATTAGATTGTTTCACATAGGGTATGTGTGGGTAATGTGTGTGTGTTCATGCTTTTATGTCTGTGTGTGAGGCAGCAGTGTGTGCATGTGGTTACTGACTCAAGAGAATAGGCTATGGGAGGTGTGGCAGAGAGGGCGAGAAAAAGGGGCTACACTGATGTTAAAGAGACATTAAATACAGCTTCTGTAATAGCAATATAATCAAAATAATAATACATTAATGAAGGAATAATAATAAATTAAGTGATATACAAGCACAAGCATACAAAAACAAGCGCACGTGGTTACGTTCTGCCAACAGTCGCACATGGTTGGGTTTAGGAAAAAAGAGCAGGGTTCGGCTTTACAATCGTACAGAAAGAGAACACCAGCCTCCCTGGTGAAAGTTGGAAAGTTGTTAATTGATAATGGCAACCAGTTGTGTATCGTGCCAGCGTGAAAGGACAGTTGTTTTTTTGTTGGTGTCTGAAAACGGATGTCTCTGGAGGAGTGAGACAAGGTTGAGTTGTTCGAAAAACTATACTGGATCAGAGTGATCTGGATATTGAAAACCCATGTTTTGCTATCCAGGATCTGCTGATCCATCTTACTTTTGTGCCAGTTTCTCAAAACAATATGGACTGGATCACCCTGACCCAGATACAAACTTTCAAGATTTCCAAATCTGGATAACCAGTGCTACAAATGGGACTACATATCACAATATAGGCTACCAGCTATGCAAAGATCAACATGTAGAATACCCACCATGGAGCATTGAGGACACAATGTTATAAACTACTTTTGACTGTGATATTGTAATGAACAAGTTAAAATCATTAAAAGCTAAAATCTATATTTGATAAATAACTTTTTTTTGTGTACTGAAAGGCTTGATAGGTGCCTAAAGTCTACTTTGTCCACTTTATTATGGTAAAACAAATCAAATATAAATGGGTGTATATATTTAATCAGTTCAAAAGTTTTGTAACATTTTGTTTCTGAAATCCACCCTGAATCCACTCTTCTGCTGGGATCAGGGTAGTCCTCATATTTTGGATCAAAGGCATCCCAATCCTACTAAAAGATTTCGAACAACACATACTGAAGCTTTGATCCAGATCAAAACCAAAACTAGACTATGTGATTAAATCTGAGTTCAGAATCCTTTTTTCCTTTTGAACAACCCATTTTCAAGATTTGATCCAATCCAATCCATCAGATTAGTTGTGAACAACTGGGCCCTGGATTTACTGTATCACAAGAGATAAAGTAAGATCAAACACACTACTTGTGTCTGAGTTCAAGAGTATTCAAACTATCAAAGACACTGTTGTCACTGCTGATGAAAAGCACACGTTAAGGCCCAAACAGAGTAATCGGTATTTGCGTAGCGTTCAAGCTCCAAATGTCGTATCTCATGTTTTTATGTTGTTTATCAAAGAATCCAAATAATGACACTAGCATGTCGTATTGATTTTTGTTTGCATGATCTTAATGCATATAACTGTGTGTGTGTGTGTGTGTGTGTGTGGGTGCAGATGGATGGCAGCCTGGATTCCCAACAGACAGGACAAGGATTACACAATATCATTCTGATGTACACAGACCGCAGATGTCCTCTGGCTTCCCGCTAACTGTCAAGGATCTACTACTGTCTGGCACACCAGAGCCTGTAAGTGTGTACCAGTTGTGGTGAGTTTGTTGTGGGGGTGATACAGAGGTCGATAGTATCAAATGTCAACAGGACCTGTTGTTTATCTTTTGTGTGAGCCAGTGTGTGCTTGTGTATTTTGATGAAAGCAGGGAAATTGGATGACGACGTTCACTGAGGCCCTGGATTCACTAAGGGGAGGGACCTTTTGGAATTGCAAATGAAATTGGCTATTTTAAAACTTTTATTTTTAGGGAAGGATTGTTAAGCATGTAAAACCCTCTCAGCAGCACTCAGGTTTGTATGCTGACACAGAGAGGAGAAATACACAGAACTATCAAAGGCACAGTTCACCCCAAAATCAGTATGAAACATTTTTCCTCTTACCTATAGTGCTGTTTATCGATCTAGATTTTTTTGGTGTGAGCTGCAGGGTGTTGAAGATATCGACTGTAGAGGTGTCTGTCTTCTCACAAATATAATGGAACTAGACAACACTTGGCTTGTGGTGCTCAAAGTGCTAAAAAAAAACAACATTTGAAAGGCTCAACAGCAGTGTCTCTTTTCAGAAATCATTACCCGGTTACTCAAGATAATCCAAAGACCTTGTTGTGAGCAGTTTCATGTAGGAACTATTTTCTTTTTACTGAACTACACTTGCCAACTGTATCACCATGCAGAAGGAAGTGTGCATCTACTGCTAGCTCACCTAGCACCACTGAGCTAGCTAACATTACAGCCAACACATTCTCACACAGGAGATTTACCGTTTACATACAGTGTCTTTCAAAATAAGTGCACTACGTCGGTACAATGCTGCAAATGGACGTGTTTTTTCCTTCAACAACTAACGCATGTATGTGGCTGAGTTTAGGCAACAAAACCATGTGGCCCAGCACCTTACTTGGACTTTCACCGCCTTAACTTTTGTTCTTGTCCTGGTGCGTTTCCTTCCGCCGCCGCCGAGTGCCATTTAACTATAACCGTGACTGGCTGCATGTCATGCTGATGTTAAAGAACGATATTTTTCTCAGTGTCTGACGCAAGTCACTGCCCAAGTGCCGGATTTCGACAACTTTCGAGTGAGACCGGGTTCTTGCAGCTCAGCTAAGGAGGATGGCATTAATATTTTTTATCTCACAGTGTCACAAGCATGAGGCTCTTGTCCATGAGTAGATTCACACTTGCTTCTGCACGATAATACAGTTGCCAGGTGTAGTTTGGTAGAAAGAATATAGTTATCTCTCCGATAACAACACTCTGAAACCCACTCCAAAACATTCCAGATTAATAAACAGCACTAAAAGTAAGCGGAGAAATATTTTAGATTTTTGGGTGAACTCTCCCTTTAAGTTAGTATTTTGTCAAAGTTGATGTTGTTGATTTTTGAGATATGACCTCTTTCAAGTGCAGAGAAATAGCAAAATAGTATTTTGTGTAGAGACAGTATTATTCTGCACCGTCCATTAGCTGACACAGCCACTGACCCACAACTTCCATGCTGTGAGATGCTAAGCACTGCACCGCTGTGCAGCCCCATGCTGCACCATATTAAACATCTCTCAAATCACAACTTGACATTTTCAAGTGACCACACAAGATCACCTCGAGCAGAACAATGTATTTGTGCGTCTGAAACTTGCCAGTGTGCAGTATTGGTATTGGATGGTATTGATTCCATCTCTGCGGCCCAGTTTAATAAGATGAAGGAGAGAGTGGCAGAATGCAACTTATGTTCCCACACCGTAATTGCTTTGAGGTAGCCATGAAATGGGAGTGATGCAGGTGGCCTGATAGTCTGCACTCATTTAACTACTTCCTGTGAGGCTTTAGGGAGAAAGATGGGGGCGGAGGAGGAGGTGGGGGCAGAGAGAAAATTTAATCACACGGAGGAGATTATGTTTTAAATATTAGTATTCATATCTCACCAACAGGCCCCACACCCATCCCAACAGTCCATTCAAGAGTTGATTCTCAATGAAGATGAGAAGAAGCTTTTAGCAAAGGAGGGGGTGACTCTGCCCAGCCAGCTACCTCTTACAAAGGTAAAATGCTATCACTGCCTCAACAATGAGAACAATTATCAGCTCCCAGAGTTATCTCCCAAGGGGCGCAAAATGAAAATGAGCATTCTTCTGTCAAAATAGTATGAAGAAAGGATTCTGAAGAAAATACGCAGAAAGATTCGCAACAAGCAGTCTGCTCAGGAGAGCAGGAAGAAGAAGAAGGAGTATATTGACGGGCTGGAGAGCAGGTAAGAATCTGATTCATACAAAGAAAATGACGACTGTTTTACGTGTGCACACAACATGTTCAATATGCTCACCATTTCCTAAAATAAACCCTGAATGCCCTCCTGGCAGCCGTTGGACAGTTAATTTCATCACATTATGATGATGTGTCCGCTGTGCCATGTAGCCATGACCTCCTGGTTTGATTCTGGCCTCTGTCACATATCGTTAACCCAACCCCTCATAAATGCTTAAAATATAGATAATAAATATTAAAAACATCACCTTGCAGAGACCTGAAACTTGCTTTAGCTATGTTATCCATTTTATCTTCAATATGTTATCACTGCATGGTAATGTAGTGTGAGCGAGGGCATACATGTGAATTCAAAGTGTCTGGTGCTGAACAGGTGGGAAATTAATTTAAGACATATGGTCCTCGTAGCGTTGAAAAACGTGCAAGTAATGCAAAGTGGATGCAGTCTTTAAACATTGGACCCTGTGTATCATCTCCTATAGGATGGCCGCCTGCAATGCACACAACCAGGAGCTGCAGAGGAAGGTGTCCCAGCTGGAGAAATGCAACATGTGAGAGAGTGTGACTTCTCCTATTTTCCGACAATGTTTCATTTGGCATTACCTCCCCTCAGAAACTGCCTTTAGCATCATACCTCACTAACTTCCCTCAAATACTTAATCCAATCATTTTCGTCTGTCTTTTCCATTTTATTTTTTCTTTTCTTATTGTATTTAATTTTTCCCAATCCTGTCCGCAGGTCACTGATGGAACAGCTGCGCAGGCTGCAGGCGATGGTCATGAATACATCTAACAAGCCAGCCCAGACTGGGACATGTGTTCTGGTATGAATGTTCTGTGTGTGTGCGAAGCAGATAAATAAACCCAGACGATACATATGACTCATTGTTCGCTGTCATAGCAAGCAAAATAGCAACAACCATCATAGCCGGATTAGCCATCGAGAAAGGCCAATCTAGATATGTACACAATGGACAAGACAGCACAAAGGACACAAAGGGGCACAGTCGGCTGTTCGTCTGTGTGAACTGAAACCATTCATTGCCTTTGATCACTCCAATGGAATAAAGCGCAAGACTCGAGGCAACATGAGTGGAGCAGAATTTTAAAAACCTAACTTTTAATCTATAAATATGAATGAGTCTCAGTTCCCAGTCACAGAACTCTTTGCTTTGCAAAAAAGCACAGCAAGAAAAATGATTACTGTTTCTTCAGTGTTGCATAAAGAGTAAATTCACAGAGGCAATATTGAAACCATGAGCCATAAAAATGTTCAACAATGCAAAACAACGATTTTCATGTACAACTTTACTTTCAGTGTCATTTTCTTAATCTAACTTTCTTTTCCCCATGTTTTTATTATCACATTCTCAGGTGCTTCTGCTGTCCTTCTCATTAATCCTGTTCCCCAACCTCAAGCCTTTCTCTGACACCAAGGTCAGCCAAGGAGACTTCAGTTCAGTCAGAAGTGAGTAACCTTCAGCGCCAAATAGCTTTGTTTGCCCGCCTGCCAACTAATCCAGCACCTCTCCGTCACATGTGAGGAGCTTGTTAGAGCTGCAGTCTCAACCGCTGCTGGAAGGGTTCATACCTGTGGGGCCACACAGCCAGCTCCGCCTGTCTGAGGAGTTCCTGTCAACTTAAAACTTAAAAGATTAGAGCCAGCGCACAGAGTACCATAGCCATACATTATCATTACGGTTATTAAGGTATTGCTCTGTCAACAGCTTGTGATAAATTACCATTAATTATTGCTTTATTAATAGACTTATTGACACAACCCCTGAAATGTCAATTTCTAATTATGAGGCAAGGTCAGGGTTTGCAGAGCAACAAGGTGCCATTTGTTACCATAATCTGTTTGACAGCTTCGAAAAATCAGGTGCTGCAGTTTTCCAGAGTGCTAAAGGCTATGTCACAAGGTTTCAGAGCTTTTAATGCCTGCAGGTTTAAAGTTGATGTGCTCACAACATGCAAAGACATGTGAGGTTTCCCAACAAGGCTGTGGTGAAGATGTAGTTAGGTTTAGGCACAAAAACCACCTGGTTATGGTTGTTGTGGCTTAAAACACCCACATTTGTTGGCACAAAAGCTGCTGGAAACGCAGGGATGGTTTGGTAAAATACACCCAGGTTTTGTGGCTCAAACACCACTGAGAACCGCTGCAGTGTGTTGATAAAAAACACAGGTTTGGTGGTTAAAAGGCTGCTAGGAAACGCGCTTCCAATGTGTTGGGAAAACACACCCAGGTTTGGTGTCTGTAAAACAAATACAGGCTTGGTGTTGGTAAAAAAAAACAACCCAGGTTTTGTGGCTCAAACACCACTGAGAATGGTCACAGTGTGCTGGTAAATAATCACCCAAGTTTGTTGACTTAACTGCCACTGGGAAATGCTCCAATGGTTTTGGTAAAAAAAAAAAAAAAAATCACCCAGGTTTGGTGGCTTAACCGCCGCGCTGGGAAACGCTACAATGTGTCTTTAAAAATCCCCCATGTTTGGCAGCTCAAACACATCTGTGAAACTCTGCAATATGTTGATGACAAACCCCCAGGTTTGGTGGCTCAAACACTGCAAATTGTCTGTAAAATTCACTCAGGTTTGGTAGCTCAAACACAGCTGCAAAATGCTGCCATATGTCAATGAAAGATACCCAGGTTCGGTGCCCCAAACACTGCTGGGAAACTCTGCAATGTGTTGATGAAAAACACCAAAGATTGGTGGCTAAATTGCCGTGATGTGTCTATAAAAATAACCCAGATTCGGTGGCTCAAACAATGCTGGGAAACGCTGCCATGTTTCTGTGAAAAACACCCGCATTTGACAGAAAAAAAACACCCAGGTTCGGTGCCCCAAACACCGCTGGGAAATGCTGTGATGTGCTGCTAAATCCACCCAGGTGCATTTCCACAAACAACACTGGAAACACTCGGATGGATCGCCTAAATACAACCAGTGTTGTTGTTTGTGGGTTTTTAACAGAGGTCTTCAGCTTGGCAGGCGTCTCACCTGGGTGACGCACCATCCTCTCCCCTACTGATGGCAAAGTCAGCTGATGTAATACGTCACATGTAGTGCGTCACTTTAGAAACATTGATGTGATACATGCAAATCTAATACAGAATCACACAATGTGATCAATTTCTTATGACAACTGGGCTGGCACACTGAAACACACTTGCTTGTAATGTCAGCACGGAGATATAGTAATAATAAGCAGAGCTGCATATCCGCAGAGACTTGAACTTGTTTATCTTCTGTCTGTCTTTTTCTCACACAGTCCAGTCACGGTCCCTGCAGAACCTACAGGCTTCTCGTGTGCTGCATGTCATTGAATCCCCATTCTCTGCTAAGGATGAATCAGAGCCTCTGCACCGGCATCACCCAAGAGACCGGGGATTGGAAGATATTACTGCCAAGATGGGAAAGCTGGGAGTGAACCAAGACCAGTCCAGTTTGGAGCACACTTCTCTGAACAGCAGTCAGGAAGATAGGATGGGTCATTTCCATGTAGACCCAATTACCGGTCACATAGCTACTTTGACCTTGGATCCGCACCGCTCTGCCAAGCTGCGGCCACATGCTGATGACATGTAAAAGAAATGAATAAATTATCCCTCCATGAATTCCTCAAATCTTCCTCCTCCTGACTGTCGAGCAGGGAATTATCTGGGGCTGCTGTTTACACAGACAGGGGAATTAGCTTTTAATCATTCCTGTTTTTGCCTTTAACATATATATTCAGTCTGTGTGCCTTTTCCTTATTTGTGATACTGTTTTATATCAATATATGGATTTGAATCTTACACTGAAATTGTTTGTCAAGATGAGCTGTGTAACCATTGTCTCCTGGTTTTGATAAAATGTCAGTGTGAATTTGTGTGTTTGAGACTGGGCAAACACAGCTGTGATCATGTGTACAGTTTTGATCTCAACAGATAATTTGTAAAATGTTAAAAGGATTCTGAAAACATGTTTTCATTGAGGAGTTGATTGAAACTGTTGGGATTAATTCTGGGATAAAACTGCCTTAAATAAAAAAAAATACCAAAACAAGATCAGTGGGTTCAAAACACCATGGATTCATTTTCTCTGTTAAGTTTTAGAGCTTTACTAATTAAAAAGCGACTCAACACACACGGTGCAATATTTCCCCCGACGGTGAAATGATCCAAAGTTTAGACAAGCCATCTCTCAAAGGGCGAGTACAGTAGCCCAGATTTGATGTCAGTGGAGAGGGAGACAGAGAACTGGGCCAAAGGTGGGACAGATGACCTCTTATCTCTTGACTCAGACTTCTGGTCCAATAATTGACATGTTGATGTATTTACTCGTGGAAGACAGGCTGTTGTGTCCAGCAGCTCTCATCGTGTCTGGCCTGTCAGCACAGACCACACAGTGATGGGATGAAAGTGTTCTTATCCTTCCAGCCACTTGGGCCAGAAGAACTACCAGAATTCACTGCACCGCACCAAGCTAATAAATGCTCCCACTGGTGGGTGATGTAATGCAAGCTTGGCTGTTTTCCAATAGATGCATTAATAGAACTGTACACTGTGTTGGAGCCAGGGCCCGTTCATTTCTATGAAAGTTGCTGGCACATGAAGCCATAAATGTTCAACTGTTGCGTATAAAATTACCTGCTGCCCCCTAATTGGGCCCATTGAACAAACACACTAAAGACTTCTGCCTGTCATGACCCGTGAAGCCCTTCTTTCCCTTCTTTGTCCTCGTTACCTTTGAGTAAGAGTTCTGGCATTTCCCTAGTGTTCCTTGTGAGCATGTTTTTGACTGTTTCTGCCTTTCAACCATCCCTTTCGCCTGTCGAATTGGATAATTCTGCCTGTGTGACTGACTGCCTGTGTACCGACCTGATTGAGGACCCTTAACTTTTATCTGAGTCTGTGTCAGCTACTTAACTTGAATGGGGATAAGATGATTCAACTGGCTCTTGTAGATTTTTTAAAATGTCATTGGATCGAATTGCTCAAATTTTGATGTGAAAACAATTCCATTCAAGCACTCAAAAAAATGTATCCACTGATTTACAGATGTCTCTTTCTCCGTTTAAGCCTACGGTAAAAACTCTTCTTGGGTCAAACAGCATCACATGGCGGCTGCAATTACACCTTTTGGCCTCTATGAAAATTGTCTTCAAAGCCCGGCACACTTCCTGCAAATGTGGTTTTTCAACAGGAACTAAGTTTAAACAATAAGCTAAAATATGTCTCCAAAAACATCTGAGGCAAGAAATAGACAACACAGTAACTGAATCTTGGTTTATATTTAATCAGCACTGCCTAGTTTTACAGTTTGATCTGAGTTTGAAAGAGAGAAAGACAAAGGGGTGTCTCTCTCCCTTGATCCACTTCTGTACTCTTTGTGTCCCTGGTTCAAACGGACGAGCTTACGTCACCCTCCAGGGGGAGCATTTATTGATCCGATGTGGTGCAGTGCATTCTGACAGTTGTAGATCTTCTACCTCTTGAGCAAAAGCAGGTCTTTTCCTTTGTTTTCTCTGATCATGTTGCACCAATTTCAAAGTATTTGTGTCTTGTTACTGCAAAGACAGCGTCGTTTTATCAACAGACCATCTTTACAACGATGAAATAGTTTTTTAACCTAAACCTGGCAACCTTACTCTGAAGAAAAAAACTTTGGTGAGTTGTCTTTACTCTCTGCACACAACTTCTCTTTGGTCAATAAATATTTCCAGCATCTAACTCTCCTGGAAAAACAGAAATCTTTGTTTTAACATTTCTGTTTTTGCATATGTGCACGTGATATCAATCTCTAGCTCTCAGACAGAAGGCTAATAAGTACCATTGGCAACTTCGGCTACAATGGAGACACACGGGGCAACTGAACATTGTCACTGTATCTCCATTAGAAGTTGTTATTTCTGACACAGAGTGCCAAAAGTGAGAAAGTACAACCTGTAGTCTGAGGCCCTGTTTAGGCGAAAAACCCCCCCGGAAAAGTCTGTTTTTTGCGTTTTAAAAAACTTCTGCATTTATATGACGACGTTATTGAAACGATCTTTGTTCGCACAGAGCCACAAAATCTACTGGAAACGCTGTAGTATGCACGCCAGGCCAGTGGGTGGCAGTGTAAATTTGCAAAGCAACACCACGGCATGACGCCATGCACCTGCGCTAAAGCGCCTTCCACTACAACACTGATTACAAATCAAAACAAAGAAGACACAATGGCGAAAGCATGCACAGATAACTTTGTCTGGATGGACGACGAGGTGGAGTTGCTACAGGAACAGATCCACACTTCACTTCAAATCAACAGGGTGAGCAGGACAAACAGAGCTCGGCATTGTTGTTGTGACGGTCGGCGTGCCTAGTGACTGGAACCATAATGCGCATGTGCAAAAAGTCTCTGTTTTCAGAGGAACTGCATATTGCAAGTTTACATGACAACGGAGACGCTGCCGTTTCCAAAAAGTTGCACCCTGGAATCTGTTTTGAAATCGCTGGGTTTTTAGGCACCCAAAACGCAGCTGTCGTGTAAACTATCGGCCAAAACGCAACTAAAGTTTACCGTCTTCAGTTGAAATCGTTCTCGTAAAAACGGGCCCTGAGGCAGACCCCAGGAACTGAGCAGGCCAGTTTTTGTAGAGGCCAAACATTAGAATTACATGATGCCATGTGGCCCTAAAGACTTTCCCATAGACTTACATTGTAAAAGAGGCGACTGTAAACCAGTGAATACATTTTTTTGAGCATCACAACCACAGTAAAATGATTCGTTTCATTATCGGAATTGGATCCATTCGGTCAGATAACATGGAAAGTCTGGAAGAGCCGCATGATTAAATCATTCTTACCCCCATTCAAGTTAGCAGGGCCCTAAACTGGAAGTAGCCTCTCTCAACTTCTCTCTCAAGCTCCCTTTTTGTGCTGTATGAGCAAATGAGCGCAGCTGTGCGAATGTTTACGGAGTAGTTTGTTTCATGCCTAGGCCTACCCCAGCCTTGAATAGACTCAACTGCTGAGTTTTAGCTGTTAATACAATTTTTTTCTGGACATCACATTCTTGTATTTCTTTTTCTTTAATGTGTGATTACTAAAGGATTATTTTATGTGGCCAGAGGGTTTCATTTCTCCAGTCACTACAAAACCTATTAACTGTCAGCATTTGGTTTATAAATGGCTGCTCTGGGCTTGTGTCAGACTTCTGCATACTAATTAGTATCACTTGTCTGCAGAGAATAGCATTGTGTATTGTATAAACTACACATTTAAACAATAACGTAATTACTTTAAATCTCAGTGTTAAATTAATGATGCACTGATGCAGGGCTATTCAATTACAAATTCAATTGGGCCAGATTTTAAAACCAGGAAATGTTGATGGGCCGGACATTTTCAGCAGCCTATCTAAAACGCTTTTTTATCTGTTGGTAATGACAAATTTTCAACCAATTAAAATTAATGTGGTAAAAAAAATAGCAACATTTATCATTTCACATTTAAAATTAAAAAATATATCTTTTTAGTCGCATATCTGACTCTGGCACATCACATAATGCAGAATTAAAAAAGAGCCCTGTAGAGCCTCCCTCTTCCACACACACACATGCACACACCTCACCTCCTAACAGTTTCTTTTGAGGTCAAGTGTTTAGGGAAGTTCGTAGGAGGTAGTCTTATAGTGCTTAAGGCAGCAATGGTCAACAAATCTAAATGTCAGTAAGATGAATTATATATTGAATGAAGTATATAAGTACCGTTATGAAAGAATGAAGAACACACGCATCAGTTAGTATCAGTCATTGCTCCTGTCCTGTCTTTAGGCAGGCCACCGCACAGTCGTTGGTCCACCACTGGTCCAATGCAGTCTTAGGATCACACACAATCGTCAGGTGGATCAATGACTCACATATGACCTTAACAGCTCTGAAACTGAAGCTCTGTAAGGGTTCACACTTCCACAGGGATTAAAGCCTCCGACTCCGCACCAGTCCTTTAGAACTGAAGAAGCTTCTTGGATAAGAGGTGAAAAGTCTCCAAGAAACTCAGGTCCCGTTTATACAACAACGATTTCAATCAATCAATCAATTTTATTTATAAAGCCCAATATCACAAATACAATTTGCCTCACAGGGCTTTACAGCATACGACATCCCTCTGTCCTTTAGACCCTCACAGCGGATAAGGAAAAACTCCCCAAAAAAACCCCTTTACCGGGGGAAAAAAATGGTAGAAACCTCAGGAAGAGCAACTGAGGAGGGATCCCTCTTCCAGGACGGACAGACGTGCAGTAGATGTCGTACAGAACAGATCAGCATAACAAATTAACAGTAATCTGTATGACACAATACAGTAATCGGTATGACATCCTCGGTAATGACAGTAGCTTACAACAACATTCATGAAAGTAATAATACTGTCGTTATAGTTCTGGCTACTGTGGTACAATATGTTGAAAGTATATATTAGTATCAGGCAGTCTACATGTATGATAATATCATATGTCTATAATAGCAGTAGAAGTATGACTAATGATTAATGATGACAGCAGCAGCAGCAGCAGGAGGCATCTGGCAGGACCACGGCAGCAGCACAACCACACACGTCACACTATCCAGGCACCGCTGCAATACGAGTTAACCTGAGAGACAGTGGAGCACAAAGGCTCCGGAGAAGAAACCGAGTTAGTGACATCCAGAATGGCCGAGTAAAATAGATACAGTAATAGGATACGAGAGAGAGAGGGAGAGAGAGAGAGGGAGAGCGAGAGAGAGAGAGAGAGAAGGTGCCCGGTGCATTAAAGGTGGTCCTCCGGTTGACTAGGCCTAAGTCAGCCTAACTAGGGGCTGGTACAAGGCAAGCCCGAGCCAGCCCTAACTATAAGCTTTATCAAAGAGGAAAGTCTTAAGTCTAGCCTTAAATGTGGAGACGGTGTCTGCCTCCCGGACCGTAACAGGAAGATGATTCCACAGGAGAGGAGCCTGATAGCTGAAGGCTCTGGCTCCTGATCTACTTTTGGAGACTTTAGGGACCACGAGTAACCCTGCGTTCTCAGAGCGCAGAGTTCTGGTGGGATAATAAGGCACTATGAGCTCTCTAAGATATGATGGAGCTTGACCATTTAGAGCTTTATAAGTTAACAGTAGGATTTTAAATTCAATTCTGGATTTTACAGGGAGCCAGTGCAGAGAAGCTAAAACAGGAGAAATATGATCTCGTTTCTTAGTTCCTGTTAGTACACGTGCTGCTGCATTCTGAATTAGCTGAAGAGTTTTTAATGATTTACTAGAGCTACCTGATAGTAGAGAGTTACAGTAATCCAGCCTCGAGGTAACAAAAGCGTGGACCAATTTTTCTGCATCTTTTTGGGTCAAGATAGGCCTAATTTTTGCAATATTACGCAGATGAAAAAATGCAGTCCGTGAGGTTTGTTTTAAATGAGAATTGAAAGACAGATCTTGATCAAATGTTACTCCGAGGTTTCTTACGGTAGTGGTGGAGGCCAGAGCAATGCCATCGAGAGAAACTATGTCATCAGATAAAGAGTCTCTGAGTTGTTTGGGGCCAAGAACAATAACTTCAGTTTTGTTTGAATTTAACATCAGGAAATTGGTGCTCATCCAGGTTTTTATGTCTTTAAGACAATTATGAAGTTTAGTTAATTGATCCCTTTCTTCTGGCTTCATCGATAAATACAACTGTGTATCATCCGCATAACAATGGAAATTTATAGAGTGATTTCTAATGATGTTGCCTAAAGGAAGCATATATAGAATAAATAGGATTGGTCCAAGCACAGAACCTTGCGGAACTCCAAAACAAACTTTAGTACGTACGGATGATTCATTATGAACGTCAACAAATTGAAAACGATCAGATAAATAAGATTTAAACCAGCTTAGTGCAGAACCTTTTAGGCCAATTAAGTGTTCCAGTCTCTGTAACAGAATTTCATGGTCAACAGTGTCAAACGCTGCACTAAGATCTAATAAAACAAGTACAGAGACGAGTCCTTTGTCTGAAGCAATCAGAAGGTCATTTGTAATTTTCACTAAAGCTGTCTCGGTGCTATGATGCGCTCTAAATCCTGACTGTAATTCCTCAAATAAATTATTATCCTGGAGAAAATCACACAGCTGGTCTGCGACTACTTTCTCAAGGATCTTTGACATAAAGGTAAGATTAGATATTGGTCTATAGTTGGCTAACACCTCTGGATCCAGGGTGGGCTTTTTTAGTAGAGGTTTAATTACAGCTACCTTAAAAGACTGTGGTACATAACCTGTTAATAAGGATATATTGATCATGTCTAATATATGGGTGTTAACTAAAGGTAAGACCTCCTTGAGTAGCCTAGTTGGGATGGGGTCTAAGAGACACGTTGATGATTTAGATGATGAAATCACTGCTGTCAATTCTTGAAGAGAAATTGGGGAGAAGGAATCTAAATAAATATTAGGTGTTACAGCTGTGTTTGAGGTTAGATAGGTACTATCTGAGGACAGGTCGTCATGAATTTTGCCTCTAATAGCTAGAATTTTGTCATTAAAGAAGCTCATAAAATCATTACTGCTAAGGGTTAAAGGAATACAAGGCTCAATAGAGCTTTGACTCTCAGTCAGCCTGGCTACAGTGCTGAAAAGAAACCTGGGGTTATTTTTGTTTTCTTCTATTAAAGCTGAGTAATAGTTTGCTCTGGCATTGCGGAGGCCCCTCTTATAAGTTTTGAGACTGTCTGCCCAGATTACACGAGATTCTTCCAGTTTGGTTAATCGCCAATTCCTTTCAAACTTTCGCGATATTTGCTTTAATTTACGGGTTTCAGAGTTATACCAAGGAGCGAACTTTCTTTGTTTTGTTAACTTCTTTTTAAGAGGAGCTACAGAGTCAAGTGTTGTTCGCAGCGAGCTTACGGCGCTATCAACAAATTGATCAATTCGGGAGAGGTTAAAATCGGTACGGGAAACCTCTGTTACTAAAGGACTTGGGATTGAATTTAACGACGGAGTAATCATTTTCTTAAATTTTGCGACAGCACTATCTGATAAACATCTGGTATAGTAACTGTTGCTAAGTGGCGTGTAGTCGAGTAAAAAGAAATCAAAAGTAATCAAATAATGATCCGATAGCGAGGGATTTTGTGGAAAGACTGTTAGGTTATCAATTTCAATTCCATACGTCAGAACTAGATCGAGGGTATGGTTAAAACAGTGAGTGGGTTCACGTACACCCTGACTGAAGCCAATGGAGTCTAATAATGTGATAAACGCGGTAGCCAGGGAGTCATTATCAACGTCGACATGAATGTTAAAGTCGCCTACAATAATAACTTTATCTGATTTTAGAACTAAACTGGATAAAAACTCTGAGAATTCAGATATAAATTCAGAATACGGGCCAGGAGCACGGTACACAATAATAAATAAAAGTGGCTGCGAGGTTTTCCAGGTCGGATGTAAAAGACTAAGAACAAGGCTTTCAAAAGAATTATAATCTAGTTTAGGTTTGGCGCTGATTAACAGACTAGAGTTAAAAATGGCTGCAACTCCCCCTCCTCGGCCGCTGCCTCGAGGAATGTGGGTATTATTATGACTGGGAGGAGTGGATTCATTTAGACTGACATATTCATCTTGACACAGCCAGGTTTCAGTGAGACTGATATAATTTCAGCTTAAAACGGTAAACTTTGGTTGTGTTTTGGCTGATCGTTCACAAGACAGCTGCGTTTTCGGTGCCTGAAGATGCAACGTTTTGAAAATGGCACCATCTCCATAGTCATGTGCAGCAGTAGCTCAGTCCATAGGGACTTGAGTTGGGAACCGGAGGGTCGCCTTCAAGTCCCCGTCCGGACCAAATGCGGCACGTGGACAGGTGGCTGGAGAGGTGCCAGTTCACCTCCTGGGCACTGCCGGGGTGCCCTTGAGCAAGGTACTGAACCCCCCAACACCTGACCAAGGCAGCCCCCTCACTCTGACATCTCTCCACTTTGTGCATGTATAGGTCCTGTTTGTGCGTGTATTTCGGACCTGTGTGTTAATGACAACGGAGTGAAAAAATTGAATTTCCCCTCAGGGGGATTAATAAAAGTATATAAAATAAATAAAAATAAATGTAAACTTGCAATATGCAGTTCCGATGAAAACAGAGACTTTTCGCCCATGCGCATTACGGTTCCAGTCACTAGGCATGTGCGAGAAAGTTGACCATCACAACAGCAATGGCGGACTGCAGAGCTCTGTTTGTGCTGCTCACCCTGATGAAGTTATCAATGCTTGTCCAGCAAATTGGAGATCTACTGAAGCAACTCCACCTAGTCGTCTGTCCAGACATTTTGCCATTTTGTTTGTTTATACATCACCGCTCTGTAGAAGGGAGCGCAGGTGCGTGTTGTTTCTTTGTGAGGTCGCACCGCCAACTACTGGTCTGACATGTATACTGCAGCATTTTTTGTCATTTTTGCAGATCTGTGCGCACAGTGATTGTTATCAAAACGTTGTCGTCTAAATGCAGAACGTTTTTCAAAACGAAAATGAGAAACATGGAGGTGAGCCCCGACATGCAGACAGCAGGAGAGAGGCTGCAAGATCATAACAATTTAAACCAAAACTTTGAAAAGTACCACAAAAAGAATCAATAATGTCGGCCACTCGGAGGTTGCTTCTGGGCCGGATGTGACCCATGGGCTGCTAAACAGGCCTGCACTAATGAGCGAGCTGGTTCACTCATGTCTTTGTCTCTGACCTTCATCTGCCTCTTTCTTCTTAAACCTAAATCTATCTGTTTTTTCTTCTCTAATCAGGGTGAGAGTCACTTGACCACCACAACTCTAATCAGTACCTTAACCCATCTCTCTGATTAACCAAATCCTCATGGGGCCGGGGGCCTCTACGCATACACGGGCTCCCACTGAGTTTGTTAGCTATAAAGGAATGATGGAAAGAGACTGTCCATCAAAAGAGCCCTCATCGCCTTCTTTTTTTTAATCAACAAAATGGACTTTCCCTTTTAAGCCGACCCAGATACACTTAATGTGTTTGGTGAAAGATTCCTGAGCACCTTAAAACTTAGTTATTAACAAAATTGTTTTTTCCAACTTCAAAGGAGGAAAGAGGGAATTAAAACACCTACCCACTTACTCTTCTTGGGCATGGTGTGATGTGTTTGTCTGCTGCAGCAACATTAATTTGAAAACTGTCAGACTAATAAGAAGCAGTTTTTGATAACCAAAAATAAAATGCTTAAAAAATATACACTGGTCTCTCCCCAGAGGAGCACCATACAATCAGTGTTGTAATGAAACAAGTACGAACACTTTGTTTTTTTGGACAATCTATACATTTACTTAAGTTTTAATAATTTCCTTTTAGCTGCTGTACAAATTAAAAGAATGACACACAAATACAGAGCAATATAACATGTACACAGATATAAAACAGACTGCATGAGAACAGCCTGGGTTCATACAGCGGCAGCCGAGGCTACCACACCAGGTACCACCTGCTCACCGGATAAACATCACACACACTTACACACTGACAGCACAGCCATTGGGAGCAATTTGGGGTTCAGTAACTTGCCCAAGGACACTTTGACACTTAGACTGCAGGGGCCAGGAATCGAACCATTGACCGTATAATAAGTAGACAACCGCTCCACCTCCTGAGCCACAGTCACCCTGTTTGCTTTCAGATGAGTTAATTTTGTTAATGAATTAGATTAACCTTTGAAACTTGTAGTATTTCCCTCGAGCGGGTATTAACTGCTGCCCATTTTTTCTGCAGTCTCTTAATTCCACTTATTTCCATCTTTACGATACACTGTAAGCTGTCCAAATATCAGCCGTGGGCAAACTCGCTGACTTTCGACTCAAGGCACACATTGGCACAGGAAATTATCAGTGACACCGCCCCAGTATGTCTGATAATGAAGGTCTCTGCGCATTACTTTTACTAGTTACCGACACTAATAGGGTACATGTAATTCATCTTATAAAGTGCGCCTCTAATAAATTCATACATGTAGATAACATAATCTGTTTATATTTGTGGTTAGGGTGTGTTACTCAATGTGAGCGATTAATTTGTGAACCAGACGGAGTTAATGAAATATAATATAAAGCCTTACTGATACTGATATAATAATATAACTTAATATATTTCCACATAATGATTTGGCATTTGTGAATTACAATTTTTTAATAAAATATAAATTAAATGTTGGGGTTAAAGGGGCCATAAGTGCAGTGTCCCAGCACAGAATTAGATCGGCTAATTGCGAGCAGCAACGTCAGAGGCCACTTGAGGCTGGCTCCAAAAACAGAGTCAATCCCCATTGACACACTGTTAAAATGCCTAACTTTACAACAGAAATGAACATGTTTACAGCCTGGTACAAACACAGTTCTGGTTTCTATAGCTTAAAGCTTAAATTTATGCATAATTAAGGACAGGATGCTTTCAGTGACAGGCAGGTGCCATCCAATGAGAGTCACTACCATTGGCTAGGAAACATAACCATGGTGTAACCCCAGAGTGTATGTGCAGCCATAGTTTTTGCTTTTTCAATGTGTTTTCACTCCATTAAAGTTAACTGTAATGTTTGGGTTGCCTGAAAACTTTTAGTTTAGTGTTTGGAGTCAGAAGATCAGTTTTTCCAGTACGTACATTTTGTTTTTATGGTTTTAAGCCTGTTTTTAGTTGCGGAAATTAGCATTAACGATTCCCTTAAACATAGCCGTAGTGGCACAGTGCTAACACTGTATGGCTAGTTGTTATGTAACATGATGAGGGTTCGATTTGTGGTGGTCGGATCACTCTTACAGCGGGATGGAGACAAACAACCCTTTAGTGTTCTCCACACTTCATCAGCTTTACAACCATGGATGTATATCCTCCTGAGACCGGGACTTTTGTTTGTTACGCAATTTTAATTTCTCCTAGCTATTTTGGATCAATGGGACCCAATAAGTATAAAAACATAACATCAAGTCCCAGTGTCTTCACACTAGCACTTCCTAATTAACAATGTCTTAGCTTGTTACTGTTGATAGAATTGGTCAAATTTGTTGCCATAAATAAACAAGTTTCAACCATTAAATGTGATCAGGTTTTGGACCCTGTCCACTTTTGTGTCTGGGTCGGCTGCAGACTGACTTGGCTGAAGTTGCTCAGTGGTGCATGAAGCCCAAAAAGCTCTATTTCTGACTCAGGAGTTTTAATTCCACTGTTTGGTCACTCCTAAAACTAGCTTTAAAGCCCTGTGCACTTCTTGGGAGCCTGCTTACAACAACAACACTTCCTAGTTCCTCACTCCAATAACACTGAACTGACCAATCAGAGGCTAGGAGGATTTAGACTGAGGTAAATGTGAGGAGCATCACAGAGGTAGAGTCAGCAGATTAATGTTACTGTTTTAAAGTCACTGATATTTAAACTTGTAAATATGTAAAAATAAATAAATAAATGAATTACCTAAACATAAATAGGTACATAGCTTTCTGTGTAAACACACCCTAAAACTTCAGTTATTTGCTTGAGTCCTACTCAGCAGGCCTATATTTGGGACAAAACTATTTCATTATTTCATTTCAGACAAAACTGTTGCTCAGTAAAGGTCGGAAAATACAGTCGAATTGTTTATTTAAACCAGTACCAATATAACTTCTATAAGAATAATGCTTGGAATAACATATTAATTATGAATAATTTATTTGTTCTGGCTCCAACAGCACATCAGAGAACAAGAGAGTAACATCAACACTTTTGATTCATCAGTGGACCCTTACAAACTAAAGGAATATAACTAACATATTCTGACTTTATAACAGCTTCACCACTTTTTTTTGTCTCTCTTGTTCACCATGCTGGTAAATTTAAATTAATTTCAGTATTTTTTGGTGCTCATGGCAATATTTGTGTGTGCGACTGATGCAGCTAACTAAAATTAGCTCAAGTGGGTAACCAACAATCTTATTTTATACATCCCTATAAAAATGAACTGCTTGGGAGCCAGATCAGGCGTCTAATTGAGACAGCTATTTATTTGTCAAAATGTGTAGCCACACGGAACTTGTACAAGGGACTAGGCATTTAATTAAAGTTTTACAGTAACTCACCATCAATTCAAATGTATGACTCAAGTTCACCTCTGAAAAACTACCATAAAAAGTCAATACTGTATGTGTATTTCCTGCCAAAAGGATCTGGCACTACAATTCTCTTCATAAACAATTCAGGTGTTGTGCTGTGCAGTGTTGTTGTGTACAGCTTATTTGCTATACGTCTCACAGTGTTTGGCAATCTTCTCCTCACAGACCATTCACTGACTCATCTAAAACCATAAAGCTGGTGAAAAATAAGCTAAATCAAAAGCACTGTGCATAGATTAATTGCTTTGTGCCCATTAAAGCAATGGGATGAAGAAGCTCTTGTTATGTTGTATATTAATCTGTGCGCTTAATTTGTGGGGAAAACAAACAGCTCTGCAAGAACCAGATCTCCCCTCACAATCAATAAGAGAATAGGACTTATGCTGCAAACAGCACAAATACAACACTTATTTCTCTCTTGTTTGTCTGTTGAAATTAATGCAATTTTACAAGCTGTGTAAACAGGCTGCCCTTGGTCAGTAAGGCTTTCAGTTTTAACTCGACAGTCTGACAATTAAGTAGCAGCAAGCATTTAAGGATGAACCAAATACAAATTATTAGTAAATAAAAAAAAAATGACAACTGTCTTAACAGAAACCGTGCTTGAAATATCATCAGCATTGTAACAATTCTAGAGAATGTCTCCACAGAAAGTTGGTGCAGTTGTTTTGTTGCCCATGTTTTGTTGAAGCTAAAATTACCCCTGACAGCACATTTTCACCAAGGCATGACTTGTAGCCTAAACCCCCAACAGTTAGTTGCTGTAACTGGCTTGGATGGAGAAATCTTAATAAATCCTGAAGGCACAGACGGTCTGAAGATGTCTGGACGTCACTTCAATTTCTCCCGCCTCTAATCAGTATGTCAGAAATGCAGGCAGGGTGAGTTATGTCAAATGTGAGCAGAGCAGACACCTGACTGTGAATAAGAAGCATTTTAAATCAGCTTTGGACCCAGAATAATATATATTTTTACTGCTTGGTGAAATTAATGAATGAGACTCCTGCCGACTGATTTTCATCAACATATCAAAAGTTTATGAACTCTATTGGCAACTAACAATTTGTTTTTGAAGTTCATGGTGCTTCACAGGATTTGAAGGTGTTAATGACATGCAAATCCATGCAGAGCTTTTTAATTTAGTTTTTTGTTTTTGTTTTACTTTGTGGCATAGTTTTAATCCTCTGGTTCTCAAGTCAAGTAAGGTACATGTTCAGTGTCCAAGACGGCAATGTCTGTGGGCTTTTCTGGATTATTTTTGCCCATTTAGAGATCATCTGTAAAGCAGACCACCCTGATATAAGGATTTAGCTTTGCTGCGGGCAAATTAATCATTACGAACAAAATTGACTACACCTCAGCCATGATGCAGCATGATAAAGGTGCATTTGGATGTTGGTGGTGGTGACAGTGAGTCAACACGCAATCACCATGGGTGTACTGAATTCAGCTGCCAGGCTTTTAATGAGAACCAAGAGACGTGATCACATCACTCCAATTTTACCCTCTTAACACTGGCTCCCAGTATGTTTTAGAGTAGATTTTAAGATTTTACTGAAGGCTCTTCATGGTCTCTCTCCCAGCTATATCTCTAACCTATAGTGTTGTACACGCCAGGACGCACTATGAGGTCCTCGGGCAGAGGTCTTTTGTCTGTTCCAGAGGCCTGGCTGAAAACTAAAGGGGACAGAGCGTTTGCTGTCAGGGCCCCGGGACTCTGGAACGGTCTGTCCAAGGAAATCAGGTCAGCCGAGTTAATGATCTCTTCTAAGTCCCTTCTTTAAACAAACTTTTATAAGAAAGCATTTCCTGATTTTACTTGAGTTTTTAATTCATTTAGACTGTCTTTTATTTCCTAAGTTTTTATGTACCCAAGTGTTTTATCAGTTCTTTTAATGTTGTTTCTTTCATGTCTTGTCTATTTTAATTATTGACATGTAAGATTCTTTGTAACTCTGTTTTGGAAAGTGCTTTATACATAAAAAGTATTATTATTATTACAGAACTGGGCCCAGACCCAGGGGCCCAGGGGCTCAGGGGGCCCCTAAGGCCTGATTTATTTTTTTAGAAGAGTGTCGTTCGACAGAAATGCTTTGCAATGTTTTCAATTCATGCCTCTGAGAAAGGTGTCAGTCGTCTCCATGGTAAGCGGAGACACCCTGCATTTCTTTAAGGCCTGAATCTGTGTATGTGTTTTAAATGTCTTGTCCTTATATTCATTAACTGATCAGCTCCCGGTCTGTCTGTGAGAAGCAGATTCCCCTCACTTGCTATGGGCTGGGAAAATGAATCAATACATAAAAAACACGGCTGATTTTTTCCCGGTGGAGCTGACATGAAAACTATTTTGGTTCATTGAATCACTGCTGTCAGTCAGCCCGGTGAAGACAGTTTGACCCGTTGCTGTGCCCTCGGGCTGCTGCTGACAGATGACTTTATGTGGACAGAGATGCTAAATGCAGTTTTAGAGTGTGTATAGATTTAAAACTACTACCTCAATGGCAATGATAGTAACACTTCCAATCATGTTGTGTGACTAAATATGACAATGTCTGCGATATTACAAATTCTCCCAGTGTGCGTTATGAAGGAAAAGTGTCCCATAACACGTTTTTTCTGTCAAAAATAGGTCATTACTGTCGAGCATCACACTTCAAAGTGTCCATAAACCATGTATCTTAAGCCAGAGCACTGCGTGAAGTCACTGTTTTTAACGTTGCATTTCTTGTCAAAGGACTTAGTCATTCATGTTAATATGCGTCCAAGCCCAGAGGCCCACTGTGTCATAATCTGCCTATGGCAAACACACAAACAAGAAGTGCAAACAAAGACGGTTTCTTTAACGGGGCACTGTGTCACCACTGGTGGCTCCACTTGGCAGTAAAACAGAACCTTAAAAAGCTCCATAAAAAAAAAAAAAAAAAAAAAAGCTCCATAAATGATGTGTCAAACATGCTAAACGTACAAATGTCAGTAATCTCTTTGCAGAGAGCTGTAACAGCAGCAGAAACATACCACAGAGACAAGATATGAAGGTAGGTCCGGTGCTCCATTTGCATGCGAACTGATTCTTGTGTACTTCTATGAGAATTAATAATTAAAATTTACATTTTGGAGAACAAATAAAACAATTCTTACCCATGCATATTCTGAACAAAGGACAGGTGTTTACTTGTGGATCAGAATTGTGGACAGAGTTTACACAAAAATTGTCCTCGCAGCACCCTGCAGTGATGAGGAGGTGTCTGATCATAGATGAATGTATGACAGCAGACTTGCATCCCCAGAGTCAGCCCAACACCAAATATTAGCCTAACAGATGACGATCTGAAATTGTTCATTCTACCCTGGAATACTAATCGTTTTCAAGGTGATCCCGACTGTTAGCCCCAGGCCAGCTCTGTGATCTGAGTCGCCATACGCTGCACTGTGAGATTTTAAATCCATCAAAAATATGTCAGCATGCAGTTAGCACGATCACTGAGCCCCACTGAGACGAGATAGAAAACTTCACTCATTCAAAGAGACAATCAGCACATCATGCAAATACATAACATCTAATCATTCTCTCACTTTGTTAATGATTTTGTCATAGAGTTTGAGCAGTCAAATGCACATTCTTGTCTCATGGGTCAGTTAGACACATGAGGGGTCATACAGACGCTGCCTTTTTTGCTCACTCACTGCTTTCAAATTTGCATGATCTCACCTGAAGGCACGAGCAACCCCCTCAACTGAACCAGCTGTATAGTCGAACCCTCACCTCAAATTTACTCCGTCCTTTACGGATTCTCTCTTTAGATGTGACACTATCCCTCCTGCCCCAGTCCAGCCTGGTCTCACTCTGAAGTCATCGAAATCTGGCTCTTGGGCAAAAAAACAATGAAGAAAAGGCATCCTTTAACATCGGCATGATACGTGGCCGGTTGCCACAGGACAAGAATGAAAGTTAAGGTGGCGAAAGTCCAACTGGGGCAGGCGGGAGGGGTGGTCAACGGGTCCAACAAACACGACTTTGTGTTTCCCAGTTTTACTTTGACACTCACATCTCCTCCCTTTTGATGACTTCACCTGTGTCTGATTGTTGGATCTGCACTGGTCAGCCTCACCCGTGTCTCATTACCCTTCCCCTCACCAGAGTATTTAGTGTGTGTCTTGTTGTGTGTCTCAGTGCCAGTTTGTCTCCTTGTGTGTCGAGTGTTCTAGCCTTTTGCCTCCCTGTGTCCTTTGCTTGTTTTTGGTTTTTTTATTTAGCCTGTTGATTGACTCTGCCTCTGCCTCACCTCTGTTGGATTTGATTGCCTCCACTGATTGTCCGTCTGTGTACCAAACCTACCTTTTGACCAGCAAACACTCTGTTATTTCACCCGAGCTGTCTCCAGAGTCGTGTGTTTGAGTCCACTCGCACCTGGTTCACCACTTGTTACACTGTTGCCTCAACAGATTGCTGTGCTAAAAGATATCTGTACGGTGGCATGCCAGTCTACAAAGTGCCCAATTCTGAGCATTACTTTTACCCTTTCCGCTACTGCTCTTGGTTTGTTTGTGAAAAGTGCTATATGAGTCTTATTTTATCTACATCTGAGACATTCTAAATCTTTCTCCTGGTCCAATCATTTCAGACACGTTTTATCTGATCTTAGGCTGTTACTCCGTGTTCCTTCCTTTCATGCATAGTAATTAAGAATGATGATCAGAATGAGGGAGCGGGGGAAGGACGGGAGGAAAGAGAGATGGGAGAGGCTGAGGAGTCAGGAGCAAGGTTGAACACTTTTGCATTGCATTGAACATTAAATATGTAAACACACTCAAAAGCATATACTTCATTAGATTTCACACATTATATTTTTCACTGGTTTATATTTCTGAAGTTGAAAACCGTTTCAGTGGACATCCTTAAGAAATACAAGTACAAATGTAAGTTTAATTTTTTTCATGCCTGAAGAGGAATAAAAACAGAAAAAAAAATTCTTGAAAGAGGTGGTAACAACTGATGCATGAAAGGGTTAATAATAATAGAGGATTTTCCATTGGAGGGGGCCCAATCATCAGGCTTTGTCTTCTTTAAGACTATAGAGCGCATTATTGTAAAGGCCCCGCTGGAAACCAACAAATTACCACTTCTCGCTGTGGGCGTGTCAACTAGCTCTCTCATTAGCAAACACTGTGTAAATAGAAAGCCGAAGACTCAGCTTCTAGGTGTGTTTGTGCCAAGCACCACTTCAATTTATTTTCTAATCTGTGATCTTTGAGTCAACAGACAGAATCCCACAAACTCAAATACTGGTCTTTTCCTCCACAGACATTTACTCACACATGATTTAACCTCTTGACCCACCACAGCATTGGTTTTTCAGCAAATCACTACAAAGATTCCTGGTGAATTTTTCAGTCTTTTGCATTAGGGCTGGGTTTCCAAAATACACCAGTACTAAGTAGTATCCAAACTTCTGTAGTCAAACTATACCTGCATTCAGTCCTTTTTGCACCAGGGCTCTGATCCCGGACTGTCCCAACTCCCTGCCCAATCAGCAAACTTTCTGTTGCTGCCATCTTCAGAGTCGCTCCCCAAACAGTTAGTTCAGTGTCTATCTCAGAGCTGTTAAACAGTCCCAACAAAGCCACTCTGACACCACAATAGCTCAACTCTCTCATTAAACCCATAAATAACAGTTATGTTAAGTAATAACGTTAGGCTTCTGATGCTAATGGCTAGCTCTGTCACTGCAGCAGCTACAACACAAACACTGACGTTGAATGCAGTGTATTGAAACAGTTGGCTAATTAGCAGCCCAGATACCACCGAAATGTTCGAAAGTATGGCTCCACTACACACCACTCTATTCACGTGGGTATTGAATAAAGTACTCTATTGGCATTGGTTTCACCTTAAAGGTACTGGTACTGGCACTTGTATTGTAATTTTTTAAAGCCAGTCCTAAAGCCCAGATCAGACCAAAGATCTGTGATGAGATGAAATCGTTTTAGAACGTTGCAGAGAGAAGTTGAAGCGGTGTGAACTGGCCAGTCTGAGTTCAATCAGGAAGACTTTCGTTGTGCTCCTCCATTCACAATTCTCTCCACCCCACTCTTACTGCTTCCTCTTATCAGCTGACTGTGGGTGTTCCCTCTTCTAGTCATCCAATCAAACACGATCTCTCTCAGCCAATCAGGATGCCACTGCAAAATTTTAAATCTGCTCTCTCCTCTGCTGCTGTCAGCTGGCATTTTAGGCAGAATCTTCGCTCCCTCCTCAACCCTGTTCACCTCCAGCCCATTGTATCCAGAGTCCAGGACAATCTCAACAAAGACTCATTCCTCTACTCATCCAGATCGTCAGCACCTCTCCATCTTCCTCTCATCTCATCTTCACCACCTCTACCACCACCAGCGTCTTAGACCCCAGGGGGGTTCCCTATTGGACTATGGATTCATCGCCCTCGTTAAATCATATCATCTTAATGGGGTCTAATCGCCAATGAGTCTCTCCTGATTGAAATGCAACTGTAGCCTGTATGTCACTATCACTATCCTCATTCATATTTTAAGAAGCTACAAAATAACCCTGTAAAGCTGGAAATCAGAACAGAAGTACAGAGAGTTGTTGCGTAGAGATGATACACCGTTGTCATCTAGTTGCATTGGTGTGGACTGGCGGGTTTTTAGAATGTTGCAGAGCAGCGCATTGCAAGTAACTGTCTGTTTCAACTTGTCTCGTCGTGAATCTTTGGTCTGTACTGGGCTTAATTTGCGGGAAATCTCACACTGTAGTTTCTGTCATTGCTATCCCACAATGCTTTGAGAGGCAATTTTGCCTCATGTCACAGCTCTGGTCATTTTAGCACAGCTGGTGTCGTTCCCCTAGTTGCCGAATTGAGGACACCAGGTTTGTGTTAACAGCCAACATACAAACATGGATGGTTCATTCTGATTGGCCGAACTAGTCCATTTGCATTTCAATGTGCAGAATCTACAGCGGTAACATGGCAAGCCCAGAGCTTGAGAGAGGGCTCCGTCTGTGGTATTAGAAGTATGCTTACAATGACCAAAATGTATTCACTGACATGCTAAGTAGGCCCCTTTCCATCAGCCTTCACAGTTACTGATGGCTTTATCAACATTCCGATCACAGCGTTAATGTGAGCTGTCTTTCACAGCTGCATAATAAATTGGAGTAGATGAAAAGGGGTTCTGTTATGCAACCTGTGAAACGTCAGGTGCTTAGTAAGCAGCCTGTGCAGACTTTACATCACAGATTTGAACACTTAGAACATTAAACCAGGCATACTGTCAGTGCTTGCACATTTTGGGGTTTAAGGGTTGTTAAAATGTCAAGAATTGGGTCACAAGGGATTAAAACAGTGAAGATTAATTTTTTTTATCCGGTCATGTCTTTTTAATTTGTTCAAAAACTTACAGGGAAGGATTACTGACAGACAAGGTAGGTGACTCTGAAACCCAACTCAAGGTAAAAGGGTAAAATACCTGTAATATTATAGTTGGTGAACCCTGTGTACCCTCCCGCCCTTTTTGACATTCAGTACGAAAACAAGTAAATGACATTTGTAAATTTGCACATACCATGCGCTCTTTTAACTGTCTTATTAGCTCCGTCTCTGTCTGCACAATATCCTGATTTGTTTTCGATGGCTGATTAATGTAGACTTTCAGTTTTTGTCAAATGCTTACCAAATACGCTCTCACTCTGAAGTCATCGCTGGTGCTTGGACAGTGATTCAGGTGTCAGACACTGACAGAAAACCCGTCCTTTAATGTCAGCATAATTCGTCGTTAGAGTTTAATGGCACTTGGCAGCGTCAGGGGAAACACATCAATAGAGAGGTGTTCCGAGTCCCATAAGATTATAAAGCCTAACCCTGCTCTTTTTTCCTAAACCTAATCACTCGCTTTTGTTGCGTAAACCCAACCACCTGACATTGGGTGAGAGGCGGGGTACACCCTGGACAAGTCGCCAGTCTATCGCAGGGCTGACACATAGAGACAGACAACCATTCACACTCACATACACACCTATGGTCAAGTTAGAGTCATCTATTAACCTGCATGTCTTTGGACTGTGGGAGGAAGCTGGAGTACCAAGAGAAAACTCATGCTGACACGGGAAGAACATACAAACTCGGCACAGAAGAACTCCCTCACCCCAGGGTTCAAATCAGGAACCCTCTTGCCAGGGACGTCATGCAACCCCAAAATGTGAGGGGGCACAGTGGATTGGGTTTATGCGCTATGCACGTGCACAAATTTTTGGGGGGGATGCCCTCAAATCACTTATTTTGGGCCCCTGCTGCACAACGCCTTGAGGTTGGATAGGGCCCAAACTCAAAGCCGACCCCCCCGTCCAGACACACACACACACACACACACACACACACACACACACACTTTGGCTACACACTAACGTTAATACACACAAACGTGAACCCAGGCCGGTTCCCACTACTGACAGCAAAACGTAACGTTAGCCAAAGCAATAGAAAAGGACACAATCATACACACTCACCCATCTTGTTAGGCGGCCTAACGTTGAAACACAGATACACCAAAATAAATCCCGTCCCAAGTTTTTCTGATACTTCCATGGATTCTCCCTAGGCTACTAGTAGCTGATTATTCAGGCTAACATTACAGTCCAGACATAAAATAAGAGCGATATAATTCTTTTTTTAATGAAAGCAGGACACTTCAGCCTTTACATCGATCCCATCGGTGTGTTTATAACTTACCCGGAAGCCTAGATGTCAAGCCGGTAAGATTGGCTGTCCAATGGGAGACCCGGGTGGCTTAAATCCAATGGGAAAGCTGTGAGCGGTCACATGATCGGCCAAAGATCGTTTATTATCAAGATGGTTGCTCTGTTGCCGTGTGTGATCACTACTAACAGGAAATCTCCCCTAAATCCTAATAAATAATGCATAAATTACCATTTATGCATTTTATGCAAATCTGAGGGGGCACGTGCCCCCTCGGTTTCTATTGACGTGACGCGTCTGCCTCTTGCTGTGAGGCAACAATGCTAACCACTGCACCACCATGCCGCCCAAAAAATATAAAATAGTAGGCTAATAGTAAGGGGGTGGGGGGCTTGCCTAGGGTGCTGACTATGCTTGGTCCGGCACTGGTGCCACATCACATTACCCATCTGGTGATGTCATTTGGCAGCCAGCAGGGAGGAAAGTGAATTTTGATTAGAACTATGATTTTGCATTACATGATGTGGCAAAAGAAACATATTATTACAATTTGGACGGACAGAAAATCACAGTTTCTCTAACAAGCAAGGGTTTCTGCAAAAACTCTTCAGACTTCTGAATGCTTAGAATAACCTTTTGATTTGGAGCAGAGAGATTTGATCTTATTTTTTTTATTATCAAAGTAATACATACATAAAGTCGGTTTTCGAGAAAGTTAATCCTTAATAGCTTAAATATTGCGTAAAAAGGTAAAATTATATTATATATTAAGTTAAAAAAAAGTAAATGTTTGAACATGTTTCAAAGGTGCAATATCACCATTATTAGCAGGCCTTGTAGTCGTATTGAAAACTTTCTTTTCAGTGAGTTTCTTTGAGCACAGAGGTTCATTTACACGATCGGCAGAGACGCTTCTGACCTCGTTTCTTTTCTCTTTTACAAAGTTGCAGCAGCCAGAGTTTTGTGAAAAGCACATAGGCCTACATTATACAACAAATGCACGAGATAGCTTCATCCTACAGAAATCTATAGTCAAAGCGCATACCAGAGAGGATGCTCCTCTGCCTCCAGGATGGTACATTTTGTTTTAATGTTATTGATCTCCCTCATCCTCAAATGCGCATTGTGTAAACATCAAACACAGGACTGCCCGTGTTGTTAATGTACAGTC
Source organism: Epinephelus awoara (assembly GCA_035609425.1). Lineage (NCBI taxonomy): Eukaryota > Metazoa > Chordata > Actinopteri > Perciformes > Serranidae > Epinephelus > Epinephelus awoara. Next base: position 30,341,658 of record CM069303.1, read on the forward strand.
GGAATTCAGCGCATGCAGCCGTCCTCTCCACATCTTTGCATATTTTACGCGCACCATTGTTTCCACGTCTCCAAAGCTCCCTTTAAAAAAAAAAAAAAAAAAAAAAGCGGCACAGCACAAACATGATTATCCAGAAGGTCCCGGTGTCATGTCAGAACACATTCACATTCACACCTGACGGACGTGCTGGGAAGCTTTGATGTGGCTGCATCCATCACGAGTGTGAATTTGCTCTGGTCCAATAATCTGGCTGCTGAGGAGATGAGCGTCGGTCGCGCGACTGAGCTGTGCGCGTTCACGTGGAACCTATAAACGGACGTGGCGCGCAGAGCTGTGAATAGTCGTGGAGAGAGAAGGAGAGGATAATCGTGGCAGAGGATAGTATCTTTAGCGCAGTGGGACATAACCTGACACAGATACAACAGGGATGCTCATAATGCCATCATCACAAACTTTTCTGTCTCTCTTCTGTAACACATAACTGTCCAACTCTGATGTCTGAGATGATATGTGAGCAAGAGAGTCAAGCCATGCAGCTGAATGAGACTGGAGTTCAAACACTGGCTCCAGAGCCATGTGAGCAGCAGATACTACAAGAAGACAGCACTGGAAACTGTAGCGGAGGTTCCACCAGCAATCTGTCGCTGCACTGCTGGCTGCAGCTCCTCACCAAGGAATCTATCATGGAAATCCAAGGAGACAGCTCCAGTTTGGTGGTGCGTGTGATGATAGCTTGTGTCTACTCCATAGTCTGTGCACTTGGACTGGTGGGAAACTCACTGGCTCTGTATCTGCTGCACTCACGTTACAGGCAGAAGCAGTCATCCATCAACTGCTTTGTGATGGGACTGGCCATCACAGACCTCCAGTTTGTTCTGACTTTACCTTTCTGGGCAGTGGACACGGCCCTGGACTTCCGCTGGCCATTTGGCCGCGTGATGTGCAAAATCATCAGCTCCGTCACCACCATGAACATGTACGCCAGTGTATACTTCCTCACAGCTATGAGCGTGGCACGTTATTACTCTATCTGCACCGCTCTGAAGATGCACAGCCGGCGGGCGGCAGCCATGAGAGCCAAGTGGACGAGCCTGGGTATCTGGGCTGTGTCTCTGCTGGCCACTCTGCCTCATGCCATCTACTCCACCAGCGTCCAGGTGTCGGATGAGGAGCTTTGCCTGGTGCGCTTCCCAGACTCAGGCACCTGGGATCCACAGCTTCTTTTGGGTCTCTACCAGCTGCAAAAGGTCCTCCTAGGCTTCCTCATTCCTCTCATCATAATCACCGTCTGCTACCTGCTGCTCATGCGCATCATCCTCAGCCGACGCATCGCAGGCGCAGGGGGCCCAGAGATGGAGCAGGGCCGGCAGAGACGTCGCTCCAAAGTGACCAAATCCATTGTCATCGTGGTTCTGTCCTTCTTTCTGTGCTGGCTTCCCAACCAGGCGCTGACACTGTGGGGAGTGCTCATAAAGTTTGACCTTGTGCCCTTCAGCAAGGCCTTCTACAATGCACAGGCTTACGCCTTCCCCTTGACTGTGTGTCTGGCACACACCAACAGCTGCCTCAACCCCGTGCTCTACTGCCTGATTCGTCGGGAGTTTCGGGCAGGTCTCAAGGAACTTCTCCTCCACGCCACGCCCTCCTTCAGGAGCCTGACTCATCTGCTGCGTCGTAAGGCCAAAGTGGCTGAAGCACCGCCGGTTCTGGTGCTCGTCCAAATGGATGTCTGAGGCTTACTGTGACAGATGAATGAATGACTAACTCACAAAGAGTAGTACTATTGATCTGGAGTTGTTTACCATGACGGTGCATCCTTCTCAAACCTGTCAACATGTCTTTTTGAGGTTTTGAAAACAACAAAATCATAATGGACTACCCAGTGGGATGTGCCCCACTTTCACTGCGTGCTCCAAGATTCACTCTGCACACATTTCTACTTGTTATACAATGACTCTCTCTATCTCGCCACGCAGTATGTCTCTGTTTCTCTCACTCAGCCTCTGACAGGCGATACCTGTGCTGCTCTCTGGTAATTTGCCATGTGTGTAGATGTCAATCATTATTAAGATTTGAATAGCTGCAGCACTCAGACACCTGTCTGAGATTAGCCTCAATTAACATTTGCCACAGCTTTGGCATCATGAGTGGGATTAACCACCGAGTGTCACCGAGTGATGCAGGATTTATTTTGATAAAAGAAAAGTAAATCAGATCAGGGTTTTTTTAAAATAAAAACACCCAGAAAGAAACATGAAAAGAATATGAGTGATGAGGAGGTTTCCCAGTGCGTTGGCCAGTTGCTGTATTTGTGTTTGTTATATGGTGCAATTGTGTACATTGTTTCATTCAGTAAAAACAAACTGGAAAAAAATGAAACCAAATTATTTAAAAAGTAGGCTAATAGTAAACAGTAGTATCTAAAACACAGCAAAAGAGCAAAGTTATTGAAATCGATGGTGTATATCTGTTGAAAACTGAGTAAATGACAAGGCCAGACACTGTACAACAGCTGTCTAATTTATTTAGAAGCAAAGAATAGCATGTGCTGTGTTGTCTTGGGGAAAAGGTTGATGCCTAAAATGAAACAAAAAAGGCAAAGAAATAAATACAAGGTTCAATACAAGCACTTAATTTAATTTCCTGTCATTTTTCAAGGTAAGGCAATATGATGTATACGTGGAAGGGTTCATTGTCTTCAACAAGTGTAGACAGTGAGACAAATGAAGTCCTTGAGGAAAGCTGAGGATCAAGAGTTGAGGTGCTTCAAATGAGATTTATACTCCTGTGCAACTATGCACACAAAAAGAAATATTTACTCTCAGTGTTTCTCTCCCTCTTGCTCCCACTGACCGCACACACACACATGCAAAATGTATCTCTGTGCAGTTTCTCACAGCTGTAGATGCGAACAACAAAATGAATACTTTAGAATTTACACTAAATCTGCAAATTTGTGTATCTTTTCAGCACATTTAAAACAGGCCAATTATACAAATGACACATTTTTTTTCCATGGACAGTCCATTGATGTCAACACCAGCCTTTCCTTCTCTGTTAAATTACAAGGTTACGAATGTTGAAAGAGCACATGACTGAGAAACTGCCGTGATAATGTGATCTCTGTGAATGTAATGCCTCTCTGTATCCTGTCATGACTGTGAGTGTAATCATAATCTTTTACAGGAGACATTTGTTTTTGAATTGATGTTATAATGGAATGTTTCAGTGAAGTAAAGATTAAATTAAAAGCCTCAGCTTGAACTATTTCAAATAAATGGACAAGATGAAATTCAGGGCACACACATTGGGGAGATGAATTTAGGCAGCCAAGCCGCTGAGAGTTTGAAAGATAAAGTGGGACTAATGTTGCTGTAAAACAATCCCACACCCGCAGAAGGGCATTGGATGATAGACAGAGACTCACTCCTCTGTTCTGTTGTTTTATTAATGAGATTTAATTTTCTCATTCTGTGTTTGCGCAGCGCCTCTTCAATCACTAACAACATTGGCTCTGCACAGCGCAAATAATCAATGAACAAGGGTGCAGAGAAAAATGCTGTTCATAAGAACTGCTGTCAGATGGAGGGAATAGCTTTTCTTAATCATCGCTGATGAGCTGGGGTGAAATGAGTCAAATATTGCTCCAAATATTCTAACATAAATACTTCAAGGTCATATTTATTTGGTTATAAATGTCCCATGGCTCCACACAACTGTTGCCCCACAAAAGCCCCAAGGTCATTGTTTGTTCGTTTGATTAATTGCTTGTTTGTGTGGGTAAAGTATAAAATAATAAAAGCATTTAAGGCACTGGACCTAATGCTCAGCCTTGCATGGTGACCTGTGTCAAAAGCTATATTTCAGCCTTCATTATTTCAGTTTAAATGGTGTGTATGTGGTGCATACTCAGAAAATTACCATAAACTAACTGAGATACAGCAAACTTCGAGTGAGACAGTAATCCAGCTAAGAAGTGCTGGTTGGTTTCTGGGGCTCCAGGGAAAATATAATTAATCTGCCATGGGTAGTCTGCTGTGTGTGCTGCACTTGAAAGTAACCTGGCACATGCACATGAGGGGGAGGGGGTCGGTCAACAGGAGCCCACAGCTCATTTTCGCCCCAGAGCCCCCTAGTGGGTTAATCTGACCATGCTGGGGACAGAATTATTTGCAGCAAGTGACAGAAGCAGTGATTTGTGTGAAGTTTACCCCGGACAGTCAGTCAGAGAAGATTTTAAGAAGCCTTTATTATGCAGAACGTGGAGTCTAAAATAACACTCCTTTATTCTAATAAGTAGAAAATAACTGTTGCATTCATATTCTCCTCAAACCCTGCTTGTGTAAAGAGCTGGGTGTATAAATCCAGCAGAGTAAGGCATGAGCAGATTTTAAAATATATATGCCTCCCATCATTGCTGATTCTCCATGAAAAACCACAGGTATCAACTGCTGGCTTATCTTTATGCACTTGGTCCATTGTTTTCAGTCTCAGCTGTGGAGGAACACTTTTGTAATCACCCATCCCTGCACAGCTGAGATTTGTAGCATCAGTGTGTGCATCCTGTAAACCCTGCTGGGCAGTCCGCAGAAGGTTCGGCTTGTTCCCACAACAGCAACCTGCAAGCCCTCTGGCCAACAGCCAAACGGCCTGCAATGAAAACTCAGCATGCTGAACTCATAAAATGATAATGAAGTGTTTGAGTTCCATGTAGAGAAAAACTATTTAACATTTATGTGCTATCCTTAACAGCTCGACTATCCCCCAACTGCAGCCCTAGACAGAAACAAGAATACAAAGTTGGCTTCTTTTCTTTAATTACAGCTGACCTATATTTGCCTGTCCTCTTTGTGTGTATGTGTGTGTAGCTACGTACAAAAATATAATTTCCTCACAGCACTCTCTGCCCTCAGCGGCTCAGTTTGCCCACAGAATACAAGTTCCCTGGATTTGTCTTTCTTTGATAAACCTTTCCGGCATGTAGTGCATATTAATGATCCAAAAAAACTACAAGAGAACAGATTTAGATTGATGGACATGCTACATGAATTATAAGAGGGCAGACCACAGCTTTCCATTTAAAGTAAATAGACGTTTGCTAAAGTCAACACCTGGGAGTAAATATTTCCAAACCGTCTGACAAAAGAAGGGTAAAGAGGGCTGGCTGACTCACAGGAAAGCGGAGGCAGCGGAAAGACTTTGAGCTCTCACTTTATTACACGACTGTCAAGTTTATCTTTTATATTACGCCATGCAAGAACTGAGTGTTTTCCTTGCCCTCTCTCAGAATACACCCACATCTAAGTTCACAATACATCTAAAAGGGTTACATTTCCAGAGACAAAGTTTCTCATTAGAACTCAGACACAGGCGTTCACTGCTATATCAAGAGTTCATTGAGTTTTAACAGTAAGATAACAGACTTATCAACATGCACTTAACTAGTGTTAACGTCAGCCTGTTTGATCAATGCTCATCTAAGTTTCCCCTGGGACAGGAAGTCATAGTCGAAGGTTGCGCGACACCCTTGGCGCTGACCTTTCACTGAGGCCTAATGATATCCTCGCGACACTCGCATCTCTGGAATACTTAATTGTTGCTCATTAACGGTACACAGGCGCAGACCAGGGTTGACTTTTTCAGACATGGATGTGGTTATTTAGAGGCAGGTGAGACACATAGCGTGTTAATGTCACGTAGTTTCCCCATCAAAAGCTCCTGAGGCGAAAGAGACCACATACAGCTAAATCGATTATCTATACAAGCAGCAAACTGGGCGGCTCATGAAAGGCAGAGCAAGTTTATTTGTGTGGCACCTTTCATCACTGAGGCAATTCAAAGTGCTTTACATTAGACAGAATGGCATTAAGATTAGCTACAAAAGAAACCTTGAATAGGATAAAAACAAAACATAAAATTATTCAGATTTTATGTGAAAGATGTGAGAGCTAGGGGTTTCATATATGCAGGAGATGTTGGGAGCTCATTAGTAAAGGAGCGTGCGTTGAGGCTGTTTGTTAAAATGCCTGAAAACAATTGTAACAACACCCCTGTAAATCAATGTCAGCGTTTGCACAAACACACTTTGTTTTCTTTTATTTTGCTTGTTACTTTAATCGTTTCCTTTTTCTTCATGCCGCCTTGTCTCATAATTATTTCTATCAACTTCCCTCATCTGTTCATTTAAAGTTATAGTCTAAGTGCATTTTAATCCCCAGTGGGCATTTATCTCTGACAGCTCTCTTAAAGGGACAGCTCACACCCAAATTTGAAAATACATATTTTTCCTCCTCCCTGTAGTGCTATTTATCAGTGTAGACTGATTTGTTGTGAGCTGCCAAGTGTTGGAGATATCCACCGTAGAGATGTCTGCCTTCTGTCAAATAAAATGGAACTAAGATGGCACTGATATTGTGGTGCACAAAGCACCAAAAAAAACAAACAAAAAAACATTTGAAAACAGCATTGTGTTTTTCAGGCAGTTACTCGAGGTAATCCAAAGACCTTGTTGTGAGCAGTGTCATAAAAGAACTATCTGCTTTCTACTGAAATACAACCAACAACCATATCACCGCACAGAAGGAGGCGTGCATGTGCTGCCTGTTCTCATTCCCAACTCATCAAATACCGCCGCTTTGTCACTGACCTCGGCATCAGATGCCAATGCACAGAGGCACCTTTTGTGGCAGAGGGGGCGGCGGCAGTTGTCGCAGAGAGTAATAGCTGAACTCATTTGCCGCTGAAGTGCAAACTGCTGCCTTTTTTTCAAGCTGAGTGTCATTATATTGAAGAGAAGGCAGACATCTCTACCGCTGATATCTTCAAGATTTGGCAACTCACACCAAAACAATCTCGACAGATAAACAGTACTACAGGTAAGAGGAAAAATACGTACACTGCTCAAAAGAATTAAGGGAACACTTATTCATCACAGTATAACACCAAGGCAGTTAAACTTCAGGGATATCAATCTGTCCATTTAGGAAGCAAAAGTGATTGTGAACCAACCGACAACAATGGAGAGGCAAAAGCAAGACAGCACCCCAAAAAGGGAATGGTTTTACATGTGGTGGTCACTGACAGTTCCTCTCTCCTTATCCTTCCTGACTGATTCTTCTCCAGTTTTGTCTTCTGCTTGTGTCCTTGTCACTACTGGAAGCATGAGGTGGTACCTGCAGCCTAAACAGGAAACACAGGTAGTCCAGCTCCTTCATGATGGCACATCCATACATGCAATCCCAAGAAGGTTTGCTGTGTCTCCCAGCACAGTCTCAAGAGCATGGAGGAGATACCAAGACACCAGCTGTTACAGGAGGAGAGCTGGACAGGGCCGCAGAAGGGCATCAACCCAGCAGCAGGACCAGTATCTGCTCCTTTGTGTGAGGAGCAACAGGAGGAGCACTGCCAGAGCCCTACAAAATGACCTCCAGCAGGCTACTGGCGTGCATGTTTCTGACCACACTGTCAGAAACAGACTCCATGAGGGTGGCATCAGGGCCTGACATCCTCTAGAGGGACCTGTGCTCACAGCCCAGCACCGTGCAGCTCAATTTGCAATCACCAGAGAACACCAGATTGGGCACCTATGGGACGTTAAGTATCGGTGCATGTGACACCACCAAGCACCACCACAGACTGTCCAGGAGCTCAGTGATGCCCTGACCCAGGACTTGGAGGAGATCCCCCAGGACACCATCCACACGTGGGGGCCATAGACACTACTGAGTCACATTATGAGTTGCTGTTATAAAATTAGTTGGATCAGCCTATGACTTAAAATTTTTGGGTTAGGGTTTCTTGTGCAGTGTATTTTTGATTTGGGGATGAACTGTCCCTTTAAATGAGAATCTTATTCCTGAAATATAAAAACACATTTTCGTCTTTTTCCCGCAAACTCTCCAGGCCACAATTTACTTCGGTCATAACTAATTAATCATTCAAAGCAGCACCTCACTGTCAGGAGCTGGTTTCATTCCCAAGATATTTTTTCGTAGGTTTAAGGGAAGAGTTTGAAGATTTTCAATCAACGCATCTGTGAGTGGCCCCTTTTTTTCTGGTCATATCCAGTTGCACAGTCACACCCGTATCTTCAAAAGTCCATCATGGAATTCAATTTACTCTCCCAAAGCAACAGAATGTGCTTATCTCTCTGACTATTAAGACGCTTCATGAGTGCTGAGCACTAACACAGAGTTAATCAGAGGCTGACCTGACTCTCCCTCCCTCTTTCGCTCCCATCCCAGCTTCCTGCTTCACTGATGTCAGATGGGATTCGCTCCAGCACCCCTTATCTCAAGGATAAGTGGGTACAGCTACCGCATGGGTTCTTTGCCCAGTGTGTGCTTTGCCTGGCTGTAATCTAAGCGACAGGACACTTTAATTTAATGATTTAATGATACATTCATTAATCCCGCTGATACTTCCCAGTAAAATCTTCTCTTGTCTCTTCACTTGTCTGATTCTTTACTTGTTTAAGTCATTCAGATGTCTGGTCAGCTTCGCGCCCTGCATGATGCCCATATACTGCAGGCGCCACAGAGAGATAAAATTCAAGACTCCTGATTTCCTCTATTGGCCTTCAGGGGAAACAAGTCAGTGTCAAGCAACTCTTATATGAACCTGAAATCCGTGCACGTTATAAAAGGAGGTTGCCTCACAGTGTTCTTCAGTGAGCATCCTGAAATCAGATCAGATTCTTCCCCCCAGGTAAGTCAGAGGTTATATACAGTTTTGTGTTCTTTCTCACTTCCCAACAGCTGGCTGAACATAGAGTTCACGCAGATTAAAATGATACACCTCACATTCATAGATCACAAGTAACTTCAAAGTCAAAAAATATTAACTAGTTTAAGTTAATGTCTTCTGATTTAATTGTGATCATCATTCACGCATGCTTCGACTCTATGTGTCATTTAAAATGTCTTGCCACCGGTGTAGCATTGTGATTTGTTTTTTCAGACCTGGTTGGAATCTGTACTGATTTGTTAATAAAGTCAGATATCAGTCAAATATACTTGAATTGGCTTTATCAGTACCAGTAGCTGCATCGTCTGAAGTGCTATTAGCACTAGCTATACTGGTGTTGTGTTGGCATGCCGAGTGCCATAAAATCAGATCCCTAGGAATGTTGCTCACTGGTTGCACACCCTGCAGCGGAAACTCTCGTGCTCAGCACAGAGGTGATTTTGTGAGCTAAAAAGATGTTTGCATGCACTCAATAATAAAAGATCTGCAACCATTCTAGCAGATATGCCAACACATTAATGTTAACCAGGTGTAATCTGTGAACTGACTGTTACCTTAGTTTAGCATGTTAGCATGCCTGGAATGTATATAACTATGGACGACATGTCCCCGCTTCCTCCCACTGTTGAAAAATGAAGCCAAAATATCATCAACCATCTTGCACTGGTGATGTAATTTGGAGCCAGCGGCTGCCAAGCCCCCATGAACAGCGCCAGGCTTTAAAGCCAATTTGACATAATGGCTAAACCTTGAAATTACAACTTGAGGGTCTTTCACGTGAAGCCTCTGAGCCCAAAAATACTTTTTCCCATAGACTTACGTTGTAAAAGAGACGTCGCTGATGACATTTTTTTGAGTCACCTAACTATTGCGACATGATTGAATTCACTATCGGGATTTGATTAATTTGGTAACATTTGAAAGTCTAGAAGCCGCACAATTAAGTAATTTCATCACTGTTCACGTTAGTGGAGCACAAAACTGGAAGTTAGCACCTCAGCTGGCAACTGCCTCTTGTGTGCCTGCTCTGTGGATCCAATGATGCAGAGGGACCGGGTGATTTTATACCTGGGACATTGAACTTTTTGGGCATCATGCCCCACTAACCAGTTTTCACAGGGATGAACAGGGCTCCGCCTCCAATGCTGTATTTCTCTTTATACATCCATGGAGTCTGCACAGTAGTGATTGTGACTGCCCACACACCCGCCAGACCCCACTGCAAGTCAATCACAGCTGTCAATCATGAGGTCATACCCCTTTTAATAGCATCAACTAACTACAAGCAACTACTTCAACTTCACCTTCAACTTCATTTTGTCCTTAGAGGATAATTTGTTGCACAGCAAGTGAAAACACATAAAAAGACGAGAGAACACAAAGGAATATGAATACTCAACAATTGGGGAGTGGGGGAACAAAATATAGTGATCTGAAACAACAGTGGTTATCAACAACAACCATCAATATCTAGACCTGTGAATCGGGATGTGCAGAAGTTCAGAGGGGTGGCTAGGTTGTGGATGGCCTCAAAAGTGAGGAGTAAGATCTTTAAGTCAACGCAAAGTCTTGTTGACTTTATTAATCTGTTGTTATTTTCTCTATCTTTGTCTGTAAAGTGACCTTAAGTGTTTTGAAAGGCAGCTATAAATAAAATGTAAAGTACGGTTTTCGCAAAATAAGTGAAAACTTTGACCTGCTGTTGATGCTAAAGGAAAAGTCAGGGGATCACCAAAGTCAGTTGGTGTCATCCTCTAGGGATCATAAATGTCTGTACAAAACTTCTTGGTAATCCGTGTTAGTTTACTGAACGTTGACCACTGTTGTGGACTAGCATGCCGACAGACAGATCAAGGTTGCTATAGAGATAGAATGAGTTTAGCTTTTTAATTGATGCTGATCAGACCTGTTTCTTTGCAATATTTGAGTGACCTGCACTTAATTAACACAAAAGTCTTTTCGGGTTACCTGTAACAGCTCCGGGAATGAACTCAGTCTCACTGGTTGCTGCAGTCTTGCTGACCTTTCCCTGCTGATGATGATCTCGCTCAGCCTCAAGGAACATAGATTAGCTAAAATACCAGCCAGTGTTTCGAGCTTTATCTGTTGTCCCTTGCCATGTAATGAATCCCAGGTCAAGACAAAGAAAGCTTTAGACATGCCAAGCCAGAACGGGACAGATGCTGTCATCCATATCTGGAGTCATTATTATCACACACACCAGGCTAAGCTGAGAAGGCAGGTGGACTGAGTGCAGATCAACCTCATATGCATGGAGGTGCAGTTGTCAGGTGTGAAACATGTGAAACATGTTAATTTTTGTCACCCTGTCATTTTGTCATCTTATTTGTATTAATGCAGAATATTAACCAGATGGTGATTATGCTAAAGAAAGATAATTAGATTCCACACAATATTCCAAGCTAGCAGCATGGCTAATGGAATATTATACCTGATAAATATCAATATGTTAGCATTGTTATTGTGAACATGTTTGCATGCTGTTAATGGTGTTAGCATTTAGTTTGAAATAGTGCTGTAGCTAAGCAAAGCTGTAAAAAATGGGGCAGCCTTGTAAGGATAAGAGACTCTATTTCTATATTAAAGCTGGAGTGCAAAACTTATGGCTTCCACCCGGCTGTGACAGTAATTCCTCAAAGACTGCTGACTCATATTAATGATGCATGCCAGCAGGTGAGCTTGCTGCATCTTCCCCACCAAGGAGCTCTCACTTCAAGTCATCCCATGCAAATAAGGGCAAGAGGTAACATCTTCTTTCAGTGCTCTCCTAGGAGTAAAAGCTTCAATACTGGTGTTCGACGTTTGTTCTCGCCATCAATCACTTTCTTTTTTTACTTTAATTCTTTCTCCAAACCCTGAGTTTGTTTTAAATACAGAGTATCCAATCCAGACTTTGGCCTCTAGTTTCCAGGCGCGGCGCAGGGTGGCAAACCCCACGCAGAGCTAGTTTCGAGGAGCGCAACCCGAGGCGCGCTCAGTTTGGTAGTTTGGCAGACCGAGGTGCGCTGAGATGGGTGTGGCTGCAAACTAATGAGTTCACATCCCTCTCAGCCTACCACAAACAACCACAGCATCAGATAGGGAGTATATATTCAGCATCTGTCATCTTAGAAAAGTCAAAAGAAAAGAAACAGAGTGAGACTGCGAGAGAGAAAGAGAGAGCGCGCACAACACTGATTTACAACATTTGTATCATCAGCCCTTGGAGGTCTGCTCGCAGTTCCATATATTCGGACACTGTGACCTTGGACCTCCCGGACCAAAACATCAGTTTCCTCCTGGGAGAAGTTTGGCCGTCTGACGTTGCTGCTCTCTTCTTGCAAAACTTGCAAAATCCGCCTGGCCACACCCAGTTGGCGAAGCGCAGGTGCGCTGCGCCTCCGCCTCGCCCGGTCTGCGAAACTAGAGGCCTTTATCAATCAATAAATCAATTTTATTTATAAAGCCCAATATCACAAATCGCAATTTGCCTCACAGGGCTTTACAGTATACAACATCCCTCTGTCCTTTGGACCCTCACAGCGGATAAGGAAAAACTCCCCCAAAAAAACCCTTTAACTCTTCATTGGATTTTCCACCATACTTGTAATAGGTGTGGTTAGAACCCAGCTGCAGCACCACAGACAAGAAAGACCTAACAGTCTTTAATGAGACAGAATGTGAAGCTACGTGGCGAGGTAATCCACAGCACAGGTATTCACAGGCAGCAGAACAAGCAAACTCACTATGGAGAGCTGGGTGATGGTCTCTCAAAATAGCCACAAAGAAGAGGTGAATAGGAAGCACGAAGGCAGAAGCAGAGCTCTTGGTTGGGGACAGAAAGCTTAGTGGTTTACCAGGGAGCAGATGAAGCAGGAGAGTCAGAGAAAGGTGTGGCTGGAGACAAGGAAGCAGTCCAGGAATAAATGCTGGAAAGTCTTGCATGTGAATGACAAAGAACAATCTGGCAAGGAGAGTCTGTGAAGCTGGGGTCCTGATACTGGCAGGAGGTAACGATCCACAGGTGAAGTGCCCACTGTGACATAGCTCCTGGCTGTTTCTCCATTCTTATGGTCTTTCCCTTCTTCCTAGCCACTTAAGCTCTGGCAAGTTGATGTAAAATGCATCAGTCTGTGCGCCAGCATAGGGAAGTTGCTAAAGACAGCAGACAACAGAACTCTGCTACACTGCAAAATAGCAATGAACATTTATTTTGATGACATTAAAGACATGTCCACCATAAATTGATACAGAAAGGCATAAACTGGTGCATAGAAATTCACAAAAATGCAGGAAATTAAGTGTTTTCCTCTGGGAAAAATCATGTGTCCTCCCCACGGTTGAAACAAAGCCTATTTATATGTAAAAGTCCCGTACTCTAGCTTTAAGATGATCATTATAGCACTACAAGGTTTAAATGTCCTTAAAATGAGGACAAAGGATTAACATTACCAAGGCATTGCTGTTGCTGTTGTTGTTAATGATGATGACTGTAACCGCCACCATCATCATCATCTTGCAACATCATCATAATCATCATGCACCGCAGGTCACAGCTCCCTCTTGGAGATATAATAATGCAGGGATCTGGCTGCTTTTTCAACATCTGAAGATGAAAAGCTGGTACTGATGCTGCAGAGAAAAAAAAAACTTTAAAAAGTACCCTGCCACCGAAATATTCCTTAGGGCTCTGATCTATTTCAAGAACCCCAAACAAGAATCAGATAGACATTACGCAACTTGGATTAAATCTCACTCAACACAGCAAAAAAGTTGCAATCTGTTTGGTTCTGTGAAACGACAGTAAATGTGACATACAACTGATATCTTCCACGAGAACAGCACCAGTGTAGCTACTTAAGAAATATATAATTGCATCCAGTGCAACAGAGGGTTAATTAAAAGATACTTTGTCAAATTATGTCCTTCAAAAATGTGACTTACTACTGAATATAATCTTCAGGACATTCTGAACATGTTGAGGTTCAAGGTCTGAACTTAATACTGGATGTGCAGATAACCACACACAGCACTTGGCAGGATGTCAGTGCTGTTGAGTTCTTTTGTATAACCTATTAAGTGACAGTGGAAAGCTGAAAATGTGAAGGTTATCTTCAGTTTTTCTGAGAAGAATGTTTTATTTGTAAGCAATATGTTTTCAGATATGTCAGCCTACTTACAGCCTCCATTAACGTTTTGTGCATTCAAAACATAGAAACAGATACTTACTGACAGATTACATTTATATGAATGTACACTATGTTCTCACCACCGTCAGCCCTGTTGTATATTTACAGCATGACCAAGTGAGGTGTTGACAGAGTGTTAAAGTGTATCACTGCTCCCGTCTCCGTAGCGCAGGTGGTGATTATGTTAATTATTTCATAAAGTATATGAGAGCTTATTTATTATGGAGACTTATGTTGTGTAGATGTGATGAAAACTAATCCATAAGGTGGCCCTGAGAGCCCAATGCACTGCAAATTAAGAAGAGACATGCAGAGTGACACATCGTCATCACCAGTTTGACAGCACCCAAAAACATCAACTTGACGTCACATTTGCATATGTTTCTTCATTTGTTTGTGTCGCGTCAATTTGCATGTTTTCTTAATTAGCAGTGTGTTTCCTCCTGGGACTTTCCTCAGGAGACCAATGCCCAGAGCCATATGAACTTTGACTCATTAAAGGTAGATCCTCGTCAGGTTACTTTTCCTAAACCTGACCACAGTAACTTTACTTGCCTAAACCTAACCTCTATAACTTTACTTTAATAACATAACTTAAGGACATAACATCATTCATGGACCGCTAAGTCTTACGATATCATACAAACTATTGTGTATGCATTTTCGTAGCATATCACACGAACCATTGTATAATGATATGTTGGGAAAATCCCAGTGCTCTCTCATACCTAAATGACTATGAATATGTCAATGTCCATTGACTTCCAATATGACTTATATGACAAGCCCCAAAATGACATATATTAGTGTTCTTTTTATCTATTTATTTGCTTTTTGCCTTTATTGACAGGACAGAAGGTGAAATAGAGAGACAGAGAGTGGGGACTGACATGCAGCAAAGGGCCGCGAGCCGGATTCGAACTATGGTATATCCAAGAATATGCCCTTTAAATGACCTTGGTGTGATGTCATACTGTACATAAAAGCTGCCAGTGAGGAAATAATTACAAACCCAATAATCATAGCCATTAGGAAAGAAATTAGCACATTTCCCCCACTTAAAAGCCTTCACTTATTTTCCTTTGTTCCATCTACTGTTGATTTTTCAAACAAATTATAGCCTTGGACTTCATGTCAGTGTTTTCTTTTGTCTGTTTCTATGATTGATGGTGACAGTGCAGGACATATGGATGTTTAGGTGTGCTGTGTGTAATATATTGTACGTATTTGTGTCGGACTACAGTCTGTAAAGCAAATCGTCCCTCCGAGAGATTTAAGTTTTTCAAATCCTGAATCTTTACCAGGTGACACATACTTATGTGCTTCTGATCCTTAAAACTGAAAGACAAGAGAGTTGCTGCAGTTCTTCAATTTATGCTGACACATGTGAAATTGAGCTTCCTAACCTTCGCCCTGTCATTTGTTTTTCAGCCCTTTAAAAGAGGATGGGACCCCTCAGTGAGATTTCCCACAGGGCTTCTCAAACAGAGAACGATTCACAAGTCAGATTCCTCCAGAGACTGAGAGCTCTGTAATGTAGGTCAGACATTTCCTTGCTGTGAATCAAATTTCAGATATCGTCATGGGACCCAGCAGTACTAATCTGCATTCTTCTTCGTAGACTGCAATCCACAGGCCACCTTGAGGAGAGACATTAATTGCTCATGTCTTTATTAAACAAACTTGCAATGTACTCTGCGTCTTGTAGCTGTTCTTTCCATTCAGTGCATGTACTTTTAAAATTACAATTAAGCCTTGCATGCAAAAAAAGACAGCTTTGTGTTTGTCCCAACTCTCTGTCTTTCTTTCTTTCTTTGTCTACATGGAGCTAGAGAGGTGTAATAACTGACACTAGTGGTCTGGCTAATGAGCAGACCAACCAGCGTGGTAATTCCATTGATGTATATTATAAATGTATATTTCCTTTTTACCACATTGAGCCCAGAGGATTCACAAAAATACTATTTTGCCAGTAACCAAACAAGAAATTCATCTATCTAGCTACCGATTGCTTATTCTGTGGCGTGAAGTGTAGGTTAGGCTGTGACGGACAATTATGTCACCATGATATGACAGTATGTATAGCTGAATAATAAAAACCATGCTCCTAGCTGCTTCTCCATCGTTACAGTCTCTCCCTCCTTCCTGCCCACTTTAGCTCTGGCAAGTTGATGTAAAATGCATCAATCTGCACACCAGTATAGGGAAATTGCCAAAGACAGCAGATACCACAACTCAGCCACAATGGGAAATAGCAGAGAACGATATCAACGTGACCACAGAGCTGGACAAGTGTAATAACTGACACCAGTGGTCCGACTAACAAGCAGACCAACCAGGGTGATAATTCCATTGATACACATTTCCTAGTTACCACAATGAGCCCAGGGGATTTATGAAAATACCGTCCTGCTAATGACCAAACATAACATCGATCTAGCTGTCTATTGCATACTCTGTGACAGTGAAGTATAGGTTACTACAGACAAATGTCACCATGATATAACGGTATGTATAGCTGAATATTAAAAACCAAGCTCATGCTGCATCCATTGTCAGCTCAGGCATTTTGCCGCATTTGTTAAATGCTCGTTTTAGTAAGCAGCGAAAAGACAGATAAAAAAATATGTAAAGCATATCTGCATACATCATCATTCCCTGCAGACTTCGCACCACAAAAGGGCAATTAAAATGATAAAAACCTATAGTAGAAAACACACACACACACACACACACACACACACACACACACACACACACACACACACTGAAACATTTCAGAGGGATTAAAAATACAGCTTAGTGGTTTTCAGTGGGCGCACACGAGTCAACTCAGTTTGCCCTTGCTGTGGGTTTGTTTGCTATCTCTTAGGAGCGACCTCACAGAGCACCACTAAGACGCCGCCTCGAGAGCGCCCCGTTTCATCTTCACAGTCACTGAAAGAGACCAGATCAACCAACTCTGCTGTGCAAAGCACTCCTGCGTGCTAACTGGGGAGATCCCAAGCTTGCTGTCTAGAGAGATGAAACAAGGTCACTTCAGAAGGCAAAATGAATTTCATGTGGACGGAGATTAAGACAGCGGTGATGTTCTTTTACAAAAAAATGTCAGTTATTGTGTGATGTTTCACGGGACTGACTGTGACCAGGGGCTGGTTCTTTTTGCAGCGTTTCACTGAGCACTCTACTTTCTATATAATTATAACTACATATCTACATCTAAAAGCAAGGGCTGCAACTAACAATTATTTTTGTTATCAATAACAGTTTTTCTTATTTACTTGGACACATTAGTCTATTCAGAAGTTGCATTTTCAAAGCAGCTCACACACAAGCCTAAACTGAAAGTCTCTGTCTGAAGTGACGCATATTTTTAACATGCAACAAAAGGAAATATTTCCATCAAACGTGGTCAAAATATTATACTCTTTCAGTCAATCATTGCACATTGGACAACAAAATAGTTATCAATATGAAGTGGTTCAACATTAGATTGTGCTGAACGCCTTTGCCATTTGTTGAAACTTTACATAATTGTAGTATGTTCCAAAAAAGGCAGGCATGAATGATATTCTTTTCTCTGAATTTCTCTGAGAAGACAAGCCATGCTGCACTCTGCATCTGTACTCTCTACACTTTTTGAGATGCATAGTTAAAATACTTATCACGCCTTAGGCTGTGACCCCTGTTGTTTTCTTGTGCTCTCCTTATTTACCCTGTGTCTCCTCCTCCTGTGTGTGTGTGTGTGTGTGTATCTGCTTTAACAATACTGTCATCATTTTCCTCTTTTGTGCGGGTCTTTCGAGCCCATCAGTGGTTGTTGACATGTAAGACCCACAGTCTACAACTAGTACTACAGACGCTTTGAAACACATTTTTTGTTGTCCTGGATTTTTCCATGTCAGTCTTTTATGTCAGACCATAGCAGCTATATTTTAGGTGTTGACCTCGTCTTGATTCCAGCACTTTTCAAAATGCTGTATACTCGGGCCGCTGTGCCGTGGCCTCCTCCTCTACTGCTTTTGGCCTCTTTAATCCATGCTTGAAAATAGCAACGCAGACGTGGCATCTTTTTGTGGATACAGACTAATTGCTAATTGAAGAGTTGCAAAGAGTGCTAAAGTGTTTCACACAGGTGCTTCAGAGATTCATAATTATGCAAGTAATTTCTATCAGCTATAAACAGATGTTTTCCTTTTGATTAACACAGATCTGTTAAAGAGTTCTGGGTCTTTCTATTAGATGCTTTTTCACCGTTTTAAAAAGGGTGTGAAAAATGTGTTGTCTGTGTTCAACCAAAGACAACGGGTTAAAACATTTTTTTTTTTTTTTTTTCAGATTTTTGGTATGACTAAGTCATGGTATGGTATGCTGTACAGAATCACGGAAACTGTCAGTGTGTCTGTCAGTCAGTCAGGCATTCTGTCTGTTTTTCTACTCACTGACGTGGTCAATGTGAAACTGCACATAGGCATTGAGGATTGGTGGCATAGGTAGAAGGTGACAAAGCTACCAATGGGTATGGACTAGTCTGTTGAATATTTTCAAGACTAATTAATTGCTACATAACATGTTAGGAAAAGTTAAAAATGCCCCAAATTAACATTTCCAAGTTGGTTGTTTTGTCTGACCAAAAGTCCAAAACACAAATATACAGTTTAATATCAGTGAGGACCAAGATGGTCAGCAAATATTAACCAACTTGGAGAAGATAGATCTATTTAATGTTTAGCATTTATCTTAAAATTACTTGAAGGAACAGCGTGTAAGATTTAGAGGGATTCAGTAACAGTGGCAATGTCTTATTCTAAGGCAGGGGTGACGAGTCTTTATGACCAAATGAGCCATTATTGGTCCAAAAAATAATAATTAATTCTGCCTGGAGCCACAAAATATATTAGAGACAACCAACGCACCCAGGGTACCTTGCACGTGGCATCTCGACCTGGGAAGTCCATGACCAAACGTCGATATGTGAAAAGGTCAGAGTGGGAATGTGTTGTTTGGTCAAAGCCACAGGGAGCCAGTGGAGAGGGGCTAAAGTGCTGCATGTGGCTCTGGAGCCGCAGGTTGCCTACCTCTGTTGTCAGGTAATGAAAACATCATGATTCTTATTTTCAGGTGGTTATAACCTAAAGAAAATGCACTTATTATATTATATTCCATTTCTGCCAGTACATCCCCCTAAATCCTACACACTCTTCATCTAATTGAAGAGTTGATTGAACAATGATCAAAGCAGCTGCTGATTAATTTTCCGTCAGTCAACTAATTCTTTCAGCCCCACTGCATATTGTATTCACTGTATCTGTCTAGAGAAAGTTGTGAGAGCCGTTTTTGTGTGCTGATTAATAAAAGAAAAAAGAGGTCTAAGAACCTTTAATGAGGAACTGTTTTGCATTCTATTACAAGTCAACTCTGCAAATCCAGCGGGAGCTCTCATCCTTGTTATATCTCTCTAGCTGGCAATGTGCTTTGAATTAAACTACCCAATAAGTTTAAAAGTGTAACGTCTTAGCACCATCTTCTCCTTCTAATAGCAGTCAGTATGCTGTGAAACAAAAACAAGAGCAACACAAGCAACCGGCATGACTGAGAAAAATCCTTCACCTACTCCTCCCCCTCTGTCTGACCTGGACTATATGAAGATGTGGGAAATTACTTTCCCATGCAAATGAGATGTTACAAGATTAAAGCAGTGTATAAAGTTGTGTGAAAGAAAACAAGACAAGGGACGCAGCAGGAGAGAGCAGGCAGACAGCGAGAGGGGAGGGCTGCACAGCTGATCAGGAAAATCATTAAGATTTACTCACAATAAAATGTTCAACAAACAGAAAGCAATTTTGTTCTTTGTTTGTGACATTACTAATGATGAGATTCAGTTATCACATCTTGTGCTGGGCTGTGTTCAAATGTTGAAACACGTGGTCTGTCTGAATTTTTAGCAAAATGAAAAACATAGTTTATAGATTGTTTATCTTTATGTATTTTATTTGTATTCCTTTGATTACCTAAGGTATAATTGTTTTTTGTGTGTGTGATTGTTTGTTTGTTCAATAGTGTGTATTGTAGTGCATTATTGTTTATCAAAAGCCATTCTCCTTCCCTCTGCTGGAACACATTTTTTATCCAAGATTGGGCATTATTTTTTTAATGAAAAAAAAAAGAATTCTATATATATGTATAAAGCAATCTCTCAAACTTGGCTCTGACATTTAAGTGAAACAGGAAAGTGATTCTAATTTTACACTCCCACCCCACAGTCACTTGGAGTGAGATTGGTTGACTATTGATCTAATGTCTGTTCAGATGGTGGCTCAATTTGTGTGTAGAAAGGTGACCTATGTCTTTTGTCCGTCTAATCCAATCCATTAAGGGGACAGTTCATATCTTTTAAAGTGGGGTTGTATGAGGTACTTACCCATAATCAGTGTATCAACTACAGTAGATAACGGTCAGCACGCCTTGAGTTGGAGAAGCAGGCAGGAGTACTGCTGTGGACGGGGGCAGCAGCAAATTATGTATCTAAAAAAAATTAAAATCAGTTTAAGCGTGCCTTATATTAAGAACATTTTTGCCACTTCACCTTGTTGTCAGGCGGGAGTAGGATTGAAGAAGGTGGAGGATTTCAGGTACTGAGGGTCAAGAGTCCAGAGCAACGGAGAGTGTGGAAAAGAGGTGACGAAGCGTGTGCAAGCAGGTTGGAACAGGTGGAGAAAAATGTCAAGTGTGATGTGTGATAGAAGAGCACCAGGAAGACTAAAAAGAAAGGTGTACAAGACGGTGGTGAGACCAATGACGTTGTTTGGTTTAGAGACAGTGGCGCTGAGGAAAAGACAGGAGGCAGGGCTGGAGGTAGCAGAGATGAAGATGTTTAGGTTCTCTTTAGGAGTACATCAGAGGGACACTGTTAAAGGTTTTTTTGGGGGGGAGTTTTTCCTTATCCACTGTGAGGGTCCAAAGGACAGAGTATGCTGTAAAGCCCTGTGAAATTGTGATTTGTGATATTGGGCTTTGTAAATAAAATTGATTGATTGATTGATTGATAGAGTTATATGGAGGCAGATCATTCTGTGGTGACCCCTAAAGGGATCAGCCGAAAGAAGAAGAAGACCTTGCTGTCAGGCAGCCCTTTCGAAACTAAAGCCTCTGTCTGTGTTCTCTCCAAAGCCACCACACTCTTTTGAGAAAAGTGGTAGTTTTGCATTGCTGAACACAGGAGCTGTTGATCTACTGCCTCCTCAGTTGATTAATTTGTTTGTCACTGTGACTTTGGTGTTTTATAAGGGTTAATTTGGATTCACCACAGTCACTCTGTAACTCAAACAAACTACTAATGGAGGCAGTGGTAGATGAGTAGCTCCTGTGTCCAGCAAGGTGAAATTACTGTTCATATATTTGGTAGCCTTGAATAGATTGTAGATGGATATAATGGCTTCAATTTCCCATCTTAAGAGGGCTGTCTGACAGCAATGTGTAATGAGTGAGAGAGAGTTCATTTATTCATTTGCCGTAGCCACTTATCTTGCGAAAGGGGCTGGAGCCTATCCCAGCTGACGTTGGGCAGGAGGCAGGGTACACCCTGGACAGGTCACCAGACTATCACAGGGCTGACGCATAGAGACAGACAACCATTCACACTCACATTCACACCTACGGCCAGTTTAGAGTCACCAATTAACCTGCATGTCTTTGGACTGTGGGAGGAAGCTGGAGTACCCACAGAAAACTCACACTGACAAAGGGAGAACATGCAAACTCCTCACAGAAGGACCCCCAACCAACTGTGTGTTACCAGCTGTAAAAAGATGTAATCAAAGCCTTATTAAAGCGACAACATTAGTATGCTGCAGTGCTTGATCGATACCCTGTTAGTGGGGACTTTAATCAGCGGCTGTCATGGCGTCCTGGGACATTAAGATTTATCAGCAGCAGCACAATGTTTCCAGCAGATCCACCTCGAGCAGCCACTCTATGACAGTATTCCTCACAACCCTTTATTTCCCACAGTTCAAAAATCTCTCCTTTGTATAAATGCAAAGGGGTCGTTATGAAAAATTGATTCATCACAGAAAGAAATAAAGGAGATAGAGCTAAGATGGCCAGCAACGACTTTGACTCTGTAATTTATCCAGCGTTAACAAGTTCTATTATCTGAACAGAAACAGTGGCAGAGATGAGACATGTCGGTCTGGGTGTCTAGCGATTTCATTTCCCTGAGTGCCTGGCATGACAAAAATTGAAATTTCTATGCATGTACAGCCTTGTATTGGATGTTATTTGCTATTCATAGAAATACACAGTGCTTGGTAAGTTTCTTATAGAATTGCTATTTAGCCTGTCAAGGAAGGTGTTGTCTGCCTGGCTGGATGAAAATTGAACCCTCCGGCTATGATCATGTTTGAGACCTGATATCCTGCACACTCATTCTCCCTCAGAAATACAGCAGAGGTTTGCCCGAGAACATGTTGACCAAGACGAACATGTTTGTAATCACTGAAGAGACACGTCAGTGCCAGAAGAAGAAGGACTGAGTGACCTTACAAGGAAAATAGTGAAGGTGAGTCTTAGAATATTTGTATGAATGGCTTATATCGTAAAGACGAAGGTCAGTGAAATGTGACTATTTTGTTTTTAAGGCTACAGTAATCAAATTTTCAACAGTGGAAACAATGACTGTGTGTAATTGTTTCTTGTTGAGAAAACCCATATAATATTACCCGACTCTGAATCTCCATTCAACTCTACAGAGTTTTAGTATCTGTTATTGATTTGGTTTACCAGCCCACAGTTTTACTGTTTCAAAGAGCAAATATGTGTATTTCTTAGAGGGCTGAGCTACTACTTCAGGTTTAGACACATAAAAAGACATGCTGGCGATGAAGACCACCTCACATTGCAAAGACTATAGCAAACAGCCAACTATTTCCTACATTCAGAGGAAATAACGTCTTAGGTTGCAAGGAAATTGAAAGGTTCCCCTTTGTAAATCCTCATTTGGACAAACAGCTTTTTCACTCCGTGGAACTGACATGTGGAATTCATTACCTACAGAACTCAAACTGGATCCTGGTTACTGCAACAGTTTTTGAACAAGAAACATTTATGCAGTCATGACTAATTTGATGCTTCCTATTCTATGGTGCTTATTTTGTTTTGCAGTTTGTGTCTTGTATTGTCCTCTCTGTATTTTTATTGTTTATTGTACTTTGCACTGTTACCTGTGTTCTTGTTGCTGACTCTTTTGTATCTTAAGGCCCAGCTAGGGACGGGCATTGCAAATTAGCTTAGGCTATAAATTCTGTGTGTCTGGGTGTGGCTCTCATCAGTCCTGCTGTCAGTCTGCCTGCTCACCTGAAAGCCATTCACTAATCAACCCCAGCAGTACAATACCCTGGCTCTGTAGTCCAGTCTCTACCAGATCAGATGCTTATTGCTTTTTGCCTCTTGGATTTTTTTTTTACCCAAGCCTTGTTTCTCTGTGCCTCAGATCCACACTCACGGATCACCCGTTTGAGTGCCACTCTAGCCTGCCTGCCTTGTTTCCCCTGAGCACCCTGGATCAACCACCTTTTCTTGCTTTATTGAAAATAAATGCACTTTGAACTGAACATCTGTCTGAGTCTTACTTTTGGGTCCAGTTTACTCTATACTATACAACACCTTGACATGCTGCGTATAAGGTACAAAAGCAGAAAGGGGAGACAGAGCGGTCTCCCTTTTAATCTACCACAGGAGGTAGTAACAGCACTGAAACAGTGTCGATATAAACATGACCGTCTGCTGCACGAGATCATTGGTGGCATGGTTGTGGTGTTTTGACGACGTGTTACATGTGCGACCCACCAAGGGAGATTTAAAAGGTAGCTGTTAGGTAGACGAAAAGGGCCATTAATGTCTGCAAATTGTGAAAACAATGAGATTCGAGAGCTCTTTATCCTCCGAGCAGACAACCTCAGCCTGTTACATGCATTGTCTGTTTTCAAAATACACTTTCTTTTTCATAGGAAATGTACCGTTTTCATACAGTCGCTTTCAAAATTAACACACTACGTTGGTACAACAACAGCCAAATTGACATTTCTTTTCCTTCAACAACAAACGCACGTGGTTATGTTTTGCTAACATATGCATGTAGTTGGATTTAGGAAAAAAGAATAGAGCTTGGCTTTACAATCTCACAGGAAGCGAACACCGGCCCGCGGGTGAAAGGCAGTGGTTGTGAGTGGTTGCCCTCTCTTCTAGGACTTCCATCGCCTTAACAGACAACAATGTGAAAGCATGACTTTTTTGTCGGTGTCTGACACCAGAAGTCACAAACCAAGCGTAACTTTGGAGTGGAACCCGGTTGGTGGCGCACGTTATATGTCACACACTGTGGTGTTATATGTAGCGCTTGTCATGGCTCTTTTGATTCCACAACGCTGCTATGTGGTGTATAATCACACATGGGAGCAACTTGATGCCACTGTTGTTTGTTTCTGTGTATAAATGCAAAGGATGTATAAAGAAGGGACTTCAACACAATCTCAATATGGTAAATTCCACAAACCAATGGATGATCAATGCAATCTATGATTTCATCCTGTAGTGGCCAACTTAAAACTTAACTTCAAAGCCACTCAAAGTTATTAGCAGTAGGCAGGTTTCAATGGGCTTGACTCGCATGTACCGTTTCCATTCCTTACTTACAAAGTCACAAGAAGAGTCAGGCAGTCATTTTGCACATTTATTTTCTACGTTGCTTTTCATCCAGGTTATATTTCCATCCACATTCATCCAAGTTTCTCTCAGATCCAAAACACATGAAAATGTTCCTTGGGTATTCCACGATGTGGATGACAGTTAGTATAAATCCCATAACAATAGCATAGAGGTATCATAATGGTCAAAAAACCTTATTAGACCGGACATAGCACCACTGCTAACACAGCTTTGGACCTAAAAACTACTCTCCTCTATGCCATGGTGCACATGCGCAGACCATAGTTCAGGTACTATTAAATAATGGGAAACTGGATGTTTAACACACGACAAGAGTTCACCTCAACAGAACATGTGATAATGGCTTCAAACAACAGTAGGTACAAAAGCACACCATAAACCTACAACAAAAATCTTAAATATCTTAAACTCAATATTGGCTCCTACAATCCAGTGCATTCTGTCTCTTCTGCTATATGCACAGACTGCTGACCTGCATGAAACCAAAGCCCACTCAACCATGATTGGTCAGTACTACTTTGAAAATAAACAGAAACCAGAACACTTCTGAAACCAAAATCCTGTCCCGCTGCCTGCAAATTCCGTACACATATGTAGATATCTGTTGATAGAGATTAGTGACTAGCTGCTGAACTAGTGTTTTGATGGTGGAGACCAAAACAGAGCTTAAAGGAGAGTTACAGAAGGACAAATAACTCCAAATGAATACTAATGTTGCCCTGTGTCTGCTAAGTGTGTGAATAGCTCACTGTTTGCTAATGAAAATCAATTTTATAGGGTTACATATAATGTTGTGTTTACAGCTTGTTGCATTGCTCCCAGTCAACAAAAAACAAATTAATGTAGCTTCAAAGAAATTGTTGGTAAAGTCTGAGTCATGAAAGTGGTATTGATCGTCTCATCTAGCTCTGCGAGAAAGCAAATAACTGCATTTTTTTTAAAACGTCAAACAGCTTTTTTTAAGGAACAAGCGTGTTCAAACGTAAGAATATTTCTCAAAAGTTAAACCTAGATTTTCAAGTTACACGCCCTACACACAGAGATCAACACAGCTTTGTAGAGAGATGTGCTGATGCATTGCTGACTGTGTTCTCTAATGAGATGTGTGTTCTCACTTCAGTGCTCTTTCGTCTCTTTGGGGTACAAAACATGAAAAATGAGATAGTGGGTTCTGCGGAAAACTTCCTCCTGCAGTTTGTTTACTGAGCTAAGAGGGGAGATTTGGACGCTGCCATCACTCAGCTCAATATCCCCTCAAAGGATCTGGAAGGCTTAAAATTCCCCACAACACTTATATGTTGGCATTTCTTCAGCTTTTAATATGATTTAACCCCACATCCTGGCAGAGAAACTGCTGACCCATTTTAGGTATGATCTTTATTATAGGATAGATTTTTGACTTGCAGACGTCAAAGTAAAATATATCTTTATCCAAACAGTTGTACTCTTCTGCCAGCTCACTTCAGAGACGTATGCTTCATCTATTATTTGTATTTGTTTTTTCTATTATTGTGAATATAGAGGATTTTGTGGCGGCTGGCATTTAGCAAATATAACATGCCAGCATTTTGTTAAAAGGAACAGCATGGCCAATTCTCTTTTCCTTGAGAAGCAGACGTCATTCACTATTTGCACTCCGATGCATCTGATCATCTTTCTGCATACTGCACGGTTTGACAACCAGTCCATCAGAAAAACAAAATGGGAAATGCAACACAGGTGCCAGTAGCACAAGCCATCCATCCAAATGTGTCCAGCAAAATCACTGGAGTGAAATCATCCCCAGAGGAGAAAATCTTGCAGTGTATCTCTCACTCACATTATATAAAGGCCAAGTCTAATAGAACAGAGCTGAATGGCTCTTTTGTTGCGGAGCATTCAGTGTGACAGCTCAGCTTCAAATGCCAGCAGACTGCACAGAAACACAAAGCCCATAAATACAGTATATTATATATCGATACAGTTGGAAGATGTCCGTAAGCTATGCAGAGAAACATTAGCATTATTCTCATTACATAGAAATGTTCATATCCTTGCTCAAAGCTATCATCATTGTAACATTCAGCCTATCCCAGCTTTCCCTGCACTTTATCTCAAAACAACTCTTGTCATGTTGCTGTGAAATGCTGCTGCTGTGTACTCGCTTTGTCTTTGTGCCCACTTTCCCTGCCATGGTCTATTGAGACTATTGTCAATGAAGATGTTGTGATTTATGCGGCTTTCACAATGGATTTCTTCCTTGCCGGTTGTTGAACAGTAAAGCAAAATGCTGAGTCTTGAGATGAGCTGTCAGTCGTTGGGGACTGTCACCCAAAATCACGCACGGACCGAACTGCTATTAAAATCCAGTGTGCAGGGTGCGTTCACAGGAAATATCTTGACATGCTGCCACATTGTCTGAGCTACACAGTTTATCCAAGACAAAAAAACAATGGGGAATAAGGAGGTCCCTGAGGATCATTAAGGACTCAGCGCACAGCCTGTTCTCCCTGCTGCCCTCAGGTAGAAGGTCTCAGGACTCTCAAAGCACGCACCTGCAGAATGAAGATCAGCTTTCTCCCGAAGGCTATAAGACTACTAAATGAATAATACACTCACTCACACACACACACACAAAGTCTAATCTAACCCCTATTTACTATTTGCGGCCTTGAATGTATGTGGGGGTTGTTGTTTTTTTACTTTTTTATTGTGCTTATGCTTATTTTATTATATTTTGTTTTTTTATATTAAAGGTCCAGTGTGTAGGATTTGAGTGTATATTTTGGCAGAAATGGAGTATAGTATTCATAACTATGTTTTCCTTAGCGTCTAGTCACCTGAAAACTGGAATTGTGGTGTTTTCGTTACCTTAGAATGAGGCTCTTTACAGGGCCATTCACATTTTCATGTCGGCTCTGTAGTGACAAGAGCTTCAGAAAAACACAGATTTTTTTAAAAAGTGAAACTGCCTTATGAAGTGTTATTACAGATTTAAATCGGAGAAGAGACCTGTGCTGGCCATGCCCACAGCCACACAAAAGGTTGAATGACTCACCCACAATTACCACATGTTCAGTTAGTTTGCAGTCACTTGAGATACATACAACACCTGTTTGTGTAGTTTAAATTGTATTAGCACTTTGACAACACTGTTTTCTAGATGGAGCACACACATTTTGTTTCATCACTTTGCTATTTGCTTGTCGAAGTTATTAATTTCTTTCTCTTTGTCTTTGAGTTACCTGGAATTACTTCCTGGTTGAAGCTGGGCAAAAGATGGGGCTGAGGGCAGAGCCTCGTTTTACACAAAGGGCCATCCCATGGAACAAATCAATTGCTGTGATAGTTGTGTTAGTCTTAGTTATTGTCTCGGTAAATTCTCCCCTTTATTTTTAATTTGAGCTGATCAGCCAGTATATATATCTTGCCCCATTGTCTCGCTTTGTAAGGTCTGTTCATTGAGTTAACGTCTGGTTTTGTTAGCCTTATTTTCCAGTAGACTTATGTTTTGTTGACCTCCTTTAAGGGTGCTATGACTTCAATTCTGTTATCTGTTATTCTGTTAGTCATTTGCTTTGTAAAATTTAGTTTTTGGGAAAATAATCTCCCCTTTTTTAACTTTAAACCTGTGTTTTTTTGTGCTTTGACTGCTTGGTCCATGACAAGACCTCTGAAGATAATCCAGCTCCTAGTAAAAACCTCCTGCACATCTGGATCTTGGGTTTTCAGAGAAAAAAGGCGAGCACACATTAGCAGGTGCTGGGCTGGTGGCCTGTCTCTGACATGCCGAATAGTGGTTGAGAAACACTGATGAGTGACATGAAACTGCTTTATTCAGTGTTTTGATTGGTGTAATCACCTGCTCTGTTTGTTTTAGAGAGGAATTTGAGGATAATTCAGCTCCTGATTAAAAACGTCTTGAACAATGAATTCTAACCGGGAGTCCGGCAAAAATAGAAATCCTGCGTATCTGTTGTGGAGGGCTCCAGAGTGCTGCAGCTGTGACGGAGCGGGAATGCAGCACAGCCGCAGCCGGTGGAAACACACACATTGACTAGAATTGAAATGTATCGGCTCCGCTGCCGTTCCAGAGCGCAGACGCAACCCACACGCATCTGGTGGAATTTGGAGCCGGCTCATGGGGGCAGCAGGCTGTGCAAAGCACCCCAGACATCCCTCTCCCCAGCAACGCTTTCCAGCTCCTCCTGGGGGACCCCAAGGCTCTCCCAGGCCAGATGAGATATGTAATCCCTCCAGCATGTTCTAGGTCTGCCCCAGGGACTTCTACCAGTGGGATGTGCCCAGAACACCTCCCAGGAGGCATCCTGATCAGATGCCTGAATCACCTCAACTGACCCCTTTGGACGCAAAGAAGCAGCAGCTCTACTTCGAGCTCACTCCGATGTCTGAGCTATGTCTAAATCTAACACTGTTCCTTTAATCATGTATTTACTCTTTTTCTTAAGTCAACGCTCTTGGTGAAAATATTTCACATGATTGTACTTGTGTGATTGAAGTGACTATAAACATCTTGAAAAGATACAGCACCAAAAATAAAATGAACCCAACTTTACAAAAACGTGTCCTTGAAGTTGCTTGTATAAGAGGGCCCTCTTACTGCAAGGAGACTGGATCAGCAATCTCTTTATCATTTCAAAGACATCGTTGGCACCTCCTGTCCTAGGCAGGAACAGAGGCGAGGAAAAATGATGAGTGTGACCTGCTGCCTGATTTGCAAACAAATTGCTGCTGTCCTGAAAGACTGTTCGGTATCAAACACAGAGACAGCCGCTGAAAGATTTACTTACCAAATAAAAAGCTCAATTCTCCTATTTTAACCTTTAAAGCACTTCATTCTGCTTCAACCATGCAATCATGTATGTCCTTATATATGGACAAACATTTGCGATGCCTCCTTAGTACAGAAATAAATGGTGCTTATGTATTTCAGGCAGTCTCTAAAGCAAACTGAAGTTTATTTCCATAGAATTATTTGGAATGTCACTTAAATTTTTTGCCCACAGCATGATAGCAGGGATTAAAGCTATGATTAAAGCAAGGAGTAAAAAAATATAACCTGCTTTGCTTCTTCCAATAAAACTAATTGTAATTGTTGATATTCTCTCCATTGTGTCCTACATAAAATAATTATTGGAAATCATTAAATTTCAAGCTCTGCTCTTCAGGTTTTTTGCCTCAAAATTCTAACCCTAGGTTAATTAAATAATTTCGTAAGCCACTGAGATACATTATGACCAACAGAGAGAAGCAGGTGGAGGATGCGCCCCTCATCCTGCTCTAGTCAACAACAACAATGATGAGACCAATTCTAAGAAACAGCAAACAACAATTAGCTTTTCAAGATGTGAAAATAAAATAAGTGTGTCTGTGTGCAGCCATGCAAACATCCAAATTAAAAACACTGCCATTAGTCAATAGGGACTATGTGCTCTATATTTATATTGGCAGTCTGATTATGATCAGTAATTTTGTTCCATTATTTTTCAATATAGTGGTCATAAAGAAGGAGAGGAAATGCCTCAGAGGATGCTGTCCCACATTGTCCTGATAGCTGGCTGGCTGGCAAATCAATTTATTTTCATAGCAGAAGAGAATGATAAAATTGTTATCTGCTGTCTGATGATTGTATCTGCTTTTTCTATTTATCTATTTCCCGTTAATCAGTGTTTCAGATCATTTCTTATCATATAGACCATAAAAGACACGAGCAATTTCACTTAAAGTTGATGTTTTAAACGTGATAACAATGTTGTAAAAACAAATGCTCTCCAGGGGAATCTGAGAACCTCCCTCGTGTTTCGATGGCAAAGTAGTTTTCAAGCTCTGTTATCAAAGAGTACTGTCCAGGGTGAAGTATGAGACCTTGGAGTACAGTCCAAAAACAAAAAACAGCCTTGGTCGCATTTAAGCTTCCATATAGAATATTCTTCAAATAGCTGTTAATAAATGGATCATTTATCATTCTTCTTAGACAAGCCAGTGCTTTTAACCCTGTGCTCTTAGTTGCTTGGCTTTCATTTTAAACTCTGCTCTGGTCCGTGCACAATGCATTTGGAAACCCTGTTGTCCTACCTATGAGTGATCCTGTTACTGCCTTTTATCCAAGGTGGTAAGTTGGGTTCCAGTGCAAATATTTTAGTATGCAGCATGGTGAGCCCCATTCATTTTGTTTTCCCTTTTGTAGGTTTACCTGCTGCTGTTTTGCTATCTTTGTTTTGCTATTTTTCTTGTTGTTAAACCAACTGGTTGGTTTGGTTGGTTGCAGGCGGACCAAATCATTGATATACAAAGAAAGGCTAGATAGCTTACCTACGCTGTGAGCCAATGGGGACTGACGTCGTCACACGGCGGCCATCTTACCTCGGGGCTGCTGGCCCACTGATAACATAAATGTCTATGGTGCATGTACTGTTTCAATGACCATATCCTGCTCAAATTTCAACTGATTTTCAAACGGATTGGTTTGTTATAAACACCAGAGATGTAGTTATGTTTCTGCATATTTACGGATAATTATAACCATGGACTTTCATATTAAATTAAAAAAGTAGAGAGTAGAGCAATACCTGCCATAGCTGCACGCATACACACACAGTTAAAATTAAATTGTCAGTGTTTTTTGTTTTTTTTTATTTGCTTTAACATAAAAATAATTATACCACAAATGTAAAAAATTCCACGGCCTGTTGGAAATTATGTTTGTGTTATTTTAGGGTGACATAACAACTCGTGTATAGTTTTAAAGATCAAGTATGTATTTTTTTTTTAAAGATCAAGGGGATGATCTTACCCGTTCTGCTACATATATTTTAATATAAAAATTAAAAATAAACACATTCAGTAACATGACATAAAGGTTCTTTTATTAACCAGATGTGCACAATTACAAAACAATTCAACATTCACTCCAAACCAACAGTCACACTAAACCATGCAACATTCACTCCAAATCAACAGTCACTCAACCTTAAAAACATGAGAAGATACCGAGATATGAATTATTGACAACATTTTACACCCTTCTTACCTTTAACATTAATGGTAAAGACAAAAATACAGAGCTAAATTATGATATTGTTGGGGTAATTCATGTAGCCTATGCTTGAATGCCATTATGTAAACTTAAAAAAGTCAATAACAGTAACATGTTAAAAAAATGTGAAAAAGAAATATTCAATGATTATTATGTAAACAAATGGTAGAAGCATTTCTAAAACGTCAGGGTGAAAATAACTTGTATTGTACAAGTACAAATTTAACTACGTTAGTAACAATTATCCTAAATATGTCCCTCAAGTCATTTCTTATGAGTGGAATCACGGGCTCTTGTGTGGACAGAACGTTCATTTGCGCATCCATGTGCCGCACTAAAGTCTGGCATCTTGAACTGTGTTGAGTATTTCTGTAAACACAAAGCCAGGCATTTTGTATCACAATGAATCTAAATTAAGGATATATTTTACTAATGAAACAGCTTGGAAATCATATTATGTATGTTAAAACAAAGGAGTAATTCTGCCTTTCCCACCTGTAAAGAATTATGTCTAGGCTACTTTGTAATAGTCCCAGTTGCCCACTATGTCACATTCACAACCTCTTGTTTCTTTGCTAGCTAATAAACACAACTGCATCCACACAAATTGTCATTTAGACAAAATATGTGGTTGTCACAAAATTATTATTGGTCTCACGGAAACCTATATAATAATTGAAACTCCCAGATTGCAGCCTTGCAAATGGCTGTGACAGACACACAACTATGCAGCAGAATGAAATCGATTTTCGAAAAGAAAAGCTACACTTTCAGTATGTCCGCGGCCTGAATCATAGCCACGTTAATAAGGTTTTTAATAAACCAAACCGTTTGTAAATCCGTCTAGATTTCAGCGAGTTGAGTGTATTTTTGTTTGTGTCGGTCGCTCACCTTCCGTCCACTACTGTAGAGTGCGCGGGGAAAGTCCCCCTAGGTAAGATGGCCGCTCGGTGACGTCGCCGGCGAAAGTCCCATCAGCCATCTAGCCTTTCTATGTATATGGACCAAATGTCCTCTTTTGCCCAGACATGTCCACTTTTCACGTCCTGTCCGGGGCGTCCGGGGGGTGTTTATAAATTGATGATAATGTCCGGTTTTCCGTCCAAGGCTTCCAGCTAGGGGAGAGGTCGAAACAAACAGCCAATGTGTGTGTGTTCAGGTGTTGTCACGTAAATAACAGTCCCCAAGCAATAAACAGGACAGACAATAGGATTTTCTTTATTTTTACACTACATTTTCACTGAAAGCTGACCGAATCCGACACGAGCCCGAATACAATTTATACATTTTTGACCGAACCCGGCCCGACCCATCGGGTAGGCCTATTGTCGGGACCTAATTTCAACATAAACGTCTTTGAAAACATTTACATACCTACACATTAAAACACATAAAATAATTATCTATAACATTACGTTATAAACGACTGCGGACCTCTCACTCTCACTGTCCTTGTTTCAGTAATGACCCTGTGTGCGCTATTCATCATTTTAAACTCAATTTAAGGTTCTTGAAAAAGTTTTTCCTGGGGTGTAATTAGCAGGTGGTGTTGTCCTTCCTCTTCAAACTTTTCCCACTTATTGCCCTTTGCCACATAAGGAAACCACTGTGGAGATGTTTATTAAACTGGTGTAGTTATAGGGGGCAGTGTGATTACACAGTGCGACAGGTGCTTTTTGAAAGTCACTTGAAGATCTCCCTGTCAGAAATAAATCTGTTTATTGAGTCACATATTGCAAATTGAAATGGCAATGCTCTTTTACTCAGCAGTTCAGTTGTCCTCTTAGGTATGTTCCCTGCAGATGGAATAAAGCCAACCAGCATGGACTTCACGCCAACATTATAAATAACATGCAGGCAGCATTGAAAAATAATCCCCCATGGCAATTACCTTAGAACTGCAGACCCTCGCGGGTGGAAACAGGTAAAATATGGGAAGCAGCGGCTGTAGCAGTGGCAAAGCTCATATCAGTGTAAGAGTTAATACAAGCATGAGGACCTTTAAAAAATCAGGTCAGGGAGATGTGATGACGCAGCATGGCATGACTTTGAAGCCTATTTCATTGTCAACAAAAGCTGGCTCACAGTCAGCATGTCAGCAGCCTCCAGTTCTATGTGAATGGTTAACCTCAGCACTCTATAAGCCGCCTTCTGTCCGTGACGCTGGACCCAAGCTGGCTTTTGGATCCTGAAAAGCCTTGTTGGCATTGTTTACATCATGATGACACACCGCAAACACAATAAAATCAACACCCGTGACTTCTAATCAAACCTCCTTATTGTATGACGTATACATAACAGCCCCCATAAAACTGAACCTCATACGCTGATATGAGCGCCACTGCAGTTTAGTGCAGCGCCTTCTCCTGGCAGCTATCACAGGCATACTGCTACGTGCTGTAATGTTGGGTCAAAGAAAGAGAGACTAAAACAGTGAACAAAATTCAAGAGTTCTGCCACAACTGGGTCAGTAGTCATTTAAAACTTTTGGGCTCACTGTCAAAATGTCATTGCCTTTTTAAGCTTGTTTGCATTCAGTTACTTAATGCCTACAAATAAAAACAGACAAATGGGACTAAACACAAGCTGTCAACCATTGCCACCTGCTGCCATTACCTTTAATCAGCGATCTGCTTCCTCTCCCTCAATACACTCCAGGCAACTGGTAGCATCTGCAAGGCTGAACAGCTTTGCACTAACTGCTGTTAAATTATCCTGCCTCTCTCCTCTCCTCTTTCTCTGTCATCCTCAGGGGTGTTTCTGGGATTGGAGGACACTAGGGGCTTAGCCTGGACCTCTGTAGGGGGAACCTCCCCCGAGAAATGTTTATTTATGAACAAGCTGTATTTTTATGCTTTTTTTTTTTAATGCACTCTGGCATCTGATTTACTGCTAAAAACATTGGCAAACATTTAATTTACCAGACTAATTATGAATTTAGAGATAAAAAAAGAGAAGTTGTTAGTAATTCGTTTTTTAATAGAATCAGAATAATTTGCATTCGCTGTCCCTAAAATTTAGAGAATTCTGAGGCTTGTGTATTTCCATTTTATGCTACATTACACTTCTATCTAAGAGACACCTTCTACAAGACCTTTTCTTCACTACATTTATTTATCTTCTTTGGTTACTTTGAAGATTGGATTTTTTATATAACTAAGTCATGGTATGGTATGTTGTACATGTACAATGGGTATGGACTAGTAACAGTGATTACCTGTGTGTGTGTGTGTGTGTGTGTTTTTCACTCTTCACACGATCACACAAAATGCACTGCTTGAATGTCAAAAAGGATCCTAACTTGTGTTTATAATGCATGAGCAAAATTTCACATTATTAGATCCGGTTATCATGATCCAGAGGCCTGTAGGCCTTCTACAGAGAGGGATTTAGGGTTAGAGAGGTAACTTCAGGGTTAACTCGGGTTTTCAGTACTACGTTGCTGTCAACATCCTACTAACCTATAACAACATACAGGCTCCTCTTTTTTACTTGTCACTCCAGACTTTTGTTCATAGAATCTTTTTTCTTCAGTGATCTGATTGGTCAGAGGTCGCGATGTTGACCGCTTGTGAGCTGATTGCCTGAAGTTAACCGGCTGTGGAGCAGGTTAGCTGTTCAGCATAAGTTGCCACTGTGATTTATCCCGGTAAACCCAGAATTAACCCCGAAGTTACCTTGCTAACTTCAAGTCCTGCTGCGTAGCAGAGGCCTCTGGGTTATCTTGTGGACTTTGTTTTGGGTTTTCCTGTATGTGTTCTTTGTTTCATGTTAGTCATTCATGTTTATTCTGCTTCCTGTTTTATTTTGTAGATTCTCTCCTTATGTGTCGTTTCTGGTTTTACTTCCTGTCGTTGTGTGTTTTCCCGCCTGTTTTCTGTCACACCTGTCTTCCACCAGTTTCGTTATTCCTTCCCTGTTCCCAGAGTCTTCCCTTCACACCTGTTGTGTACTAGTCTTGTTTGCTTCACCCTTGTTGTAAGCCAGTCCCCATTTCCCTCCTTTTGCCCATGTCCACCTACTCCAGCTGTGTCTCATTCTTGTGATTAGTTTAGTTCGTTTTCTCTGTGTACACCTGTGTGTTTCCCTTTGTTTCTTCAGTTAGTCTGTGTTCATCCCTGTGTTGGTCCCTGCACCATTTCCTGTTTGGAAATATATACAGCCTATTTAGATCCAGGACTATTGATACAACATTCGAGGCTGAAGCCTCAGACACCCAGGCTTTCCTCCGTCTTTCTTTTTTCTGTCTCCTAATTTCCTCACCAGGTGATGTTTGATCTTAGCAGGCCCTGCTGCCAGGCATTGGATTTTCCTTCATTTCCACAACAGGATTTGCCATGAAAACATTTATCATGATAAAAGCTGCATTCTTAGAAACCAACATGTTATATCAGACACCATCTCACCGTTTGGTTTCTGTGCATCAGGGAGCGAAATGAAAATGCTTGTTTGAAGTCTCTGACATTCTGACCGTGAGCTAAAACCACAGCTCGCAGGAGAAACCCACGTCAACACAAAAATGAGATGCCAACTCCACAGGAAGAAGGTTGTGGAGCCCTGGACCTTCTCCCTGTGAGGTGACAGTGTCAATGACCCACTGTGTTGTCCATGCAGTAATGTGCTTGGTAAAAAGCAAAATATAGATTGTGCATAAGTTCATCAATGCCACAAGAAAACCGCCGCAGAGAGTGCATCACAGGAGTGAACACTTTGCAGCAATCACTAATCCTGGCGTGATTGAAACTTTTTTCCATGTTCCTAAGATGAACTGGAAAAAGCGCTCCAGGCCTGCAGGAGCTGATGGACAGCTTTCAGTCGGGTGAGTAATATCGTCCGTGTCGTCTCTTTGTTTGCCATTTACCGAGTGACCTAGTGTACCTGTCCCAGAGCCAGCTGCAGCTGTTGCTCACCAGTGTATCCATCCACGCAAGATGTACTGACAGTGCCATGCTAACCGCTGTCTCAATATGAAAATGAAAGAGAAAGGGCATAACTCCCAAATCATCAGAGTTTTCTTTTCACATAATAATGCGGACTCAGCAGATGACTTGTTAACTGTTTATTCCTCCTTACACCGAACGTACATGGCTGCTTGTCATTGTTTCTCAGTAGCACAGCAAAAACTACATTACCCAGAATAACTTGAGGCTCACACTACTACGGTAGCCTTAGTAGCTCAAAATACACAACAGCTTAGATTAGATCAGAACAGAAACACGACAGGAGAATTTACTGAGTAATTTTGCTGTTTCCACTATTTACTTGGGCTGACCTGACGTAAGTTAATCCTCTTGCTCTCCAAAACAAATGCGGCTTTACGACACCAGGCTGTGGGTGTCATACCGCTTCGACCAAAGGGGCGCTATAATAAACGAAAAGTTCCGCACAGCTGCTTTAAGGGAAAAATGTTGGGTTTTCTCTTGAATGATTGGATTTTTTTTAAAACTTCAGATGCTTTGAACAGCACCCGCTTCAGAAAACCTTTCAGTGAAGATCAAGCTCACTTGAACTTCAAGCATGTCATTATGTCAGCGGGAGTCTCTGCTCCATGTAGAGTGGAGTCCTTAGGGCTGTCCTACAAACCTGCTTGCTGCAGGGGCTTTTTCTCCCACCTGAATGGGAACGTCTGTGAACGCAAACAGAACTCAGTGATTAATGTAAAATGGCTTACTGTACAAGCTGAGAGGCCAAAACTCCATACATATTCCAACAATGAACTGTCAAAGAACAAAAGGAGGTGAACAAGTGAATGACATGCAGGTGAGAAGGTGGATGGGGAAGAACAGGCAGAGCTGATTAGGGAAGTGGGAACAGGTGTGTAGATGGGTGTAGCAGTAAGGTAATGGGGAAAGGAGGGAAAGTACGAGGGTATCTGGTTAATGGATGGAAAATGGCAATTAATAGTCAAGAGGAAGCAGGGATTGGGCTGAAGAGGAGGGACAAAGGACAGACCATGACAGCGCTCTTGTCACAGTGTGTACAATTAATTCAATTAATTACTTTTTTTTTGCATTTCCCTTTTAAATTTGATATTATTACATTATCAAGTATGCTGTATTTAGAGTTTTGTTTCCAATCTGCTCCATGTTGTCTTGAGTTGTCAGAGCTACAGTGAAGTCCATTCCTCACTAACAGTGTTTGAGTGAAAGAAAATCAGTGGGTCTGCTCTTCAGTACACCGGTGCACCGCTCAACACATAACAGCGAGGGCCAGGAAAGCTGTTTTTAATGGAGAGTAATCCTTCAGGCAGATGCAGCAACACGTAATTGTCAGCTGCAAAAACAAACAGCAATGTCAGCCAACAGGGCGAAAGCTTTGGTAGTTTTGTTGTTGACAAATGATTGCCTGCATGGGAAAAAATATTCACATTATGATGTTATATAAGCCTGAACGCCATTCATCGTTTCTCTGTCCTATCAGTTTCACTTGATTTGTTTGTCTTTGTATGGGCCACATGGTCGTGGTGATGTATCTGCCTCTCTTGCAGCTCAAATTTAGTGGCAGATTGCCAGCTGTGAAACCATCAAATGGTGTGCAGGCTCTGGCGTGGTGATGGTGTGGACCCAGTGAGTGAAGAATGCATAAAAGTGCAAGCAACAAGTTGGCCTCAAACTTGGCACGCCCATGTACATATGTCACATGCCTGCAGCTGCTTCATAGTAAGTTCTCCCTCAGGCTCTTACATAGACATAAGATATTTGGTCCTCCTCATGCAACTGTATTGTGATAGACAAAATGTAAAACCACCTTTTCTCATGCAGTATAATCCAGTGGTGCTTCTCAAAGTCAAGGAAGGATGCTAAAAACGACTGACTTTCAAGGAGGCTATGTCGTCACTCCAGTGAAGGTCTGTTTCAATGTCAGGAGTCCTTCAAATTCTACTGAGGACCAAATCCTTCCTTCAGAAAATTTACAAGAATGCATGTGTGTCCTCGGTGGGCTTGAAGTACCTACAGTTCTTTGCACACAATTTGCTGGAATTTGATTCTGTGACTTGTCTTTTTAAGCTTTGTTTGTGATTCATCCTGGCTTCATATGAGCAGAGGAAATGTCCGCTAGCCACTATGCTAATTTATACAGTGCAAAATGCCATAGGCTTGGGCTACTAACATTAGCATGTTGTATTTGTGGGAAAAATGTGTCCAGATAAAGACAGGTGAATGCTGCGAGTTATAGTGAAGCCAATTTGTGTACTTGTGTTTGAAACTGTCTCCATTAAGCCATGTTTAATATGTGTTTTAATGTGTGTTTTGAATCAGCTCAACTCTACAGCACTCTGCCCCTGATCTAAATTATGTCTTGATTATTTTGAAGGAGAAATAACCAAGACATAATTGAGATCAGGGGCAGACAGTTATGAGATCTCCTCTGTTTATCCCACTTCTCAAGTATTGCTCAAATGGTTATCTCAACTCAACCTCCTTTGTCTTGGTGATGTCTTGTCTCTTTTTAGCTTATATCTTGCTCCTAAGGGACCCTTAGGAGAAGTAACTCAGAAACAAATGATCACAGAATGATACGATTATGAGAAGCTCAAACTGATCTCAAGAGATGAGATTGAACCACAGATGAGCAACACATTTTTCCTATAGGTAGAGACCTGTGTGAAAACCAGTTGAAGTGAAACTTATTTATGCTCTCGTCAAAGCCAAACTCCATTGACAAAAGTAGTGGTTTTACCTTGCAGAACATGGAAGCTTCTCATCTACCACTACCTCAATCAGTTAGTTTTTAGATTCTTCATTCCTCTGAGTCATGCAAGAAAAACAGTTTTCCTCACAAATTCAACGTGACGCAGACTGAGTTATTGATATACAAATGGTGATTCAGGGGGTTGAAGGATTTCTTTGATGTGAAATTGAAGTCTGCGTGCTTCCCTGATGTTGTGCTTTCTATATCCTGACTTATTTCCTTTTAAAATGTCTAGATATTTTACTTTTGCCAATTTAAAATCCCCAGCAGTTACCCCTCCAATTGCGTTTTGCATCTCAAGGCAAGGCCACTGCAATCAAATGTGGTATTCAGGCTCAATTGAGGTGTTCACAAATACACTTTCCTGAATCATGACCCCAGGTTGTACAGAAATAATGAAAGCTTAAAGCTGCTGTCAGATGTTGACATATGTTTGGGAGGAGGGTTCAGGGCACCTTTCCTCAACGCCCCTCGAGGCCTAAACACAGCAGCTGTTCAGTGGCTCTGAAACAGCCTCAATATGGCCAAACTCACCAGAGCCAAACACACTTCACAACTGCATATGTTGTCACATACCAACACTTTTACGCTGCTACTATTATCATATAGGCCTTCCTACACATGTACTTTGGAACTGTAAAGTTTTCCCACAACAGCTGAATTCATTAACACGCACACACTGTGCCAAAAGAGAGATAACCAGCTGCCTATGGAGGCGAAATATCCAGAGCTATCTCCTAAGCCCTGTTTCTTCAGCTTCCAGTTTCTGTGAGAGAACATTTTTTTTTTGTCAATATGGATTATTAACCGTGAATGTGATATTTAAGACACAGCTTTAGGGGAACTGGCAATAATTTATTGCAGTTGAGTCATTATTCAGACACAGGTGTCCTAACATGAGTGGTAGGATTGGAGAGGAAATCACAGTGGAACACAGCTTCCACCTGGTGGGGAGAGAATGTAAGTACAAATTAAACCATTGACAGTCACTGATGTTTTCGTGCGTGCTGCTGTGCTGTAGTGAGTGGGAATATAGCAACCTTTTCTTTAAGGTTGTTTTCACATGTAGTCCTTTTTAAATTAACTGAACTCAGTCCTCTTAAAGTGCACCTAAAAGTGGACCAACACAAAGGGACTCAGTTCTCTTTCTGGTCATCCTCAGCTCGGATGGAACCTCAGTCCTCTTTCTGTTCACACGATAGCCTTGTTATGTTTTTACTTTGACGTGTCACAGCAGTGCGGTCATGAAGCCCCTCTCTTTCCAATAGACTTAAAATTGGAGAAAACCTGTTGCTGTTTGATGTTTTCTACATTCCACATCTGGAGACGTGCAGTAGCCTATCTATCTATCTTAGACCAGACTCTATCTCGTCCAGCTTCTTTGCAAGTTTTACAGCCCGACGTGGTTTCGTCTGTTTTTATAAGCATCCCAGTGCGACAGCATGTCATCTAGAGGGCTAAATACAATGACAAAGAGCAAAGCGACCACTCCCCGAGGCGGTCTGAGTTTGGTTCACTTCAGAGGGGTCTGAGTTCTCTTGGAGTGTTCACATGTGCACAAAAAATGCTGTGTCACCAAAAAGGACAAAATGTATAAACACCCTAAATCTCTGTTTAGTCAGAATTTAGATTTCATGATGACAGTGTAATGCTACAGTAGATCAACAACATAACAGCAATTGTTTTGCATGTATTTTGTAATGGTGGAAATTAAAGTATATTTACTGTTGCTAATATGGTGTGATTTCCACTACTCTGGTGCAGATTTGTGTTCATTCCCCCCACCCCCACCCCAAAAATGGGCAGAAATAAATACAGATATTGCAGTAGGAACCTGGATTATTTTTGTTTTAAACAACCTGAACATATCCTCTCATCATTCTACATCCTCTGTTTTAAAACTGTAGCTCTGTGATATTTCCTTTGCATGATAGAAACGATCAATATTTTATCTTCAAAATAATAATAACAATAGACTGGATTTATATAAAGCTTTTCTAGATACTCAGCTGCTTTACAAAGAACAACGGCAAAACAAAGGGGAAAAAACAATATAGAGATGAAATAATCTGTAAGAAGGGAAACAATGCAGAGAAGGAGAAGAACAGTTACATGCACATATACATGGTTGAGTCCAGGATGCAGGAGGGACAAATGAATTTAAACACCATGTTGATATAATGATGTTTTTCTGCAGATAACTGTATTAATACGAAGCAGCAGCAGTCCAGGCAATCTCGAAATTGAGGCAGTTGTAGAGGCTACTCACATCACAGCAGTGACTTAGATTAGCGAGAAAGACAAGATTGCTCTGCAGGCGGACCATTTCTCTCCCTCATACAGCAAAACTGCAACAACCTCAGCATGTGGGATTCTTTTACAGCCCGTTTTTGGATGATAAAATGAATCTTCAATATGTCAAAAATTGGCTCATTATTTCCAATCATTCCTGGCCTGCGCTAATCCTGAAACTCATGTACTGCTCAGCAAGAGACCCGGTGCAGGAGAAAATTGTCTGCCTCACGGCACTCCCTGAACCAAGACCACCCTGCTCAGTAGGAAACCACATCCTGGATTTGGGTTAAAGCTTGAGCCAAATCAGCAGCGGTAAAAGAAGTTCTTAGATGTTTTACCGAAGCAGAAGTAGCAATATCACATTGTAGAAATACTCTGTGACAAGTTAAAGTCCCTCATTTGAAATCTAACTTACTTAGTAACAGTATGAAGATATTAGCGTCAAAATACACTTAAAGTACCAAAATTAAAAAATACTCACTATGCAGAATGGCCTATTTCACAATAAAGTTAAGTATGTTATATTATTAGATCATAATTATTAATGCACAAATAGGTTAATCACTTTAATTTGTTTAAATTTGTCCTGTCAGAATCCGCAAAGTTATTTGATGAATGTAGTGGAGTAAAAACGGGGACGGTCTACAAAACAATGGGCCCCTGGGCACAAATATGCAACACAGGAGGAAGACACAGACTTTGTAGTGGTTTTGCCCCCTTTTTAATAATATTATTAGTATTTTTTC
Organism: Epinephelus awoara; assembly: GCA_035609425.1. Classification (NCBI taxonomy): domain Eukaryota; kingdom Metazoa; phylum Chordata; class Actinopteri; order Perciformes; family Serranidae; genus Epinephelus; species Epinephelus awoara. The sequence continues at coordinate 30,384,086 of CM069303.1, forward strand.
ATATCTTTGTGGCTTTTATGCATCTTTTTCTGCATTGTCCTTTTGGGGTATATTTGTGGGGTTTTGTTTAGTTATTTTGTGTCTTTGTGGTCATTTCTGTCTTTTTTGGTCATTTTGTTTTTCTTTTGAGGTAATTTTTTGTCCCTCTGTGAAATATTTGTGCCTCTCTTGGTCGTTTTGTATCCCTTTGTAGTTCCATTGCATTTCTTTGTGGTAATTTTATTTCTCTTTGAGGTAATTCTACGTTTCTTTGTGGTATATTTGTGTCTCTTTGAAGTTCCTTTGCGCCCCTTGCTTGCCGGTACATATTAATTTGTCCTGCTCTGCATCTAGAGGCCTTCAGACTTTGTTTAAGACAACACAGATGCCAAGTGGCTAGTGGACCTTAGAGCACGTCACAGCAACCTCTCAGAACAAGAACCTGTCACCATCACCAAGGCAGACATCCAACAACAACTAGGTATAACAGCACCAGGACCTGACATGATGCATTCCTACTGGATGAAGAAACTACTGTACAAGCACTCCATGATCGCCTGGCAGCACAAATGAGTGAGCTTCAAGCAGACAGCACTCACCCAGACTGGCAAAGACAAGGCAGGACAACACTGATACATCACCTTCGAACTACCGACCCATAACCTGCTTCTCCACAACACAGAAGCTCCTCTCAGGCATCGTAGCAGCAAAGCTGAGTAGGCAAAGCAAATCTCTGAAGGGCACAGGACCCGAGGGTTTGAAGCACCGGCCACTGGACTACAGAGCAGTCACCCAAGACTCTAAGACTAGACAGACAAACCTGAGCACCACCTGGGTCGACTAGAAGAAAGCCTGCAACTCAGTACCCCCCACGTGGATGCTGGAGTGTCTGGCACTATGCAAGACTCACAGCACGCTAGTAACATCAATGTCCCATCAATGAAAGCCAAAAAAAGGCCCTAAAAATATCTTTTTAAAAAACATGGCAAGAGTCCAGTTTAAAAAAAAAAAGCAGTTACCCCTCAGACCTTGCTTTGTGCTCCTTTTGGCTCTCACGCTCGGTGCTTATCATACATTCATTCATTTTCCGTAACCACTTATTCTGTTGAGGGTCACACTGAGGTTGGAGCCTATAGCTGACACTGGGCAAGAGGCAGGGTGCACCCTGGACAGGTCACTAGACTATCACAGGGCTGAACCACAGAGACAGACAACCATTCACACTCACATTCACACCTACGGCCAGTTTAGTCACCAATTAACCTGCATGTCTTTGGACTGTGGCAGGAAGCCAGAGAAAACCCACCCAGACACAGGGAGAACATGCAAACTCCACACAGAAGGGCTCCCCCATCCCAGGGTTCAAGGTGGGGGTTTGAACTGTGGGGCAACAATGCTAACCACTGTACCACCGTGCCCCCTTTAGTCATGTTTCCTCTTTTATTTTGTTTCACTTCCTGCCTTTGTCTATTTCCCTCCAGTCTTGATTGTCTGCCCTGATAAGTTTCACCTGTCCGTCACTACTTCTGCAGTTACCTGGCTGACTTCCTACTCACCTGTTTTCACTTCCCAATCAGTCACTCTTTTTAGCTCTTTGTCAGTTTGCTGTTCATGTCTTTCCCCATGAATATTTTTGATTTTGTGTTTCCTAGTGTTTAGTATTCCCAGTATTCAGGTTCAGTTTTGTGTTTTCCTGTTGCCTGCCTCTGGACTCTTTAATTTACAGCTGTTTTCTTAATAAATCACCCTAATCATGTGTTTATTCTGCATTTGGGTCCAAACCTGCTGCTCCTGAACTGTGACAAATTTGAGTGACATTTTGCAGTTGAAGGCCAAGGGGGTCTCTGGGTTGGCCTGTTTGGTAATTCATCCATGAGTGAAAAGTATAATATGTGGTGGAGCAGAAGTATAAAGTAGCATAAAACTGCACTTAAGCAAAGCACTTGTGTGTGTTACTTTCCACCACAGCAAATCAGCCAGCTGCCATGAACCAACCAGAGTCAAATTATATCTAAAGAGGGCTGTGATAATTGGGAATTTGAGAAATGTTCAAACATTTTAGTCTGTATCAGTAAGATATTATTAGATATCTTAGGCTATATTGAGGCATATTTTTTTTTAAAAAGCTGCATTTTTTAAACTCCTGTGGTGCAGTTGAAGTCTTGGATTTCCATAAAGAAGATTTTGTTGAGTCTTCAATTAGAATCCAGTTTATATATAAATGCAAGATTGCCAGTATTGAAATTAAAATATTGGGGTGCTTGAACACTTTATGCTTTTAAATTTACATCTGTCTGTTGATTTTTTTTTTACAATCGACAAAAAGAGAATTCCTACATGCAGGACACATATCCCTTTAATGTTTGCAAAAGGAAAACAGGAGAGACATGTTGTTGTTCTTCAGAGCTCTGATCGATACCAAAGAGCTCTACACTACTTTTAGACCAGAGCAGGCCGAGAGGGAAAGGTGCGGCACAATAGCTCCACAGTTCAGCCTGCTCTTATCACATCTCATCAGCCTGTTAAGTCAGTGGTCCATAAAACTGTCTCCAGTGTGATATGCCATCATCACATCACACCCTAATTTTCCTGAACAACACCTTACAGTCGAACGAGCATGCTTTGCAATGCATAACCGGAGTGCGATGGTGAATTAGGCACCAGGGGACACCTCCAACTCTTACCGCTTATTAAACCTCAACTACACTTTCAGAACTTCACCATGCCAGCCCAAGCAGAGACGAAGCTCTCCCTCAGCAGCAAAGTGTTGCACATATTGTTTTGTCAAGTTCCTCATTCACTCGCTGACTCCGACTCCTAACTATATGGCATATGGCTGAGTTAAATTGCATGCGCTCATATTCACTGTATGCTGTCTGTGCCTGTGTGCATTGCTGTGTTTGTGCAATATGCAAGTGGATGTGGAGAATAATGTTGAGTTTGGGTAATTAGGAAGTGTGTGTGTCTGCCTGCCTGTCTTGACTGTATGTCTACAAGTGCACAGAGAATGCAAAATGACTCCCATAGCTGCCTTTGTCTCCCTCTGGGCCTCCCCGCCTTCCCAAGCTGAACAGATCCAGCCAGGCTGCCTCCCTCTCAGGGTCCAGACTAGTTAACAAGCAGCAGAATAAACGCCAGCCAGTTAAATTGTATGTAACTTTTTAGTTCGCACTAATAGTGTGACCTTTATTGATTTCTTGTCTCTGCCTTCAGCTTGGCGAAACACTAATGGCATTGGTCAATAAAAAACCATGAAGTGGAAGTTCTCAATACCCCTCCCCCTGTGTTGACCACAGCCCTAAAAATAGCCACTCAACCTCCCTCCGAGTCCGGTAAGCCGGTGCCATGACAGCTCTTATTCAATATGAGCTGCACTGCGTCCCTGTTTGTTTCCTCACTACAGATGTAAGAGGGCCAACACGCTGAGCCGTCCGCCAAACACATCTACTTTCTCCCCTGTCCCTGCCAGCTCCCATTCAGATGGCCGGGCCACATCCAGTGAGTGCCCTGCCTCTTTTAATCAATACATTTATAACACGATGAGCAGAACATAAAGAAACACTGAGACTTGGGCGCGCAAATCGAAAAACAAACAGCAGTTTCAGCAACTGTATCTCGCACGGCACTCTGGGACCCAATGCTTCAAAGAATTACATTCAAGAACAAGTTTACAATAAAAAAAAAAACACCCTGTGTCTGTGTAGCTACCACCCACTGTTTTATTGACTGGTATGTCAATGTGTACCCCTGCCTGCTGATGTCTTTCCCTCCACTCTTGGCACTTATTGAGCTTTGCAGAAAGAAATATTATGAGCATGAGTTCAATAGAGCTGAAATTATTCCCACTTCCCTCCCAGTGAAAACAAGCATCCACTCTTGTGTCATTCTCCAAACTTCTCAACCCTGAACTTTGTCGACAGTCTGCTCCTGTTGCATGCAGAGGCCCTTTGGATGTGAGCCTCTCCTTTGCTTCACAGGTATACTGCTGGATTCAAAGCAACAGAGGCAGCTGAAGGCGATTCTCTCACACACACTGATGCAGCCACTTGTAAGTCAAAGTTCTGGGAGGGGGACCCCCTGTGGTGCCGCTCCCCCACAGCAAGAGAAGCAGCAGCAGCCAGCAGCTAGTATTGATTCACCTTGGAGCCTTGAGCCTGCTGTCACAGACAGTATATATCACTTTATTTAATCCACTGTTAAATAGGCTGTAATTAGAAATCTGTCCAGCGGATGTGTTTTAGTTAAAGTGTGGTTTGCGGCTAAGTTGCAACTCAAACTATACAGCCTGTTGTGTATCACTTTTGTCGGTGTTGTTCTCCTTTCAGTAGGATTTTACTCTGATGATGGATTTGGATCTGAATGCTATTGACAGTGTCTGCAAAGAGAAGGCAAATGATGCAAATAAACCCTCCCGTGGGGGATTAGCCTGCTTGCTATTTGAAAAGTACTTACAGTAAGTCTGCTAATTGTGGTTAATGTTTGTCGCTCCCTTGACTCAATCTAATGACAGATTGCAGATAGCAATACCACTTGTCACTTGTGGCAGCACTTACTGTACAGCATGCATGCTCTGTATATATTTTTAACTACTATCATTTACAGCAGCAGAGGCCCATGGTAGCTCACTGTATTTTGTACTTTAAATATACTGTAGGTGTATATTTTATACATAAAACTTCTAGAGCTTGTAAAGCATGATGCAGCTATTGGCTCTTTAAGTTGCTGTTTCTTCAAAGTATCAAAAGGCCCTTCAACATTAATGTTTTTCTCTTAAAAACATGGATGCATGCCCACAAAATCTTGGCAACAAAGCTAAATAAAACTTGTACTGATCAATCTCTTTGTCTAATAGAGCTACGAAGAATAGGGAAAGCAGATTGCGTGAACCAGAGTTATTATATTTTTGTATTTTTCATTTGTTTTATATTTTTTTATTTCATTTTTAATTTGTTTTTATGTCAGTTTAGTTTCACTTAGTTTACAGAGAGGGTTTGCTTGTTTTAGTTTATTTTTTATTGTTTAAAATGTTAATTTTTAGTTAGTTTTTTAATTAGTTTCAGTATAATTTTAGTTTTTTTTAAATTGCAATATGGGGGATATTAGTCAGGGGCAAGATTTAATAATTTTAGAATAGGTATTGCAATACAAAAATAGCTTTTAATTGACTCACAGTCATGTGGACATCCCTGTCTCAATAAACACATGAACCAATACCTCCTCATGATTATTGTGTTGACAGATTTGACCAAATTGACAAAAGATGTTTCCTGCATATTTGCGATTTTTATTTATTTATTTATTTATTTTAATTTAGTTGGTTTTGAAGATACACAATATTGTTGGTTATTTTTTTTATTTATTTATTTTCAAAAGTGTGTTTTTTCACACCTAGTTAACTATAATAACGTTGGTGTGAAACTATGAAGCCAGACACCTGTCCTTGTATTTTGCATTTGTAATATACATGTTTTCAGTTATGATTTTCAAAAAACACAAATGAGTTTTCAAACTTAATTTATCTGTGTTGCTAAAAAAAAGAGGCGGTTAAGCTTTTAAAGGGAGCCATATTTGAGCAGTTGCCTAACTTGCTTGTGACTCATCCTCTGTATTTTTGAGACTTTGGAAGTGATGGATTACTACATACAAATGTTTTATATTCAGCAGCAAAAAAAGTAACTATGGGAATTAACTAGAGCACTGCACTCACACACATTTGAGGTATACACACTTTTTGGGGCTGCTTTTAACTTTGTGAGACTTCACACTTTTCTCCACTTTTCCAGAAGAAAATACTGCTCTGTTTCACTTCATTTATCTACAAAGTTTTAATTAAATTTTATCCAAGCACTGCAGCAACTTTGTAGATTTCCCTTTGCTATATGTCAGCGTTTTACTTAACTACATCGTCCCACTCACGACCCATAATACACACTGAAATACCGCTGTCACTTTAACACATCAATAACTTTGAAAGTGACTTATGTTCACATTACTGCCAACACTTGTTTACTTTTATTCATGTAAAATCTTTAATTAAGGGCTTATACGGACGCCATTTTAACAATGCACAGGTGTAAATAATAAACTTAATGATGGCTGTCATGGCTTACTGGGACACTCAAATAAAAAGGAACCATTGTTAATGTTATTAGTGACACCTGTGCTTTTCCTGTTGGTGTCTGTTGAGAAAAAATGGCTCAGGAATATTTTCCATCTTGTTGTTGCTTTAACTAAAGTAAAGTATTTGCAGTATTTGTTTCACTGCTGTTAAGAAGGAAAGTGTTTTACAAACATGCTCAGTCATGTTGAAAAGAAGCCCACATCTCCAGCACTCCTCACTGCCTCTCTGAAGCTGACGTACTCCATATCTGCCGCTGGGTGTCGCTCCAGAGCGTCTAATATCGCTCCTGTGCGCTTCACTCCGCCGCTATCACCCCCCTCTGCCTGCCTTGTACTGTGTGTGCGTGTGTGTTGTGTGTCGGATAGAAAGTCAGCCTGGTTTCCAGCTGAGTGCTTGCTCTCTCACAGTGTGTGTGTGTGTGTTGTCATTATTATCCACTCTGCTCCCAGCTCAGAATGGCCAGATTCACTCAGACTGAAACAAGAAGGCAGCACCATCCACAGCAGCCCCAGCCCGCTCACTCCAGCCTGGTTTTCACCGGACCGGGGGCACCACCGACCCAACAACCACTACTACTTATCCCACATCAGCACCAGTACCCTCAGATCACATTTCCGAAACCCATGAACGGGTCAGAACCCATTTCAATTCATCCGGAGAGCGGCAACATGAAAGACCAAGATGCCATTAAGCTGTTTATCGGGCAGATACCGCGGAACTTGGAAGAAAAAGACCTGAAACCCCTGTTTGAACAGTTTGGGAAAATCCACGAACTGACAGTTCTCAAGGACCGATACACCGGCATGCACAAAGGTAACGTGTCGCCCCTTTCACGGCTGCGAGGCCCATGTAAAGCTTAATAACTGCTTTATATTTCCTGCACCTTTTGAACTCATTTGTGTTGAAATACTGACGCGTAAAATATGGGTATACATCACTTTTTTGTTTACATCTAGGCTTAATCCAGATATGATATCACTACTATCATGTGCATCACATATTGTCATCTAACATTCATTAGGTTTGTCATCTTGTCCCAGTTATGATTGCTTTGCGCATAAAGTTCTCTAATATTTTGCATTTCCATCTTAATTATTCCACATTTTTTCATTATACTGACAAGCAAAATGGGAGATTTACAGATATTAGGCGCGCTCGGGGTATCATGACTGATAAGGTGACAAACTGTGATGGCCATGTTGTGTTTTATTGCTATTTTCTTAACACGCTCTTAAGTGGGGCAGAGGCGCTTGGAAAGGATGCATTTTTAAAGAGCCTTCCCCTGCCAGTCCCGTCTTTTTGCGGAGGGGCGGCATCATTTATTCATCCCTATACGCTTTCTTGAACATCCCCCCCCACACACACACACACACACACGCACCCTCCACCATGTGCGAACGGGGCCGGGCTCAGCAAAACCCACCCGAACCCACAGCGGAATCAGTTCAGTACCACAATGTCTCCAAAGGGCGCAAGGAAACTGTCGCAAGATGACGGACGTCGCCACGGAGAGTGGGCAGTGATGCTGCGCTGCTTGTGCTGAAATGGAAGGCTGAGGGAGGCGGAGGGGCGTAAATCCACTCTGCTCACACACACACACACACACACACACACACACACACACACACACACACACACACACACACACACACACACACACACAGTGACAACTTTCACCTTCCATAATGAAGTTGGTTATCAAGGATGTGCGGTGGAGATCACTGCCTGGGTGGGAAGACCATTTCACAATACGTGGTGCCCTCCCTCCCAAACCCCTGACAGTCGATCCACGCAGTGTAGACGTCATCATCATCATCATCACCATCATCATTGCCATCATCACCACTTTCAACCAACTTTCATTTTGTTGATTTCATATTTGCACTCAGCCAGGTTGCACAAAAACCATAACCTCTTGAGCACTGCAGGGATGTACAGTATTTTTGGTTGAAACCATCACAGTGAATGTAGGTGTCATGATGATCATGATGGCTGTGATCACTATCGTAATTATTAGTTTCACTGTAATCATCATTTTAACATTTACAACACCACCAGCAGCTTTATTCTTTTGCACAACATTTATGGTTTAACACATGCCATTGATGTCAGACTCCAAAAGCAGACCTTCATTTCGTCAGAGAATCACTAAAGAAGAAAAACAATATTCTGCCTCTAAATTCAATTTCCCCCCTTTGGGTCCTCCATCTCCTGCAGAGCAGATGTTGATATGTGAGGGATGTTAGTGCAGGAGATAAGCCTTTTATTGCATTGACATTTAGAAAAGACAAATGACAATCTGTGACAGTAATGTAAATGCCATTTACAAACATTGCAAACAGTGTCTTCATGACATATAGAATCACCATCAAAAGATATTGCATTTGTTGCCATCACAAAGGCTGTCCACAACTGTCACAAAGCCCTCGTGTTGAGGCAGTTTCAAAAATCTATACGTTCAATAAGGTGATTGACATTCTGGGTTTGATTGCACGGCTTTGAAAGGCACGTTATTGCAACAAAAAAATAACTTTAAAAAAGATTACAATGGATGATACTGAGGCAGCAGAAATCAATGTAATGAAAAAAATGTATTTAAAAATATAGATTTTTTTTTTCTTGTGCATGTTCATGTTGCAGTTAGCCGGTGATCTAAAACATCTGCTGGTAAAACATGTTCAGGTTTACGAGGGTACTGTGAGATTTGTGCAAACGTAGCTTCTATTAGCCACATATTTCATGAAGCCACATGGCAGTCCAGTTGATATTGGCAGTGTGTAAACAGGAAGACATTTCTTCAGTGTTGCACTCACCGGTATGTGTTTGCGTGTGCATACATACACTAAAATGTCATTGCCCTGTGTTGCATAATGATTGCAGTATTTAGCTCTTGAGTGATTGTAGCCTGATCATGGCGTCAGAGAGGAGACAATTTAGGCTCTTGGACGTATTTCCATAGACTGAAAATAGAGCTTTGATAGATCCCTGTAGAACTCAAGTGAAATATATGGCATAATTATAGCTAAGCAGTTTGTAGTTTTCTTTGTATTTATAAAATAACTTACATCATTCATGCTCTGGTGATAAGGGTGAACAACTAAATAAACAATTTTCTGAAATTTATAAATGAAATGCTCTTTTTGTTTTCAGTAAAATTTCTTTCTCAGGTCTGTTGTCAGGTTGAAATGCAAACCTCCAATTGTGAAAAGCTGTGGAACAAAGTGAAACCCCCTTTTTATAAACACATATAAGTATACATATATTTATTGAATATCAATCACAAGTTTTGGCACCATTTAATAAACAAACAAAAATAACGTTAGTTTGTTAAATGCAGGTAGATGAGATCATCTCTCTGATCTGATTATATTATGCAAAGTTAACTAACTTCTCAATGTGATTTTTAAAAGCTTTTATTCATAAACTTTCAAACAACAAATTAATTTTAAATAAGTGCTGTTCAGTCCAATTAAATGGCTTAAAATTGTAATGAATCCAGGCCACACAATTAACAATACATAATCAAACCCTAATATGCCAATGATCTCTGATGAGGTTATTTTATAGTTAATGATGTTATTAAACAGAAAAGGATTATGGGTATGGATCCTGATGGAAAGGCTGGAACAGCACCCTCAAACAGGCACATTCAGACTGACAAACACACTGATGGACCGAGGGATAAACACAAGCCCACACACACACATACACAATATTTTCATCATTCTAAGTGATGCATGTTTGTAGTCGCTGCACTTATTCTGTCATTTTGATTTTCATTTCATCCACATTGCGCGCTCTGTGTGTTTATTATTTCCTCCTTTCTTATGCAACTATTTTTTCCCCTTGGTAATCCATGAGGGAAAACACGGAATTAGTTTGTAAAGCGTGATAATAATGCATGGCCATAATAACTTGACTCAAGAGGATTAGCAAATGTGCATTGTCTGAAGCAGCAGTCTCTTGAGTGATCAGCTGGTTGCCTCCCTAAACAGTGGCTGCCTCTGCCAATTAAAAATTCAGTCTAGTCTGCCTCTTCAAATGATTAATTCTGCCCACGCTGTCGATGGCCTGCCAATTATTGTCGCCCAATTGGTATTAATAGGTAGAGGATTTCCTGATGTTGAATTTATCACAGACTGTGAAAACTTCTCCCCCTGGCTCTAATTAGCTTCCACTTATAGCACATGCAGAACACACACTTGTGAGTATATGCACATGCATATAAGCAGAACCAATCTGTAGTCCTATTTCATTGGGTTGCTGTTTTTAGATTTTTTTTGTGTGTGTCGGAATTGACAGTGGATATGAAAAGCTCTGAGAGCAGTGCTGGATCTGTTTCAGTGTGGATTGGTGTTGAATTGCTCTATTTGTCTGAACAGATTTTATCCTATGAGTTTGCCTGAGACTGACTAATCTTCCCCCATGCAGTTAAGTAACGTGAGCTCAAACGAGAGAGAAAGAGAAAAGGGAGAAAAGGTTTTTTTTTCCCGGCAGGTGTGATTCAGCACAGCACACGGACAGACAGACAAAACAATCCCTACGCTGCTTCAATCCGCCGGCCAACTCAGCCCGGGTATCAATATTAAGCTAGTGTCGGGTGTCATTGTGTTAATGCATTTATAAATGGACCAGAGATATTGCCGTAGACCCCAGCCAAGCAGAAGCACATTAAATCACAGAATAATCTAATGAAATATTTATTCAAGTTTGTATTTTTTTTCCCTCTGAGCTAGGCTGATGGATAGTGTTCCTCTGTGGGTTGCCCTCCCAATAAAAAAAGAGAAAATGAAGGAAACAAGAGTAGTTGGGACGTAGCATATGCATCAAACCAAAATGAGACTGCAGATCTCATATATGAAATGATTCCAGTATTAAAGCAAGCTCTGGTTTGTTGAGGCCTCCCTCTCTTCTTTGACATGATGGAAGTGAGAGTGCATCTACACGTCTCCATATTGTGTGTGCCTTATGGAAAGTGTCAAAGATCACAGTACTGCTGTAGGACAGCATCCCCCCTGGGGAAACAGATGGGATAAATTCACTTACAGACTATAAACAGAGCTGTAGAAGTAACATGGACGGCACATACACAACACTCTGTGATGATATTACTGAATTACCAGACATCAGAGCAGCATATGCCAGTATGACCATTGTTTGGTTGCTAATGTCATCGAACAGCTTCATAAAAGGTTTTTAAGAAGGAGTTTATTCCATATGTGAACACAGAGACACGGGGAAAACAGTCTAGTCGCAGTTGTGTGTGCAGTGATTCGATTTAACAAATCTAGAATAAAATCTTCTGTCAGGGCTAGTGAGCGAAGGCCACCGAGCCAAGCTAATGCAGTAACAACACTTGCTTCGCAATCTTTAAACGTCTGTAAATATTGTAATAAGCAACAGGGCTTTCCTCATAAAAGATGCAGCAGCTCAACTGGTACTGACAGGCGCTATGGGCCTTGACTTCAGGATGAGGAGCACTGCCTCCCTCTCTCTGTTCCTCTTTTTCTGTTGGTTTTCCAAGGAGATTGCCAATCTCACATGCCGACAAGGCCGCGCTCTGCTGGAGGTTAGCGTCCGCACACCAAGCTCACCTGGCTTTTATTCTGTGTCTGCTTCTTCTCCCTTAATCCCTGCCCGAGAGAGCCTTTCAAATGGATTGATTTCCTGCACCAATGCAACATTCATTATGGCTCGCAGTATATTATGCTTTCAGTATGTTCCAAGTGCCGTTATTCCGTGACCTTTCTGGAATATGTTTGCTCTTAAAAGGTGCCTGGAGCAGGGACAGATATAGGAGGATGTGCTGTGAAGTGTAAGGGAAAACACGGACCAATTTCAACACTAAGACACCTGTTTACAAAACAACACACTACATCTATATTTCATTAGGTGGATTAAACGAATCTCTGTTGTGGTTTGTTTTATACTATGCTTACATGCACACCAGTATTCCACTATAATTCCAAATATGACATTATTCTGAGTTTGATACAGGTCATGTAAGCAGAATATTCCAAGTTAGACCTTATTCTGAATGTAGCGTTTTCCGATTAACACAAGGGATATGCCGCTTTTATTCAAGTTTTATGAGCATTCTTTGGACATGTACATTGTTTTTTACCACAGTTTGCGACACACAGCTTCTTGTCTGTTTGTGGTCGTCATGGATATGTTGTACACAAAGCAACTCGCCAAAGGTTTAAAAGGCTGTGGGGTAGAGATGCCTGAAAGACAAGCTCACGTGTCTGGTCAGAAGGAGAAACCAAGCCAACACCTTCTCACACCAATCTTGTCACATATTGACGTTTTAGTCATGGACTTTCCACATCCACATACGTCATGCAAGGTACCCTGGGTGCGTTGGTTGTTGATGTTCTGGCACACTGTGTCAAAGTTCGCTTCTTTCAAGATACTCTTCTGTTTTCACAGGAAATTTAACATAACACAGCTTTCAAAATAAATGCACTACGTGGATACAACACTGTGAATTAATGTTTTTTTGGGACCATGTGGACCCTCCACCACCTGTCCCAGTCCGACTTTCGCCACCTTAACTTTCGTCCTTGTCCCACCGTATTTCCCCCTGACGCCGCCAGGCACCGTTAACTATAAAAGCAACCGGCCACATATCATGCCGACGTTAAAGGACGTCTATTATCCTATCCCAGGCGCCGGATTTTGCCAGCTTCGGAGTGAGACCAGGCTCACCAAGCAGCAACCTGCAGGACTGAATAATGAAGCCAACACAGAAACTGCAGTTCTATGAACGCCCACTTAAGGCTGGCTCCGAAAACCAGTCATTCCTCACAGAGCCCCATGTTAAAATGCCCAACTATACAGCAGGAATAAATGTTTACAGCCTAATCAGCAAATCTGGAATATCTGGAGTTGTAAATGCATCCTGATGCTTTTCGAATAGTGTTTTAAAAAAGAACAATCTGTTACACATTTATTCTAGAAATATTTTTAGTATTGCAAAAAAGGAGGTAAATTAGTTTTTAATTGTTAAGAAACTCAATTCTGTCCTTTTATTGCTGTCCTAACAGGACTTAAGGTTTAGCTATTCTTTGTGTCTTTTAGGTCACATTTCTCCTCTAAAGGTAGAGTCTGTAGAGGCACATTGCCTCCTTGTTCATGCACAAAGGTCACAGCTATTTCCTTAGTCTAAATAGAGGGATAGAAGCCTATCTATTTTGTATGGGTAGCTTAGCAGAGAGTGCCATTGCCTACAGAGCAGAGTGTACTCTATGACGGGGGGGTTATAAAGGCACAGAGGGAGAAAAAAAAAGGAGGGATCGAGGGAGGAGGGGGTTGGTGGTTTCTGTTAGAATAGCATGAGCTCTTTAATGTTGTGTTTGAGCCTGGCTGGGCACAGATTCATTTTAGATGGAAAATGAAATAACAAGGGAGAGGGGAGAGAGGAGATTTTAATGCAATGTTTTGTGATAATCCCTCTCCATTTTGGAATGGTTCAGGAGAACTCATGCGATAAAGCCTTGTACAAGCCTGGAAAATAATAAGTTATTTGTCTTGCCTTATAGTACTGTGCCCTTGGAGGGCTCGCTAACCCCCATGTTTTGGCCAAAAAACAATCACAGATTAGTCAAGCTGTCACATCTCTCTGATTGCCAAATGGTTGAGCCCTTGATGCGGGTGTGAATGAACAATGCATAAATGTCGTACATGTATCTGCCGGAGAGTGCATGCGAACACAAAGCCGCGCCGATGTGACTTAGCACTGTCACTCGACCGAATTGGACAGGGAGGATGGCACATGTATGCAGCGGGGCCCACAAGGCAAATGACAGACAGACACATGGGTGCAGAACAATGGATGAATGGACAGATGGATAAGTGGAGGGGGAAAGATGAAGTGTTTGTCAGAGATGCAGAAACAAATAGTTGCTTTTATCCCAAGGCAGTGGGAGAGTAGAGTGATGGCTCAGCTCGGAGACACGGAGGATCCCTCTGACAGGTTGAGAGCTGTTTGGATACCGGAGGGCGGGGCGGATGGAGGGTGGAGGAGGAGGAGCAGAGGCCAAGTTTGGCAGATGTATAAAATAATCACTTGAAAGCTGTTAACATGAGAAAATCCCTCTAGTAACACTGGTAATACTTATTCCAATATTACTACTGCTGCTGCTGCTGTGCAAATACTACAGCCTCTAACACAGGTCTTTTTGCAATTTACTATTTAATGGCTATTCTGATTCTGAAATTACAAATGTAAGCAACAATAAAAATGCTTATATTTGCTATAATAACAGACTAAAATATGTGAAAATTGACAACACAGACAATACACTCCTAAATGGCAATTCTGACATGACAGCACTGTCCCACAGATATTAAGCAATCCCCAACTTGTGATGAAGACACATTTTAGAAAATGTCTATGAATGTTCAGGTCCGTGAGGGATGTGTGAAGATACATGCTGCTCAGCACGGTTATAAATAGAAGTTCTGTGGTATTTCCGAAAATAGGTTAAGCTGCCATCGCTGCACTGCTGGCATGACATCACTGATTGCCTGCCAGCCTCCCCCAAAAGGCTGCTCCCATACTGTGCTCAAAAAGAGGGAGAGAATGAGGGAGAGACAGAGAGGGAGCATCTGTGGGCGACTGTAGGGCCATGTCCCCTTCGTTTCCAGCATCCCCCTCCTCTCCCTCTCCTCATGCCCCATCCCTTCCATCACGCAGCCATCTCTCCCCTCACTCCTTCCATCTATCTTTTCCCGCTGAAGCAGCGACGCTGTAGCTAACAGTCTCTGTGCTTTATCGCCAGGGACACAAACTGGTCGGGGGCTTTGTACTGGAGATGTATCGCATCCACATTTTTTAGTGTGATACAAGCAAATTGTGTGCCAAATAGTGCGGAAGACACGGATGAAAGATGGAATTTGTGTTTCTCTTTTGATGATCAAATGTTAATGTGGTTGAATGAGCAGTGTGTGCGGACTTTGTGCGAGTTCCAACATGGCACCCATTCTGTGGTTCACTATTCAACGGTAGATCTGGCTTAATTAAAAAAGACTACTCAAATTAATTAATGGCTGATGGGTTCTCATATCTGTTTCGTGTGCTCTTTGGGTCCACTTCAGAGTCCTTTCTTTGCCATAGATAGACAGACAGACAGATAGATAGATAGATAGATAGATAGATAGATAGATAGACAGATAGATAGATAGATAGATTTCTTATTTGGTTTTGGTCATTAACAGAACAGTATTTTCGTGAATCCTCTGGGCTTAATGTGGTAACTAGGAAATATACGTCAATGCAATTAACACCCTCGTGCCTGCTTGTTACTCAGACCATTAGTGTCACTTATTACTCTTCTCCAGCTCAGTGGTGACACAAGATAAATAAATAGAGAAAGAAAGCTGGGACAAGTACACAAAGTCATCTTTTTTGCCATGCAGGTTATAATTGTAATAGAAAGTAATATGTGCTTGGAAAACAGCATGCTGTTCAGTACATGCATGAAATGGAAGGAACAACTTTGAAAAGCAGAGTACTCACTGCTACTTTGGTTATAAACATGTGCAAGTAATGATTCTTTCCAATGTGGCCTGTGTAGAGCAGTTACGGCCCTGAGGTTTTTTGTACTGACATTAGGAACAGTTAAAAGAGCAGCTGTAGAGGATCTCAGGGTTCACGCAGGGACATAAGGTGATAGGGAATCTATGATATAGGAGGGGGCGATGCCATTAAGAGCCTCAAAAACCAATAGAGGGATTTTGAAAGTAATCCTAAAAGACACTAAAGTAAGTTGTCAGCTGGCTAAAACACTTTAATGTAACAAACATAATTTTGTACTGGAAAACTTCTTAATCTGAAGTGTTATCCACTGACCCCATGAATCATTCTTTTTGAGTGTATTGTTACACCCGTTAATATCTGTTAGGTGACGTTAGCTGTGTGATGCTAACATTAGCCCTGTCAGTGTATGTGTGTGTGTGTGTGTGTGTGTGTGTGTGTGGCCAGGCAGACTCTCACAACTGTCCCTGACGCAGAGCTCACACTCCGGCAGCAGCTTCAGCCCACACATACAGTCTGTGGTGTGGTGAAGTCGAGCACGGTGTGTTTGACTAAGTTGGCAGCTCAGCGTGCCAAGATGCCACCAAAACGTTCGCCACCTTATTCAAATCATGGGTGAAATGAAGTACTCTGTCGGTGTTGGTATCATTTTAAGGCTACTGGTATCGTAATTTTTAAAGAATACCCAGTTCTAATTGCTGTATATGAAGAGGAAAGCATGTGTGTGCAGGTAGTGTTTTTCCCATCTCCTCACATGTCTCTCTTCCTCATTCCTCCTTCAATCACTCCATCCAAGCATCCTCTGGGCCTTTGAAGTGCAGTCTTTAAAGGTATCTTTTAATTTGTAAAATCAAAGTGACTGAAAACCTGATCCGTCTCTTAGTCCGCAGTCAGTTTGCAGCTGCCAGTCATCTGTGATTGTGGCTTTGCTATGATCAATTGATCCGTCTCAAAGGTTTAAATGCCTTTCACCTCTCAAAAGAGGACGAGCATTGTTAGGAATATTGCATCAAATGTGCCAATCAGGTACATTAAATGAAGGCTTTGCATCAGTGGGAGCACAGGGCATTGTGTTGTGCTACACACAGCAGCAGGCACTGGGTGTGAGCCAAGTGAAAGTGATTTTATTATTTCCTTTTGCCTGGTCTTGTTTGTTTTTCCAAGAGGTTGTTATGGTACATGAAGAGGAGGAAATGCAGTTTTCTGATTTTGACTGTGGGGTGCAGGGGGGGCTTGAGGAAACTTCTATTGATTTCTGTGTAAATCCCCTGGCCGGAGCAGACTTGGCTGCGGGAGGGAGGCAGGGACGACGGGCTGGAGAGACGGGACTTGGCAGGTAAACTCTTGTTGCCCTCCCAGAAGTAACACGGCAGGAGGCAGTAAGTGTGAACCTACACATTATTTACAGCTCTGTGAAACTCCATCCATTAACAGTGTCAATTAGCTCTCTCATCGGGGATGCAGGCCACTAGATGTATTTATAGATCGGGCCCCGGCTTTAATAGCAGAAGAGGGATGAAGTGCACAGACAGTCTACAAAAGCCAAGGCTCACTTTAAAGACTACAGTACGGTGGAGGATGCCAAAGTGCCATATCCTAAGTGTTATCCAGAACTACATATTGAAAGAGTTCTGGCCAACTTGGGAACAGGCGGCCAGTTGCAATCTATCACGTCACCTCTGGAAACTGCACCTACCGCCTAACAGCATTATCTCAGGAACTTTATCAGGATCCAGTTGGAACTGTATTACTCTTTACAGCCGTCCTAATGCTGCTACACCTACAGTATATAGCCCCATGTCAGCTTTTGAGAGAAATACTCTGCAGTTGGATTATATATGAAGAAGCACTTGTGCCCTGAAAGAACTATTTAACCTCAGAGCCACACAATAGACTGTGAGTGCGAAGGTGTCAAAGTCCATCTCTCGTCATTGTTATGATGGCTTCTTTGCCCCAGTAATGATCCTGAAACATACACAGAGCCTTTCAGTCAGAATTTATTGCATTTGTCACACTCATTAGGCAATGCACGCCACACCATTAGACGTGCATGTGTATGTCCTGTAAATGCACGCTTTCACACACGCACGCAGGCAGTCCTTGGGGATGTGCTGCCTATGGATCTGTTTGACTGCTGCTTGGAGGGTAGTGTAGTCTATGTGAGCGAGTAGCAACAAATCAATGGCTGAGGTCTCCTACTCAGGGGTCAGAGAGGATACGAGGGAGGGTCCTGGGACTATTTCTTGCCCTCATGATGGACATCAATGCTCCTCAGCGCTCTGCGACGCTCATCCTCCCCCAGCCATTGCTCAAGGTGAAGGGATGATGGGAGGGGTAGTGAAAGGAGAAATGGAGGAGGATTTGGAGCTGGTTGCAGTAGAGATGAAGGGATGGAGTGATTGATGAAGGAGTGATGGAAGAGTGTAGTCAGCTTCAGGATCATGAGATGGTGACTGAGCACAGGCGCTGGCTCCCTTTAAGGTGGCTGTCTGACTTAATTAAGGTTTACAGGTTACGCTAGGCTACTGCTTATATTACAGTGCTCATTACAAGCCCATTAGGCCTGGGCAGAGAAAATATTGTTGTCAGAACAATGAGTGAGAGCATTTTGGAAAGTCCCTGCCAACTCCATGCTCCAGCTCTTCTTTATTATACCTCTCTGTCTGTCCTCCCTCAATCTGTCCTCCCTCTCCCTGAACATTGGCGTGATTGTTTGAGTGTGTGAACAGATCGAGGATCTTTTTTTTTTTCAAAGGTGGGGGAGTGATTATATGAGTTAAAAGCTTCTCAGAGACCAGACTGATTACCCCCCTCACGGTCAATCTGCGCCACTGAGCCTCCTGCCTCCCCGGCTGGCAATGATTCAGGTCATAATCACATTGTATCAGTGCTGATGATGTGTGTTTCAGCTTCCGACCCCACTGAAAGGCTATCAGTTCCCCCAGAGCCCCACATGGCAGTAAATGAAGTAAGCAAGTAGTCTACCCACAGTGATAGCATTTTCCAAAGAGTGCAAATGATGTGTGAGGGAGCAGGCGAGGCTGTTGCCAGGACTGGCTCTGTTTCTGCTACCTTCACACTTTCTGGCCAAGGAAATGCCACATTGGGAGCAAGTTCACACTTTTTCAGAACACTGGGGCAGTTTGGCTCCTCTAGGGGAAAGGAGATGGAGAAAAGGGAGCTAAAAGGCGGATTGAAAAGAGAGATGTTGTGGTTTGAACCAAACCAGTCTCCTTAGAATTGCATTTATATCTGACGGTCCTGCAGTACACGATTTATGCCCAGTGCCAATGTAACATGTTCATGCTGAATTGACGTCACTGCCTGTAGCTGTCAGTTGCACAAATGAATTTCTTTTAGGTCCTACTAGCATACAGAAGGATCATAGACCAACATGAAGTGTCTTAGTGTGGAGTCAGGCCACTACTAGTTTCCAGAAGAGCTTCAATGCTCCTATATTTATATGTACAACCTTTATTCATCACATTGAGATCAGGATTTCTTGTGCAAGAGATACCTAAGTATGGCAGATAGAAAGAAAAGCAAACATAGCCAGACTCAGCCTAAAAGCACAAGTAGCATAAATTACAATCACAGACATCAGGAAATAGATTTGAAGACAGAAGTTTATATCATTTGGCCTTATGGAGATGGTGGTGGAGAGAATTATCTGGCATGCTGGCACAAATTCTTCCAGAGGTGTTCAACTGGGCTGAGATCTGGTGTCTATAAAGCATTTTATTCATGTCATTATCATATTCACAAGGCCATTCAGTGAGCCCTGGTGCATAGAAGTTTCTTCACTCTTATTGAGTCCCCTTATGTATATAAATAATCATTAACTGCTGAAATAGTTCGTTTTATGCAAAATGTTATCAAAGAAAATTTCAACACCTGTAAGAAAACTGAAATTACGAGAAATTCCAAACCCAGAGTAAAATTTGATATGGATATGAATAAAGAGCAAAACAAATGAAAAGACCGTGTTTTAAGATAGGAGCATATGGAGGTCACAGGGCTTTGCAAAATCAAAATCAGAAATACTTTACTGATCCCGAGGGGAAATTATAATTCATTGCATTCACTCTGATGTAAAGCATAGAGAATTATACGAGTAAAAATTAGAAGTATAAAGTATGTAAAAATATAAAATGAAAATATATACATTATGCTAGAATCTTAAAATGTCTGTAAAAATTAAATAAATATATAAATTATGAATAATGTACTCAGTATGTTTAATGTATAAAAAAATTTGTAAAATGCTACAAAGTACACAGTGGATGCAAGTATATACATGAGTAGAAATAAGAATAAGAAATATATTTCAAAAGATTAATTGAAATTTCAGATTCCATAGGTTATCACAAGCACTTGGTTTGTAAATGGACTACTATGAGTTTGCTAAATGTAATCGACACTTAAAAGTTGCTAATTGATAATCAACAAATACATTTATTTCACACAAGATTGCATGTGTCATTATGTATTCGTTTTAATAATTATTTTAATGGTTTATTTATTTAGTAACATGATATAAACATTCCAGTGGTCAGCTTTGCATAAACTCTAAAACTGTGAGCTAACAGGCAATACTGCTGATTTACCACATGCAACTTAACTGGCATGTAACTTAACTGGTATGTTAACTTAAGCATGCATCTTAAAAATCATTGTTATCATGTATCTGTTCTGTTTTCCAGTGTAAAATGTAATTATTCAGCTTTGCAATAAAGTAAATTCAAAGTCAACATTCTTGCCAATAAAGTTAATTTGAATCAGCCAATCAGGAGACAGCTGCGTCTGAGGGTCGCGAGCGCACGCAGCCGCAGTAGAAGACGAGAGGATAACAACTGTAGTTTGACGAGGAGAAAACAATGTAAATGTTGATAAAACAAATAGTTTCTACTGTACATATTTAAAGTAAGACGCTACTTTGCTTGCTAGTTCATGTCTGTGTGCTAAGGAGGACCTGTTCACTAAAATACGTCGTGTGAAGCTCGTCCAAGTTGGTGAGTTATTACAAGATATCAGTAAATAAATGTAACGTACGTCATTAGCTGCAATGCTAAAGGTAGCTAACTGGTTAAAGGGCTAATAGGGGTGCAGTTAGCTAACTGTGGAGATGCTAATGCTCATTTTAATATGCAACTGCTGTATATGTTTGCTGTTGCTCAGCTGGCTAGTAAACATTAAAGTTTTGTCAGACATTTTTTTGTAATGTTAGTATGGTGGTTGTAATGTACAAAGAAAAAGACAAAGACCATTTTATTTATCACATTTCAGGTTGGGAAAACATCAGTGTATTTTTGAGTCAAAGGAGAAGTTAGTGGAGTGTTGTGTTTAATGTCAACCAGTTAATTAAATGAAAGGTTTTTGTATTGATTGATGTATGTATTTATCCCAGAGAATTGATTTTATGCTTATATCCACAGTCCTGTAAGGTCATTTATGAATGACAGTAGGTTTTGGCTGTGATTTATGCAAGACAACTTTATTAGTTTGATTTATGTTGATGGTGAATCTACCCAGTCAAGGTTATTTTTGTACGTGTTACAGTTTAGGTCCTGCAATTTTTTTTTGTTTCATTCAAATCCACACACTGGATTAGTTGTAGGATTGAATGAGGGACATGAATGTGCTTACGATAGAGGGCAAAATATCAGTAGTTTCAAAACTGGTTTCATAAAGCGCATTGCATAGGCTGTGTGCCAGATTTGGAGAAAGCCTGCTGTGTCTGCACTGTCGCTGACCCTTAGCAACTTTGTACAGAGCCCAGGAACAACATGGTAAAAGGTGTCACTTACCCTGGAGACGAACGAGGCTATGGCTCTTCAGATGGTGCCTCTAAGGGGAAAACTAAGAGTGTGGATGTTAGTGTTGTCTATATTTTACTGTAACTGTATTAATACTTTTTCTCTTAAGAGCTGAGTTCCATTTTTAAGGTGTGACCATGTCTGAACAATATTTGCAGGGCATAGATTTTGTAAGATTTTTACAGAACTGTCTAATATTGACATTCTGTTTGCCAAATAGGTTTCTTAAACAGAGGTGATTGAGGCATGCAGCCTATTTCATCAGTGTTTGGATCTTTGTGTGTGTGTGTGAGAAAGAGGGTGAGCATAGTGAAATTTAATAGGTGCTGTGTGTTCAAATCTGTGGGTTTAGATTTGTCGCGCTATGCATGCACAATTGTGTGTAAAGTTCCAGTTTTTAAGTGTATCTGGTCATGTGAAAGCAGGGTAGACAAAAGCTGTGTCCCAATTCTGTACTACATTGTGATTTTAAGCAGGTTTTGATCATGTAGTGAATGGAAGTACATCAGTTTGCATTCCAAATCAGCTTCATTTTACCAAGTGATGTTTATGGACATTATTGTCCCACTATTCATTGCACAAAGGAGCTTGAGGAGCTGCTCACAGCTGCAGAAAAACTGCATCCTGGCTGGTGGGAATACCTCTATAAACACCTCGGAAAATTACAGTGAATCTTTGGAAAAAGCTATTACTCTCTTTTTATGAATTTTAAATTAGTAGTCTTGTATCATTCCTGTTTATCAAAAAAGAAAAAAAGAATGTAATATGGAATTGGGAACAGTCTGTATGAAAAAGGGACCCAGGGTTTATTGCCCCAATGCCCCAAATTAAAATTCATATATTCCCTTGTACGTAGTGTATTGGAGGTATTGGAGTATTGGAGGTACTGGCCGTATAGATGTCTCTCTTCTCTCAAATATTTTCTTTCTGCTGAGCTTTACCTGCCAACGGTATCACCGCACAGAAAGAAGGTTGCATCTACTGTTAGTTCACCAAGCACCACTGAGCTAGCTAATGTTACAGCCGAGGTGGACGCCATTAAAGAATACATCTTGCGCTGTCATGAGCATGAGCCTCTCGCCCGTGAGTCGATACGTGCTTTTCACTGTGTGGTGGTATGGTAGGTGGGTGGTAGAAAGAAAATCATTCCTGGTCTGTGGATTATCTTAAACAACCGGGTCATGATTTCTGAAAAGAAACATTGCTGTTGAGATTTTCAAATGAATGTTGCGCTTTGAGCAACACAAGCCGAGTGCCATCAAGTTCCATTATGTTTGAGAAAAGGCAGACATCTCTATGCCTGATATCTCAAACATTTGACAACTCACTCACTAAATTGCATCAAATCGAAATCGTATCGTGGCAGACTTTGTAATAAAGGCAAATATTGGATGATATTCATGATGGTATCATGATGAAACTGATTATGTATTGCCCAAATAAATAGTGCTACAGGTAAGAGAAAAAATATGTATTTTTGATTTTGGGATGAACTGTCCCTTTAATTAAACAAGTGTGCTTGAAACAAGAGGTTCAGCTGTGTGTGTGTGTTTGAGTATACATGGATTTTATCAACCTGTAAACTTGACAAAACAATTAGCAGAAGATCCCACTCTGCTGCACACACACACTCACACACATACACACAGTTTTGGTAATGGAGAGCCTGGGCTACGGTGAATGTAAATGGCTGCTGTCACCACAGCTATACAGTATCTCCCACTACTCACTCTCCCTCGTTCTCTCTCTGTCTCGCCCACTCACTCTCTCTCTTCCATGTAAGACTCTTTAATTACATGCCAATTCAACACAGTGGAGATGGAGAGACTCAGCCCTATTTCCCAGTACACACACCGCGCACACTTAAAAATATATCATTAAGAGATTGGAGACGAGAGGAGCGGAGTTGGCATTGACAGAGGGAAGAAGTAGGGAATGGAGGAGAGAGGGAGGAGGGAAAGGGAGCAAAGAGGAGGGGGGGAATTTCTTCTCTTTGGAGCTGAAATCAATGTGTGAGATAAGGCTGTTTTAGGTTTCTATCAGATGATGCAGAGGATCATCGCCTCACGATGGGAAGGCTTCCCCCATTGCTGTGTCAGCAGGCTCCGATTACAGTGGCTTTTTGTTGTGTTTCAAACAATTTCATCATGCTCCCCCCTCACACTTTTGCACTTGGTATGCAATGCAGCACTGGCAATTTGTACGTGTTTGGATTCCAATTATGGAGTTGTTAAAGCTTTTTCGCCTGTGGCCTGCAAATTCTTATTAAGCCATACATTAAAGAGCACAGAATCACATTTAAATGGAGTTCATGTTTCTCTTTTGTTTGCCAGTGTTGTGGTTGTTATTAATTTATTCTCAATGCCCTATGCATTACACATTAACAAATAAATCGTGTTTGTGATTGTAATGCAAAATGCTTGTTTCTTATTCAGAGATAGGGCCAGCATTTGTCAAGTAAACCAACAACAACAAGCCCAGAGAGAGCGAAAAAGAGAGAAAAACAACCACCAAAATGGAGCCATTCCCTCCTATTACCCTCAACCATTTGAGAAACAAACAAACAAACAAACAAACCAACCCAACACAACAATGACATTTTCGCAGTCTTGGGATTTCTTTGCGAGCTGACGCAGAGGAAGGATAGGGGATTAGACAGCAGTGTGAGTGATTGAATGATTTGCTTGGTGGCCATTGGAAATCATTAGGTTAGAGGTGCTGGGACAAGGGAGGCTATGGGGAGGGCTGCACCATGACACCAGTGCTATAGTCAGCCACCTCAAAGGTCACGACCCTGGACAGACACCATCACTATCTATCTGTCTTTCTAATACTGTAAAGCATGTCGGTGCAGACTGCATGTCCCAAACAAAAGGAGGAGCTTCATAAAATAGCGCAGAGAGAACTGAATGGGATTTAAATAAGAGTGGTCGAATGCTTTCTGTTTGTACGTGGGAAGGTGTGCAGGCACTTACGTACATGTGCTGACATGTTGGGCTTAGAGCAGCAAGGAAAAGCAGGTTACAGGTCAATCAATGGATCAATGACTGACATGGCTTTTTAACCCTCCTTTTTGATGCAGTTCTGCAGAGGTTACAGTGGAGACATAGCCAGAGTGCAAGGGTTACTGAAACGGATAAAGGCAATACACATGCACAGGCACACAACAAAAATGTATGGTGAACGTTGGGTAAAAGTGATCTTGTATACACCAAGAAAAACAGATTGGAATATTGTCCGTGTAAAGACACTTAATACATCACCACCCACTGAATACATTTGGCTGTTGAAATGAGATCCAAAATGCAGTGGCTGCTAATAAACCATCTTCAGAGTGGCAGAAATATGATGCATGGTAACCCATATGAACCTCATTAATAGAACACAAGCAAATCTATTTATTCAGACAGTCAGGGGGAAAATGATTGCCTCAATACTCCATCTGGTTTCTCTCCATCTCTCGTCCTCCCTTCTCTTCTCCTCTCCTCTTCTCTTTTTTATGTATTCAGTGATTTTGACAGATGTTGTGTGTGTGCATGCATGGCGGCATTCACCCTGGAGAGTTTTAACACCACGTCCTGTTCTCCCTTCTTCTCTGTCAGTATCTCCCTCCTTCCTCCATCCCTACACTGATCCTCATCCCTTCTTCTCTCCTTTCCTACCCCCCAATACTCTCCTGCAGTCCTGTTTCTTTTGTCTCCGCTGCTGTCACAACCATTCAGGGTGGGGACGCTGGCCAGGCTGCTAGGAGCTTTTGACAGGACATGGCACTGGGGATGGGGAGGCTGGACAGGCCTGGCAATTCATCCAAAGAATTCTCAGCTCATCTCCTACTTTTTTGTTGTGGTTTTGTTTTTTCCCCCTCTCCCCTTGCCACCATAGTAAATTGTCCACATGGAACCTGGTGAATTGCACAGATGCCCATTTTCATTTACTTGCTCTGTTTATGCCAAGAAATGTTTGCAAGGATTTTTGTGTTTCTGCTAGCTCATAAGACCCTATATACAGATCAGGATTCTTAATGCTCATTATTATTATGAAACAGGCCAAACATCTTTATTTCTGAATGCTTTGTAATTTCATTACTCTCCTAATATTTCCAGCTGACATGTCTTTCAAACTGCTGCATCTTTTTGTAATGTTTATAAATGTTTTGATCATTTTTGTTTGTGTAAGTCAGATTTTAAATTTTGTATATTCTAATTAAGTTCATATGTGATGTGCCTCTGTCGCAGGTTGTGCATTCCTCACCTACTGCGCCCGAGAATCGGCCATCAAAGCCCAGAATGCCCTCCATGAACAGAAAACACTGCCAGGGGTAAGTGTCTGTCTCTCTATCTGTCCCTCTCCCCTCCTCCTCTCACTCTGTCTCTTCTCTCTCTATGGTGGTCAGCCATGCCATCTGCACCCGGCTGCACACCAGCCGGCATTCTCCTCGTATAGTCCCAGAGATGAAAAACACTTTGGAAAGCAATTCAATCAATAGCTCAGCCTTTTGAAGGCCCGGTTTCAACTTTCCTATGTGTCTGTTCTCCAGGGGATATTGCCAGCATTGATCAGACCCACTCTGACTCACACTTTTGAGGCAGTAGCATAGAGTGACAGTTTTGGGGGGGCGGCAGAGCTCTGCATTTCTGTAAAGATGTGATCAACAGAAAATGGTCAGACAGAGCTGAGATTAATGATAGTGAAATAACTTGATAAAGAGAAAATTCTCTACTACATGTTCAACTGTGCATAGGGTATTATTATTATTATGATTATTACGGTATTTAATCACAATTATATAGGGCTGTACTTGAATGAGAATTATGTCAGTTAAATGAGATGTGGCTGTTCAGTACGAATTCATTCCTTCTTTACCATATAGAGTTTGGTCTGAAAGTTTGGTGTGACATTCAGGGTGACGGTCACATAGTAATAAAAGTAAATTAGAATAAGCCAAGTAAGCAACAACATTTTTTGCCGACACATGCAACATTTTTTGCTTGAAGAAATCTCAGCCCTACAATTATATTTCTCTTATTGTTTTGGTGTTTGCATTTGTGTGTGAGTATGTACACTTGTGCATAGCCATATCTGTGTGTGGGAAGCATGTCGGAAAGAGACAGAAGAATAGAGGGGTGGGTAGAAGCGGCTCCCCACAGAGGCAGCATGGCTTAACATGGTCAGATCAAGCCAGCACCAGGGAGAAACATCAGTAAAGACCCCCCCCCCCCCTCTCCTCACCCCCAACACCCCCCCTCTGATTGAAGACAAAGAGCCGGAGAAACCCAGCCAAAAGGCACATGTTTCAGTTAAACATGCAAATGCAACTACCACAAACTTTGAACATTTTTCTGGTGGCTCTCTTGAAAAACAAGTTGTTTCGTTTATTCTGCAAATTAGCCAAGCGCGAGGCTGGAGGGCGTTATTCTCCTACTTTTTCCTCTGCATTTGAATAATAAGACGGAAGACAGAGAAAGGGAAAAAAAAGTTATTTCACATAATGCCAGGGGATGTGTTCATGAGAGGTTGTGTTCAGCAATGTGTTAAAAAAGGAGGCTTCTCTGATTCTTTTACTGTTTTTGTCCATAGTCAGGCTTTTCAGTGAGTTTCTCTCTCACGTCTCATAGTCATTAATAACGCCCCCCCCCCCGCCAGCTTGGCAGGGCGTCCATAAGGGTTGACCTACCACTGGGATTAAATGGTTGATGTGGCTGCATGTATAAATGAGGGGCATGAGGGCACAGACAGACGCTAACAAGTCTGATGCTCTTGCCTGCACCCCCTCCTTTTCTTAATGTGTTCTGAGAGAAGAGCAGCTCTCCAAACCATCTGGGCTCTGAAAGGTTTAACAATCATCTGAATGGAGTGCTGTAAACAACATTACTATAAACAGCATCACTTAATGTTAACACCAAAAAATTTACATTTAATGATTGTACAGCCATGATTCATAGAGAACATTCAGAGTTAGCAAACACAGCCTTGCATGTCGCATTTTCTCCACATGAGCTCTGAAAGCTTTTCTGTTTTTTTGCGTGCATAGCCTACACACATGTGGTAACTCTGCCTGTATCACTTGTGAGAAATAAAACCCTTATCTTGTACCTTTCAGTCCTGCTTTAGCCCTCCTGCTGACTTCCCCTCTACCCCACCCAGCCCTGTCCACTCCACATCCTCCCGTCTCCCCTCTCTCCCATTGCTCCTCTGCCGCTGCTCTTCCTGAGACAGAGCGTGTCATAGAAATGTAACAGGCAGACGTTGATGGGTGTCAGGCCTCACAGACGAGGCTGCTCTGCTGTTCCCTTCCCTTCAACTTCACTCACACACACAAACACCAGCGTTCCAAGGAAACAGTGTGTGCTATCGTACTGGATCCACACATAGCACATGTAGGTACAACAACAGCTACACACTATTATAGTAGTATGCCAGTGTCCTTAAACATCCTATATACTCTGTTTTTACACTGATGAACCAACAGCTGAGGAGAGATTTAGTTTCAAAGAATGTTGAATTTAGAGAAAGATAACTTCAGGGTATTTTAAAATAAATGCCACGCTGCATTCGGTTGTGTGTGTTTTTGTATGTGTGTAAAAATATGTTTGTGCATTTGACTACCTCCCGTCGCCTCTCCTGTCCTTCCCTCTTGAGCCTCCCAGCTCCTAAATCTTTTGCGATATGACCCCTGTTGCTTCACTGCTTGATGGTAAGTAGATATGCCAGTTGTTTGTTTGCAAAATCCTGCTTGATATGCAGTTTGCCAGGGGCTATGCTGTAATTAATGTAAACTACAAATTCTCCAGAGATGAGTTATGAGTTATTAACGTCTGCATTTTGTCATTAACCCCTGCGTTGCCGCTCTCTCGCAGAGGGCTTGGACTGGTGTGGTTACCCGGTTATCTGTTATTTTAAATGTTGAAATATTAATGTCAACCACCAAAATCCTGCTGGACTTCACTTGTTGCTAATATGAAAATCGTCCTGCCTAACAAGGTATTCTGAATCTCATGTGGTGCCCTTTGCTGGAACCTCAAGCACAAGCTAGACCACCTGTGTACACACACATACCAGCATACACACACTTTAGTTTCATGAGGTAGAGTGTTAGGTTTCTTAGGTAAGTCTTTTGCTGGAAGGCTTGGGTTCGTACAGTTGTCTGCTGTAACATCCTTTGGCACAGCATTGAATCCCTGATGACTACAAGAAAAAATATTTCATATACTGTAAAGCTACATTTGGTAACTTTTATGAAACTTTTTGTCATATTTGCTGAATTTATCACTCTAATCTTAAAGAAATGTGTAAGACAGTCTGTAAAAAAAATAATGTCCCTCTTCCTAATGCTTCTAATGGCATTTGTTAGAATCTACATTAGCTCACCAAAAACAACCAGTCAGAGCCAAGGAGTCTCAAACGCAGCCATCAATCTTGTCAATCACTGCTCATGAACTGTGGTCGAACTGCCAAATAAGGCGCTGATCAAATACCAATCAAGAGTCTGTTACTGTATTGCCTGTTTGTCTCCTCAAATGTTTTCAGAAACATATTTTAGTATACTGTTTAACTGTAAAATGAGGAAGTTGTGCCGGTTTGTGGACGGTGTTTTGTTTTAACTCCACCGTCTCAAACATGGCAACACAAGAGTTCTCATTTTACAGCTAAACAGTGCACTAAATTATGTTTGTGGAAACATTTTAGGCAAGAAATAGCCAATGCAGTTACAGTATCTTGACTGATATTTAATCAGTGCTGCCTAGTCTGACAGTTTGACCGCAGTTCACAAGCAGTTATTGACATAAATGACAACTACAATAATGACGTCTCTGCTCCTGTTGGTTGTTTTACTTAAGCACTTGTGGTAATTCCATTAGCTGGGCTACAAGGCAACATAATAGGCAGAGGACTAATTTTTTTCCACAAGTTATCAGTTTAAGTCAGTGCTGTGTGAATAGAGTGATAGTTTAAGCAAAATGACAGAAAGGGATTTTTTTTTATTTTATAAGTTACCATCTACAGCTTTAAAGTTATAACCCTTAAGATTTAAGTCATGGTTGATTTTGCATCCCCTGTGGTTACTTTTGGTAATGTAAAGTGAGTTTTAAAATACGGAGCTCAGCTTGAAATTATACTTGAATCAACCACGAGGGCAGCAAATGCTTCTTGAGTGTCTACTCCTGTCAGATATTCAAAAGAAGACAATCAATTCATATATCTTTATACAGAGCCTCCAAATAAACTGTGGCCTGAGAGGATTAAATATAAAGAGCATCATCATGTTGTCCCATGTGGTAGTACAGATCTCATGGCAGGCAATTACAGAATGCTAACACACTGGATTTATATCATTGAAAAAATGCCGGCTATGAATTGTTAAAAATATGTTTTAATATTTAAAATCTTTAGGGTTATAGTCTAAAGGATTGGGTTTCCTTTGTATCAGATGATGACTGCATGCTCTGTGTTTGCTTACAGTCAGATGCTAGCATGGTGGCACTAGTTGTCACACACACACACACACGCAAACACACACAACCCACTGTGCTCTTATTATCAGAAAGAAGCGCTTGTGTTCTTGGATGTTATTATCCATGTCCCCCTGTTACACATTAGCTGCTGAAAGGAACAGTATGGTCTAATGGAAGTGTACTGGACTGGAATATAGATTCCTGCGGTGAAGTGTGATGGGAACCTTGGGGACACGAGTGCCCGACATAAGTTTGGCCACCGAATAGGAGAAGCTCTGACAGTTTACCAGGTGTGTGTTGCTTGGCTCTATTAGCTGTGTATGTTTGAGTGTGTGCAGTAAGCTGGCTTTGCATTGCAGCCAGCCCTATGTAGATACACATAGTGGTGTATAAAGGTGGGAAGAAAAACATGTGCACATGGCAGCTTGCCGTGATCACGCACTGCCCACGACAGGGAGGCTGGGATATTTCATTTGTGTGCTTGTTTGCTGCTAATGGAGATGCACTACTTTTTCTATTACATAACCATATGAGTGCTTTTGTATATCTGAATATGCTTGCATATGTAACTGTAAAACCTCAAAATCATTTTTTTTCTCTTACTAAGTACAATCTAAACACCCCCTGATGATGTGGACACTGATTATTCCTTCATGGCATGATTTGTTCTTAAAAATCATACCACAGAAAAACACTGCCAGTCAAGGCCCAGTGGCTGCTTCTACAGCAGTTGGTGTGTGTGCTTGTGAGTGTCACAGCTCTCTACACAAGTCCGCAGGAGATTTACTCCACCCAGCTCAGCATCATGACAAAATCCTGCATCCTTCACACTATCCACCAACCTATCCCCCTCCCTCAATCCCCCACCTCCCCCTCTCCCTCAAACTCTCTGTCCTCTTGCTGCCACTCCTCAAATCCAGCAGATCCAAGAAATAATCTCAGTCGCTGCAGCAAGTCTATTTGCTGTAGCACAGAACAACATGCCACCCTCCCCTTTTTGTCATGCTAGCATTGTGTACAACAGTGATTGTCTTGGAGAGGCAATGGTGGGAATGTGTTTGCTGCATGCATTTACTCTGAGTATTAGTACAGCTCGACCTGGGGGGAGTGTAAGAGGCTGGCAGTGATTCAGGAGGCAGGTTTATGGAAATAGCACCCGCATTAAAAACCCAATGAGAGCAGGGAGAAGATTATGCTCCGGCACACACATGTGGGCTCCTGCAATGTCAACACTCTAAGTAGATCCCCTCCCTCTCAATTGCCTCCGTCTCTGCCTTTCTGTCTCTCCCGCTCTCTCACTTTTGTGCTGTGCCCCGTGCCGCACACGTACCTGTTAGTCCGCTGTGTGAGTGCACATGAATTCCTGTATGTTTATATACATGTGCGCGTGCACAAATATGCGTTATTGTGTGTATGTGCCAGGGCTCAGCTTAGCCATAATAGAATGTATAAGAAGCGAGGAGCAGAGCAGGGGGCTGTGTTGTGGAGAGTAGCCGACCTTGTGCTGTGGAAATGAGGCTGCCGTGCGATGGAGCCATTCCTCGACATGCTGCAAACCTCCTAGCCTTCCACTGGGCTTTGCACGCACAGACACACTCAGGCACGGACACAAACATAACATATACTCCCATACTTTTGCGTGCATGCTATCCACCTGTTTATCATCTACAGCCAAGCTCACTTGTGTGCCGGCCTAGCTGCCGCAAAGGCTGAATAATTCAATGCTACACTCTGTGAAGGTTGGCAGAGCATGAGTGTGGTGTATTGTATGATTCTGTGTGTACTGTATGTGGCTGTGTTGAGTGGGCAGGGGTGGGGGTGGGAGTGGAGCGGACTGGTCAGCATGAAGCCAATCGGTGCTGGCAGGATTGGAGGCCTTGTAGTCAGGGAGAGGGGACTCGTTAGAATTAAGCCTTTGGGTAACAGGAGTTTGTGTGCGTGTGTGTGTATGTGTTCTCAGGAAGATCATAGTGGAGTCGAAGTTAAAACAGACATGGTCAAGGACTTTTCTTTTTAAAACATTTTCTGCTCTATGAATTAAACAGGGATATGTGTTGTGAATTTAACATTTGAGTTTAAATTAGAATTCTATTGAATCTTTACTGCCCCGTCTATACTATGTTTCTCCTTTTCATATTAGCCAAGGGCATGTCTGACTGTGAACATAAATGTTTTATTTGGGTTTCACTCTTGTAAAAAAACAACATATAAGTAAGGACCCAGATGTCTATTAAAGCATTTGAACACCATCCGTTTTCTCATAAAGAAACTTAGCACCAGCTGATCTCAGCACTACAATAAGCTGGATGGCTGCAGCTGATCTCAGCGGCTGCAGGAGACGGCCTCTGATGTCTGTTTTTTATAACCTTTGTTGATCCATTGAGATGAGAATAAAGAGAGCTTTGTAGATACTGGTACTCTAATGGTTTTATGTCTGTGACCTGGGCTGTCTCTGAACGTATTACCCAAGTCAAATCACTCTGATGAATAGGAGGAGCAGGTGGTATCATAAAAAGTCTGGAGGTTGGAGGCTGTTGTGCAAGTGTGAATTGACTTTTTTGTGTGATGCACACCTATTACAGGTTGCACTGTGGTACACTGGTACGCAGCAATATTACTACAGTGGCAGTAGCAAGTGTGTAAGTGCAACAAAACTAGTTTCTTTAAGAGTGTGTGTGTGTGTGTGTGTGTATTGGAGTGTGCGTCTGCCGTAATGGCATATTGGTGTAATGTACGCACAGTAAAGAGCTGCTGTACCAGAGTGCTCCTAAGGGAGCTGAATCTCCACACCCTTAGAACATGCACTTATGCTCACGCACACACACACACACACACACACACACACACACACACACACACACAGACACACACACACACACAGACACACACACACACACACACACACACACACACACACACACACACACACACACACACACACACACACACAAATATATACACACCCCTGAAGCAGAAGGGCTTGAAATAGACTAAAACACACAGGGTAACTGCTGGAGCCATCACAATGTTGCTTGTTTTCCACCTTCTGTCTCTCTCTGTCTCACAGTTGCTCCTCTGGTACCCCTTTAACACACACACGCACACACACACCTCGCTCCTTTGTTCGTCTCGTTTTTCTGTGTGGTAGATTAGCCACATATTTAGAGAAGCCTTCTTTTCCCCAGGGGATTGGCTTCCAAGGGTATTTGTAAAAAAGAGCAGGATCTGCACTCTGCACCTGCCTTTGGAGAATAAACAACACCCACTGAAAATGTGTTTCATCATAAAATTTAATTTCATACAGTATATACTGTACTACACTCGCATTCGATGGTCTCCCTTAAATTGTTACAAGGAGTGCTACTGTAAAACTGCTCCGAAAAAAATGCTGCATTTAAAGAATTATTTGTGTGGGAAAACAGTACATAAGGTATCTGCTGCATTTTTCATTTGTATTACTTTATGTTAATTTATTACAATGTATTACATAAAACACTGCAGTATATAGCAGCAAATCACCTACTAAAATTTCAAAACTTTCATTGAGTTACAGATGACCGTGTTTTGACCCCATCTGTGACATTAGCGCTGATGACATTACAATGCTGCTTCCCCTCCCACTGCTCGGGGCACATCTCGCTAACCGGCTCTTCGGGGGGAGATGTTGCTTGAAATACCAAAATAATCCACAGCACACCCTGCCTGTTAAGCCACTTCACAGTGAGAAGTGTGCTATTTTTTCTGAAGCACAGGTTAGCAAAAAAGCTGAATTATTAATGTTTTTGATATTTTTAGTCTGTTTAACCTATTTCTGGTTGTGGCTGGAGACTGCTCGCCCGCCTGTCTGTGAGATTCAATCATGTGATACGGCTGTGATCTGGGTTATAGAGCTTGGTTTTGTGTGTAACGGGAAAAACTGTGTGTGTATGTGTGTAGGTAGGTTTGTTTTTGACTTTGAATGTCACTGCCTGTATACTAACGTGTGCTGGTCTGGCTTATTTTGATGTTGTGCAATTCAGGTGATCTAATGTCAGTTTGGCTCTGTGAAACATCACCCGTACCAGTGGGGCCGAACCAGATGAGTCTGGTTTTATTTCAGGCCGCCGGGCATGGCAGTGCAGACCCGTGCAAGAGGCAAGGCCCAGATACTGACTGACAATCCATCTGTGGGTCCCTGTACAGGCTTGTACAGGTGTGCCACTGCCTGCAGACACAAAGAGAAGGAGTGGGAGTGAGCAGAGGGGTGCGCACATGGATGATAAACTGTGGCCCTGAAAAGAGGGGTGTGAGTCTGCGTGCGTGTGTGTCCTTGTGTGTATATTGAAAGAGAGAGGAGAAAAGATTAGCTTACAAAAACTTGGTAACCAAATCGACAAGACGGCAGTTTAGGAGGCACAAGCAAGTGTAGCTGAGAACATGTCACTTTACTCAATAATGAAGGGCACACTTAAAACGCATCACCCAATGTGGCTAATCGGAGCTGACATCTCACTGGCTGGACCCTGTGCCTTTGGGAGAGACGGGGGGTGAGTAAGGAGTGTGTGAGAGATTAGAGCGAGATGAAGTGACAGAATAGCTGAAATATTGAGAAAAGAGGAGAGGAGGAAGAAGGAGGCACAGGGTCATGTTGACAGCTTGAAGTCATACCTTCAGAGTTAAAACAGCCATCCTCTTGTCTGTGTGAGGGTGTATACATGTTCGTACCTGCACTGTCCACAGACACACAGCATGGGCTGTATATCCATGGTCAATTGAAAAGGCACACTTGTGTGGTGGAACAAGAGGGAGCTCATTTGTAAGGCAGATCTAGCCGTGCTTTGGTGTAGTGTCCATAGGGGGGTAAGGGGGCTGCACAGCACGACAGCCAGCATTTGTCAGCAAAAATCAGGACTAATGAAATACAGTACACATGGCTGGAGGGCAAGGAGAGGAATGTGACTGACAGGAGGCATGAGTGGAAACGGCCCGTGGCAGCCCTCCTTCATGGCTACCAGCGCATCAGCCTGCCCCAGCCCCCTTCCCATCCCAGATAAGGGTAGCAGCATGAGGCATAGGGTAGAGGAGAGGAACAGTGTGTGTGAGGGTCCCTGGGGGTAATGACATGGAATACAAGTGTATGGGGAGTGCTAGTGATGGGCCTGCTCATGTGGAAGTGGGTATTTGCATTGCAGAGGAGGGCTGTCAGTAGAGCTCGCTCAGGGAGCCAGTGTCAGGGTGATAGCTAGCAGTGAAGGCTTCTGTCGTCTGCCCTGCAGAATACCAGGACACTGGATATAGCTGAGCTAGCACCAGCAGGATCAAACACGTCGACACATTTACCATTTCTTTGCGTTAGGATTCTGCAAGTGTTTTTTGTAGCAGTTTTTTGTTTTTCATTTTTATCAAACTTAGATTTTACCTGACACTTCATTTAAGTGGTTATGTTTTGTCCATCATCGCAGCCTTAAAGCGTTTCATAGAGAAAATAACAATAAGCTATATGGCTGCAGAGTAGCTGGGAATATAAATTATATAGTTATGTGCCAACAGCTATAGTCTGTGGCCTCTAAACTATTTCAGTCCCAGCTGCAATAAGAGGCAGCTTTTAATAATTCAGAGTAAAACAGTATACTGGATGTCTTCCAGGCAGCAAGCTCACATTTAGGTGAAACACTAAATTCCCCTCTACCCCTCTTTCCCACCACAACCCCAAAACCATAGCGGGGCTGTATCCGATACCCGTGAAGGGCTTGTAGGGACACACACATCA
This sequence comes from Epinephelus awoara, assembly GCA_035609425.1. Lineage (NCBI taxonomy): Eukaryota > Metazoa > Chordata > Actinopteri > Perciformes > Serranidae > Epinephelus > Epinephelus awoara. Next base: position 30,419,745 of record CM069303.1, read on the forward strand.
CTGAGTTGTGTTGTTGTTTGCAGAGTTTTGTTGGCACTGTTGAGAGCTTCGCATTTATGTGTGTAGATGTGCGTGTATGAGTGAGGGCAAAGTGAGCCTGCAGAGCACAGAGAGTGCGTGGTCTTTCACTCTTGTCAGCCATGGTGGCTCCCTGGACAGCTGTGGGACTCATACAAACATACACACTGTACGTGTGGCATGTTTATGAGTTTGCAGTTAAGAGTCACGCTGCTCTGCAGAGTTAGCCTGTGTGCATCCTTTAATGTGCTTTCTGCAAGTTCTCAGACAGGAGGTGGCTCTGTGAAGTCAGCTTGGAGGTAGAAAAGAGAAAATGGAAAAGAGGGAGAAAACGATGAAGATATGTAGATTAGAGAGAGAGAGAGGAGAAGGAGCAGGGATGGGTCAAAAAGTAAGAGGAAAGATATTTGAGTCACTGAGTTGTGAAGATTAAGAAATGACATGGAGGGAGTGAGATAGAGTGAAATGGAGAGTGGGAAATGTGAGTGGGAGGTACTGATGGAGGGCCTCACCGCCTGATCGGGACTGGCAGTTTTAACCTGCACAGAATGAATCAGGAGTAAAAGCAGCACAGCTGTGGCCCATCTTTTGTTAATTCCCAAGATGAAGGCCAAAGGTGTCCTCGTGGCAGCCATTAGATTGAAAGTATTGTGCTCACCGGCTGAATATTCACTTCCTCTCAGATTGCTATATTACAATATATGGACTAGTTGAAAGAAGAAAATAGAAAAAGCAAAAATCAAAATGAAGGAAAGACTTAAGAACCAAAGCAATCATGCAGCTTTGATCCCTGCACATCCTCTGGATAATCCATGTTTTTCATATGGACCCAGCGTCGATTGTTTGCTCTCTTTAGTCAATGTATTAATATATGATATTGGCGGGGGCCGTAAAACCTCTTCCAGCAATTCTCTCGATAACACACTGACCCAAAGCAATGCGACTTATTCCTGTGCCTGTTTTTTTCCTTATGTACTAAATTTATGACAGTGTATTTACTCAGCAAATAACAGAGGCATCTTGGGTAGTCATCTTGTACTATTATATACCATAGTATAAGAGGTGCATATACTGTGTGCCATGTTATTGCTGGCATATGTTATTATACTGCTTGTGTATATAATGCTATACAATGGCTGTCTAAGCATACAGTAACTGCCTACACTGTGTATAAGATTCAGTGTTATATGATACAGTGAATGCTGTCTTCTTGCAAGTATTGTATGTGTGCCTTTTTCATTGAAGCTTGTTGTCACTAAGTTCCTTTTACATTTTCCTGATAATGTCCTGTGTGCAGCTAAAGGATTTCTTTTGGAAAAATATGACAGCATCTAAGTTATGTGATAAGCATCTAAGTGAACAGATGCCAAATGGACATACATAGAGAACATACAGTGCACATTTTATGGAATCTTATACAGTGTGTGAATATTTAAGATTAAAATAAATATTTACCAGCTGCTTGACATATAAACATCACTACAAAAGCCTCAGCTATAGTTCCCCCAAACAATTGTAAGTAGTTGTACCTGGAAATTAGCATTGCCCTGGTTCCCTGACTAAATGCGATTGGATTTTCCATTGGATATTGGATTATTACAGGAAACAAGCTCTGTGGCAAACAGAAGTTTATGATACTTACACATTTCGTTCAGCAAGATCATCATTACCAAGAAATACAACATGCAGTTGACAGATGTAAGAAGCTAACGTTATGAACAAACCACACCATGGTCGCAATGCTTCACATCAGCACTACTAAGTTTTTGTGTTTGATGACGTTCAGCATGTCAGGCATCTCATATACCATCGAAATGTGGTGTATTTACTGACTTATTTTATGTCGTAGAACAAAATGTGAAAATCTCTCCAGCTTGTTAACCACAGCCCGTATTTCAGGTAACTTAAAATCCTTGACTTTGAAAAAAGGGAACCAGAGGTGCAAAAATATTAACTAATTTTTATTGCTCTTACATTGGTAGCAGCAAATTTTGAGATGAGTGGATTTCTCAAGCAAATTTTTGTTACTCTTTTTGTCAGTGTATCTCAGTCAGCTGCACTGGCTGCTGACTAGGAGTACTCTGTGATAAAATGTTGATTGATTTTGATTCAGACAAAAATGTGCAATTTAAAACATGTTTCCTCTGCCTTTGCAGTTCAGCACAGATGGGTCGTACCGTAGTCCACAGCAGATTGGTATCCACCCACTGATGATTATAAATCATGAGAAAACATTAGCTTTTTATGCAGTTTCTTTATTTTGCACTAAAAAAAATCCAGACATGTGGTTGTGGAAAGTATATTTGAAATATGTGAAAATGATGACTTCATTTTATGACTTAGTTTGCTTTAATGAGGGAGTTCCAGACTTGTTTGATTTACCTACTGGGAGATAAGAGTTTGGCCACCTTTAAAGTTTGATGGCTTGATGGTGCACAGCTGTGCAGGTGATGAAGCTCAGTCTGGTAGCACTATATCTGTGTTGATGTTTCACCTGGAACTTTTAGAAGTGAGTGATCTTGAACTTGCGTTGTTGTCATTTAATGCTGAGCTCCTTTTTTATGGAAAAAAATGCAATACCCGTCTTTGCGGCTGTTTTATGACATTCAGTACATAAAGTGTCTTTCTAAATGTGGTTGTATATTTTAGTGGTTATAGAGGACAGCGCATGAATATGAGTGCATGGATAATGCGCACTAAAAGACTAACACAAGGATGCACATGTGTCTGTGAGTGTTTCTATGAGGCAGGATAAAGCTGTCCCTCCTAATCATCACACAACATCAGTAATGGGCTAAGGTAAATGATTACCATGGTAGCCTGGGCCTCCACACACTGCTTAAATGAGTACGCATGAACAGAAACACAGAAACACATAAATATACACTGAAGCAAAGATGTGCACAGGCACAATCCATTAGGCAGTAGGGCAGAGGACGAGACAGCACATTTATTTACTGAGTTTATTTTACCTGTTTTTCTTGATTCATTATTTATGAATCTATCAATCTGTATGACACTGCAGCAGCATATAGAGTTTGGCTGGCTGCTTTCCTGCCCATTTTCCCGTCTGCCAGCTTCTATGCGTCTCTCTGCCTATCTGGCCTGACAAGGCCTCTTCTTTATCTATCAAAATATGTCTGCTATGCAAACTCTCTCTCCCCCTTTTTCTCACTGTCTTACTCTTTTTTTTTTCCTGCCTCTCATTGTACATCTTTGTCATCAGACTAGTTTCTCTCATTCTTTGATCTTTTATTCTGTCTCTAAAACATTTTAAATTATGATGACTTGCAAATTTATCCCAGATTAATTTGATGGGTTCAGCTTGTACCCACTCGCCTCATGGGTGTGCTTTTACTGCTGTGTTTTTAATATATTCCTGAAAGACTGCTCTCCAGTGCCCCTCTTTCAAGATTGGTAAAGGGCAGAGCATGTTGTCCAACCCACTTTTTCATCTTCTCCTCCATCTCTCATTACTTCTTTCTCCCCAGTTTCTCCTTTCTGGTCTTTCTTCATCCTACCAGTTGACAGACCGAAAGGTATTTCTGTAGCTGGAGCTTTTAAACACTAATGACTCTGTAAAGCCAAAACTTCAGGAGCAGTCTTTGTATTGTTTGTATCAGCATCATGTGCACAAGGATGCAAATCCATGCAGCTAGTTTTGGGGTTACATGATACATATTTCTGAGGCAGCTGAGGGTGTTAAGCAGCACAGGAATTTCACTGGCTAAGGCCATCGTGGCCCCTCTGTCTGGCTTCCATGCCCCTCTGAAAATTGTATCACCATTGGGCAGCCACTGTGGCCTTGGTGCCCTGCTATGCCTGTTTTGTTTCTTCTTTCCCTGCCCAGCCTCACTGGAGAGTTAATACATATACTACATTATTTAAGAGTAACATAATTAACACGTGTCATGTGACCAATAAAAAGCAAGCGTGAAAGACCACGTTTTGAAGTTCCTGATGAGATTGGAGAATATGACATTATTATTACTGCCCAATCCATACATCCTATCTGATCAGTACTGCGCATGTGCAGCTGTCAACAGAGATGAGGAGGAAACGAGGTGGCTCATGAGTGATCACTACTTCCATTATCATCTCTGGAAAAAACAATGTGCTACATTCAGAATGTTTTTGATGAAAGGTCTTTGCACACCAAGTCCGTATTTTTCATATGCGTTTTTTTAAACCATTATTTGCTGCAAATCATTACGCACAGAAACCCTACACACTGAGTCTGATGTATTTTATTGTTCTGTTTGTTGCGGCACAGACACATTTTCTCCCTTGCTTCCACTGAAGCTACCTCCCTGGTCTTCAACACTCTCTGCACATGTCTGGCATTTGGAATCATGGCTACCTGAAGGGGCTGAACTGTCCTCCCTTTCCGTCTCCACACTGTTGCTCTCTCTCTGTCTGTCTGTGGTCCCCATCATCTGTTAGAACTTGCTTTTCACCATCATCATCCACCTGAATTTTTGACTGACCAGTCTTTTTGATCTGACCAGTCAGCCCTCAGAGTTATGATCTGGTACTTTGCGCTCTGTCCCTCTTTCTTATTGTGAATGTGTCCCGCAGGTTACATCACATTTTCTTCACTGCTTCCCGGTCAGACAGTTGGCTTTCGATGAATGTGAAAAAATGCAGAAAATCAGACCTGCTCAAAAAACTATGATGGATGAAAATTTTGGAATCACACAACATGAGGTCGTGTTCATTACTAAACGTGTGACAGTCTCGTACAAAAAATTCAGATTTGGTGTCCAAAGGCCTCAAGTGTTATTAGTTAATGTTACTGAGTAATGCTATCCCATACATAAATCTGATGTATGATGTAAACTACACACAATGTATATGTCCGTCTCACACATATGTGCTTATAGTTGTGATGCAAATAGAAGTCACCATATATACTCAAATCACAAATCTCATCAGACTGCATTCAAGTCTTAATAAATAACATTCTGAAATAACTTATTCTCTTGATTAAAAAATGTGTTTTTATTCCTTCAAAAGTGTTAGACTGTTTTTTTTTTCTAAAAGGCAATGCTTTGATAAATAGATTAATTTTAGTGAACTCGTTTTTTATTAACTTTGGGCCTTGACGTCCTGGCATGTGGCCTTTGTGCCCTCAAAAAAATGCCCCCCCTGCAGGCCCAGTGGCCTTGCTGCTAAAATGATGGAATTCCAGGCCTGGCACTATGAATTGATGTTGGTAATGTCTCATTAGTGCGCTAACAAAAGAGGAGAAGAAGAAAACAATGAAGGTTTCAGAAAATATAAAAAGCTTTGCACATGTTTCATGAAGTAAAATTGCAATCATTGTGTTTGTGTGGCCTTGAGGATGCGCAGTAAATATACAAAGCTTTGATTGTGCACGTTAAAGCTCTGTAGGGAACGGGTAACTAACTTTACACAGGATGAATGGGAAGTCATCAGTAGGGCAGTGAAAGTCTGTCATGTCCTCTGACACATCTAAAAGCACTTAAGCTGTGTCTGCTGAATGACCAGGATCTGATAATGTCAGATTTATTATAGTGTCCGTTCACAGTGAGAGCCCTTTGGGTATAGGCTGGCCAGTTACAGTTGCACTGCCTGAGTATATTTCAGGTTGTGGAAAAGAAGAGGAAATAAAAGCCTTTTCTTTTTCATTCTCTCTCTTTTAGCCTCTCTTTCTCTCACACACTCTCTATCGCACTTTCTTTCTCTGTCATCACTGCTATCTTTTATGGCCCAGCCCCCCCTTATTGAAGATGCTTGATAGTGGTCTTACAGAAATAGGACATACAGTAATAAAGGCAGAAGAGATGGCAGGTTATCTACAGATCAACACGGAGCACAGCTGAAGGAAAATAAGAAATTACAAATTTTTAAAAAACCCGTTGGTCCACCTTAGCCCATCCCTATCAAAACACAGGATCACTGAGCTGTAAATCCAGGCTTATTTTTTGCTGCAAACCAAATAGGCAGAAAGAGCTATTCCCTCTTGCAATAAACGAGAACAATGACATATTGCCTGGGTTATGTGTGAATGGAGCCATGACGGCAAAGTGTGTGTTTGATAGCTTGATGTGGGTCTGTCGGTCAGAGGCAGTGATATCTCGCCGTGTCAGAAATGGCTCTATAGGTGTAGCGTATGCTGTCAGATCAACAGGATCGGTTTGAAATTAGTGAATAAGATAGGTGTTACAGAGCTAGAGACAAAAATCATCTGAAAAGGGCAGAACAACACACCTAGTAACGTGTTTTTTCTCAGATTTTTCCTCAATTTCTTTCCTTTTTTTTCCAGAGTGGCAGCACACAGAGCTTGTAAGACAAATCCTTTCTAATAGGAAGCCTCTAGGGCTGCAGAGGAGCATGGTCGATACAAAGAGACACAGAGGGCTTTGAAGATGGCCTATCTCTCTGCCTCCATCCAAATGAAAAGGCAAGAGAGGGGCCCACAGGGACAGAGCCGGGCTAAGTTTCTATAAACACTATCTACATAACACCTAAGATGTCCCTGTGTTTGATGTGACAGCGTCCAGATTAACTCACATTAGGGAGAACAACAAAGCCCTGGGTGCTGCATCCTCTCTTATTGCCTGGAAGACAGGAAGAGATGAGATGTTTTTCAGACTGAGTCAGAAACAAGGCCATTCAAAAACACCGATTCAAGCATCTAAATAGAAACACATTCACGCTTTGCACACGTTGTCAAAGCATTTTTGTCGTCACAGATGCAAAGTCCCTGAATATATATTTGTTACTTTTTAGAAATGATTACTTCTTGAATAAAACATTGTATATTGGGCTGCAGTCCTAGTTTCAAAAGCCCATAGTGAATGATGCACACAATAATCATCACCAAAGGCATAAACTGTTCCTGAGATCTAAAACAACACAAACATTTAAACATCTCCCCTCCTCTGGTGATTCCAAATTGTGCATTTCCCTCCACCTGGCAGACATTATTCACCAGTCACCATTCAGAGCTATCACACTGTTGTGAAACAAATTATGTGCTACCTGTGTGTTTGACATTCTAAGTGTCAGTGTTTGGTTTGACTAATGGATTTCTTCTGACAGAGAGGTGGATGGGATTTCTTAGTGTCACCATGTGAATTGCAAACACAATGAACAAAATGGATGTCCTCGTGCGTTTTAAGTGTGTGTTATGCGCTCGCTGGCGTCCTCGGTGATGGGTGGACAGAGGTTAATAGAAGGTTGTGTGTATGTTGTGGTGATGTCCTGGGCTGACGTATTGGGGACGAAGATCACTCAGATGCTCTTCTAGAATACTCTGATAAGAATAAGCATATGAATTAAAGCTTTTTTCTGAACTGAAGTGATGACATTTTTAGTTATATTAATGCAAACTTGACTTGAATGAAATATGTTTATGTTATGTTGGAAAGATTTTTGTCTCATGAACTGTAAATCAAAATGGTATGATATATACCAGTATTAGAAAAAACATTCTTATAGTAATATTGATTTCAACCACATCACCCAGCTCTTCTAGTAACTAGAAACAGGCATCCTTTAGAGGGATCCACATTGATTTGACATTGACTTAGCTGAAGTAACACGTCGTAAAAGTTTGGACCTGATTCTTGCACTCCAGAATATAGTATTCCTTCTAATACTGTATTTTGTACTTGATGATTGGTGATTATTTTCTTGATTAATAGGGTTCCCATGGTTATGAAAATCAAAAATAGTGTGAAATTAGAAGAACTGCTTTCCAGGCCTGGAAATGCTTCGATATTAACAAAATATTTTGGAGTATGTTATGTTTTGGCTATAAATAAAAATGCAAAAATATGTCTAACCAAACAGAAAATACTCATTTAAAATCTAGTACTGACTATCCTGGAAAATGGGGTGCAGCTTTGACATTTTGTGAAGTACCAGTATGTGCTGGTCTGGTCTTTTGGCATACACAACTAGTTGGCAGCAGGAATATCTAACTTGTGAGTAAGGATAGCAAGCACTAGCAGTTTGCTTATCTGCAAACTGCTATGTTGGTGTTTAATGTGTGTCATTAACTCTATATAGCTCTACCCAATTCAAACTACTAAATAAAGTCATGGAAATGGGGTAAAATTTGTATGAAAACGTGAAAAATTCATTAGTTAAAATGTGAGGGAACCCTGGATTAATCCATAAAAGTTAAGTCTTTAAGATTTCAGAAAATAGGGAAAACACCCATTGTAATGTGCCAGAGTCGAACATAACCCGTTCAGATTGTGTGTCCTGTGTCTCTGAACCTGGAGAGTTAAACCTTAGGGCCTTTTGGGCCTCTGAGTGAGAACAATTGGGTTGGAGTGAATCAAATTAACATCACTGCCTCAAATGAAATGTCTTTGTTTGACTGTTGATCACAGCAGTTGGGTTATTTAGGATTGCCATGGGTTACAGGATGAAGGCAGTTCTACTCTCCCGTTGAGAAACTGTGGAAATGGCTTCTCCCCTTGAGCCAAAATGGGCTCTAATGCTTTGCCTCTTCCCTTTGATGTTGACTATAAATATGAATGGACTGGGGGCTGTGGTTATTATTGTATAGAAATCTTTTTTGGAGATGTTAGTGAATGTTTATGGAGAGGAACACTGACAGCGGGGGAACACTGAGTGCCAAGAGATTTAAGTACATAGAGTCAACGCACTTATATTTCTTTGTACTTTTCTTTAACGGAGCCATTAGAAAATTAATGAAAGCATTCATGGCACGCTTCTTATTGTTCTCCTTAAAATATATTGTGAGGTAAATGTGTCCTACTAAACCAAGCTACATGGGAAAGTGAGTATTGTTCAGAGTACGGAAGAAATTATGGCTGTCTTAGTATTGCAGAGTTGTGTTGAAGTAAAGCATTGCATCTTGAGCTTTCAGCAGCCCACACGCTCCCACGTCAAGCCCATATATTTAGCAGGGGGAAAAGCTTTTTTCTTCTCCATGCGCTATGGTGCGAGAGGTGCACGGGGGTTCTGAAATGTTTGTCTTTGTTCTCCTGGCAGAGTTTTCTGTGTGTGGGCGTTCACAGTTTCTAGGAGCACCTCGGGAATGCATTTCAACAGATGGAGGTTTTAACTGGAGTGTTGGCTTCCAAAATCAGGGCTATATGCTTTTGTAGCCTGCTATTTTAATTTGTTTGTTTGCTTGTTTGTTTGTTTGCTTATGTGTTGTTTTCCAGCAGGATAATCACAGGGTGTGAGGAAGAAAGTGGAGTTGCAATTATGTTGTCATGTAGCTATAGGTTTAAGCTGCTAATCAAATATGTGCGACATGTGACACGGTATGTTGGGGTCGGTGGTGTTTTCATGCCACAACTGGTTGGGGATAGCATTTTTAACTGGTTAAATGATGACACAGCAGTGAATCCTTAGTACCACAGTGTAATGCTTCATTGCAAGATTCACTGCGTACTGAGCTCTGCTGGTTATGGTGCTGTCCATGGTGCTGAAATGGCCACTGGCACAGGCACCATTTCCTCTAGATTCAAACTTGTCTGTTTCCCTTCAGTATGAATTATGAATGTGTCCAATTCTCTATTATATGAACTTAATTATTTTTGCTTCCCCATCTGGCCTTTAGTAGTAGTAGTAATAGAGAGAGACAATGAGTAGTAGCAGTGGAGTGGTCCTCAATTCAACATGTGCGACCTGAACGAAATGTGTGTGATGCATTGTGAAAAATGCACATTAAAGAAAATATTTTGTGAGAAAAAACAAGAAAGCCTACCACCTTAGGGCAAAACTGCAGCATGTTATGACACCCATCCAGTAGACTGCTTTCCGTCTTTTGTCTAAAACACATTTCTTATTCGATTTGACAGCCTCAGAAAAGAGTAATTGCTTTTCTGACCTGTAATTTTAGCTCAGCCTTTGTATAAACCAAAATGCATACCTTTGATTTATGTCTTTTGTCATGCTGCCGAACTCCTTTGAATTACCTGAACCCATGTGGGCCTGGCTGTAACAGTATTTTTCAGCTCTCCCTGAGCTGTTGACAGGTTAAACATTTTTTGGTCTGCATTGTGTGTGTGTGGTTTTTTTTTGTTAATGAGTGCTATGATGATGATGCATTATACCTCTCTTCTGAGTATGGTAAATCACAGGGGAGATGCGATTGTATATCCTTATGCTGTCTTTATGTTTAGGATAGACATATTTTAAGGACCTGTCTGCACATTCTTGTCTCCTGTACATTATCCTTCTCCTCTCTTTTCTTTCTCTCTAACTATTTCTCACCTTTTCTTTCCCATTCTCTGTGTCTTCCTCTCTTACTACCTCTTTTCTACATATTTCCATCTCTGTATCTCAAAGCCATTTTTCTCCTCACTCCTTTCGGGACTGTGGGTGCAAGAATGCCGCAGGCTTCCCTGGAGCCAGAACGTAGCCTACAAACACTCTGTCTGAGACCAGACAGAGCTCCTTTATATTAGTCCTGCTTAAATAAAGTACAGTGATCCAATATCTGGGTTCTGTATCAATGGGTGGTGGGCAGGGAATCTGTTCTCCAATATAGGCCAAGGTAGTATCTTAATTTGTATGAATGTATTTTTTTTTTAAACCAGTGCATATAAAGCATAATCACTCCAACTGACATGCACCTCATAAATGCATTGTCTAATTTAATCTCAGATGTTCAGCACATAGTGTGTGCTGTGTAAAATGTGTAGCCCAGACAGTTTAGAAACCAAACAAATAGGTCACTGTTATAGTAATGAGCTATAAATAGTTGTGTGTGGGTGTGCATGCAGGGTAGTGTGTTGCTGTGTGTGTCAGGGATGTTCTGTCTAATTTTAGGCTCTCGGGAGAAGAGAGCAGTGAGCAGATCAGGAGAGTGAAGGAGGAGTGAGCCCCAGCTCCACAAGCTAATGGTTTAGTGTTTTTAATAACTTGCTTGGGAGGTATCTCCCGCTCTAATATATCTTCTCAGTAGCAGATAGCCCCTTCCATACATTACCAGGGTGTGAGAGAATTATAAACAGCTGAATTCAGCGTTGGCTTTCCAATAAACCGATATTATTAAAATGTCTATGTCTAATAAATAAAAAGGGATTTAATCTGCCCCACCTTCCTGTTTAGCTCCTGATTCGGAGCTGCAATGAAGGCACAGAATCAGCAGGGTAAAGTAGTTCCTGACAAGAATGAATACAGACAGGAAGGGTAATTTATTAATGCACTTTTCCTAACCTATTCTCCATCAGACTTGCTTGCTCTCTGTGCATAATTTTTAACAAAGGCTCATTAAAATCTAGATCTGCATAAATAGAGCAGATAGAAAAAAATAGATAAAAATGCATTCACTGGATTATGGATATGAAATAACCGTTTTGGTGTCCAATTAAGCTTATGCTTTATAATTAGCCAAAAGGGTTCCATGCCTTAATTTTAATCCATCTTTTTTCTCATCTCATTTGCCCCCTGAACCGTTTTTTTACTTTTACTTTTCAGTCCACCACATTGCATGAGAAATTAAATCACTTTGCGCCCACTCATTCACGTGGAAAGCCCCTTATTCTAGTACATTTTGTTTTAATGCAGAGAGACAGCTCTGTCCTTTATAGTCATGCCCTGTTCCTGACAAATAGACCCCGAGCTCTGCACAGCCAGTTGCTACGTGCACAAGCTTTGTGGTCAAAAAAATGTCACTACCTTTAGTATGTTCAGATTCGTTAAATACTTAATACCACTAAGAATTGACCCTGAGTGGATTTGGATTCTGACTAAGAGGGGAATGCATTATGCTGACACTTGTGATATACTGTAGAATGATTCAATGCACAGTAACACAAAATCTAAGGATTCAATTGATTTTATTACTTAACTTATTAATATTCTGCATTGTCAGCATCACACACTGCTTTACTTGAGCGTCCTGATACTTGCTAAGCGTTACTCTAAGCTTTATAATCTTATATACTGTCAGTGCTCATTCATGGCTCCATGCTGCACAGTCACATTTCACCAGTGGTTCCTGCTCATGTAAAGTATACTGTGAGCAGTCTCACTCCCTTTGCTACTGCTGTAGAAAGCCATCCCTCTTATGACCCGGCAGAGACAAACGGCACACATACTGGTCATTTTTTACTCTCCTTTGATATACCTGCTCAGTTTCCTTGAGAAGAAAGAGCAGATTGTTTGTTTTGCTGAGGCCTCTTTCATTTCGCACGGGAGAAAGAGACCATTAATATTGTCTTGCCATACATCTTATACACTGATAATGCAGGCATTGCTTGAAGATGAAAAGAAATACTGCATTACTGTCACCCTGGCAGATGACACATGAAGCTCTCACTGGGTGCCTGCTTTGAATAGCCTTGATGCTATAGAGGTAGCAGAGGAAAAAAAGGATAGAAAAAAGCGGGAGAAATGTGGGAAGAAGGGAGGCTGTGTGGTAAAGGAGTGGAAGAATTAGGTTTGATCACAGGACAATGTAGGAAGGCAAAAGAAAAGGGTAACAAAAAAGAAATGACATAGCACAAAACAAAGCCACAAAGGAGTTGCAGGAAAATCACAATATTTCTTATATCCCATAAAGATGATACAGAGTCTGTGTGCTTGTTCACGGCCTCTCCTGCACAGTTAGTAAAAAATCAGTGCAGAAAGATTGTTTTTGCAGCAGTCAAGAAGTCTTAAATCTGGGCTGCTGGTTAAAAGCAGCACAGTCTTATAAATGCAGATATTAAATGCAACATTTGTCCTATTAAACCAAACCTAATTTGCAAAATAAGAGTTTCAAAAGGAGTATGAGTGCTTCCCGTGAATGATTTGAATTTATAATATAAAAATTATGATCCAAATATTTGCAGCTATTCAGACTTGGATTACATCAGTTTGTATGTGCAGCAGACTTCAGAAAGAGGTTTGACTCAAAAGGATAGAGCATCCCAATCCTTCCAATTATTATTAAATCTTTTTATTACTCTGTAGATTGATATCAGTGAACAGTAAAAATAAATTTAATTGCCATGATTTTGTATACACTTTGTAGTGCGTTCGTGGGGAACTTAATTACAGCATCAAAACTTAAAATACTAACATACATTGTTTTAATTTGGTTTAACCTTCAGTGTCTCGGTTTCTGTCTGTTCATAATGTGCCCCTATTCGTCATATATTTTTGCTTTGTTTCTGAGAATACAAAGACAGCCCTTGTGAAGTTTTGTCACATCCAGACAGTCTCTGATATTGAAAAAGCTTTTTATTCGTAAAATTTTAATGATGTGTTGCACCAAACATTAAAAAGTAGCTTTGAGTGGAAAAACACAGCACATTAATGACGGGGCGGGCATATAAAAATTCTGTTTGATATGTACTATACTGTACGTATGCTAATAAAGGAGGCTTCCGTTTTGAAATGCATTGTACCTCCTACAGTACCATCTGGCTTAATACAGGCTAAAGGGATATAATGACAAAAATGCCAAGTGTGTGGATGGCTGTGAACTCTTTCATTATGAAACAGAAACTCACACTTGTCTGTGCGTGGGTACTGTATGCTAGACCCGGAGTAAGTATATTTCTGAAGTATGTAGGCATATTCGGTGTATAAAAAGCAGGACCAGTGTGTATCCTCTAAACATTTCACAGCCTTAAAATCTGTCTTCAGTTACCACCATCCTCCATTTTTGTTGTTGTGCTCTCTCTTTCCCTCTCTCTCTGATTTCATACTCCAGCTGTCTCTCTCCGTCTCTCTCTGAGCATGTGACCTAGCAGCAGACTTGTGGGAACTGTAGTGATGCTGTCAAGCTGAAAGCCTCCCCTGAGTCTCAGAGGAAACAACAGAAGCAAACATTAGAACAACCCCAAAATGTCGACACAAACCCGTGTATTTGTCAGGCTGACCTGGATTTGCTCAAAACAGCACTCAGTCTTACCATAGAAAACTGTCACCACACAACATATTGCTTTTTGAGAGATAGAAAAGCAGATGGGTTTGACATTGTTAAGTGCAGTTCCCCTGTTCAGATGCAGCTGCGCCTGCTCACATGTCTGCTGGCAGACCCTTGTTAACTGCGCGCATTATTAAGACTTGCTACAATAAGTGAGACTTCGCTGTTTAAAAGCAAGTGGTGCTACTTGAATTCAGAGTGAACAGGAGGCAGTCTCAATCATGCACACACACTGTTGTGCACAGACATGCTCATATGCACTCAATCAACCTTCCATTTTTGTTAGAAGCCTAAAGTGAGAATGGAAAACACAAAGTGTGCAGCAGGGAAAAATATCCCAAATCTCCCCTCCAGTCCTCTACCATTTCACTTCCCACCCTCTTTCACCCAACACCCACAACACTCCCACTCCCAACCCCCCGTTCCCTCTTTTGCCTCAGTGGCAAACCAAGGTTTATTTCCCTGGTGAAAATATTGGACTGTCAGTCAGATCAATTGCCAGTGTCCAGGGCACTTCATGGTTCCTCTAATTATAATCCTGTGCAGCTGGCGCGGGCCCACGTAGCTGTGGGGCAGCCATTGTAATAGAGGCATCACTGGGCTATAGATGGATAGAGCGAAGTGTCGGCCAAAGCCTTGCAGTCATCGCTCGCGTCGGTGGAGAGGCTTTACTCCAGCAGTCAGAGCAGGGGCCAGGGTGTCTTATCTGGCTCCTCCATGCGGCTCGCTGTATGCTGGGGGAGTGCATTACCAATTCTCTACCCCTCTCTCTCTCTCCTCTCTCCCCCTGTGCCGCTCCTCGCTCCTCACATCCTTATGAGAAGTCTAGGCACTTTGCCATGTTCGCGTGTAGAGACAGAGGTGCCGTCTTCTCAGCAGTACTGCACCCTGGATGGCACCAAATTATGGCTACGGTTGCTTTGTAGAGTATTTAAAGTGTGTGTGTGTATATGAGTGAAACTTCCGATTCCAGGAGTCGAACTAGTTTGTCAATAGCTCAAACGCAATTTTATTTATCCTCATGAATATTCCGGAGTTACATCTGTGTGAAGTGGTGGCACTGAATAACCTTCAGTTGTGTGTCTGTGTCAAATATTGCCACATATTTTCTCCCTCCAAACATTGCGGTGCTCTCTCACATCCTCACCAGAGGAAGTGTGAATACTATGTAGAAATGGCACTCTGCCGCCCCCCTCTCCTCACTGGCATTGTGCGATTCCCATCTCAACATGCTGAAAGAGGTGTGAGAGAGGAGAGCATGTGAGAGAAGGAGGGGTGAAAAAGATGGAAAGGAAAGAAAAGGAGTGGAGCAAGAATGGAGATGAACAAGAGAAAATGAAAATGAGTGCAGACAGCAAATGGGTAGGGGCGGATAGCGAGGGAGTGAGGCTAAGAGATGTGGAAGAGAGAAAGAGACAATTGTAATACAAAAAGACATTAAAATGAGAAAGTGTGCAAAGGAAACAGGTGGGGGGGGGGGGGGGGGGGGGGGTTATATGGTGGCTCGGAACAACTGAGACAGGGAGGTATGAGACAAAGAACAACAAAGGAGAGAAATGAAGGATACTAGGAGGAAACCAACATCTGAAATACACAAACTAACTGAGTTATATAAGCAGATACTGCTGCTAGGGAACTGTGGGCTTCTGCTAGAGATGATGAAGGCTCTCTGTCACCGGAGGGGGGAAAGGGGACAGAGAGGGGAGACAGACAAGACATTAAAGAACAGACTGAAACACTGAAGCACTTTTTACACAGAGATCGCAAGATAGAGCTGCTACGAAGTCCCTTCAATAAGTTGCTTTTGCTTCATAGAGAGCCAAACTCAGGCATCATGCCGCCATACTGTGTGGTTTAAATATCATGCTGGCATCTCATAAGCAAAAGCAGAGGCATCGGCCTCTAGTATGACATATCAGACAGTGCTTTCTAAACAATAACAATGACATAACAAGGCAATAACTATCATTTACCATCCCTGTTGCATGGCAGCTGATCTTGCACCCTGCTAGGAAGGTAAGGAGCTCCCAGACCTCATTGTCTCCCTAATTTTCAACACTGTTCTTCTTTGAGTTAGCTGCTCACTGCTGTTAGCTGCTTTTCAAATCTCCTGGAGGCGGGTCACACATATCCACCTTATTTTTAAACACGGAAGTAAATAGTGATCAACTTCCGTGTTTTTGTGCGTGACTTCCGGTCAGCCGCTTTCCCTTATGCTTTCCCTTTCCGGAGCTAACAGTGCAAGCTAATTTTTTTCAATTTTCAATTGTTTGTTAGTCAATCAGTTAGTTAGTTAGTTAGTCTGTGTATTTCATATAGATAACTGTGCTCATATTTCCGCGATCCCGTAATTGCCGGTAAAAATGATTCCCTCTGAACGTGAATAAATCGCACGTCAATCAAAAACGATGAACCAAAAAAGCACAATTTATCCTGAGTGAGACAAACTGCTTGATCCCCGTCTCCAGTGTACCAGCAGAGAACCTGCAGAACCGAATCAGCGAAAAAACACTCCAGGCTACACAGCCTGTCTACCTGAGCAGCTGAAGCTGCGGCTTGCACCCTTGACACACAGACAGTGCTTCTGCTTGCCAGCCAAACATGTACGCAACTGTGAGAAATAAATATATGAGGTGTACGCCGCTTTTCTATCTTTTTTTCCTTTTTCTTTCTGTCAGCGACATACACTCCTAACACAGGACCGGTTGTTTTTATTGACTGAGTTGATTATTAAGCCACAGTGATGCGCTGATCGGCTCTGATAGCACCCGAATCAGCATGTATGCATCAACCATCCAGCCGTTACAACATGATTGAGCTAGCAAAGCAGTTTTGTGTTGCTCTGTGTGGTATTTATTCAGTTTTGGAAAATCACAATGTCTAGAAAGCATCAGTGGCTGCAGCTGACAGGGACAGCTAACACTGGCAGCAAATCTAACATCAGGACGTCATCTGTTAAAAGCCTTCCGTTGTCGGATATGACATGAAACTACTCCAGTTAGCTCAATCATGTTGTAACTAAGACATCCGCTGGAAAAAATATTTTTTCACGGACACCGCTAACGGCTAACAGCTAATGGTTAGCCCAGCTAATCTACGATAACCATGTTATTAATTACAAAAGGACATGCACACAGAAATAGTAATGTTTGTTCAATCATTGTGTTTATAGACTTTACAAACATCAGACTAGTCTAAACGGTGATATAGTGATGTGAAAAATGTGAGATATAATATATATGTATATATATATATATATATATATATACAAATATATAGCTAAACTCAACAAGGTAAACAACAAGGCAATTTCCATTTACACAGTGGTCAAGAGTGCTGGAGTGGAAGTGTCGCACAAAAAAACGGAAGCTGGCTGCGTTCTGTTTTGCCTCCGTGTTTCCCTGAAAAATAAGGTGAATAACACGTCGTCAAAACGTTACACCCGTCTCATCCATGGTCCCATCCTGCCAGCTTTCTCTTTTACACAGATGTCAATTTGACACTGTTACTAATTCTGCTGCTGGCTTAAGCCTGGCTCACACTACAGGATTTTAAAAATCTTAAAAGATTTTGAAATCAGGTTGTATCACACACATAACGAGAATCTTCACAGATTATCTTATCTAAAATCTTCATTGCGCATTCACTACAAGATTTGAAAATAATGAGGATTTCATCAAGATTATCGGACCAGAGAGCGGTGCACCACGTAATGTACGTCATCTCACAAGGAAGCGGAAGTCAGCAGTACCTGCCATTCTGTGCAGCGAAAAAGGCAAGAGGAAGAAATGCCATCTCCGCTGTCCCATAGACATAATAAAGAGTCTATTTTTATTTAGTTTATTATGTCTATGCCCCGTCCAACGCACCCTGCTGCTCTGTTGCTCCTCCTGCGTCATCCCAAACATGTTTGAAAATTATCGGGTCGGCCTCAACGTGTCTGCGAGCTGATCGTGGAGTTTAAGATTCATCTTTCACCCGCTCACACTAGAGGATAATCTGGGCAGAACATCGGGGCCAATTAAGGTCCGAGACACGATTTCTCCGCCGATTGTCGGGAGGGCCGAATCTGGGTCAAATCAGCCCGAGAATCCTGTAGTGTGAGCCAGGCTTTAAAGGCAAGACAACTCATTCCATGATTGTACCTTTTATAGAGAATGGCGAGGTGGAATGATGGCGTGACATTACCACCTTGAGCAGGCAGTGTAAAAGGGGCTACAGAGAGGCATAAAGACAAAATATGTTTAAAAAAAATCAAAAACATTAGACGGAGGGCATCAAGAGCTGGAGGTTGTCTGAAGAACAGACTAAAATGTCCTGTATGGCTGGAAAAATAGCCACGGAGAGAGAGTAGAGACGAGTAAAAGCGGTGATGCATTAGAGAAATGCAGAAAAAAAGAAGGAAGAGGAGTGTGTATTGCCAGTCTGATAAAAGTAAAGAGACTATTAGGGTGTACAGTATAGGTGCAACCGAGAGTCCCAGAAAGCGAGGGTTGGATTGTGGGTCGATGAGGGATTAAATGGCTTAGAAGGAAAACTGGGAATGTGTGTCCACACTGGAATGATTTTGTGTGAGTGTGTGTATATGTGTGTATTTTAAGCGTAACCTTGTTTGAAAGCATGTTCCAAACCACTCAACGACATGCTAAGTGTAACTCCTGCTTTATTAATAATTTAGATATCTTGTAATACTCTGAAGCATTAAATGTCCACGTCTGCCGTTGTTGACATGTGCACATCATATGCATGCATCTGTGTGTGTTTATATGTGTGACATTGTATCTACTGTGTGTGTGTGTGTGTGTGTGTGTGTGTGTGTGTGTGTGTGTGTGTATGTGTGTGTATGCATGGGTGTTTTGGCCTCAAACATGAATTTGCACTGCTGTTGGTAAGGGGAGGAGGGAGGGAGGGTATTTAAGCTGCATGGTCTGGCAAACCAAATAGACCATGAAAGGGAAAAATAACAAAATCTGACCCCCCCTCCCTCTTCCCTCCATTCCCCACTCCCCAATTCCCAGCGGATCACAGACTGCAGCTCCAGCCCACTCTTCACTCCATTCCTTTGTGTTTCAAACCACTGGCTCCCTTTGCTTCCCTTTATCTTTTATTTCGTTTCATACATTTTTGGGGAGCCTTGGTAATGTTTTCCTTCAGTGCACTGCCTTTCTCTCCTCTCCTCTGTCCTCTCGTCATCCTCCCTCCCTCCCTTCTTTCCTCTCTCCTTCTCTGTCCTCTCACCCCCTCCATCTTGACTCTTGGTCTGTCAGAGGCGTGACAGGTGTGTCACGGCTCTCTCCGTCACTCTTTCAACTTTCTGACCTTTGTCTTAGAGATTACTCCGCTCACAGCTCTCTCCTTGCCAGCTAGGATTGACAAGATTGCCTGGCAACAAAAGCTCCAGCTGATGCGCTGTGACCATGCCACCCTGTCGGCTTCCAGTCAGCTGCCCCTATCTCAACCTACTACTTATTTGAGATTGGGCTGCGAGTGTGTGTGGGCGAGTTCATATTTATATGTGTTGATGTGTGTACCCACGTAACCTTTCAGAGTTCTCTGTATTAATCGTCTATCGCTGTAAAAGAAAGTGAAAGAGAGGCAGAGAGGAGATGAGAGTCACAAAACTGAAGTGGGCCAAAAAATTTAGAAACAGAGGCAGTGTAAAGTAAAGAAAATAGGATGATGATGCAAACTAGAAAGAGTGAGAGAAGAGAGATGAGTGTAAAAGAGAGGGAGGGAGTGTGTGTCAGAAAAGATGCCTATAGAACTCTCAACCATTGTTTCTCCCAGTGTGAGCGGTGTATAATCACTCAGCCTTACCACAGTAATGACACCATCTGGGCCCGGGGAAGACGGCAGCTTCTCTCCAGCTGAAAAATGGATCGCATAGATCCAAGGCGATTAGAGCATCAGCTGTACACGACCTACCCTCAGTATGAATTCTAGCGGCTAATAACTACAGTTTGAGTTGGTGGGGAGTCTCTACCCTCACCTTACAACAAAACTTGGGGTAAATGTTTATGAGCAGATGTGCTGAAGGCGTTACACATGAGAAATGTTTGTTTTTTGAAATATGCAATTGGTTTTAGCTGTGCAAACTGTGTTTGTGTGGTGGGAGAGTCACATTTGTGCTTTGTGTTTACATATGGGGTAGCTGTCAATATCTGAGGCATGATTACTGCATCCAGAAATTATACTTTAAACCTGCAGGCAAGGCCTCTTTAGTCTGATTGGACATTGTTCACTCTAATCCATCCACCTTTTCATGCACCAACAGCAATCCCACTTGAAGCCTAGACACATTGTTACCAGAAAATGGCTCCAAACATACTCAAACAAAGGTCTGTCATGTTACTTCAGGCTCCACGGCTCGTGCGTTCATTGTGTTCGTATTTTTGCATCCATTTTAGTTTTTGAAACGACACCTCTCACTTATGTTTTGTTTTTACATTTTTTTTGGTTAAGATTGTACTGGGAAAAAAAGAGGAAAACAAACATGACAATGATGGTTCTCAATGACCTGTTGCCATGGCAACACTTCTCTATTGATCTAGCCAGCCCTCATCTCCTTTTACATTCGCCTTCACTCTCACTTCGCTCTCACTTTTCCCCCCTCTATCAGTCTCTCTTTAGTTACTCTCTCCATCCCGGGCCTCACTTGCTTTCCATCTGTCTGTCGTGTTCTGTCATTGAGATTGATGCCTTGTGGGGCTATGCTAACCCTCACCTGGTTCAAGCATACATTCTGCTCTTCTGTTCCAATCTGTCAGATTAGATCCACCACTACCTGCCTCATCCATAAACACATTTATTCAGAATTTAAATCTTAACCCCAGGCAATGATTCAGTAAATACTTTGAAGTGCAACTGCATAACGTGATTGCATTATTAAATGTTCTTATGCCCAAATATAGACAAACTGCAGGCTAGGAACAAAAATGTACTTCATGCTCATTTCAGCTCATTTTAATTCATTCTGTAATCTATGATGCATTTGCCCCCTGACACTCTGTTGATAACATGCCATGCACATTTTTTCTCCCTTTTTATTTGTAGAACAGCTCTTGCATCAACTTGCACACTATTTCGCTTGGAGAAGTATGAAATTAATGAGTTGTTTAAGGTTTGCAACTACTGTTCACTATCTTCCTGTAAGCACCATGGCATATACAAGTCACACTTGAAGGTAAAATCCGAGTAACTTTGCAGGATATAACACTTGCAATTAAAGATAATGTTGTTATTCTCAGACATGAGTTCTCCTCTGTACTATCTGTAGCATGACATGATATACCTGTATATTATTCTTCCATGTTAAATTAATTCAGAAGGTGATAATCTGATGCAGACAGAAATCAATTTATTTTGTAATTAAACCTTGTACACACACCAACTTTTCATTTGCAATCAGCCGAGCTCAGATCACGATGACGGGGGATTCACCCAAGACTGCCGAACATGTTCACTTATATTACTGCACATCTGAGAGCACACAGTTTTTTCAAGGCCAGTGTAATTGTGTTTTGTATTTCTTTTGCACAAATTAACCTTAAAATTCAAACCCATCTCTTTGCCCTTAGGGCTACTCCCTAACTTGAGAATTTATCAATGTGTGTTTATTTAATTTTCCTATTCAAAAGACTTTTTTTCTCTTTCACTCTCAAATGAATTATTCAACCAAACAATGAGAGCAGAATTGCTTGCTCTGTATAAGCACACACATATGCACACACATGCACATGCACATTTCACACACTTCTTTGTGAGTCGTCGCAAACATACACAGTCATGCAGTACATGCAGCATTTACATTGCCACCCTATGCACTTTCCTCATCTCTTTCTTTCACACAGGACCATGACTAATGCTAGGAAAATGGCAGGGAATATTTTGAGCATGGAGGAGATGATTTTTTATGGTCCAAGGAAGAATACATTTTAAAATGGAAACTGCACAGGCAGCTCGCAGGCCTCCTACACAATAGCACTGTTGTAAAGCATGTGTGTATGCGTGTGCACATGTGTTGTGTGGGTGCATGGATATGTGCTTCTCTAGGCCCCTAGTAGGTGGCTGATACATCATATTATGCCTGTTAATGGACAACAGGCATCACTGAGTACTGTACTTTAATGTAAGACTTAAAGGTCCAGTGTGTAGGATTTAGGGAGACATGTTGGCAGAAATGGAATATAACGTAACAAGTATGCTTTCTTTGGTGTATTTATCACCTGAAAACAAGAAGCATTGTGTTTTCGGTACCTTAAAATAAGCCTTTTATATCTACATAGGGAGTGGGTCCTCGTCCCCCAAGTGCGCCATTTTGCACCTCCATGTTTCTACAGTCACCAGAGTGGACAAACAAAACACTGTCTCTAGATAGGGCCATTTCCGTTTTCATGTCATCTACCGTAGTTAGCAGCTCTTCTACAGCAAGTAGCCAAGGACATACACAGATTTCTGATGTAAAACTGCTTTATTCAGTGTTTTTACCATTTTAAATCACTGAGTTGATTTGTCTTGGAGAAGAAGAGACCTCTGTAAATACTTCTACTCCTAAAAATCTCCTGATTGCCTCGATCTTAAGTTATCAAAGCAAGTGGGAAAGCACACATGAGAGGGTGCTGGGCAGCGGCCGTCTGCAACAAGCTGAACAGCAGCGGAAAGACACTGATTTGCTTTGTAGAGGAGATCTGAACACTGAAGGAACTCTAACCAGTAGAAGTTTCAGCAGGTAGCGATCTGCACCGCTGGATGCCATTAAATCCCTCTAAATCTTACCCACGGCTCCTTTAAAGGGAAATTCTAGTTTCACACAATCTGGGTGGTTGGTAAATAGTAACACACCTCTCACCAAGTTATTTGCTGAGTTCAACAACATAAAAAGATGTCAGACAGGGCAAAAAAAAGTAAAGCTATTGAGTTTTCCGGTTTAACTTTGACCTGCTGTACTTGCTGTAATTATGCTCGCAGTAGGCACATTCACAAATATGGATTAAATTCTCATGTCAGCCTGTATTAGGTTAGTGTATCCTTCAATTTGTGAGCCATTCTTGACATGTTGTTGTTAAGAGGTTCTTGTTCAGAGAATGAAACTAACATTATCCTGTTTATAGTCCCATCTTCATCTCTCCTGTAGCTGGAGGTCTACCTCTCTCTTCCCCTTCCTGCCTGTCTTTCTTTCTTACCTGCATGACTCTTTACTCCTCTAACAGCCTGTCTGCCCGTTTTCTCTCTCCCCTGCCTGCCTGCACTCCTGCCTTACTCTGTGGCTGCCTTCACAGTATGACAGCCCACTAATGAAAGCAAGATAAGCATGCCAAGCAAACTGTTCATTTCAAATTAGAAAAAAAAATCCCTCACACATAAAAAAATACAAGCCCCCCCCCCCCCCCCCCCACCCCCCCCTTATCATTGCTGTATTCCGCCCTTCTCTGCCTGTCCCTAGCTAGCCGGAGCAAATTTGATTGGGTCCGGATAGGGAGAGAATGGCAGCAGATAAGACACCCGAAACTGTCGCCAAACGAGGCCTGATGCAGCCGAGGATAAGGGCCGAAACGCAATTATGCTGGCAGAATTCTTATATTAAACCCCAAACACCAGTGTAACACTGCTGCCACCTCCATCGCCATTCCTCCACCCTTCATCCCTCTATCCTTCCATCCCCACCTTTCTGTGAATGATGAGTGTCTAATCTCTGCGGGTACAGATCTCTCTCTCAGGTCTTAACATGGCTGTAATCACACCCCTCACCCCCTCTCTCCCACCCTCCCTCTATCCTTCCCAACCCTCCCCAGTCAGATGGACTGTGGCTGATAACAGCATCGCTGAAGAAACATTTTTTTCCCCCTCCGTGGAATAGGCCGGCACTCCTGTCAGCTTAAAGATAGTTACAGCTGTTTTCCTCTTTTTTCCTTAATGCGTTTCACACTTACTCCAAGCATCTTTGAGGAAGTAATGGGGGAATACATGTCACAGTTACCAGCAGCACACATGATTTTAAGTCTTCCATTTCCTAGCCCACCAACAGTAAAGAGTGCGGTGCCATATTCCATTTTCTTCTGTATAGATTGTATTTATAGTCCCCTCTGCCTTATTCATTAGAAGAGGCTTAAAGAATACTGTGAAAATACCGGACAGTTGTTTCCTCTGCCACTTAGTCACGACCCTTTCAGGAGGCAGTTACCAGGGCTGGAACATTTTCTGCTAATGACAGAGGGGCATTCCCCTTTCCCAAAGCTCTCTGTCAAAGAAAATGGACTCTAATTATAATAATGGTGACTAGCACCGACAGTCAATAGAAGGGGCTGCTATTATCCCAAACATTGCAGTATCAATATCTTGAACAAATCAGTTTTATTTTGTTTGTCTTGTATAATGTCAGGGAGTTTTTCAAAGGTTCTTGGAGAGCAAAGTTTGTCCCCGTACCAAATTGCTACTTAATACAGTAAGATTGAGAACAGGCTAATGTTGTTGCCAAAGTCAAACAAAGCAGGACTAGTGTTCAGATGGCATTGATGGCATTATTATGCAGGAAGAAGATGTCTTTAGTTGCAGGGATTGCATCACAGTGAATAGGGGTGATGATGGGGTGGTGAGGGGAGTGTATTGGAGATACATCAGGGTTGTAGTTTGGAAGAGGCGTGGGGCGGCAGTGAAGGCGGGTGGGCTGGCCAACATGCAGTATTCTGCTGTTTCCTTTCCTCCTGCTGTGAGGGCCATGGCTGCCACAGCACTATTAGGGGGTCCGGGTCACCGCCTGCCGAGTGCTCCATTGTCAGCTCTCCGCTTAACAGACAGAGAGGGGGGAGAGAGGTCCAACCTCTATTGTGGCACCGTTGCAAAACAGCAGAGGAGACGAAAAAAAACATCTGATGACTGTATAATTACACAGTGAATGCAGTCCCTCCCCCACCAGCATTTTTCCTTTTTTTCTCTCTATTCATTCCCTTTCTTCCCCCCTGTCTCTTTCTTTTTTTCCGGTAGAGTGTCTGCTAATTAAGCGCTCCCATTAGGCAGCCTGTAATTGGTTTGAAAAGTAATGACAAGCAAGTTTATTTACAAGGTAATTAGAATAAAGGCAGGCTTTGTGCTGATAATAATCATTTACAACTGCAGTAAAGGAGAGAAAAAAAGTCCAGATTCACTACTATTTGACGGACAGGCAGTTCAGCACACTATATGTAGTTATTAATGTTTTATCCTATCTGTAAACACACTGCGCTTCACACATGGGCAGCCCTTTTTTCATCTTGCTGCTGTTTTGTTCAGTGTGCAAATACAGGCCTTTCTTTGATAAATGGATGAGATTGAGCTAAATCAAAGAAGACATGCTGGGCAGCTTTCTTCATCTCTTCCCTCCCTGCCTTCATGCCATCATTATGCTAAATGTACAGAACTGGTCTGTCAGCTGAAAGCCAGAGACTCTGCTTAGTTGGTGTGATGGCTTGAAGGAAAGAGTTCGACATTGTGTTATTACAATAATGTACAATTTTCCTCTCACAGCGGATTGCTAGGTGGATGCAACAGAGATGGCAGGCTTACAGAGAGAGGGTTGACAGAGAGAGACTGAGAGAGAGATACATGTAGGAGGGGGTAATGCCCATGCACTTGGACATCTCTGCCCTTCACTTTCCAGGCAACAGATGGAAACAGTGTATTAAGGCACCCAGGGGCAACCCTGGGCACCCTGGCATAGCCGAGGCATGGCCAGGTTCAGGGGGAGCAGGTGGGCATCTGTTCCATGCCCTTAATCGCTTGCCGCACCCGCCATCCCTGTGGTGAGCTTGGCTTTTTGTGTATATGTGGGTGTGTGCAGAGGGATGTATTTATATCTGTGTACAGTATGGGTATCTTGGTGTGTCACCACTCTGCTGCCTTCAGTCAGGGGTAAGGGGGATTTACTCTCTGGTTGCAGGCTGGTTTCACAGGCAGAGGCTTAGGAGCTGCAGCACAGGAGCTTAGTCATTGGTTACCACCTTTTGTTCACACCAGTGCCACGAAGTGGAATACATCACCCTAACTGGAGGAAAATGTAGGACTTGTCGCTTTGTTTGGTGGAGTCAACAAAATTTAACAGTCAGCAAGTGCTTATAGTTAACTGACACATGTCAATGAAGATATGCAGTCATAGATTTAGGTTCATAGATTAGGTCCGTGTGCAATCCTTCTCATGAGGATGGGATAAGG
Source organism: Epinephelus awoara (assembly GCA_035609425.1). Lineage (NCBI taxonomy): Eukaryota > Metazoa > Chordata > Actinopteri > Perciformes > Serranidae > Epinephelus > Epinephelus awoara. Next base: position 30,445,825 of record CM069303.1, read on the forward strand.
CTGAAGGGTATATCATTTCAACATCAACATTAGAATGTGTGCATGCACAATAGTCACAGTGCGGGATGTGCAATTTCAAGTAAGGCAGTTAATTCAAGTGTGTCGTACTAAAACTGTTTTGCTACTTGACACAGAAGGAAAACTCAGAGGTTTCATTTTTCATGACTGACGTTACCGGCCACGCCTTCCCATTTAAGACCTGATACATGTGTATAACCTCATAATGTACTGTAGTGTGGCGGCGTTTGTTTTGGGAAGTAAGACCCTCCTGCTTGTATGTGGGTATAGAAAAGTGCTGTATCTGGGTTGGCAAGTGCACAGACATAGTGAAGCGCATGCTTTTCGGAAGCTACAGTAGTCAGCAGAAAGTGTCTAGATATGCTCGGGCTCCAGTTTAACGACTGTAAAAAGGGTTTTGTTTTGTGTTTGCTGCACAGACAAAACAAAGCATCAATTTAATGCAATGTTATTACAATGTCTCCTGGATATTCTTCACCGCAGAGTGTTAAAGCTAGTTGCAAGCTACAAGCCAGGCTATCGCTAACTGAGTTAGCCTAAAGAAACCAGAGGTCCCCCAACTATGGTTCAGAGCCTTAACACTGGAAAGGTCATCCTAACACTAATATTAATCTACAAGAGAAATCTGGCCAATAAATAACCCTGTAGCCGTCGACCACAGCTTGAAAAAAATGAAAATGAGCAAAGAAAGAGGAGAGGAGCAACTTTAGGGAGCCCCTTATTTTAGGGTGAGCAATGTAATTAATATGACATGTTAGATACTTGACTTTCATTTTGATTGATGTAAGATTATTATATCAATACACAGTGTCATGTCAGTACATTAATCTACCTAATTTCACCCTCGGAAATCAATTCAGAAGATGGTTCACATTTAAAAAAAAAGTCATTTTCAGCTCTTTTAAAAAATATTATTATTATTTTCTATGCACATACACTCCCCTATAAAATCACTCCAGTGATTTTAGAATAATTAGTTCTTTTCAGATAGAGCTATTCAGGTCATCTGGTGAAGATGCCTGTATTTTTTCATTTTGCAATATATATTGCGGAAAACTTAATTACATATATTGTCAGTTGTTCAGTGTCATGCAGCCCTAATGGGTAAGTCTGTGTTCTTCAGGCTCTTCCACTTGATTATTATGCACAGAAAGATGATGTTGATGATGGTCCTGGTATAAAGGCCGCAGTGGGAAGAGGTCCAGACTATGGATTAAATTAAACTTGATGCAAACCTCGTTGTTGGTACATTAGATAGGACATGTCATTGCATGATAAGTGAAACAGCCTTGGACGTGTCTGTGGACTTAATGTGGCCTTATATCTTGTTGCTGCTCCTTAGAGGTAAATGACTGCAGACAGCCGCCGTTGTGTGAAAGCAGCAGTGAAGATTTTGTTCTTCCTGTTGTCGGCTTGGACAAGTTTCTGTGCCTAGCTTTTAAATATTGTGTCAGGCTCTATAGCAAACATAAACAGCCTTCAGTAAATACGATTGGCAGTCATGTTTCAAAGCCAGGCTAATTCCATTAAGCTATTGATCTCGCTCTGCCTCAGCTTTGGCCGTGTACTGGCTATGAATACCTGTTTACTTTGCCCTGGCCCTGGGCTCTAGCTCAGTTTCATGCTGCCCGTCTATCCGCCATTCTTACAGCAGGAGAATAACTTTTTCAGACATCTCTCAACATGGTGCTAGTGCATGGTGGATAAACAAAGAGGAGCAGCTTGCACACTGCACAACAAAGCAGAGATGCTGACTGAGCTGGTTACTGCAAAAGAGGTAGCTGCAATTCTGATCCAACTAGAAAACGTGGTGGGTTTTTTTTCAGAATGTCAGTGATGGTTGGCTATAGTACAGAGTCCTAAATCAAATGTTCATGTTCATAACTTTGTACTAATGCCGTCTTAAAATATGTTATTGTGTAAGTCCCCTGTTGTCCATCTATCTTTGTCTTTCTCTGTAGTTTGTGACTCATTCCTTGTCATCGTTTTGTACACTATATTCATCTTCTGCCTTCTGGCTATATCTCAGTCCAAAATGATCTGTATGAAAAAGTATATTACTAGCTCTCCCTGCCTGAGCAGCACACTTTATTGCTGTCAAACCAAGCTTGAGATTTGGTGGGAATCGGGAGCAAAGGGGGGGATGAGGGAGGGAGATGAGAGGTGAGCGGGGGGAGAGAAGAGAGAGAGATGATGGCTCAGCCTCGACTGGAGAGTTAGCTGTTGTTCCACTTGAATTTTACTTTACTGAGCAAATCATTTGGTTGACTGGCATGGTGCGCTTCTTCTCCCTCCACCCCAACCCGTCGTCCTTCTCATCTTATGTCCCACTCTGCCCTCTGCCACTCTCCTACAGATCAGGGAGAAGGGTGTGTGTGAGTTAGGGGGGTGTGAGTGGCTGTTTCCCCCATGTCCTGCTGGTCATGAGCAGGGGTATAAGCAATGATAACTCACCACAACTCCCAGATCACTGAGCTGTGTTGGTACAGATGGGGCAAATTTGTGGCCCCACTCCAGCAGCATCATCCAAGTGGAGTGAGTGTTGCTGTTCGTGTGTGTGTGTGTGGAAAATGTCCTACTTTACAGTCAACGAGGAGTTTATTAAATTTTAAAGTTAGTCCCAGTAAATTTTCGTCTGCTTTTTGCATGCAGACCACACGCATACTGTATGTGTAATCCCACACATGCACACACGGAAATATTAATGATGCACTGGGAGTTTAAAGTATTGTCTTTGCCCCAGGTATGCTCCGTGAGTTACTTCACAGCACTACCTGACATATTATGGACTGAGGAATGAAGTGCTACTTAGGAAAGCAAGACCACATCCCGATCTTATTTCTCCTACACACATATAAGCGCGCTTAACTACACACACTGAGAAAGGACACACATACAAACACGGGAACACACACACGCACAGTAGCTGAGCTCTGAGGAGTAACGAAGCAAACAATGAGTTTCCCCAGTGCATTGTGGCTCGGCTGCCCTGCTTTAAATGTGAGCCGAGTCATCAGCACTTAAACGCTTGATTGATGGCACAGAAGTGAGGATGATTGTGGGATATGCCAGCTCCAAATGACAAGCAATTACTCATTTTGTGTAATGAAAACCTTAACACCAATCATTGAAGCTTTACACCGTGCTAACGCTTTATGTAATATTATAGGTTCCCTTCATCCACCCCTACTCCCACCCACCCCCGCTGCCATCCCTCGGGTGTCGCAGCAGACGTTTACTAAATAACATAATTTGTAATGGCTGAAGTGATGGCACAACAGGCCTGCTAAGTGAGTGAGCAGAGGCAAGTGTTTTATGGCTGAGGGTTGTTTTTTATTAAAGCAGATCTATGGCGAAGAGCTGAGAGTCCTGGCAGGTCTACTTACAGCAGCCCCGCAGACATCAGTGCCATTAGGTCTTCTGATTACCATTCTAAATGTTTGCGCCGCTTTAGCCTAACACTATCATCCGTCCAGCAAGGTGTTGCTATGGCAACCGAGGCTTAATTATGGTTTTTATATGTGTGTATCTGTTTGTATGCCTGCCCTCGTGTGTACGTGGCCCTCAGTTTTAGCCAGCATTATATCCACGTGTGTGAATGCGCACGGGCACGCGAGCGTGTTCGTCAACAGCTCTGTGGCGTGAGATAGTGAAAGTGCTGTCCTCCTTTCTCTCCTCTCTCTTTGCTCTGCCAAGACTACAATTACCCCTGCACTCCTCTCCTCCACAAAATCACTGTAATTATCTGTAGCCTGCATGGGCACACTGGCTGGCAACAGGTGCCATGTGAATGCTAATCACCTCCCCCTGGCCACATGCTATTCTTCTGCCTGGCCCCTGACAAACCAACTGTCACTGGCAGAAGGAAAGACACTCCAAAGCTGCACACTCCTTCAGAGTCGCATGCGTGTGGACAATAATTATGCTGCCCAGAGATGTTAAGTTGTGGGATGTCAAGTGTAGTTAAAATGTTGAGCTTTTGTTGAGCATGTACATGGGTGTGTGTGTGTGTGTGTATACGCGCGCATGTGCATATGTGTGAATTAGGCAGCCTTTCCTCCTTATGGTGGTGTGTATACATGAGCCTAGCCTGCATACACAAGTGCAGACACATTCACATTCACACACACACACACACACACACACACACAGACACACACACACACACACACACACAGAGATTTGACATCAATCCATGGCATTAAATGAAGTGTGAAAAACAGGTCAGAGAGGACTTCCTGTCTTTATAAACAGCCTAAACGCTATCCAGATGTTCCATGCCTTTCCTGTCCCTACGAAATCTGCTCACGTCAGCGCTAAATGGCAAAATATAGCCTCTTTAAAGTGATATACACTAACTGAGGCAAGGACATCAGTACGCACTACCTCGGCTGCTGCACTTTGACTATGGTCTGAAGTAAAAATGTCAGCTCCTCTACCTGTATTTATAGTGCATTTCACCGTCTTTGCTTGAGTGCCATCCCAATGAAAATGAGCAGTATCTCTTTATTTTTACTTTTGCCTGGCCGTCTGTGCGGGGATCAGCTGTTCTTTTTATAGACCTCACCTGACATTACAGGGATACACAGGAGGATACACACTGGTCCACTCACTGTCATGTAAATATGGATTGAAGAAGGTGAGCACAAGGTGGGTAGAAGACAGAAGAATCTGGAAACCCCCAAGCACCAGTAGTACTACATTTTTAGGAAAGCGTAGGCTTTTTCTAAACAGCAAGTACAGTATGCGCACAGAACATGCTGCAACTCAAGATAGGACGGAGCAATGTTGCTTATAATTATTTTTAGCCAATGCCGTGATATACGATACACATGTATTTTTATATTTTCTCTTTAACTGTTAACTGATTTAACCCTTTAATACGTATGATCATACCAGTGTGATTATTAACTAATCTGAATGTAGAGGGAACAGCTTGTATATGACATTTTCGATATGTCCTCATACCGTCTGAGTGACACTCTGAGGTTGCCTAAGTATAGACCTTTGAATCTGTCCACCTCACAGAGATCAAGATGACTGATTTGTCATTGTGACATGAAACATATGTTTTTTGGTTAAAATAAAAAATGCCCAATGAACGCAGCAGAGGGCTCTGATGGCGTTGGCAAGGTTTTGTCAGCTGTGGTTGTCAAGTGTTGTGAAGCAGTGTGCTGGAACCAATGAAAAGTAATAACTACAATAGTATGCGCTATAGAGAAGATAGCCACTGCTATCAAGGCTGTTTAAATTAATATGCCTTTTCAGTGTTGCCCGACATTGTAGTTTGTTTTACTTTGCTCCACTACACTCTTACTACCTCAGCAAAACAGGCATGTTGGCATGGCTACACATCAGTGTGGACTTGTGGTGGATATGTTGGTCTCTAGTGATTAATTAGGGAAAATTGAGTCCCCCATGGAAATCAGTTAGAGTGGACGCAGTGTCAGACTGAAGACTGACCTGTAGGGGGTTGCCAGTTCTGTTTGATATCAGGCAAACTCTGAGGTGCTGTCATTTTAAAGGGAAACTGGTGTTTGAAAACAGGAAGTTTATCAATGACACTGAGGTGGTGTACTGTCATTTTGAAGTCAGATTTGACCTTGGACATGTATTCTTTATTATTAATTTTGACCAAATATTCACACAACTAAAATTCAATTTATCTTTGAAATACAGCTTGCAGGCAGTAATTATTATTCTTTAAAAATAACCTTTCATTTAATTTATTATTTAACATAAATTCCCTTTCTTATTCATTTATTTTTATTCATTTATTTGTTGTTCACTGACTGACTTACTGAAAGAATGAGATTGGCCATCACATTCACCTGAAGGTCACTTTCATTTTGAAGTCAGTTACCATACGCTCTTACCTTAATGCCTGCATGTACCGCAAAACAACATAGCGGCTAGTTTGACCATCTCTTTCAAAGTGTGGAGGTTGGTTTGACTGCAATGTGCGGCGCTGGGTGGTGTTTTAAGTGATGTGACAGAATTTTACTGCTACCTTCAGCAGCAATTGTTTTGTGGCATATTTTGCAGAAGGTAGTATTCTGTATCACATCTGCCCTCCTGAAACCAAATTGCCTCCAGATGATAGACCCGCTCCAGGATCTCCCTGTTTTGAATTGCCGTGAACTCAGGACAATGATTGATGTAAGCCAATGAGTGGGGTTGATCAGTTTTGTGTGGGTATGTGTGTTAAATGCTTGAATAAATTACCAAAACATGAAAGGAATATCTTAAGTTAATGACATGATCCTCTGCCGTATCGCACAGAAAATAATTTTAGAATATATCGGATATATTTGATACCTAGCCCACGCCTGAATCAAGAGCTCAGAAGAGCTCAGACTTCAGACAAGACAGAAGTACTCAGTCAGTGTGGTGTAGTCTGGAGTGGTGGATCAGGTGTCCCTTGGTTCCATGTGGTTGAGTGCATCCCGGCTGGCTCCTCTCGTGGCACATGTAACTACTGCAAATGCAAGTGAATGCCAGGTCCAGGCATATTGAATGTAAAACATTTTGCTGGCTTTTAGTTTGAATGCAATGCAATAAGAGGAACAACACAACTGGTGGGAACAGGTCAAATCAATATATGAATAAATGATGATAGCTCTTACTTTTTAGGAACCCCTGAGTGCACACACACAGACACACTCCAGTCCACCATAGTGATCCCTGGCCTCCTCTCTAATGGTCGTTAGACAAGCAGGCACGACCTTTTCATCTCCAAAAGGAAGCAGAATTATCCAGGACGACTGATTGTCGTCTCTCTTTTCATTCCGCCCCCTCTTCCCTGTTAGCTCACCCATTATTCTGGACACAATCCTTTTGACATGGGGGCCACGTTCAATGTTTAATGCTGTTTGTTTTATATTCCTGCCTCATTTCCTTATATAAAAATTTATGATGACATTCTCTACCTTCCATAAAATATTCATAAATGTCATTACTAATAACTTTAATAGATCATCTAAATTGATCCTTCTGTCTGCTTTTATCTATGCTGCCCAGCATTGATCCAGTAGTTTGGAGAAAGAGACTTGTATTTTGTATGTGTATGGATAGGAAAGAAGATATGCACATATGTGTGTGTGTATTTGAGAAAGTGTGTTTGTGCGTTCGGCATGAATGCTACCACAGATGTACAGTTGATCAGGGAGCTTTCATCCCCCAAGCATCAATCTCCTCATTTGTGCAACATTTCAACTCTGCTTTGTGCACGAGGCACTTATCACCTCGGCTGTATTTCCTTCACACCGCAAACAAATCTGTTCATATACTTCAAACAAGACGAGGGACTTTCTTGGTCCAGGTGGTGCAGGCATTCCTGTGGCCTTCAAACCACTCTTTTTGCACATGGCTCAGTAGGCTAAATTCCTTGTTGTAACATTTTGCGACATTAATTATCAGCATTTAAAGCTAAATTTCTGTAAATGAATGTGAACCTTGTGAGGGAATAGCTGTAGATCCAGGCATCAGTCCTCATCTCATGGTCTACCGTGATCTCTACTATACATATATAATAGATTCTTCTCTGCCAATGCCTTGTGTTCCTTTTGAAAAAAATGTCCCATTAATCATTCACGGGCTAATTTCACTTACATGACATATGCATTACGCTACATGCGAAACGTATATATGACTAAGTTTGCTAAAAGATAACAGAGGTCATGAGAAGTCATAATTTCTTTCCTTCACTTATCACTCTCTTCAATCCTCTTCAATCATTCTGTCTGGCTGTCTTCCTTATCTTACTCTTTCTCATTACTGTATGGAGTGCTACAGAATTATTAAATTGCATTTATTTTTATTGCCATCATCATACTCTAATTTGTAAATCAAAGACTTTGACTAGATTGATCACAGCATGGTTTCTTTTCTTTTGGTTTTTCACTGATGTGTTCCACTGCTAATACATATGAAGATGAATAATTACTGGTATATAACTCTCATTTGATCTAGTCTATGGACTGGCATATTTTTTTTTACTTTAAAGTAAACTGATTGAGACAACAGTTTTTGAAGTTGGTCCAGTATTGAGAGAGACCACTAAAGCTAGCAGTGGCAAAAAGGCAGCAATGTAATTCCTGCATGCTCATATTGTTATTAGAAGTGTCTGATAACATTATGGAGAAACCCCACATAGAAACTTGACACATGAAACTTCAAATTTTAGCTTACCGTTCGCTGGTCTGCTTGTTATTGTGACCAAGTCTCCCTCAAGGAGAAATCTTGCTCTGAAATTTCACAAGCAATGACTTGTTGCAGGAAAAGAACTGTGAACAGTGAGAGTTGGAAAGAGGAGTGCCGGGAAAAGTTTGTTGTGTTGGAGCAAAAAAGAGTAGCTTTTTTTTTCTGAAAGACCTTCAGTGCCATGGCTGAATGTTTACTTGATATTGACAATGTGGAAAAGTCTAAAAAAGATTTGAGAACTGAGACTTCTCCTTGAGCAAGACTTGGGCACACACCAACAAACAGATCGGATAAGCAAAAAGTGAAGCAAAGTGTGTCATTTTTCTGTAGGATCCTTTCCAAAATGTTGTTAGACTCTTGCAGTAACAAACTGAGCCTGTCAGTGGCAAAACCAAGCACTTGAAGTGGACATAAATTGACGGTGCATAATTGCCTGTAGGGATGACAGTGCAGCCTGTTTCACGTCTCTCTCAATACTGGACCAATTTCAAAAACAGTTGTCTCCATTTAGACAAAAAAAGGTGGGAAAATAGACTTCAGGTTGAAAATACTAATGTTTGCCTTTAAGCACAAAATGCCAGTCCATAGACTAGACTTTCAAAAAAAGAATTATTTAGTTGTAGTTTTTCATTTGTATTGTATGGCATTAAATGTAAATGTGCATGTCAAGCACTTAGCAACTGTAGTTTTTAAATGGTTTAGAAAATACAATTTCTTTCTTACTAATGCTATTTTCTGTTTTTTAAAAAAGCCTTAATGTTCACTTTGAAAAGAGGCAATCTAACATTTTTCACAACAAATGTTCATGCTCTGGAGGGCTTGAGTGAGTCTTATTGAAATGACAACAATTTGTTGTATTGTTCTCCTTGTCTGTTCCCCTGGATTTGCTGGTTGTCTGTTTTAATGATAGGCCCCAGCCTCAGAGTGTCCTTCTGTCTTCTGTCCGCCACCCTGACACAGAGATGAAAGATGAAATGGAGATTGTGACTGATGCAATTACGGTGCTGCTGATTGAAGGAGAGGCCAAATTATCACCGCCCTGATTGGGCTTTGTCTGGACTGAGAGCATACCACGCTCTGATTAAAGTGTCACAGAAATTTGTGTGTGTGTGTGCGCGCGTGTGTATATATGTGTGTCTTGGAACAGAGAAAGGCTTTGGATGGTAGAGAGGAAAAAAGACATTTTGTCGTCTTTGACCTTCTCACATAAGAGTCCCTCTTAACAAGAACTGAATCTATGCACAATCTTTTGAATCATATTTTATGTTAGCAGAATATGTTAATGCCTGCCCTCCTATGCCTCTTTGTAAGAAATGTTTATAATATTAATGTTTTTCTTTTAGAGGTCCTACCTCACCTAGGTTTACCTATTTGTCCCTTAATTTCTTCATTCATTAAATTTTTTTTTTTTTTTTTTTTTTAAATTAGCTGCATATTGAATTTGTGCTGCAGCATCCTCCTCATACCACTGGAGGCCTCCTTTCTGTCCCTCTGCTGATATTTTCTTGTCTTGCAATATAACCACATGCTCTTTCCATATATTTGTCTCGCAGTGTCTGCGCATGTTTTTCTCATGGATCCTTTTCTGTGTTCTCCCAACCCCCGTTCCCTCTCCCTCCTTTTGGCCTCTCTCTCATCTCCTGCTCCACTCTTGCATCAGTCTTTTTCAAACAGCTTGTGTTCAGCTGAGCCCCAACTTCAAACATACATTTTAAAAGAACCGAAACTATCTCATGTTAGAAAAAAAGCCCCTGAGTCTTATTTGCCCAGCACTGCCACACTCTCTCCCTCTCTCTCTCCTTCTTTCCATCCAGCCCTGCATCCGTCCCTCCTCATCCAAAATGTTGTTTGTTTATCATCATTGGAGCATTCTAGCTGCAGGTTGTTGCATCAGAATTAGCACCCCCACTAGCGCCGACGTATATGTGTGTGAGTGCGCATGCGTGCGCAGTGGTGCTGTTGGTTCATTTCTGATTTCACAGGGAGTTAGTTCATCCCTGTGGCTGATCCCAGGAGCCGGCTGTTGGCTGTAGACTATTGCAGCCTCACAGCATGGCAACATGGAGGTAACACACATCATGTAACTCCTCACCCCCACCCTTTTTCTGCAAAGGACCAACTTGAAAGGCTTTACTCTCCCTCAGCAGGAGCCTGATCCCTCCCTCTATCCCTCCATCCAACCATCCTTTCTTCTATCTTTCCCTCCCTCTCTATGCTTGCTCCTGTTGTAGACTGTAATACAAGGCCTTTAAATAATTACACACAGAAGTCCTCCAGAGCGGCCAAATGGGAAGCTAGGGCTCAGTGTAATTTAACCCCCTCGCCGCACATCGCTTTTCGCCTTCTTAAAGCGGGCAACTGATAGGCGAAGCTGTGATCATCTTGTGTCTCTGTGCCTGTTTGCCTGGCTGTTTAAAACCAAGGCTGATGTAATCTGTGGGAAAAACAGCTTTCTAGTGACAGAGTATCTGGCTGGAGATCCCCAGGCTTTATCTGTAAAGGGAATCTCTCAGCTGAGAGAGCTCTGAGTGACAGGGTCTGAAAAAAAGAGGATGATCCTTACTTAAGAGTTTAGGCAGATCAGAGGTTTGGATCCTCCATGGCTGGGCGTTACTTGAAAAATTGTGTAATTTCTAATTTTAACGCTTTTTTTATTTTTGGTGAAGGGGAACTTTTTCCCACAGGTCTTCAACTACTTTCTAACACAAAGTACCAAAGCAACTTGTTAGAAATTCATACATTGAGACAGATTGTTACACTGGATCCAGTCGTTTCAGTCAAAGATGTATTGTGAGAATAGTTATGGAGCTTTTTGCTGCCATGTGGTGCTAGTACACTGCTGTTTACACAGTGCGAGGTGAAGCAGTGTGAGAAACAAAACACTGGAACAGAGAGAAACATATTTAAAACAATACATAAAAAGTGTTGTGTATGTATTTTCATGTTGCCAACAAGCAGTAAAGTACACAAACAAAACCAACTATATTCTTCAGTCTGCAGCTTTGTGTGGAGGCATTTCAGAAAAGTAGCATAAAAGTAACACTCGCCCACTAAACACTCCAAACTAAGATCATGTGGAACAGCTATATATGGCAGAGGGTTACTGTACCATCAATAGTCGAGCTGCACTTTCCACCATCTCACCTGCCAAGTGTAGGTTGCTTTGGAATTGGGTGCAGGGATTTGGCTTTGCCCAGGCTCCCACTGAAGTATATACGTAAAGAGAAGGTTGGTGGTTGGGAGCCTAGCTCACAGTCCTGTTAATGCAGGTGGCTGCTTCTGCTTGCGTATGGGTAGGGTTTATGTGCAATGCCAATGAATATTTATGTGTTTAAAGCACATTTGTGGTGGGAGGCTCCTGTGGATATGAGAACAAGACTTTGACTCAGAGCCTTAGTGAGTGTCAGGGGGGTGTAAGGGGCATTGGAGTGTGGCTTAGGGGGATGAGGATTCCTATTCAGCCTGCTTTATGGCTTAAAATGTCTTTGTCTTTATCACCGAGACTGGAACATGAATATACAATACATATTCTGTACAAGTGAGTGAGCATACCACCTTTCTTTTAGATTTTTTTTAAATCATTTACAGCATAGTGAAGGAAGTAGAGGGAGGGGAAGGGAGAATGGCAGAGGTAGATCACAATATTAGCTATGGAACATGGTGATATTTTATTTTTAAAAAATCAGAATAAAGCTGTTCACATATTTAGCCACAGTCATAGGCCCATTAGACCCTACCCCTCATTTTTAAGTGCTACGTTGCCCCTTGGGACAGACTAACAAGAGGTGGCGGTTGAAAACGTCCCCTGTGAAATGGGACAACCCTTCAAGACATTGATATGTCATTGGTGTATTGGCATTTGTGAATATGGCGTCCTCTGCAGTGTTGATTTTCTCTTTTGTGGCAACTAGTAATGTAGGATATTAGATTTTTTGCCGATATCTGCTGTGCCAATATAGAACAACTCATTACAGCTCACTACAGATATCAAAATATTAATTTATTTCCCCACCTAAGTTTAGTGATCGTCAAGTCTCCTATGTCGTGGAATTAACATCATATTATGCATGCATACTCTTATTGTGATGGCCCACCAGCAGATGGAGACATGAAATACAATACTTGTCATTGTATGTAATATTTATTCATTGTGCAGAATAAGAAAAACCATGTTGGCTGGATCTGATTTCATTGACTTCATTTACTTTAATTTTAAAGCCAATATCAGAGGATACCGATGATGTGCCGATATTGTCGTGCATCCCTGATTGCAGCTATGTTAAACTTAGATAATACGATGGTTATCATTCATTTTAAATCTTTATAAATGATGAAAATACATTTGTGGATTTCTTTTGTTTCTTGTGGAACCATCTTGCCAATGATTTCCTAAAGCCCTCGGGCTGAACTGATAAACCCCAGATGGGAGGGCCATGTAGCTGTTACATGTTGCCCTACCCTTCTATTTAAACAAGATGCGTAACATCCTACCCCTCGACGCGAGTATGCAAAACTGAGGGGTAAGGGCTTAATAGGTAGGGCAAGGGTTGTATTGGGATTGGGCCGTAGTTGCAAGACACACACATAAACATGTAAATAAGCAAGTGGTTATGCACACATATAACTACAAATAAGTATCTGTTTGGGGTTTGACTTGTGTTGTGGTGTTGCTCCTAACTTAGAGAGTCTAACAGTAAATCACTCTTTAGGATCTTTTATATAAAACTGTCAGATTGCACTCATGGCAGTTTTTTATCACTTAATGTGGTAAAACCACAGAGGAAATGCTGAATTGATTCTCGGGGTGGAGTTTGCAGACTTGATTGCAATAGTGTAATAATGGAGTGTACTCAGCCCCCTTTGTACTTCCCTATTGAGCATGTACTGTATACCGTACAAGGCCACCACTAATCAAATTCTCTCTCTTTCTCTCCCCCATGCCATCGCCTCTGGTGCATCTCCAACATCAGGTAAGAAATTGTTCTATCATTCCACCAATCAATAGCAATATGGCCTGTAGCTAGCTACACACTGACACCGTCTACACTCAAAGATTTAGATGTGTGCAAATGGCAGCAGTGATATTTTACTCCCGACACCAACAATATTATCAGAGCCCAGGTGAAGCAGCACAGTAAATCCACCTCCCGTCCTTTGTTTGGATCTTTTATCAAGACTGATACTTCCCACGTAATGAAAGCTATTTGGCAAGAGCTGTCGCTGTGTGGTGTCCTGGGAGGCAGCTAAAGATGCTCTGGCTCCCAGTGAAAACAGCTCAGTGCTAGGCTCAGGCAGCTGTACCGCTGCTGCCGTTGTGTGGTGCATCTCCTCAGCCCTCAGCCCGCCTGTGACAGCTCCCCCCAGTTTATGACAAATGGTGGGGCGCTGAGCGGGCTAACAGGGAGGTAATGCCTGTTGGTTCATTAGTAGGCCAGGTCACTGCGGGCTCAGGACCAGACATACGCCGCTCTATGCTCCTTGCTCTGGGGGTTAGGCACTGGTCTCTTACATATGCACAAATAACACATATAAATGTTTCATATCATTTTGGTATATCATCCATTGATAACCCTTTGACACATCAAGTAATGAAAGTTTCCCAAATGAGCCCTGACCTCTGACCTGTTGACCTTGGCCTGAAGGAGTGAGATGATGTCTCTGGTGATTAGCTGACATTAGGGAGTTGATTCCATCTTAAATGTCATCACCTTTTAATCAAAATGTCTTTATTGACAGTTGGGAACACCCTTGCACCTCTAATAGCTCATCGTTGCAATCAATAGGCAGGCTCAGCACGATCTCAGTACCATTCTGTCCTTCATTTGCAGCCCCCACCTCCACCCCCACCCCAAACTCTCTCTTTTTATCTCTCAGTCACTCATACTCTCTCTCTACATCCTAACTAAGGGCTCTCAGAGGGCCACAGCCCAAACTGCTGGCCCTGTCTGTCTATTAATAAATGGCATTAACCACCTGGCCCTTCAGGGACTATTCATTTTAAAGATGAACTACCTTAAAGTACAACACAATGCCGTCTCATTTTTACTGCTTCCTCATTACTGCTCAGGGCGGCTCAAGACTCATCACCGACCCTCCTCCTCCGCCCTCTTATCCCACCATCCCTCTATCTTTTCATCCTGCCTTAACCACTCCCTTCCCTCGCTGTCCTTAGGAGCAAAAAGCGACCGGAGCATTCGTAGCTAAATCAATAGCAGAACAAGAAAAATGATTATGATCACAATGGAAAGAACGTTGCCTTTTCTCCAGATGGATTTCTAATTTTGCTAAACTCCCATCAACTCAATGGTTTGGCCTTTGAATAGCCAGAGTCCCAATTCCCAGCTCTGTAAATGCACTTACAGCAATTGTGATGATAAATCTAGGCCCTCGTGCTAAAGTGTTTTATACTTATATAATTACCATAATAATCAAGTTTATTGTGGAGTGGCGTGCTATGCAGTACCATGGGCGTTTCATTCGCAGCAATTACTGTTATAAACGTGCTACAGTGACTGTGTATCTGCACAACAAGCTGCCCAGGCTAATTTACTGTGATCCATGACAATGTGGTACACCGCTGGCCTGCTAAATCGTTTACAACATAACATATAGAGCCTTTTCTTGGCTTTAATTACTCTCACTCTAAATAAGCTCCAGTATAATGCTTAGTAATTCCACAGTGGACAGCTAATATCAGGATCAAAGAGATCACTACAGTTAAAACGGGAAAAAAAGGAAACTACATCAGCATTTGATTGGGCTCTCTTTCTCATTTACTCTACAGTATTTTTAAAGGGTTTTTCCTTCCCATTACTTTTTTTGTTTTTGTAGAAGATGAATCAGAATGCTTGGAATCGTTGCACACGTCTTCCCTTGTGTCTGAATGTCAAAATATTTGTCACGGGTTTGTTTTAGAACCCTGGCAAACGGGTGAAGGGAAGGTTTGAAGTTGTAGAGGAACAGCCTCATTATACTCACCAAGCCGCACAGTTATTCTGTATGAAGTGGAGATAAAAGCAAGAGAAAAGCTGAGAGCAAGAAGAAATAAAGAACATGGGGGGGAAAAAAAGAATATGGGAAAAAAAAGATGAAGCTTGAAGGAAGAGAAATGTGGAAAGAAAAGGGGGCTGGATCAAAAGGATAAGGGGGAGGAAGGACGGAAGGAAGGAAGGAAAGCACCATGTGTTTCTAAAAAAGACGCAAAATACTAAGTGAAAGAGATCAAATTATAGCAAGAGATAGTGATTCCACCGGTATGACTGGTTTATCAGCTGAGCTTAATGGTTTAAAGTCTCTGTCTCTCACTCTTTCTCTCTGAAGTCCTAAAGACAATTTCAAATTACTCCATGCTGATATGGCTAATGTTAATTAAAAGCTGAATGCTTCAGCCCTTATTGTGTGCTTATGTTTAAAGCGTCAGACCCTTTTCTTTTCTTTCTTCCCTTCTTTGTTCTTTCCACTCTCGTTTGAAACGACCAATATAATATATACCATATATAACCCAAGCCCTAACCCCGAACAGCAAAGGAACATACAGATTTTAGTTATTTCAATTTTGTGTGTTTATGTGTTTGGGGATGGAATTTCAGTGCAGACAGAGTTTGTGTTGTGAATCGCAGCCTTTGGCCTGTGAGCAATGGGTTCAATTCTAGCCGTGACAGCGGTGTCCACAGCAGATTCTGTGCAGCAGATATTTTAATCCATCATGTGTACGTGCCCCACTAACATCTGACTTTTGACTTTTGACTTCTTTGCTTTTTTAAGAGAAAAGTACATCTGGTAGACACTGAATGCTTTCAGAGCCATCTTAACACAAAACAAAGACTAAAGTTGCACACTTTCATGTCTAACAAGCTAATAAATACTTTCTGGAGCACTTTTTCACAGCTGTATTATTTTAATCCTAAAGAAAATGTCTTAATACGAGTGCTGCTGACCTTCTAAGCTTGTACGTTGCATGACGATAAGAGAACTTAACAGACTATGCAGTAGGAATGCATTCATGAGGAGCGAGCGTTCTTGTGAATATTGTCAGTATTTTCCATCACGCTCTCGTCTTTATTTGTGTATCTGTGTATGTGTATGTATTATTGGTAGAGGACTGCCATTCGCCCACCTCTGGGTTACAGTCATGGCCCAGTGTGCAGCACAATGAAAGCTGCTGCCAGGCGTGCCTTTGAAGACTAGTTCAGAGGCAGCAGCATGCACGTGCTTCCAGCTTGCTAACGTAAATTCCTCTACCTGACACTACACAAACATTGTGCCCACACCCGCACGCACTCACAGGAAGTCAAGCAAAGCAAGCATAACGACTGCTTGTACACATACACTAATTCACATGCTCTGATGCATGTGATACACACATGCGCACAGAAACACACACACACAGGCTTTCCCCAGGTAGGTGGTTTCAATCTAGACACAGTCCCGACATTCTTCAAAGACTAGGCTCCACTGGCTCTGTTTCATTCTTGTCTTGTCTGTCTGTTCTAGGAGACAGATGTACTGTATAGTTCTGTTGAACTACCGAGTCGAAGAAAATCACTCTGTTTTTGTACTGAGATGCGTCAATCACAATCGCTCAATAAGCCATCTGGCATCTTCTTGGCAGGGGCTAGTATTTATGGATGGCATGATTATATTAAGATTGTATGACTGATTATTTGGCAAGAAAATAAGCAGACTTATAATGTTTCACCTACTGTGGTTTTCCCACTTGTCTAAACCCATTTCAACACGCCACGAATCCAGGGGGCGAATAGCAAAATCGAAGAGGTGGACCCAAACCTCAAATACGGCAAAGAAATTGCTGTTTCAGTGTTATAATAACATGTTTTCACAAATGTGACCATGAACATGTGGCCATATGAAAACTGTATTTTAAGCCATGGATAAGAAGGGATAATTTGACAGCTGGAAAAGCTATTCCGACTGTAGCTACTATAGCTGCTCGGCTTGACTTTCTATCATGTTTGTATCCTCCCACATTGAATATGCAATCAAATCG
Organism: Epinephelus awoara; assembly: GCA_035609425.1. NCBI lineage: Eukaryota > Metazoa > Chordata > Actinopteri > Perciformes > Serranidae > Epinephelus > Epinephelus awoara. The sequence goes on from CM069303.1 coordinate 30,463,052, forward strand.
CTCCCGTAGCAGATGAAATGGCATCCAGTTGACTCTCATATCCTCCACATGCATGATGTGAAGGCTCCTCATAGTGAGTGTGTATGTGTGATGAGGGGGTTGTACCAACCCCTGGGATCTGGTCTGTGATGAAACATTCAAGAGGAGTTGCCAGAGGAGTGTATTCAACACCAGGCTGTAAAATGAAGCTCTGGAAAAGCAATCTCCACTCACAGAGACCTATTGCTTTCATTACCACAGAAGCTCTGTGCATCAAAGGCTGTATTTTACTAAGACAAACGTTATGTCGCAATTCTTCGACGGTGGGAGGATCTAAATGCCCATTTGCATACCTTATACATGCATGCTACGTGCACAAAGTGCAAAAACATTACTGGGATCTTCTTATTTCATTCTGAGGCTATCATACATTATAAAGTGTTGAGCTTGTACAGTGTGCTCATCCCACACATATTAAATGAAGATAAATAGATTGCATTAATTGTACAGTATCTGTGCTAAAGCCACTGATTAATGCTACTGTTTGCTGATTCAGACCCTGTAATGATTTATGAGCACTTTTACAGCTGATAATTTCCAGCATACACATTGTTCATTCTAAGGCGTCGCACGTGGAAATATGAATGTGAGTGTACATGTGTGCGCGCAGTCCTCGCATGCACATACTGGACACACAAGCAGGGAACGGAGAGCGAAGGTCCATGCAAGTGTGTTTGTAGAGGTGAGTGAGGGAGCAGTCAGCGTTTGTTTAGCTAATCAGGCAAATGAGTGTCATAAAGCAAGCCAGAGGCAGGAGGGGAGCAGAGAGCGAACAGAGGAAACCCACTGAGGACAGAGTCTCCCCCTCTGGGAATACACCACCCCACCCACGTCCCACACATAACATTTCAGCAATTAAACAATGACTGATGCCCTGACTGATCAAGGTTACTGGGCCAAGGTGAAGCCCAATGAACAGTGTCACATTGCTTTATGGTTCCTGTCCCATAGGTCTCCCTCTGCATGGACCCGACAGCGCACTAATGCACCCTGTACATTGAAACTGTTCTCATCAGAAAAACATCAACATTGGTTCTGCTTAAAACGGCCAGTGTCAAAAAGTCTAGCCTGGCGATGTTTTACAGTATCGACATTAAAAGTGTTGGTATGGATGGATGGATAGTAGTACAAAGCACGCCTTTCCCCTCTTTTAGGTCTAATAAGTGTGTGATTTTGACACCAGGGATTGTCAGTTTGCATCCTGCCTCCTCGGCCCAGTAGTTGTTGGTTTGTTTTAGCTATGACGTTGATTTCTCCTAATTATCTCTTTCTAACCTTATCAATGTATCTATATTTGTACCTAACCATAGAGAAGGCATAAATACGAGCCGTGGAGCATTCATGTGGGTCACTGATTTTGTCATTTAGGTATGAGGAGTTGTGAAGTGGGAGAAGCTATTTCAGTAGCCCCTGGTTCTGGAAGTAAAAGCCTCATTCATTTTCTCTGTATGAAATGAGAGGTGACTAACAGTTGGTGCACTTTCATGGCTTAAGCCTTGCCCACACTAAAAGATTTTTCAAATCTTAACCGATGTTAAAAATGTGCGAGACCCCACATGTAACTGCATGTACTGATACATTTACCAGTCCTGTTCCTATTGTGTGAGGAGAGCCCAAAAAAGCTCAGCACACAGTAACAGAATCCATTCACAAACAACCAGAATCTGCCAGGGTGGACTTCTGAGCAGATCCAAAATGTAAAAAACACTCTTAATATACCTCGCACAACAGGAAAATCTGGTGAGATGATTTTTATAACCATCAAAAATATCCAGGCTTTGCTGGCGATTGCAGAGAGGGGTGAATGAAGCCCAAAATTGGCCTGATTCTCATGTAGTGTGTGCCCAGCTTTAATGCACATGGCAAATCAGAATAGAAAAATTAGGAAACATTTGGTTATTTGATAAAAAAGTTGAATGCACAAGCCCGCGTACATAAAAAGAAAGAGTAGTGAGAAGAATCACGACTCCCGACGTGCACTTTGGTAAGAAACATCCAGTCACACACAGCTTAAGATTCTTCTACATACATGTGCATGTACAAGATGATGTAATGATTACATGTACGTAATCACTACATCATCTGGGAGATAGTGTTTCTATGTTGTGTGACGTTGAGGATGGAATTGAAAGAAAATTCAGGATGGTGAAAATGACTTTTGGAACAAGCAGCTCGTTCATTATCGCAGCTCTATTAAACTAAGGTAAAGGACATTAAACACGTGGCCAGAATGGTGACATACTGTGTTTAGGCGTTGGTAGATCTTTGTGAATGTATGTGGAGGTAGTGAACATAAATACGTCTCTCTGCCTGTTTCAGAGCATGCGTGTCGTTGTGTTCTATCTGCTGCCAGGCACACAGACCAGATCCCAAAGGAGAGATGCAGGTTAATCAGACATGTTGCTCTGAATTAGAGCTTCACAACCTGTCACCACCACCGCCCTCGCCGATTTCCTCAGCCTGCCGTCCTCCATTCGGCGCCTTTTTGAGACCAAGTTGCTCAGCAGTAATGGAGATAACTGCCGTGTAATGGACTTTTTTTGTCGTATCCACTGGTGTCAAAGCTGCGTGGGTTCCCTGTGACATGGCTATTGATTCCTGATTGGGCCTGCTCACCAGAGAGGTTAGAGAGATAGGGACAGAGATGGAAGGCCAGCCCCAGGGCTAATGGGCCAAAGGGGGAAGGCTGAAGGGTAGGACTAGGCCAGGATATACCTCTTCAATATCAGTCCCTTGGAGCTACACTGTCCTTTAGGTAAATGACTCATTTCATTATAATGATTTACTGGAAACCCCTTCCTCTGTCCGCCTGTCATTGCCTGACTTTTTAGCAGTCTATTGCTCTCTCTTGTGCTCTCCCATGCTGTTTTATTTTCTCTTGTTCCCCCTCCCATCCCTCTCTCCATCTTTCTCTCCACTAGCCTATCACAGAGAGGGTCATAACTCAGGTCAGGTCTATAAAAGCGTCAGGATGGCAGCATGCATGGACCTTGCATTATAGGGTCAGCCTGGACTTCATTACCACAATTAGACTGAGGTGCTGGTGGCCGGCTTAATGGGTGACTGCTCAACCCATTTGCTACCGTGTATTTCTTTTACCACCAAATGATTGCAAACCACAAAATGCTGCAAGCTTCCATTAGACAGCCTGTTCTAAAACACTCTGCGAGTGCCGCCATGTTCACTGCCAAAAACTAGCACCAAAGAATGATTGCAGTAGAGCACATGAGAGCCAAATTGATATGTAACAGAATGTTGCTGCCGGAAAAGAGAAACAAGCTGTAAATTACAGTCGGCGGCTTTTTTTGGGAGAATTCTGGCTGGCAAAAGTTTCAGAGACAATAGCCTCGACTAAATAAATAAATAAATAAATAAACAAAGCTAAGCCTAATCTAATATGTGAAAGCCTGTCAGAGGAATGGGGGGCTCAGGGGGGAATATTGTGCATGTGAAAGGCAATTGGAGGATTAGAGTGAAAGGCCAGACAGGGAGAGAGAGACCGCAACATAATAAAGGCAGAGCAGCTGTTCAAAAGAGGACAAGAGTGGAGGAGAAAAGAGAAGGAAAGAGTGGGAGAGAGGGAGCCTGAGAACGTGGAAGAGAGAGAGAGATTGCGGGAAGACTGGAGACTGTATTTTTAGGAATTAAAGATTTATTGAGTGGCGAAAGAGCAGAAGCAAAGAGAGAGAAGGAGAGTGGATTGGAGAGAAGAATGGATATGGGTGATCATTTTAAAAAGGCCGGAGTGGAAGCATTTTTGTCCTTGTCATTTTAATCTGGGGTTGGATAGCATGTCTCAATCAAGACGATGGAGGCAGAATGAGCAGGCAAACAATACAAACACCCACACTGAAGCGGATATTTCAGTGGGGTTTCTCATACCCGGTCTTAGGCCTGTAAATGAGTCGCTGGAGTCAGAGATTGACCTCCCTGCTGCTAGGATCCTTCATTAATTCATAGAGCAGTGGACCCGGGTGCTTTCAGTGCACCAGGTGTGGCCTTGAACGATGCCTGTTAAAAAAAGACCTCATTTCCATTCTGGGGACTTTAAGCACTTAGGCTTGTTATGCCCAGGAGGGCAGTATGGTGCGGTATGGAGTAGAGCAAGCAAATCAGTGTGTGAACCAAGGCACTATGACTCACACTGCTTAAAATTGAACAGGAGCATGGGTGCTATGGCCTCCCTCCCTCTGAGTTGCTTTGGTCTTTGTTACTGACTAGCAAGGTGACTGACTTTTAGCACTGCCTGGGTAACTGATTTGTTGGCTTCATCTGGCCAGTCCGGCATAAAGAGCACTCCCTCTCTGACCCCCCCCCCCCCCCCCCCCCCCCCCTGCCCTCACTAAAATGGTAGCATTAATATGCACCAGCAGTGTTGCCCCTATCCTCTTTAGCACCTAATCAGACTTTATTCAGATTTGCACAGCTGTAGTTCATGTATTATGCAGCATTAATTGCTACTTCAATAGTCATTAATAAAGAGTTGGCTGGCCTCTGAATAAGCGATGATGCAGGAGGATGATGAGGTGTGTGAGCGACAGAGGGCAGGAACATCGCCTGTCATCTCCTAAAATCCATGCCCTTCAAATGGTTATTTATTTCCTTATTGTGTGCCATATTATGATGTCAACGAGGACGACAGCGTCAAACGTAATTATAGCAGTGGCAGCTTTGGTGAGCTGACTTTCAGTTTGAAAAGTTTTTGAGGTTTGCAGGGGGCCCTGAGTGCCCTCTGTTGAAAATTCTATTGAAATATTTGTTTGCACGGCTCAGTGGCATTTAATCTCCTGTTGTTTATCAGTTTCCGCTTGATTTATTTCTTCACCTTCGCCTATTTATTGAATTTAATTACACCTCAAATCCCAATGCAAACCTGCTGCTGTTAAGGGCTGAGAGAGGTGGGGATGAAGGAGGAAAGGGGAGGAGGATGGGGAGCGATGTAAGGTATAAACCATGACTCAGACAAATGGCCTACACTTTCCAAAGACATACAGTATGTGCCCTCTTTCATTTAAGCAAGCTCACATGTAGACAAACACACACATAGACGCACACAAATTAGCTGCGGAGGTCAGTAAATCAACCCGAGAGCGGTCCAGTAAGACACACATCCTCTAAAATCCTGGCAAATGATCTGCAGTCTGTCTGCGGCCTCACTGACCACATAAAATATCGGCCAGTTAATTAGGTAGTAATTGCGCAATGTGCTCTCCTTTTTATGTGCCATGCATTGGGCCATAAAGAGGCCAGTGTGAGGATGGCAGGGAGAGCGGGACACCAAGGTGCGTGCTATAGCATCAGCCCATTTCAGGTCTACAATATGGCCAGAGGTCACATATATTTCTTTTTTGAAGGGGAGTGGTAGAGGCCCAACCCCCTGCTGTATGTCTCTGCAAGGACTAATGGAAGAGGCAGTCACCTTAACAGGCTGGGTGCCTTTCACTCTCACTGTTGTATCAATATGATATAATAAGTCATATGCTGTGTCTCAAATCAGATACTTCTGTTTGTACACTCACCTGCAGTACACTGTACACTATGTACTTGTGTAGAGCATGAATTTTGACAGGGTAGTGTCTCAGATCAAACATGGCTGTTGTGCACTTAACAGAAAAGATGGTCGACAGCTATTATTCTTCTGCTCAGTGATTTACAACGAGGCGGAGCATTATCGGCAGCTTTTGACAATGTTTGTCACTCGCCAAAATATTTGCTTGTTAAATCTACTTATTGCTGACTTGTGTTTTTCTGTATTTATTTATTTATTCATTATTGTAAATATAAATGTGCTTTAATGGCATCTTATTAATGTCTTTGGCTGATACTGGCGGCATTATCACCAGCTGATCTGCCAAATTTATAGCTGCCACATTTTACAAATATTTACAACTTGTCAAACATCTGTCCACAAATCTAATATTGAAATCAATTTAACACACATAAACAGCAAATACCACATATGCCCATAGACCTTACAGCTAATGCAATGCACATCTGACGTCACGATTAAATGTGCTTCTGTTAGCTAACCAACAAGCTAACTTTATATATATTTATACAATTCTATGGTGTCACTGAGTTTTGCCATACATCTTTCAAAATAGCAAGTACATAAGCACACAAGTGCATAAGTGTCAGATTTTAGATGCAGCAGTAGTTTAGTGTGTTACATTGACAGTGTCTCTTTCAAGGTTCCTCAGTTTGTTGGAACTCACATGTCAGTGGAGAACCTGAGATTTAGACTCGATTTTGAAACGTTAGATTTTTGGATCCTAGAAAGAAATGAAAAGACCCACAGAGATACCAGTGTAGGCACAGAGTTGAAGATTGAGGCATCATGTCGAGCAGGTCGTGTTCACCTCTAAACCTTCACTCTGCTTGACTTTGTGCTTGTAGAAGCACAAAACTTCCAGACAAGATTCTTTGTACATATTTGCTGAATACAGCAGAGAGCTGAGACGATACAACAGAGACTACGGAGCAGGCTGCTGGATTAATTGTGCTCTCTCTCCACCAGTGATTGAATGAGTGTGGACAAGGTCATCGGGTTCACATATTAGAGAAGGGGACATGCTTTATGCTTTTCATTGCAGGAATGTAAAAGGACTGTTTTGACGATGGTGACGACGACGACGATGATGTGTGTGTGGTTAAACTGAAGTTCATATGGTCAGAGCATGCACAATATATGTTCACATGACATCTAATTTTGTGTATTTATGTGTGAGTCTCCATGTGCTTATGCATCCTCAGGTTAGTTTGTGTGTGTGTGTGTGTGTGTGTGTGTGTGTGTGTGTGTGTGTGTGTGTGTGTGGGGCTCAGAGCCACAGGGCTATGTGTGTATGTATGTGAGTCAGTGCTGTGTGCTGCCGTGCTGCAGGGCCAGCAGCACACAGCAGCGAGACAGAGATGTGACAGTGATGGCTCCTTAGCCCCGGGCCACAGCTGGGAGGCCTGAGACACACCCACACAACTGACCTTCACTGTCACTACTGCAGCAAACACACACACACACACACACACACACACACACACACACACACACACACACACACTCACAACACGAGCCATGCACTCATATGGGTCCATGTACATGTAGCCGTAGCAGTTTGTATGTAGCTCAAGTACATGTGGTGGACACATGGGGACGCACGCACACACACACACACACACACACACACACACACACTCTGCTCGTTTTCCACCTACACTCTCCGCTTTTTCCTCCTCTGTTCTCCCCTCCTCTCAGTGAGTCAGAGCTTATCAGGCAGGGCACAATGATTCACCACCAGTGTGAGTAAGCTGCTTTCTGCATCCAGCTCTGTCTCTCAGACCAGCTCCATATACTCATACTTCATTATCATCCATACCCCCCCCCCAACCAACCGTTTCATCTCACACCCCCACATTCACTGTGGCTTTCTCCCCCCTCAATGGCATCCTTAGCCTCTGCTGCAGTCATCACACTTTCGACGAGACTTTTATTTATCTTTCATTGTTCCTCTTCTATTTTGCACTTTACAGCATGACACCTGCAGCAGTTGCTATTATCCAAGATGATGAGGAACAAGGTTTCTGACTCGAGGATGCTGTACTCAGGTCTCCACAAGGTTAAAATGACTCTCCTTGGCCTCCTGGCATCCCTATAAATATTTATGCCTGGGGTGGTGAGCCTACAGGTCGTCGCGTTGTGTGCTTGGTTCCTCTGTCAAATCAGTTGTCAGAGTGAAGCATGATGTGCATAAGTATGCATCAGGCAGATGGGGAAAATTATACATTCAACTTGGACAGCTACAGCCATGCACTTCTGAACCCACAGCCTTCAAGATTTAAAGTGTCACAGTAGACTTGGGTCCATTTCCGGTTTTGTCAGTCCAGTGTAAAAGCTTGAATAAGTTTGATGTTACGCAAGCTATGACACACTGAAGAGTAGTCTACATCAGCGACCTGTATTGACAGCGTCACAACCCTAAATCCAACTTGTATTACATTTGTTGCAATATGGCAATTTAATAAACAAAGTATTATGTTTTTGTGATTATAAATGGACTAACAGAGCCACTGGTGTCTGACAGGCTGTGCAGAAATTACTGCCAAGCTGAGCACCGGCAACATGAAGGAGTTCACATTTCAGGAAAGTTGGGAGGGAGGACAAGTGGCACGTTTGGCATCTAATTGTTTACTAGGAAGTAAACTGCACCAGCATGAAATGGATAAAAGAGGTGTCCTAACTGTCCCCGAGTGATGCGATCTGCTGTTTTTTCGGACGCCATATTTCTGTGTATTCCCATGTAACATCTGATTCATGATGTTGAAATGAGAAATTATCTACACAATACAGTCTTCAGTATGATGTAGAGCGCACAGCTGATATTTACATGGTTTGTTTGCATGGTGTAATAGAAGTGCATATTTAATGCATTCAATATGGGCAGAGAACTCAGATGTTACGTGATGCAATGTGTAAGTCGGGCACTCACTTGCTGTTGTGACACAGTGTCATTAAGTTCTACTCAGGAGAAACTGCTGAGTCAGCTGTGACACCTAGTGCTAAAATTTGGTAAACCAGTCCAGTCCGGTATTTGGCGGTTTAACTCTATATCACAGTTTCTGCCACTTCCTTTCTCATCTTTTATCATTGTTGTTATTAATGACATTCATATTGATACAGTGTGTATCCTCTCATTTGCACTGTGTGAACCAGCACAGCTGGAGCAGACACTAGTGGAAATAATTCACACTGTGAAACCTTAATATGATCTCAGGCCATGTAAAATTTATCATATCCCAATTTACACTAAAAACCAGTCATCACTCTTAATATTGCATTAAACCACATCTCACTCAATACTTCAGACTAAGCTGTTCATTCCATAATCCACCTCAAAATCCTGCTCTCACCCTTACACTGGCTGCATATAGGAGTTGTAGTACATGTTGCCAAAATGTTGTGCTAGCCCATCCTCCATAGCAGTGAATCCTTTGTTGCTGTACCATCAAATTCTGTTGTTATTGTGTTGTGGTAGTGTCACAGTATACTAAGAAGAATGCTAACAAGTGTTTTTTTTATGGTTAGTTAGTCTATTATGCACGGCAGGGAAATATCTTTGATGGTACACAGAAGACCAGAGGAGGATCGGCAGTAATAGGGCACAGGAGAGGAGAACAGGTTTTAATGGGGCAGAAAAGAGGAGATATGTTTATGTATCTTAACCACAACAGTGCCATCAGTGACTCCTGCACTTTCCTTGATCTACCGTAACAAAACTAAAGACACGTACATGGTTAACACGTTTCTCTTTGCCGTGTGTGCATACATTTGGGACATTGTGACAAAACATCTATTTTAATAAGCCATGCATTTTTAGTCCTCTGCTACTCCGTACATCTTGTTCTTTCTGAATAATAAGAATGGTGTGATATAATTGCGCTTTTTTCAGTGCGAATCATCGTGTATGCAGGGTATTCTTGAATCAAATGCTAATCTTGATTGCACTGACCTTCCCTGTTACATGTTATTGCTAATTATCTCAAGAGGATCCTTGAAACAGGTGAAACTGCAGTGAAAATACAAATTAATTACCTCACTTTAGTGGAGGATTTGTCTTGTTCTGTGGAAAATAAGCTGTGAAGGATTACTGGTAGACCTGAGATAAATACATTTGCAATGTAACCGTGTTTCAGCAAAAAGACAAATGAAGTATTGCAGGGCTGTAGAAATTACTTTTTCAGCTGAACACGTTTATATATTTAGGAAAAGGAGATTGTTCACACATGCTGTATTGTTTGTATGTGTAAACCCACGTTTGTGTGTGTGTTTATAGCTTTTTGTATCATAAGACACTTTCAGTTCAGTCAAGGGGACATACGGCCGTTGTACTGCTGAGCAAGGCAACTGTCAGCCACATTTAAGCGGCACGTTATGTACTGCATTAGCGTATACAATACATGCTGGTTGTGCTTGTCTTTCAATGTGTGTGTGTGTGTGTGTGTGTGTGTGTGTGTGTGTGTCACAGTACATGCAACTGTCAGCACACTACAGCACTGTATATCAGGTCAATGCAGCACCATTAGATCTTTCTATGACATCTGATTTACAGGAGCTGTCAGCAAGCCCTGTGGGGTTCTCTTCTCTTCCTGGAATAACCTACACCTCCTCTGCAAAAAAAAAGCATCGAAACAAAAGACTTAAGGCTAAAGATGCATTATGTGTGTGTGTGTGTTTGCATGGTGAGGCAGAGCTCGGGGCACAGAGTTCCTGCAACATGCATGATTTACACACTCACCAAGCCGAAGCTGAAGGAAGGAATTAGATAATTAGCTGCTGAAAATATCTCTGTGTGTGCAAGAGTAGTGTTTGTATATGTGCGTGTGTGTGTGTGTGTGTGTGTGTGCGGGGGGGGGGGGGGTTCACAGGATTTAAGATTGAGTGCTTGTGTACCATTTGCCCATCCTCACTCCAGTGGTTGCAGTGAGCTGAAAAGGTGAACCCTCTGCCTTACTCCAGTTCTGATTCTGCTGGATTAGGGGCATGCTGTGTTAGGCGTAAAGCTTCAGCCATTCACAGAGCACTGAGCAGTGAGGGTGGGGGTGAGCTTTTTGTTTGTGTATCCTTGCTGTAAGGATAATGATGTGATGAATGGAGAGAGGGAGAGAGTGGGAGAAAGAGAGAGAGAGATTTCAAGGCTAATGCCTGGGGGGATGTCAGACAAACCTGTGTATGTGTAATAACCACGGAGGTTAAAATGCTACACTGGCACTAGAGATGGCTGCCAAATATTTTGACATCCACTCTACCTCCTCCGCACAGCTGCTGCTGAGGTTGAGGAAGAGAGGGATGATTTACAGCAGAGAGAGAGAAATTGATTAATGTGAGTGAGAGGAGGGAGAGACTAGAATGTGAAAGAGTGTGGGCAACAGAGGTGTTGATGTACAGTCAGTAAGAGAGATAGGGAGAGAAAGAAAGAGAAAGCTGCCTGTTTGCCTGCCTGCAATGCCCGCCTGTCTGTCTCCCTTGATTTCTTTCTCCCAGCGCTCCGTGCCTGAGGATGCGTCCATAGTGCTATTTGTTTCAAGGTTGTTCTAAATGTGACTGATGTGTACAGCCAACGTGCTGTTTGCTTTGCTTTCCTTCACTACAGCTGCATGCAAAAAGACTGTCATACCATATTAAATGTGGCAGGAAAACACACAGCACAAATGATGCAGACGGACTTTTCAAACAGGGTAAGCCCAACCTGATACAAGGGTGACTGTTTAATGGCGTATTCAGAAATTTCTTCATCCTTGTAAGCTGTTGAACGCTGCTACAAAACTCAGTTATGGGCTGCGAGATAGGTCACTTGATGCACAGTGTTTATTACCAATTGAAATGGGAGGGGAAATTACTTTGCAGCAGATAGGACGCTTTGTTTGTGTGTGTATGCATGTGTGCCTCTCTCTGTGTGCGATGCCTCCATAACCCCCCAGGGGCTGTATATATAGATTGTGTGTCTCTCATCTTCTTTTTATTCCGGTGTGTATGGATAAATAACTCTTGTTCCCTTTAGATTAGCCGTGACCTTTTCACCTCCTCTATATGCACCTAGCAGGCCCTTACAACCCTTATCCCATGATTGCATTGTGAATCCTTCACAGTAACAAATGTCAACTTCATTGATTGGCCATCTTCGCCCAAAATAACAGACATCTAAAATGAGGGGGGCCGGCGTGCAGCGGCCGCGGGGTCCCCGGGCTGTGCTGAAAACCTATGTCGTGAGAGATTGCAGAGAAAATAGAAAACCTTACTCATTAACTTCAAGTCCACAGCCCCAAGATTTCATGGATTAATCAATGCTAACCTACTTTATCAAAGACACTTATCTTCCACATACAGAAATCTATGCATGTCCCTGGCCAAGAGGTCGATAGCAGGAAATATTTCACATTGCCCACCCTTTTTCCATTACTAATTCCCCTTCTCTCTCCTTCTCTCTCTCTCCGTCTTCCTCAGTCACTGCATCTGTGTCTCTTCTTTTGCCTAAATGTCCTTGGGATTGGAGTGTGCGTGGAGAAGGGAGACCCATATCAGATAACTTATTGGTTCATTTTGCCCATCTCTTTCCAATAATGTGTAACATTACCAGTGTTATTAGATAGGAGATTAATGGTGCTTGGCCCTGCTCCTCCTCTTCAGGATGGGACATAGAGGAGAAAAGATAAAGGAGAGGGAGAGGGCGGGAGGGAGGTGAACAAAGAGGGAGAATGAAAATGAGTGAATCCTCTTTGACTCTGGAGGCCTTAATGTCTGACTTAGCCCTGTAGTTAGAGGGTCATTTCGTGGAGCTGACTGACAGACAGCAGGGCCCTGAACTTCTCTATCTGTTCCCCCTTTACCCCTCCATCCCTCCTTCCCTTCCCTCCCTCTCTATCTCTCCATCTTCCTGAGTACCACTGTTCAGCAGCCTTTGATCCTCCTGCTTCACATCAATCAATGCAGACAGCAGAGAAGAGAAAGAGCGAGTAGAAGGATGACTCGTCTTCCAAATGCTTCAGGTGCTGTCTCTGCCATGTCAGGCAGAGGTCTGATGCTCTGTTTATTTATGCACTTATTTATGTATTTATTAGGCAGCGCTGCTCCCCTTCTGTGCTCCCGTTTTCCCCTCCGCTCCCTCTGAGGCCCAAATAGGCAGACGGCAGGGGGCTGTCAAGTTATTTGATTTTACCAGGGTCATATGGCCGTAAACAGTGCTGATGTTAACAACCAAACTGAATAGGGATGCCTCCTTATCTCTACTGCCTTTTAAATCTGAGTGGATTTTCTGTCTCCCTCTGTATTTCAGTTCGCTTTATATTTTCTCACTTTATCCCTTTCTTCTCTACTTTCTCCCCTCATTTCCCCCAACTCCCCTCACTGCTCCCTCTCTCTGTTGTATGGAGTAATAACTTGCTCATTATTGGATGTAAGAAATATCTACTAAGAGATTATGCCAGATATAAAAAGCTCACAGGTGATGGGAGTCAGAACCTCTCTGCATCCCTAATGAGGCCTGGGGATTGCAATGCACACTCCAAAGAGAGCGAGCATCCTCCACTAGCCCTGCACTGAGGCCTAACTCAGCTTAGGGAGAGGCAGCTCAGCCCAGCTCAGCTCAACTCGGCCCGGCTCAGTTCAGCTCTGCTTGGCCTTGGCTTGTGTAATTAATGTATTTGCTGCAAGCTCATCTGCTGTTGGTCTGTCAGTCATTAGGGCTCCGGAGTTTTGTTGCAGCGTTGCCGTGTTGCTGTTTGCCCCCTGCACCTCTGGCCTCCCCTCATCTGCTCACCTCTGCTGCTTAGTTGTGGGGAATGAGCTACTTACCTCTCTGGAGCTCTGTCAACTGCACGCAGTACATTTCTCCTCTCATTTTTAGTCCGCAATAACGCCTGCCAAGAACTGAGAAAAGACTGCCAATTATATCCAAATACATTGCTCGCGCTCTCTGTTCCAGGCTTTGGGTTCAAAATGTAACTTATTATTGTTTCAGGTTTATTAGGCTATGGTCTTGCTTTATTTGCTACTCTCCTGTTAGTCTCCTGTCAATATTTGCTGAAGTTGTGTGGCCAAATTTTTATTGTATCAAGCATTTAATGGGATTCTGTGCATGTGGATGGCTGTTGTAGTATATACAGTGTATGTGTATATGGATGCTTGTAAGGCTATGCATCCAAAAGAAACAACTCCTGGGGGTCATTTTGTTCTGTAGCATAACAGGAATTGTAATTAGTTCCTCTTTAAAACTTTTGATGTGATGGATACCTCTATCCATCACATCAAAAGTTTTTGGCAAGTGACAATCTATTAGAGACACTCTTAAAATTAAAGCAACAAAATAAAAGAAAAAAAGCATTAAGGTAAATAAGCGGGAAACAAGTGAAAGCAGTGAATTGCTCAGCCAGTGTGCTGCTTGTATGAGAAAGTGGGAGCAGGTGAGGAGACAAGGAACATCTTTGCCCACCACAGGAACAGCGAAGGGCAAATGTTTGAATCATTTAAAACTCCAGAGACGGGGATCTGTTACAGTGGCCAATGGCAACAGGGTCTGTCTGTTGGAGCGCATGGCACGCCTTGGGCCATCACTCCTCCTCTCTGTCTCTCCATGTCTCAACCTCTCCATTGCTTACACTTAATTGCTACGGAAGAGGGAGAAGACAGGTAGCAGTGAGGAAGTGTTGAGGTCCACAGGAGGAAAAGTAGTGAATAGTAAGAGAGAAAGAAAATCAAAAAGAGTTGGAGAGAAAAGGGCTGACGAGATAAAGTGAAATAGTGAGGCGGAGTTTGAGATTATTGGCTGGCCTACAGTGAAATATGTTTTAAATACACACACATACACACACAGATATACACACTCAACTACACAGAGTGAGAATTTTCTTTTTTTAGGCATCTAGCAGCCTTTATTTGGTGTTTGTTACCCTCTTTGACCTGTGGGGACTATTAAATGTCACTCCCCTTTAAGTGAAGAAGAAAGACAACTTCACCTAACTTCGGAGCACTGTTAAAGGTCAGACATCGCTGTGGTGACAACCACCGCTATCAACACACACACTCTGCAGAAAAAACAAACTTGCAGGTACAGACTAACTAACATTTGGCTCTCCCTCCTCTACAGTCCATCTCTTGTTTTGTCTTTTTGTACATTTCTTCTGTTTCTGCTAATGTGAGATTGGCCAAAGGTTTGCCGATGGGTGGGTGTGTTTTTTCTTAAAGGTGCCACTTGGGATATCAGATATCGATTGTGATGTTTTTATTAAAGGAGCGTGTTTTGTAAAAGAGAAGCAGCTCTGGAACAAGAGGCACTTGCAGGACACACCGTCACATCCACTCTTGCTCCCAAGCTGATGAGAATTAATGCACTGTCTAATATTCAATGAGTGTGTGTGCCTTTGTGTGTGTGCCAATAGATATGTGTTTTATGTGTGGGTACTGTGTGTGTACAGTATGTGTTTCCTATATTTGTGCGTGTGTGTGTGTGTGGGGGAGATCACCTACTTTTCAGTCACAGCACGTCAATTTATTAGAATTTGTTTGCCTGGCCCTGAAGTCTTCATTAGGCAGTCGCGAAGCACACAGAGACGGGGCTGCAAGGTCGCCATCCGGCAGGCCAAATGAAGATGCGGCCCTCAATTTAGCAACTCTTTGGGGAACATCGCACACACGTATCCACACACCATTACATGCATGCACATATAGACTCATATTGTGCTGCTTTCCACGTAATTCTTCTTGCAGTCTCTATTAGAGATGAAAGGGTAAGAACATTTTCTATTATAGAGACCAGAATTATCACAGTTATCAGTACTATCAGAGTACTGAATATAAAATGGTATAAAATGTGCTTAAAAAGTACTAATGGCTGTCATATTCTGGTTAGTTGGGCGCTTGGTTGATCGATATGCTCTTGTCTGCCCAAATTCTCGTTAGTGGGACTGTTGCTGGTATTATTTTAGTCAGGCTGTGTGCCCACCAAAGCATTTCAAAAACAGCAGCTGTATTGTTCAGCGCTTTAAGATGTCCTGTGTGATGGTTGATCTTTGTGGTATTTGTCCCACCCCTTCTCTACTGTGACTGGACAGGTGGTGGTATTGACAAGCCATGTTTCAACTCTTATTTTTAATTGGTAAACAGAAAATGTCAAATATTCACAGAAGACATTCAGTGTCGCATTTATCATATGGAAGCCCTTGTTGGAGCGGCAGGACAGCTATTGTTAGCTTCTGGGCTAAAAATATAAGTCTCTCTATCGCATGCAGCGTTATAGAGATAGTTAATGTTAATAACGTTATGATGTATATGATATTGTCAACCCCTAAGTGAACTTCTATGTCAGATTTTTCTCATCAGTCCTGTTCAAGGCTTGTTGATGAGACAGACTTGTGCATACAGTTCAGCTGAATGCTCCCAGCAATACAGGGTGCAGTTTATTTTCAGATAATATTATAGTGGGTATCACATTTAATTTTCACTTGAGACATTCCACTTGAGTCAACTTTTTGTTAATATCAAGCTCTGTTACAGTAAAAAAAAAAAAAAAAAAAAAAAAAAAAGCCAGGGTAGTGGAGTCGACCAAGATTTACTTTGGTTGATTACAGCCCTAGTTTCATCTCTACTCTCCCACTGCTCTTAGTGTCCTTGTATAACAGAGTAGCTCTGAAACAGCAATCAAGCATACAACTAGCTGAAAATACTAAGTGACACTAAAATCTTTTGTCATCTGTATTTTCACATGATGAAGAATGAGTTTTCCAGTTGATCTGCCTGTCACTGAATGCTGCACCAGTGGCAAAATGATGCTTTAATTTGGTGAAAATGAACCTGATTTCATATTCATCCGTGCTCATCATTATAACTATTCATGCTAAGGATATCATTGCCGAGTGTATTTGATCACTTCACTACAAACAGTCCTCCCAGACGGCTTTGTTGTATCTTCCTTTGCCCATTAAGCTGTTCATTAAAGAACGGCCTTGTCTGGGCCTACAGGGTGTGTGTTGTGTGTGTGTGTGTGTGTGTGTGTGTGTGTGTGTGTGTGTGCGTGTGCGTGCAGGTGCATTAATGTGAGTACAGTTTGTGTGTATAAGTGGAATGTGTATGTACATTTGTGTGTGTGTATATGTGTGTGTAAGGCTTTGTGTAGATACATGAGGGAGTGTGTGCATGTACTGTATGTTTGCATACTCGCCCCATTATCCACGCTTTGTGGCACTGTGAGTGGGGATGCAGATTTGTTTCTGTCAAGGTTAATAAATGAAGAAATCAAGGTGAGTGTGTCTCAATCCAGACACAAAGACACCGGGAGGGGGGATCAGACACCCAGCTGGTACCCCTGAAATTTTAATTAGGCCCTCTCTTTATTTCCCCTCCACAGCCAGACATTGTGGTTGAGTGTTCAGACAATCAGTGGAACTATTTTCTCCCTCAATATTACCTAAGCCAGTGATGGGATACTGGGGAGCTGTGGGTTTGAGTTTAAAGGCAGCTCCACACCACACACACACTCGCACATACTGACACACCTTATTTCCTCCCATCTCCCACTCACTCAGTCCCTATCCTCTTTGAAGCACTCATGGTTTATTGTGTTAATAGTTCCACTGTGTAGTATCATTGTGGTTTACGTGGAGCGTGCAGAGTACACAACTGTGTACTGTATTCAGTTGAATGGAAACATGCACGGGCAGGGCGTGCTGGGCGATATGCAGAACACCAAATATCACCAATTTTTTGACCAAATATCTCTGTATTGATATTGTGGTGATATAATAGGGTTGACTATTGGTGCTTTCACATAACATTTAAACGAGAGTTTTTTAAATAAACATCTCAAAATAACCCGTGATTCATTCGAATAAATTCGAACCAAAGTCGCGGCTAATAAGCGGACCTGGCAACCCTGCTTCCACTGCCTCAGTTGGGTGGTAAGCTAGCAGGTGAGCCCGCAGGTTTGTTGTCGCCAAAGAGTGAGACAGCTGCCTTTAACAAAGTCGACAAACAGCCTTATCTTTGTGTGCGACTTTGCCATTTACAGTATAGAACCCAAAATACTTCCACACGCTGCTTCTCAGATGCTTTTGTGTCGTGATTGTCTGCTCAGGATGGCTTTGCTTGCTATTGTCCACCATTTTCGTAGCAAAACAACGCATTAATATTGGCTTCGTTTAGTGATAGGTCAGTAGGGCATGCAATAGGTCAACATGATAGTGAATTCTTAAAGCGCCCTCTGTTGGATTACAAGGCAAACTACATGAAATTGTCTGATGCAGCTATAGAAACTGCAGCCGACATTGCGAAAAGGTAATTACAGCTCAAACATGAACTTTTCACCCCATGTCCAAACATCTAGCGGTGCAGAACTGAAACTTTATAAGTGTGCCATGTGTAAAGGAGAACTATGGTGCATGACACAAAAACTCAAATGGCCCTATCTAGCACTATTGATTAATTTGTCCATTCTGGGCTACTGTAGGACAACATGGCCGACTCCCTGGAAGAGGACCTGCTCCGTATGTAGATAAAAACAGCTCATTCTAACATAACAAAAACACAATGATTCTTATTTTGAGGTGATTATACATTAATGAAAACTTAGTTAGAAGTATTATATACAATCTCTGCTGATAGATGCCCCCTACACCTCACACACTGGACCTTTAATGTCACTTTGTGTGATAGGAGTACTCAGACTAAGAAGGTCAGTTTATTGGGGAGTGCATACTTTCTTTGGGACCATTTCTTGAGAATTAAACTTTAATGTAATTAAGCTGTTCTTTGCTTTTGGACGTCTCGGATGCCCTTCAAGCACAGTCGACCCGTCCAGTTTAATTTAAGAACAACTGCTGTACCACACCACAGCTCGGTCATTAGCATGTAAGCACACAACTGCATGCACATGTTTATTGGTTTAAGTTATAATTAATAATTGTACCATGGAGCATGGCAGTGTGTGTTTTGCTCATATGAAAACGGCCACATTTTAGATGCAAACAGCTTGTTTAGATGTGTGTGTGTGTGTGTGTGTGTGTGTGTCCAAACAAATCAAATTTATTAGCCACTGTTCCAGTGTGATGTGATTTTATTGCCTTGGCAGTTGGGAAGGAATTGGAGAGCAGAGTGAATATAATAGAGAGGAAACTATGAGAATGGTAATGTAGTGCAGTGTGTGTGGCATTTGTGTGTGTGTGTGTGTGTGTGTGTGTGTGTGTGTGTGTCTGTCCATAACACTCTTGGAGGTGTTTTCACTAGCTGCAGAATGGTACTTTATGTGTTGGCTCACTACTGTGCGAAAAATGGTACATCCTCCTAATAGTAACCCCAGAAACTCTTTTAGTCCTTATCGATGACTTCCCACACACATGCACAGGCTTACACCCGAGATCTGGCACAGGCTGATAAAGTTTTTGAAAGTTGTCTTTGAATCATGTTCTATGGGATTATCATCACACTTTGAACAGATCTCGGGCCAGGCTGTGGGGCACGTTCAGATCTCTCGCTCAAAAAGGAAGAAGGAGAGGAAGGAACAAGTTTATTAAAAGGTATTTCATTTTCACAACAGAGATGCAAGACTCTCCTCTGTATCTCTGCCATACTGCGTATACGTATACAGCAGATGGAACTATTTCATCACATTAATTATTTACCCAACGTTAATCCAAAACAGCTCAGTCCAGAGAACCAAATTAGATCTTCCCACATATTTCAGCTTTCAAGACTAGACATAGATAAAAGACGCACTCTACATGAAAGATAACTTAAAGATTTTGATAATGAAATCGATGCATCATCAAAGGCGTCTCTTTCATGAATTAGTTATGACAAATAAACATGACTCGCACACTATGCAAAATATAAAAGCAGTGCAGCACTATATATATATAAAAGCTCACTTTAACGTGTCCAGGACTGTCAATTAGAGAGCGAAGAAGTAATTCTCAAGGTTTTTGGGCGGTCACTATGTGTGATGAGATGCTCTTACAGGAAACTTGGCGCCTGTTTTTGCATATAGGCAAAAAGAGCAGTAGTGTCAGCCCCATCTGTCACTGCCAGATGAGAAGAGTAAAAGTTATACTGCATTGCATCATAGTATAGAAATTACTGTTGGTAGATAAATGAATATGTCTGTATTTGGAAATAGATTTCTCTTCTGAGTATCAGTGCAAAGGAGTTAGAATCCTTTGTGCTCTTATTCTGAGGGACTGACACCAAAACCTGCAGATACCCATTGATGTTTTTGAAAGCTGAAAACTTTCCTCCCATTAAACATCATTGTAGCTGCACTGAAGAGAATCTCAGAATGATGTTACACTGTCAGCATTTGGCCAATTATCCTTAAGAATAAAGGCCAAAACACACCGGCGCCGTACAACGCGTGTCATAACAGCCGCCTCTCTATTTACAAACCCACACCCACACACAAAGCGTGTCAACGTGCTGCACCGCTGCACTTTAAGCTATTGTCCTATTTTTCCAGCGTCGCCGCCCTTGAAAAAGCAGTTGGCAACCAGTACCGCCACCTAACGGACTGGAGTGTGCAATAGAAATCCGGTTGACACCCCGCAGCGCGACACTTTTTGTGTGTGTTGGGGGCGGCACTTGACTCGCGTCAATGACGGCGCCGGTGTGTTTTGGCCTTAAGAGGGACCACCGAACAATGAATTAGAGAAGAATGGGCTCTTGAATTTCAAGATGACGTCCTGAGAGAAACATGATCAAAACCTTCACCTGCTCATCTGATTCACAGTAGTGTTAACTTTGTCCAAATATTTTAGCTGCTACAACTTGACTTTGACCTCATTGCTAACCTTGTTTATTTGTTAACCTTTTAATATGAGGATCAGGTGTGAGTTGCTTGTCCTCTTTGTGGTATTATCACATAATCCAATTTGTAGTAGAGGAGATTGCATTGAAATGGGCTCAGGTGTAGATAATACACTGCCAGTAGCTGTTAATAGCATTGTTAATTTCATAGTGTGGATTACTCCTTTAACTTAAAGGGGAAAAAAAGATTTGTGATTTACCTGCCAAGTGTTTTCAGCTGCTCTCTGTATATTAATCTCATTAGGAGAGTTCTGTAGGAAGTGGGCAAGGCACACTCCATTATTTATGGAAGTGTAATTATCTATGGTGTCACAAGCAGGCAGGAATTTACAGGACCCCGGTTCTGCATCAGCACAATGGCTAGCTAGGTAATGAAGCGAACACACCTCCAGGCCCTACAATACACTATCTGATCTGCTCCACTGTTTTCACTGTTGCTCTTTGCTGCACTGTTCCGTGGTGTATCTCAGGAAAGGCATGGCAGCCTCAAATAACTGGCTCAATAGTATTTAATTATAATAATGTGCATAATATGAATTGAATATGTTCAAAACGCTGATTAGAAGTAAAAGATAATACATGTACTAATTATATTTTTTCAAGATACAGGCTCTCTTAGAGCGACCAAATGATTATTTGTTTAATCAGTCAGCTGATTGACAGAAAATAAATCACCAACGGCTTTGATTCACTGGTTCCTCAAACACGAGGATGTGCCTCATTTCTCTGTATTGTAACTAGAATATGTTTGAGGTTTTGGATTATGTCACCTTGGACTCTGGTAAATGACATTATAAAGAAAAGTTTGCAGATATGATATGGCATAAATGGTGTTTTTTCACTCATTTAAAGGTGGCATTACAGCAAAGTGATGTAATGTACCAAATTACTGGACTTTTCTATTTGTTTTAAAGCTTGCTTTAATCCACATAGTCGTTATATCCACATTTTTGATGATAATTGATCAATAATATTAATATTTTCTGAAGAAAAAAAAAGCATCCTCCCAACCTTGTCGCAGCAGAGAGGGTATTTGGTCAGAAATATCGTTATGCTCAATTTTATCTCTAGGTCCTAACATTGATGATTTAAAGATATCAATATATATATCATGTATCGAGATAAAGTTTAAAAATTTCAGGACATATCGCCCAGCCCTACAGCAGATGTTGGAAAAGTTAATTTTCCATGATTGGTCGGCCATTTTTATGCCATAACAACTTAAAAAGTATTCAGTCTTTCACTTAAAAACGGTAAAAAATAAAAATAAAAATAAAGACGGTAAGGTTGCCAAAAGTGTGGATATTTCGATAGTCTTTTGATACCTCATGTCCAAAATGAAATGATCTCCATTACTTATACATTCAAAAGTACTGAAAGTGCCAAACAATAAAAAATACATCTACAATCAGTTTTTTTTAACCCACGCTTTAATTACTATTAACATTATTACAGATGTATTAGTAGGTGTTCATTGACTTCTTCTGTACCACCACTGTGTGCAGGTTGATGATATAAAAAAAGGAACAAAAACACATTTTCTTGTGTGCCTTGTGCCTGTGCTGAAGTGTCGAAAGAGATATCAAGTGTCTTTTTTAATACTAGCAGTGTATTGAAATTTAAAATTCTGGTATCAGGACATTACCACACAGTAAAAAGAACTTCAGACCACTTCAGCAGCCTGTGATCAAATGGGTTTGAGCATGTGCTTGTTCCTGACAAGTTTTCTTCATTACACAAAACAGTTGTCAACTGCACTATTACTGCTGGATATACAGATATATACAAGGAGTCACTTCGGATGTGCTCTCACTGCTTCTTGGAATGGACTGGCTGTGAAAAAGTTAAAAGTTATTTCATTAACATTGAGAGAGATGAACAGTTGTGAGGTATTCTTAGCATATGACTGTTGTGATATTGTAGTGTACGGAGAGGCAGGCACTGAAAAAGACAAAGACAGACTGAGAGGGAGAGAAGAGGCAACACGGAGCTGAAGGAAGGCAGAAGAAGAGACACGAGTCAGCCAGGCTGGTTGGCTTTCTCTCTCAGGCCCAGCATTTCAGTGTGTGTACAGACTTAGCAGCAGCTTCCACAGCAGCTGCTGCAGCAACGATGGGGTCATTTACATATAAATGAAAGTTGCCGATCACACGCTGCTGACCCCATTTATTTCAGCGGACAGACAGACAGGCAGGCAAGGCAAGCGCCAGCGAGTTGCCGAATTACTCCAAATTACCGCATTTCCATCTCCACATCAGGCCTGTCAGGCCTGCAACCATCGTCCCAGCAGTTTTTTCTCTTCCCCTCCTCCTTCACGCACCCACCACCAGGTCTGGAGTGACTCTAATTGGCAGTGGTGAATTTAAAGGACCTGTCAGTGGCTGAGGCTGTCACCACCCAGGACAGCACAGCAAAGAAACAACATAGCCAGCTTATCACAGCGCAGCACAGCATTGCACAGCATAGCACAGAAACAACACAGTCAGGTTAGCATAGCACACAAACAGCATAGTAAAGTTTGCACATCACAGTGCGGGAATAACACGGCTCAGCACAGCAGAGTATAGGCAACAACCCAGCCCATCAGCAGGCACAAATTTATGGTGGATGCAGAATTCTGGGCCAAACTCATGTTCATCTTTCACCACGTGCTCTTCATCATCAAGTTTCTTTTTGTTTTGATTATTTTCTACTCTATCTCTTATTTAAACCTCCAGTTTCTGATCTTACTTCCATCCTCACGTCCTCAAACACTCATCCTCCTCGTCTCACTCCATCATGTCCTCTTCTCATGCTGCATTCTCACGCTATTGGTTTGCGTGAGCATCTGGATTCGAATCCTAAGCCATATGCCCTGCTAACATCTTCATATCACTCTTTCTGGAGACATGCAATCACTAACGTGTTCATGCACACGCGCTCACTCACTCACACACACACACACACACACACACACACACACACACACACACACACACACACACACACACACACACACTATAGCCCTAAGTACCACAGTACTTTAGGTCTCAAGGTTTTACAAGACAGATTAATGCTACAGGCCAGCATGATCTTAATGTGACAGCTGTGTCCTTTTCCAGGCAGCAACACACACACCCACCCACCCACACACACAAACAGACACACACGCACACACAGGGTATCTCCACACAAAAGACTGTATTCTTTTCTTCTATTCTAAGAAAGAGAGCAGTGAACCCTCATAGAGAAAGGCAGCAGAGCTGGTGCTTGTGGCAGCTTTATTTAGCTGGTAAAGCAGCCTCTCTTCCTACTTATTTGTCTCTTTCCTGTCTCATTCTTGGTTAGCCAAGCACGCACCCTTATTAGTTCATTAAAAGGAGTCTGCCGCTACTGCCTGACTTTGGTATAAGCAAGGGAAAGAGGGAAAGAAAAAGGAGGAAAAGAAAAGGGGAGAGAGTCAAAACACCACTCTCTAATTACTCAAGATTGATGCATCCAGTGAACATCCTGGTAATCAGTGTTGTTTTTATTTGTTTAATGGTAGGACAGGGATCGCAGGCAGGCTGACCCTCTGTGATCATTAACAGAATTAATGCAGGCAGAGGCACACGCATCTCCACTCTGCTCGCCTAGTCTGGAAGCGTCAGAGTGTTGGTTTGTGAACGTGTGTGATTGTGTGTGTGCATGTTAGTTTACATTTGAATTTGTTTACATCATCGAGGACTGAAATTAACCAACCATCCATAGACATCTGGATTCACTTAAAAGGATGGATATCGTTCTGTGATCACTTCAGTGTTGAGCTTATGCACTTGCTGTCATCACCATACACCATATTTAGTTTTGCCAAGATCATACGTACATGATTTGATTGCGATGCTACGTATCTTTGTGCTTGTTAGTGGCACAAAAGTATTTCCATTCTACAAAACTGACAGCCACACAGTTAAATGTGCACATGCCTATATGCCATCATTCCAAGTGTAATTCTGATTTGTGGTGTTTGGATGTGGTTCTGTCGGAGAGGGGAAAGTGCGTACAAGAGGCCGACCAGTACATTGGCAGACATATGTTATTAGATGATGTAAGGTTATGACAGATGTATCAGCATAGCGTATGTGTTGGCAGATATGCAAAAGGCAATTGCAGAGCAGTAAACAGCAGGAATAAATGCTTTATTGGCAGTATTTTTTATTTTTATATTTCCTCATTTCAAGTTCAATATACGTTTATGTGTTTTAATTAAGCGTTTATATCTTTGTGTCAATGAACGGAATTTTGAGACCAATAACAAAATCAATATTTGAGGGTTTTAAAAATCTGGTAACAATATCTGAGTCCATATTCATTTTTTTTTTTTACATTAAGAAACACTGGCAGGGATTCCATTCATTAGTCTTTTTAGAGAATTTTGACTGAGTTGCAGAATAATCCTAATGATTATTACTGTATCGTGAATCACTCTGATAGAGGTTTAGTCATGATTTGGTGCAAGTTTGGTACAGCAGAAGGAAAAAACAAA
Organism: Epinephelus awoara; assembly: GCA_035609425.1. Taxonomy (NCBI): domain Eukaryota; kingdom Metazoa; phylum Chordata; class Actinopteri; order Perciformes; family Serranidae; genus Epinephelus; species Epinephelus awoara. The sequence goes on from CM069303.1 coordinate 30,487,927, forward strand.
TGCATAGGGATATGTTTGTTGTCATTTATCTTGAAAAGACTGTAGTGCAGGTGTCAAAGAGAGACAAAATCCTCTTGCTGGGGACTGAGGCAACATTGTGCCCACTGGCCACTTTGGTAAACTGTTTTCATTATATAAAGAAGGAACTTTTAAACCACTTCTGTATTACACTTTACACTCACAGAACAAATCCTTTTCCAAAAGGCAACAGGTCACAACAGGCTATAAAACTAAACAGCATTGCTTATGCTATGAAACTGAAAATATAAGATAAATAGAATAATAAAAAGTAAAACTTGTGCATTAGGCAAAGTGTTACAATTAGTTCCACCTCGCATCGGCATTTACACTGGCTATATGCCAGTGTAAATGCCGATTGCTTCAGTAATTGTTTTGTCCTGCTTTTGCATCTAAAGGCAGCTTGAAGGGATAAGGAGTTACTGGTTTTGGTTTGTGTTTTCTTCGTCCCGGTGATCAGAACATGGTGATGCCATCAAATGTGCATTAGCATGTTGGATGTGTTTCCATTCGCCCTGCAAAGGCCTGCGCACTGTCTTCATCTTATACACAGCTCTCTTTCTATATTTCTGTTGTACCCAAAGTGTGGTCTTACACATAGACTGCATAAAATAATGGGTAAAACCCATTGGTTTGTGGACTCATGTTTTGAGGCCTCGAGTTTGGCATTTTGGCAGTCGCTATCTTGGTTTTGTTGGAATCAGAAATGACCATATTTGGATAAGAGGTAGAGCTGTAGATGAATAAGGCTTGGATCTGACTGTAGCGATGCCTTGCAGACAACCTGTCACTTAAGCGGCCCTGCTCCTAACCATGCGTAAGTTTAAGCCTTCATAAAATGTAAACAGGTGAGTTATATAAAAATTAACCTCCCATACACTTGTCATGAATGTAGAAATTAGCTATGGTAAACAAAATTGTCTTTTTACCACGCCATAAACATGTGTATTTCTACTATATAGTCTGGGATTTTAACACTGGGGTCTACAGGGATTGACTAACCTTTGGAGTCAGCCTCAAGTGGCCGTTCAAGGAACTGCAGTTTTTGGCACTTTTGCATCGGCTTCATTTTTCTGCCCCAGAGGCTGCCACTTGTTCTCATAGCTCCAGTGTTTCATTTGCGCTCACCATGGAGTGGCCGCCATTCAGCTTGTTGTGCTAATCTCAGAACCTGTTCCTAGTGGCATACAGCTAAAAGTTTCTGGGTGGAACTCATGCTTGTGGTCTTTGGTTCTGCATTATATGCAGTAGTCTACATAACTTGTATTTTGTGTTTCCGCCTGCACCAAACTGTGACCCCTGTCTTAGCTACGCCTGTGTGCATCTGCTGAAATTTCTCTCCCGTCCATCTGTTGTCCTGAAGGGGAGTGACAGTGCACATTCATTCCTGTCGTACGAGGATACTGTAAGGGGCATATGGGTTTGGGTGAAGTCATGGAAAAATGGAGGGCAGAGTTTAATGAAGTCAGCCACTCGAAAAGATGGTACTCTAATTTCATGGTAATTAATTAACGTACAGTAGCTGTTTGCTGGGGATCTCCAAGTTGCCCCCAGGGGCTGACATGCTATGTAACTGGCAAATGTCATGACTCCCACTGACAGGAGGAAGGAGGGTAGGCCTTGATGGGTCAATGGGTAATTAAAGTTGGTAGAAAAAAAGGACTGAGTATTAACTGTTGACACAGTTTGTATTACATGCCCCAGAGTTGGCTATTGTACAAATTAGGAATGCCTGTTACTCTGTGGGCCAGCACCCAAAATGGATCTCCACATGACACCAGATGTGAGATTGAGCTTCAGCCCTGAGTGCAAAGTTTCTGAAACTTGTGTCTCAACCTGCAAAACTTCAGTGTGGGTGTTGAAGAGAAAATCCAGCAAGAATTGAGAGCAGAAAAGGCTCTAAAGTCCTATACTATATGTGCCGGGTATGTGTGACACACACAGTAGAGCACCGAGAGAGTAAAAGTGGGAGTAAAATATGCAAAGGTCTAAATCCTCTCTTCATCTTCATCAGGAGCTCTTAAGACTCTCTGAGACATGTTTCCTCTGGTGACCAAGATTTCTCCTGCACTCATTGCTCACTCATACATCTGTGTGTGTATTTGCGTGTGTATAGGTGTTTATAGTGGCTTAACAGTCTCTGCAGCCCGTCTTCAAGTGGAACATATGAAATGATTTGTGCTATGACTCATGGTTTCACTGCTCCACACTGCGGCGGGATGTCTGGGATGTTAATGAAGGCCTAAAATTGCCACTGTATCTTTGAACTGAAAGGGAGGAGAAGAGAGTTTAAAAAATGCAAAAGGAGAGGAGGCAAGATTTAGTTTAAGAGGACTGCAAGGGACCAGAGAGTTTGAGCGGAGGGTAAAGAAGTTAAAGAAAGTTGCATAGACTTTTTGTTGCTTTACATTTTACACAACATCATATGGCTCTGACTTTGGAAATCAAATGTGCTGAATATCCTGCACATTAACACACCATATTTTGGGACATCCTTACAAATAACATTTTTCCTCTCTCTTGCTGCCACTCTTTTAGTATCTTTTGTATGTATCCCACACACACGTGCACACACACACATACACACACATGGCAGAGTAATGTGAAACATGGAGACCTTGAAGGCATTTTAAACCATGGCTGTCCTACTGTCCTACCTCAGGCTAACCTCCAGCAGCCCCGGCGATGTAGTGTCAGCAATGACATTGGGATTCTATTAGCAGGTTGTGCGAGGTGCTGGCCCCCTGCCCTGTGGTGAGACCTACCATTGATCTGTCATGGGAGATGGCTGCTCCTTGCTCCTCGCTCCCATAGGGCTCAATTTGAACCTTTCCAAAAACCAGGACCGAACCCTCTGCTTGAAATCCACCTGGGGAGCAAAGAGAGAGAGGAGAGTGGAGCGCTCAAGGTCAGGCGTGACAACGGTGTGCAGATAAAGACGACTGGGTATGGCCGACACCGACCATAATGGCTAGTGAAAAGTGAGGTTATTTGTTATCGATTCCCAATGAGGGAAATCACCGGGTCTATATAGTGCTGTTTATGGCTGCGCAAGAGCTGTGTGTGTGTGTGTGTGTGTGTTTGTGTACCACACAGTCTGTGAGGCCGAGAGAATCCTCTGAAGGACAGAGGAAAGAAATGAAAGTTTTCTTCCCTTTCTTTGGCCCCTTGGCTCTCTCCCTCCTTCTATTTTGAATGAGTGCATAGTGATCTGTTTTCCCAGCCAGCCTCATTTGTATTTTTACTGAATTACCCCGGATGCGCAACCTGAACCCACTTAAGCATGTCACTTAGCGTTTGTTGAAGTTAGCCGAGACAGGGCCCTCATCAGGTTTCAATGAGGGAGGCTGTGGCTAAGTGGCCACTTGTCATGTTTATTTATTTCATTTTTTCCCCGATTCCCACATGATGCCTATGTTGACTGTCCAGCTTATTTAGAAAGAAATGCAAGACCAGAGGGAGAGACGAGGGCTTATGATGGATATCTAAGTGCGATATATCATCTGTTGTTTGTTTCAGAAACTTGTGAGTGTCTAACTTTTCTCATTTGAGACGGCTGTTATTTTTAGGTTGTTAGAACAGAGAACGTTCTCTTTTAAGTCGAGAGCGAGGTTAAATAAGCAAAGACCGTCTTCTCTCGTCGTGGAGGTATTTGAATAATCTTGATTAAAATGTGTTTACATATAGTCATGGAGTCTTTTAATCCTTTTTGACTTACACAGTATGAAGCAACGCTAAAGAACACAGGGGTATATGTGAATTAACAGTATGAAAGTACAAACGGAACAGAATATTGAAATTGCCCCCACGGGCGATTCTCGGCTGTGCTGTGGCAGCGAGACACTTCCTGGTGCTGCTCCATTTTATATGTATGAAAATCTCTCACGGATCCATGATATACATTATAGATGAGGGCTCCCGTTCTGCACTCCAGTCACTGGAGCAGAATTTTTCCATGATACGCACCCCCAACACCTCCCCCACCTCCACCCCCACTGCCGCCCACTCCTCTCCTCTCCTCTCCTCTCCTCTCTCGTCCCTCTCTCCATTCATTTCTCCTTCCATATGCCCTCCCATTGGAGCGTTGTTTCATCCCTTACCAGCTCCCTTTCATCCCTCTCCAGCCCTTTGGTCTCCTATCATTTCATCCTTCCATAAGTCAAACCTTACATCTTTACTTCCACCAATCCGCCCTTCCTTCCTTCACTTATGCCACCCCTCCCCCATACCATGGAGCAAGCGAGCGAGAAAGGAACATGTGACCAGTGAGGTGGGAGCCTGCTGGGCCTCCTCCTGCAGTGCCACCATACGTTGATTTGTCTCCTCCGGTTCCATATTGATTTTGTTTTAAACAAGGGAAAAATACAAGAAGAATGAGGTGCCGGAGGTGACATGAAATAAAAAAAAAAAAGAGATGTGAGATGGAAAGGGAGTGAAGGGGGAGGAAAGAGAAAGGAGGAAAAGTGCTTCTGTGTATCAAATCTGAGTTGGGTCCCGGGTGGGTTCAGGTTATTATCAGGAGGTTACTGTACAGAGGGTGAACTTAAAAAGAAGAGGGCAGAAGGGGAGAGATGGAGTGGAGATGAAGAGAGAGAGTGTGAGATCCTTTATTTAAAAACCTCTTTTTTATTCCCACCTTTTACTTTGTGCCTGCTAAATGAGTTCTGGGGTTGGCTATGTGGCAAATGCATCTCATTCTATGTCATGGTACAGTTCCTGCCTTAAAATGATTCTCTGCTTAGTTCAATTTAAGTTGTGTGCAGAATAATCGATCCCCCCATTAATTCTACTTAGCTGAGCTTCACAGTACAAGCCTGGGCTTGACTGGTCCACCAAGGCCAGCGCTGCTGAATGGCTGACCTTTACACGGCTCGGACTGCCATTGATTTTCAGCAGGACTTATTTCATGAACTGGGGTTTGGGACAGGGCACCCAGATGAAGATGAACTACGAGGCAAAATCAGTTTCTTTAGGCCTTTTCATTTTCTCTGCACCCGTCTCTCTTATTTCTCTTTTTTTTCCTGTCCTCTTTACTTTGGAATCAGCACTGTACACCGTATCGGCGGAGCTCTGTGGGTGGCGTAGTCAGAGAGCAAATAAAACGTCCCCTGTGTGACCCCCCCTCGAGCTAAGAGCCCCCCATGTCCTGTCAGTGAAGTGTCGGAGTGTGTGCTTTATGGTCATGCTTTAGTGTCTACGTACCCGTGTTTCTTTCCGTCCTCGAGTGTATGTAGGTTACATTGTTAAGTGCTTTAGGATGGCTCTCTCCGTGACATGGCCCCTTGGTATTTGCAGTTAGGAAATAATGCAAAGCAGAGAGTGTGAACAAGCCATTAGAGCTGCCAGGACTGCCCTCGGAGCCAAGGAATTGAGGAAAACAATCCTGACCTCATGAAACGACAGACACAACATCTACCTCACGCCTGCTGGGGTGAAGAGGAGGGGAAAGAAAGAGAGAATATATTGCAAATCCCAAATGTAATTTCGGTAGGATTTAAGGTCCTATATTGCACGATGTTAAACCTTTAAGTCCTAATTGTTAGACGAATGTCCTCAGATGAACATCATTAAAACGAATAAATTAATAAATAATAAAAACTAAGACAAGGAGGGGAGGAAGTGTAGGAGGCTTCTGAGTGTGATTCAGCTCGAGTTCATACAGAGTGCACAGAGTGTCTCCCTCCCTCCCTCCGTGTGTCTGTCTCCCTCTTTTTGGCTTGCATTAGCTGTATATCAGTGACTGTAAAAAACATCTTTAAATTTAATACCCGCTCATGAATACATGCATGCATACAAATGTCCCTGGATGGTGGGAGGCGTGAGGGGCAGGTGAGGTGATGGGCTGTCAAGGATGCGGCTGTAAAAATGGAGGAGGATATGGTGTGAGGATGGTGGGGATGATGGGGTAGACAGGTGTGTAGCATTTCGATTGCACCTCAAGTAAGGGCATCATAATATGATGATGTGTGTCCTCTTGTCCTATAAGACAGAAATCCGTCCCTTGCTGTCCCAAATCATAGATCACTCTGCAGTGTATGTGCATCCCGGAGCATCTTAATCTCCATGTATTTAAATGAGATGGGAGCCTCCGCCTCTTCCTGAAATCCATATACATTACATGACACAACTTTTTTGCTTTACTCATAATTTTGACCAGATTTTATCATGAACACGCATGAACGCACATACAAAACGCTGCCGTAAACCACATCCACTCACCCACTCCAAGCCCCACCAATGAAATAAGCCACCCAAGGCCTTGGGAGGTAGTGAGGAGTGGGAGTTGGCAGAGACACTTCCAATGTGTTTTCTGCTCCAGTGCTTCTTGTTCTCACTTCGTCAGAGTGTGTTTGCTACAGATTGGGAGAAATGGCGAGAGGTCAGGCCAGTGTGCTGCTTGTCTGGCCCTTGGGTTCTGTGCAGTTCAAGGTTGAATTAGGCACAGTGAGAGGGTTTTTGTGTTTATTTAGCAAACAATTTGACTGTGTTGCAGCCCTTAGACTCGAGAGGAGAAGGAGGAGGAGACGAGAGACGAGGCTAGAAGACAGGCCTGTCCCTTTTGTTTGGTACTGAATGCGCTTATAGACAAGCAGGGATTTTCTCTAAGTGTCAGGATGAAACATAAGCAGGCTTTACAGCCAAGGGCTGGAGTGGTGGGAGAGTGATGGAACCAGCAGAAGTCGCAGGTGACAGAATGCTGTGTGTGTGTGTGTGTGTGTGTGTGTGTGTGTGTGTGTGTGTGTGTATGAGACATGGGGTATTGATATGCTGGGAATGAAGCTCGGAGCAGATGGACAGAGCAGGCTGGCCCTGTGTCGATCCTGTGAGCTCTGGCTCCTTCTTGCAATCCCCCCTTTGATGGACACACACACAGACACACACGCAAACATGTACCAGGCAATGGTGCCGAGTCCAGATTTTACCAACTTGATAATGGTCCTATAGGATAACAAATGGTCGATCATTCTATCGTTAATAAACAGTATGCCATACTGATCTGAAACTATGGCAGATGTGGCTGCTTAATGAGACCGAATGGAAAAGTCCTCCAGTGGCGTATCGGAGTAGACAGCAGGATTTGGGGAAGAGGGTGTGTAGACTGAAAGCATATGTGCAGTTAAAGGGAGAGTTGAGGGAAACAACCCGTTATTGTATACCTGAAGTATTGTTTTACAACCCACATTTCTGACATAGGTTTTTGTCTCTTCCTGTCTCCATTTTTGTCTGTCGCTCTCTTTCTGGCACCCCTCAGACTTCTCTCCAATTCAAAGCCAACATGCTTGGCTGCGCCCCTATCTCTCACTCCTTCCATCTATCTCTATCCTCCTCTAGCTTCTTCTTCTGCTGGTCCTCTCCCCTCCGAGGAGGGGTGGCATAGGGAGTGAAGGGGGAAGAAAAGTGCAAGTGTTGGTGAATTGCTAATAGGCAATCATAGTGCTCAGGACAAGGATGCCTACTGGAGGTCTGGGGACCATTAAAGAAACGTCAACTCGGCATAGGTATGCCAAGAATTATGAGTCAGTGGGCAGGCAACACTTCTTGGCTCCTATTGGTCAGGGCAGCAGGCCGTAATCTGTCACAATCCTGGAGTTGCTGTGACAGCAGCAGGAGCATTCTGGGCTCAACACAGAGGGTAAAGGAAACATGCAGCTAAGGGTGTGTGTGTGTTTGTGTGTGTGTGTCTCTGTGTATAAGCCTATATGAGTGTGGCTGAATGCAAGTAGGGCTGCGCAATAAGCGGAAAATGTACAAAAACTGACATTGTAACTGTATCTCTCACGACTTAATTTAATCATGTTGGTATGTTCAGTAAAATTGATTCTGTAAATCAACCCTTTAATGCACCTGAAAGTACAACAATGAATCACATCTAATCCTAAGTACAAACAACTAATCACTGTGCTTGCGTCATTTCGGTGGGTTTAATCCAAGTTGGCATTGTTCCGCCAGTTTTAAGCGTTTTTTTGTTGTTGTTTTTTCAACCATTTTTTAACCTTGTGTGCCCAGTTGAACTCCAGATGACTCAAAAAAAAAACAAAAAAAAAAAAAACGGCTCAAATGTTGGCGAAGCTGCAGCTGGGGTGGCACAAAAAAAGATGCCATATCATTTGTGTGGGCACACTTTGGCTTCAGTAGACACGATGCAGAACAAAAAAAAAAAGCTAAATGTGAGCACTGTCAGAAAATAGTTGTGGCTTTTGGAGGAAATATGAGCAATTTGTCTCATCACCTGAAGCACGACCAAGTCATACAATGTGATGGTGTGCATTGCTGAGAGTGAAGTAATGACAGAAAATCACACTTTTGTCCAGAGTATGTTTTTGTCTACAAATGTGCACAAAAGTTTGGTAATGTCACCCTATACCTTAAAATGTCCCAACAAAATGGATAACAGAATCTATGTTGATTCATATGTATTTATATACAGTATAATAGCTTATTTCTTATTTTGATAGTCTCAAAAGATTGAATCCAAGTTTGGTTGTAGCTGTTGACAGGGAGCTGGGAGATCAGATCAGCAGACTGTCTGTTTTGTGTGCTTGTGTGCCATTTTGTGATCACTCTGTGTCTTGCGGGTTCGTGAATGCAGCACAGGCAGTTTTATTTTCCTTAGCAGCAGTTTGTTGAATTTGAGTCTTGGATTGGAGAATTGATTACTTGATCAGTTTGTGGTCAGATCGAGCAGGGCTAATCAGATAAGATCGATGGATTAGACCTAGAGCTGGATCGCTTAGGTGCGTAGTTTCCATGGGAACGCAGCTGGTTTCATCTAAAGTAAACTGAAAGAATGATAGACAACCAGGGGTGAAATTAAAACCAGCCACCAGCCACATACTGGCAAAATATCCAATTGGCCGCTAGATTTGTGTCACTCACCAGCCAAAAAAACAATGGTAATCTATTGAGTGGCTGGTAGATTTTGGGATCCCCCAGCGACAGTGGCAAGTGGACAAAAAACACTAAAATGAGAGCGCTGTTGTTCTCTGAAATGGAGCGTTTTGTTTCTGTATGAAGGCGCACGGTGTGGTTAGCATTGTTGCCTCACAGCAAGAGGGTCCCTTGTTCGAACCCATGGTGGGGGTTTCTCCGGGTACTCCGGCGTCCTCCCACAATCCAAAAACATGCAAATAATTGGTGAATCTAAGTTTCCCATAGGTGTAAATGTGAGTGTGAATGGTTGTCTGTGTCGATATGTTAGTCCTGTGATAGTATGGTGACCTGTCCAGGGTGTACCAGGCCTCTTGCCCAGTGTAAGCTGGGATAGGCTCCAGCACCCCCACGACCCCTTACAGGATAAGCGGTTACGGACAATGAATGAATGAATGTTTCTGTATGAATTAATGAACGTTTGAGTGTCATTTTAACTGCATGTAGCGTTCTGCTGCTCCATCTATACCCAGGGTGTGCTCTGTGCTCCAAGAGTGTGGTGCTCTGAATAACCAAACAGTATTTATATATTTCAACAGTGCTCCTAATGAATGGTCCACCTCCAAAAATAGAAAATCTATATGTGGCGGCAAATGCTGACATAAATAAATGTTTGGGAACCCCTGAACAGGTTCTAAAACTACGGAATTTAACAGAGTCATAATTCATGTCTTTGTGTTTATTGTTCAGTACACTGTGAGGATGGAGAATGTTGTGCACGGTTGTATTTGCAGAGATACTGTAAGTGCACATGCAATGCTTGGATGCACACATGCTGCACATGGTGTTGTACATCATTACTGTAGTTGTAACTCAGTGACGGTCAGGCAGGACATAATCTTCAAAGCAAATATCAAGGCAGTAGCCAGATAGGAAGCATGGCGTCAGTGCATAAGGGCACCTTTAAGCATTAAAGCCCCACACAAGTCCAGATCTGTAATTCTGTCACGGAACATATCCTCTGCCATTTCGCTACTTCCTGCTCTCTCCGGACCCTCACTGTGGCGCACGCTGGGATTGGCATGATGTTGCCCCTCTGAAGCCACTGGGTTGGGTCTGTCGTCATGATCTTATCTTTCTAAGGACAGTTCCTCAAAATGAACTGAAGAGCGTAAACCACATCAAACAGCGAGCAGAATAAGAAAGAGAGGGAGAGTGTCTGCTTGTGTGTGTGTGTGTGTGTGTGTGTGTATGTGTGTGTGTGTGTGGGAGAGATGTGAGCCCACCAAAAGCTTAAGCCTCCAGTGTGCTGTGCAGATAAGATTCATTAGATAGGTCGGTAAATGCAAGAGAGAGGCAAAGCGAGGCAGGCACAGAGCGGGAGAGAGAGAGATTGAGCTTGCTGCTGCTCCAGCATTTGTTGACACAGATTTACAATGAGTCTCCCACTGCTTCACGCATTACAGTAACACGCCATGTCAATAGCTCTCTGGGCTTGAAAAGCAGCCGTGCCAAAGATGTCTGGGAGTGATGCCCTTCCCCTGATAACCAAAGTGTGGCTCATAAGTCAGGAAGTGGAGGAGGAGGAGGAGGAGGAGCAGGAGGGGCAAAAGAGGCAGAAAAAATGATTTTATTTGTCTTTTTGTTTTTCTTTTCTCTTATTAATAAATCCCCACCCACTCCTCTCTCTCAATCTCTACATCTTCTCCAGCATCTATTCATTAGTTTTTCCGTTTCTGTCACTTCTCTATGATCCTTTTCCTCCCTCCTCCTCCATCTCTCTCCCTCTGTTTCTCTTTATCTCTTGGACGCCCCGCTACAGGCTCAGTAGGACAGGATTTAGGCATTAGCTCAATCCCCCTATCTACTCCCCCTCATGATTGCACACTGTTTCTGTCACCCACATACCCTAGTCCACTGCACAAGTCTTGTAGGACTCAGAGTCTCTTATACAAGTAGTGGTGGAGAGCTTATACTCCACAAGACAGGAAGACATAATCAAGTAGACGGACAGGCATGGCGTGAGAGCGACTGACAGTGTGTGTGTGTGTGTGTGTGTGTGTGTGTGTGTGTGTGTGTGTGTGTGTGTGTGTGTGTGTGTGTGTGCGAAAGGCTGGGACAGTGATGAGCCAACTCTGAGGTGGAGGGTGAGATTTTTATATGGTATTTTTGAGTTAATCAGACTCTATACAGAAGTAATAAAGAGTTTGATGAGAACCAACATCAGCCCATGCCACGCAGCTCTGTCTGCTGAGTCATGGGGCGCCACAAATGAGGTGGTTTTGATGTGTGACATTCACCTTCATGAAATCTTGATGAGAGCTGAGTTCTGCTGTCTGTGTAATGAGGGCTGTAGCAGTCAGACAGCTGGCCAACCACTTCAGCTAGTAAAGCAATGATAATAGAGGGGGCTGGAAAGCCTTTTGGAAAGCATTCGGTAGATGAACTTCAGGCTGTTCCTGGGAGGCAGTTAGTGTTTTGGGGGAAGAGATAAACAGGAACTTGGATGGCATCATACAACAGAAGGTCTAATGGTCTTAATCAGAGATGTAGTAGTGGTGCTAGTAGTAATGGTACTACAGTTCGCACATGTTTGTGAGTTAGCCGTGGCCTCATTGCTAATTTGTGTATTACAAGGAGCATTCAATGTAACAGATGGATATCAACACTTTTGTTCCAAAAGGAGCCATTCAGCCTTTGAATAAAGCAACACTTACTTGTGTAAAATCACTACAAAGCAAAAACAAATTGCACTTTCTGAAGAAGAGCGTGCATTTTTGTCTTTTAATGACACAACTCACCTTTACAGAATGCAAGTTTGTGTTTTGTTTTGTTTTTCCGATTCAAAATGGATATAGCATCATGGAGTACAACTTCAGATGTGATACGGAGTAGCTGAGGTCTGCAGGTGTCTGTCAGTCCATGTCAGCGCCTCAAGCTGTAAATCCTGTTGGTTCTGATAGGAATCCCAAAGCTTATAGTGGCTGCCATCTCCTCAGCACTGACTGATGCCTCTTATCAGGACCACCACACCGCTGCCGCCAGCACATTTTCACATATGGTTAAATTATAACTCCCTTGCACAAACATTTTCCCACATGCATGTAAGCACATATGTGAACATGCTCACAGATTCAGTGTATTCACATAGGGCAGCTACAGCATGAGCTGCACATCAACCATCATACTGCAGTCACACACAAACACACTCACTCACGCACGCTTACATACTTACAAATACGTCATGTGTATATTATCATGTGTATTTTATCAGATCTGAATTTCAGAAAACCCACATGTGAGTAGAAAATTTCGCTTTTGATGTAACAGAGACTATTTTTTTTATGTATGCTAGAGCTGCAGCAACTGATCAATTAACCAGTTAGGTGACAGCTGGTTGTCCACTATTAAATTAACCAGCAGCTAATTTGATACTTGATTCATCCTTTTGATTAATTTCTTAAGGAAAAAAAGTCAAAATTCCAGAGTTGTCAAGATTCCAGCTTTTTGAATGTGAATATTTTCTGGTTTCTTTCCTCCTCTATGGCAGCAAACGGAATATGTTTGGCTTGTGGAAAAACAGGACATCTGAGGACATCATCATGGGCTTTGGGAAACACTGATAGACACGTTTCACCATTGTCTAACATTTTATAGACCAAACAATGAATTGTTTGAGAAAACTGACAATGAAAGTAATTGCTAGCTCCAGCCCTAATGTGCACACAAAACATACAACAGGATTTTTTTTGCTTCTCATATGCCAAAGGTGCATATTACTCAAAAAGAAAAAAAAAGTGTATACATATATAAACATATACATCCACACACCAGAGGGCTCACAATACAATATTATCATGATACCATGACACTTGAGTCACAATATAATATTATTACAAGTTTAATATGTGGCAATATGCTGAGTATTGCAATTGCAATAAAATATATTGCAATTTATTACCTTTTTTCAACAGTAAATTATGTCCCCAAAGGAAAACTTTATTAACATCTGTTTTTTTCTAATAAGATTTTCAGTCTGTTCAGTCTGTGCTCACTTCAGCCATTTTTCGCAGAAAAATATATCTAGAGGACTGAAAAACTAGAAAAAAAAGCCCAGTCCAGTTTTGCTAATGTGAGGATGTCCTTCACTTCTCAGTTTTAAATTATTGTAAGATAAATATATTTTACGTTTTGTACAGTTAGTAGACCAAGTGACAGATAAATCAATAGCAAAAATAATGCAGTGTGCAGAACTCTACCCAAACCACCTCTGTCCATATAATCATATACATACATTATGTGTGTGAGGATGGTTGAGAAAACAGGTGTAGACAAAAAACATGCAGGCCATTCATTCTCCAACTTTGTCTGTCTTCAGTACCCCACAGATAAAATGCCATGAAAAGATGAGACTTCTCTACTCCACAGGGGTGGTGACATGTTTATTACGTTGTTTAGTTTACACTGCAGTGATGATTAAAGAACCAGGAGTAAACCCAGAGTACTCTTAACATTAACACAGAGTTTTATTAGCTGAGTGAAAACGAGCATTGTTTTGCTGAAGGAACCCCCCCAAAAAAAAAATATGATATCGTTCACTGCGATACGACATTATTACATTTTCATGTAAAAGTGGTGATGTCTTTTCATATGCAGTTAATTTACAATATTAAGAAATAGTTCATTACCCAGCTCGACTAAGCCTTTTAAATTTGATCTTCATTTGTAATTTGTGATTTTTTTTATTGTTAATGGACAATTATTGTGATTGCAATGAAGCACTTCATAACTATAAATCATTGCACCACGGCTTCCTCTCCCTCTCTCTTTACTCTTTCTCTGTCTCTCTCCTGTACTGTATACAGTACAGATTTATTAGTTGGAGCCGGGGCCCCCGGACAGCCACCACTCAGCACTCCTTCAGATCAATAATTGGAAATATTAATTATATCAGTAGAGACGGCCTAGTCAGAGGGGGGCTGTTTATGCTCCTGTTACTGAGCAGTGCAGCAACATGAGCTTTGATGGTCCACTAATACGTATTAATGATCCCAGGACAAACATTACTCTATATTAAACCTGAGTGAAAGCCATAAGACATCACACGTATTGTATAGCTATTAGAGTTATTTTATTGCAAGCACTGTAAGTAAGTGCTGTTGCATAACTGCTGTAAAAAGACTTTTACTACTGAGAGATGAGCTTCTGCAAAACCAGGACAAGATTTACTGGAATTTTATTCTTCTATTTGCTGCATTCTCCTGTAGTGGAGGTTCCTCCTTTTGGATAATATCAAAGTTAAAGACTAGCAAAGTTCTGGGGCTTGGAAGTACACCAGGTCTTTAAAACACTTTCCAAAGCAGTATTATTGTCTTGATACTGGCCCTCTCTGGTTTCAGCAGTAGGGCTGAAGGATTAGATTCAGAGGGTTGGAAACACCTTCACTTGCACACGCTGCCCTGTGCTCCATGTCACATATGCAAATGACAGTTAAGAAAACAACTTGTAAAATGCCACGTGCAAGCTTTGATGCTCGCATTATGGCCGTGTGAAAATGTGCAGTCCGCATGTTTTCATATTACTTTGTTGTAAGAGTGGGGTAGGTAGTGTGTGGTCGAGAGAGAGACACACAGAGAGTTATGGTGGATGTGCTCAGAGCAGACAGGTGTAGGTGATCGGAACAGAGAAAAAATTAATGGTAAAGTTGTCTAGTGGAAGTAAGTGTACAGTGTAGGTTTCAGTGAGTCCATGAATGAACACTGCAGCTCCTCAAGTTCCTGTGTCTTGCTTCCCAACTGCTGAGCAAAGTGAAGGGGATAAGGCTCTGAGTATTTTCTCTGAGTGGTAGAGCCGTCAGTGTTAGTCTGCCTCCTGAAAGTCGGAGATTCTGAGATTCGAATCATCAGTCAAACACCCCTCAGTCAACTGAGATTGTTTCAAGTCGAGCATAACAGTGTGCTGTGTAGTGTGCTTCTGGGGATGTTTTGGTTCCCAGATTTGCTGCTGAGTGAGTGCTCTTCACTTTCACGCTGCTCTTTGGTACAGGCAGCTGCGGACACGATGCAGTGGCCCAGAGGAGGAGAACCTTTGCACCATAGAGATAATGTTATCTTTTGCCCTCTGCTTAGAAGTGCTGATTTTACAGCTCACAGCGACTTAATACGACACAGTCTCTGGCTTTTGTTTGATATTTTATGTCAGCAAAAAAATCTTTTTTCAATCTGCTGTTAGCACAGTTAACTTGTTTACTATATCACTTGTCACACTGAACGCCCGACTGAACGCTGTTCAAACTTTAAAACTTTATTTGGAAATAAAAAAAGAAATGTTGAATATTCATATTGAACAATCACATCTGATTTGACTGGCATTATTCTGAATCGGGTATAGCCCTACGTCAGTGTGCATTTTAGTTTGTGTAATGTGGAAGTCACAATGGTTATATAACATGTTTACAAGGCTTAAAGATTGAAGGTGTTTATATTGCAGTAGTGACATACAGATTTATCATTCGCACCTATTCATGAATCAGTTCATCTCATCATGACACATAAGCCTGGCCTACATGAGGGAGCAGTGTATTTGCTGACTGTATCTGGTGTTGCTATGGTCGTACTATAGAATGATTTGTAGCAAATGTATGATAAATAATCCAGAAGATAAAGAACTTTTTGAAAAAAATATGTGTAGTGAATTGCAATTGCAATATTGGTCTGAAAAAGTCACAGCTATATTATTCACCCATATCGTCTGGGCCTACAGAGTGCCCTAGGCCTTTTTCTGTAGGTCGACACAGGACTTAGCATCGTACTTGTTCCCTTATCGTAAAGCCCATAGGATTTTTTTATGATTATTGCCATAACTAAGCTCTGTGGCAAACACACGTTTATGATACATGTTTTGTTCAGCAAGATAATCTTCACAATGGAACACCACTTTTGTGATTATTGAAGCCTGAATGCCGAAGTAACTATTATTAAGTATTAACTAACTACGATTGCATGACCTAACGTCACCACTATAACAAGACTGTAAAGCTGTGTTTGGAGCGGCTCAGTGTGATGAAGGTCTATAGTCTCACTTAGCCACCTCTTTTAAGACAAGTAGAAGCTTCAGAGTTCACGAGTGGTATGTTTTATGCTGTAGAACAAAACGTGAAAGTCTCTTAAGCTTGTGTTAATCACAGCCCTTGTTTAATGTGTCTAACCAAAAGTCCATTCAAAAAAAACACGTGACTTCAAGACATACTAACTTATTTCAGGTTTTTAGGACTCGTTCCTGACGCACTCTACTCAGCAGTGTGGAGTCTGGGACTCCGTACTGCTCGATCCCACTAAACCCTACTAGTCATGAACCCATTACAGTTGTAGATAGTTCAAACAGTGGACTCTAAATCCTCCACACTACTTACAGGCCAAGTCCAGACTACAGATCCTTGACTTGCTCTAATTTGAAATCAGACAGTGGAGTGTCTTTTGTGGCCGGAGCCCAGGGCCTTTGGTCCTTTTTGTGGCAATAATAGTTTCAGTAGAAAGACGCTCCCCAGCCAGACCAAACTTTACCAGGATACAGAAATAAAGTCAGAGGAAAAGCAAAGATCTGTGTATTTTATCGTATGTTGCTTCAAGACTGGTCACATGAAGCCAATTTAATTTGTAGCCAGTTTCAGTCACAGAATAAAAATGGCCCACAACAAACAAACCAAGAGGCAATGTGTGTATATTCCAGGCCCATTGCACACTACATTATGTACTTTAGGCCTGGGGGTTTCTATCTCACCCTCCATATAAAACAGCAGCATACTAGTGCTAAGAGCTTTAATTCAACTGACTCGAGGCTTAACTGGGCAAATGAGACGGCTTAATAAAAGCATATGGAACTATAGATTTGTCAAAACCCTTGGAGCAGCACAGCTTTTGGAGCGCAAGAGCGAAAAACAAGGAGCTGCAGAAGAAAACAAAAACTGTATTTTCTATAAAAAGACGAGAAACGTAACTAATTTAAAGGTTGTGAAGCCACTGAGTTGATGTGAGTCATCAGATGACTTATCCTGATGAGTCAAAAAAGAACAACAACTGTTCACATTCACTTTAACCTGGACTTTGAAATACAAAAGAACCAAAATGCAAAGCAGTGTCGTAAAAATGTCATTAATGTCCTCAGAAAGGTGCCCGCCTGCCCATGTCTGCTTTGTCTTCAGCATGATATTTTACAGCCTCTCACCAACATGTGAAAGCACCGTGAGTCAGCACAGACTTGTCATATGAGTTTTTTAACTGCATGACCACACATTGCTCACTGTAGTCGACTTTTATGTTCCTTTTTTACTTATATTTTTGTTTCTCTTTTTTATTAGTCTAGTTTTTTTTAGACAATACTAAAATAAATAGATTTTAGAAAATGAAATAATGGCTCTGAGGACACAAGAACATTTTAGATTTTGACAATGATGTTTACAACCTGTGATTTGTAGGGCTGAAACATGCAAAACACAGAAACCAAGGAAGCGCACTACAGCTATGTTTTACTCATGAGTCGTTAAATGCAAATATTACTGAAGAAATTCAGAAAGAAGAAATTATTGTAGGAGACAAATTATCTGTGCTTCACTGGATATCACATCCATATTGAGAATGTCCTTAAGCATTTATATTGAAAAAAATGCTTATTAACAGCAGGAATGTCATGCCTGGTTACCTAAACCTTTTTGAATAAATCAAGGTATTTTCACTGCTTGAAAGATGGTCTTGTTATAAAACTGAGCTGCCTGTGCAGTAGGAAGATGCAAATACTTTTGAAAATGATGCTAAATGACAAAAGAAAGGGGGCTGTGGCATTTGCTTTTGCTCAAGATGTAGAAAACCTACAACTACCAGAAGACACAGCGCCACACCAGATGAATAAACTCTCCTGCTGCTGGGTGACATAATGATAAACGCTAAGATAAAATATATGTCTGAAAACATTTTACGCGAGAAAAAGGCACACACTAAAAGAATCTTGATTTATATTTGATCAGCGCTGCCTAGTTTTATTGTTTGATCTCAGTCATTCCAGCTTCCATTTTTACAATACAGGAAACAGTGTGGCACCTACTTCCTGTTCACCAATTCTTATATTACAGCCAAACAGTGCACTAAAATGTGTTTCTGAAGACATTTTAGGTGAGAAATAGGCAATTTGCAGTTTATTTGATCAGTACTGCCTAGTTTTACTGTTTCATCTGAGTTTGAGAGTTCTGAGTCAGCTCTATACTCTTTGTGTCCATGGTGGTGGTGTACATACGAAAATGTGGAAGTGCAATCTGCAGTTTGAGCAACAGCCCTAGAGCCAACACAAATCTGCTGGATGATGGGGTTTTTTGAGCATTAGGGAGACTTTGGCACGGGTAAAAGAAGAAGAAGTTTACCACAGTTCATTTATTACACACACTGGTCTAGTGCAAAGCTGTTTGAAGTGTCCCTTTAAGTCACAGACACATCCTTAGGTAGAAAACCTGCAAAGGAAACGGAATATCATGACAGCTGAATTAAAGTTCCTCTCTTAATATCAGTTAGGTTTAAAAACCATTTTCATCATTTGGCTGTTGAGTCAATTAATAATTGAAACGCTACATGTTTAGCAGTGGTGTCTGCAGGGAGGCAGGTGGTTGATTTGTAAATGTACAGTGTTTGTATAGTGCAGTTGTGCCACTCTTTTTGTCTGTGTGTATGTGGAAGTGAAAGACAGGAGGTTGGACTCAGGGCAGTGGAAACGCCACTCAACAGCGAAGCAATCTTATCTAAGAGTTGCAGCCAGTTTTCTTTTTCTCTCTCTCTGTACGTACTATATCTCTCTTTTCCTTCTCTCCATCTCTTGTCTTCTTCCACTCTCTCTCCCCCCTTCTCTTCTTTTGGTCTTCTTTGTTACTCTTCCTCCCTCAACTAACCACCCCTGCTCCTCTAACGTAATGAATGGAGAACTGAACAACGTCACAATTAAAACATGTCGTTATGCGCACAGGCAGCAGCAGTGGCTGCTTCACTGTTCATTGTGGGTGTGTCAAGAAGCTACGAGCTCCAGCCCACAAACGACAGAGTGAAAACATGCTCCACAGTATCTGGAGTTAATGAATGGTCTCCTTGGCAACAGCAGCACTTACTGCATTTCACATAAAGTTACCATTACTGTGCGAAGTGTGAGCATGCATATAGTGCAAGTGTGATTTGCAGCATGCACTTAATATCTGCTGGAATTACACAATTTTATTTGCATGTGTTCAAGGGGAATGGAACAAACTGAGCAGCATCAGTAGTGACTGTTCAGGACCATAATGCATTGCTCTCGGGCAAATAGATAGACCATTAAGCTGGCATGTTGGAGGCTGAACAGTAACTAGCTTTAGAGAGAGCTGCCGCCCACACACAGGCACCCTGTAGAGACGGCTGAGATCATAGCATGGTGGAGGAGCCACAGCCACGGATTTGGCCTCCTCCATCGCGCATTTGAACAAAAATCAACTGGCAGGATGGAAGCATCTTTCGTCCGTTTGACATGTCAAAGGCAAATTCAAAGATTTCCTGTGTCGTCAAGTTATCTGTGAATTTGTCTCGCGGATGTTTTTTTCCCTGCATTCGGAGGTGTTTCTGTCTCAGAGGTTGCTTTGAACATGTGTGCGATAGTGTCGCGGTTGATTCTGTAATCTATCCGTACATGCTGTGGAGAAGTGCGCCCTGTGGCTTGGCATTAGCATACTGTAGGGGTTACTTTGCTCGTGTTGTACAAGGAAAGAAAGCACTTGTAGATGGGGAGGGAGGAGGACGTGGGAGCGAGCCAAGAAACAAGGAGCCAAAACCTCAACCTTCACAAGCAAAGCATCCTCCCTGTTTTCCTACAAAGACTTAGCCAGTGCTAGTTATTATTTACGATGGGTAAATTTATGGAATAATTTCAGTGAGGGAAGGTTACTCAGTTCCTCAAGGTGAAAATGGATACGTTTAGCACTTAATGAATCGGGCCTGGGCCTCTCCCCCATATATCAGCATGTTATTAAGACATTTTAAAATCCCATTATGGTGTTTCTCCTTGAACATGTCATGCTTTTATTGGACTGCCCTGTCTTTAAATCTGACCTTTTCAGCCCTGCTCTGGAATTGAACAGAAAAAAGATACATGACAGGGCGATGGAACGAAATATATACATATGTAGGTATAAAAATATCAGTGCCGGATAGTTTTCAGTGATCTGACTGGGATGCCCGGTAATGGCAAATAGTTTCCAGCAATAAAAACATGCTTAAATAGCAGCTACAAATGGTTTACTGTAAATGGCTGAGTGTGGTAAGAGGCTGCTTTTATGTTCCAGTAATCTTGTTATAAATTGGTGCCACTTTTGGCCCCAATTTTATTAAAATGTGTGTGTTTTTTATTGTTTAATCTATTTGTTTTGGATTGAATCACAGAAGGAGGGGCTCTGGCATCAGACCAGTGCACATAAATTATATTTCAAGCTTTATGCTCTGCTACAGTACATATATATGTATTATATGTGTGTGGGTGGGTGGTTAAACAGTATGCACACTAACGTGTGACTAGGAGGCATGTGTTCAATTAAAAAAAACTGTGCTGCAGCTGTAACAAACATATTGTAAATCACAGCGAGATCTTTTAGACTTTTCCTGTCTGGTGAAATTGTTCAGCTTGAACAACAATAATGAAAAAAGAAGGAGGTAAAATTGGGGAAGGAGGAGAGCGTGACACAAAGACTGTGATGACAGAGGCATCTAATCCAGGCAATGCCATTCTTATCAGGGTCCAGTGGATTAGAGTGAGCCTCCTAACCAGAGAATCCTTCCCAGCCAGACACTCTCCACAGCCCAAGGGCCTGGATCAATAGGCCTGCATTGATCTCTCTCCTCCTGTGGCTGGATTCACTTTTAGCAGGACTGCCTCGGCCTCTATCACTTAGACACACATCTGCAGCCTTGCAACTTCTCCGTGCACCTGCAATGAAATACCTCAAATACAAATGGACACACAGATAGACACACACACACACACACACACACACACACACACACACACACACACACACACACACACACACACACACCTTCTGTTTTATGTGTGTGAGAGAGTTGTTTTGTTTACACTGAATAACAGGCAGCAGAAACACTATAGTGTCAAGTCAACTTAGCTGCATGATGGTGTTTCGGTTTCCTCTTCAGCCAAAGCACTTTGATCAGTCTCGCAGAACAGCCATTAGTATGGGAGAGAGGGCCTTGACACCTTTGGTTTGTGGCCTCTTGTTGTAGCAACGACAGCCCGAGTCACCAGTGCTAACCTCTCTGTTGCTTTCTTCTCTCTCCTCCAGATGACTCGCCCCATCCAGGTGAAACCGGCTGACAGCGAGAGCCGTGGAGGTAGTTGTCTTCTTTTCTCCATCATTTATTCATGTCCCCTTTTCATCTGCCTTATCTAGGCTAATTCTTTTCATTCTTTCCCTCTGATCTCATCTGTTCCACTGCTCTCAATGCAATATTTCTTCAGCCAACACTGTTTTTTTTTAATCTCATCCCAATTCCTTTTATTCTCATGTAGCTGCTCTTACATACATAATGGCAGCAACTTCATCATTACAAACAAAGTCTTATCAAAAGTTTAAACCTGACTGTGGGTGAATGTATATTAAACACATTAAAGGAGCAGTGTGTCAGATTTAGGGGGATTTAGTGGCATCTAGTGGTGAAGACTAGACAATGCAATCAGCTGAAACTTCTCCCGGTAGAAGTGTTTATTGTTCAGGAGGTTTTTAGGAGGAGCTGAATTGTCCATAGAGGTCCCACCCCCTTCAAAACAAATGTGCACAGTGATTTCAACCGGTACAAACACTGAATAAAGCGGTTCCGCTTTACAAATCAGTGTTTCTCCAATGCTTTTCAGTATTTTGGGGAGGGGCTGCTAACCGAGCACCTGCTAATGCGTGCTCACCTTTTTTCTCAGATGGCTTTAAATTCAGACGTTCAGGACGTTTTTACTGGGAGCTGAATTTTTGGTAGGGGTCTGTTCCGCTCCGAAAGTAATGTAGCCGCTGATTTAAACCGGCATTTAAACACTAAATAAAGAAGTTGAACTTTAAAATAACAGTATTTTTGCTGACACTGCTCATCGCGGCGCGGCTGCTAACTGGTTGCCAATGCAAGAAGGCAGTATTTTGCCAGTCTGGGCTACTGCACACCATGTCAGCGTCCATGGACAAGAACCTGCTCCCTATGTAGACAAACAATGGCTCATTCTAACATAATGAAAACACAACAATTCTTATTTTAAGATGATTATGCACTAAAGAAAATCTACATATTATATTCCATTTCTGCAAAGACATCCCCCTAAATCCTCCACACTGGACCTTTAAGTGATGTCAAGCACAGAGATTTATTGTCATCTTTGTTTGACTGCTTTCCTCTTCAGCTTTCAGTAGAAATGTCTGTAATCTCACATATTGTGGCTTTTTAAAATGTGTTTCTGGTTCAAATCCTTCGGGTTTGTGGATTAATCTCACATATTCTCATTCTGCGACTGCCCTTGTACTTGATGTAATTGATTTAAGAGTCTGTGTTATTGGACGAATGTTGGGCTGTGATGGGCTTCCCTGCTGCCCATCTCTCTTTTCTTGTTCCCTATGCCAAGTACATTATCATTGCACTGTAAATTAGATAGTGATTAGGCTCAATACTGGAGCCATAGCCATGCAAAGGCCCTGTTAAAAACCACACTGCTTGGTCTGTGTGCATTTGAAACAGGAGAGTAAATGGTATAGAGGGAGGAGAAAATGGAGCAGGAGCACGTACAGCTTGCCAAACAATCAATAAATTTGCAGGGTTCTTGCCAAGATCCTCATTACTTGGCCTTAATTCTGTCGTCTTTGATCTCTCCCGTTTTTGGAGGCTTTCATTTACTCACTGCCTATCTGCATATATGTTAATGGGATGAGGAGGCATCCTTTAAGTCAGTGTCAGAGACAATGAACCTTGCTGTTATTTTTTTTGGTGTGCATCTCATGTGTCACCCTGTAACAAAACAAGTGCCTTTCTGTTGTTGAAATGGGTAAGCGCTGTTTTCAGTCTTTCTCATCCTCGTGGAAGGAGAGAGGGAGAGAGATTTGGAAGTGAAAAACAGGCAGGGAGAGAAAATGCAAGCACGATGCCAACTGCATACAGCTGCCGTGCTGCACTTCTGAGGCTTTACCTAAAAACCTCTGCCTGTTTTGGGTGAATTAGGATGGCTGGCCACTTGGCTGCCTGTCAAATGCACAGAATCTTCAAAGGACAGCATAACCCCTTGAGATGGATGGAAGAAAGGCCAATAAAGATCACTGTCAGTCCTCCATGTTCTCTTTCTTTCTTTCCTCCCTTTCTTTCCTTCTCTCTTTCTTTCTTTCCCCCTCATCTTCCCTCCTTCTCGCAACCATTCATTCAGGCTTTAGAGGAGTGGTGAGACAAGCAAAAGGGTCTTGTGCTGTCAAGATTGATGTCCCCTATAGCTCCATTGATTTTGCCATTGTGGTGCTGTGTGTCCACATTAACAATGACACTCAGCTGTCTCTTTACTTGGTTGTGAGTGGCCGGGTTTAAAGCTCCCAGGGCACTCTGGTCAGTATGGGGTCCTCTTACTGGCCAGCCGTGGGGACCCAACTGAGGAACAAATGAGTGCTCGAACAGACCTGAGAGTTGCACATCATCTTAAATGAACAGGTCAGAGTGGCGCCACAGGGGCAATCAAACACTAGCGTGACTTTAATGGGTTAGGAGGTAGAGGAGAAAGGGGGGACAGGGAATGGATCTGATTTTCACTTTTTAAATCTTGTGTTCTTATCCTGCTTCCAGATTTCTGGCTTGAATTATTTCTGTGATTATCCTTGGCAAAGATAATTTTGCTTTCTCTCCATATCTTGTTCTGTCTTGAGCTGCTCTTGCTACTGTTAGCTGATGGACTGTGCTGCAGATGCGCCTCCATGGCCTACTTTTACAAGCCTTAGCTCCTTATTTGCTGTGAAAGATTGAAGAGAATTTCAATGTGCTGTAATAATTACAGGGTCCTGTAATTATTGCTCTCTTTCCTTCACATTGTCAAAATTGCCAAGATTAAATTTTTGTAATTTTGATCTTTATTTGCCCGCTGTTGCCAGAACCCAGATCAATAACTTCAGGACTATAACTCAGCATGGTGTGCAAGAGCTGGAAGAGCTGATGCAAAAAATATTAATTAGCCTCTCAGTGCAGTAGAGGGAGGGACACCAGGGGACAGACCCAGTCTGGCCTGTTCTCTCAAGGGCCACGCAGCTAGTCCGATAGGGGGCATATATTCCTCAGTGCACACAGTCACACTACAACACACAGTCATACTAATTAGTCCCTTAATCTCATTATGAGGAGGACTGTTCAGATCACCTCACTAGGTTGGTCGTCCATTAGGGAAAGACCTGTTACCATGGTTTTATGCCTGCTGGACCTGCGCTCCTCCAGGAACAACTCTCTGCTGTTATTAAGACCAGACAGGCCTCACAGTGTACTTTCACTGGTTAGTTTTGCAGTGCAAATTTAAACTGCCAGCCTATAGTCGTCAAACAGGAAGACAGTAGAACATATGCTTATAACTAATTCCACTGAATATTTGATGACTCTTGGACATTTGCTCAAACGGAGCAGTTTCCTGATGGAAATGTTCACAGTGTTCACCTTATCAGATAGAACTACCTGGTAGAAATTAAGGTACATCAGGCCACTAGGCAGCTTCACTGAGGCCATATGAATAAACCACCTCGCCTTTAGAAATTAAAGGGAAAAATATGGTAGAGTAAATCCATCCAAACACTCTGTCAGCCCCTGCTGCCGCCTAACAAAGACACACTGTGAAATGAATATTAATGGCCAATCACCTACCTAATCTAGCAGAACAGCAGCCGTTACACATTGAGCCACGCGCACCGTGAATGTCTCCGTCACTGATGACGCAGGCCATTCCGGGATGTTTCTGTTGGGGAGACGTTTAAAGAGGTGCGGCGAGGAGGCAGCAGGGACCTGTCTCTCTCGTTTTCTCCTCACAGGTCTCTGATATGAAATAGATTGATTTTCCATCACACATGGCACTGATGACTGGCACTGACTGCTGCTGATATTTCATTTTTGAAGGGCTGTTCAGTGCCTCCTTAGAGGGCTTGGTGTCCTTACACGGGATAAATCAGCTTTAACCACTTTGATTTCATCCTAAACCCTTTACCAGCGGCACCCCCTTGGCATTCCACCATTACTATCTGCCCCTTCTTGTTTCTCTTTTTGTGTGCTGTCATTTGATTTTCTTTTATGTCGTTTTTTTTTTATTTATTTTTTTAGATAATCTTAAAAGAGCCGTCCTGCTCCCAGGCTAAATTGTTTTTCTGTTTAAAAGTCCAGCATGTATTGTTCCTTCATGGCTCTTCACATTTTCCAGCTTAACCCATTGTTAAAGTTTTGAGCTCAGAGATAGTGCAGAAAGCAGAGAGAGGAGCAGGCTAGCTGTCAGCTGGGGCTCTGTTGGTGTTGCAGCAGGCCCGCCTGGCACAGCTAGATCTACAGCCCACTGAGGAGGCCTGGATTAGAAACAGGCTCTGGCATTATCAAGGCAGGCCTGCCGCCCACGCACACGCCCACACAGAGAGGACAAACAGGCAAACGCATACATACCCATACGGCTCTGACACACACACACACACACACACACACACACACACACACACACACACAGTGGGAAGTTGGATGTACATGATAATAAGAACACGTGTGCGCACACATGGACATGTCCAGTATATGTTTCATATTTATACACAGACACACAATGTACACATACGCTGAATGGAATGGGTCAATTTTCTTTTCATGAGCTGTGTTTCATGTAGCGGGCCAAGCAGCAGTGTTGCTTTGTGTTTGTGTGTTTACTCCGACTGAAGGACAATGAAAAGGTTTGCTCCAGTTCACTGAGATGTGACGGAACAAAGAGAGAGAGAGAGAGAGAGAGAGAGAGAGAGAGAGAACCAGAGCAAGAGGCAATAAGTTAAATGGAGAGTGAGGACACAAAAAAAAGAAAAAAAGATTGGGAATCTAGATTGAGAGAACAGGTTTACATGCTCTGTTGCTGTTCTGCGCTCAGTTTTTGATGATGAATTTA
Organism: Epinephelus awoara; assembly: GCA_035609425.1. Classification (NCBI taxonomy): domain Eukaryota; kingdom Metazoa; phylum Chordata; class Actinopteri; order Perciformes; family Serranidae; genus Epinephelus; species Epinephelus awoara. The sequence goes on from CM069303.1 coordinate 30,513,994, forward strand.
TCTGGCGTGAAAGACAACAGAGTGGTCCATGTATTAAACATCAGTGGTGTTCTCCTTTCCTTACTAGAGAGACGAGCTCCCCATGTCAGAGCAGCTCAGTAATGAACCAAGCAGGAAGGCCTCTAAGCTCCACTGATCCCCTTTAGAAAAGGGAGGAGGAATGAAGGAGAGAGGGGTAGTTAGAGGGAGAGGAATGAGGGGTGAAAAGACGGATGGTGAGAGTAGAGAGGTGAAAGAAGGGAATTTGTACTGAGAGACTGAAAGTGGGTGAGAGGGAGAGAGTGAACGAGTGCAAAATAAACAGAGAAAAGTGTGGATAAACCAGCGAGAGGGAGGGGCGGCAGGGGCCCAGCAAAAAGCTGAACAGTATATCTTCTCCCTTTGGAGAGAAGAAAACTAAAGATTACTGGTCACAATGTGCTTGGCTGGGCATAAATGGAGAGATCTTGAAATAGTAGGGAGCATGTTCAGAGGTTGTGGGGATCAGGGTGAGCTAATCCAATGGTAAGGCCAGCCGTGGGTCACACATTCAGAGCTCACACTGCTTGTCCAAATCCCCTCTGGTGCTCTTACACAAACAATACTGATACACAGGCCTTGGCTAGCCCAGAGTTCAGTCAGCTAACTCCACCGAGCTGGCCTGGGATGTTCAGGTCACTCTGCCTGTAAGCTCTTAAATTTACCCTCACATCAGCACAAACTGGTTCGTTTTGGAGGGGAGGGATGGAATTAGGTTTGTGGAAGACAGACAAGGGAAGGGAACGCGAGAGAACAACAGACAAACAGAGCGAGAGAAAGAGATGATGAAATCATTTCTATAGGGATGTGCTTTGCTCCTGAGGGTCAGATTGTGCTGAGGTTGTAGGAGTTATGCAGAGTCAGTGGAAGAAGTAGATCACAACAATTCGCTAATACACTGGGTAGGTGGAGATCAATTAGCCTTATCTAACAAACTACTAATGATAATACCAATGCAGAAGTTGCTGACGCGGCAAAGAACAACAAGAAGAAGCAGAGTGATGATGTAATGAATTTAGCTAGTTGAAAGATGCAGTATTTCTGCAAACACAGTGTCTCCTACGAATTACACTGTTACTGCAACTTCTGTGGTACACTCCGTCAGCACATACACAGATGGAAGCAGCAGCTACTTGCAGAGTGTAGACAAAGTACCACAAACACCTTAAAATATTGCATGTGCATCACAAAGTCAAAAATTATAGGAGCTGACAATAAAATGTGGATATGGAAAGCTACGCAAAGATAGCGTTTATAGCAGAGCATTTGATTGCATGATATTGTACAAGTGTTGCGGTTGTTACATCTACCCCCAGCGCTCGCCTTTTAAATATGCATACATACATAAATTCAGCAAAACACACATTGATCCTCACCCCCCTATTTTTAAAACACACACATCCCTTTCACTCCATCCCTTGTTCGTTGCGATGGTCTCGTAGCGTAGGCGGATCAGCAAAGGTTACTGTTGAACACAGAAAGGAAAGGTCAGAAATCATGTTTAGTTTTCCTGGGGCCGGGAGGTAATTCCAGCCAGCAGATTGTGTTCAGACGAGCAAGCAGGCAGGGCAGGCCAGTGGTGGAGATGCTCATGCAGAAGGAAGCGAGGCGGGGATGGGGACAAGGTTATCCAGTCAGCCACTGCCTCTCAGCCCCTCCGCTGTCACCCTTAATAACACCCTCTCCCTTATCACCGCAACAATCACCTTGAGAAACAAACTTGTCTTCTTTCAGAGAGGGATGGAGATGGGGAAGAGACGGCCCCCGTATGCATCTGGTCTGCCATTCTCATTACAGCATCTCAACGTCTTTGGGGACAGACAGACTGCAGATCAATTTAGTGCTCAATTCTCTACACTTTATAATTCATTCTCCCTCTCTTTCTCTCTCTGTCCCCCTCTTCTTCTCCTGTCCTTTTTTTCTCTCTGTACCCTTTGAACACATCAAAACAAGAAGATGATGTACAGTACTTGTCCACATTGCTGCGACAATAAGGGATCTTCTGTTCTGCACCACGCAGACATAGTACTTTGATGTTGGAGTTTTCATTTGGTGAGCCATAATACATGGATAAATGTGACTGAAAAAAAGAAAAATCAATATGGTATTCATACAAGATACTGTGACACTCACTAAATAGTCCCCTTTCATCATGCAACCACCATGTAACTTCGGGAATCAGTTGACAGGGCTTCCTTAGATACAACAATATAGACCATAATGAGTATTGTGCTTTTTAGAATTATGAAACATTCTGTACAGTATGTATGCAGAGATTTGCAATGTCAAAAAAGAGTATAAAATCAATAACATGCTGTTTTTTAAATACTGTATCAGTCACATTTCACTGTTCATTTTACAGGCACCTGCCTGGGCTTTTTGGATGCAAGCATTAATCTCACAGTGCTGTTACACACTTTATAGAACCTTGCATTCACAATGTATGCCAGATTAGCGAAGAGGCTTGCTATGCCAGCCTACTTAAAATGTATGAGGTACAGTGGCATGGAAATGGGTAAAAAAGCTGTCGTTTTTAAGGCTCGCCTTGTATAGACTTTGTTTGGTGAACTTTTCGTTTTATTGGCATTTTCATTTCCATTTGCTTCAAACAACCTGTGCAGTATATTACAGGAGAAGCAGCTTCTGTAGCAGCCCTTTTTCCAGCAGACATTTATTCTACAGTTAGGTGTCTGTGTCAATTTAACTTTAAGTTTTTAAAAGTCCAGTGTGTAGGATTTAGTGACATCTAGCAGTGAGATTGCAGAACTGAAACTTCTCCTGTGTGCCATGCGAGCAGAAGAACTATGGTGGCTAATGCAAAAACGCGAATGGCCCTATCTAGAGCCAATGTTTGGTTTGTCCATTCTGGGTTACTGTAGAACAACATGGCGGACTCGGTGGAGGAGGGCCCATTCCGTATGTATATAAACAGCTCATTAAAAGGTAACGAAGACACAGTTCTTCTTTTCAGGTTATTATAAACTAATGAAAACACAGTTATGAATATTATATACCATTTCCACCCTTAGATTCCCCTAAATCCTACACACTGGACCTTAAATGTAGGATTCATGCAGATTTAGAATTAAGAAAAGTTAAAAAAGTGTTGCCACAGAAATTCAACATGTGATTTATTTAAAGTATGACATTCATTTTGATTTAGAAAAAATGCACGACCCCATAAGACCTTGACTGTGACATGCTGATGTCAGATCTTTCACAGCGTAAGCAGTTAATGGCAATAACGAGCCCATACCTAAAGCTGATAAACTAGTATGTGTATTTGTGTGTGTGTGTCTGTGTCCTCTGTGGACTTGGTGCTCTGTGATTGCAGTGGAGCTGGAGGAGGCCAAGCGAGGGCTCTGATTGGAGGACAGAGTCTGTGCAACCTCTGCCAAATCACTGCAATCACCCGTTTGCTCCTTCTCTCTGCTTTAATGACACCACTTCATAAGGAACCAGGCTCATCAAGCAGCCCACACACACACACACACACACACACACACACATTCACACACATACTCACACCAAGAAAAACACACACATACGCACAGTGAGGTCAGGCTTGGCAGATCGGGAGGGGCACGGCAGGCCTCAGAACAGGGAGAGGAGGTCCACCAGCAGATGGGAGGAGATTAAAGCAGACTGGAGACACACACACACACACACACACACACACACACACACACACACTCTCACTCATGCACACATATAAATATTATACTCATACATCAGAGATACGAGCTCCACTCTCCACTTTGGGTTGAGTTAGACTGAGTTAGACAAGTGTCATGATGTGCAGTATTGGGTTTCTGAAGTCTGTATTTACAGCGTACAAGTAAGGGAAGGATTAATGATTCATACAGATACTAGAAGGTTATTGAGATAATTTTCAGGCAGGCTGATCATTTTCAGGCCAACAGTAAATTTTAGATTTTGCTCTTCTCTCTTCACTGCCTGGCCTCAGCTCAGCGCTGAATTCACTGCCCTAATTTTGTGAGACCTTTGCTCCTCACACTCCATGTGGAAATAAAATGTCCCGTTTGTTCACCGAGAGAGGCCAAAGACTATTTGGGGCTTTTGTGTATACAAAAACAGACAAGAGGGAGAGACGAAAATAATTGTTACTCATGCACAAACATTGGCCCATTTGAATTCAAACAACCACTAAGAGTAGTCGGACTGCAGTTTCCAGTTGGTGAAAGCAAATAGAGCATTATGACACTAATTTTTAAGGTTTGACAGTGTGAAAAAGAAAAACGGCCTCTTTTTTGTTGACCATTACATGAAAATGATTTTAAATCTTTCATGACTGGGGACATGAAAAGAGCATTAGTGACAATAACAAAATGACAGACGGAGCAAACACAAATGGCAGGGCAAATAAGTGATGACAAAGGAAGAGACAGGAAAGAAGAAAACAAGAGCATTTCCCACCTCAGGATATGGACAGAAAAAAATGCCTCTCCAATCATTGTAAAAGAAAAATCAAAATATATGCAATGCAGTGCACCCTTTATTTTTGTCTACAAAACACAGCACTCTGTAATTTCACTTTAAAAATGTTTTTGGAGCACTTTAGTGTGTAAAAAAGGAATATAATATGTTGCCTCCAGATAAATGAAAATGCCAGTTCATGTATTTGATTTTTTAAAACATAAAATCAGAATGTTACACATTAGGTGCACACAATAGATTTCGGGAGTGCATTTAAAGAAGACCTATTATGCTCATTTTCAGGCTCATAATTGTATTTAAGGTTTCCACTGGAACATGTTTACATGCTTTAATGGTCAAAAAACCCTTTATTCTCCTCACACTGCCTGTCTGAATATACCTGTGTTCTCCTCTGTCTGAGATGGCTCTGTCTTAGCGCCTGTCTCTGAAAGCCCCCCTACTAAAAAAGCCCAGCCTGCTCTGATTGGTCACGTTTCTGGGTCTTCAGTATCTTGGCATGTCTGCACCATTGTTGCAGCCGGGCAGTGACTGTAATGGAGAATAGCAGCACTTTCTAAACACAACCAGACATGTTCCAGCAGGAATCTGATCTAAAATCAGGAGAAGTTTACAACATCGGCAACCAAGTTTATATATAGACCCTATGAGGGCCGACGTCACAATGACGTCATTTTGTTAGGCAAAACATGACTCTCCACCACAGGGCTGTAGGCTACATAGGAGTCTTAAAATGTTGTCTTGGTGTGTTACTGGGAGCCAGATTAGAAGGAGTCATGGCTCAAAACTCAAATTTTTATCACATACCAGCCATCATTGCCTGTAAAAAAACAAAACAAAGACAACTATGGTTAAATGTGATAAGACAAAAGGACTGGACGGAGGCGATTATCAAATATGCTCCCATGTGCAGCACACACTTCATATCAGGTTAGGGAAAAAGCATTTCCTGTTGTAGGGATGAATAAAGTTATGTGTATTAAAGGTTATCATGTCCACCTCATCAGAAAATAGGGATGTATTAAGAGGAATGCAGAATTTCTCTGTTACGCTAACTTTTTTAGCACATTAACTAACCCTAGCTTCAGTAGGTAGTACGGGTCAGCCAGTCTGGTCCCGTTGGTCAGTGTTTACTTATTCAAGTAACACTCGCGGTCCCACAGAGTGAATGACCTGACATGGTGCGCTCATAATGCCTGGAGCGGATTACCATATAAGAACATCTGGGCCACTATGATGTCATACTGTAACCAGAGTAGAAAAACAGTTAAAAACAGTGCATTTCATACTGTAGGAAACCTGAGGTTTTGGCTCACAGGGATTACTTATACATACATACAGGTTTACCTCATTAAACTTTGGCCACGTTTTATGCGAACCTCTTTCACTGTAACACAATTCATAAGACACAAAATACAGAAAAACATAATAGGTCCCCTTTAAGCTCTGCAAATATAAACCAGTTGCAGCTTTAGGGAGGTAGAGAAACGAGAAACAAAGTTATGGAGAAAACATTCAGCTGTAAAATGAGATCTGTATTCAGATTCAGTACCTGTAACTCAGCTAGCTCTTCATGTCTGTCCCTCCAATCTTACCTCTTCTTTCCTCTATCTCTCCATCTCAGCATATTAACTCCATTAGCCTCTCATATCACCCTCTGTCTCTCTCACTGTCAGTCCACTTAAATCACTGCATCATGCTACCGTTGGACTGGAAAGGACACCTGCTTTAACCAAATGATTCAGGCAGAGATATGGAAGCAGTGGATTAAACAGAGATTAGCACTCCTACAGGCCACAGAAATGCAGTATTTAGTGGAGTATGTAATCTGTATGGAATTCAGCTATGAATCGTAATGCCTATATTGTCTGTGACTTAGTCTGTGGCAGCTATTAAAGCAATGACAACAGACAAGGACATAGGACATAGGGATGGCAAGGACTAGCATGGGATGACGTGCCTGTGATGCACCATTAGGGAATGCCAACGTTGGTTCAGTGGGCACCGTAAAGAGGCTTTTAAATAAGGCCCAGCCACGTCTCACCTGCCTTTCCCATCTCATCTGCTGAGACGACAAATAGTGCTGCAAGCACGCACGCACTGTGACACACAGTCCCATGATTGCCCACCCGCCCACTCTCCATCCACCGTCTTTCCACCCATCTGCCAGTCAAACGAGTGCAGAGGTAATGGAGAGAGAAGCAGTCATTCTGGGGCTGTAAAACTGCGGCAGGCGAAAAGATGATTGGGGTAACCTTTGCTTTGGTGCATAAAGAAAGAAGAGCGTTTTAACATTATTCATAAGTATTCATGTATGTGTGTATTCCTGACTGAGTCATTATTGCAGCACTACCGCCTGAAGTGTTGATGTGGCTGTGCTCTGACTGCCCTGGCCTTGCCATGGTTCATGGTAACTTGTAATGCGAGTTTGTATTTTCTCCTTTTTCAAAACTTACCTGATATTCCTCTCCTCTCACTAGACCTTTGAGATCTCAGACTGATATCTGTACCAGCTTTATTCTATCCCCAAATGTGTGCTTTTTTTTGTCTTTTTTTCCTTTATTCTTCTATCCTGTTGACTTTTCCCCGGGCCCCCTCACATCGATGAGTCTATCAGACAAGCTGGCATTGTCAAGGATGATTGGCGAATGGGTCTCTGTGCAAAGAAGTTAATAAGCGTATCCCCAGACACTTCAGTTCTTAGGGGCCAGGTCCAAACGCGGGCCATCTTGATTGCCTTTTTGCAATAAACATGAAGAGGGCCTCTGCTGAAGAATACAAAGACAGCCGGGGTTGCATTGGGGAATAACTAGAAAGAGGACTGAGGCTTCAAATGACTGCCGTACCTTTGGCTGCGGGAACTCTGACCTGACACTTGAACCAATTTTATAGAACGTGAACTTCAAAGAGGACTTTGATAGTGTAGGGAGTCATTGGGTGAGATCTGAGGGGCCGAACTGTCTTTTCATTCTAGATTAGCTACTGAGTTAGACTTAGACTAATGACAGAGGTGGAGCAGTGTCTTGATAAGGAAGAGATCCCCATCTGGAACAGATGTTATTTGCTGTAGAATGACAACAGCTGATAGAGATTCACTGACATGCTTTTTTTTTTTTTTTTTCATTATCGTAGTGCAAATCCTCCTCTTTAGGATCCCCCCACATCAATAAACTTGTCACAAAACCCAAAACATGACACACTATTGCTTGAAATATAAATAAGCCCATTCGTTACCTACTGATTTTCCTACCATTAGGGAAGCGAATGGCTCGGCTGCTGTTGATGTAGAAGATATTGTGGGTCAATATTGTGTTGCTCTTAAAAGCCACGGGAGATTTTCAAGAAATTCGGCAGGGGCAAAGAAAAGAGGCCAGTCTACAACTCTAATATTAAGAAAATGTCTGGACTAGTTCAGGGACATCTGCCTGGCATTAATGTTATCAGGGAATCGGGGAGCAGTGCAGGCACAATGTGCTTTAGGGAACGATACAGCCCTCAACAGCTGCCTGCCCGGACTGCTGGCACACATCAACCTAATACGCTGGATTGGAAGCAGGGATTGATTCCTGAATGTTAAAGTGAAACCTTGAAGCACTGCTGAGACGATCTCACTCCAACTGTTGGAGGGAGGGGTGCTTTTGCGAGGAGATTTGGCATCCTAATCTGATCGGGTCTCTTAATCTATGGCAGCTCAGTTTAACAAAACCAATCCGACAGCGGGGGCAGCAGCCAGTGACAGGAGGAACATGTTGAATCTTGGCCTATCAGGCGTACGACAGGAGGGCGGCATCTTTTTGGCTGCATTGTGGGTGTAATGATGGCTGGAATAGCAATGGTTGCAAGAGATGCTACCTATCCCAGGTCAAGGAGGGACTGGTGGTTGAGATGCGGTGGGATCACAAAGTCCTCAGCTTGCTGGCTGTCAGCCCCCTCCGATAGTTGTCGTCCTATTCCCCCACCCTTCCTCCATCCTCCTGTTATTTTAGGAATCTATTCTTGGCCTCCCAGCATGTACAATGTGAATTATTCATCTGGAGAAATGGGATCCCTGCACGACAGTGAAACAGGATTTTATTTGTACCACTTGATTCCATTAAAATAAACAAAGTGCAGACCCTGCAATGATAATATTGCCGCACTCCCACCAAGGGCCAGGCAGTAATGCAATATTATCATTTATTTAGTTCCATGTAAATCATATCTTGATGATGAGTTTATTACTATCATCATCGCTGAACATGTTTCTTTTGTTCATTAAGAGACCGCTGTAATTTTAAGAAAAGTTTCTGAAGAACACTGTCCTTATTAATGTTGTGATGATTACTTCAGCCATGTCACACAGCCCTATTCTCACTCTCCGTCTTTGTTGTCACCTCACATATTAAGCCCCTTTGCCACTGGACAAGAAAACCCACCTACACCCACTAACATCTGACTTTTGTATTTAATGGGAAAGGTTACAAATGGCATTCGCTCTTGGCACAAATGACTGATGCGGTAGTCACAGATATTTATAGGCTCCAGCTTTGATTGACTTCAATTGGCAGTGATTGAAATACGACACCCAGGTGGACGTGCTAATTTTAGCCCCTTTGCCAGCGTGATAAAATGGCACACTGCCACAGAATACTGTCTGTGTCCATCTGAGTGGCACTAGAACATCGTGTAAAGCCTAGTCAGCACCAGGTTTGAGAGAGAGACTTAATAGGTAAGAGATGAAAAGTGTAGTATCCACCGTAACATTTTCAGTGGCCTCCATGCTGCTTTCTTCTATTTGCTAACCTGCCTCCTGACCCATCCGTGACATTGAACGTGACACACCAAGAAACACAGGGGCCATTTGCACAGCTCTGATCTACTGGCAAATGGAAAGTAGTCTATTGCCTATTTTTAATGGGTTTTTCCACATTCAAAAAACCTGCATACACATGCTTATTTTGATGGAAAAAAATACTATAGTGTGAACGTGTGTGTGCAAGTGAGGAAATTATCCTTCTTATGTGGGATTCCACTAGTAACCCACTTATTAATGTCCTCTCTGTCTTTATTGCACATGATGAGGGCAAATTGCCTCTCTCTGTTCTTATCACACATGCCCACAAACACAACATAAAAAGCTGAAAACAGTCAGCTCCGTCTCGGTATGAAATGAATGTGACCTACAGCTGCGGAGAGGTAATGTACAGCAACAGCACGGAGGAAACAAAGGGTTCTGTCAAAAATCCTCTGCTATCTCGCCAGTGTCTGTGAAATCCTTTCTGCTCTCGTGTGCATGTCAAGCTGCCTCGCCTTCTATCTGAATAACATTAATGAAAGGTGAAAGAGGGAATAATCAAAGATCACAATATTTTACCTTTGATACAGATGCATGTTCGTATGCTGCGGGCAGGAGAGATCTCCTCACTGCTCAGCTCAACTCTGATCTGACATTAGGATTCAATGCTACATTTCTCACTCTAGCTCACTCGTCTTGCTTTCTCTCTCATTCCCTCGGTGCCCCCCCCCCCCATCCCCACCTACCTCTGTCCACTCAGCCTGCTTGCGAGACTGCAGCTAAAGGGTAAATGTAGCTCAAGGGAAGTGTGCTACCTCCACCACAAGGTCCTGGTTCCCAACCATGTGACCTGGACCTCCCAACATCTTGCTCCTCTCCCCCTCCACCTCCTGTTCCTTCTCCTCTTTGCCTTTTCTCCACACACATCTCTTTATCTCTATCCACCTCAGTGACCTCATCCAGAGAGACTGAGAGAACGAACCTATAAAAGCGAACGGCTTCTCCACCAAACAAAGCATAGTTCAAAAGTTAACCCGTTTTGCAGAATAGCACTGTTGACCATGCAAAGTACCAACGTGGACCTCTTCTGTACACAAACAAAACTGATTTGAGATTTTTAAATTATGCAACTGCAGGTTCAAAATACTACAATACAGTTTTACCTCAGGACAATTATAGTTATACAGAACAGAATGAAGAATGAACTTTAACTGAGTACTGAAGAATATCACAATTTATGTCAGTATTTGGGTCATGCTAAATTGGATATTGTAACTGCAGTACATTTTTTTAAGTCACTTGATTAAAGGAAAATCTCTAAGAGATGAAGAGCAGCAGACATGCAATACTCGTATGTGCAGAGCAGCGGTGTTAAAATTATTATGTGGAGACACAGAATTACAATATTCAGTAGATAAATACATAATGCATAATATTAAGTAAATATTAAGATAAAGAGTGTAATTCAGAGTGTGTTATTTGATTAAATATTTACAAGGGACACTGTGGAATTGCCAGCTAAGACATTTACTTGCAATACATGTGAAGTCTGGCTCCTAGCTAATACATTCATATTGCTGTAATTCCACACTTTGGATGATCTGCATGTTTTGATATACATTGCCCGGCTGGGAAGATTATAAATAGTTAAATGTATGGCTCAGCTTAACAGGTTAATGCGCTGTGTTCCGACAGCAGACGGTGTTCCTTTGAATATGTTAGGCCTTTGGTGTGTCATTCTGTGTGTGTGTGTGTGTGTGTGTGTGTGTGTGTGTGTGTGTGTGTGTGTGTGTGTGCGTGTGTGTGTGTGCTAGTATGCGTGTCCATGTGCGTCTAGCTGTGTGAGGCTGAATGGCACCTTTCAGAGTGGGGGTGAGACCATGTGGTCTGCACTGACTGCTTTGGAGGGAGGCAGGAGGGCCCAGCTGGTTCAGGGAGAAGAGCTCTCTGACTAGCCAAGGCAGCCTCACAGCCTGCCAACCAACCTCACACACACACACACACACACACACACACACACAAACACGATCACACAGTGCATGGGTAGAGGAAGATTGTACACAGAAAAATGCTGAGAATCGCACACTCCTCTCCATGCAATTAAAAAGATTTATTTTACCGCCAATGTGGTTTGGCGATGACTTCTGCAAGGTGCAGTTTGTCACTGTGTCTCAGCTGAGCTTGTACATGGATATAAACATAACACGCAAAGAAGTGTGAAGAACACATTCAGGCCTCCTGTTTACATGGGGACAGTGCTGTGTGCACCCACAGAGCTTACAGAGATCCAATCATTTCGGCTGACCTGCAGCCAGGATTTGGTGAAAATAGCCGCCTACCTCCAACAAAATTGTCCAATATCCTTGAATGCAACGTGCAGGGAAAAAAAAAATCTTTATTTGTTGGCAGCTAGGTGCTGGCCCTGCAAATTATACATGACCACAGGTCCTATTGATTCTCTCTTGTTTTTCTCTGTCTCATAACACATTGTTAGAGGAAAGTTGGTTCAGCGGACTCTCACAAATTGTTTTGTAAACACAGAGGGGGAAAAGAACATTCCAGAAGCTGTCACATGCAACAAAATGAATTTCTCAGTCTGTAATTCCATATTTCTGTCTGATTCAATATGTTGGGATCCCGTTGTTTAAAAACGCCACAGAAAAACTCAAGTGTTTCTTTCTTTAACATTAAATGAAAGCACTTAATTAGATGTATGTTTTTTTCGTTGATTTTGTGGCACAGCAAATCTATTCCCATTTCACTGTATTTACCCACAGCTGCTACAACACATTTGCAATAACAGTAACGCTGATTGCTACTTCAACAGCTTTGACAGAGAACAATGGTTGTTGAAACAATACATATTTTAAATGTATTTCTCCTGGGTTGTAGCAGCTCTATTTATTCTGACCTCCATCCCGCCATACGGTCCACTGGTTCTCTAGTGAAATCTGAAGTGTATCTCTAAATGGTGTGCAAGTGCTGCAAGACTTGCACAAATTAGCTGTGTTAAAGTATATGTATGCCGTCGATGGAGGGAAGGCTCACTGGAGGCACTGTGCTGCTTATCTGAACAGTAGGAACGTGGACAGAATGATTAGGTAGTCTAACCATAGGCGTCCAAACCCCTCTAGCTTGGCCATTTTCACTACTTTTCTATATAGCACTTTCTCTCTCTTTCTGCAAATAGTCTAAAGGGTAAGCCTAACCAGGGGCTATGTGTGAGTGGATGGAAGACAGAGAGAAACAAGAGCTCTAAAAGGAATTTGTCATTTTAAACAAATTGGCTTGGAGAGAATCAAACTGAGCTTTTCTCCCCATTTAGCCCTAACTGTCAGTACGGACAGAAAAAATGCCTGACCTGAAGTGGGTGTGTTACTGCTTACCTGTAAAACCCGTAAACCTGTGAGAGGACCTTACAGCGTGTGGTCCCCAGTTTCTCCATTAGAGAGCCAGCTTGGCATTCGGAGGGAGTAATTGGCTGGATAGGGTTTCAGCAGGCTTAGCCACCCTGCTGGCACAACAAGCCTGTCTGTCCCCATCCCTGAGTTGCTGCTCTGCTAGGCAGGATCGTAGCCAGCTCAACTGCTGCCACGTCCCCTTCAAAGCCTGCGAAGAAGCTGGGGATGGCAGCAGCTGTTGTCCCAGGGGAGCCGGAGGAATTCAGGGCCTCTGGTCATTAGTGGGAACCACTGTGCTGGGACGAGCCTGGGTCTTAGACAGCTGGGAGACCTCTATCACCCCTCATCCCTTCATTCCTCCATCCATCCATTCCCCCGTCCCTGCCAAGAAGGATTCTGTATTCTCAACCTTCTTTCTCTCACGCAAGACTAAGAAAGTCTCAGCCCCATGTGGCAGGTGTGAAGGGACTGAGAAAAGACTGTTTAAGTTTTGCTTTTGGAGAAATGTGTGGTTTTCTTGTATTTTTTGAGTATGCCTGTAGGACACTGTGGAAGAGAAGATGCTTAGTTTTCACCTAATTAATAATGAAATAAATCAGACAAAGACAACCCTGCGAGAGGATAGTCTAACTTGTTGCATTACAGTATGTGGGGCATTTAAAAGATGTACAAACAAACAGAGGAACATTGCAGCTTATTTGCTGTGCCACCTAAAAGTTTTGATAATACAAAGATGTCCTATTGTCTGCACTAGTGGCTGAGTCAATAAGACAGTCATTCAGGAATATGGGATAACACTTAAAGTGCAACTGTTTACAAGGGCAAGAAAGAGGAAAAGTAAATGGTGACATTTTTACACATAACAGTGCCACTAGTTGTTAGGTTTTCTTTCCAGTTGCAGAGAGTTGCCCTTGGGAAAGCAGGTTTATGAATACTTCGCCAAGTCCCACCAGCAAACCTATCCACCCTGTGGATTACAATTTGCCGCTCCATTTTTCTTTCTTTTGTACATTCAAATCTGATAAAATTTGTTTTCCCAGCATATGTGACCTTGGTGTAGCCAAAGTCAGAATTACACAAATGTTATTTTAGTGTATTTACAGCTAGAATATTTGACTGAATGGATTTTTTTGTAAGATGACGAAATTTGGGGAAAAATGTGGAGTCATTTTTGTGTGAAATAAAAATTGAGAGAGGCTTGTGAAAAATCATATGTGTCTTGTTCTAAATAGGATAGCAATGCTAATGCTTATGCAAACTGAGACCCTGACGTTTGCTTTATCCTTGCAGTTTCTATGGTGATCCTGTTTAGGGGTGCATATTGTGTGCGCGCGTGTGCCTACGATTCTGAGCATATTGTGATACCATCTGACCTGAGAGTCATTGACATTTGGTGTGTGCTGAGACATTGGTCTCTGTTGAGTGGAGTGGGGAGAGCATGCCCGTGTCTGTACAGTATGTGAACATCTGGAGGGGCCCAGCCATAAACTATGTCTGAACCACTGTCGATACTCATCCTGATATGTTGTCCCTAGTTTTTCTTAAGGCTCTGTGTCTATCTGGTGAAATACATACATAATACATATTCCTCTATCATTGTTTATGGATAAGGCTGAGGGGGGCTGAATGGAGAATACTCAGCTGTTGCAAGAATGTAGAAGGGGTGAAATAAGTATCAAGGGCATTGAATTTAAGATAACTAAATCATACTTCAAATGACAGCTACATGCCAATGAGCAGCTTCTTAGCCAGGGTTCCCACGGATCCTTCAAAAGTCTTAAAAGACATTAAATTCATTAATGTAAAAACAAGGCTTTAATTGGTATTTAAATGTCTTGAATCAATCTTTCAAAAGTCTTAAAAATGCTAAGACATGGGAAATGGGATTTTATAAATATTTCTTTTTCTGACCTTGTATTGCAAAATCTCAAAATACTTGGCAAAATCCATTAAAAAGAAATTTCTGAATGCCTCTCACATTAACATTAAGCAGATCGGAATAGCTCACCCAACAACACTCCGATTTTGTTTCTGGCCCAGATGCTTGGAGCAGAGGATCCCCTGTCTGCTAGCTAGTTGTCACTGCACTGACAACTGTACTACACTGTTGGGGGCGGCAGTAGCTCAGTCCATAGGGACCTTGGTTGTGAACCGGAGGGTCACTGGCTCAAGTCCCCATCCGGATCAAATATGGAGTGTGGACTGGTAGCTGGAGAGGTGCCAGCTCTCCTCTTGGACACTGCCGAGGTGAACCCCCAGCTGCTCGGGGTGCCTGTCTATGGGCAGCCTCCTCGCTCTGACATCTTCGAATTTAATGCATGTATGGGTCTTGTTTGTGTGTCTGTGTGTATATGACAACAGAGTGAAAAAACTGAATTTTCCCTCGGGGATTATTGAAGTATAACATCCTCTTTTTCTTCTATCCTGCCTGGGCGACATTGAGAAGTGCAAATTCAATGAAAATTGGCTATTTAACCAAGTTTTCGCAACATGATTGAAACCAGTGCAAGGCAGTGCACATGAGGC
Source organism: Epinephelus awoara (assembly GCA_035609425.1). NCBI lineage: Eukaryota > Metazoa > Chordata > Actinopteri > Perciformes > Serranidae > Epinephelus > Epinephelus awoara. Next base: position 30,529,168 of record CM069303.1, read on the forward strand.
TTGTTGTATGTTGTGCAAAAAGTTTTTCAAACTCGGCGTGATGAAAATCAAGACAGTTGATTCACACATTGTCAAAAACACTGGCCAACAAACACCAGGTATTTCCCATTTTATGTTCTAACCTTGTCACCGCCATGTATAATTATGTTACAATAAACATTTGGACAAAATTGTCCTCTCCAAAAGTAATTGATGTTGATAAATGTTTTCTAATTCAGTTCTGGTTGTTGTAAAATTAGTCTTTTTCATTTCATTCTTAGTTGCAATTAAAGTCTTAAAAAGTCCTAAATCTAGCTAGACCAAACTAAACCTTGGTCTTACCTTTAATTTTTTTTCCAGTACATAAAGTTAGTAATATACAAATAAGACACAACTTCTAAGGAGGACAAAAAAAAAAAAAGGTTGCAAAAGTTTCAAAATAGTGACAAAATGTCAGTATAATGTACTGCAGGCCTCAAGGTAACTTTACTGCTCCCCTACAGACAACAGTGGCTGAGGTCAGCTTGGCCTCATGTCAGACGCAGATATTTTTTCCTCCCACTGTGAGTCATTACAGCTGATGATTGTACATCAGGCCTAGAAGCATCCTGTTGGTCAAACATTGTTCCATCATGGTGTCCCTAAGATAATGTCTCTATAGTGTCTGTTTTTGTCAACAAATGTCTCCTGAGTTAAGGCTGCAAAGAAACAAAGGAGTCACACTGATCTATATGGGTGATGATTAATGTATAATATTTAACAGACAGGACATAAGTGTGATGTTTGTGCTGCATTCACAACACTAGGCGTATGTGATAAACTGCTCCAGGCAACTCTGCGCACATGCCCAAGAGAGAACATTTACTTTTTTCTCTCCCTGCATTTTCCTCTGTTGGCTTTGCATGCATTGTTAAATGGGACTGATGGAAGCACCCTGGCCATTACTCACTGCATTGCCTGGCTAATTTCTGTGCTCTTACAAGTACAAAGATGTCAAGCAGGAGCAGCAGGCTTACCTTGGCTTCCCCTGAGACCATTAATCCTTTGGCTGGTGTCGTCCCTGCCTGCACTGGCTCACCTGGTTCACAGCGCTGCCAGCAAACTGCTGTTCCCAGCCCTTTTCCCGTTCTATCTATTTATTTTGGTTCCGAGTCAGCTCCCATCACCAACAAAATCTGATTGCACTGGAAGAGCTGAATATCTATTTAGGCGTATAGACTCCCTTCTTAGAGGGAGAATTGCAGAATCTGTGGAAATGTTTTTTTGTGTGTGTGTACATGTGTGTGTTTCACAGTAAGAGGAAAGTTGTGGAGGTGGAAGGATAAAAGCCGGTAAACTAGTAGAGGCAAAAGAGAATGAAACTCGTGCAGAGATTTGTCACTGTGACCTTCATACAATAGTTTTGTTTTTCTGAATGACATGCAAACCTTTAAAAAAAACAAAAACTACAGCGCCACTGAAGCTCTTTTTAAATTCACGACCACATACTGGTTTGAGAAATTACATGTTTTTTTTTTTACTCCTTTATCTCTTCCACCTTGTAATAGATTCCAATTATACTCTGTGTGTGAACTTAGATTCTTTGAAATATGGCTGTAGGAGACATGTGCTCTGATTACAGCTACCAATCTGTGGATGATTAAGTCTTGGGACATAGACTGTATAGAATGATGGACATAGCTACCGTAACGTCACCCATTGGTTTGTTGTCTACCATTTTAAGCCTCAAGCCTGCCTCTAAATATGGGTAATTTTGAACATTAATAAAATGTAAGTGGGTGAGTTATATAAAGATACACAACCCCTGTACAGTTGTCATGTGAAAATTAGCTGTGGAGAGTTTTTTTGTACCAGGCTTTAATCATGTTTATGTCTGCCGGCCATTTAAAGAATTACAGGTTTTGGCACTTCCATGTTAGCTTCTCATTTTCAGTCTTGGAGGTTGCAGCTTTGAAAATACATGTATTTTGTCCTCCACTTTGCAATAGATTCCAGTTATATTATGCATGTGATCTTTTGATTGGTAGCTGTAATAAGAGCAAATGGCTCCCACAGCCAAATTTCAAAGAGAAAAGTCTTAGATCAAAGATCAGAGATGGCTCACTCAGTGGATATTGACCTTTAAGTGTACACCCACATATTAATAATACACAAATCGGGAGGCAATTTGGTACATTTGCAACCAAAGAAATGCCCCTCATTGGTCTTCCAGTGCACAGACCTCGAAATGTTTGCATTTGTTGAGCAATATCTCACAAGTAGTTAAACTTTGTGCTTGTGGGCTTTGGGCACATGTTTTCAAGTTTACCTGTTGTCTGTATTATTTACACATTCAATAGATGGAAAGACTGAGAGACCAAGATGAATCAGTTCCATTCAACTTTGGAAGAAATCAATAAGCCTCCTGAATGCACCAGGATCTGCTAAGAAGAGCTTTGTTTTCAACATTGGCTGAATTTCATTCTTGGCACTCCCAAAAACATTTTACCAATACGTGTGGTATTTCCAGTTTGCTGTAAAGGCTGAGCTCACTGAGGATGATATTCTGGACAAGTACTCATCTTTATGCATCTTTCCGGAAGATAATCATGATACGCACTTGCTGGATTTATCAAGGCTATACAGTACCTGTATGTACAGTCATTAAAGAATGACAGCAGAAAACATGCAGTCAGTAGCTGCATTTAACACCTCGTACTGGAGCCCTTTGTTGCTTATGCTTTATCATTAGAGCCAGACTTTGTTACTTTTTGAGTAATGAAAAGTTTGTGCCAGTTGTGTGCTGTTGTTTCAGCTTTAAATAAATTAGAAAAGGTGTTTCATAAGTGTTACTAATGCCACTTTAGTGCATACACTAATTGTTCTAGATTTTATAAATCAAAGTAAATTCATGCAAATGACCCAACCTCAGGATCAATAGGTTGATTGTTAAAGGCCATGACTATCAATTTAAGTTGCGTAGGGATATCCACTCCATTCAGCAGCTGTATTAAAAAATAGTAAAATGAATCTTTTCCAGCTTTGTTGAGAATCCAAAACATTTGCATCTTCTGCATTCTCCTGAAAATTTTGATAGATCTTTTTGTTGTCTGTGTAATAGAACTTGTTGTCTATGTTCAAGCAGGAGCATTAGATCATTCGCAACACCCCCATCAGCTGATCTTCAATTGATCTTCCTGAGCACCAACTACACAACCACTCACATTATAGTTTTTGGCCTTTTCAAAATGAGATGGCTTTCTGAGCTGGAAAGCTGCTTTAAACAGAGCCATTACACTAACGTCTTTGCCATAATGGTAAACTATGATGAGAATGTTTCAGACTAATGTGTCGTAATAGCATGCAAACAGGTATAATAGCCCACGACGGTGTCGTTTTTAACCTTTAACAGAGTGAGATGATACTGAGCATTGCAGTGTTAACCATAAACTTCAAGAGATACTCTAGGAATTAATTTCAGAGTCATTGCTCAGGTGATTTCATGCAGAAGTTTTTGGGGGAAAAAAACAGTTCAACTACAAACCTTAGATTCAACTAAAGATTTACTCAGCTGCAGGCTGTACCATATCCATTATTTTTTTTATTTTTTTTGCATTCTCTCCTCTAACTCCCTGTATCTTTTTTTTTTAACAATTTCTCCTACTATTTCGGTATGGAAGAACACATCTTTATCCAGCAGTGAATCGAGGGAAGTGGGGGGTTGGTGGTGTTGGAGGTAGAGGGGGAACAAGGGAGGTGGACTTTAGATTACCTTTGCAATTTCAAGAGAGAATGCAGCTTATAATGATCCGGGATGTTCCCGGGAAAGGTCAGCTGAAATTGCAACAAGCGTAATTAGTAGCTTATCAATAATGCATCCAAGGGTTCAGTGGGTGTGCAGCCTCAGACTGCATGTGTGTGTGTGTGTGTGTGTGTGTGTGTGTGTGTGTGTGTGTGTGTGCGTGTGTGTGTGTGTGTGTGTGTGTGTGTGTGTGTGTGTGTGTGTGTGTGTGTGTGTGTGTGTGTGTGAAGAAGCATGCACGCATGGGTGGGCAGGTGTGTGAGTGTGCACCTGTGTGTACCCAGGGATGACCAACGAGATCTCTTTTCCTGACATTCATTAACATAAAAACACCTGTATGTCACTCAGGGGAGCTGCTATAAGCATTAGCATGCAGATCCCCACTAACAAACCATACACTACCCCACAATAGTGTGGACACTACTGATGGCAGTACAGACTGATGGAAAACTTCAAGAGACACATCGATCACTAAGTCAATTACTATTGATCACAGTGTCAAAATTAGGGGCCATAAGGGGGAAGAATATGAGATAAGGGTATATTTTGCATGAAACATGCAGAAAATATTGGAGTATTATGCAGAACTGGTATCAGCTCTCACGCAATCACTGGCTAATTATCTAGTAGTGGAATACATTCCCTCAAGCACCGTCTAGGTCCAGGCACACTCTGTATCATTGGCTACTGCTGAATGTCAAGTCCTCTCTTACAGGAACTACATTACACATTTTCTTACCTATAAAACTTCCAAGAGATGTAAAGGAGCCAGCTCTGGTGCTGCACTTATTATAACTGAAGAGGAGTACTGAGACGACTATTTGCTATGTGAATTATACATATATAGGAAGTGTGTGCTTAAATTTCTTATAGTTTTGTTGTTTGTTTTTATTCTTTTATTTAGTGTAGGACAATCCACTCCATAGTCCAATCCTGTTGTCACCCTGTGAGATCGCCAATACCTGATCCAATTGTCGGATGCAAAATAATAGATGAAAAAATAGTATTTATAAACCTATGTAACCAAGACAGAGATGATTGCTTAAATCAACAACGTAATAGCCAATAGCATCAGGGTCATCAAGCCAGTTTTGTCTGTTTTGTAATAATGTAATACATTGATGGGAAAATGAGCTAAATATCATCTTGACATTGACAAAGGCTCTGGCTATCCTCTGATCATCGTCAGCCCCCAAGATCGTCTACCCGCACAACCCTACTTAAATTACAAGGTCTATCTGTTTACACTGGACGTCGTCATCTAGCAAGTCCCCACGGTGCAAGATGACACAAGTCTAGGTTATAGTAAAGCACATTCAACAGACGTCTTTACTGATTTCATTTCGTTGGGTTGCATCAGAGACGTGATAAAAAAAAAAAAAATGGCTTTGCCCTTGTTTAACTTCTTTCTTGACTAACACTATTTCCATTTTCTTCCATCATGTTGCACATCCACACAAGGCCTGATAAAGTAGCCACTGACTTTTGCCGAGCACATCTTCGAATGATTTCAGTCAGGGCATATAACTGAAATATTAAACTAGAAAAAGGAAACTTGAGTATCTTGCATAAATCATTAGGAATGTTCTTAGTCAGACCCTGGTTCGTTGATAAGGAGATCAAAATTGAGGTAGACATTAGCTCGCCCACAAAACCCTTTCCTAACCTCCCACTCTTCCAGCAGCAGGTGAAGTGTGTGAACTCTTACGATCAACATTGTGTTCGAAGGAAGAGAGAAACCTGAGGATGCATGTTAACAGTGTGGAACCTAAGGGGAGATTGCAGGGGTCGAGTGGACCTCAGGGAGTATGTTTGTGCACACACGTGTGTGCTTGCAAAATTGTTGGTGTGTGTGATGTAATGATCCCAGGTTCTTTGGCCCCTGCCTGTTGATAAGTTGCTGCAGCACACATGAACAGGGGAAACGGGAAGCAAGCGAGATGAATGTGATTGGATTGCCGGCCGAGTGCAGCCTCTCCCATCTGTCTCAGAGTCTGCCATCCCATCTCACAGGCGGCAGGAGGTAATTGGGTTCATTGTTCTCACCACAGGATCCCCCGGATTGAAAGCTTCATTATCTGGATAACCATGAATGTAAATGAACCACACGTATGCAGTGGGGTAATGGGAAAAAATAGATCATTGCTTGCCACAACCACAACACACAGCACATCCCCAAACACATACAGTGCTCATGCATTTTTTGTGCAATCACATGCAAAAATGCCTATGCTTGTGCATACGTGTAGCGTTTCTTTTATCCCTCCTCCTCTGATGAACACACAAACACACACATACACACTAGAGTTTTTTATCGCATTGGAGAACATAATTTGGCATTAGATCTGCAGTTTTAGGTCAGCTTGTTAAAAGCCTTGTTGTGTTCCTCTGTCTGTGAATAAAGAGTCATCTCTGTCTTCAGACTGAACAAGAGAACAGTGCTGACTGCTGACGTATTCGGCCTCTGCGGGCTGGTAACCATGATGTAAACTTTCATGGCTGCAGCTAACAGAACTCTATGTGACAATGCTGTGATGAGCTGCTCACCACACTTTCTCTGTAAGCATATTTGCATGACTGGATGGCAGGCGCCCGTACACTCACTGGAGCTTCTACCATGAATGGCAAGAGAGGGCCTGAAGAACAACAGTAAGCCTTATGTGCTTTGAATTATTCATGCAAAACCAATGTATAACAGAAACCCAGGCATATCTTTCTCTCTAATTAGGCAGAGTTTGTGGGTGAATGTGAAAGGCAAAGCCTTTGGACAGTTATCTTGCAGTTGATGACAGTATGCTGCTAGCTCCAAGATTCACTGGCCTCGAGTTGCTGGCAGCAGCCAGAGAAGGGTTAAAGCATCTGCCTTCTGAAAATAAACAGGAGCTCACAGTGGAGCCCGACCACTCTCAGATCCTCTGGCAAATCCATCAATTAGCTGCAGATGTGATCTGCATTCGAGATTACTGCAATTTAAGCATGTCGGGAAAACAGCCTAATCTGGTCTCCAATGGGCGCTCCAGTTTTCAATTTGCTTTCCAGGAGGGACCTGGGATCTGGTAGGACCTGGGATGGAAGTCTGCAGAGGAAACTGCACTAATACCCTTATATGAATGATCCCCTCATCCCTCTGGATTCATGTATCCCATTTTTATTTCAGAGTGAAGTATGAGCGTGACTTTGAACATTAAATATATACACACAGGAGTGAAGCAGAATAATCCAACTAAAGTGTCCAGATTCAGCAATGAGACCTGATGTGTTGTGGGTCATCATGCAGATTGGAGGCTGGGAAGAAAGGAGGGACGCAGCAGAGGAGAGCAGAGTGGAGCAAAGTGCCGTCCTTACTGAGTGTGCCATGCTGTGCCTTTGCGTCTGTTGTAGGGCCCTGTCAGATTGTGTTTACTTTCCTGAAGGACGTTTCACCTCTGGAAGCCCGGGAATGAATGGAGAACTCATTTCTCCAACAGAGACTAGTCAATCACTCTACATTTATTCTCCTCCCTCGCAGTGACCTCTCCCCGGCCAGGCGAACAATGGCACCCTCGTAAACTGCAGATGAGTTTGACTCAAAGCAAGGCCTTATATACTGGGGACGTCAATACTGCAACAAAAGCTCAGTGAAATCAAAGAAAAACATTGCATTAGACAGAGGCCAGGGGGGCATTTTTCTTGATATATAGTGCACAATAGTTAAGTGAAATACACATCTTACAGGCTGCTGCATAACCTAACCACAGTATATGTTCATGCTGCTGAAAGTATTTAGTGCTTGTGCCATGTTATGTCTTTCTCTGAGGCATGCATTTGTTTGTGCACCAGCACTTGACACAGAGCGGATGAGGTTTGCTTCATCTAAAAGAGGTTTGAAGCTTAGCATGGCTGCATAGTTAATGTCATGACTTGGGTCTGGCAGATGGCAGAAACAGTTAGGGATCTCATTAGATCAACCAAGCGTCTATGCATGTTGCAAAACCTTTCATTAAAGTTCCATTGCTGGAATACCACTATCTCACAATATTGGTCAAAGTCAAGAGAGGGTAGAGCAAAGTGTTGAAATGTTACATCTGTGGAAAGCCGAGAGATTAAAACGATGCATGTGTCTAATCAGGAGAAACACAAAGCAGTGTGCATGTGTGTGGTGCACAGAAATGTGTGTACGCGTTAACTGGAGTCTTTATATCTATGTGTTTTCATTTATCTGTGCGTGCTAGTGTTTGTGTGGGTGTGATGAGTGATGCATCCTTGCTGAGCATAGCAAACAGGATTGTAATGGTCACAGAGCACATTTTGTACCATTTGCCTTGTAATTAACTGGAATTTGTTCAGCACAAATGCACTGCAAGCGTGGGAAACTAAAAAAAAATCTTCTAGTGCAAATTATTGACAGTTGGTGAGGGGAGGCAGATTTTTTTTTTCAGGGGAAGGATTCAAAGTGCCTTCATGTTAACACTTATTTTATTTGTATTATCTTTAATGACACAGAGGCTAAATGGACCATAGAGGGAGCTGATTAGCAGCCCCCTACAGCCTGGCAGCCTCAAGTCAATATGGATGTTTTATGGGTTTTTAAAGGACATTTAAAATGAATTTTCATATATGGCTTAAGGCATAGGGCTAATCACAGCAAGCAGTCTTCTTATGAATGATGCTCTGCACTCCGAGGCATCAGAATTGCTGGCTGGCAGCAGTCATTACAAAAAAAAAGAAGGGCATCACTGTAGAGAGGATGATCTTAGACAAAGCAATAGACACAGCGGAGTGAAACGGCTTTAAAACGACTCTTTAAAGGCACATTTCCACAACCAAGTGAAGGTGCCATTATTTCTAATGTTGATTGATGTGGTTTGAAAGAGATAAGTATGAGAGTGTTTTTGACATTCAATTCATGGCTTTTTTTCAGTGCTTATACTCAAGTGTAGTCAGTTGCTGAGCCAAACCTCACAGAGTCTACCAGGACTCTCTCTACATTGTAACCACAGAGAGAAACTGAGTTAAGACATCAAATGTCCCAATTAGATTATTACCTTATTCTTGACAGATATGTAAATATGATAGGGCCATATTGAGTTTAAGGATTTGAGGTTCTGCGGTTCATTCAGGGTGACAGTGATATTGACAGACTATAGTAAACAAGCCAAGTTAGTCCTCCAAGCTAATGTATGCTAACAACACATTGGAGATGTGCAACATTTTTTGCAGACACTAGATATCAAATAAAAGCCAGAGACTGTTTCATATTAGGTTGCTGTGAGCTATAACTTCACCACTTATAAGCAGATGGCAGAAGATAATATTATCTAAGAGCCTGAGCAAACAAAGTCACTGTTCCTTCGGGCAGCTGCCTCCGTCTCACTCAGATTCATCTTGGCTCTGGGTCTGCAGCTGCCTGTACCGGAGAGCAAAAAATAGAACATCGGCACAATTCACTTATTTAATATGGACCAAAAAAAAAAAAACATAAAATAAGTGAATTCTACTATGAGTGCCACTGTTCTATCTGTTTTTTGATATTCTCCAGTACCATGCACCTTTTTTATTGAGTTGTGCACACTGCTATATTTTTCATCACTGTACTGGAGAGCAGCCTGAAAGTGAGGAATGCTCCCTCCGCAGCTAAATCTGGGGACTGACCTTGTCCATTATAGTTCAGCTCGTAACTCATAATGGACGTATGCATGCTACGTTCATCAGCGTGACTATGTCAGGCCGATATCAAAACAAAAATATTACAGGAAAGGCAAAACTTACTGTCCTGGCTCTCATAGCTTAAGTATTTTTATTTGAAATGTAGTACTTTGATAGTATTCTGTATATTTTAATTAATTCATGTAAAGGTTTTTTTTATATTTCAGAGATTCCTCTGCGTAAAAACTGTTGTGGATTATTCTTAACAGGACACACAGTATGCAACTGTTTATGTCCTCACAAGACGAATATGGGATAAAAGAGACTCTGAACGCTCAGAAACTTCTAGCACATCACACGGTGGCACCATCAAACGCAGGACTAGAAGTTTGATCTTTCAAAGGCAAGAAGCACAACATACTCTGGATGCCTTTGCCCTGGTAGACTCGGATTGAGTTTAGTTGTTGTGAGCATTACTGATCAACACCTTAGGAAAGCAATCGGCAGGACTATTATGCACAGTGATTTTTCCCTGTTACCTCTGGTGATAGGAGAGCACGGAGGCCCGTGCCCACAGCTCTCTGGTAGATGGTGCTTTGCTGGGATCTGTGGAACAGAAAACCAAGCTATTTACAGGGAACACAGCAGCCTCAGAAGTAGCTCCTAGCCTCGGGGTGCAAAATACTTGAAAATAAGCTCCTGGTCTCTTTGATGTGTGTGTGCACCAAATCTAAAGGCATTTCAAGTAGTGCTGCCTTTGAGCCAAGGACGAGTCTAAATTGTCTCTTGGAGCTGAAGATGGGTGAGGTGGGGAAGAGGGTTAAGCAAAAATCAAGAAATATAATATTTTTTCTGATGGTTGCATTACCATAATGTACACTTCACACGCCTGCTGACAGGAGTAATCCCAGTGGTGTTTTTTAAGTTGGCTATCAAGGATATCTGGAGCACCAGAGGTTTATTGTTCATCCACTGATGAGTGATGACAATAGTCTTGGGAGGCTCTTCTGATGAGAATATGAGTTTTTATTTAGGGGAGACATAACACCTCTTTGCAGCACTCAGCCCTGTTTAACAGCTCTAATATGATGGAAGAAAACTCTTCTGGAGCAAATTAAGTGACTGGTTTATAACATCTGCCTCTTCACAGATATTTCATTTTGTATTGCTGCTGCATTAAAGGCCATGTTCTGCATTGCAATCTGCTGCTGTTGTTGCTGCTCAACAGTTATTTGTCACAGCAGATAAGGCATGTAACAGTGATCGCACGTCTCAGAGCTTGGAAATTACAGACCAAAGCAACATAATGTATTCAACTACAGAGTTGGGGAAAGATATAAAAAATACATGCAAGAGATAAAATTGTCATACATGGAGGAATAATGTTGAATATCAATGCACAGCTAAAGTTATGTATCTAAAAATATGATGAAAGGAGAAAGGGAGAAAAAGGGGGATGGTGGGATGGAGGACTTATTCACATGAGAACAGATCAGACGTCAAGCAGCACTAGATAGCCACTCTGCATGGAGCCGGGATAAGCTACAGCTGGTAAAGAAGGGAAAACGTGATGGCGTACTGGAGAAAAAGCTTTCCACAATTTCCTCCAGTCTGTAGACATGGCAGGACTCATACAGCGCACTGCCGAGGATCCCAGGAGGTCTGAATGGCTCACAACATCTGAAAAGACCTCAATTTTGAAATAGGATGGTTACTAAACTGCTGTAACCAGTTTCCTTGTGTCCCAAAAAAGGGAGATGAAAAATAACATTTCACAATCTCTGGACTTGAAAGCTTTCTTTTTCCAAGAGGAAAAAGGAAAAGAAAATTTTCAGACTTTTCACGCTCCAGCAGTTATTTGGCCTCTTTTTCTCTTCTGTGGCCAGTGAGTCACCTTCCTCCATTTTCTCTCAGACACACTTTTCCCAAGCAAAGGTCCCTCTGTCTCTTGTGAAGACAAGTGTTGGTTGAAAGGCATATTTGAAGATAAGTTTAGAGGAACCATTTTTCATATTTTGACAAGAATGGAAGAGCCCTCCGGCACAAAAACAAAGGCAGTCTGGGCCTTGATAGATTCACACGGTCAGGTCAGAGTTCACACACAGTGGTACAGAGGCCATTGGCTCTCATCTTAAAATTCTGCTACTGATTTTGCAACAATATTTCTTCTTTTTTGCTCGAGGGTTTTTGGACTCTCAAGATCATTCATTATTCATGGGTTACGGCCTTCATTGTGGCTGTGGTCAATTTAAATTTGTGTCAGATACAATGTATATACACTGCTTCTGCTTGTTGCTGCACAGTCAGACACTGAACTGTGTTACGTTCACTGGTGCTGCTGTTTATATGAATTCTATGTAGCTATGTGTGTATACTGCCATATTTGACAGTTTCACATGTTTATTGTATGTTGAAATTGTGTCGTGTAACGAGTCATCCAGTGGTTTGTTGTACTTCCATAGAGATAGGGAGAGACAGATTGAAAAAAGAAGCAGAAAAGGGCAAGGAATCCTGACTTTTAGCCGCTAGTGTATCTAAGGATGTCAACAGCTAACTGTTAATAGGTTAACCTCTGAGAATATTTTTTACTGGTTGCACGTGCCAGTCCATAGGTTAGTTTGCATGCACACACACTCAGATAACAGCTTACCTAGCTAGCAGTCTGAGGTAAAGAAGCGTACTAAATTAATTAAGTCGCTTGTTCACAGGGGACACCTGAGGGACATCTGAGCATGGGCACCCTGTATTTGCATCATCATAGCTGAACGAGCAGCGCTGCTCAATGGTTTTGCGCCCAACCCAAGTTCTGGCTAACCAGTGGATACTTGAGGGCCACAGAAAATAAAAAGTAGGACATTTTCAACACAAAACTTTAAATTTCAGCTCCTCTAAAGCAGTGTCCAAAATGAACTTTCTGACTCACTGACCAAATGGACTGGTCGATGAAAACATCCACTGGCCAAGCATATTTTTTGCTGGCCAAAATAATAAATTGCCTTTTTGTGTCACATATACATTTGTTTTAGTACATTTCATTGACATAATAAGGTTTTATGTAGAGAACAAAGTTTAACTAGAGAATGGAGCAAAATCTAAACCAAAATTATTATTGTACAACTCATCACCACAGCCTCAGCATGTGATTAAGTTCCCTCTGGCAAGTGGTGATGCAGTGTATATGCATAGGACTTTTATTAAGAAAGGTACAAACAAAAGGAGTGAAGCTGTAATTTGCTGCTGTTGACAGTGTGGGTGGCAATAAGAGTTTGCCATCTTGGTTCAGACTATTGAGCCTCCGTGTTATTATTTATTACCTTAATAAGTATGGGCAAACTTCAGCGTATCACATGACTATTTTCGTACAGATGTTAACTTGCCGGTGTGACAGCTAGCCTTTAAGATTTACTCGCTAAATGGATAGTCTACCTGCAATTTGTGCTTGGTGGGTTCAGACAGAGTCAGTGAAGTACCATACTCTAAGGGAAGCCCCTTTTGTATTTCACGTCATTTTGTAGTTTTTCGTAAAAAATAGTTACTGGAAAGCAAACATCCACTAAAACTCTATTTTGAGTTCCAAGTCGAGTCCCAGAAATGCTGGATCCTGTCTTTCCCATAATACAACTTGATAGTGCCTTCTATTAAATGTTATGGATGATGGTGATATTTTGGAAAGCTCCCTATGGAGCCACAGAAGACATACCGAGTACAACTCCCCTTAAGAAGTAAACCCAACTTTGTTAAAAGTGGTCTAGTACTATAGATATTGTAAGTGCAAATATCGTAGGCAACTGGACTTGCTTGCGTTTATTGAAGACTCTTCCAAGAAGCTTCTTCAGTTCTAAATGACTGGTACGAAGTTGCAGGCTATAAACCCTGTGTGGGTGGGAACCCTTACCATGACCTGGATGACTGACAATCTTCACCAACAAGTACAATAGATATGAAGTTGTAAACCTATCCAACCTGATCATTCATTTGTTGCATAGGATTCATACTTTTGTGTTCTGCATCACAGTGTGAGCAAACTATATGTTAGTTTATGTCTTTGCATATGCATTCTGTAAAAGTATATAAAGGATTTTTATGATAGCACGTTAAGCATCACTTATCATGGTAAGATCTGCCAGACTAAATAATTACATTTAAGTCTGTCACATTAATTGATAGAAGAGGAGATGGCGCACTGGATGGACTGACTTTGAGAGAAATTTTATGTCAGGTCTATTCATTTCTCTTCTCACTGTGAAACTTGCCATTTTGTTCTTTTATTCTTTAGAAGTTAGAGACTAGTCTCACTGAAGGTCTGCTCTCTCGTTGAAGAGACCAGATGTGAAGCTCTAATGGTCTCAGAGGGCAGGGCCTCCATCACCGGCTGCCATGGAGACAGTACTTATTCTCTCCCTCTCGTTTCCCTATTATCCCTACATCTTTGAAGTCTACAGAGAGAAGTTGTGGCTATAATTCTGGGCTGGATTTCTTGTCTAAGCCTCTTGTGTTCAATAGAAGCACCTGCATTAATCCCAGGTAACACCTCTGATCAAGGATTTAATTTAGACCTGGAAAGGGTGTTCACACTGCGATCCTACAGGCCAGATTGTTGTGTTGACAACAGCGGTGATGGATGTGTTTTGCCGTAGGCAGAAGGAAAGGCAGAGATCTCTCACTTTGCTCCTTTTTATGGGTACTACAGTGCAAACACGAGAGGTGACGGGCAATAGAGGGAAATCATACTCTTTACTTTTTATTGACATTTCTGCAAATTTCCTCCGTTAAGCCACACTTCCCTTGAAACGCTTGAGGTTAATTTGTTTTGTTTTGTCTTTTGCCCTTATCCAGAGCACAATATGTATATGTGTGCAGGAATTAGATTGTTTTTCTTTCCTCCAACAGCTTCAGATTTTCACCCGACTGGACAAAGTGCAGAGGGCAGGAGTGGAGGTTAAAAGCTGTGATATCCTAATGCCATTTCTGTAAGGCAAACTTGGAGGAGAGTGTGTCTGGGTTGGCGCCTACTTCTGCGGACAACAAAAGTGCCAGCATTTTACTCCTGAGTGATTTATTTTTCACTGAGTGATCTTCCAAAACGAAGATGGTCTTTCGTTCGCCATGGAAAAAAAGGAGGCTATTGCCATCCCTCAATTCAGAGTGTTTTACTCCCGGCTGCATTGATTTCTCTTGTTACTGCAGGTCAGCGAGAGGAAATTGAATTGGAAATTGTAGAAACACTCTATTATTTCATTTTCTGGCATTTGTATTTTTCCTCACCCCCCTCTGTATTTTCAGAAGTCAGCACTGAAACTAATGGGGAAGAGCAGTTACTGTCAGGACAGTTAAATGACTGCTCTGACTTTGGCTTCTCTAATAACAGTCCTCAATGCAAAAGGTTACATTCACCCCTGTGGTTTTAGACCACATTGGTTTGCATTTATGGAAGCCCTTTCTCCTTTTCTTTGCCGTCTGCCCTCCGTCTGTCCACATGGGGTTAGCTCTGCTTTTACAGGGAGAACATTGGGTCAGATTTTGTTGGATTGCTTCCTGAGATATCTTACCTTTGGGGAAGGGGTGAGGTATAAGAGTAATAGGGAGGTGAGTGTAGGTAGTTCGGGGGCGTGTGGGTGGAGAGAGGCAGACACAGGTCGACATGACACACGCTATTTAATGTTATGCTAATTCTACACAAGCTTTGACTTGTAACTGCGCTCCTTAGGCTTCACCACATATTGTTGTGTATCTGTGCACTGGAACTTTGCATATCTGTGACTGCGGCAACCCCTCACTTACCTTTCTTTAGTCACATTGAAAGCAACATATGGCATTTTGATCCATTTCCATTTAAGTGTTTGCGTGTAAGTGACTGGGGAAACTCACTTAACATTTTTATCTAGTATAAGTCTATTATAAGTTAGAAATGTGTTTATGTGCAAAAGCAAAAGAACTAGAAGTGAAACGCACATTTTTACTTCTTGTGGAGTGTTGATTTTGAAAATGATTGCTTCATTACAAAGATATTCAGGCCTGAAGCCCCAATATGAGATGTGCTTTATGAGAAGTCTGAGGTGCATTGCTTACCAACAATTAGGGGGTCTTGAGGGGGAAGAAAAGGGACAAAGCATTAGTGAATGAGGAGTAGGAATGCCAAAGCCCCAATAGGATTAAATAGGTAGCTTTTTCATTTGTAACACCTTATCAGGGACTTATTTCCAACTGGGATGAAAGGTGGACGTAATTAACTTTATGGAGGGATAGGGTACGAGTTGGTAGGATTAAAAACCAGCAGTACTATGGGTCCCCAGGAACAGGACTAACAACTGCTGTTGAATGCAATATCAAGGTGACAAAACATAGACTGTAGCATGTTTCTATAGTAGAAAGACGATTGCTTCAAACTTTTTTTTTTTTTTTCAATCACACCAGCTTTAAACTCCTTCCATGCTTCTGCGAAACATGTTGAACTTATTCACGTCACAATGTTTGTCCTTCCCTGATTAACTGTATTTACATGTGTTTATGGAAACACGCAGGTTTGGCCAGTGAGGGTGTATTTACAATGTATATCCTTGAATAAAATTGGCACATTGCCTCTCACACTTCCCCATGGGTAGCTGGATTAACCAGAAAAGCACATGGGGAACAGAGAAATGCTTGTTCAGTGCTGAATAAACTAAAAAAATGTTAGTTTATTCCAGAGTTTTGGGCCTGAAATATTTACGTCATGGTAAAGTTAGAAAAAAAAACAACCACTGGAGAAAGTGTCACAATATTATCTGGTGAATTACCTGTGATAACATATTACAGTTAATAAATAAATCAAGAAAAAGTCAATTTTAATCCTAAAGTTTATTTGAAAGGTAAATCCTTACAATGAGCTGCTGCTACAAAAACAGCTCGTCTTCAAACAAGTGGTGTACTGTACATCTGTACTCTGTTTGTCTCTGACAGGGTTTTGACCAGGGTTTTTCTGTTTGGCCATTTATAGCATGGTGAGCTGAATCCCGTATCGTAGCAACAGTAACTATGGGAATAGAAACCTGTGGAGAGGTCAATGTGATGGCCTCCACTTGGCCTCTTTGTACAATGGCTAGCACATTGATTTTTCTAATTCACAACATCTATAACCACCTCCGCCACACAGCAGCCGACTCTGCACACAAACAGGATTGTATTTAATGCCTTCATTTTTGCTTTACTCTGAGGCAATATCTTACTAATTGAAGCTAGACGGAAAACATTATTTCACAAGGATTTCAATATGAAACACGTCAGGTTGTGGTTAGGTCTTACCTGCACCTTGTTCCTTCCTGTATTTTTTTTTTTAACTTTGCTATAGATCCCTCTCTTTTACTCCACGTCTGTCTCCTATCCCTGTCTTTTCCTCTGTGTGTGCATTTGATGTCGGCTTCAGTCCTCATGGGACAGATCCTCCAGGGACTCTTAATTGACAAGTGTGTACAATAACTAATCAGCGGCAAAGCAACTGCCCTTTAAGATGATGAATTAACTAAACTAATTTCAGATAATCCCTCACCATACTGGGCCACGCTGACAGTGACAATTGATATTTGAAATGCAGACACCACTCCTCTCTGACTTATGCCAGTCATTTCATTACACACCCTAACCCCCCCCAGTAAAAGTGGCATGGTTGATATACTGCTGATGGAGCTCTGAGAAGATTAAAACAATTTCCCGAGCTCGATGTGACAAATATACCCTGTCATACCCAGATACAGCTGCACACACACAGTGACATTACCTTAAGCATAGACCAGAGTTACTAGCATGCTTATATGCACAAGCCATAATAAATTAATTTGAAAGGGCAGGGTTAAGTCTAGTGGGCATTTGCTCATAAAAGTTTATGCCTTATAAGAGGTTTACCAATTTAAATTCTATTTCTGTGTTGATGCCTAACCTCTCCCCCCTAAAGCTCCATAATGTGTTCTGTCAACACGGTCCTCTCCCGCAGATTAACATTGTCAGACAGTTGTAGAGTGAAAAGGACGACATGCCGTTTTCGTAGCAATAGGAGGAACTCTTGACAGATTGACCTGACATCAGCCATCAGTGTGTCCTGTAAAAACAAGCCCAGTGTATCTGTAGTACACAAAAACAAGGATACGTGTCGTTGTGTATCTGCACATTCTTATTCCAGTGAAATATGCTGCGGGGGTTGTAGTGGACAAGATGGTTTAGGTTGTTAAAACTGATTGACTTGTTCTGCAGGTGTCTAATTGCCAGCGTTTCTCTCTCATTACATCACTTCTATCGTGTGATTAAGGAGGCTTGTGAAGGTTGTCGGGGAGATGGGAGCAGAATACGGGTTCTTTGATTATAGCTATCACCGGACTGGGAATTGACAGCCGACAGGTTTCTCCATCAGCTCAACTGAAAATATGTTGTTGCGCTTTTTTGAGCATTTGTTACATGTTGCTCGGTAACAGTGTGTTTGTGTTGCTTCATTCTATAGCTTGTGGTGGCATTAGGTGTGTCTTTGGAGAAAGGCACATTTGGTATTACAGTGGAAACCACTTATGTAGTTTAAGGTTACAAGGATGTAAGGATTTATGTGGATCAAAATGCCTTGGACGGAATCATTCCTATATAAATGCTGTTCAAAAAAATGTTTTCAGTGTTTATTTTGGGTTGTTTCATACGTGAGAACGTATGAAAAAGAAAATTTAAGTACATTAATTCTGTTTTTATTTTATTTTAATATTTTTGCTTTTCTCCTATTATACTTTGCCTCGCGGGAATCTGCCTGGCCACCTCAGGCTGGTGCTGCATGCATATTAAATTAAAATCATGACAGGATAAAGAAAGTCATTTTATCTGAATGAAAAACTCACTCTCCTCCAAGCTCACTGTATGACAAACTACCAAAAACGAGCTAACGAGATGCAGCAGCAAAACTTGGGTGAGAAAATGCACTGGGAAGGAACTTGTGCTTGAAGCCATCCCTGTTCGTCAAGTGGATTGACAATGTCTGGTCATTTAATGAAACGGCTTTAAAGTATTTTAAAACAGTCAATAGAATTCAGTAAATAGTGTAGCTGTCTGTTTCACTTACAAAAATAAATGAAAAAAATAAATAAAAAATTCTCACCAAACTATATACATTATCTAAAGCATAAATCAAACACATATTGGGCTCAATTACAAAATACAAATACAAATAGAACTGGATCCTACAAGGGCAATGCGGTAACACAATCTTGGTTTGTATTTGATCAGAACTGCTTAGTTTTACAGTTTGTTCAAAGTTTTGTCTGAGTTTGAGAGATACTCATCGCGTCCGTAGTGGCGGGCATTAAAAAATGAGAAAGAACAATCTGTAGTTTGAGCAACAGCCCTAGAGCCAGTGCATTTTAGCTGGGAGATGAGCAGGGAGAACTGGGTGCTGGTAAGATGGAGGTCATTTTACCACAGTTCATTTACACTTACTACCCACATTGTTATTATTCAAAGCTGGTTGAAAATCGGCAAAGTATCCCTTTAAATATCAATGACTAGTGGAACAGCGTCACCATCAGCCCTTATGTCCAAACCAACAATTCATTTGATTTCTATAGATGACACTTTTCAGCCTGTCCATATACAGTACAACTATCAGTTAAATATAACCACCTTCATTATTGCAGCCTCACTGTAGTTGCCCAGAAAATAGGCATAACTCTGACAAACAAAGATGCTTGATAGACAATTTAAAAACATTCTGTGGACACCATGACACATGCATGCAACTTTATTATTTTCATGTCACTTATGTTTTTCCAAAATGAAATCTTCAAACACACGTATGGGAGAAGCCACCTGGATATCCTGTTTATCGCTACTCTAGCAAGCTGTGCCACTTGAGGGCTTCTTTGGCAGCGTTACACTGTGTACCAGGAAAACAGAAATACTTTCCACACTGTTTGGATATTTTTCCACTTTTCTTGGGTACTTTCTTACCTAGCACTGTAGGGGATGATGTCTTTTGTTTCAACAGTGACTTGTGAGTCACAAAATGTGACCAACGTGTCTCTAGAGGTCTCTATGTAACCTTGCATGCTGGGGGTGAAGTAAATCAAGTTAGGGGAAAATAATCCCACACAAACATTAACATGAAATTCTAATCCAATATCAATTGGTAGGCTAATGTACAATTGATTTACTGAGCTCATAGTCTAGAATATCTATTCATATCATAAATGTTGGCCATACATTTAATGTAGTAAGGTGCCAGCATGTGAGTGTGTGTATGTCCAGTTTGTCTGCATGTTACTTCTTTATTCTGTATGTGTTTAGAGGTGTGTTTGGCCAGACAGTGAAGCAGCACTGTCAGTCGAGGCAACAGGATAAAGAGGAGGAGAGGATCCACGGGAGCTTCCTAGTAGACAATTGTGTACAGGGAGCCACTGTCCCCCTCTCCCCTGCATGCATTTTTCATCACATGCTCCCTTTTTTACACTATTTAGCTTTTCCCTCCCCTCTAAACTTCCATGTGGTGCGTGCTGACATGGCATTTCTCAGCATTGCACACAAAGCCCTCCGGTGCTCTGTGTCTTAGAGTTGGAGCATGTCCGTTTGTGTGCCAGCACTTGTGTGTGTGCACCATGTGTGCATACATGTAAGTATCGGGGACGTTAACTCGCTCATTCTCCCCTGTCTTCCCCCTCCTCGCACACTCGAATCACACTGTATGTGATCCCACAGTCCCATAGGCAAGAGAGAAATAGAGAGAGAGAGAGCACTCTCACGGAAAGTCCATTTAGTCAGTTGGCAGCACCCAAACTACAAAATAGTTGAGACTCCCTGCATAGAAAGGATCATCTTAAATTATTCTGAGCTGAAATTCAAATTTCATTTTGTTTTGGCCCTAAGCAACGGGCAAAACTGCCTGGGTGAGATCAGTAAAGGTCAGGGGGAATTAAAATGCTTACTGTAAGGTTTGTCAGTGAGGGAGAGAGTGAGCTAGGAAGAGATAGAAAGCCAGAGGAAAAGGCCATCTGCCTGATAGTTTAGTCTAAGTTGGTGAGAGAAATAAGTCAGCCTTTTTGCGGTCTAATGCTATTAGGTATCGGCTTGACAGGTCCAAATTTCTCCATTCCCTCATATCTATCATATTCCAAGATATAGATTGCATTTATACATTCTGCATGCAAAATGGAGCCTCACGGTTCAAGAGTTTCATCAGCAGACAGCGTGTGCTTTACAGTACATTTCTATGCATGCCAGGACACTAGATGATTTGCAATGACAATAAACAAATCCAATAAATCTGATGCATGAAGTAAAACAGCAATGCGAAAATGTAACTGACATCCGACGAAGGAATCCGCCCGTCCCTCCTGATGATTTGTTCAATATATAGATATTTATTTCATTAGATATCAAGCAAAAATATCTTGGAAATGAAAACAAATGGGCTGTCAAGAAGATGGGGGCAGAGAAGAGAGACAAAGAGTGAGAGTGTGTGTGTGTGTGTGGGGGGGGGGGGGCGTAGAACATTGCAGGGGTCATTTTTGCCACACACACTTCTGTATCTGTTCTTATATGTCTTTATCTTCTCTTAAAAACTCTGCGGGCTCTGCAGATGGATGATAGTAGCTGAGTGACACTCTTGTTATCATGTTTGTATCAATAAACATGGTAAGTTCAGTTGTAGTGTTAAGAATAGAGACTGTTTGGCACATGGCAGCTTCATAAATTTGTGCCACATTTGGTCTGTCTGTTTGTTTCTTGGGAGGAGGCTGCTGTGGAGAGTAAAGGAAGGATTGTTGATGTTCCTGTAAAGGAGCAAAAACATTTCCCCCTCTGCTCAGCAAGATTCTTTTAAACAAAAAGTGAGACATTAGCAGAGCGTAGAAAACGCACTGTGCAATACACAAAGGTGTTGGTTTAGCAGAAACTGTAGTTTGATTTACTCAGAATCTAAAACTTCTGTCTAGCTTGATATCCTTTTTCTAAAATGATTATGAGCACAGACACTGAGCAAAAGGGCCCCAAAGAGTCCTGTGAAAATATAAATTAGATATACAATATAAAATGACATTTTCAGTTATTCCTCCCCGAAAACGTTATACACAACATATGCCACAGAGTGCTTATTTTAGCCAATGAACCCGCTCAGCTCAGACATCAGTGTACAATTCTGGCTGACTATGCACCTGCGAGGGACGATTCAAGGAAGCCAATTTGCTTGTTGATGGTAAAGCTTCATAACAGTTTCCAGAAGAAAATTGAAATGCATTTATCCAAGCAGGGCAGAGAAAATAAAGCAGGAAGAGGAAAGCAAAAAGTAAATTGTTAAATTGTCAAAGGTAGCTTTTTATTTTTTTTTCTCTACAGTGGATAAGTCTTGCAAAAGTGCCACAAGAGAACAGCGTGCTGCTAACACATGTGATGTTGCTTCATCCAGTAAAGTTAATGATGATTGCAACACTTCCTCCCCTTGTGATAATGGTGATGCTGACAAACCTGTTACATTCTCTTCACACATTAATAATTAAAAGCAGTGCTCTGAAAAATGCTACTCTTTTTCAGCAGCAAGCAGGTCAAGTCAGGTTTATATGTCAGGATCCTGGAGCAGTGTATTGTTAATTCAGTGACAGTAGTGGAAGACGCCCTCGGTATATGATGCCATTTCTTTTCCACAGATGTAATATAGAAGATATGTCATGGAAACCTTTGCAGCAGTTCATTAGTTCAGC
Source organism: Epinephelus awoara (assembly GCA_035609425.1). Lineage (NCBI taxonomy): Eukaryota > Metazoa > Chordata > Actinopteri > Perciformes > Serranidae > Epinephelus > Epinephelus awoara. The sequence goes on from CM069303.1 coordinate 30,551,245, forward strand.
AGTGCAGGGCTCTGTGAAAATATATGATATAAGTAGATCTGATCTCTGAGACAAGAAAGGATAAAAAGTGAGAATACACGTGCTTGCCTGAGGCCCCTAAAACACTATGACTGTCCTGGATTATGAAATGCTTTCAGTAGAATCACATTCTCTAAAAATGTGCTGATTGACCTTCTAGCCTAATTAAAGTGCACCATCGCCAATAGAGAGCAGATAAGACAGCTTGGCTGTCAGTGTGACTGACAGGGTTAGGCTCTCCCCCTGCAGTCACATCAGCACTACAGAGGCCATGCATACAAAAAGCACACGACAGCACAGAGAGTGGAAAAGCTCGAAGTTTAGCGTCTCGCCTGCTATTAAGAATCAGCTCAAACTAATAATATGGAAATGGTAAAATATAAGAGTACACCAACGACATGCTTTAGGGCTTATGTATTTATTTATGTATTTGCAACTTTACCTCATACAGCATTTCCCCATCTTATAACTGTTAACACTGCAGTTTTTTTTCTTCAGCGTAAAGAGATGCTCTGCAGTGAACTGGAGTAAATGCAAAATGAAGCTGCTGGCTGATGTCATATGTATAGAGCAAATCTGAATCCACTTTCACCAAGGTCTCTGTAGGTCTAGGCAGGTGCGTGCTGGAGCGCACCCTATATTCCCCTGCAGCTCTCGCACTTCTGGCCAGGGAAAGCTGACATGCAGGGTGGCCTGTAAGCCTCTTTTGTCCATGTGCAGCAAAGTCATCTGCCAGCTCAGTTGCTCTTGCAGACAAAGCTTCAGAGAGATAGCCCATATTCTGGTACATCCTCACTCTCTCTTGAGCTGGAGTTGGGCATGGCCCCTCGCTCTCTATCTCCTAAGCCTCCTCCCTTTCATTTCTCCCTCTCTCGTGCTCATCCGCCCTTTTCACATTTTCTCATTATCTTTTTCTTCTGCATTTCTCTTTACTTTTGTTACTTTTGTTTGCTGTTCTCGAGCATTAATACTGTAACCTTTAGGTATTATCTTACACTTTTGGTCTGTCAACCTTTCCATTGTCTTTCCACAGATAGTGGTTTTTGTTCCAGCATGGGTTTATATTTTCTGATATTGCGGTTGTGCAGAGGTGAGGAGGTGAGAGGATATTGGTATTGTACTCTATATTTAACACAATAAGATCATGGGGAAGCAGGATATCACATGGGGCTCAGTTTAGCTCAGTGTATAATGAAGTTTGTTGTCTCTTGCTGTAGTCAATTTTGTCCTTTCAAATGAGAAAAAAAGGTAATTACTTGAGAGCAACCATGAAGGCTAATGAGTTACCATGAAGGTAACTCATTAGCCATCCAAGATAATCACAAGGTAATATGAGAGAAAGAAGAGAGATGGAGATAGTAAGGCAGAAGGAGAGGGACAAAAACGGGCAGTCAGACAAAGAGAGAAAAAATATGTACAAGAGATGATACAAGACTTACTCTACTGTAAGGAAGAGGAAGGAAAGAGAGGAACTGTGCGTGTAGGAGAAGGGAGGTGGGGGTTGGTTGAGGGGGCTGGCCGAGGGGGTGTGTCCAACATTACCCTCATGAATCAGTGTCAGTGGAGCGATGAGAAAATAATTAAGAAACAGGCTAGCGCTGTGTTAAATACTGCCAAAGGTAAAAGGCCCATTCTACTGTATAGAAGCACAATCTGGACGGGAAAGAAGAATGGCAATAAATGGGATAGAGGAAAATGGGGGAAAGAAAATCCATATCATAACGGATGCCAAAGTGCCCTTCAGATGGCATTATGAAGGGAGACAATATAAATAGCGCTGCCATATTGTAAATGTTTATATACAGTAGCTACATATACACGTTGCACAGCAGTTTCAGGATTTATGACCGCAGCCGTAATACACTGAATTCGACACAAGGCTGTGAGTAATATTTCACATTTGTTATCATATTGAGTGTAAATTTGCTGAGACGTATATGGTGGAGATAAAATATTTTAGGCAATTTCTCCTTCTATTCTTCTCCTTTCAGCTGTTCTGTTCTGAGGTGTGTGTGCGGGGGGTGGGGGGTGGGGTGGAGGCTGACGACAGGGCTACGAGCTGAAAAGACTGTACAGACAGGGAGAGAAAAGAAAGGAGCACACTAAACACACATGCACGCCAACAGTTCAACTTACACACCTCAGAGGTTTTACATAGAGCATTTAGGGAAGTCAGAGGGCTGTAATTGTATGTTTAAGGCTTCCAGCAGGGGTCAAGATGCAGCTGAAATCCCTCGGCCCGCAGCACACAACAGAGCAGCCATTAGATCGCACTGATGCATAAAATATGTGGCGCTCTTTGAGAATATTGAGTGACACACACGAGGTCCTGTATGCCCATTTTGTGTTTTCATATGTACGTTACCAACATGTGTGTGCACGCGGACGTGCGTGTACAGATGTGTGGGTGACTCTTTTAGGTGTCATATACAATATCCATCATCCTTTCTGCCAGCGGCACAGAGAGAATTCATGATCACTGGTCTCCAAATCCCCTCTGAGATGGAATCGACTCGGTCGGTGTGCGTGGAGGAAATGTGTACGGTTGGAATGCAGAAGCTATCTTCCCGTGAGGCTGCTGTGCGGTAACACATTATAGTTTGATCTCGAGCTCTTTTGGCCTGACTAATACGCTATAGGGCTTGTGATGCAACAGTTACCAACCGCAACCTCCCACTGCAGTGATGTTTGTTTGTAGAAAGTGCTTTGCCTCTTGATACCATATATTTGTATGTATACAGCACATCATGTACTGTATAGGTTTCTGTATGTGTGGTAAAGCTACTCATATTTGCAAGCTGCTCTATTTCTCTGACAGCCTACATGTATGTATGTGTGTGTGTGTGAATATCATTTCATGGTTACTTTGTGTGTTGGCTGCCTGTTTACAGTGTTTATGCATATATGAGCAACCTTGTGTCAGCGTGCTTATATGTACTTACATATATGTGAAAGCAGTGAAGCCTAATCCATCCCAGAGGGGTGCTTAGTGAAGGATGCGCTGTTTCTGCAGCATGGCTATCAAGGCCCTCTACACAGCGCTCAATGGCATTTTTACTGATGGCTTTTATGGGTTGCAGCCGAGCTGCCAATGAGCAGCCTTGACACCAAAATGATGAAACTATGACATGAAATCAAGCCGGTGTCACCGTAGGATCTAAAAGAAGCGGGTCCCTGTAGCTACTGCGAAAGGGAACGTGTCTACATTGAAATATTAACTGAATATATGCAGAACATGGACTTTACAGGCAACCTTGAAAGGCATCACAGTGAAATATAGTCTTTAAATGTGGGTCCACCCTCTGATTTTCTCTCCATTCTTTATCCAGTCCTATATGTTTTAATAGAAGTCTATACTGTGTTGCTTTGGTGTTAAAATTGCACAACAGGGAGCACTGGGTTTGAAGGCTTTTTGGTGGGAACTACTGTATTGTTTTCTTTGCAACGCTGTTTCCAAGCAACATCTCCGAAGTTGTGAGGGAAACAGCACTAATAAGCTACCTCATTAGGGCCGGTGCATGGTAGGCCTTACAGTTTGTGCTGTCAACTCTGTGGGTTAGCATGCAAACTTCAAAGGACAGCTGCAAATACAACGCATACACACAGGAGTGCTAATTTACTTTGGAAATTGGTAAACAAACTATTCTATCAACCCACATTTCTTTCTAAGTTGAAGGTGTGCCGGTGGATCCAACCAACTGGGTTCTGTCTGAAGTGGCTCCAGCATTATGACAAAATACGTGTCCGTCCTCTCGCCAATGATAACGCAGCACATAAAAGGCTCATTATTCAGGAGTTAATTTGGCAGCGTTTTCTCACCCTAAGGCTGTGCCAAACCTCAGACTCCCTCCCTCGTCGGTCTCTCCCACTTCTGTCACTGATCTCTTACTGTACACAGGATGGGAAGGGTGCCCTCAGTACACCTATACACAACAGGGCACACACACATACTACTGTACATGTGCACACACACTTTCATACTCACCATCTCATTAATGCAAACACAACCCTAGTTAGATCCCTATATGTAATAAATTGGATTAAATTCCACTGGCTAAGCACTGTGATCTCTTAGGGTTAATTAATTTCATTCCATTCTGTCTGTGTTTTTTATGCTTGAACACATGCTGACACTGTTATTGTGTGGCATCCTGCTCATTGGAGAAGTATAATAGGCTCGTGAGGAGAGGGAGAGGAAGCCACAACGTTTGGTATTCCGGCTACAAAGTGATTTCGATTCTTTCTTTCTCTCTTTTGACAAGGAAGTACGCTACAGTAGCTAGCTTTAATACGGTGGATCCTTCCCCTCCTCACAGCCTCTCTCCAGCTCTTATCTTCCCCTCCAAATGAGAAAACCTGGATGGCTTCTCAGGGCCCCTGTTTCTGCCTGGATGCTATCTCATTTGGTTTTAATATATTTATCCATTCATTATTGTTCCCTTTTATCGGCCAGCTAATATTGTTCATAATTTGTCCTTATCTCCAAGCCTGACAGTCAAATTTACACTCCAGCTCGGCAGACAGATGGAGAAATGACCCTTCCCCAACCCCTCCTTCCCTAACTCCTCTCCTCCCTTCATTCCTCTCCTCCTCTCCAAACTCCAATGAAACATGACTGACAGCCCGCTGTATAAGTAGTTGTCATAGCAACCTCCCCATCCTTCTGACAAGTGCTTTTTCTCTATCGCACACCCTCTCCCTCTGTCACAATATCTCTCGCCTTCCTTCCATCCCCACACCCTTGCTGTTGCAACGATTGAGAAAGAGACAGACAGAGAAGGGGGAATTTGAAAACCAGAGAGCACCTAAGGCAGTCGGTATGCTCTCCTTCCCTGCATCACCCCCATTCCCATCCCTCCCCCTCTCAGTCTCCTCCCACCCTTCCCTTGCCTCATCCTCCCCACCCCTGACAATGATTTACCAACTCCAATGGTGCACCTCTTTCATCCATCCTGGCTTATCAAGGACTGCAGGACTGTATGCACATCAACTTACAGTTCTCAGTCTCCTACACACTCACTCTCTCCCTCTGTCCTCCTCCTCTCTTATGCTCTTTCTACGTCTATCCTTCCTCTAGCTCTCTCCTTTTCTCTCTCTCTCTCTTGTTGCTCCAAAAACTACTCTGCCCCCATTGCTATTCAATAAGTCTCATTTCACTGTCAGTCCTCAGCAGTCTGCATTGTAATCACGGAGCATACAGTAATAAGTCTCTGGACTGTGCTGCAGAAAGTGTATACAGTATGCTGTGTGGACAGGAGATCCCTCAAACTTCTAGAGGAAATAAACATTATGTAACAAAAGAAGGCATTGTGCAGAGATTTGGGGCACATTTACAGGGAAGGAATTACAGTGCTATTGTTTGTCATGCGCATGCTGTAATGGTCAGACTACAGCATGAGGAATTAAGATATGAAATATTACTGATATAGGTTGCTTTTGCGCAGTGACTCAAAGGCTTCACACGAGGCCAATGTGCTCATACTGAAAAGCTTATATTGATTAGAGAGGGTCCAAATGGACCAGTAATCCTCAGTATGTATAACCAGGCAGCACACTGCCATTTCATTATTCCAGAGTTTAATTTCCAATGCATTTATTCCAAACAAGCATCTGTTTAGTAACTCAGAGTAAATTAAACATGATGGGGGGTGAATTTCAGTATAGCCGTGGTGTGTCACAATGAAGTTGCATACAGTACTCTGCCACAGTGAGCTGTAAATGCATCTTAATGCCAGCATGCTGCACAGTTTTCACAGTTAAGTTGCTGCTGTTTATTAGAGCCCTGAATTGTTTAGGTGATGGCAATTCCCTGTTAACACTATAGCGCTCCAATTTAGGATGCTGTTCATGCTCACTAGGCTCCGTGTGTTGTGATGTAAGCTGGAAAAAAACAACTCATAATTTCTTGTCTTATTTCGTATTCATCTATACAGTAGACACCATTTACCACAGGTGAATAACAGGAGCAGAGAGATGACTCAGCCGTTTTTTGAAGGCTGCGAAAGAGAAAAGAGCCTTCCAAAACAGCATTTGCTGCTAATCATGTTTTAACCTCTCAGCTTTGCCGAGTGCTTCAGGGTTGCGTGTGACTGACAGTTCAATTCACTGAGCTGAAAACACGATTCAATCAGAAACATTCTTTTCATGACTTACTTTTAATTATGTTAATGACAGTTGACTTTTGCTTAATGCTCCAGTTCAAAGTAGCTTCCTCGTCAAATAACTAATCCGTCTTTTATTAACATTATGTATATATTATATATATTACTAAGCTATAATTAAGGACTACACATGCAGCTGTAGATCTTTGTTAGTGGGTCAGTTCCCCCTCATATGGCACATGCCACTTGGCAGAGAGATGTTATACTGCATGTAGTGAATGTACTGCATCAGTGAGGTATAGACGTGAGTGTATAGAGAAATACTGATGTGAGATTGAATTGCAGATCGAGGATGAATTCTCGAGTGATTGTAAAGAGCTTGGAGAAGTCCACATGTCTGCAGAAACTAGCTGAAGTTGATGTCCTTGGAACAAATTGGCCAGAACTCCAGTAGAGATAAGTTAGGATAAAGATCAGGATTTCAGAATCTGTGTAAACACAGGAGCTGATGAGGGAACCACAGCGAGAGACAACAAATGTCTTTTTTCTTTACAGACAAATATCATATATACTCAGCTTTGCATTTCAGTAGAATAACAAACAGATGAAGCAGGATTATTGGTGGTGTGTTGCGGCTTGTAATGCAGCTGTGGCCACTAGTCCAGCGATAGCAGTAGCTACAGCACAAGCTAGCAGCAGCTCCGTGTCTACACAGCCTACATAGCGAGGTGTCACACAGCCTGTGTAGACAGCTGGATTGATTGAAATAGGAGTGTATCTGCTAGGACAGAGGATAAACAGCATAACCTAAATCAGATAAAGTGTTGAAAGCTAAGGGTAGTGAGAGGTTGCTTGTGTGGCCGAGGCAAATGGATGGACGTTAGCAACAATAGCAGTCAGCTTTGATAATACTAGTTAAAGTTGCAGCAGTCAACCTAATTGCCAGAAAAAAATATTGGCTTTGTACATTTCTGCAAACCACGGATAAGTTACTTTAGCACATTGTTATGTAGCAGATACACTGAAACAAAGATGTGGTTAACATGTGGTTAGGTTTTGGCATAAAACCGGCCCAATAGTCCATTGGGGCCACAATCCTGGCGGGAAAAGCAGCGATGTCTCAGTATAAAACAACCGCTTTTCCTGCCACTATCCCTGCTGGAAAAACAGCAACCAGCTTCTACAAAACACCCACGTTCAGTGGCGAAACAACTGCCGGAGACGCAGCAATGACTTGCTAAATCACAACTGGTTTTTTTGTGTGTCTGTGGAACAGTGGTCTGCAGCTTGGCAGGTGTCTCGCCTCGGTGACATGCCATCCACCATCCCCTCCACCTCCCAATGACAAAGTCAGCTCATGTACTTGATGTGATGGGTATGAAACGTGAAAATGTAACGTATCTGTGGATTGCAGAAGTGTACCTTACCAGCATTTTCCTCTGCTGACTGTGCTTAGCTGATAGTTTTGTTTGCATGTATTATACGCTGAAAAACACAAACCAGACGGCAATATTCTAAAGAAAAGCTGATGTATTGTAGTTACGTGATCGTTAACAGTGGCATGTGAAAACTGTGTGTCCACGTTGGGGGATCTGTCACCTATAATCCTAAGTGTCAGGGTGTTAGAGGGTATCCTCGTTTGTGCATGTAATTTTTTCTCCCCTCTCTTTTGCTTCTTTTTCCCCTCCCCCTTCAGATGTGTATAAATGACTGTAGGTGTTTTGCACTCTCTGTGTGTCTGTTTGCACACTGCCTGTGCAGCAGTGTTGTAGATAAATGAGATAATGTTTCTATTGGCGACGAACACAACACCTGAATTCCCAAGGTAGCATTTTAGTTCAGAGCAGCCACAGCAGAATCCTAGACGGTGGAACAGATCTTCTAGATGATCTGTTTTCATGTGTTGTTAGCTTGTTTTCAAAGCACAGTCACTCTGCAGAACATGCACTCCATCTCTCTCTCAGCCACAGATGAGGAACTCCCACTAAATGCTACTGTTGAAAATACAGAATTCATATAAAGTCACATCTCTCTTACAGTCAACTCCTGCATGTATGTTCAGGTAAGGTGCTCTTTCAAATGCGAAAAGCCAGTAGACTGAACATGACTCCACTGTGTAAGGCTTTTGTGTAGCTCACTGTGAACTAATATTACACAGGAATGTGATATATAGTAGCCAATAATCCCATTATACTTGGAGTCTTATAAATATTATTCCTTTCAACTGGAGTTGACGTGCCAGTTAGCAATCTTTCAGCTGAAGGATGGATGTGGTGTCGTATTATAAGACATGCCACATGTGAGCTGTTCACAGTATGACCGTCGTAGTGCAGCTCATATGAAATTGATAGGGTCATGCATTAATTCAAAACTTGTCACATCCCCATCATCTACTTGAAGAAGGGAGTTGCAGCCAAAGAACGGCCAGGAGGAACGCAGAGGGTGGCTGCAGTTCACTTCTGTGTGCTGTGTGTGGCTCTCGAGCCGTATAGGAGTGTAGATGAGATGTGGTCTGGCGGCATTCAGGGAAATTTGTGCAGTCCAGCCCCTCCCCCCTTTCTCGACTCATCTCCCCCATCCAACCTCAGAATTTATATTCTCCCTCCAGCAAAAGGAAGGACCATCTTGGCCTTTCATTTTCCAGTTCAGGGCTTTCCTTTTTTTGCAGATAAATGCTCTCCAATCCACCCTGACAGATGTCACATTGCATCACTTCCGTTTTGATACATAGCCTCTGATCCTGCCACTTGCAATAAGGAGCCAGCACCAGGGACGCCCCTCCCTAGACAACGCTCTGACACGGGTGATTATTTTAAAGGTGCATCATTGGTGCTGCTGAGTGCTGAAACCCTGGCTGGGTGCCGTGTCCGCATGCACTCGCTGCCGTGCCCGCTGCAGGAATGTGGGTATCGGCTTGTGTCTGGGTCAGGGAACGACAACAACACGACACACTCAGTAGTCGTCACAGGTCACCCTGACACTGTGCAATACCTCTGGCAGCGATTTATGCCACTCTCAACCTCTTCACAGCAGCGGCCTGCTAGTCCTGTCTCTCACTCAGTCTCTCCACTGTGACTTCGCGGGTCAGAGTTGGAGAAACAATCTGTATAAAGGGAAGGTTTTAGTGCCTCTGCTGCCAGCAGAGACTCGCTGCACTGTAGCATTAATCATACAAGGCCAGAGTACATCAGTAAACACAGTGTGTCAGGTCAAGGTAAAGATCAGATCCCACAGCATTTAACAGGACTCAATAGCATACAGGCTATCTATTGAAAAGTCAGCGTTATTCATGGCATGTCTCCGAGCCTTCGTTGCTCGCAGGAGAGACACGCCATTGTTCACTGAAGAGCATACTGAAATATTTCTCTGGCTACACAAAAAACACTGGATCAGCAGCAATTAGTAGAGTAAGAGAGAGATAAAGAGAGGATGGGAGGGAGGAAGGCAGTTGAAAAAGAATGAGGTTGAAAAATGTAGAATCAGCGAGAGAAAAAGAAAAAGCAGAAAAGAGAGAGGGGAGAAAGACACCAAGACAGAGAGTGGGTAAAAGAGGGAGAGAGCGCGAGTTTCCAGCCAGTACAGTGTGGTGTAGGAGGTTGGAGCTGCCTGGAGCCCCTGGTGCTTTTAAAGGACCAAAGACTTTCTCATTGTCTTGGGTCTCTGTGCCTGTGTGTGCGTGCCTGTGTGTGTATGTGTGGTGTGTGTGTGTGAGAAACCTCTTCATTAGTCTTCCCATTGCTCTCCCCCCCAGCCCCTGACCACTCACTTACCCCCAGCAGCTACAGTATATGCGCCCATATGGGACTAAACCCAGTTATACAAGAGATTAAAATTATCAGTCTTGGAAAGGAGATAATACAATGTGACTCAGGCCCAACCGGCGCTAAACAAACCAAGGCTGTGTGGACATATATCTGTGTTTGCTTCTGCGGAAAAAAAAAAAGACTTCTTCTTCTTCTTGAATTAAACCCTGTTTTCACCAACAATGATGAGGTTTCACTACTGTATGTTCTCAAATTGGTTCAGTAATTGAGGTCAAAGTTATAATTTAACCCTTTGTCTCGTTGTTTGTTCCAGAAGACAGGAAGTTGTTTGTCGGGATGCTGAACAAACAACAGACGGAGGAGGATGTTTACCGCCTCTTCGAACCCTACGGAGTCATCGAGGAGTGCACGGTCTTAAGAGGTCCTGACGGAAACAGCAAAGGTAGGCGCCATGATATAGTTGTCAGCATTATTTAGGTCACAGACAGAGACGTGACAGTGTGTATGAGTGTCTACATCAGCTGGGGTATATAAAATATATGTGACATACGCACCAGATATGGGTCAAATAGCGCACAATTACAAACATTTTCACGCCGCACTGCTTGATGTGCTACTTGGCTGCAGGCAGTGACAAAAAAGTTAAGCTCAGTGAGTCAAATACTGTTTGATTGATGTCTGATTTCCATTATTAGGAGCTATGAGGAAAGTTAAGTGGATAATTGGTTAGTTTTATTCTCCCCTTTTGTTCACTTTGTAGAGAATTTATTGTCATTTTTGTAGCAGCACACCCTCAAAGATTTAAGTATTCTAAAATATTGTCATATTTAAAAAAGGAATAATAATATATATTTTTCTTTGTTTGAAAACAGGAGTTTTGGGTAGCTAAAGGGATAATCTGTGATAAAATCCAGCAGCCAGATACAAGACCAGGAAAGTGCAGCAATGATTCAAAAAAGCTCGTAATTTGAAAATGCTGACTTACATACTCTTCCTCAGCATGTATCTTGTTTCTGAAAGAGGATCCTCTACATTACAAAGCCATCATTTCTTTACTGTCACCCTTTTTTGCGGTGTTAATATGAAGCCTTTTGTCCTGTGGATGTACTATAGGCCGTTACTGTAACCCAACTACTGTAGTGTTGATATCTTGCAGGCCCTTTTTTAAGACAGCCAAAAACTTTTGGAGACATCAATTCCCTCTGACATGAAGCAAAGAGCAAAGGGACTAGTGGTTTTTCATGTCCCTAAAGCCTATTCCCCAGCCAGCGCTTATGGAAATTGTTGTGGAATTATATCTAAGGGGGTTTGAAGCCAGAGCATTCTGACTCTGCAGTGGTTTGCAGGAGAAGGGAAAGATGGATGTCAAAACGATTCAAGTGACCCCGCTGTGAGGATGGGGGCAGCCGAGGGAAGTCGCCAGTGGTGGGAAGTTACTAAATACATTTACTTGAATACATTATTCAAGTATTTCCATTTTATGCTGTTTTGTACTTCCTCTCCACTACAGTTGAGAGGCAAATAATGTACTATTTACTCCACCACATTAATATGACAGCTTAAATTACTTTGCAGATTTACATTATTTATACAAAATAAAATCAACAAATAAATCCTGATGCTTCATTGTAGAATAAGCCACCCAGCAGAAATTAAAGTAGGGATGCACCACTATGAGACTGATATCAGCCCAATACTGATTTAGATAGCTGGATTGGGTATTTATGACAGCAGCTATTAAATTCAATTCTATATTAATGTCTAATTACATGTGAGTTTTACAGGGCTCAACATTAACACTTGTCCAGGGAAGGTAAACCCTGTGTTTGGGAGAGTTTAACACCTCTTGCAGTTGTGCGATCCGGCAAGCTATCTGAAAATTAACTGCAAACTGTATCACTGAAGCAGAGCTTTTCCTAGCTGATCTTCATGTGCTAGCCTGTCTCACCACCCAGTATTAAACAGGACCAATGGTTAACAAGACTAGGTCAAAACCTAGTACATGGATGATGATGTATGTAATGTCCGAGAGCTTTATTTTGGAATGAGGACTTTTAATTTGAAACAGGAAGTGGCTGAGGTCTTTTAATCTCAGTACACAGCAGGAGAGACCGTCTTTCTGTGGAGCTGTTGCCACTGATCAGCTCCTTTTTGCTCCATTCAACACAACCCTCATCTCCCATCTTCAGCTCCGATTGTAGATGTACGTCCCCGTAAGACTGGTGGAAGCTGAGCAGTTATTTGCCAATATCAGAGTCAGGTTTCACCGTTAACAACAGTTTGTAAAATTCTATATCAATGCAGATTACTATGGAGAATTTTGTGATTGCAGCAGCGCCTGTTCCGACATTTGTGTCATAAAGACAAACTGATGAGGTGATCCTCTCTTTCTTCCGTCCAAAACTGCCATTTCACCTGCGTCTAGCTGGCTAACTTATTGATTCCACCGTGCTTTTACAGTGGTTACAGAAAATGAGCCGAAAAAAGTTGTCGCTCATCAGGTGATAGCAACGTGCTTTCCTACGCTGTAACTAGAGTGTGTGGATGAAGCTTGAAGTTGTTACATACGTTGCTAATTCCACTATGCTGTCATGCTACACTGGGTACAGAAAATGAGAATTACAGTAAAACAGAACTGTTAGCATCCACAGTTCTGTCAGCCTGTCCGTGCCTATTTATTTGAAAAGAACAACTGCCAATGGGGAACATCCATCACAACGTCATGAGTCACTCCAACCAATGGTGTAACTTCATCACATGTTCACTCACTCATGGAAAGACTGTCTTTCGCATTTATAGGGCTGACCTCGTCTCTGCGGTCCAGCCAAAAAACTGACATTGAAAAGTTTATTCCAAGGTTGGCAATGTGGTACAAGACATAATGTTTCTAATGTTTAATATCTCTGAAATTCTGCATACCAAAGACTTTTCCTTTCCCAGAAGCTAACCTTCATGCTGCCCTAATGAGGGCTCTAGTGCGATCCTTTTCCTTTCAGAAGATCTGTAATCCAGACTTGAACTGCTGTATCTTTTTGGAGACATTTTTGAAATCCATAATGATAAATCCAACAATGAATGTCTTCTTGATTAGTTACCCATTTTACCGTGTTGTAAACAGTGGTTGTTAGCTGTCCATGATGCCTTTTATGAGTCTGTCAGAAGCTGTGTTTCTGACCGTATGGCAACTTTGACCTAAAACACACTGCACAATAGAATAATAAGCCACTGTCTTGTTTTCGGCTAAAAATGTTCCTTCAACCACCAAAACTGGCCAAGTGCCAAGAAAAACAAGCCAAAGAAATGAAACAGGGCGATGAGAAAAGAAAAAGCTTAATGTCATGCCTGGCGTACCATGTCATGCGTCAGCAGCATGCGAGGAGACTGCATTTTGTTCTTATTTTATGCAGTTTTATACTGGAATTTTAATTCCTGTTTATGCTTTGACCAATTCCGTTGCTGCATTTAAGGGGTTTACACTCAAATTGCAATTCCTGTTACTTTTGAAAAATGTTTACCCAAGGCGCTGGTCCAACTCATTATTTTTATAATTAAAACTCAGTAAAATTGTGTGTTTTTGTTACATTTCATCTTATAAAGTTAGGAAAATGTTTTAAGTTAAGCCAGATGTTTAGTGGCACATAGAAGAATGAATCCAGTCATTCCACACAGTTAGGCATACAGATTATTAACAGTGGTATCAGACTGGTAGTCGGTATCAGTCGATACCTAAACCCCAGGTATTGGTATCAGGACTAAAAAAGTCAAATCAGTGCATTTAGTGTATTTAGTAGTTAAAATCACATTAAAGTGATGCATTCTGCATTATAAGTACTTTTTTTGTACTAAGTTTATTTTGATGCTGATACTTTTACTTTTTCTATGCTGTGGTACTTTTATTCAAACTTCCACCTTTGGATGTGGCTCTACAATATATTTGTCATCTTTGTGTGTTCAAACACTCAAAATGTCAGACTCCAAACATAGTCATCTTTGTCTGCTGATGGATGTCTCTAATAGTTTGTGATATTTGCTTATTATTTTCTGATAAAAGCCTAAACAAATAAAACATGCCAAACCAAATCTGTTTTTGCTCATCATCCTGTTTGTGCACCATTATGTGCAACAATATGATTACTGTAAGTTTAAATATTACAGCTACACTCTCCTGTTTGGTTTATTCTAAAAGAGCAGAAGCACTGCATACTGCAGTATGCACAGTATGTTAAGGGTTAAATTCATAATTATATTGGCATATAGTTTGTACTACTGTAGCAAAGTCCTTGTACAGGTCATGCCGAGCTCAAGCTCTTTTCTATCCATATCTCAACAGGGGGTAGTGGTTTGACAGCTGAATGGGCATCTTGATTGGCTGGTGTCCACAGGGGTAAGCCCATTAAGAGGGGAAGAATGGCAGGGCGGCTGGGTCAAGCAGTAGAGATGATAAGAAGAATAAAGTATGAAAGATTAAATAAGAATAGAAAGGAAAGTTAAAATGAAATGAAATTAGGTGAAATACGGTGTAATTATAAGAGGGGACGGCAGCTCAATAGTTAGTGCTGCTGACTCACTGCAACAGACCCTGGTTCAGCGTTCACATGTTTCACAAGTTAATGTGTTGTGGTTTCCTTAACAGCAGATGCCAGAGCAGTGGACAGGACACTGTATAATCTGTGCACATGTATCATTGAGAGTGTGTGTTCTTTTGTTAGCTTTGTAATAGACTGATCATGTGCACCAGTGGTCTCTGCCTTCTACCCTCTGCATCCAAAAGAAAACATAGATAAAGACAGTAAATGCATAAAGTATAATTCATATTTTAACACAACTAGCATCACTATTGTTACTTATTATGTTGTTAATAAAATTATGATTTGCAAGTAGATCTCTATTTTAGCATGTTTACTTAGGCATGGGTACATATAGACTCTGTACTGCAGTAGTTTTTAAAACTGATTCCAGAATGTTCGTGAGTTTGTTTTAAGTAGCATTAATATTTATTCAAGTCAAGCACTTACTCCCACAGTACTTTGAGTTTGGAGTCTTTTTAAAGGATACAAAGTGTTAGGGATGGGTATCGTTAGTATTTTATTGATGTCAATATCAGTACAGACACTACTAATCATTACAGTAGTCATCGAGACTCTTGTTTGTACCACTCTTAATAATCTGGTGCAAAAAAATGAAGAAATTACATGAAAAGTTGCGAAAATATTTCAGTTATTAGAACAGGTTCAAGTGCTGTGTCATCTCCCTACAGTTGAAAATATTAACAACCATAAGCAATACAAATTTAGTTATCCCTAATTGTCAGGAAAGCTCACACTGGGTACCTTTGTAATTAGCCACTCCAAGCACCAGAGTGAACTCTAGCATTTACCATTTGTAAATTTGGGGCACTGTTGGTATATACTGTGTAGTGATTCAGAGTACCTCACACTCAGAGTGGCAGAGCGTACTCTGGGCACTCGGTCTGAGGACACGGGGCCTCAGAGCGCCATCCATACGTGAAACTGCTTTCATCTGTGTTTTTATTGGTTTTAATCACCTGGTCCATTTGTTTTGGAGAAGAAGAGATCTTTGCGGATAATTTGGCTCCTGATAAAAACCTCCTGAACAATGAACATTAAGGAAAATCTGACCTGGAGAAGTTTCAGCTGGTGGCAGTCTGTGATCCTCACTGTTAGATTCCATTAAATCCCCCTAAAACTTACACACTGGACCTTTAAAATAGAAGTGCCTAAAACAGAAACTTACTATGTCCTATATTATCGAAATCACAATATGGCCAAGTGGAATATCCCAGTCGCAGGAGCTGCTATTTTTTATGATGAAGGTAAAATGTGTCACAATATAATATTATAAATGAAGCATTGTGGTGCTGAAGAGATGCGCCAGCCTGCAATCATATTCCAGCCAAAAGAGAAAAAGCTTGTTTGTTACAGACCCCAGCAAACGTTTCATCATCATCATATTTATATTGTTTTCAGTTAAAAAAGATGCAGTAATTACCATTCCCATTAAACTATTGACTGATATCACAATCGCTATATCTATCAGTATAATCACATTTTTGTTGTGATATAATCACATCGTTTTTACAACAATAAGGAGTGTCACCTTGACTCAAAGAGGTGGAGACAGTTACATTTTTATTTTGATAAATCCCATCAGCATTAATAGGTGTTTTATGAGGTTGCTGGTATTGCCCCCTTAACATATAATTTTCAATTGAGTTAAGTGAGCTCATGCTTTTGAACGTTTTGCCTGGTCAGCCGTGACTGTGCGGCACAGAATGTAAACATGCAGTTACACAACGTCAAACGTAATCGCCTGGTGCTGGCAGCTTCATTATCATTAGGACAGTTAGCAATTTGAAAATGCCAGCTTTATTAAAGTTCATTAATGATACATGAATACCAACAGGAGCGCAGTTTGTCCAAGAGCTTATCAGTATTTCAGTACTGACCAGTCAGGAAGTGGTACCAATTTAGTACTGGTTCTTGATACCCATCCCTACAAAGTGGATGGCTTTGAATCAAGTTATCCAGTTCCAAAAATTGGGCCATACTCCAGTTTAAAAATTGAATAATTAATGTACAACAGATCACATTACAAACCCACGAAAGCTATCTTCAACTTGTTTTCACTTTATCTACTCCTCACAACATTCCTCAAGGACATTAGAGCGAGTGTTGGTCCTGTGGTTCCTGGACAGACATCGTCATATTCACAAATATTGATCAGAACATCCTGTTGTGGGAACAAAAAACTGTGCTGAGTTCTCAGATGGAGTGGTTTTCTATTTAAAAAACATTATGAGTTTAGCCGGTTTAGCTCATATTTAATATGCACAGACAGGCATGTGGTGCTAAATAGCATGCTTTTCTGCTTCATCAGTGCAATCTTTAGCCTGCAGCTTCTGCCTGCTTGTCTGCCTGCCTAATGCCCAGAGTGGGGCAGCCTGCTGTGCAATGAGAGCCTCTCGCTGCACAGTGATTTCTGTGGTGTCAAATACAATTCAACATCCTTTATTAATATACCGTAGGCTTTTAAACTCACTCTATTGAATACATTTACCGTATATATACTCTGTGTGTGTGTGTGTGTGTGTGTGTGTGTGTGTGTGTGTGTGTGTGTGTGTGTGTGTGTGTGTGTACCTGCATGCGTGTGGTGTGCATCTGTTCTCTCTTCCAGGTTGTGCCTTTGTCAAGTTCTCCACACACACTGAGGCTCAGTCTGCAATCAGTGCCCTCCACGGTAGCCAGACCATGCCAGTGAGTACAGCTCTCTCCCTCACACATGAGAAACATTCACACACCATCACGCAACATTCATCGCATGCACAACACGTACACACAGACCACCAATCACAATAGCAATGTGCAGTCCACCTCTCTTGATTAAGAGCTGTAAACCCTCAGGTTTGAACTCACCCCAACTCTAAAGTTTTAATCAATTTATAGAAAGTGCAACCATCCTCATAAATACCCCATCTTTAAAAACAGATACAGCCAGAAATAGCCTTCTGTCTCTTTAATTAACATGGTACTTTAAAAAAAAAAATCCAAATCTAATTTCCAGATAAAACTGTTTAGAATGATAATTGAATTTCGGGTGAGTCATCAATCAGTAGTTCTGCTCGCATAATCAGTGAATATAACTCCAGTGTGAGATTACATTTGCTCGTTATGTAAGCACACCGTGTCCTCTGAATTCTCTCTGTATTGGATTTACTATGAGCGCAGAAGCTGTACTGCTCATTTGTATGTGTCTCATGTTTAGGCATGGTCCCTGTATACCTGATGGTGTCAAAATAAAAGCTACTTACTCTGCACTCCAAACCTGAATAGAGTTATTCTCCGTGACATCCGGCAAGCGGACAGAGAGTCACGTCCCATATTATACACTGGCTTGAAGTATACTCTGCTTTTATCCTCATTTTTGTTTCGGGAACTCTCGCCTCAGAGAAGCAGGGACCCTGAACTCTCTCCCACCCTATCTCACAGATGTTGTGTTTCACTGTATGATTTCATTATTAATGGTTGCCAATGTGTGGCTCAAGAGAGGAAAGCAGAGAGAAGGACCAGAAGCCAGCTGTGCCATTTTGGCGCAACCTCTGAGTCAATCTAAGTGCAAATGACTGCAGGTCATGAGGAAAGACTCTGGATGTCCATTCTCCATAGATACCCTCCTTCTCTGTTGCTCCATCCCCCTATCTCTACTAGCTCTCTGCCCTCACTCGTCTCTCTTTGGCAGCCTCTCGGGATATTAGGCAATAGACTTGTTTACTCCACCTTTCACCACATTGGCTGCTGAATTATTCATCTAACTATAAGCAGGGGGCAGAAGGGAGGGAGGAAGAGTTAGAGGGAGAGTGAGAGACGGAGAGAGGGGCAGAGGGAGAATGAGTGAATGGACAGGATTTATACCTCCTGCTCTGGTAAATTGATTATAGAAATCTGATCAGCATCTCATATCCTGTGGCTGCTGGAGGAGAGGGCACAGTGTGCCTGCCTCGCTGAGATTAGCGGACCACCGGTGGGCCATTACGCCTCAGTAGGACGTTGCTATTCAGAGCAAAGTGTCCATCAATGTAGCAAAGATCCTGGAAAAACCTATGACCATACATCCTGTATCCATTTGGGTCCATGTTGATTGCAGTTGAGTCACAGTTGCAGAAAGAAGTCACGTACAAGTGAATTAAAGGAATGAATAAATAAATGATCATTTCATTTACACCTCTGGATACATTAAAAATGGATACATGAATAAAACAACACATAAAAAGACTACTGACAGGTTCAGACTCCACTTATACTGTAAAAAAACATTAATTGCCTGACAACTGTTATAAGCAACCATCTCATTCCTACCGATTCTGCTAATTGGATTTATCCTTTATTGATTCTCCTATTGCAGCAGTTCTATGGAGCTACATTAGGGTCAAAAGTTGTATATATATATATATTTTAACTTTTTTTATATATATATTTTAACTTTTTTTTTTCAGTTGCATGTTTTATCTTTTCAGATTCAGATCTTACTTTTTACAGTTTCAAATCCTATTTTTTCACCTTTTTTTTTAGGAACTAAAAAAATTCTGACTCAACACTTATATATACCATATTCATGTGATAGGCAGTGTAAAAATTGATGCCAGTGACAAACTTCCATTTAGAAATCTGTTTTAGACAGTACTGAGCACCAATTGCAAGTGAAGTGGACACTACGCTGCGTTCACAGTGCTATGTGGAAATCGGACATATCAGCACTTAAAATGTGGCTGTTGAACTGCAAAATCTGACATAATTTATCGCTCTTATACCGCAATTGGTGCTCAGTACTGTCTAAAACAGATTTCTAAATGGAAGTTTGTCAGTGGCATCAATTTTTACACTGCCAATCACATGAATATGGTGTGTTGAGTCAGAATTTTTTTAGTTCCTACGTTCCCTGAAGGCACTGTCACTCATGATTCCACACCCCTCTCAGTTGATGGCACGCCCCCCACGCCACATCAGGGTCAAAAGTCTGAAACTGGAAACAAAAAGATTTGAAACTGAAAATAAGATTTGAAACTGAAAAAATAAGATTTGAAACTGTAAAAAACAAGACCTGAATCTGAAAAGATAAAACATGCAACTGAAAAAAATAAGACCTCAAATGTTAAAATATATATGGAAGTGAAAAGTGAAAATAAATTATTTATTCAAAAGAATTACAAAAGTGAATCAAAATTATATTTAACCTGAAAAAACGTTTCATACATTTTATTTTTATTTTGAATACATTGTTGTATTTTTCAAAATTCAAGATCAACACATGAATTTTTCAGTTTCAAATTTTATTTTGTCAAGTACAAAACCCTAATGTAGCTCCATACAGTTCCCAACTGGTCCGTACACGGGGTCCAGAGTTCTTCTTAGTCATTAGTTCGAGGCCCACACAGTTTAATACATTTGTCATGCTTGAGTTTGGCCATGTCGTCGAGCTAGTTTGCCGTCTCTGTCAAGTAGCCGTCCGTTAGTCACTCAGTCTACAGCAGGAAAGGGCACTTCAAAATAAAAGCTCTTTGCCAGAAATTTGCTGTATGTTGGAGCCACAATAACATTAAATGTATTTGTTTTGATTTCTGTTTAATTAACAGTGACTAGATGTAAATGCAGTTTTGTTGTCTGTACATGGGGCAGCGCACTAGAGTCTAGGGGCAGGTGATGAGCAGTAAAGGGGTAAGCAAACATTTTTTTGACTTAAATGTAGAGTCTTTAAATAAAAAACATTACATTTAAGGCTCTGAGAGTTGGGCTGGTGAACTGGAAGCAGGTTGAAAAGCATGTATTGGCATGTAAAACTGAATTGCTAAATGGAATAATGATTACGTATGGACAATGCTGTCGCCCTTCTGTGTTATGGTGAGCATGTACATATTGTATTGAGAATAAATGGATCGTCAAAGAGATAAAACGCACTGAACATTGGTTTATTGTTAGCCCAGACCACGTGTCTGGAACAAGTTCACCCCTCAGATCCTTAAATGTAACGTTTTTTTATTGAAAGACTCTACACTGTACGTAAAAATAAAATGTGTTCTTTACAAACTTGACATGTTTGCGAGTTATTTGTGGTCCATTCAGAATGGACCCACAACCCACTTTTGGACCACGACCCACCAGTTGGGAACCACTGCCCTATTGGTTTGTGATAAATTTTCTGTGTGGGAAAAAGTAGGCCGACACAGGTTCAGCATCAGTGCAACTGTTTTATTTTCTGTGAGTCTGAACACAGTGTAGAAACAGAGTAGAGTAGTAGTAGTAGTAGCATGGTGCTCATGTCATTATAACATAGGATATTTACCCTCAGTAACAGACGTGCTGTTCGGTTGGGAAGCAGTCGCACTCGTGTGTAGAGTGTCAAATACATGGTATTCCTAGAATTTAAGCCTATGTTGCATAGAGAGATGTTTCAGCATACTGCTGGCGTTTCCACCCTGACTTGAAATGATCATTTTACTGACATTACAAGCACCACTGTTCTCATCTTCCCTCATGAAATGAAGCCACATTTGGACCGTTTCTTCCTCTCTGCTATGTCTCCCTCTTGTTGCCAAGTTTCCTGCAGCATAGACGCCAGTTTGAAGTTATTGTTTTGCAATGCGCAACTGTCAGAAAAACATGCCGGCATCAGTAAAAGGAATTGATAAGCTTGGAGGCATATCATTCTGATCTCTGAGTATGTGTGTATTTACTGCCACACCAAGGCTGTGGCTGTGGAGCAGACTCAGAGAGATGACCATGAATAAAGCGCAGCCAATAGCATCGCTTCGCTAGTAGAGGTGTTGAAGTGCACTGAATATTAACGCTACAACTAAGTACGGCAGTTTGACAGATCTACTGCCAATCCCCCAAAGCACGAACACTGGCTTCTTAGAGTTTATGAGTGCGCACACACACTCACGTGCATGTGTGTGCATACATAAACATGTACAAACAGAAGCACTTTGTGGCGAGCACATTTGCATGAGCACACACACACACGCACACACACACACACGCTCTTTCTATATTGCTCCTCTCTCTGTTTCATTGTCACATGCTCGTACAGCCACAGGCTAGGGTCAAAGGCTCCCTGACTGATCTTATTTTCCAGCTCGGAGGACTTGAGCTGAATACATTTGTGTTATTCATGTAGAGGGGGAGTGGGCATTTTGTATGTATTGTATGTGTGAGTCAGGATGGAAAGAGAAAATCCACATGAAATGTGTGCACATATGTGGAGAGCATTATGTGTGTAGATAAATGACGGTCAGTGAATGCAAAAATATACTTTACGTATGCACACATCTGTGGGGCACATATACTTCCGTGTACTCTTCCAAATGAAAAATTATCTGTCAATATCTAACTACGACTTAGTGTCACACTCTGACGGATAATAGCAAGATAGTGTAAGTGTATGAATTATAGAAGTGCATCTGCAGGTCACATATAAGACCTTGGCTGGATCTCCATCACTCTCTAACCCGTCATATTTCAAACCTGCATACCTCCACTTCTCATACACACCAGCACCGTCCCTCAGCCTTGTTCAGATTCCACACACACGCACACACACACGCTGCCACAGTTCAGGATATGAGTGGCTCAATTAAACATTTAAACGCTAGAGCTGTAAAGCAAATTGCCGGGATTCAGCAGGGCCGTGTAGGAAGTAAGTCCCGGGACAGAATTACACCGAGACGAGGGGGGGGGTGCGGGTCAGGTCCGTAGAGCCGTGCTGATTTTTTCACTCCGTGTCCGCGTCAGCTCAGCCTGGGTTTGAGGCATTTTCAGCTGACACAGGGCCTGACACAGAAACACTGGAGCAGGATGATGGAAGGATAAGAGCAGAACAAAGGAAGGCAAATGAGGTAAAGTTTGCATAGAAGAGGGAGCTGAATGACTGAGAGTGTAGAGCAAAGACAGTAAAAGAAAAAGCATCCAAATGTGATCTTCTCTATTACTTCAGACGGAGAATGCACACATGCAAGTGCCAGGATTTAATACTTAACATGACACATTGTTTTAATGCACAGATCAATATATCACTGCCTCAAATATTGATAAAATGAAAGATGGAAAGGCAAAAAAGCAGCAGATACTACGGCATATAAATGCTGGTTTAAGTCAAAAAACAGTAATGATCTCATTGTGTATTCAATGAGATGCAGAGTTTTAATGTCAGTGTTTCACAGGGATGATAGATCTTTGCGCTGCTACTCATTAAACAACGTTCTGCCTTTATATTTTTAAGTTAATGTTTATTGTTTAAGATCTGTCATCTCCCCCACAAGTATTTCTACGCAGCCAATTTACATTCTAATAACCTAATAGATTACAGTCATCTATTATTTTACTAGCCAAGCTCAAAGAGGATGTGTATTTATGATTCTGTGGGTGGTAATGCCTTATCAGTACAATAAGCGTGGAATGGTATCGTGCAAAGGGCATAAATTATAAGATATATAGTGCAGCTCTTAACTGTATATGGAGCATCACTATAGCACCCAGGGGGGAACAATGGATAACTCATAATTCTGAATGTGACCGAGGGAAATTTGTTATCAACCCAATTGCCAGGAAAAATGTACGTTTTTGCAAAACCAAGGATACATTACATTTGTAGGTTATTATGTGGCATATGTTCCCACTTAAGGTTTCTTTGTTTTTAAACAACACTGTGGTTAATGTGTTAAGGCACAAAAAAATAAGATTGTGTGTTGGCTTAAGCCCAGTTTAGACCAAAGATATTGCGGCAAGATTAAACCGTTTTAGAAGGTTGCAGAGAAAGGTTGCAGCAGTGTGAACCGGCCAGTCTGAGATCGATCAAGCCGGCTGATGGTGTCACCTGCAACTCAGTTGGTCAAATCGCCGCTGGCTGGTTTTATAACATAAAGCACATCACCTGTTTTAACAGCCAGGTGGTTTGTGGTGAAGTCGACCGGTCAAGTCAAAATGACCACAGACAACGTGTTCGCTTGCTGGTACTCCATCCCTGCGGAGCCCTGTTTTTTTCTGTTTAGTTTTTATCCTTAGGTTGTGTCGATGTGGGATGGTGGGTTCCTGCTGCTGCTGTTGGCTGTATGTGCTTATGACCCCCCCACACATACACAAATTCTCATTGACTGATTCATCAGCACTGGTAATGTATATTATTGTTGTGCATTTATTATGATTATAGTCCATCTGATACTAATTTTTTAAAAATATTTTTTTGCTGTTTTATCACCACTACAAATGCATCTGTAGCCAGTATCTCACTATCACTATCCTCATTCATATTTCAAGAAGCTACAAGTTATGGTCAGCCACAAAATAAGCCTGAAAGGCTGAAAATCAGAATGGAAATACAGAGAATTGTTGCATAGAGATGATACACCATCTCGTCTAGTTGCATTGGTGTGAACTGGCAGGTTTTTAGACCGTTGCAGAACGGCACATTGCAAATGGCTGCCTGTTTTTCATCTTGTCTCGTCGCTAATCTTTGGTCTGAACTGCTTTTAATGGCTTTATCCCAGTAGGCAATGCAAGAATGTCTCGGTAAAAAACAACCACATTTGGTGGCTAAAAATCTCTGGAAAATCAACCACAAAGGGTTTAAGAATACCTATGTTTGATGGCTAAAAAACTGCTAGAAAAACAGAGACAGGTGGCTAAAAAACACCATGTTTGGTGGCTAAAAAGCAGCTCAGAGCCCAGTGATGACTCGCCAAAAGACAGCGTGTTTTGTTGTTTGTTGGTCTAGAGCATTGGTCTGCAGCTTGGCAGGCATCTTGCCTAGGTGTCATGCCATCCACCATTCTCTCCCCCTCCCGATGACAAAGTCAGCTCATATACTATGTCATCTAGAAATGTAGATATATGACATGTATGAAACATACAAATGTAACGTATTTGTGGTTTGCAATGCCAACATTTTCCTCTGGCAACTAGGCTGTTATTAAATATAAAGATATGTGAAACCCACACTATTGTCAAAACAAACATGTCAAATGGGGTCCAGATGAGCGTCACATGCTTTGCCCTCATGTTCCTGAGGGAGCCACTCTGGTTAAATGAATTTTTAATAATAAATCATAACTCCTTGAATATGAAGTTGTATTTTAATATATGGAAAGCAGTGTGGCTGGAATATGATGCCATATGTTGTGGAGAAACAGGCAGCTTTAGTGGCAGTATATTCTAATTAAAAGAGGCTGTTTTCATTTTGCAGGCGTTGATGACAAAGTGTCTTTTATGAGGATGTTGAAATCATTTTTATCTTATTTTTTATTTTTGTGCTAACACTTGAACAGACTGAATCTTAGTTCGACTAACCCATGCAGACTTGGACAACTTAAACGCCGTCACCATGTGAAACCAATACAGCTAATGTATATACCAATACAAGACACAGGATCCGTCTTCCTTCTAATGCAAGCTGGCTTATGTTTAAAGTTAAAGAAGTATTGGATGTATAGCTGGGCCTGCAGCTTATACGGACACCAAGCCTTCTTGGCAATGAGAAAGAACTGTAAAGAAGCAGACTTTCCCTTTGGTTCTGGATCTCTGTAGTGCCTTTTTTTTATCCTCCCTGTTTAACTCCCCTTCTTTCAGTGGCTCTCTAGGCAGCTGGGAGCCGCCTGGCAGGGGGATTCTGCTCACACTTGGCAGCTTAAAAATTTAATGAGACTTTTACTTCACACTTCATCCTGCTCTCTTTATAGCGATGGAGATTCTACTCACTGATATCCTGACAGGCCTAACTGGGAAAACCTGGGAGATAAACAAATTTGGCATTGGATGCTTAGCCGATAAGCCATACGATTCAGGTGTCCTAAGGAGAACCAGTGGGAGGGCAAAGTCAGTGTATAGACCTCCTCCTTGAAAAAAGCTTTGCAGAGAGTGAGACATACATGCATGAGTATGAAAGAGAACGGCACAAGGCTCTTAAATAAACACACGTCAGTTCACAATAAACCATGTACCTATCATTTAAGCAGGCACACTCCAGTTTAATTGCAGTTAGAAAAGAGGTGTTCTAACTTAATACTCTCAGATTGTAAAACTCAGCCTTCCCCAAAAGTTAGAGAAGCAGAGCAGGAACACGCAGCTCTCATTACTGAAGAGGGTAGGCCTTTAATAGCTTTTTTTCCCCCCACCGTTTAAACATTCAATATGTACTAGCTCATCTCTTCTGTATTCTGGTCCTGCACTGCCCTGTCCTGGACTCTCCCAAAGTTATACCTCATAATAAAGTTAATGATGCAGATAGTAAAAAGCTGGACAGACACAACAGACAAACCCTGAACCCGTAACTGTGCCAGAGTTAACCTTGAAGTGACTGAGCGTTGTCTTAAAGGGACAGTTCACCCCAAAGTCAAAAATAGATATTTGTCCTCTTATCTGCAGTGCTGTTTATCAGTCTAGATCGTTTTGGTGTGAGTTGCTGAATGGTGGAGATATCAGCTGTAGAGATGTCTGCCTTCTCTAGAATATAACGAAGCTAGATGGCATTCGTCTTGTGGTGCTTAAAGCATGTAAAAAAAAATATATATATATATAAACATTTGAAAAACTCAACAGCATTGTCTCTTTCCAGAAATTAATGGTACAAGGAGAGCTAGCAGTAGGTTGGTTGGTGTAGTTTGGCGGAAAGAAAATAGTTCCTACATTAAACTGCTCACAATAAGGTTTGTGGATTATCTTTAGTAGCTTGGTCATGATTTCTTGAAAGAGACATTGCTGTTGGGTTCACCAGCCAGCACCACAAGCTATCTATTTCCATTATATCAGAGAGAAGACAGACATCTCTATAGCCAATATCTCCAATGCCCGGCATCTCCATAGACTTTAGAAAATAATGGACATAGCTACCGTCAGTTCACAAGTTGGTTTGTGGACTCCTGTTTTCAGGCCTTGACTTTGACATATTGGCCGTTGCAATCTTGATTTTTTGGGGGGTTTTTTGGGAGCCAGAAGTGACCTTGTTTGGACGGAGCGAGGGGTAGATCTGACTGAGAAGCTGAGGTGAGGCCTCGCAGACAATCTGCCACTAAGGTTTGACTTTAGGCCTTAATAAAATGTAAATGGGTAAGTTAAACTGTAAAGTTGTCATGAGGGGGCCATTAGCTATAAAGACCAAAACCGTTTTTGTACTAGGCTGTAACAGGGCTCCCACGGATCCTTCAAAAGTATTAAAAGGCAGCGAATTTATTAATCTATAAACAAGACCTTATTTAGTATTAATGTCTTAAATCAATCTTTCACAAGTCTCAAAAATGCTGAGACATTTTTTTGTTTTAAAATTGCATTTAGGGCTGAAACTGAAAATGGTTAATGCAAATTATCTGCATCAAAGCTTCACTGTACTGTGTTTCACATGGATGATTATTGCTGTGGCACAGCGTGCTAACACTCTGAACAGGTGACTAAAAGAAGATAGCTCAAACATTCTTGCTCAATACAGAAGATGTGATTTAATAGTGCAAATTGCAAAATGACGGAGACAAAAAAGGGAGAGGCAAAGAGAAGAGATGGACCAGAGAAAATGACAAAAGTCTGAGATAATTTCAAGCTGTAACAAAACAAAAACTCTGCACAGTGTGTCTATTGTAAAACTGAACTAGCGTAAGCGTACCACAATAGCACAACATCAATACTTCAGCATCTCAACTGAAAACATCCAGTCCATGGTGCAGACCCAACACAAGGTAACATTAACGTTAGTATTAACATAAGCCTTCCTCCAGGCTGCCAGCGCCTTGAGCTCCTTGTTCATCCGCCGGCAAAAGCACCAGGTGACGGGAAACCCGGGGACCCCCCCCTGGTGAATGAGCGACAAACTCTGGGGCAGCACGGAGGAAAACCAAACACTGTTTATGTGCACACACTGCCCACACTTGTGACACAAAGCCGTTTGAAAATCAGTTAGGTTTCCGTCTTAAGTCTGTAAATCAATATGGTCGCTGGTTATCTATTTTTTTTACTGTGCCTTTTTTCTTGAGCAAAACTGACCTAAGTAAGGAACATTACTACAATAATAAGATGCTGCAGTCAATTTGTGAAAGCCATGGTACTATTATTATTATGATAGTCTCTCTCTCTCTCTCTCTCTCTCTCTCTCTCTCCCTCTCCCAAACACACACACACACACACACACACACACACACACACACACACACACACACACACACACACATACAGAGTACTCCACTCACAGTGATGTATAAAATATCCCAAAAAGCAATAAAAATGTGTGAATTCTTTTTTTTTTTTTAAAGGACACCAATACGTTGTTTAGAGACCTGACTTATTTTCTTTTTTTATGTCTACCATTACTCTGTAATAAAGCAGAAGTGTTCGTTATCTAATCACTCGATTAATTGATGGATTAATCAGTAGAATATTTAATTACTAAAGTAGTCGATAGCTGCAGCCCTAGTTGCATTTTAAATCTCAAAATAATTGGTAACATGTTATTTTAAATATATATATTTTTGAATATTCTCTCACGTAAATGTTACACAGATCAGAATTGGGGAATTGGCAACACTCATATTTTGTTTTCTGGCTGGGGTGCTCAAAGCAGTCTCTGTGAGCTAGTTGTCACTGTTCCCTAGGAACTGTGACACTAGGAACTGCAAATTCAATGAATTCAAGATTTTGCAACATGGCTGAAACTGAACAATTTTGGTTGCTGTAAAATTGGTCTTCAATTTCATTCTGTGTAGCATTAAAAATTTAAAAGTCTTAAATTTTACTTACTTAAAGCTGTAGGAACCCTGTGTAAACGTGCCTATTTCTGCTGTTAAGTTGGGTATTTTAACACTGGGGTCTATGGGGAGCCAGCCTCAAGTGGCCGTTCAAAGAACTGCAGTTTTTGGCATTTTCACCTTGGCTTTATTTTTCTGCCCAAGAGGTAACTGCTTGGGCAACTCACACCAAAACAATCTAGATGATAAATAGCTCTACATATGTATTTTTGGGTTGAACTTTCCCTTTAATATATGAGATGTTGCTTTAAGAGATTGAGAAACAGAAAATCTCTTACAGATTATGTCTCTTGTTTCTACCCTGTTTATTGTAGAATAATACACGGCTGTCGTGACCAGGAACAGTGTTGTTCCACTGCGACAGGATGGCACTCACAGCAAGAAGCAAAACAATTAGTCACTCAGCTGATCGGAGTACAGATGTCAGCCGGCTTGACAGTCTGACAGTTAGTCTGTCAACCAGTTAGCCAACCATCTAGCCAACTAGCCTGCCAGTTAGTCAATCACTCAACTAACTAGACAATCAGCCATTTAGTCAGGCAGCCAACTAACCAACTGGCCTCTCACCTACAATCCTTCAAACCTGTGATTTAACCAGCGAGCGAGCCAGGAAGAGAGGGCCAGGGGGAATATTGAGGAAAGTAGGAAAAAAAGAGAAAGGGAGGGGATAAAATCTATATGCTACAGTCGAAAGGTCCAGTGCCTGTCTTTGAGCATCTCTGTAGATGTCTTTATTAGCAGAACTCCTGAGACCTCTGCCACAGGAATATGCAAACAAGGGAAAATAACAACTTAATATTGAAATATGTAATTGTAACATGGCTAGCATAACAGCCATTTGTAACTGCTCACCCACAGTCCAACAGTCAGTGCTAGCAAACCAAGAAAATACCCCTTGGCCCTTTAAAAGCCCCAACCCCCAACCTTCAATCCAGGCACTTCACCAGTCACCACTGTTATTGACAATCTTGCATCAATTTCAGGGGCCTCTTATCGTGACTGACACACAACCTTTCTACACTGTCAGATCAGAGTAATATTTCGGCCTTTTATGTGGATCGATTGGCCAGTTTGGGGGCGCAGAGGGGAGGAAAGGCGGAGCACACATAAGGTCAACTGTAGTGCTAAATCATTTGAAGATTCTTAATGAAGGGTGTGTGGCAGACACACCTGCTGTTTCATTATTGGGCTGCAGAAAGAGGTAATAGTGTTGATAAGGGGATGGATAGCCGCAGCCACAGAAAGTAACAGGGAGGCTAAAGGGAGGGCGGAATGAGAGAAATCGTCCTAAAAAACAACATTTTCTTTGAAGAACACTCTTACCAAGGTCAATAGCAACCACTGCCAATTGTAGCTCTTATTTCAAATCATTGTACATTGCAGATCTTTTAACCTTATCTGCGGGAGGGAACACCAAGGTTACATATATGTACTGTACCAGAGGAGGAAAGCCGGGGGAAAATATAAAGTATTTATGTCATGCACGGCAAGGCTGCTCTGCCCCGAGTGACTTTGTACATGTTAAACACTGATTGAAAGAACGGAAGGTTTCTGTCTGCACATCTGCCTACAGAGCTGTTCACTCAAATAGAATATTTTTATTCCTCACATATCTCTGTTAGGTTCATGTTTATGTATGCAAGCCACAAAATACGGAGGCACGATTCTCTGCAATAATACAAATGTGCAATGATGTTGCATCTAGAATGCCAAAAAAAAACTCTGACATGCAATTAGAAGAGCTCACTGGATATTGATGTTAACACCGGTTGTTGTTGCTAATGAACACAGCATACTGAGAAATCAGAAATAATAACCAATAGCATTCTTCATGCTCTTGTATCGGACTGTTTAAGCCTTTTGTTAGTGGCTGCCTCTAAATGCATGGTAAATCCTAACAGACACATATGCAAATGATTCCTGAAGTGGCTCAAAGCCTTTTGGGGATTGAGGATGAGATGCTGTAAGACTGTGATCCTGCTGTTGACTGACTGTGTGAGTGTTGGGGTTAAAGGTGCTCGCAGTAAATCAGGGTTAAGTGTCTGCACTGTTTTCTCCTCTGATTTTCTGTTCTCTCTCTACCCCCTCAGGGTGCTTCCTCCAGCTTGGTGGTCAAGTTTGCCGACACAGACAAGGAGCGCACCATCAGACGTATGCAGCAG
This sequence comes from Epinephelus awoara, assembly GCA_035609425.1. NCBI lineage: Eukaryota > Metazoa > Chordata > Actinopteri > Perciformes > Serranidae > Epinephelus > Epinephelus awoara. The sequence goes on from CM069303.1 coordinate 30,581,579, forward strand.
ATGGTTGGGCAGTTTGGCATCTTCAACCCAGCCATCGCCCTTCCCTTCAGCACCTACAGCTCTTACGCACATGCGGTGAGTTGGATAAGACATATATAGCACACACGGGAGAATTCGAATGGAAACATATTAAATTCCAACATGGTTTACCGGCTGATTACATATACTATGCAGCAGACACACATGGGAATGAAACTGCAACACAGTTGATTGCAAAGGTTTCTTACATGTTTACTCACTGAATCTGAAACTGTCCAGATGTTGGGATGCTGCTAACTCACCTTGTTCTATAAAGTTCTGTAAGTTTAAGTTTGATTGAACAATTATTTTTTAATTATGGATTAAATGACGGTGTGTATGTGAAAGGTGTAGATCCTAATGGTCAATTCCCAAAGAGAATTATCACCAGACTTTGCAGGTCCCCTCAGCTCTGCGGAGCGTTCATTGCCTTTCAGCTTAGTGTTTTGGTTTTATGGCTTTCACTGTTTTGGTTCACTCTCAGCGCTTTCAGCGTTGATTACAGTTGTAGTCAGCAGTCGTTTTTGTCAATAATACCTCTAAAAACATATTGTACACTGCCTATCCAACACCAGATTGCAGACAGACAGTGTTCGCAACTTGCTGGTGAACTCAGTGGAGCATTTAGCACCTAAAGAGACAGATAACACAGTTGGTGGAGATCAAACACAAGCAAATATTGGGCTTCGTGAGTAGCCAAAAACTCTCTAAATGACTCCGTATTCTGCTATATATCCAGGAGATATATGTGCTAAGTTTGCCTTTTTAGTCAATAGTTTGCCATATTGACTAAAACGCCCAGACACACTAAACCGAACTAGTGCCAATGAAGGCCAACTGTTACATCACCTCACATCACCTGTACTTGACAAAAAAAAATTCCATTTGAACACATCGCAAAGACTACAGCCATACTAGCATTTACATCTTGCGTCTGCATGAGAAGAAATAACCCTATAGCAGCAGGCAGCTGTTTTCTGCATTTGCCATTCACAAAGGGAAAGCAGAATGGGAATAGGATGATTTCAAGATGCTAGTTAACTTGTTAGCACATTAACATCACAAATCAATGCTGAAAAAACAATGGATATTTACCGTGAACAGTACCGAAAGCAATTAAGAAACATTTCTGCGTAAGAGATCAGTGGCAAAAAAAATAATGTTACTTAAAATAACAAATTTGTTCGGATCTCACTCCCTCTTGACTTTAGTCGTTTGTTTGCTTTCCTTACTTTTGTTTCTGGTCTTGTGCAGATCTGAACTGCCAATCAGAGTAATTTCTCTCAGTGACGTGCTCCGCCATCTCCGACACCAATTCAGCAATCAATCAACCATTAAAAAAGCAGACAAGGGCTGACTAGTGCCAGTGTTGCTGGACACAATGCCAAAGTTAGGGCTACAGACGCTCAATGACGGCTTGACACTGACCAACAGCTCAGCGTGTCGGGGCCTTAATACTATGTCAATGTTTATACATTGTTTCTGCTGTGCCCAAGTGCCTAGCAGGTTGTTATTGCAGATTTAAATACATGCATCTTTAAACTTTAATTCCACCAACCTTACCAACATAAAGAGTCTGAGAAGCTACATTTGATGTAGCCAATATGTTGAAAGCCATTATGCGTAGAAAAGCCCTCTTATATTGATCCAGCCTTGGGAAAGTGAGATAAATGGACTGAAAGCAACACATTGGCTTTACTAACCTTCGCAATGGTCTCCTTTTTCTACAAAATGTAGTTACAAAACTCATAAAATCTGAGTTACTTGAAAGATAACTCATAGTGGCTTTTACCAAATATTTTTGAATTTATCGTGACTGCAGCAGTTGATGCTGCCCTATGTTTGCTAATTAGTACCAAACATATCATTTTTATTTGACCTGTAATCCCCTTTGGCTTGTTCAGTGTATTGCTGTGGTAGGAGAGTGGTAAAACACATCACACATGGGACGCACAATTTAACTCTTACATTTGACCTGTAGTTTGCCTTTTATTTGGTCCAAATACACATCAGATATTTTCACCCAGGATACCCGTAGCTGAAATCTGTAGTTTCTAACTTTTCTCGTAATTTCAGCACACAGAGATACTTTGCGTTTGTGCTCTTCTCTGTGTTTTGATCCCTGCTTGCTAGAAGTTGTCGCAGGTGAAAATTAGCTTGCCAAACTATCATCACTTCCATCAGCACCACTTTTTCGTCCTTAAGCGGAGCTGCTATGCCATTACTTTCAGGCTTTCACTACCCACAGCACGTAGGCACACACACATTTAGTTAGCTCGTACCCTCCAACCCCTTCATCAGCTTCCCTCTGCCCTCCCACCCCCGCCCACCGTACCCCCCCTCAGGGCATGGCACCATACACACACAGCAGACCCCCGGCTCTTTGATGAGTTCAGACAGCCTATGCAGCCCCTCTCACCATGCGCCCCCTCTACCCTCTATCACACTGCTTCTCTACCCTTCCCCACTCCCTCCCCCTGTCCCTCCCTCTGGGCCCATGAGATGCTTCAGGGGCCACAGTTGACTCAGAATATTCCATGGGCAACTTATCTGCACACAAACTTTCTTCTTTCCTGCTGAGGCAGAGCACACACACGTACGCTTTCACATGCACACGCATGCACACACGCACAGCCTACTTGAAGCAGGCTAAAATGAATTTAAGAAAAGCTTTCCATCCAGTGCTGAGATAAAAACCTGGGCCTCTGTCACAACACACTGCATAAATACACATAAACATCAGCAGAGTATTTATTTACAGAGAAGGAGGAACACAAATTCAGTTTTTCCTGTACTTATTTGGATGTTAGAGTTCTATATTTCTTGCTGTTTCTAAATGCCAGGATTAATTGTTGACGTTAGCCAGGTCTTGGGGGCTTATCCATTTCCCTCATTTTCACATCACAGCCATGCGACCCAGTGTGAAATGTGCAAATTGACCATCCCAGAGTAATTGCGAGGCCATCTCTTGTGCTCTCCCCAGTAAAACTCCCACCTTCATTACCATTCATGAAATGCAGCCCTTTCCCAGGAAATGTGGAGAAATGCAAATGTTTAAGGGGTGGTGGAGGCAGTGGCGGTCTGCGGGGAGACCATTGTGCCCCGCTCAGGTTGGCCATGACTCTTATTTACTGTGGCAGAGACCCGTGTCGACTCATACAGACGCACACAAGAGTGTACACACTCACACGCACTGCGCAGCAAATGTTCTTTCTTTCGCTCTCCTCTCTCCCTCTCTCTTCCTCTCTCTTCCTCATACACATATATAATATGACAAAGAGCAGGATGATGCTAGGAAATTGAGTTCCGAGTGAAAGTAACAAGGGCACGGGGGATACTTCAGCATTAGAGAGAATCAATTACCATTAAATCTAAAGGAGAAATTGCACGTATGTGGTTTCTCGACACAAAGATTATACAGCATGAATGATGTTAGTGAAGGTGAGATTCTCCTTGTATTAGTATTATGAATCACACAGACTGTGGGTGCCATGCACCTGCATATAATGAATTTAGCTAAATAAAGTGAGTTGGTGGAGGAACTCGGAGGCAAGGCAACCTTGGAGATAAACTCAGCCCAACTTTTGATAAAGTAATGAGTGCACAAGAGGCAGTAATGGATTATCAGCGAGGCTCTTGTTTTCATATCTCGCTAAAGACTTATTTAATGAGTCTAAATACCAGTTCGGACTGCTAGGTACGCAATAATGTGGAATAAAGGGAAATATTAGTTATCTTTAGTGTGGGTGTCCTGCTTGTGCAGCGGTTATGATTACATTACAGTCATTGGTGCTGGCTGCATGTACATGGTGCGCAGCCCTGATTCCCCTGTAGCCACCGGGAATGTGCTGAAGTGATACGACGAATGTTACTTTACTGCAAGATAAACTACACATATTCCCCCAAGACGAAAAACCTGCAGTGACACAAAAAGGACTTTATCTCCAAAGACACACTACACGTTCGCCCACTCTCCATATACACTGGCCAAGAGAAGAGGAGGTGGCACAGTATAGAATACAGACGTGGGGAGAGATGGTATATATAGCTATAACCAGGGAGTACAGTAAATGGTAAATTCAAAGAGCTACCTCTCCACTACAGCAGTGGATAGGATTATAGAGTTGAGCTGACAGCCAGTAAATTGGATTTTAGTCAAACCAGGAGAAGGAGGGGGCTCTGAACACAAATTGGAGGGGTACAACACTGACAACATATGCCAAAAATGAGAAATGTGCCATTTTCACGATAGACACAGATACTGGTGTGCTCTGACAGGAGACATCCTATTTGCAAAAAGGTGATTTCATAAAACACAAGCGGAAGGAGAGCGAGAGAGTGAGATTCCTTGTTTCATTCCAGCGTTAGTAGTGAGTGATAATAGTCCTCCCATGAATCGCTGAATGCAAGTAATAAAACCAGCTTTTATTACCTTTTGTATTTCCCCTTCAAGACACAAACATCGTATTTGTACACGATTAGATTTGATTCAAGTCACTTTTCTCCCCCCGTCTCCTAAAACCGTGTCTCCCTGTGAAGACAGCCATTTTAGCTTCCCTTGGTCTCTTTAGGTGGAGGACTACATGCTGTGTCAGGGGACAAGAGAGAAGTTTTAGATTTAAAGGCGCCTCCAGCACCGTGCCCCTCTCGCCTCCCTAAAAGATGCATTGGACTGAGTGTGAGATAGATAAATGAGAGGAGAGAAAATGGTTTAACTTGGCGCTAATAGTGACAATGTGTGGGTGGATGAGAGGGAGGATGATGACTGTAAACTCACATTAGGAAACATCTCCCCCTGTTGGAGGGACTCGTATTCAAACAGCAACATGGCACACATGAGAAATGATGGTAACAGATTACTGCATCATTTAGTTGTGCTGTAAACTGGCTGCACGCATACACAGGAGCGTGTGTGTGACCTGGTTTAGCTGTATTATACTTGTGATGACGAGCGCCACACACTCAACAAAGTGCATCAGATGGATGGAAAAAACCTATTCAAATCTTTCTGTGGAAATACAGCCTGCCAGCGTGGGGGTAACAAATGAGGCCCTTGAGCTTCAGTCTTGTGTCTTCCGTCTTTTAGTTCACCTCATTGACCTACTGTCTCCCTCTCTCTCCCATTTTTTCAACCTCTTTCACCCTCTCTCTTTCTCTCCCTCTTTGCCTCTCTTTGTCTCTTTCTCTCTCTCTCTCTCCCCCCCCCCCCCCCCCTCCCCTCCCTGGCTGGTTGGGCTATAAGGGGTCACATGTGACAGTGCTGAGAGTCAGCGAGTCACAGAGCAGCGCTACAGAGATAATTGCCATGTGATAAAGAGGTGATTGCCTGCTGGCACCAGGGGAGAGTAATGCCATCAGGTTGCAATAAAAAAGCAGATGTCTGACACTAAATGAATGCTGCTGGAGCCCGGGCAACTTTCTTTGCTCCCTTTCATCTCACACGCTTCTCTTTTGTCCCCCTTGTTTCTGTCTGCCTTTTCTTCCCTCTTCCTTTCTTTTCAAGTGGAAGCAGAAAAGGTTGTGTCTGTGATGATGAAGACTCAGTTCTGCTCATTCTCTACCGCAGACATTTGCTATCTGCTGGGTAGTGCATAAATAAAGAAACGGGAATGGCTTTTGAATATAATGCCTTTGAAATTTCAAAAAAGAAGAAAAAAAGCATATGAAAAGTAAAATGGAACGACTTTGAATATCTCTGTCAACATAACCACTCTTCTTTTTGCTCTTTATTTTATTTATTTTTTATCAGAGCCAGTTTGTATTAACCACTGCATTCCAACGTAATTACATGCTTGGGTTTCCAATTTGCTACATTTTAATTTGGAACGAAGCATCAATGAATGCCAGAGTTGTTATCCATGACAATCTGACGGATGGCATTAAGGATTGCATTATCTAAAACATTCACTGGGAGCGAGGGCTAGTATTCTGGAGACGGTAGTCTTTACTCCCACTCCATTATTACTCCATCCAGGCCTGTAGCTTGTATAAGGCCACAAGGACCACAACCAATAGGCTGCAAGCTTATTAGAGTCAGCCCTAAGTCCCCAGTCCTGGCTGAAAGCAGCGAGCAGAGCCAGAGAAAAGACAAAAAAAAACTGTGAGTGGTGTGACAGTGTATTTATTCTGTAATGCCAGCCCAGTCAGACCCTTCATCCTGAAGTCCAACCCTGTTCACATCCTAATAGGGGGGCAGTCACAGCATTGCCAAAGCAAGGGAGCCCCAGATCCTCTAGACCTCTTTGTTTGTTTCTTGGTCATTGCTTTTGTTTGGTTTCTTGTTCCTTTGCCTTCTTTCGCAGCTATGCCCCCTTAAAGGCTCAATTCATCTTATTTGGAAAGGAATGGATGATTCCCATTTGTCACGTTGAAATTATGCAAATGACAAAAGGCGTTAATAGATAGCAGTGGCAAGGCATGTGGCTAATGGATGAGATGCCAGCGCTGGGCATTCTACAGCGGGACAGCAGCTTTCAGGTTACCTGACAGGGGCACTGAGGGAAAATAATTGGCTTTCCCGTTGCAGGGTCCCCATGCAAATACAAGCAGAGTGGCATTCTATACCTTCAGTGTCTCACAATATCGTCATTAGCATTAGTGCCAGTGGCAGAAGAGTTTGATTTCTGCTTATACGAGTCATTCTCAGGCCACGGCCATCAGCAGCTCCCCTGACACACAGCAGCTATGCAGTATTAAACGGATGCAGAGACAGGGGTAAAAGGTTGGCCCAGCTGTGTTTGTATTCCTATACCACACAGGTCTGCATAGCTACATAGCCAGCAAAAGATTGCCGATTCCCTAGATAAACCCGCTGGTTCACAAGCTGCAAAAGCCATTGTGCAGTGATGGATTTTCTTCTGAATTAGGCATTCAGCACGTGGTTTGCACAGGGAGAATTTAAGCTGAGTGCGGAAACTCAAATAGTCTCTATCGCTCTTCATGCATGTTGTGTGTGTGCTTGTGTTTGTGTGTGTGTGTGTGAGCACAGTGCAGGGCAGCGGTGCATGCGAGCATGAATAAACACTCTGTGGGCTGCATTTGATGGAAAATAGTTTCAGCTCCCACTTCTCACTTCATGCTAAGTAGAAATGCAGAGTGAATGAAAGGCTATTGATTTTATCTCTTTGTGGGATTGTCCAACGGGTGAAAATCGACTGCCATTTAAATTTTCTGACTAACATACTGTATTACTAACACGGTCTGGAATCTGAGTTGCTTGCTACGCCTGCTTCATAAATATTGTTTCAATGACTCAGGGTCTGGATTTAGTGACACCTCAGAGCAGACGTAGCAGAGTCCACAATGTTGTTTGGCAAATGTTTGTCTCCAAAATGACTTTTCAGTGGCAAAAACTGGTCATTTAATAAAGCACCAACCCCAAATGTATTCCGTTCGCAAAACGCCTTCTAAATTTGGCAAAACTAGCCCAGAGACAGGCCTGGTGGTTTCTGACTGAATTATAAAACAAAGCTAATTTTAAACTCTGGCTGAATGTCAGGCTACAAGCAGCAGTCATTACAAATACATTAGAAAATGTAGAGATGCGGCCAGGGAAAAACAGAGGAGAAAATGAGACGTCTGTGGCATTTCCATACAGCCAAAACAGAGTGTTGTGAAGTTTGACAATTGTAAGGAAAAAGCATCGCAACTCTTCTGCAAACTTTGCCTGTTCCCTGAGCACAGAGATAATGTCCACATGTCAATGCCTTGATTTGTATGAGCCCAACAGACAGCTATTAAATCGTTTCTGCAGCTGGTGACAGGCTTCCTGCTGGGAGGATAGACAGATTCACTAAACATAGGTTGACAGGCTTCTTTTTTCTTCCCTTTCTTTTATTCCGCTCTACTTTCTCTGTACTTCCCATGCACTATCCATCCATCAACCTCAACATACATCCCTCCCTCTGTTCTACCCTTGCTATGTTTCTCTCTCCTCTCTCGCCCCCCTTTCTCCCGTCTTTGTCTGACTCCTTCCCAACTTACTATATTTTTCATTACCATCTGTCCTCCCCTCCCCTCACCTCTCTCGCACCCCATTCTCCTTCCTGCTCTCTCACACACACCCCATCCGACCCTCCTTTCCTCCACCCATCTCTCCGTGTCCCTCTTCTTTAGCTCATGCAGCAGCAGGCAGCCATCATGGCAGCAAGCCACGGAGGTTACCTCACGCCTAGTGTGGCTTTCCCCGCCACACAGATCCACCAGATGGGGGCGCTCAACATCAACAGCCTCCCACCCACCCCCATGACCCCGGTGTCGGGTGAGTTTCATCAAGCCCTGGGTGAGCACTTAGTTTCATTCCCTTTCCTCTTGTGGGTGTGTATGTGTGTGTGTTTGTGGGTTGAGGGTGGGCCAGCGATGCTACGAGCAGGGCCTCTTGTGTGCTTGTGTTAATGTCTTACTGTTAGTGTGTGTAGGGTTTGCGTGGGTGTGTGTATCTGTACATGCCAGCGAGGTTCTTGCGGGTCAACTTGTGTTTCTGATCATGTCTGTGGGAATATTTGCATATGTGTGTGTGTGTGTGTGTGTGTGTGTGTGTGTGTGTGTGTGTGTGTGTGTGTGTGTGTGCAGTGTGAGAATAAAAAAAAAAAGATAAAACCGCAGCAGCAAGGCCAAAAGGAAGGGCTCCTGGTTACCGCTATTCAAAGATGATTCCACTGGAGAGAAAGAGCGACCAAGATGAAAAAGTGCAGTCAATTGAATTTGCATGTTTATGCTGTTTGTGAATGCAGAAAATATTTGGGGATCGTCGCGGCAGAATAAGGAATATCAATAAGTAAGTTTACAGATAAGGCGCTAATTTCCCCGTAGTATTTTGACCTTGTGCTTTGAAGCACTTGTGCATGATCTGCATGCAGTTGGTTTTGTTTTCCATAACAAACACCTCCTATGCAGATACATTACAGAGGAAAGGGAAGGACTTTGAAATACCTACCCACTGCATAACATTTGCTTATTCAGCAGTGCTTCATTTTCCTTGAGACAGAGGAAACTTCAAGATTCTCCACTCAACAAAAGCATGAGCCGAAATAAATAATACAGTATCCAAGTCTTTGTTGTGCTCCGCTCACCTACTTTGTCAACACTGCAGTATTAAGTTTTTAAGGTGATGACTTTGGTAACTTTAAACCAATCAGTGCGAGAGAGGGAACTGCCATCAGTGCAACAAGGCCTATTTTAGATTTTCTTTATAGCCATCATAGGGATCCGTACTACAAACTTGCTGCACTATATCAAATTCTCTCTGCACTGTGGTTCCTGTGGGGAAGAAAAATATTCTCTCAAGTTGGTATTCTGTTCACTTCTTCATCCGCGCACACAAAGAGAGGACAGTTTTATTGTACAAATCCTGTTTGGTTCTGCTTTACTTACTTCACAACTGTCAGTTGAATTAAAATAAACAAGATAGACAGCAGACCAGGTGCGGGAATCAATGCGACAGGACCCTTATTAACCTTTTAATCACGCATGTGTCCACCTCAAGCCAAATGAACGCAAGTACATAAAGCGAGATGATGGAGCGTGTGTACAGTGCATCTGCAATAATTTCCAACATCGGGCAATACATCTAGAGAGGGGATACATTTGTCAAATTTTCACGGTGATGTTTTCAGTGCAAAGTGTGCACTTTTGGGCGGGCATAATCAATCAGAGACAGTGATTAAAAGTGGAGCTCAGTCTTGCTGAGAAGCCTCTTATTTTGATGGGTAAAGCACTGACAGTATGGCAATTCAGATCTTTGTGTTCTGCATGCATACCTATATTTTGCAACACAATAGTGCTGATGAAAGATTGTGCAACCGCATTGCAAGGAACTCGGTCTCTTTGTGTGTGTGTGTGTGTGTGTGTGTGTGTGTGTGTGTGTGTGTGTGTGTGTGTGTGTGTGTGTGTGTGTGTGTGTGTGTGTGTGTGTGTGTGTGTGTGTGTGTGTGTTGGAGGCTTTGTCCTCCAGCCTGATTGTATTGTTTGTGCTGTTTTTGTGTCTCGTTTGAACCGAAGCCTCTCAAAAGCCAAAATCAGTGCCGTCCTCTCAAAGAAACATTGCTGAATTTTGTTAGATATTCTGTAAAAGCTAAACAAAACTACCTCTGTATAGGGAAATTTAAGGCAATTTTGTATCAGCTGGCAGTGCCAGGAGCTAAAAACTTGGCTCAGGCAAAGAAAAAAATATGTTTGTGCTTGTCATACAGAGACAGGAGGAAAGGAAGAGAAGCGAGTGCCTGTAAGTCTGTGAATCTGATGTGTGAAGTGGTGCCATTTATCTGCTATTGGACATGCTTCTGTGTAAGCTACAGCCGACTGATTACCTTTTATTATTGAATGTAATATATTATTAATCCTTGAGAGAAAGCATGGCTTTCGTGAATTCTCAAGGACTATCATAAATATGAAATGTTTTATTTCCCCTTTCTTCATTCATTAATTTGAGTGTGGCTGCCAGCAGCTGCAGGAGTGGTAGTGGAGCTTGCTGCTTTGGTATACACAGCTATTTTCTCTCTCCCTTTTCACACTTGTGGCTATGACTTATTTAGAGTTCATTGAAGGAATACATAACATTACTGGCAAGGCTGTCTGTATAAGTAGGCCAAGAGACTCTGACACTATTGAGAGACTGTAGGATGTCTGCCACGAGTCAGTGGAATAATTCATTGTAATATCAGAGTCTGTTTTTAGGGTCTGGGAGCAGAGTGCCTCTTTGCTTCGACAGAGGTGTAATTTATGCATTAAGTCGTCTCATCAACCAAATTAGCACTCAAAACAAATCTATAAATTCTGACATTTGGCTGCTGTGTCAGATGTACTAAGGCATAAAAGGCAGAAAGGTTAATGTCCCCTTTCCTTCCCAAATGAGAGCAATCGGCATTGACAGCTAGACTACCACCCTTCTGAATCACCTACACAGCTTTGTGTTAACATAAAGCTCTAATAGTAGCTTAACAGATGAAAAAAACGGCATGATCTTGTGTTAAATGTGTGGCATTAATCTTTTATTTAAATGATCAGTACAACCTCCGCAGCATAAAAAATCTTGTTTGTGACAGCGAGCCGAAGTACAAAGAGGCTCAGAGGTTAAGGGTGTTACTCTGAAAACAATGAGACATCCATTTGATCAACAGATGCAAAGCATTTAAGCTTGATGGTGCATAAGCCGTTTGCCAGATGGCTCAGCTGATTAGAGCATGTATCCTTACAATGATGCATGATGATGCTTTTTGAAAATAATGTTCACCAGGTGCCGCTCCCTGAGCGCTGCAGAAGAAATAAAAGTTAAACAAAACAAGGGAGAGAGAGGCAGAGCTGGAGGAACAGGAAGAAAGAGAAAGAGAGAGGTGGATAAAGAGGGTGAGGGAGGAGAGGAAGGGAGGAATGGAGGGAGATGCAGATCCTGCTGGGTGTATGTGGTGAGGAACACATCTTGTCAAGGATGCTTTGTTAGGATGTGAGAAGTGTGTAATCAAAGTCGCTCTAATGTTCTGCTGCATGGTGCTGAAGATGTACATGCGCAAGTACATATTAGACAAAGTACACTGCAGATGCTCCACAGCCAGAGACAGCCCACTCACAGGCAGGCTAGATGTGCCACAACATCCCGCTGGATTCGAGCATGGTTACACCATCGATGCAGAACACTGCCATGGTGGCAAACACCATGAAACTAATGAGCTGTTTGACATGGTGATCTTTCTCAATATGTGCACCTGTCCTCCACGACGCATCGTACATGTGATACAGACATTTGATATTTAATGGCCAAGTGTAATACAAACAAATACGAAGGGCAGATAAGGTTAGAAGTTAACGTGCTGAAAACAAAATTCAAAAAGCAGCACTGCATGGTGGTGACTTAGCTAATGAGAATGAATGAGAATCCTGGAGATTCACTGCTATGACTGACATATCACATCCAAGCTATTTGGAACAGAGCACAGCGCTGTAGTCTGTTCAGAGCCAGATGAAACAGCTGGGGAAATGAACACCTGTGTGTCTTAATTGATGCTGTGACCTCCAGCTTTCAGCCTATCTCAAACTGTAAAAATGCATTCACTGTAGCTGCTTTTTTTAAGACATTACCTTCCCCAAGATTACTTTTACAGTAATCTTATCTTTAAGGGAAAAGATATCAACTTAGAAACACATCCCGTCGCACAAAGGACCATTGTCCCTCCAATACAAATGTTCCCCCTTTCAGTTTAAATCAGCCTTATTGCATCAGAATCGTAACAACTCCCAGGAGCACAAGTGAGCAGTTCTGTGACAGCCAAAGGTATCCTTGTTCCCTGTGCGTGCCAGTACTTTCAGAGAGCACAGCCACAGTTCTCAGGCAGCCCGAATCTGATGCGTGTAAGCAAAAGTGAGCTTCGCACGAGCAGCAGAGCTTCACAAGCTGCCCAGCTGCTCTGCTCAGGGATCTGAAAGTCAGGCACATTGGTATAGTCAATGCATTGTATGTACTTTAGCCTTGAGAGTGGAGCAGACAGCAGTGGAGGTTTGGCTGTGTGGAAGTTGTATTTAGTTTATTGCCCTGTTTTGTATTTGACACTGAAGGTTAATGATTCAAGTTTTTACAGAGTTCAGTCTTAACATTAGCTGAAGATGAATCACAAATATTTTATTAGTATTGTTAACATTACAAGGAATTAATGTGTGTTTTATGGGTTTGTATTCTTGGAGACAAGTGTTTTTTCTGTGTCCAACACATTTGACCAGCGGTTTGGAGGAAGCTTTTATCCATAGAGGTGTTGTTGTGATGGAAAGGTAGAGAGGTGTGTAGTTTCGCCTGTTGCTGCACTTTATATATGTACATATATATATATATATATATATACATATATTTTTTTATTTTTTTTTTACTGTCATCGCAATGTGAATGTGCAATAAAGAGTTGAGTGAATAATTATACACATATCACGTAGGTGCAAGGCTATTTAAAAACAGCGTACATGAGGAAAAAAGTAACGCCTGCACACTTACTCCATGTCACACAAGTTTAATCAAAACAACGTTAAGATCCTAATTGGATCTTCATCAGGTCAAAAAAAGGACAAAGACAAAGATCCAAGTAGGATCGAAATGTTGTCTTCATTAAGCTTGTGTGGCATTGGGTAAGTGTGCAGGCTTTTCCTTTCTTCAACATGCACAGTAAACACATTGTGAAAGTCTGCGATATTGCACAATATTGGGATTGTTGAAAGAGAGTATCAGTGGCAAACTGCACTTTAATTGTAACTATCTTTTTTCTTTTTTTTTAATTGGTACCTTTTGTGTTCAGGTGTATGTTCAATTTGTTCAATAAAAGGAAGGAGGAAATTACTTCCTCCCACTTTTTAAATTCATTTTTGTATAACAGCTTATCCTGTTTGAGGTCTCGGGGGCCTGGAGCCTATCCCAGCTGACATTGGAGGCAGGGTACACCCTGGACAGGTCACCAGACTATCACAGGGCTGACGCATAGAGAAAGACAACCATTCACACTCACATTCACACCTACGGCCAGTTTAGAGTCACCAGTTAACCTGTATGTCTTTGAACTGTGGGAGGAAGCTGGAGTACCCCGAGAAAACCCATGCTGATGCAGGAAGAACATGCAACCCCAGGTTCAAACAGGAATCCTCTTGCTGTGGGGCAACAAGGCTAACCACTGCACCACCGTGCTGCCAATTACCTTGCAGATTCAGATTTTTAATACAAAACATAAATCAGTTCATAAATTGTGATGTATTATTATGGATTAAGCCACCTGGAAGAATAAAAGATAGTTGAAATTGAATCAACATTTGCCAGCTGCGACATTAAGTTGATGTACACAAACTCCTCACAGAAGGTCTCCCCACCATTCCCCTACCCAAAAGCAGAGACCCACTTGCTGTAAGGTGATAATCCTAACTACTCCACCACTGTGCCGCCCTATTTTTTTAATTCAACAAGCAGTTTGTTGTATTTTTGCCTTTTACTGAAAGCAGCAGAAAGGCAGAACTGAGTACACTTATGTGTTATTTATCACAAGTAATATCCTTATCCCAATATCGTACAGCCCTAGTTTTGCTGTGAAAAGGCAAGTGGTGCAGTGACCATGGCGGAGGGAGCATAGGCCAAGTTCTTAGTGCTCATACAAGACCTTAAAAGCAGGAAAAATAGGTGGCGGTGGTGCCAGCTCCAACACTTTTTGGGTCTCTCTTCTATTATCAGTCAAGCAAAGGGGGTTACTGTAGGTATAGCACACTCTAAGACAGTGGTTCCCCACTGGTGGGTCGCAGTCCAAAACTGGGTTGCTGGTCCATTCTGATGGACTGCAAGTGACTTGACAATGTGTCAAGTTTGTAAGTACAGTAAATTTCCAGCACAGACTTTATTTTGAAGTGCCGTTTTCTGCTGTAGCATGAGTGATTAACAGACAGCTACTTGACAGAGACAGCAAACGAGCTCAGCGACATGGCCAAACACAAGTATGACGCTGAATGTGATAAACTGTGTGGACCTCAAACTAATGACTAAGGAGAAATCTGGACCCTGTGGTTGGACCAGTTGGGAACCACCACTCTAAGACAATGCAGACATGTGTTTATAGATTCTGTCTCCACTCTTCGTGTTCAATTTAGTTGCAGCTCTCCTCAGACTTTCCTGATAGAGATGATGCTTCTATGAAACTTGACATTTTGCTGTTTATTTTTACTCTCAGATTGCTGAGCTCTTCTGCAGACTAATCATTGGTCACGGACTTTGTATTATGATGTTTAAAGATGTTTTTAATTGCTTCCCCTGATATTTATTTGTTCACTTGCGGAGGCGAGCTTCCGTTTCAAGCCCTCAACCAGAGACGCTACATGACTGTACAGAGTTACGTCATCAGCATACAAATGCAGTCTCAAAAACATTAACAAGGTCATCAGTGGAGATGACAAACAGTAGGAAGACTTATAAATGAATTAAGGCACTGATCCTACTCTACCCAAGCAGACATCTCCCAAATTGCAGAGTACAGATGGAGCGCACATCATTGGTCTTTGTTATGATAGCAACAAGTGTTTAATTAAAACTTGCGAGTCCCTGAAAACTTGATGTAAAATATTAAATATTTCTCCACTGCACTGAATATTCATTAAAAAAATAAGCAAAAATCAAAGTAAAACATTAATCATCTAATCTGCGTCATCGGGGCTGTGTGGGTGTGGGTGATTGACAGTGACCTGGCAACCCACCAAATAAATACAGATCTCTCATGTGAAATACCGACCAAAACAGAAATTGTGTTTTCTTGTAAGAGCCCATCACTCATAGCAGGGAAATCAGTGAGAAAATAGGTTTCCAGGGCCTTTAAGTGGAAAGACTCGATACATCCTTCAACAGCTGTGGATGACATTATTGATAAGGATCACCCGTTATCTAACCCATAACACACCATGCTTCCATTTTATAATTATTTTGGTGTGTATTTTAATATGTTTAGACAAAAAAACACATTGATTTGTTGATTGTTTGTTTTACAAATGTTTATAAGTATTTAAGGCAGGGGAGGAATGTGAGACAATGGGCCCCTGGGCACAGACATGCAAAAGGCCCAACCAACTCTTCTACACAGGACCAAGACACACAGACTTGACCTGATGTTGTTATCAGCATCTTTTTGTGTCTCTCTGGTAATTTTGTGTGTCCTTGTGGTTGTTTAATGTTTCTTTGTAGTCATTTTGTGTCTCTTTGAAGGCGTTCTTTGTCTCTTCTTAGTTCCTTTGTGGTTATTTTGTGTATCTTTGTAGTCTGTTTTGTGTCTTCTTGTAGTCCCTTCGTATCTCTGTAGCACCTTTTACACTGCCATGTTTTCCGTGAATGTTGGTCCGTTTTGCGGGCAAGCTGCGAGCATTTAGACACACAGAGCCAGATTGGCCAGTTGATCCGAGGTGCCCAATTTTCCGCCTCGTAGGGTAGACATATTGGCGGAACCCTCTTAGTTTAAAAAGACCGAGGCGGCCTTCCGCAACAGGAGGGGCTGTTGAAGACTTGTGGGAGGAGCTGTTGATGATGCCGTACGTGCAAGCCACTGGCGATGGATAAACAGGAAATAGCTGATAGCAGGAATTAGCTGATAGCAGGAATTAGCAAGCAGCTAGTAGCAAGAGGGAAATGCAAACCTGACAGACACTGTAAAGATGAGCAACTGGGGAGACAAGGAATTGCGCAGCCTCTTTGCTCTCACAAACGAAGAGACCATTAACTGTCGGATGACAGGAACGGTGAAGAACAGGCCGACTTGGGAGAGAATTGCCAAAAGACTGACTAGCCGCACTTCCCTCCCACATCACTGGTTACGTCACACACTGAGTTACACATTTTGTTACTTGCTCACGCCCCCCCATTGCCCCGAAAAAGGCACATTCTGTATAAACAAAAGTAGGTAGGCGGCATTTTGCCGCACTCCCCGATTTTGCTTTTATACTGCCAATGCTGAAAAAAAGATTGATTGGGCTTTCTAAAAAGGACTTTTGTTGCTGTTTTGCATTTCGTTATAGGTCATTTTGTGTCTCTTTGAGGTATATTTGTCTTTTTTGATCATTTTGTGTCGGAATGACATTTTGAAGTCTCTTCATAGTTTCTTTGCATCTCTTTGTAGTTATTTTGTGTATCCTTGTAGTAGTTTTGTGTCCCCTAGTAGTCCCTTTGCATCTCTTTGTTGCTGTTAAGCATCTCTTTAAAGGTCAATTTGTCTTTTTGGGATATATTTGTCTGTTTTGTGTCATTTTGCGCCTCTTTGTAGTCATTCTTGATCTCTTCATAATTTCTTTGCATCTCTTTGTCGTTTTTTTTTGTGTATCTTTGTCGTTAGTTTTGTGTCCTCTAGTAGTCCCTCTGCATCTCTCTGTTGCTGTTTTGCATCTGTTTAAAGGTCAGTTTGTGTCTCTTGGAGGTATATTTGTCATTTTGTGTCTCTTTGTAGTTTCTTTGCATCTCTTTGTGATAATTTTGAGTCTCTCCCTTGTCGTTTAGTGTAAATTTGAGTGGCATTTTGCAGGTGAAAGTCAGGGGAGCCCTGACACCTTGGGCCCCTGGACCATGATCTAAGGGACAGTATGAAAAGTCATGTAGTTTTTCTTGGTATCAGTTGGCCTTTGAAAAAGCTGCCCTCCCCACATTCAGATTTATTTTTCACACTTTAAGGACCAGACAGACATTTTCTCTCTGAGTCTAAATGCATCACATTTTAAATCAGTTAGATGAAAGCATCTGTTTTGAGTGCTTATTTCGCTCCAGCGAAAGACAGTCCTTGTGCCGTTAATGACTGCACTCTTCAGAATGGGTATAGCATTGCTCGTTGATTTGAATGTATAATTAGCATAATAAATGCTTCTGCCGCATGTGAATATTTCTTTCGTCAAGCAGTCGTGGCAAGAAGCAAATCAACAGTTTCCCCCTCTAAGAAGCAGCCGGCGAGTATATGAATGTAATTCTGCTTCCATAACATAAATATATGTGACACACACATATACATACTGTTTTGCAGTGCAGACCTCTTTCTTGCAGTAATAAGAGTGGAGAAGTGATAGTTAAGAGCTAGCTGTATAGAATATATAATCTGTTGTCCCGTGGCTTCGTATTCACCCATGCCAGAGTGGGGAACAACATGTCATTATTACAGGCCAATACACGCAGCACACACTGACATCCGCACTCTTGTGTGTGCATTGTAAACAGCCTATGAATACAATTTCCCACAATGCAAGAACTATATGTCCACTGAGGTATAAAATGAAAATGTCTTGTTATTTTCTAGTTCAGGATAGTAGGAAATACTTCCCTATTTCAGCTGAGGAGAACAGTCTCAGGGTCTGCTCGTGTTGGATATTGGGTCATTGTGACAGTGAGGATGAAGATGATGACGACGCCACATAAATGGCTTTCTAATGTAATCATTGTTTTATTGGCCATGGTGTTGCTTATTGTCTTTACATCATTTTGACCCACTATACATACAGCCCAGCTGCTGTGGTATTTGTTACAGTTCAGTTTAGTTTAGTTATTGTGGAAAAATGTTTCAGAGCTTTGCCTCACTACAACATCAGTGCTGTCTTTATGACACGTCTGATTTCAATGCTTACTCCCTGCTGTGACATTTCCAGCATGATAACAGGACTGGACTCAGTCTCAGGGCCTCAATCTCTTACTTATGACATGTGTTCTCCTTTACCATACACGTCATGTCCAACTGCTGACCCTAGATATTATGCAATTGCATGTAAGCGGTCCCCACTATCACCTACTACTACCACTGCAGCTCCTACTACCACTACAACTGCTACACATACATAGCTGCGCGCTCCCACAGCTCTGCTAAGCCTTGGAAAATGAATTTGCCTGATGATGGAGAGGGTGCATTATCTGGCGGTACAGTAGAGTGCGTGTGGCCCGGGCAGACTAGCTGTCTCTAGCCCTCAGAATAGGAGCGGCAGTCTCCTGGGTCCTGGTAGGAGAATGGGCTGAAGCTGCAGTCTAATTCATCACAGCTCCGCAGGAAACAAGCAATCGTGGGGAGGCTTCAAAAAAAAAAAAAAAAGGAAACCAGTGCAAAAGACACAACAGCTCTCACTGGACCCGGGCAATTCCCCTGGTCACTGCAGTTGCCTGCCTGACTGTCAGCCTCCTCATGACTTAAATGCTGAGGAGAGGGAGAAGGAGAGGAGGGATCGTAGGTAAAGAAGAAGAGAAGCAAATCCATATGGATATGTAGATCATATTACTCAGTGGTGGGAGGTTTCATCGTGTGATGTACAGCATATTTACCGTGGCATTAGCATAAATCTCAGCGTATGTTATGTGTATACGGGATGTGATTGTTTACCCTATCTGGACCACCTCTCACAGGGGGTTCTTTGCTCAGGCACCAGATTGTAGGGATATGGCCTGCTGGAGGGTTTCCGTGACAACCTGGGCTTTCTGTCCAATCAGGGCGAGGGCTTCCAGATTGAGAGGTGGTCCTCGGGGGAGCTGTACTTCAACGAGCTTGGATGCTTTGCCACGGAGCAGCCCTTTTAGAGAGACCATCACACAGTGAGATTCTGCTCAAAATGGGTACTTTGATGTTCCTGGCATAATTGGAAACACTTTCCAAAGGAGGGTCCTTTTAAAATGCATTGAATGAGAGAGGACAGGGAGCATCCAATTTCAATTCCACTCATGAACCATGCTGCAGCTGCCTTTCAGGCGTGTACCATATATGTTATGACCCACCCATTTGTCAAACTGCCAACTGTTGTTATTTTGTCTTTTTTACAATGTATAAAAGTAAGAGGCATCTTTGTATTTTTGCTACCTGCTCGTTCGAGCGAATCTCCCTCTGTAATCTCCTTCTATTTAGTCCAGATCTTTTTCCTTTTTTTTTTCCTTTTTTCTCTCTCAGAAGTTGCATAGTGGTTTCATCATCTTGAGCAGTAGGAGCCAGCAGGGTATCGCACAAACACTACGGACAGGCTCATTTTTCACAGGTTGACTTCCCAGCTATCCTGCAGGATGTGTCACGACAAATGGCGGATATGTGACAGACTCACGTCGCACCCGTGTCCTTGCATTAGAGAGGAGATGCAGTGCTTTGTGTGTGTGTGTGTGTGTGTGTGTGTGTGTGTGTGTGTGTGTGTGTGGATGTGCCCGTGCTGGGGTGTGTTTACTCTCTGCACACAACAGGAGAGCATGTCTGTGTGAACACGTCTTAATACATTACAGTTGTTTTGTAGTATCATGTAGAGCTATATGTAGATTGAGTTCTCATGATCTGGTAACGGTAAATCTTTTTTTTTTTGCCTCCAGCAGGCCTCAGTTCTCCACCAGCCAACATCACCACGTCCGCCGTGCCCAGCATCGTCACGCCCATCGTCAACGGATTCACTGGCATCCCTCATCAGCCCAACGGACACCCCGCTGTGGAGACTGTGTACACCAACGGCCTGCCGCCATACTCCACCCAGAGCCCCACCGCTGCTGACACCCTCCAGCAAGCCTTCACTGGTGTACAGCAATACACAGGTGTGAGACAGCTTTGTTTACTATGCCGTATTTCTGTGATTTTACAATCTGCCATAAATGCTAAATGCGTAGCAGCTACGGGACAATTACTGCAGGGTAAGTACTGTGAGTGCGAGGCTGTATGTATTCAGATAGTGTAGGACAGCGCCTTAGAACATAACATCAGAGAGCCTTTGATTACACATGTTATGCTTGTGTGATCGACCTTAAGCATCCTTGACATCGTTCTCAGTGGGATCTCCGTTTTTACGCTCCTCTCCCTCTACTTGCTCCCTCCTTTCTCTCCTTCTCTCTTCCTCTCTGCAGCGATCTACCCAGCCACCACGCTGACTCCCATTGGCCAGACACTGCCCCAACCACCCCAGGTCATCCAGCAGCAGCAGCAAAGAGAAGGTGAGGGTGAGAGAACATTATTACTTTTTACACTTCACACCTCTCATCCTGTGTAATAGCCATATAAAGAAGACGAGCATGAGAAACCAATATTACTTTAGTACTGTACACACCTCATTCTGTGTAATACATATATAAAGAATGTGAGCGTGGGAGATGAACGTTGCGTTAACACTGCACACATCTCTCTCTATAATAGAGAGGGACAGCTGAGAGAACATGTTAGAGAATGCAGTTCACATCTCATTTAGGGTAATAGATACATAAACTCTGAGAATGATTGAACAGTGTTAATCCCACTATATTATTCTGAAAATAGGCTCCATGTAATCTACACAGGCCTGTACTTTTTTTTTCACAAGTAATAATTTAAGTTTATATAATAAAATCCTTAGCTGTGAGGATGGTGGCAAAATAAAATTAATGAAAATGTAGAATGTGGGGTTACAATGAAATTGTGGCAGCTTACATGAAGATAAAGTAACTCACAATGCAATTTCCTGTCACTTTCCACTCATTGCTACTGCAGGTTTATACAATAATGATTCATTCAGGTTGCATTGAAGTTGTGTAATTTGCAGTGAATTCGTAACAGCTGTTCTTTTGATCTTGGCAGTGTCTGTGTTTTTAATATTAGAAATGACTGTGTCAGTGGCGACCCATTAGCCGAGTAGTTAGAGTGCATACCACACAGGCAGAAATGCCCTGAGCAGCAAGTCTCTAGTTGATTTCTAGCTTGTGGGATCATTTCCTGCATGTCTTTCCAAAGCGGCAACGTCTAGGGCTGAAAAATGAAGCTAACATGGAGGTGCAGTTCTGTGAATAGCCACTTGAGGCTGGCTCCAGAATCAAGTCAATCCCCATAGATATCCACGTTAAAACGCCCAACTTTAGCTCAGTGGTCAGAGCAGGTATTCCATGATGAAGGCATTGTCCTTGCTCTGGGACAATGGGTTCAACTCCAGCCCGCGGCCCTGTGCTTCATGTCATCCCCTTTCATGCTTAAGCCTGTCTAATAAAAGGCAAAAGCCAAAAAATAGTCTTAATAGAATAAATAAGATGCCCAACTTTACGGCAGAAGTCAACATGGCAGAGGGGGCACTCTGAGTGACAGGCTGTCTTGTGAGGTGTTGCTAGGTTATGAGCCAGATCCAACCATCGCTCCTCCACAGCTCCAAGGTGGCGACAATCAAAATGCCGTACTTGCCTCGGTTTTGCACCTCATATACTTGACAGGTTTCATTTCTTTTTTTTAAATCTGAGTTTTGATTGATTAGATTTCATTTATTTTGCAGCACGTGAGTATGTTTATATGCAAAAAATATTTTGGTTTTTGCCCTTATTTAAAAATTAAAAAAAACACCTACATTGCTTTGGAAAATATATATTTCACTAATTTTGACGTTTAAAAGCAGCCATCAACATAGGATTTTTCATAAGAAGTTTTCCATTGGTTTTTCACCAACTTGTTCAACCATATGAACCCAGCCTCAGTCATTCATTCCTTCTTGAAAAGGTTGGCATTGCAATATTTGTGCATGTCCAAGAATGTATAAATATCCCAGTCTTTCATAATGTTTAAAAGGAGGTGTTTCCCCTGTCGACTTAAGTGTTACATTTGGGCATGCATCTTTACCCCAGCTTTATTGGCTAGTTGATTTGGTACAAACTACAGGACAAACCCCAACTGAGATGCATATTCCAAATATGCTATATACATGTGTTCAAAGACGGCTCCTAAAGCCTAAATAATAACCTGTATCCCACATGTCTTAATTGGGAAATGCTTAATTTAGGAGAAGGCAAAATTCAGAATATCAAAGTAGAATATGCTGTTGAATGAATGAATGCATGAATAAACAGCCCTGTGATAGTCTGGTGACCTGTCCAGGGTGTACCCTGCCTCTCACCCAATGTCAGCTGAGATAGGCTTCAGCCCCCTGCAACCGCTAACATGATAAGGGGTTACTGAAAATGAATGAATGAATGAATGGCATGAATAAACATTTGCAATATTGTCATATTCAGAATAATAGTGAAATATAAGTGTGCATGTAAATGTAGTCATTGATCGCTCTACAGAAGGTTACTAGATGGAGGATGTGATCTATCATGTAGATTGAGTCCTTCTATTAATATTTAATCAGAAAAGTTTTTAAAATGTAAATAGAAATTTTAAACACACTCTCGTCCATTCAGTATCAGCAAATCAATGCACAACTTTTCAATTTATCTTTGTGTGTTTAAGAACAGTTATGTTTTATCACTGATAATGTCAGACATCCTGAAAATCTATTTCCACTTATCTTAATTTAGTCGACACGAGAGACTGCATAGATCAAAATGACAAATTCACAGCTGTCTCTCTCTATCCCTCACCAACCAAACACTCTCTCTGTCTGTCGCTCTCTGTGTGTTCAGGTCCGGAGGGTTGTAACCTGTTCATCTACCACCTGCCACAGGAGTTTGGAGACAATGAACTCATGCAGATGTTTCTGCCCTTCGGCACCGTCATTTCCTCTAAGGTCTTCATGGACCGGGCAACCAACCAGAGCAAGTGCTTCGGTGAGTTACTCGCTGCCACTCACGCACAGCTATCAAGTCTACAGCACACAGTAATACAGCTGTATCAGAATATGGGACTTTTGCTTTTTTCTGTGCATTTTTACTGGCTTCTTTTTAGCTTTGGGTGTGATTATATTTGATTGTAATTATTAACCATCAACATAAAGATGCATTAATGGCAGGTCTGGATGCACAGGCCTCCACTATGATTTCTAATAAGCAGAAAGTAATACAGGGGGAAATAACCTCACCATCTATTTGCATAAATGCACTCAAGGGAAATGTATAATGGATGTTTTCAGGAGTTGGACAAACAGCAATGTGCTCTTGTACAAAACAACATTTGTTTTTGCAGCCTGATCTCTTATAGTTTTTTCAAAATATTCAGACATTTGTGGGTGTTGTGTAAAAACTCACAGCTAAGGCGTGAAGCTTCATAGTGTAAGTTACATTTTCACAATAATGGAAGTTTTAATTTTCATACCGCACACCAAACTATTTGTTAAACAAATATATTTTCTAGATGCTGTAGATTTTTATGATGTTTGACAGCTCCCAGACGTGGAGGATTGAAGGATCTTTCCCCTGACTGACCCGAATTTGCATCTTGATGACTGCTGTGCTTTGGCATCAGTGCTGCAGAAAAGAAAATGTGCTGAATACATTGTAGCCAAACTAGCCATGATGCAGTCGATCAGAGCCCATGTCCTTGTTTCTGTTTGGCAGCTGTGTGACCTGAAAACCTTGAGGTGCTGTATCAGCATCCACATCACCGTTCTGTAACCCCAATATCTGTCAATACCCTCACTGCTGAGGCTGATTCACACACCTCCGCGCCTCCCGTCCCATTTAGCTCCGTCAGCCAACACACACCAACAAGCCCCAGGGCTTATAACAACTTTGAGGAGACAGGCCGGGATGGCGGGGGGGAGAAAGGCAAAGGACAATTATGGATCAGCATTTGTTTTCACTTCAGGGAACAGCAGAACCCTGGGCAAAATTGATCGGCAGTCCCGTCTCCCAGGGGGGACTTAATAACATATAAATTCATGAAAGAAGAGCTATTTGCAGTATTGACTTATACACTATGCATTTACAACATAATGTTAGGCCTGGGGAAGGAGGGAGCACACTGGTGTAATTAATCTGGAGAGGAGAAAGAGGGGATAAACTTAGATTGATGGTGTGCAAAAGACAAGGAAACAAGGAGTAAGAGAGAAAGCACACTTGTAATGTGTGACAGGACAGAGCGGAGGGCTTAGAGCTCTAAGCCTGCATCTCCTCTCCATCTCATCTCCGCTCCCAGCCCGAATGTGTTAACCTGATGGCGGGTTAGGAGGTCACCTCCTTTCCATGCCGCTATACTTTCTTCAGACCTGTATTCAGCCCTCCTCCACGCCACCCAGCCTTCGCCCTAATGGGCCAACCCAGAGCCAAGCAGGCCAGGCAGACATCTCTCCCAGGTGGCTGTGGACGTGGAGAGGCTCCTGCTGTTTTTCATGGGTCATCGACTGCTCCTAATGACACCACAGACACAGGGGAACGCATCAAGCGGAGACACACTCCACTGCAGTTTCTGGTCACTGAATTCTCAAGGCTTTATTTTTACACATGATGAAAACAGGATGTTCAGCATAGGTTTGAGGAGGGGTGTATCTTGGGGGAAATGCAGACTTGTCTCCTCATGATGAACTATGTTTGCTCGTTTTTGTCGCACTACTCTGCACAGGGACTTGTGCTCATTCATTTTTGTATTTTTGGGCTTTCGAGGAATGTCAAGAAGCTCCATTAAAAATATATTTAGTTCAAAACAAAATATTTGAAGGGATAAACATATCATGATAGTGATTACAAAAGTAAGTAGTTATAAAAGTGATTATTTATACGGAATAAATGAGTCATTACATCTTTTTTTCTTCTATCAAACCCTCAAAAATCAGCAGTTACATCCTCTTAACCTTCAAAATATTGTGGACGTGTCTTACTCTCTCTCTGAGGGATTACAGAACTGCCTGATATTACATCTCTTTCAGACAAAAACTGTCACAACAGTGATGCCTTATGACAGTAACGCCCCCACACTTGTTGCATCTGGATTCCCACAGTGGTCGGTTATTTTAGCTGCTGCTGAAAGTTGATGAGAAGCAGCTGGTCAAAATCCAATTCTTACACTGTGTTGTTCACTGTGGACATATTAAACTCTGAAAAAATAAACTGTCAAGCTTGTTTTTGGTTTAAAAACAATTTCATAGCACACTGTCACCGACACTGAGCACTTGCTCGGCAGCCCAAAGGTGCTGCCTGCCTCAACAACGCCATCTAGACTCCTTCAGGAGGGAGACAGGCCACCATGATCAAGCAGAGGAAACACTGAGAGATATTTGTTTATATCTTCCACCCTTTTTCCTGCAGTTTTCTCTTCCTGCCAGATGAGTCATTTGCAGTAGATATCATCTCTAAATATTGACTTACATTCTTATGTTAAAGCTTATTCAGGCATTAGGGTGCAACAGTATGAGATTTTCACTGTACGACAACCGTCTCAGAAAATATCACAGTTTCACAGCGTCACACAATTATTGTTTTGTATTTATTATCAGTTACAATGACCCTTAAAGGAATGACAACAGAGGGGCTTTTTTGATTGAACAGTTTATTATAATTCGAACTTGAATTTTTTTTATTTTTTAAATGTAAGTGTGTAAAAAGTCTGACAGGCAGTCAAGGAGCAAAGGAGATGAGCAGGCCATAGGTGTAGATTTTGGAGGGGGCACATCCCTGATAGTATTAAGAACATGTGCATTTGTCCTCTCCAGCAAAAACATACAGAGTAGCAGAAGATACACAGAAAAATAAACAAATATTTATTTATTGAAATATATTGAAATAATAAAAAATATATTTATATTAAATACATTCACATATATTTGAATATAAAAAAATTCAAATGTAAAAAAAAATATAAAAATATGTAAACATATATATAAATTAATTAAAAAAAATGTATGTATATCAAATTAAAAAAATAATTTAAAAAAAAATTAAAAAGGGAAAAATAACAACAAATTAATTAACCTGTGTGACATAAGTAGGGCAGCATAGCATGTTTCATTACAATTTCTTCAGCTTCCATATTTACCATACAAGTTAAAAATGGTTTCCACGTGGCAAAGACACATGCAGTTTTAATAAAACAACAGATTTTCTCCAGTTGTAAATGACACATAACATCCTTGATCCAACATCCATATGTCTGAGGTGAAGAGTCCTTCCATTTACACAGGATGAGCCCTCTGACCAGAAGTGAGCAGCAAGAGACAACGTCCACTTGGGCTCTTCTTAAGTTAACATCTAGAGGAGTTAAATAATATTAAATCCCAGAAATTAAATAGTTTTGTGACCAGAACATGTGACATAAAGTGGATGAAGACTGTTTACACATGTAGGATCAATATCACTGCTAATCTTGGCTAACTGAGCTCTGGATTAGTGGAGTCAGTGTATAATCTTAAATTGAAACAACAATGTGGAGGAGGAGGACTTTTATTTTGACAAAATTAAAGACATTTACACTATAATTTGATGCAGAAAAGGCACAAATTGGTGCAAAAAAATCACCAGAGTGCAGGAAGTGAAGTGTTTGATGCTCAAAATCCCCAAACCTCACATTTCATATGTGTCCCCCTCAATGTTGAAATAAAACTTACGCCCTTAGTGCATGCACAGGTGGGATTATCTGTCCACTTGCATTTTTCCCCAATATTGTAGGTAATCAAATGTACATGGTATGGTAATTGCCAATTTTCATTCCAAGGTATATCGTAAAACTAGTCTACTGCAGATTTACCGCTGCAGCCCTATTATAGGCACTCATAATGATCTTAACTCTACGCAGAGCTTATGAAACTGTACTTTCCCACAGGTTTCGTGAGCTTCGACAACCCTGCTAGTGCACAGGCAGCTATTCAAGCCATGAATGGCTTTCAGATTGGGATGAAGAGGTTGAAAGTCCAGCTAAAGAGACCGAAGGATGCCAGCCGCCCTTACTGACACAGCCTACCTTCAGTATTCATTGCAGCAGCACAGGTGAGCCAGCAAAGTGTCAAAGCACCGTCATCGGTTCAAGATTTAGATCATTAACCTTGTTTCTGTTGAAGCTGAGAATTTAACTCTGGTTGAAAGAGTGTCAGTTGACATCTGGCACGCTGACAGCCAAACGTCCTTGGGATTTCTTTGGATTGCTTGCATTTTCTTTTCTATTTGACAGATAAAAAATGAATATACTGTGTGTTCAGTGAATGTAAAGCTGAGTATTTTCATATTTCTAGAGTTTTATCTGCAGACATGTAGAAACTATAAGGGTTGATTTCATATGCCTCACAGCAGGCGTATTAATTATGGGAAAATCTGTCATCATGGTGATTGACAAAGATTGATTGGTGTGCCAGTGTGGGTTAGCTCTCTCCAGACCATTTCACTGATATAATAGAGCCATATTGAACTATCCAAGGTTTAAAGAAATGGATCTGTGGAATGACAGCTTAATGAGCAGTGAGATCTAAAATTGCCTTTTTCCTTTTCTTCCTTTCTATTTTCCAGGTTTTAGAGGACACGTGAAGATATCTCGGAGGAGTTAAACTTTTTTTCTTTGAAAGCAAAATATGTTTTAAAAAAATCAACACATAAGGAATTTTTGAAGACATATCAGCATTTACTTACGAAGATATAGGTTACGGCAGAAAAAGGAAGATGCGAAAGAGGAGGAGGCGCTTCACCGGGGGACTTAACAGTAACAGATGGCACAGTGCAAGGAAGACGAGAGGAAGAAAAAAAAACTGAAAAAAGATTGTGATGAGACTGAAACAACAGAACTTTTTTCTTGTTGAGACTTGAATTGTTAATTAAGCAACAAACTAACAAACAAAAAAGCAGCAACAACAAATAGATTTCTATATACATATTATATACACATATATATAAGGAAAGAGGCGCTTGTGGCTTTTACTGTACTGGACAAATGAGGGTTAAAACTTGAAGATCAAGAAAAACAGTGGAAAAAAAGAAGCTATTCTATTCGTCCACTGACAGACTTTCTTTCTCTTTCCCTCTTTCTCTTATTCTCTCACCGTCTCTCTCAGCAAGCGCAGAACTATGACTCTTGGAGGTCACTGAGGTTTCCATTAGCAACAGTAGAACTGCAAATCTTTCACCCCTAAGGGACCAAAGGACCAAACATTTTTATTGTTCTGAACAGTAATATATAGTATTAATGATACTAATACTACAAACTACTACTAATAATATTACAAGTTAAACTTAAGAAGAAATACTAGCTTCAGGTTGAAAAAAAAAAGAGGAAATGGGTTTTGGTTTCTTTTTCCTTTTACATTTATAGCTACTGGGTTTAAGGAGTATTAAAACAAAACAGAAAAAAAATGTATAAAGCTATACTATTTTAGTGGCGTAGAATATGTGGGTTAGACATTGTTTCGGGCATGTTCAGATACGTTCTTTTGCCACTCATTGCTTCACCCGCATGACAGCATTTCATCTCGGAGGTGTGATCTGTCGGCGTTATTGTGTCAGTAGAAGAGGAAAGCAGTCCTGCAGTGCCAAAAGTGACACAATAACAGCCTCTTAAAGCGAGCCTTGCTGATCTGCAGTGTGTTTAGCCATGTATCGCTGTCTTCTGTCCCTGTCAACGCGTTGCAATACCATAATTGAAGCAAGAGTAATTCCATGTCATCATTAAAGCCTTGATATTACAGATAATCTGACCATAAAGCACTGTGGTAAAAGTGCCACCCGGCTGAGCTGGATACGCAGCAGTAAAACAGCACAGCATCTGTAACTGCTTAATAAAATATACAAATGAGCCTGACAGCAGTTGTAAAAATTTCCATCGGCGTGTCACAGTGGTCCCTGCCGGGTCGTGCCCTCTCCCGCTGCCATGCTCCTCCAGCTGCTCTCAGCAGGCGAGAGCAGACTCCCCTCCTCTTTCTCCTCCCCCCACCTCTCGCTCTCGCCTCATCTCCAAGTGCCAGCATATCTCTCTCTTAATAGGGACCATCAGTTCACGGGGGCCGAGAGCTAACCCACAGCATAATTAGGATAATGATAATATTGATCAGATGGGGAGCAGCACCGCAGGGCAAGAGATGCGCAATCAATTACGCATTGGCATTTTGAATGAATTGACTGACTGACAGAGTCCATTTTTCTCTCAGTGGTTGCATCGGAGTCTTTTCTTCCGTCTAACTACTACACACACTCTCAGAGGGGACCCCGAGTCTGACAGAGGCTGCACATCCTGCGGGAAGGCACTTAAATCTACGTCATTATCATTAAAAAATGAAAGGTTTGGAGGGTGACATGGCTGCGACAGGATCTGTATATAGTGTTTAGAGTAGATTGTACAAGTTCTTCAGTGAAGAGCAGCTGTATATTTTTTTTTCCAAAGGGTATAATAGCACAGTAAGAGCTTGTACATGGTGAGGAACAGCCTGGCATTACCAGCCTTAGGAGGTCAAATTAAGAGCAAAATGATCCATCAATTAGACAGCAGCAGGCCTGTAAGTGTAGCTGCTACAGCTGCTGCTGCTTCGACGATACGACAGCTTACCATTAGCAGCGGTCACACATGGCTCCTATACAGTGTGGTCACGACACATCACGCCGTATCAGATATGATTAATTAACTAAACTAGCATCATCTGCGGCGATGCTTATTACAAAGAGACACACGTGCAGTACATCCGAGATGAAATCTGTTTTTTGTGAGTTGTTTATGAGTTTTTTTTTTTAATCCATTTCACTTTCAGATATGTTCCACTCTTTTCCAACATGCCATTCAGCTCGCTCTGAAGCAGCCTGCCCCCTCAGGACTCTGTGAGACCTTCGATCATCACTCTTAACTTTAGACACATCAGTGCTTCAATCGTCGAATCACAGTGCTGTCTCTGCGGCCCCATCCCCACATGTAGAGTCTACTCTGCCTCTATGACAAATGTCATCACCAGAATGGCTGCCCAGGTCCTGATCTTTTATTTTTCACTTTGTTCCAGCCATTCTTCTTATGTGTATGACTACTGATTACCCTCATTCACTATATATTGTTCTCTTGCAGGCAATACTCAGATGCTGTACAAAAAAAAAAGTCTTTAAAATGCCTTTTCTCATCATGAATTGCCAAATTATGCAAGCATATCCACTGCATTTCCTCATCAGACTTTAAACGTGCCAGATTTCCTTGGAAATGTTCTTATAGTTGTGTTAATTTCAGGAAATATTGATTAGTAGGAAACAAGTATTTGATTTTGTGTTATAGTGTAACATCAAAGGAGGAGGGTCCGTCCAGGCTGAAATGATATACAATAGAGTTTCCCAGTGAAAAGGTTAGATTTCATATATATTTGCCAGAAGACTGCTTTTCCCCCGCTGGTGACTTACTGTTAGTTTCCTCTCTGCTGTCAGGGCCCAGCAGCTTTAGGAAGCTGTGATATATGCCCTCCTTTCCCCGGGCCATACAGGGCCTTATAAACCCACTCAAAAATCTTTTCTTATGGGATTTCTACTGGAGAGTTTTTTAAATTATTAAAATCAAATTAAATTTGGCCTTCACAACAGCTTGGGTAATGCAAATTAAAGATGCCAGCTGTGGCTGAAATTTAATGAGTTGGGAAAGATGTTGAGTTAATTTCATTCTGCCAAGAGAAAAAAAATGAAATTTGATTGAACGCAATTAAAACAGTGAAGGTTTGTGGATGGAGATGGTTTGTATGGAGTGCAGAGGCCTAAATATACATATCCACTATGAAACTCTGAAAAGGGAAAGTAATAAAATGACTGAAATCCAAGAAATTAATTAAGTTAACATTTTTAAATTAACAGAATTGACCGGAAGAAAGGAAACAGCAGCTGCATGTGGTTAAACTAAAGTTTATTTCCTACATTTTTTCATCCATTTTTATCCTTTTTTATATATATAAATATATTTCTCATCCTACCATGGTGCCCTTTCAATCTCTGAGCATGCTCAATGGGGGCTGGGAGGGTTAAAGATTATGGTACTACTAGTATTAACAATATGATTCTTTAACTATGGTTTGAATGCTAAGGATAGTAGCTTATTATAAATATGAAATCTGTATATTATGGAAAATCAGCACAGGACCTTTCTTTGGGTACATATAGATTAGGGTTTGAAATGGGGGCGGGTGTCGGGGGAGGGGGTGGGTCGCTTTATAAAGATGTTAACTTTCTGGTTTCTCAGCACAAAGCATACAAAAACATATAAACAGCAGTATGGAGTCTGTGAAGAAGACTTTACTGACATACAGGGCGCAAAAAGAGGAATCTCAGTACTATTCTTTAAAACCTGGAGGAGAAAATGCAGTTTACAGGTTGTTTTTCTTTGTTTATTTATTTATTTTTAAAGGAGAGCGCCACCTGTTTTTGTGGCAGCGTCAGTACAGCATGGATTAACTGACAGGGAAAGCAGTATCTTTTTATAAAAAAAAACTTATTAAAAAAAAACTATGTGTTCTGTATTAGCCTGAGAAACCAAACATTTTTCCCCTGTTGAAATTTCTTAATACTTGCTGCTTAGATTACTTCATATTAATGATTGATGATTAAATAATTTTATAATTAATTATCGGGTCAAGTATGTAACTTGATGTTTATTTATTTATCTATTTATTTTATTTATTTATTTATTTATTCAGCCACTTTTCTTTTTTCTTTTATGGTTATGGTAAGATAAAGATATGTATCAAAAAGAAATGCTTATTGGGGCTTTTCTCTCTTTCTCTCCTTTTTTTCCAATTTTACAATAAAAATTCAAACAGGATGTTTTTGTTTCTCACAGTTATATTATGTCGAGCGGCATGCTGAACCACCGTGCAAAGAGAGGGGGAGTTGTTGCACAAGGATTTGCTCTCAAGGACCTTGAAAGTTTGCGAGTGCAGATGTTGCAACCTCTTCCAGCTCGCCACCTCGGAGTCTGTTGCTGCTGCCTCGTCCCTATTAAGTGATGAAACTGTGATCACAGTGTCATTGCCCTTTAAAGGATAGCTGGGTTATTACTCCACACACACAGCTTGAACTTTTGTAAACATTTTGTTTTTCTGCTGCTCTCACACCAGGCTCTCATAAAGTGCTGGAAGCTTGAGAGGAAATGTACCCATTTCTTACTCGTATGGAAACCCAGCGGTGCAGCGTGTAGGCTGATTGGGATTATCTGTCATGGTGGAGACTGAAGGCTCTGCCAGTTAGCGGGTCACCTGATGCTGCTCTGCTGCACGGAGACACACTCCAACTGAAATATGTGTCAGGACATATATGATGGGAGCAGGATTCACAAACAAAAACCACAGCACGTAGACAGTTGGGAGGTAGCGTGGATCATGGAGGGGAAAGACAGGGGAACAAATAACATTATCATTTTGACAAGCAGGAAGCAGTAAATTGAAATAAGGAAGGCATCCAGCATCAGTCAAGTTTACATCACTAACTACAGCTCCGCTTTGGTGCCAGAAGCTAAAATCTGATGCAACATCTGTTGACAGTTGACTCGCCTCTCCACATGCACTTTGTAATCATCACCTTCTTACATCAGGAGTCACTGTAGCATCACAAGCAGCTGAGATAGTCACATTTTGAAGAGTGGCAACAGATATGAGAAAAAAAAGAGTGGGAGGGACAAAAAAGTAGAGCCACTGGCTCATGAAATAAATTGTCCCAATTACAATAAAGTGTGGCTCTTGGTCAGTGTGCACGGCAGGCAGTTCATCTTTATTACAATCAGTTAATGAAAATCAATCCCCCTCCTGATAAACTCTTATCTCCACGGCCTTTGCGCGCCCCTCGTGCGGGGAGATAATAAATTAGGGTAATATTGCCTTTGATGAGGGAGTGAATTGCAAATTATTGTAACTTTCCAAGATTTATGATGCAGATGCTTAATTTCCGAGCTGGGTTTTTCGGGGCGTCAGGGTGCCGGGGGGCCATTTGTTAAAAGTTTGGTGACACCGGCTCGTTAATAAAAATACACACACAGACAACCAGGTGTTCTCAGCTGTTCTCTACTGTTACAGTAGCAGAGGAAACACTGCTGAAGTGGCAGGAAGTCTCAGCTCGTGTAGGATTTGCAGGCCGTCTGTGTTTTACCTTTAACAGCGGATACATGTGAAGAGGCAGAAACCCAGGGGATGCAACGTGTTTACTAAAGTAGGACTGCCAATCATACAGTGTTACCCCCCCCCCCCCCCCCCCCCCCCCCCCCCCCCACACACACACACACACACACACAAACCCCTTCCCCAATCTCTATCACACGAGCCAGGAGCATATGATTTGATATGTAGGTCAATACCCATTCTGGAGCGAGCCAGTGGGTGAGATATGTCTAGTTGCTCGCTGTCACTCTGATTATTGAGGAGACACAGAAAGATTGAGTTGGTCAGGTATGAGAGAGCCTGCGGTATGAGATAGCTGTATAATCGCTCAGACTAGAGCGGTCTAAAAACCACACACACTGACACATACACACACTGAGAAATGAGTAACTTCTCGCTCTCTGTTCTGCAGCAGTGACCCATGTAACAGGGTGTAATGTATGTGTATGTTGAACGTCTTTTATTCGGTGCAACAATCAGACTCTTGAGTGCATCATTAAGCAAAATGCTTCAGCGAGAGGAGGTTGGGGGGGTCTTAGGAGTCATCAGGAGCTGTAGGGGTGATGCAAGGTGATCATTGAAGGAGACACTTGTGAGACTGAAGGCAAACACGATCTCACAGGAGCAGGTGAATGACTTCACAGCAATGGCTGACCAAGGGCAAGAGTTTAGCTTCAAGATTTGAGGGAACACATGAAACAGGTGGTTTGGGGCCCCTTCATTAGGAAACATTGAGTGTCAGACATTTAATTTCCTGCGCTTTGGTGATTTTTTTTTTTCTGCACAAATTTGGCATTTTCTGAATTAATTTCTGGTGGAAATGTCTTTACTTTTTGTCAATATCCTCCTGAGAACCTGTCATCTTATGAGGACATCACATTTTGGATTTACGTGACCTTATACTGAGCATTTATACTTGTGTGGTGGTGTGTCTGTGTCCCTCTGCAGTTACACCTCCAGGACAGAGGTTTCTGTGAAGTGCTGTAAAGTTTAGTTGATTCAAAACACACATTAAACACACATTAAACACACAACAACAACGTCATTAGCACCAGTCATTTACATTTTACATTGTATGAATTAGCCAAGCAGCTAGCAAAGTTTTCCTCTTCTCATATGAAGCCAGGGACAACAGCAACATTTAACAAAGGTAACGTTATAAAATTTGACTTTATTTCAACTCACAAGGTACTAGATACATTGCATGCTAACGTTATTAGCACAAGCCTAAGGTCTGTTTTGTTCCGTCTAGTGGTAGTAAGAGCACTGTACCAATCCATGTGAAAACAAGATGGCGTCCATCTCTGCCAAGTCAGTCTGCAGCCGACACAAAAGTGAACAAGGTCCAAAACCTGTCCTCTATCGGTTATAATTATTATCATATAATATGCACCTGAGGCCTCCAGCATCCTCTCTAACTGGACGTATGGCACCTTAAATATCAATATTAAAGTAATTTTGCACCCCATAATGCTCCGAGCGCTTGATCATCTCATGATACGAAAGTCTCTCCTCATCAAGGCCACCTCATTTAGGTCTAAGGAACATCTTGTATTAAGACAGCCATCAATCTATCCATTATCAATCAAGGAGAGGACTCACACACCACTATCTATTTATCTTGCCAAGTGCTCTATTAATATCAAATTAATTTCCCCATTGAGAGTATCAATCACTCAAGCAGTTTTTTCTCAACTCATTAGCTTGGTAATTGTCCTTGTTTACGGGGGAAAGTCAAGACAGGATGGCTCAAAGAGGCTGGTCGAGCAATCTATGCAGGCGTGGGCAGTTTTGCTGCAAACGTGATACAGCCTCTGTAGATCTTTATTTTACATCTCTGGTTTTTACAAAGTAGACGTTTCCGGTGTCAATCTGTGTTTCCGTGTTCAGGAGTTGTCACCTTCTTTCAACAGACTGAGAGGGCGCTCTCACATGGGGTTATTATATAAGGCTGGTGCTGCCTGACAGTGTTGTCAGACGGCTGCATCTCAACAGACGACATCAATCAAGACCAGGCTCGGAGCTTTTTAGCTTTGTTTCACATTCAAAAGAAACTGGAAGGACACACAAACACAGCTTACATGTCATCAGCTCAGTTTACAGCTAATTTAGAGCAATCATCATGTGTCAAGGTGAGCCTAGTTCTCTTACTTTATGTAAAAGGAGCAATACAAATACTCCACAGCAAGTGAAAGTCTTGCGTTTAAATCCCCAGTCCCCTAAAGTAAGAGTACAGGAGTACTGCCAGGAGAATGTACTTAAAGTACTGGCTCAGCAGGAAAGTCTCCCCTGTGTCTGCTGTATTTATTAAATTTGACATTATTAGATTGTTGTTACTGATGCAACAAGGTGTAAGCAGCGTTTTGCTGCTGTAGCTGCTCATGTACAATTAGCTAGTTTGGTCCAGTGTTCCTTAACATAGGGGTCGGGCCCCTGCAGAGGGTCACAAGATGAAACTGAGGGGTCGTGAGATGATTAATGGGAATACATGTTTCTTATATTTGCTTTTTGTGGGGGATGTTGGATGATTTTTCTCTGTAGGTCTTGAACCAGGCCCCCCAACCAAACACTGCTTTTCTTGAAAGGGGTCAAAGGATGGAAACTACTGATTAAATCATGTTTTGTATTTTATAGCAAAGTCAGGAATGAAAGCCACGCATGGATGTGTGTCAGGTGTGCTGTGGAGGTGTTGAAGGTGCAAACCAAGAGCAGTGATGCCAGGTGGATGTCCTAGAAGGCCCAGGTGAGCTCAATCAAGGCAACGACCCTCCCACGTCAGCCCCCTGTCTAATGAGGTCGGCTGGAACGTCCTCAAAGACAGTGGGAGGGGCGTCACAGCTTATCACAAGGTTTTTGCATGTGAGATCACAACCTGAAAAGTAATCATACTCGAGAGATAGAGTTGCATAAAATAGAAATACTCAAAGCAAGTAAAAGTACATCAAAATTGTGTCTTAGTAGAGTACTCGAGTACAGTTTTTTACCACCAATCCCCCTCTCCTCACCCCTCTCCATCTCTCTACTGTCCTCCTAATGTTAAGAACAAGGTGATGAAGTCACCCAAGCAAGACGTGATTTAGGACACGAGGGCGCTGAGCATGTAACGGGTGAAAATGGTGACACGTTTCATTGGCCGGCTCCTTCCTAACCACACGGCTCCCTGCGCTGTTGTCTTTATTTGAAGAATTGGGACATGGAGAGATTAAGTATGATTGCATGTGTGACGAAACATTCTGTCACTCAGAGTAATAAAAGCACCAAGACACTTTCAACTTAATTCAAGATATAAATTAAATCTACATCTACTAATTATAGCGCATTAATTCTTAATGTCTTCATAAGGAGTGTGCAGGAGCTTTCTTAATTGCATTTTTGATGGCGATAAAAAACTGATCACATCCCTCTCCTCCTAATCAGAGCGCTCATTGTTCGTGTGTAGTGCAAATATCAGCACCGTGCGTGTGTGTTGACTCTAACCTGGTGTTAAACCACAGACTAAATCCTATTTGGAGCCATGCAGCGCTCTGGCAGACAAAAGCAAAGCCAGCAGCCAGCTCAGCACTCAGAGGTAACATTTACACAGGGGACTGAGAACATACTGTGGATCCCTACAGCTACACAGCCAGCTTGTCAAAACTGTCTGTATACTACGAGCTGTCAGGCCTTGTGGACTGAGGACCCCATCAGGACACAAGTGGCATTACAAGTACGCACTTAGAAGACGTAGTCACTGTGAAACACTGTAGTAGTTCTTGAAAGCTTTCGTGTTTTGCTCATTATGTGTCATGTCTAGACCCAGAAGCAGTAAATGTGTTTCCATATTTAGGTTCGTATACACTACTATTTACAATATTCATATGATGAAAAAACAAAATGAAACGCCCATACCGATACCAATTCTGATACTTGAACTTGCAGATCATCTGATACCAAGTGTCAGTCCTATAGCATTGCATTGAATGAGAGAGAACAGCTGTACACCACTGACCCTGTATGGATGTGAAAGGATTTCTGTCATTGTATGGCATAGCTCTGGTTAAACCCTAAACCAGTAATGTCAAACATACAGCCTGTGGGCCAGAACCGGCCTGCCAAAGAGTCCAATCCGGCCCACTGGATGACTAGACTAAGAGGTGCCAGGTTTCAGGAGCAAGTTAAACAACTTCATGTAAAGTTCTGCTTCAGAGACTTTTCCACCCTGACCAGAATACAGCGCTACGATATACCAGTGAATACTTAATGTGACTGTGTTTAAGCCTCTGGAGTCAACGGACTCACCAGTGCATCCAAATCACATGACAGATTTAAGATGACATAGCAGCAAGACTCAGCCTCGCTGAGACTTTGCTTCAACTTGTGTCGAAAATGCGAACTTCAGTTTGTGTTGATAGGCCAAGTAAAACCAGACTTATGATAAATAATTTACGCCATGCTTTTCCTGAATATTGTGGTCACATTTGGTGCGTGTTTGGTGCAGGAAGAAACGGCAAAACACGAGCTCTTCTAAGGAAAGTGCTCGCAAGCAGAAAGTGCTCGCAACCAAAAAAAAACATGACACGCCCTTTCCTATTGGTGGTGTGTTTTTGGGTGATTTTAGGTCCAGTGTGTTAATACAGTATGTCAAAATGAAAAAAATAACTAAAATGAACTAAAATGAATTTGACACCCCTGTCCTTAAAGGTTAGGACCTTCTGGTCTAAAATATTGCCAAATTGCTGATATTTTGCCTACGTCTAACATTACGCAATTTTTCCCAGTGGCTGCACAGCGCAACTTGCCGTGTAGGGTACTGTTTTGGAGCAGCAAAGAACTGATTTACGGGAAAGCAGCTGTTTTATACAGGTGTGAAACACTATTAAATTTCATTAATAAATCAAGTGGTATTATATCGGTGCATTGACTTTAATGTCCTCCAATACCCGATCCAGGATTTTACACAGTATCGGAGGCCTTTCTGACACCAGTATCAGAGCAACTCATGGAAAAGAATAGGAATAACAGACCTTGTTCCGGAGTGTCCAACACTTTAATACAGAAAATTACAAACACATATTAGTTAACTTTTCTTACAATGTCTCAAAATAACCTACTAAACACAACAAATGTAAAACATATTACAGTTAAAACATCTATACACAGGCAAATGTACACAATATAAAACACATATATACACTCTTTTAATATATTATTATATAAAGATTTGTGTTTTTTTTTGTTTTTTACCTTTAAAACTGGAAGCCAAACAGCTTGAAGAGGGAGTGTTTCACAGAAGAAGATGAGTGTTGAATATCACACTGACACATCATATATTATGGATAGGTAGTTTTTACATACAGTTGTTGGATCCTGTGTATTTAGCACGCCAGATTTATGAGATAACAGTTGGTATAGACAAAGAAATAACACTTGAGTACACGTAACTTGCTGTTAGAACCGTTAAGTGCTGCTGATATGACTGGATTATACAGGATCTAGAAGCCACGTTGCTCTGCAGACGAGCAGCGTACATACAGTATGGAGTTACACGTGCAGCTTCATACATGATAGAGTGTTTAGAGGTTGTGCACGACGATGACTTTTCTATTTACAAAAAAACTCAATGCTGTTTAGCTGCCGTGACATCAGCACACAATTATGAGTTTTAAAAGATATTGTAAACCAATTAACAGCGAGCATAATAGAAACAACGTTATACTGTTGGACCCTAAACCACATGTCTGTTTTCAACTGATGATGTGACCCATGTATGAATCCACAGAAGATGTGAAGTGGGAGGAAATACCATCCTTTGTGTGTGAAATCCTTCAAATAACAAAAACAGAAAAAGATCACAACATTCACAAATTGCAAAAAAAAAAAAAAAATCACAAAAGAAAAAATACAAATATATATGTCTGAGCTCTCGTCACTCTTTCCTCAAGCTGGTAATGCTTCCACGTTCTGTTTGTCTCCATGTTTCTCTTTTTTAAATCATTTATATTTATCTTTTTACAAAAGCAGCAGAATGAGGAGCAGGAGTGAGAGCAGGGAGGTGTTAGCCGCTGCAGCTGCAGCCGCCATGTGAGACGCCCCTCGGTTGTAAAGACGTGGAGTCCTCGGGGAGTTCTGCTTCAGTTTACTGGGCGGCAGCGCTTTTAAATCCTCCAGAGCGCCGTAGGCTGCCATGGAGAACTCAGGGTCTCCTGTGGTCAGCAAGTCAAACACGCAGGACTGAAAGTACACGTCCTCCACCTGCAGAGTCTCTCTACACTTGGCCGTGGCCCGCTCCACTGTGTAGACCTGGTGAGGAGGCCGCAGAGGACCCAGCTCTGTGTTGGTGCCCTGCAGGCGGGGCTGCTGGCTCTGACGGCCCAGCGTGTGCTCCTTGATGAGCTCGTTGCGTGGGCAGCCGTGCAGGCAGAGCTGCAGACCGCCATTGTCCTCCGAAAAGTCCAGGGTGTCCTCTGGCATGCGGATGGCAAAGGTCAGGTAGCTGCCTACACGCCTGACGATGATGGAAGTGCCGATGTAACGGGCTTGTATCTTCACCTGCCGGCCCACCCCAGAGCCACCGCGCTCCACGATGGTCAGGCTGCCGCTCTCACCACCGCTGCGAGTCCCATCCTGAAAGGCCAGGGGCAGATCCTCTGTGGTGGCCTGGTACACCTTCTGATCTGTGCAGCCGTGGAAAGACTTGAAGATCACTGTGATCTAAAATAAGAAGAAAACATAAGATAAGCATTCACTTTGTATCAATATTGATTATCCTTCCATACACAGAGCAAAACATCTTTGCTTAAATGTGGTTCTAACTACAAAATGTTGCCCCAATTTATCTTGAATAAGATCAGTACCCATTACAGCCACAAGGTGGCAGCAGGAAACCAAACATTTTAACCGCTGTGGAGGGTGTTGATGGGCCACACTGGTCTTTTTTACAGAGTGACAGTGATTGCTGTCAGTGGTCTTCTGGATTGTTACCACCCAACGAGAAAACTGCTAAAATAAACCACATTTACAATCACTGTGTGGTCTTCACTGCCACCTTTCCCTTCTTACCTAAAACAAATTACTAAAACTGAGGGCAATAACTCCACCACTCTTCCCCGAGTGTTGGCTCAAACAACATGGTTTCATAACAGCCTCAAAGCCCCATGCATCTTCCAACACTTTTCCTACACTGGCACGAGCGCTCGCTCAATGACTGACTGTGATTTGTATTCCAGCTGAGCTTTGAAAAATTGGGGCCTAACCTCTGTTTCTTCAAAGTATCTTGACAAAGCGGTGGCTGTGGTTACGTTTACACTTAACGGGGATACCGTATTTGATGGATGATTTCCTGTCTTAAGTCTGGCAGTTGCAAACAACTCCAAAAGCATGATGGGGGCATGCGGGTGCTGGCACAGACGTACCCACACTACAGGTTTGCATTAGGCTGCACAGCCAGAATACAATGCAAATGCCTTTGAGAGGGTTTCTCAGAAATCCCTCGCCTAATGTTACAGTTTATTGTTCTGTATGGTTGGTTTTTATGCAGGGTGATATAAATTGGCAAGTGTAGGGAAGGTCAGTGACATTATCTGACTGTGGGAAGCAAAATGATTTACTATTTAAGCACGCGAGTCACATAAAAGCAGCTTAATTAACCTATTTTTAATGGACACAATGGTGAGCCTATACCAACGTGACTTTCAGCACCACACAAAGATAGATGATAAAAGTTTTACCAATTTAAAAACATTCAGACCATGACAAACCAGCCTATTTCATTAGCAGAATCAAAAAAACCTCACTGCTGTCCAATTATTCCCTTATTTTTCCACATTATTCCATATTTACACAAAAAGCATCCAGTTAATTATTTGACCAGAGGGGTGAAAAAACATTCCAGATCGTGGCGGTGGAGGAAAATGTTTGAGTGAGCGTTAATCACTACCATATGACCACCCATGTGTTAAAGGTAGAGCGCTCAAGCATGTCTGTGATTCAACACCGCTGAAGGACTCCCCTCCTCTCTCTTTTCCCTCATAGATCTGAAGGAGCTCCAAGACAAGAGGAATGCTGGAGGCTCGAGAGGCACCGTGGAATGACGATTAACTTCACATGTTGATACTTTATGGCAATACTTGAGCGAGCAAGCCAGCACTCAGAAACAGCCTGCGCATATTGGCCATTAGTTTCAAACTTAGAACCAGAGTGTTCGTTTTTAATATCGTCGTGGGTCGTTGTCGTGAGAAAGGCGCTGCTCCCTCCCTGAGGGGTTGTAAAATAAATCTGAGGAGCCGTGATTTTGTTTGTTTTTGCCAGATTTCGCTTTAATCTTTTCTTCCTCCAGCGCAATCTTGGAGGAGATTTAGCTGTTCAGGCTTTTAAAATGTGTTCAAATGACACAATGTAAGAGAAGCAAACCTAGGGACGTATGCAAAATGTGAGAGGGTTTGCAGGCAGACTTTGCTTCATTTTAAGGGGTTACATGCCAAAACAAGTTAGGAACCACTGCTCTAAAGTAGGGTTGCTACCAACTTTTATTTTTATTATTGATTCATCTGCCAATTCTTGATTCTTGATTTATAAAATGCTTTTGAAGTTCTTAAGAGTCTTCACTTCAGCTGAAGATTTGGAGTTAAGTGTTACATATAAAAAAGACGAGCAGCTAATCCTCACATTTAAGAATGTGAAAACAG
This sequence comes from Epinephelus awoara, assembly GCA_035609425.1. Taxonomy (NCBI): domain Eukaryota; kingdom Metazoa; phylum Chordata; class Actinopteri; order Perciformes; family Serranidae; genus Epinephelus; species Epinephelus awoara. The sequence goes on from CM069303.1 coordinate 30,623,400, forward strand.
ACAATATTTGGCATTAATGCTTGAAAAAATTACTGACATGATCATTCGATGATCGAAATAGTTGTCTCTTAATTTTCTATCGATCAACTAATCGAGCTGTACTATCCAGCTGTACTCGTCATCCATCCTCACCTTGCTGGTTGCCGTAGCGCTGGAGCCCAGGACAACAGGCACGTTGGTCACCTGCACCGACAGGAAGCGGTTGTCAATCAGAGGCCACGCCCCTTCCACCTTGCAGGTCTGAAACTCATCTCGGAAAGTCCGTAGGTGCGGGTCTCCGAATAATCCACAGTGGGCGTATTTCTTCTGCTGCCCGCCCGAGCCCGACACGAGCACCCGGTTCTCATAGTCGCACAGCTCCGACACGGCTGGGCGAGATGTGCTGGGGACCTTGGCAGAGGAGGTGGGCCCATCGCTGGAGCAGTTATGCTGAGAGAATAACTCCTTAATGCGGAAGACGGCCGAGTGGTAGACCAGGTCGCCCCTGCAGCTGCGCGCCTGCCGCCGGGTGCACAGAGCGTAGGCCCGCAAGGCGATGCAGTAGTCCACATCCATCGCCACGTCCTCCTGCAGACCACTAGAGGGTGAGGTAGAAGCCACATACTCTGCGTTGCAGCGCTGGATTCGACACTGCTGGCAGTGAGCTGGAAGACAAAAACAATGAGCGTCAACATTTTGTACTGTAATGTCATATCGCATCACAATTACTGTGAATATGTTCGCTTCTTATTTTCAACAGTGACCTCTCTCTGGAGAAATGTTGCTGACTGGATCTTTCAATCCCAACAAAAAACTGCTTTCTCCTAATCTTTAAATCCATCTGACATTTACAGATACATTACCTCAGCACAGTGCATGAGGCAGCAGAGTCAAAACTTTTCCACTATCAAGTTTAGCTCAATCAGGAGAGCCATTAAAACCCAAATGCGTGAGCTCACGAGGCCATGATCCCACACTGTGCTCCAGAGTCAGTCAAATCTTATTTCCCCCAACTAGCCCTCACAGAAATAGCATGTAGCCTCACTGTAGGAGGAAACCAACCTGTGTTAGTTTGCCTCAGGGTGTTGAATGTGGTTTGGCTGTTGCTGAGGTAATTGAAGTCCATTAAGCTACACTGCATGGCACGGCAGGGCTCGGTGTACGGGGGCAGCCAACTTCAAGAGGATCACAAGAGGAGCATCACAAAGAGTCACACTTGTTCAGCAAGTCGGGACCAAAACTGGGGGCTCGAGGGTGGACGGTGGGGGCTGTGGAGCTCAGCGTGTAATATTTGGGTGGTATCGCCTGAATCTGGGGCTTCCTGTTAAGTTATGACTCATAAACGGGACATTTATTATCAAGAAAAACAAAGAGCTACAACTATTTCTGTGGGAAGTCAAAGCGTGGATATTCATCAAGCTCATTTCAGTGTTGTCTCATCATATGCTGACTGACTCCTGCTGTGTTATGGATTGAGTTTCCACTTCAGATCAGCATCAGCCAGCATCCACAACACATACATCACTTCTACTGTGAAAAAAACAGGATCAGCTGTGACACTGCTCCTCTACAGCAACAGAACACTCCTCGCTTTACTCCAAAGCTCCATCAAATCTCCCACCAGCATGGACAAAGACAACAAGATAAGCAGGAAGATTTCACACCAGTGCACATGAATATTTTTGCACCGTTTCTTCCCTTTCACATGCGTCGGATGCACTGAAGGGGGGCATGACAGATGATTAATGCATCTCACAGTCACCGCACTTCAACACAAGCTCTGATAAAAAACCGAGATGGAGTGCGAGAGGTCAAGTTGGAGGCATTCTGCATCCCTCCTCTGAATTCCAACAGGCCTAGCCCGTCTCACTGCGAGGTCACCCGAGTCCGCTGTGATTGACACTTTCTGACAATCGCTGCCCACACAGCCATCAACAACCGTGCATCTCCCTAAAGGGTCTTTATGCTCCGGCACTTAGTAAGCTACCAACAAGTGTGAGGACCATGTGGGACATTTGAGAAGAGAGAAAGGGACAAGCAAAGTGACCACACAAACAGTTCATGTATTAGTATATTAGTAGATTTATGCTAGAAACAAGGACGTTGTTTTGTAAGTGTGTGGGCCTCATGTTAAGGTTGCAGACTAACGAGACTCAATATTTTCACGAACATAGTGCCTCGCCTCACCAGGTCATAAAGTGTACAAAAACATGTCTGAAAACAATTTCAGATCATATTAAACGCTACTTTTTCTAACCTACAAATATGCTGGGACATTTCTCACATTTAACAAATAACATACATTACCACCTGAATGTATTCGAGCAACTATTTAGTGCATATTTCAACCATAACACCACACTATAAAAACTTTTTTAGGATAACCAGAGGGGCCTCCAGGGGTCTTTAGGTATGGCTGTCATGTTTTCATCCCTTTATCAAGATATGGTGTGCAGCTTTCATGCCCAAATAAATAATATGACGCTGATTTTAGTTGTTTTCCATCACTTGGAAATCTTAAATGTCAGACAACTTTAAAAAGATGTGATTTTAGCCACATTAGCACAGTACTTACATTAAACATTTCCATATTGAAATGATACATTATAATGCACATGTTGCCAGGTGATGTTTGCATTTTAACTTAATTTTAAAAAGTATATTGTTTTGAGAATCTGGTCTTTAACCATGCACAACTTTATCTTACATCTCTAACACCTGGAAACTGAGTGAAAATGGCATCATGTGAGTCTCAATTGTGTCATAAACACAATATTGGACACTCATAGGAGCTGGGCACACAAATGAAATAATTAAACTTCAAAATCCAAACAAAACATGCTCTTGAGTTTGATTTTCTGATCTCTAACTGCGATTAAAAGGAGCGACCAACACGTTCAGAGGCCAAAAAGTTGGACCCCCATGCATGGTAGCTAACAAAGTTAATAAATGAAGCATGAATAGGGGAAAATACCACGATCCACTTTGCTTTGACTGTAAACAAAAACAGTCGAAAGTATGTGTAACAGTCCCACTCGTGTTTTTAATAGTGACAGTGGCTGTTTTGTGTCCGATTAGCGGCATTTTCTGGTTAAAAAACACAAGCTCCGTGGTTTTCTGTTGGTTTGACTGCGGGTGCTGCTGCTGGACGCCAGAGGCTAGCCTGCTATGCTAACAAGGAGCTAAGCCGTTAACTCCGCAAAACTTGGACAAACCGTTAAAGCAGCGGTGTTTGTGTGCTTGTTAAACGTGATAGCTAATCGGAAATCGGTGATAAGTTGTTTGGTGTGTGTGTTTTGGTGGGAATTGTTGGAAATGTGCTCAAAAAGACATCCGTTAAGTGAGTTAACTCGTGCTGCTCGGCTAGCAGTGATACAAGTGGCTGGAGGCTGGGGTACTCCGCAGCAACAGGGCATTACTTTGTCCCCGCAGTGGACGGGATACTTGGGAACAACAGCGACTTTGCTTCGTGTTAAAGCACCAAAACACTAAAAACTTAAGTCAGTGGGTGTGAGAGGGGTTTAAATTGGCTAAAAAGTTTGAGTTCAGCCGCACAACGATGGTTAAAAGTTAACTTTTTCCATCTCCATTGCGGAGAGCGGGACTGAGCTTCGCATGCAGCAGGGCAGAGGAGTGGAGGAGCACGGATTGGAAAAACACACACAGCAACACTTACCTGGTCGAAACAGCAGCGAAAGTAAAACCATCGTCAACGTTACACAGTCCCAAAGCTGCCGCTTAGCCGTGATTTGTGGTCCGCTTCTCCCCATACCAATCCATTCAGTTAGAATGGAGTTCCTCGACTGCTTCTCATCGACGCTGCGGCTGCGGGAAATCAGACAAAAATTCGTCTTCCTTCGCAGCGCTGTCATTCAAAAGGGGCCCCTGTCTTCAGGGCGGCTCTACAGGGGAGGGGTCTAGAGTGTAGACGGGGCCCAGAGGTGATTGCTGGCCAATGAAACACTAATTATTCACTAACCACTTGATATTTACATGTAGTGGCAATTACTGAGGATGAGGACAGTGGAAAGAAGTGCCTCCAACAACAGAGGGGGCGGTGTGAAATTATAATTACCCTGATTATAATTGGAGAATCACAGGGTGCTGTGGTTATAATGGCATTACACCTACCTATTATCTGTGTGTACAATATAGTCATGCTAAGGTTATAACTTGGAGCCATGCAGAAGTTTTCTCATCATCTGGGCTGTGTTGCAGGCGCTGGGGACTGGTGAGGGGACTTTACGCACATGTTTTGGGATTGTCCACAGATCCTTGACTAGTGGAAGAAGATTCAGAGAGAAATCATAAAGTTTGTGGGTATTGACTTCATCTTAGACAAACAGGGGAAGATAAAAAGGACACTGCTACTATGATACTGTCACAGCCTCCTGACTTATGTGGAAGTTATACTTCTGCGTTGAATGGACGCCATAGCTACGGCATAGGCTCTGCAGCGATGTGGAGCCTACGTACGCTGTAGCCTGACGTGCACCTCCCAAGAAATGTAAAGCAGGATTTATAGCTGTTTGCAGACCCTACACACCACTGTGAGCATTTATACTTGTGTGGTGATGTGTCTGTGCCACTCTGCAGTCACAGCTCCAAAACACTAGTTGGCAACAGGGTTCAAAACACACATTAAACACACATTAACTATGGTTTAATAGAGATAATTTCATACACAAGTACACAAATTGACGCCACTTTAACTCACAGCATTCACTTTTCACATTTACCCACAAATAAAACATGCTAATGTTATTAGCACAAGCCTATGGCATTTTACATTCTATAAATTAGCCTATCAGAGAAATTAGCCTACATGTCGGCGAAGCAGACCTCCTGTCTATTTTTGTAAGCTGAAACCATTTCCCTCAGTTGAAACTAAGCTTTTATTTACTTTAATTTCACAGATAAGAAACAATAAATAGTGAAGACAATAAAGCCTCCACAAAAATAGTATTTTAAGTCTTGTGTGTGATTTATCCTGGCTTCATATTAGTAGAGGAAATAAATGCTAGTCGCTAGACTAATTTATACAATGTGAAATGCCATAGGCTTGTGCTAATAATGTTAGCATGTTGTATTTGTTTGATCACTAGCTGCTAGGCTAATTTATACAATATAAAATGCCATAGGCTTGTGCTAATAATGTTAGCATGTTGTATTTGTGGGGGAAATGTGTCCAGATAAAGACAAGTGTTTGTCTGTGAATGCTGCGAGTCAGAAGCTGCTTTGTGTACTTGTGTTTTTGTCTCTATTAAGTCAAGTTTAATGTGTGTTTTGAATCAACTAAAATTTACAGCACTTCACAGAAACCCCGCTGCCAACTAGTGCTGTGGAGGTGTAACTGCAGAGTGACACAGACACACCAAGTATAAATGCTCACAATGGTGTATGCATGCGTAGAGTCTGCCGCACAGCTATAAATCCCGCTTAAGGCCGCAGCCCCCAGCATGGCCCAGTGTAGAGATAGGGTAAAAAGTGTATTTATTACGGGAAATACCACAGCAAGATTGCAGCAATTACATATTTGTATATTTCCTGTGCTCCTTTTATGCATGGTTTGGTGCCGACACACAAGGGGTACTATGGGAAATTATATCACTTGTGTAGATGTTTTCACTGTTGTTGAATGAGAGCATGAGAAAACCTAAAACAGGGTTAAATATGTAGATTTTAATGTAAACATCTTCTTAATTTTGTGTTTTATGTTGTGCGTTTTGTCTTTGTGTTATATGTTGAATGACTCTCATGCAGAGCTCAAACAGACTAGCAGAAATGAAAACTCTTTGCACTACAAAGCACTGAGGGACAACTGTCCTGTGTGACTCCTCCTCCTCCTCCTCCTCCTCCTCCTCCTGAGGACAAATGTTAGTGTGTTTTCAGCTTTTAGCAGGATTCTCCCACCTGTTGTTTTCTCACTCCAGATTAAGTGCTTAAATAACAGAGTCTGATTGACAATAGTGTGGGCAAACTAACAGATTACTGTAAAACTTCAATTAAAAGCCTAGTGCCAGTTTAACTTCCATGATGGTGTAGTGCCAGCCAAATGTTTGTAAATGTTGGTGTTGGTGTGCCGACCTGCCCCGCTTTAATGCGAAATCTTATATATCAATATACTGTAAAACCTAAACTAATAGCCCGGGCTATTATTTGCTTAAATCACTGAAATCATAAACAAATGATTCATAATTGATACATCATCTGAAGCCTTTTTATACAAGTAATAACATGCTTGTTTAAATAAACCATTTGTTTGTATTTCCCATCTTTGGAGAGCAACAGTTTTATGTAAGAGGACTTAAATGATTTCAGTGATTTAAGCAAATAATACCCGGGCTATTGAAGTTTTATGGTATATCTTGCTGGACACAAGTCACCTGACTTGTGAGTCACACACGTGGACTCTAGACTCAACTTGACAAAATCCAAAATACTTGTGACTCAGTTTAGACTCTGACATCAGTGACTTGTGGCTTCACTTGGACTTGAGCCTTTTGACTTGAAGGTAGAAAGATGAAAAACTATAGTGCCAGTAGTCAGTTCATTTCCTGAATTATCTAACATTAACACAGTTCATTCCCAGCAATTCAGCCCTTAATTCCCCCAGATCTACTTTGTTTGAACAATCTGATAACATCCAGTCAAGTTGCAAAACATGACACTAAAGATAATTTCATCTAAGGTCAACAAAAAACAAATTATGCAAAATGTGCAGTTTGAAAATTACAGCCAGAGATGCAACAACTTCCAACTTTGTTTGACATTTTAAGCTGCACAAAGCGCAGTAAGCTGAGGCGAATATTAACATAGTTAGGGAGCTAATGCTAAGCTAACATGAGCTTGACAGCTAAGTAACTTTTTCATAAACTTATTTTAACAAATATTACATGTTTTAAAAAGCATTCATGATTTGCCATGTTGTTAAAATGGAAGTACATTTGATGAAGGGTGCATGACGACTTTTTTAGGACACGAAACTCAAAGTTTAGGAGTTGGGACTTGTCTTTCTTGACTTGTGACTTGACTCTTGACTTGCCTGTCTTGATTTGAGACTTGTGTGCACAAACTTGAGACTTTCTTGTGACTCTGTTGCTCAGTTTATCTCGTAGGTATTTTCAAAGTAGAACTTGATAAATGCGTAACAGGTGCATTATTTTAAAGGTAGAATTGGAATTATCCTCACATTAATGATGACAGAGTAATGACTGAAGGTAAGGGGAAATATATGGTGATATAACTTTTATTCTTTACAGTGATTAGCTTTTACATTAGAGGTGAATAAATACCTTCTTTAGTCATTTCCTCGGTGACAAAGTGATGTTTTATCTGCCAAAAGACATGGATATTGTCTGTATTTGTCACTTAACAAAACTGAGAGAAAACACTCTGCCTCAATTATTTTCTCCCACCAAATCTCAGCGCGCTATTCATTTTTCCATTACATTTTCAGTTAGCAACTTGCATGTTACTCTTTTCCTTTTGTGGCCAACTTTCCATCTCTTTCACCTCCTTCAACGACACTCCGTCTTTCATTTGCACAGCTGCTGCGAGGCCGAACCATCTGCGAGGCACACACACTCACCAGCTTTCAGCCCCTTTTTCCTGAGGCACACTCTGCGGTTTTTGTGCCATGCAAATAAAGAAATTTAACGCGGCAACCAATTACTGAATAAAATATTGGTATTAAGAAAATCAACAGTCGCACCTTGTGCAATTTCTAGAATGAGAATAAAAAGTTAAAGCTTTGTTTTGGTGCAGCTGGAACATTTGGCTTGTAGCTGTGGGTCTCCCTCCGCACCTCCCTCCTGACTTTATGAGAGAGAAGTGAACCCAGACAGTTATTGGATCACTGGTTTTTCTATACACATGCAGGCTCCTCCGGCCACACAATTGTGTGATTCAGGTGGCCTGTCAGTCTTGTGAAAGGTCTTCACAGGCCCATGTTGATGTGGGGCTGATATATATAGTGGAGGGGGAAACGAAGACAGCTCAACCCAAGTGGAACGTTTGGATTGTTCTGAGCTGCCAGAAGGGCCTCTGTCACACTGGGTCCACTGTGCCAAGTTTAACCCCCCAGAGGGCTCTACCTTACTCTGTTTGTTCAGCTAATTCTGGAGGCTTGGTTGGTTGATCTGCTTTATGGCTGTGCTTTATGGTCACATTTTAAATCCTATCAAACAGGTTACACTCCGTATTCCCCGTGACAACTTGGACACGGGGCAGTGATGCCGTGAAGGAGGGAGATCTATTGATGGTGTGAGTGTACTGTACAGCAAATTAGAATGAATTCCTGCAGGGCATGCCTCACCTGTTACAGTGTTTGTCCTCAGGAGCGTGTGGTGACATTTCCTGCAGAAGAAAACACAATATTTACGTCATTTTTAACATCTGTAGACGAGAACATGCTCAGTTTTAGTGGTAGAAATAATCAATCTGCATGCCTAATGTGTGTTACATAAAGATAAAAGATAAAAGACAACCAAATCAAAGCTGTAGTTTCACTCAGTGAGCTGCTGTCTACTAAATGAGCTGAGGTTCCACACTGCGGGGCTGATGACCACTGAAGCAAACAGTTAATTGATCCAGGTGGACGGTAAGGATGAATTCAGCACATGAAAGAAACCCCGAGACCGCCTGTCAGGCTTGATGGGCGGAGAAAGACCTCTTTCTTCCCGTGTTTCCTTATGAGCGTATTGCATTGCATGACCCAGCAATATGAACATACTAACTCTAAAACAAGTCAGACAGAGGTACAGAGAGAGTGGGTGCGCTACAGGGGTGTATATCAGGTAAAAACAAGGCTGGTATATTTCTCCTGCTGACAGTGGATCGCTTGTTCTGTTACAATAGGAGAAAAGAAAGAGGCAGTTTTTGTCGACCAAAGTGGACAAACATTAAGAATATGTGGCAGAAAGCAAGAACAGAGCACCTAAAGGCAGCGCGACTTAGCGATAGAAAATGTTGAAGCAAAAGAGAGTGAGAAAGAATGGGAGAAAGGGGGGAAGGGAGAAGGAAGGGGGAGAAAAAAGAGGGAGTGAGGGATTGGGTTTCCTCTGACTGTGTGTCTGGGCAGCTCCACATGTTCCTCATTAAGGTCCTCACACTGTGGGACCAGCTCCACACCGGGATGCTTGTTTTTGTTATTAGGCCCAACGTGCTGTGGTCTGGTGGAAGCCCGAAAAACAGGGCCAGTCCGGGACCATCTCCTCGGCTCGCTGTCCTCAAACCGAGGAAAAAATAACTGCAGTGACCTCATGTATCTACGCTGCAACATGTTGGGCATACGGCGCTCTTTTGAAACCTAGGAATAATGAGCTTATTCATACGTGACCCTCGGAAATTTATGGTCAAATCTAATCTGATAAAGAATCTGCACTGCACTTTATAAACATGTAAATACAAAGCTGCTTAATTGCACAACCCTGAGCCATCTGTTCTCTCTGCCTATCAGCAGAAGCTGTCAACAATTTAGTTTCTCCGGAAATGCAATGTTTACAAAATAATAAAAAAAAGTACAGTTGCAGGAAATGGTTGATGTGTCATGCTTCTGATTTTTGTTCAATTTCATGCCCATCTAGATTCGCCAACTGAGACATGTATCATGTTTCTTCAAGGGGCTGATAACATCAGAGATTGGGATCAGAAGTAGCACGCGCCCTCTGTAGCCTCCACTAGCACCACACGGTTGCAATATAAGAGACAAGCTTATTGAATTTTAAACAGGAACCAGAGCAAATTGACTGTTTTTTTTTTTGCTGAGGGCCCCTGTCTGAAATGAAGTGGCCTATAGCGCAGCTGAGACAGAGAGTGAGAGGGAGACGGAGAGAGATGCAGAGAGCAAGTGTGTCTGGTTCAGGCCTCTCGCTGTTAGAGGGGATCTGTTATCTCAGCAGAGATAAGGGAAACTGTGGTGTGAGTGTATACGGGGCAGCGCTGATAGCATCTCCACTCAAGGATCCCACTTACGGCACCCTGATTGATAGCTGACAGCACACACAGGGGGGCTTTTGGAGTGTTTTTGTAGGTACCCCTCAATAGGTATCCATGCAGGCATCTGTTTACTGAGTTTCTTTGGATCTTTGTCTCTAAGTAAACAGGAATTATCACACTTGCATGTCATCTGAGAAGAAAGTCTGCCAGTCGGGGCTCTGCACTGCCTGAAATCTGAACTTCTGAGTGTAAGGGAGGATAGATTTATATTCATTGTTTTCAATATAAAATCATTTCTTTCCAACTCTGATTTTCTGTTTGGTCTTAACTAAACTCATCTCCTCTTCCTCCCTCCTTTCTCACAGAACAAATGTTGACACAGCGTCAAGCCCCGTGCTCATGAATAGACAGTCAACTGACAGGTAACCCTAGCTCCAGGGTCGCGGGGTCATCCCGGCCTGATGAGGGATGATGGGTAAAATAAATGGAGAGCAGCACACAGAGGGACCTCTGATGTCCTCAGCCTTAAGGGAGAGAGTTCAGAGCCATTTGACCTCTGACCCAAACCCTGCATATGTGTTTGTGTGTGTTTTGAGGGATAAACCTCTCCTCAATCCCGAATCCTCCAATATTTTTTCTGCTTTTTTTTTTTAACCCGGGAGAGTGTTTTTGTCCAAACTAATAAATCAAGTAGCAAAAACAGTTGAATGTATGGCTCCGCTGAGCAGCCCGTGGAGCTTATTCCAATGCATAACTTTGTTTGAACATGCCTCGTCTTACTCTTTTCATGACGACACTCCCACGCTTCGAGTCACCTGGGCCGTGATGCATTATGGAAACAGGCAACAAATTGCTTTGTAACGACCTATGACAACTCTCTTTGCTCCCAGAAAACTGACATGTTAGTAATACCTCTGCGCCGGCCAGCTCAGGAATGAATATTTTCATCCCATCATTTTTCAGCTTTCATTTTGAGCATGGGTGTGAAAGCATGCCTGTACTATGCAGAAAATGTGCTCTCGTTTAGACTGTACTTTGTGGTTTAAATGTTTGTTTACCATAAAATAAAGCCTGCTATTATGTTTGCTAGCGCTCAAGAACACCTTAAATTACAAAACGACATATGAAACGAATCAAGGAATTCTCAAGTTTCTTTTTCTGTCTTTTATGTTGGATAAATACATCTCAAGCAGGTGGTGAATATTTCAGGGAACTCTCCTTCTTCTCAGTAGATTTGACATGTAAAGAATCACGCAATTGGATTTTAAAGTCCCTTCTCAAATCTTAAGCCTGATGAGTGGCGTCTTAAAAGCTAGTTTAGCCTTTTCTGCTGTGTACTCTCAAGCGTTTGCCCCTTAACACCTGGCGGCTCAAGCCTTAATCTACAGATGCATTCGTGATAGAGCGTGTCCTTCAGTTAGGCTGCAACAGTTGGTATTGTTTCTGCCCCGGCTCACCCTGAACCAGGAATAGATGGATAGACAATAACTCATGAGTGTATAATTTTAGCCATTCTGATCCACCAGATTTTAGCCAAGAAGGCATTCGGAGAATGTTTCCCTGCTGCTTGAGTTGATTTAAGGCAGTGAAACATGGAGGAACATGGCAAGGGTGTACACTTCTACCAATCAAGTATGATTGACTCGCTGCCATGTACTGTGAGCGCAGATCTGTTAGGTGGAGAAAAGTCCACACGAAGTGCTGGGAAATTGATATGGGCTGTTTTTTTCCCTCTCTTTGCTTTTCAGCAGATGTTTCTCACATTCACATTTTTTTAAAGAAAAAGCCAGGCCTTATATGGGTATATGGGATCATGCATGCAACGCACTATAGATTCAAACAACCCATCACCTGCTATGTTTGTACTGATTAGTTGCTGTTGTTAACACTCCAGTTTGTTAGTTAATTACAATGTTAGATTTTAATTTTAGTGGCATTTCAAAGCAAAAGTCACATTCAAACCAGCGCAACAGTGTTTCTATCAACATCTTTTTATCACAGTGAAATCTTGATTAGCATCTTCAGGCATGTCTGAATCTGAGGATGTTGTGAGTAACGCCAGAGAGGAGAAAAAAGACACTTACCTCAGATCAGTGTGTTTGTGGTATACGCTGTGTTGTGAATTGGAGCACTGCTCTAACTGGAGTTTGAATTAGCAGACGGCGTTAACCCTCGTTCCCCCTACAACCTCAGCTGGCCAACTAAGAACTCGGGCAGCCACGGGGACAGATAGCCATTTGAATCAAGGCACATGACAACAGCTGTCTGTTTCAAGAATCGGCACTTTGATTAGAGTAGGATGGTAGTGAGCGATGTGGCCTAATTCCCACATATCTGGGTAGGGCACTTCTGAGAATAGAGAGAGAAAAAAAGAATGGAAAAAAGATTGAAGCGCAATCACACGCATGCATATTCAGAAACATGCACACTTGCAAACACACCCACACTTATACTTCACTTATGATACTTATATTCACAGATATTCATAGGCTTGGGAGCATGTGTCACACTTGGAAAGCTTCCCATATTCTCCAAAAGTCCATCAAACACACAGACAGAAGGATATGAGAGCAGCCGACCATTGGCCCCAGTGTAAGCTGAGCATTTGTGCAACGTGAATGAGACCTCTGTCTGTTATTACGGTCGATCCTCAAGCGCTTCTACCGCGGCCCCACCCCTACCGTATCAGTCTCTCTCCTTTTACAGCATTTCTTTATGTGTTTTGGCTTTATTTCTGTTGTCCAAACACCAGAGACTGTTTATGCTTGGTAACAATCACCAAAACACTATGGACCCACAGCTTCACCTACTCCCAGCTCTTTCATGTGGCGTCACTGTTAAAGCATGATATGAGCAGAATCCTCTAACAAGAGGGATCATGCCCCGTAATGTGTGTTTGGTTATCAGTTGGCTGCTGCAAACAGACTGAGGAGATGTGAATGTGATTAACCTTGCCAGACTGACTCAGCGCGCTCGCTCCGGGATATAAGCATGCGTTCCTGGTGATTTATAGATGTGGAGTAGTCAGCCACAAGGCCTCAGGCTGAGGGAGAGCGAGAGCAAAACAACAGTACTTAATTCAAGTCTGACAAATATTCTGCAGGAAATCCATACAGACTGCTCCATCAAATCTTTCAGACCCCCTGGTTCTTCCACAGCTGTAAATTGCAACTTGTAAACTCAAAAGTTCCACATTAACAAAGCTGAAAGGAGAAAAAAAACATTGTCTGCGTTAGTTTACTTTATGCAGTAATACACCATACTGTTTCTGTCTTGCCCAGACAGCATAGAAAATGCATCTTTGCAAGCTCCCTGGGAAATGCGCCTTGGAACAGATGTGAGTTTCCAATAAAAGTGATTCTTAATCCTGCATGCATTTTTTAAAGTTGTGAAATTGCAAAATACCTCATAGGCTGAATATGATTCATTCCACATTGTTCTCTCCTCCCTCCCAGAGTTTGTTCTGTCTTTTTAGGCGAGCAGCTGTTCACGCAGACAGCTGCAGCGGCCATTCATTGCGGCCGAGAGGCAATTAAAAAAATCAAGTCAATGTTGTGTTTCAGTTGATCCATTGCTATTTCTACATATAATCCCCTCTCTCATGCCTACCCTCTCTTTACATACACACGCACACACTAGCTCTTTCTCAGGCAAACACACATGCTCGCCGACAATCAAAGAGCGATGACGGTGGGATGGACATTCACTGTTTTTCTAAAGACAAAAGCCCCAAATTGCAGTGACATGGCACCGTTGGATTTGAGGCATTATTGAGTCCAGAGCTGAGAGGAGCCATGTAATCTCCAAGTCTTACTGGTGCACAGATTTTTTCCATATCTTCTTCAGTGGAGGTATGCGGCCACACAAAGTCTGCCTGGCGTCACAGTGGCATTCAGCGGGGAGTTAAATCGAGCTGAGGCCATGCCTTGTGCCACGAGCACTGATGCATTCTTATAGGGCCGTGCACACGTAAACACACACATTCATACAAGAGTTTGCATGCCCAGTTGTGCTCCCCTCCACACACACATACACTGTCTGTGCCTCCAGTTGTTCACTCCTCTCACGGCACACAGCAGGTGTGAGGCGGAGTGTGATAGAGCCGGGCTGGGTGGGGGTGTCTGGGTGATCTGCAGTCTTAAGAACAGCTTTTCTTTTGTTTCTAATATGTGTGTGCGTTCGATTTGGAAAATTTAATGGGATTAAGCCATTGGCCATGCACTTTGGCTACTAACACAGCACAAGCACAGACTCATTTATGATGCGTTGTATAATTAGATTCACCATATGTGAAGAGATTCTGATGGTTGTTGTTTATTGTTTTGGGGCATTTTGAGCATAGTAAACAGAGTAATCCCTCTCCTCACACGGCTCGACACTCATCACCCAATGTGGTGCCAAGCTGGCGTGGGCATCAAAGCCCTCTGTCAGCTGCAGTCACAAAACAGAGTGATGGCCTTTACTGTCAGGCCAAGCTCTTTTAGTAGGAGATTTACCAAATCAAATGCATCCTCAAGCTGCCACAGTGTACTGTAGGTGAGGCAGAGGCAGATGACGGGGTGATGAGAGGACACCAACAGTCACAAGTCAACCTGTGATGCAGAACTTCCAATGTCAAACAACTTCAAATGAAAATCACAGAAGCAAATAGCAGTAGAAATCTTACATTGGGGCTGAGCCAAGTTATTGTCGTGATTCAGATGCTGGAATTAAAACTAATCCACTGCAGAGAAAGACGATATTCCGTCTAGTGTGACAATAATTTGACAGCTCTCCAATACCTACCGAGCTTTACTGAGAAAAGAGAAGTTTTTATTTATGACATGAAATGCTGAACAAGCTCTTATTTTCCAACTCTCTGGGAATAAACACCCAGGTGCTGCCAGTTCTTATTGCTGCAACTCATTATTAGTTCTGGAAGTAGAACAAGATCAGATTTTATTTTCCATAACTTGAAGTGAAATGTGCCAGGATTATCATCCATCCACTGTGCAAAATTTATTTCAGTTTGCAGGAGAACTATCAGGCGTTTGGCTGGAGTAGCCATGACCTCTCTTTTTATATCAGCAGCATGAACTAATGATGTCCCAATAAAGTACCCTTCAAATGGTGATTTACGGTGGACTCAAGGTTAAAGAAGAAAAAACTCACTGCCTTATTTTCTTTACTCTCGCAAAATGAAATGGAATTTTAATATGCTGTTGCTGTTTGCTCTTCTGTTTGTCTCTCTGTGCATTATTCCTGGCAGACGCCTTCACTTTGTCAGTGCGGAGCATAATTGTCCCTAACCAAAGAGATGATCCACATGATTTATTTGTAATGGCTGGTGCACAGACGCACCATTATACACAGTGAATGTCAGGCGTCAACCAGCTGTGGAACGACTGTTTCCACACATAGTGAGTATTCTTAAAAAGCGCTCGGCCTATATTCTGGGAGGATGGGAAGTATGGATCATATGGAGTGGTGATTTCTGACTTCCTGTGCAGTCTTGTCTAATGATTGCTGGGGATAAAGGGGCCATCATCTTTCCTGCTCTCCCTCTACTCTCCCCCCATACCCGAGCACTTCCTGTCTGCCACATGTGTGCTGCAGCATCCAGACGACTTTCTTCTCCCAGATCAGGAAGAGTGGTTCAATGAGAGAGCTGCCAATCACGGCGTTCCAGGCCGGGATGAATTTTTTTTGAATATTTGGAAATTAATGGAGCGTCATTGTGAAATGGATCCCATGGTTCCATATCAAATCAAACACTGCTCCTCCCTCTCCTCCTCTTCAACCTCCTCTTCCTCCTGCTCCAGACAGGAGCATTACAGAGTAATAGCAGTCGGCTAGGAGCGCTTTCGTAATTGCCTGGGCTCATGTGCTGTGGAAAGCCAGGGCAGGGGCCAGCGGCATCAAAGCCTGACTGATCATTCCTCAGCCTCCCTCCACTGAAGGAGGGGGGCAGAGGAAAAGGAGAGGAGGGGGGGAAGAAACACAAATACAGATGGACAAACAAACCAGGGGAAGTCAAAACTGAAGCAGATGTGGTGATAGCAGTAGATGGACAGATAGACGGACGGACGGAACAGAAGAACCTCAGGATTCGCTTCTCCTCCCACACCTGTTAATATTTAACAAACAATGGGGGTGTGCACCAGCAGCGGGGATGAAAAAAATAGTAGTAGGGAAGAAAAACAAAAAAGTGATGTTGAGGTGACATCATGGATTATTAAGGTGGGGGTGGGTCTAATAAGGGCCTGGCTTGGCCTAGTCGGTAAAGAGGGCAGGAAACTGAGGCAGAAGCAATTTGAGAAGCTGAGGCCTCAGTCTGCAGCTGTGCACTCCGTTTTTCTCTCCAAGCTACACAGCTGCAGGATTGACAATGCTGCAAGTATTTACCCATGACCTCTCCTCTACTTCCATCGCGTGTTTATTTGACACATATGTTGCAAAAAAATATACATACAAACCTCAAATCGAGCTTATATTTAGCGCTGAGAGACAAAGAACACGTCAAATATCGTCTGAAACCCTTCGAAAGCTATGCTTGGCATCTTTTTTCCAGCTTGAGTCAGTGAGCTGCTCCACTTCTTATTCATGTCATGTGTTTTTCCATGGAGACATTATAACATGCGCAGCACTTACATGGAAAACACGCAGTCACCCCGGCAGATGTTGTCCAGAGCACACAGATTAGTAAAGACTACAGTAAAACAATGAGGTGAGGATTTATAAGACGCTGTTGACTGATGTTGCTGCACCGCACACTGTGATCAGAGTCACACGCAGACAAAGAGATCTTTGCAGATTGGGATGCTCTACTTTTGAACTACTAATCATGTGTGTGTGTGTGTGTGGAGAGAGGCGTGTGTGCTGCGTCGTGCCAAACACAGAGAATTTATCTCTGGGATCTTTTTTTATTGGCTGTGTTTAAAGTTGCCAGATTGTGAGCAGCTCTCTCCTTTGAAAATATGTGCTGCTTGCAGTGTCACAGCGCAGCATTCATCTTTGCAGACGCCTCAATTACAACCCACTGATGCCCCTAAAGTCGGAGAGGAGCTCAGGAATGCTCTGGCGGGACTACTGCCAAGCATCACTACAAACACCATCAGCTCCCACAGAGGGAGAGAGGGAAGAAGAAAGAGTGAGAAAAGGGGGAAAAAGAGGGATGAACATCAGTATGTTTACAGACCAAACCAGGAGAGAGGAGGTGGAGGAGGAGAGAGGAGGAGGGGATAATATGTGGCACCACTCTGAGAGCTGAGCCCTCCGCCACGGCACTTTTGTTGCCAGATCACAACCAGATGTGCCAAGTGTGTCCAAACAGGAATGACTGTGTGAAGGCAATTTTCAGCAATTTGTCAGATTTTAGAGTTGCCCCCTCCTCCTCTGCCCCATGCCTCCTGAAAGACAAATACAAACGTTGGAGGAGCACAACAATCATTTCAAACAGGCTCCCATGAAACGCTCGCTCCACTCTTTGCCTCCAGCGCAGTCATGTGATGAGAGATATACAGTGTAACGGCTGAACACAGAGGGGCAAGACAAGGCCTGTAGTATTGACAAATAACCACCCACCTTACTTTCATGCATCAGCATTACTGAATCTACCCATCCAAATGTGCAGCGCATTTATTTACTCTTTGCTTGTGGAGTCAAAATCCCTGACAACATTCACACACCCTAAATCCATCATCTTAACTCACTGTGGACAACACAGCCAAAACAAAGAGAGAGATAAATAGAAAAAAAAAGGTTGTTAATCTTTCTCTAGACACCTCATAAATTACAGCTTCACTGTCAAGGTTATACAAGCAGTTCAGACCAACTTTTCTCACTGCTCACCTCACTTCTTTCTACACGTTCTACATACATATTAACTCAAAGAGGAACTCTAATTTTACACATCAAAGTCTCCAGGTCATGAGTAGTATGTGAGAACAGTTGAATAAAGCGTTTTGTGGCTGCACAGAGTCTGATAAACTGTCTGAGGTGAGTCAGCGTTGGTTGGAGCCGAAGACTACAAGTTTGAAAACGAAAAAAAAAAGAAAATCTGGGGGTGTGGAGGTAGAAAGACGTGAGCTTACCAGACCTCTGTAGCCCGCACCTCGTCTCTGCTTCAGGCCTCTGCTGTAGTATTCAAGATCGTTTTAGTGTAGTCACTCGTTGCAAGACCACTTTTTGGAAGATTTCTGTCTTGTTTTGGAATCAGCAGCATTTTTTTTACTTGGTTCTATCTTGTACCAAAACAAAGAGGACTTTGATTTTATTCAAGATCGGTCAAAACAAAAATTGTCTTTGCAAAAAAAAAGAAGTGTTTAATAAACATATTGATTTTAGAGTCTTAGTATCTTTTTTGTATTTGTCTGCTCATAGAAAACAAAGAAAAATTCCCACACATGAAATCACATCTGCTACGCCTCTTGATTATTTTATCCAGACATTTCTCATGGCACAGTTACACATTTTTACAGTATGGCTATAAAAGAGGTGAAAAAAGATTAATCTTCATTTGTTTTCTGTGGCTGTTTTTCTGGGAATGTGGATTTCTCACATCAATTTGAGGAGTGCCTGGTTTGCATGTTTTGCATTTTATCGTACATGTGTCACGCAGCGTGGGACTCGCACTGGTCTGGTCTTAGTTTTGACTTGGTCTCAACCCTTCAAACTCTCGTCATGACTTGGTCTTGGTTTAGCAGGTCTTGATTACAACACTGCTTGAGGCTACATTAGTCACGACTGGCATAACACATTTAAATCTCTAACTGAGCTGTTGGCAGTTGAGTTGCATTGCGGGTAATGTGGGCCCCAGGTTTTGACAAAGAAGAGGACAGTGTGGAATAGGTAAAGATTCATTTATTCATTTATTTATTGTCTAAACTTTGTTTTTATTGATGAACAAGAAAAGGCAAAGATATAACCAAAACAGGTCTACCATCCAGGCCACACTGCCTGTGTGAGCAGTGCATGGCGGCTACCTCGCTGAACTGCTTTGTCTCGCACAGATGAGGTGCTCACACAGGCAGAACAGAATAAAATACACACAAAAAAAGAAATACAAAAAGTGTATTTTTGGGTCAGTGTTGGAGTTTTGTTCGCCCAATAGGGCCGCCTAAGGGTGCGGCGTAACAGTCACCCACTCCGAAACTTTTTTCTGTCATTAAAATATTCGGAAAAGGTTTGATTTTTTTGCGTGTCGCTACATGACGGACTGCCAGCTGCTGCTCAGAATACGTCGGATTGTAGACACTGATGGGCCTCTTTATTCCAGTGTTGTTGGCAGTGTAGCAAACTGGACCACTGATATCCTGAAAAAGTCACCTGGAAATGGTCCAGATAATTCAGCAGCTTCTGTATCAGCAAAACTCCCCTTGATCTGGACGCCCTCTCGGGATTGGACTGACCCTTTTTTTCTACTTTCAAAAAGTGAGAGGACCACAAAATCCTCCTAACTGCTTGACGACTCCATTTTGTCTACTACTGCAAATATTTGCAACAAAGAGTCCAGATCCAGACTTGCAAAGGCCTTCAGGGTCAGTCCACACAGATGTCCACAGGAACCACAGAGTAATGGACAAGGTGCTGAGGTCATGCCTGTCCATCAGCTTGAATTTCCCTTACAATCCAAATCCACTCTAGTTTTGTTGAGGGTTCTTTAATCATCCATTTCTCTGCTGCATCAATTCAGGTTCTTTTTTAGAGTTAGTCAGTCAGTGTTATGGGAGTGTAGTGCTAAATTGGTGAGGCACTCTTTTAGCTCTTCCAATAATAATCACATTTTCCCAGAGACTGGAAGGGAGAGTATGCTTTGTTGCCCTCTTATTAAGGCCTCTTTCATAGGAAATTGAGGGCAGTGTCTCGTCTTTATAGCAGCCATGAAATGTGTCAGCTCAAGGGATTGGGGAGGTAAGCACAATGATGCACCTCACCCCCGCTCCACTGTATCTAAAAAACCTGCACAAACAACCCCTCACCTGGGAAGAGGATCATATGAACCCAGCTGGCAGCCCCCTCGGGTCCTGCTCTGTTGTTAGCCCCTCTTGACATCGCCAGAGCAATCTATAAAGAAACAGCTTTTGTGCCCTCGCATGCCATCGCGTGTAAGCAGGCAATTCTCTGACAGAGGTGAAGAGGTATCTGGCCTCAGACTCACAACTGCGTTTTCTGGCTGAGGGTGGTGATCACAAAGGGCCTCCAAGCAAACCAGGAGCATCAGACAAGAGCTGATTCTGTTTGGTGCACCGTGACAAGACACATGACACTCTTAGATGCTAATGAGCAAACATGAGGAGGTGGTTGGAAGCTCCTCTTCAGCTGGATCGTTCTTGTCTCATATGTGGATTCTTGTTTTTGTGTGATGGAGTTCAGTTTTTAAAGTTTTAAAGCTGAATCCCACCCACCAAGTCCGAGCTCTCTCCCATTCCTTGAGTCACACTTTTGGAAGGCAACAAGTCTGGATCCCGGGACCAATGAAAGGGACAATTGTGGGAGGGTTTGCATAACGTTGCTGTCAGTCATGTGTCTTGTTACTCCGTAAGAGAGCTCAAATTCACCACTAATGCCTGTTTTAATTTGTTGCCTCATTGCTCTGGAATCCAGGATAAATTGTTCATCTGGGTAGTCTCGCTAGGAAAGTTAGTGAGTGTTTACTGTATTTATTAGTTTGTTGTTCTGGCTTACATAACACAGGGAAATCTGCTTACGCTTCAGGAAAGGGGAACGTCAATCTACTACTCAACCACTCCACATTTCAACATAATTACATTTGCAACACATTGTATGTACTGTACTCAGCTAGAAGTGTATCTACGGAAAATTGAATCAGTGTTGAAATTTACTGTTTTGGTGTCACACCAATGACAGGGGAGTAAAAATCTGTATATGTGGCCTCGAGTTTTGATTGAAACTAAAACAGCCAGATAGAAGGACGTGTCGGCTGTTGCGGCGTAGACTGTCACAACCCCGAAATCGAGTCGATTCCAGCCAGTAAATCTGTGAAGTTGTGGGTTTTCCCTCCTCAGGGTGTGTGTCTAGCATTACAGCTAAAAGATGGACAGCAGCATTGGAGTTTACTTACAGGAATCTGTGTGGGTGTGAGAAGGGGTGCACATGAGCACACTGTACACTTTTTTTTTTAAGAGGTACTTTTTTTCCTTCTCTTTTTCATGTTCGAGTGTGTGTGCATGTGTGTGCGTGCGTGTGTGTGTGTGTGACTCTTGCGGTTGATCTGACTTATGTGTGGTGTTTGCATATGTTTTTGCGTGTTTATACCCTTGTGTCATGAGGGAATCATTTTTTCTCTTTGACTTTGAGCGACAGGCAGACTTTGTGCTGGCATGTGTGCACACCAGATGCGGGTAGAATATTTTAAACAATAGCCTGGTGTAAGAGTGTGTATGTACAGCATGCATCATTTGGCACAGCAGTGGATTATGTTTGTGGAGGGAATATCTGTGTGTGTGTTCGGGTGTGTCTGTCAGTATGTGTGGATGAATCCTTATCTTACGGGCTCTATGTATGTGTGTGTGCATGTTGTGCCATGCTTGTGCATACTTGTGGTTCTATCTGTGAGTCTTCCTTTGACACAATTATGTTGGCATGCACTTATATACATACAGTTTTGATGGCATGTGTGTGTGACGGAGTATGTTCAGAGAATGTGCATTAGAGTAGGCTGTGTGTGTTTGTCTATGCAGACCCATAGCAGCTGCTGGACGCCACCTGTGGCCGAGCTCTCCCTCAGGCCTGTTGTGGCTCCAAATAGTCCCTCTGGGCTCACTGGGACTCGGGCTTTGGATGTCAGAGATGGCCCGGCACAACCCTCACAGGCTGAATAGATTGTTCTGCTGTGTCTGTCTCATAAACCAATACTTTTTTGGCCTCTAACGCAAAAGAAATTCACGACTAAGTAATCAGAGTACAGTTTATTTTCCTTTCCTCTCTCCATATCTTTCCTCCTCTCTTTTTTTTTTGCTAGTCCTCCAGGTTTGTTTCTTCTTTGGCTGGCTGACAGATGTCCATCAGCTCCAGCGTTTACCCCCACCCCGACACAGCTCCAGGCTGACAAGAAAACCTGGCAATAACTGCTCCATGAAACACAGCTCTATAAATGGACACCCGGTGTTTTGTCTGTCAAGACGTTTATGATGTTTCACAGTAAAAGACACTTTTTTCCAAGCATAGTTTTGGCACTAATTGTGACAATCTGAATAATAAACGTAGTTTACACAATCCCTCTATCAGCAGTCGGAAAATTGGTTATTGTCACTGTTTGTTTCACGTGATTTCTATTCACTTCCCCCTCATTTAATTGTGTGTTGTTCTCCTAACTATACAGTGAGAAAAGAAACTTTCTCAACATAGTGACTATAGTGCGCCACCTTTGAATTTTCACACAGAGCCAAACAACACCAGCTGTGTGTGACGTTAGACAGCATGCCGGCATTCCAGAAGCAAAAGTACACCATAAGCATCGACAATGCTTTCTAAACAATAACCATAGCATAACATGGCAATAACAACCTTTTACCATCCCCATTATATGGTGGCTGATCACACCCTCCGCTTGGAGGGTAAGGAGCTCCCAGATCTCATCGTCTACACAGTTTGCTGACATTTTTGGCCATTTTTCCTTTAGTTCGCTGCTAGCTGCATTTTAAATTTCCCAGCGGTGGGTCACACGCAGTGGGTAGTCCAGAAGAAAATAAGACATTTTTTATTTAATTGAACAATTTTAATTGTTGATTTTTAGTTAGAGAATAAGCATATTATGTTGTTATAGATGCTACTGACTATTTAACAAAAAAAGAAAAAAGAAACATGATGGTGATGGGTTTGCATTTTTCAAGGGCATATATAGCAAATGGCACTGTTGTTAGTCTAATGAAAGTTCTTCTTTGAACACAGGAATATTTTCAAGGTGACAATCGCTCATAAGGGCCCATTTCCACCCAACACATTGCTGGAGGTCCCATTCTCTCTATGGGCCCCCCACATCACGGGCCCCAGTGCAACCGCACTGCCTGCACTGACTATATTTACGCCCCTGGTCACACATAGAACACGTCTTTCAAACAGCACAGCCATCCTGTCCATGGTCCCGTCCTGCTGGCTGTCCCTTGCACACAGACGTCAATTTGGCACTGTTACTACTCCCACTGCTGACTTACGGTGCTGTCGGACCGAGAGTTTGCTTGCTTTGGTCTGTATTAGGGACTAATTCTGTTGCCAAGAGTTAGTTTGTTTTCTCAGGGCAGCATTTACAAGCGCACCAGATCAAATGCTTTGAGTGAGAAAGCTGCTCTTGATTGACCAGAACATCCATGTGGGAAAAATCCAGTAAGTAAACAAAACGTTTAAGAAGAGTACGCAGGTTGATTTTAGCGCTGCTCATCGTGGACTATATTGCTGTCATTGTTCATTTTAGTCAAACCATACAGTTTGAAAATGAGGCGCGGCTCCAACTAGAAAACAATGTTTTGATGCATTGGATGTGCTGAATGTGC
This sequence comes from Epinephelus awoara, assembly GCA_035609425.1. Classification (NCBI taxonomy): domain Eukaryota; kingdom Metazoa; phylum Chordata; class Actinopteri; order Perciformes; family Serranidae; genus Epinephelus; species Epinephelus awoara. The sequence continues at coordinate 30,646,808 of CM069303.1, forward strand.
ATATTAAGGCAGTACAGGAGGAGGTGCACATTAATAATCCTCCAGGACTGTAACATGCTCATGTTTGACCCAAACAATGTGTCATGTGACTGCAGTTGGTTCGGATCGAGGTCGGAACACGTTCTCACCACAAACGAACTGCAATAGAGTTTGTTTGCTCTTGTTTCTTCAAGAAGGTCTGTCTGGTTGTTTTGGTGTGCACCTGAGTGTGATTGCTGTGTTCACACCTGTCCAAATGAACCACACTTAGGGGGCAAACAAACTTAAGGTCTGTTGAACCGAACCAAACAGGGCAGGTGTGAAAGCACCCTTAAAGGTGAGAAAACTCTGTCCATCCATTCCACGATAGATAACGCCGCAAAATTTCCAGCTTGAACAGGCAGTGTAAAATGAGTTAACTACACACAGCAATTTTCCAGCACTGATTGTGAAAAGTCCAGTTGATCAGTTGTCATTCATTATCTCCCTAACTCAATTTCCGGGCCAAGCTGCAGATAGTTACAGCCTATAACTCTTAGGTATGATTACTAATAACCTGTAATTAGTGTCATGTTAGGGAGAGGAGAGGAGAGGAGAGGAGAGGAGAGGAGAGGAGAGAAGAGGAGAGGAGAGGAGAGGAGAGGAGAGGAGAGGAGAGGAGAGGAGAGGAGAGGAGAGGAGAGGAGAGCAATGGAGGGAATGTGACAAATGAATTCAATCCTCCAGCTGCATGCAGGAATGTTAAACCGAATGACAAACATTTGCCTCTCCAAAAGAACAATCTTGTTTGTCTGCCTTATCTACTACAATAGCTTGTACTGTCTCCATTTGGTAAACAGATAAGAACTGTTTTCCAGGAGTAAAGCCAGGACATTGTGATAAATAATTGTTTAATACCCCAAATTTGACTTGTGTTAGTAAGTCATCCATTAGTGAGGTCATCATGACCGATCTTCTGAGAGAGATAAGCCGAAAAACAGGTGATAATGTCTTCATTCACTCTGAGAATTATATCCACTAAAATACAAAGAAGTGTGATCATTTTCTCCATTACTCAGTGCGTGGGTTTTTAATCTACACGTGTCTTACTCACTGGTATTATGACATTACACATTCCCATTTTACATCAACGTTTGTCATTTTTCCAACGCTGAAATGGCAGACAGGTTTGAGAATGTATGTGTTAGTAATTTGGAAACTTGGTTGTGGGGGTTACCGGTGTCATATCCCACAATGCACCGCTGAATTCCTTTAACATGTGGTGAGTCAGGAAAGGGGTGGTTGACCTATGCCTTCCCATGAGCCCCTTGGGAACAGCTGTGCTCGGCTGCTCAAGAAATCTAGGATCACTGCACAAGCTGCTGCGCTAGTTGTGACTGGAATTGTAATCACCTTATTCTCCTTCTTTCCCTCCAGACTGAACTCTCGCCGTTCCTTCTTGTTTTTTCTCCTTTTTCCCCCCCGTCTTTCAACACCGTACAATTTCTTATTTGTGCCCCTTGATTCTGTCTTGTGTCTGTTTTAGTCTTTTAAGTATTCGGCACAACACCAACTCGGCACATGCAATCCATTATGCTAGGTAGAGGAGGGAGAAAGTACAGGAAGCTGGAGGTGAAACGTGTTGCTCTACTTTCTTCTGTTTCCTGTACGAACACATTTCTACTCCTGTGCCTTCCTAAAGTCTAATATCATTACCATACTGTTCAGTGGTTACAGCAGAGATGTTCTCAAATAAATGCCTTTTTTAGGACCACCATAACGAGAGGACCTCACGGGTAACATGTTGTTTTGGAGCCTTACACTTAAACTGTGTACTTCCCGTAACAAATTGGCTGCGTACCCAGGAGTCACAATGACATTTTAATAGTAGTAAAATGTAACTCAGCACATTTGGCTTCATCCACATTTATACATTTTCGTTTTAGACCTTAAAGTGTTGCTTATTGAACTAACTCTGGCATTTTGAAACGCCTAAAACAGAGACCTTAGCGAACACTGTTGACCCTGTTTTAGTCTGAAAACTCGGCTGGCCCCCTTTAGCATTGTTAGCTCTGTTAGCACAGTTAGCAGTGTTGCATGGCTAGTGGTGCCAACTTAGTTAACACTGCTGAAAGACACACATGCCCAGTGTGAACTTTGCTCCTTGTGTTTGGAGATAATTTCCATTTAAAAACACTGTATTAAAACAAAAACGTATTAATCTGGATGTGGCTTTACTCAAGTACTCAAGGCACGTATCCTCACACAACCACTTATATGATCTCGTAGCGCTCCACGTTATGTCCTTAACTTAAAGTTACATAATTAACGTAAAGTTACGCAGGTTAGGTTTAGGCAAATAAAGTTACTGTGTATGCTTTAGTTAAAGAAACATGGTGAGGACGTATCTTAAAATCACTCAAAGTTCACATGGTTCCTAACACTGGTCTCCTCGGGGAAAGTCCTGTGCTTTGTGACCCATCCACCACCCCAACGTACCTCCTACCTGGACCACTTGAGACTGCGTCCTTGTTTACTCTTGTCAGCATACTGGTCACGTGATTGCAACCTTCCAAAATACGTAGGTTATGTATGAATTACTGGCTAATCATTATGTGGGATATGTATAAATTTGTTCGCTGCATAGATCAGTCTCTCATTGGGCGTAACGAGCCACCCGCTGAAGTCCCGCCCTCCCACCTCCGGTTGCCATAGTCGACAAACGTCCTTTACTACCTGTTGTGGTGTTTGATCTTGCGGGGATGTAGCCATTTTTCTGCCATGGTCCGCGTCCTGTAGGCGATATTTCTGTGGGCGTGTTACACCAAAACCTGTTTCCCCCCGGCAATATTTTTGCAAGCGCACCATTGCTGTGGCACCGCCAAGAACGATTGCGATTGGTTGTAAGAAACAAAAAAAGCCGGTGTGTTTTTTTCTCCAATCTTAAAGTGAGAGTCGGTGCAGCCAGACCTTTCTTTTCTTGAGAAAGGTCTGGTGAGCGAGACTAAGATTTAACATACAAAACAGATGGACAGCTTTTAATATGCAGCTAGTACAGAAAGCTTAATATAATAACATTACTGTGACAGTGACCATTTAAGTAAGATTTTGAATGCAGAACTTTTTCTTGAAATTTATAGTTATATGGGTACTTTAAACATCTCCCACCACTCCATTTTTAGATATGTAGAGGTATTTTAAAGAACAGATCATGTATCTCACATATGAAATACAGTGTAGTATGCAATAAGTAAAACTCCAGAATAAGTCCACAGATAAACGGTTTGTTGATAAAATACTGTATAATTGTTGTATTATATTTATTATGATATCATTAATAGGCAATGGCAGCCTGTTAAGTACAAAATGGTTGTGGTGGCACAATCTGGCCACCACAGAAGAAATAAATTAACATAGTACTGAGATATGCATCACCCTACAGGTGCATTAATGAAGGCCAGTGGATCCCTAATTAGTGGAACAACTTTTATCAAAGAGAACTAGTAACAGATTCAAAGGTCTCATGGATGTCACAGAGGCCTCGGGGCGTAAGGAGGCTAGAGAGGGGCTCTGGGTCAGGGTCATGAGAGGCATGTGTCCCAGTGGCTTTATTGTGGCAGTGAAAGGGGCTGTGTTTTGGGGACGAGGAGCGGCTAAGCTCTGGTCTGACTGTGGTGGTGGTGGTGGGGGAACCGTTGGAGGGAACGCAACTAGTAGGGGAGCAGAGATGGGAGAATGTGAAGTAGACAGCTGCGCAGGGGTGAATAGGAGGTCCCTTTGTGTCCTGCCAACAAAAATCTGTGACCAATTATCTGTGTCTGTCTCTCAAGGGGGAATTCTTGAACACTTTGGGTGGGTGTATGAAGAGGATGCATAAGGGGCAGTTGTGGGAGAGAGAGCTGGGGTGCGCTGGTGGTGGTTGGGGAGTCGGATGCTGCATTTGTTAGTTTCAGATCTTGTCTTTTTCTGTGGCCTGAAACTTTCTGGAGGCACTGAAGGAAACATATAGCTCTTCTATTTGTGTTTTAGGTCGCTAAGGAAGAAAAAAAAAAACACGTACTAGTCAGGAAAATGTTTCAATGTTTTTGTTTAACTCAATGCATGCAGCCAGAGGTAGACACAGTCAGAATATTATTTTGCATCTCCTGTGTGTCTATTTTAAGCACAGGAAAAAAACAATTTGTCCCACAATTGCTGAATTACTCCTGCCTGTGCCGCACCCCCACCCCACTGAGAGAGCTTCCTATTTGTGTGGTTAGATTTCCAGCTATGTGAAAAGTGTGTCCTACAGAGAGAAGGGGAAAGTGGTTGAGAGAAGGGAAGTTGGGCCCATGGATGGCTTGTAAGCCATGTGTTAGACATTAAAGGGCTAATTACAGTTTTAAAAGCCCCGTGTTTACCGCTGAGAAAAGCCTTGTTAGGTATATTTTACTGTCTCCCCTGAAATTATTCATCCTTGACAAGCTCAATTGACATTATCATAATTACAAATGTGATTGCTGCTTAATCGCTCCAACCGCTGTTTCGCCGTTTAAAGTGTCTGCAGCGGAAGTCAATTGCTCCTCTCTGAACATTCATCAGAAAACAGGATGCAGGATACAAGATAGTTGTCTTCCTGTAATGGCACGCTTGAAAGGAAAACTAACACAGTAGTTACCACAGGTACTTGTGTCGATGCCGTTCATCATTCCTCGCTGACAGGAGCAGAAACAACACCAGTAGAGAATAGATGTTGGTTCTCTTGCTGCTACCTTTGGAGTTTAATGTGAAATAGTGCTGCGGTGTGTTTGCAGGAAGAGGATAAAGGCATGTTGTGAACTCTGCCCTAGCCGGGTGTGTTATTGCATAGGTATAGAATAACTCCGCTGCCGCTGACCCCGCGGCCACCTCTCCCCTCCAATCCCACATGGTTGCCAATAGCGATGACTCCGGTTGATCCTCACCTGTCAAAGCAAAGCTCTGACTAAAGACTTGCAGCTTGAGGAGAGGAAAGCAAAACAAGAGGAGAAGAACAAACAAGCCAACAAGCGGCTTTGTGTGTGACTTTTTTTTCCTGACATTTAAAGTGTTTAAATAAAGTATTTACATTTGTGCATGCTTAAACACAACTGACTCACAATTATACAACCATTTATCTAGGATTTCTCTTACACTACAACTTACCTTACATACTTTCAACTCTTTTAAAATTATAATTGATAATATTTCAGCTAAATACTACAGCAAACACTTCTTGAGCAGCTAGTTTGTCACAAATACAACAGAGGAGCAGCTGTATATCTGTATACAGCGTAGACAAACAAACTCACATTGGTTTAATAAAGCAGTCAGTCAATAATGATTGCAACAGCACTCTGATTTCATGCTGAACACAGCATGAAATCACATTGCAGAGGGGAGGAAGGGCATTCCCTTGCTGACAAGTTGGAGGTGTACAGCCTGTCACCTGCAACTCTTCATCTAACAGCTCACTGTGGCTGCTCCAAACTCCACCAAAATTAAAACAACTGACCTTAAATGCCAAAAAGGAAACAGTATTCTTGTTCTGAAGACGCATTTTTGAGGAACAATCGTGATGAGCGCTAACCGTGGAGACAAAATACATATATTTCCTGTGACTGTTTCACTATAAAAGCCACCTGATGTTGCACCAGTTAAATGCAATATGATTTTGCAGCTCAAATGCAAATGTTTTCACAGGAAATTTACCATTTGTATACTGTCTCTTTCAAAATAAGCACACTATGTCACTACAACACTGGGAATTGACATGTTTTTTTGGGGGGAAAAAAAGAACAGGGTTTGGCTTTATGATCTTAGAGGATGTGGACACTGCTGTCCCGGGTTACTGTCAGTGTTTGTTTGACCCATCCAGCACCACTCCCACCCGCCCTACTCAAACTGTCGCTGCCTTATCTCTCATTGCGCTTCCCCCTGATGCTGCCAGCCTCGGTGAAACTATAATGACAACCGACCACGTATCAGAAGTGCCTGATTTCGATGACTTCGGAGTGAACTTCTGTCTATACATTGTTTTTTTTTTGTTTTTTAGAAAATCATGCATAGTATATCTAAATGCCTCATTCGTGCGAAGACAATTTCAATCCAGTCTGGGAAAGGTGGACTCAAACATTGAAAGCTACGGAAATAATTAAAGAATGTAAATACACTGAGTGGCTATTGTTGATAAAATGAGGACTATAAATTGTATCAAAAATAGGTGGAAGATTTAATGAAAATCTCAGGGTTCCTACTTTAAACTGTTCTGTCTTTATGTGAATGAACCCAGAGGTCTAAACTCACTCTTTCAATGCCTTCAGCAATTTGAAAGGAAGAGAAATGCGACAAGTCCTAATCAATCAATCGGCAGGCAGCAGGAGGTTGGGATTGTTTTGCATTTCTTCAGTTTGTTTCTTCCTGGGATTTTTCTTCTCCTGACAGGAGGTGCCGCGAGCATACCAACAGTTGAAAGAGGAGCCACATTCTTTCAGCACAGATTCCTCCATCCCTCCTTTGTTCAGAGTTTGTGTTTGTTTGAGGGGCTTTCCTCACCTTGAACCCTTTTTGTAGATACATAGACTTAACCAACCGCAGACTGGGTGAGGCTCCGTAACCGATCGGCCTCTGTGGCACAAAGTGAAACACTTTGATTCTTATTATCAGGAAAAGTGTCTCTGTCACAGATGAGAGGCAGGAGTCACTTGTTTTAGTTCGTTTACGACATGTGGTCACATTCTGTTGTCATCATGTCAGGCCAGTATTAGCATGTGGGCTATTTTATTGGCTTTTCACAATTACCCGTGTCATGTGGTTTCTGTCAGAGTGAAAGTACAATGAAAACTTTCCGTGTTTATAGGAGGAACAATTCTCAGGAAACTTGATTGAAGTTGTCTGACTTAAAGAGAGAAGCCTCCTTGTAAAAGCCACTAAGTCCTCAGTTCTGCTTGACTTGCGTCCAACCCCCACCCCCCAAATCTTGGAAAGATGGGAGTCAAACATTCCAGCCAGTGTATCCCCTCCTTCAATCTTTTCAGAATTAAAAGACAAATTTGGCCTCAGATCCTTTCCCTGGGAGTTGTATTTGTCTTGTATCAGGGTTAAGAAAATAACCTCATGTCTTTACCTCAGCGTTGGTCGGGGTCAGGGGAGGGTGGGGGCTGGGGGCGGGAGGCCGTGCATTCATCCACAGGTCATTGTTACTGTAGAAAGCAGCATGGGGACGCTCACAATGGAGCTGTAGGATGAACAGACTCTCTTCTTCTCCTCTGTGGGTTTGTTCACAGTGAGAGATCTGCAGAATTTCCTACAAAGCTGTGGGGGTGAATGTGGAAATTGAGGCTACCTGTTGCATGAAACAGCTCAGGCATTATGCATGCTGCCGGCCTGCCACCCTCAGGGGAAGGAGAGTGCAGGCTGCTGATGGAGACTTGGCTGTGGAGCCTAAAAGCACATCTGGTACACGTTGTGTGGACTTTTACTTTTTTTTTCCTTAAAAGTGCAGATGGTCTTGAATTGCTTTTTTTTTTTTTTTTTTTTTTTTTTTTAATCTCTCCGTTCTACAAAAAATAATACTGAAAAATAGAACCTGGGGGAATTTTCATTTTCCCTTCGGGGTTTTGTTCTTGCTGGTTCAGTTCCTAAGCTGTTCGTGGACACAGAGAACATGCATGAGAGTGAGCAGAGATACAGCTGCAGAGCTACCAGTGTCTGCAGAATAAAAACCTGTACAAGTAAAAGAACCACATTCAACCAGTTGTTCTCAAAAGAGGTTATGTAATGAGACCCAAATGGGTGATGTATGTGTGGGCAGGAGCACCGAGCTGTGGCCTGGCTCCTGTTGACGTTGGCCATGTTCTTCAGGATCTGTCTACAGGAACGGATTTGAGCCTGTTTTCAGGCCTCTCACCTCATCTTCAGCCTTCCCCCGATCTCTTCAGTCGCTGCACAACTAAGAGCTGCATTGTGCTCTCCCTACCCACACGTCGAATTGGACAAGCTTGAAATAAGTAACTATGAAAACACATTAGAAACTAATGGGTAAGAAGTTCAGTGGCAAGAGGCAGAGCATAGAGGCTAGAGCAAACAACCTGACTTACTAACTCTGCATTAGCCCACATCACATGGATCTTTGCTGGCAGTGCCCAGTGTCTGTTGACTCACCGAGGTGCACCTTGCCAGCTATTCATACCTTCCTCCCACTCTCATTTTATTTCTCCAGCAAATCAGTCAGCTAGCCAGCTAACCAGGTGGGAAATTCAAGACTAAAACAAGAGCTTTGACTTCACCGCCTAAAACTACAGAGAATCTCTATGACTTCTCCTGAGTATGTATATTTAGACAGACAAAGGAACAAAGGATGTTTGGAGGTGTCTATCTATCTATCTATCTATCTATCTATCTATCTATCTATCTATCTATCTATCTATCTATCTATCTATCTATCTATCTATCTATCTATCTATCTATCTATCTATCTATCTATCTATCTATCTATCTATCTATCTATCTGATAAGCCATCCAGTAAGTGTGCATGCATGAGATATTGCATTCATGAGAATGGCACGGACCGCATGGACAACCCAGAAACATAACGCAGAGGCACAGGCGGAGGCAAAGGGCAGGGTCTCGGCAGATAAGCACGCAGCCACACACTTCTAGTGGGTCATAGGTGATGATCATAGGTGATTTTCATGCGTATTTAAACTGTTTTTTAGGGAAATCCTGCATTGTATTCCTTTAATCATCTTCACACAGGTAGTGACCATTGTTATCTTTGTACTCACAAAAGAAATTGCTCAGATCCTGAAGGTGGCAACATCTGTACGAGGGGAAGACACATGACCGTTGACTTGTCCATAGATATCAGGGAAGTTGTAAACATGCCAGATTATGTAAACCACTTTGTGTGGAGGTCACATAGAAATGGAACACACCCCACCTGTCAGTCATAAATTGTCACAGCACAGAAAAATTGTATGCATACACACCCCAAGTATGGTGGTTCAAAGTTGAACCAGGAAGTCGGTTTATAAACAGTGATGAATGTTTACAACTGATAGTTTGGGCAATAATTTTACTCTTCTCTTAAATACTGTAAATTGTATACCTCTAACCGTAACCTGCGTGTAGTCAAACACTAAACAATGTCTCCAGCCACATATCACGACTGAGAGCTGAAGCCTACGTGGAACGAATCACAGCAAAGTCCAACATTTTCTCTGAGTTATTATTTTCTATAAAAAGCAAAATGTCTTTCAGTCAAGACCAATACAAGTAAAATATTATGTTACATAATTGAATACATTCACATTCTACAGAAGTGTTTTGGTTCAGAATGCAGACACATAAATACTGCCAAATACACAAACATTAACATCAAACGCTAAATAGTCTTTGTTTGTGACCCAACACTGAGCCCATCTCTGCACACAGCTCATGGAAAATAAAAGTGCTGTGTTGTTCCAGAGTGGACAGACTGTCTACAGACGTCTGTTCCAGTGGTGAAGGCCAAGATGATGATGATGATGATGATGATAGTCATGCGGACGAGAGGGGTTTGTACATCCATTCCCCTGGAGAACCATCGATGAGCGAAGATGGGCTCTCCCCCATTGCTCCGGCCCCAGACTGAAGCCCCTGTCTGGAATGCAATCTGCCTGCCATCTGCAGGCCTCCACGGCTCTGTTTGATATTCAAACAAACACCTGTCAAAAGTCCATGTCTCATCTCACATAGCTCTTGGAAATTGGCAAAAATCTCGACTACTTCCTCGCACCAAAAACAGAGGGGAAGAGGGGTAAATGTGGGTTTTATTCCAACCATCTGTGCATGTGTTAAATATAGATTTTTATGGAGGACTCAAAGGACTAGTTCTACTTTCCACTGAAATGTCAAAGAATAATAGGCCAGTCAAGGTGCTGCGTTCAGTGAGGTGTTGGCACAATAAATTATTTCAAATTCAATTACTTTTTTTTTCTTTATCATCAGCTGGCACAGCTGATTGTGACTGTGGGTGTGCAGTCACGGTGAAATGATGCCAAGAGCTTTGGAGGATGTTCTCAGATAGAGGAATAGTCTTGGAGCCTTTGTACAAAATCTATCCATGTCCCCCTTTTCCTCCTCCTACTCCCTGCTGTTTTCCACATCTCTTTCTCTTTCTCCCTCACTCATATTGAGATGAAGGGTCTGCTGTAGGATGACGGGGCGCTGCTTTGGCAGCCGTCCAGGCCCCACATCTGCCTGACTGCTGTTCCTCTCTTTCTGCCCCCTCCCCAACAGCCCCCAACAGTATTGGTTCAGTTGTCAGCCCATTTCAGGGTCTGTCTCAAGGTCTGCAGATGTGTTTCTCAGAGCAGCAATGATGGACTCTTGCAGAGATCTCTAGTGTGAGTGACTAATGGCGCGGAGACATCTCTGAAGGCATTGAGGAATGGATTTATCCAGTGTCATTTATCACACCGCCTGTCAGTGCCAATATAAATGCCTGATGGAAAGCACACACTCACCTTTGAAACTGACTCACTTGCTCCACAAAATCGGGGAGAAAATCTGCAGTGACTCACGAGATAAAATATGTATACAACATTTGAGAGACAGAGAGATTTGTAATCGTTGCAATATTAAAAACAAATTCAGATTGCAGGGACAGATTAAAGCATGGACAGCACATGTTCCTGCAAATTTTTTAAGGGGAAACGCAAGTTCAAGGTGAGTATGAAGAGCACTTATCTTGGTATAGTCATAAACAGATTTAGACAAGAATACGATAGCTTCAAGGCCACCTGGTTTTCCCATGCCAGTGACTGTGGCCCATTCAGACCATCTGTGGAGGCTGTATAACTTTACTTCTTTACTTCATCTTTTCTCTTAGAAGAGTTTTATGACGTGCGTCTTGCATCTGCCGTCAGTGAGGTTTAGAAGCTCTACTCTCAAGTGTGTCATCTCAGCAGCTATCTTACTGTGAGGATAACCTTGAATTAGTCACTTATACATTTAGATTTATCATAAAAAGCAATGGAATGTAAAACAGCATCCATTATTCATCCACACTGAGTCAAGACTGAAGGCTACTCGACTGAATTTACCTGTTTCTGTCAGCGAGAGGAAAAATTTGGTGGTGCTTTGAAAGACAGGCGCTGCATATTTGTGTCACTCGATTGCAGAAGACTGAGATCAGAGTTTGTGAGTATGTGAGGAGGAACCAGATGCCTACGAGGAGATTTTTTTTTTTCCTTTTTGTGAGACGAATTATAAAATGTTGCAAGACTGATCCAAAGAATAATGAAGCAGAAAAGAAGCACAGCTGAGTGCATTTTTGGGACAATAAACCAAGTGCCAAGTTTTATGTAAAGATGTTCTAACGGGTGAAAGAGACACAGAGAGAGGGAGAGAAAGGTAAAAAGGAACAAGGAACTGACAATTAGGGACAACTAATCACCAAGTGTGTAGCCAAGCGCATCCCCCCACGCTGGTGCCAGCGCTTGCACTGTGCTTGAACCTGTGCTGAATGCCAACGGCAGATAATTATAAACCCGCAGGGCAGGCCTCCTCTGTGCAGAGGGAGGGATGGAGCCTCAGCCAAGCCTGAACTCCTGACCTTCTTCACACACCAAGCGTCTGTTGTGGGCTTCGGGAGGTGCAAGATGGGTCACAGCAAGCCGTGAGGCAACTGGGAGAGAACGAGAGAGAGGGGAGAGGGGTGGTAGAGGGTTAGGAGGGGGGAGCGGGTAGAAGGAAGGGGGGATGGGTGAGGGACACAGAGGTGGGGGATGGAGGGATTTGAGGGAGGAGGTGCTCACTGGAGGGTCACTTTTTTGTTGGCATTCTTTGGTGAGTGCTCCCAACCAATCAGAGGGGAGAAGGAGCCACTTGACAAATCAGAGTGAAACCCTCAGTGAGAGAAATCCCTTTTGTTATGCCTGTTTGGTTATCTCCTCTCACTTTATCAGCATTCATTAGGTGGGGAAACGCGGCCTGTTCAATTCCTTTGTATACAAAGAGGAGTCTTTGTCTGAGCTGATCATCCTTTAAAGTTTTCTTAACTTATTACGACACCATCACACATTATCAACAGTTAATTATTTAAATCCTTGAATGTGAATAATTTTTAAGTCGTGATCTCACATATTACTGCCCCATTAAACGATTAAGGGATCAAGTTTACACATTGTTGGCAGAGTATTTAATCGTAGTACTGGGCAAGTTACCTGAAGACTGAAATCAATCTCTCATTAGACATTAGTCAGTGAAAAAGAAATTCCATTACTTGATAATTACTCAGCAGCAACAGTAATGCCTTTACATTACTCGTTACTTTACCTTATCTCATTACAGCTCTGTCATAAATGCCAAGTTTCAACTTGCGGATTTCACACCTGTAGGAAACGATTCAATAGGCACTCAGTCTTCAGTTTTGTTATCTCAAACCCAGCTGCCAGAAAAAACTGTTGGCATTGTATATTTCTACAAACCATGGATATGTTACATTTGCACAGTTATTATGTGGTGGATATGTAGAAACCTTATGTCTCAACTATAATGTGGTCAATGTGTGGTAAGGTTTAGGCGCAAATCACACTTGGTTATGGTTAGGAGAAGATCCTGTTTCGGCTTAAAATACAAAAACCTTTGTGCCTAAAACACTCTAGAAACACAGGGATAAGTCGCTGCAAAATACACACATTTTAGTGGAAAACCAGGAATGGTTTGCTGAAAAAGCTGCTGGAAAAATAGCAAAGGTCATGACTAAACACCTATGTTTGGTGCCTAGAGAGCCGCTGGAAACACAGCAATGACTCGCTAAATCAGAGCTGGTTTTGTTGTTTGTTGGTCTAAAACATTAATACACAGCATGGCACACATCATGCACCATCCCCTCCACCTTTCAGATGACAATGTCAGCTCATATACCACGTCACTTTAGAAAGGCTGATATGATATAACACATTCATGGTTTGCAGAAATGTACAGTATGCGCAATGCACTGTAATGTCTTGGTTGTTATATGTTCTTTGCTGCACCTGGATTCATGAGTAACGACGTTTCGTTCACTGCATGCTGCTGTATATAGAGAATGACAATTGAAGTGAATTGAATTTCCTCTGGCGACTGGGCTGTTCCTGACCATCAACATCTAGCTGAAAGTCCAACTGAATGGTTTTGATCTGCAACAGCATTCATATCTGCAATGTCAATCATTTGTCCGAGGTTCTCCTTTGAGAAAAAAGAAATCAGAAACCAAAGGCAAGAAATCTATTTCTTATATTTTTTAGTTTCACGATGGATGCCCCTTTAGTTTTGCTTTAATCTGATTATTATAGGCATGGTTAGTTTGCGATGTGGTGTGGTGCATGTAACACAACAACATGAATCAAATCAAAAATCCCAATTTTAATCCACTTTTTATCTATATGTGTTTTTTCCCCCATTTTCTCTGCAGTTTACATCATGGTTGACATTGGCCAAGGCTGTCGGTTTGATGATGTTCTTGTCATTTATTACTGAAAGATTCTGGATGAAAATAAAATGGCACTAAAGTCAGTGTCACTGTGACCCACAGCAACAACAAAAACAGAGAAAACACTTCAAATAAAGAAAAGAAGGGGAAAAAATCTCGACTAGAGTCCCAATCTTCATTTTCCCGTCTTCTCTGTGAAGTCAGAAATGTCGGCAGACCACCTCGGCTCATCTGGCCTCCTGCTCTCATCATGAAGATCTCTCTCGCTTTGCACTTTGCCAATTTCCCATGATTGAATGTAATTGGGACCAGATAACCCTCTCCCTCTTTCTCTCCCCCTCTCCCTCTGTCTCTCCTCCTCTCTGTCTCTCTCCTCAGCAGTCTTTGATCACTTCTGACCTGGCTCCGGCTCAACTCTGTCACACTGGCAACCATTTCTTGGGTGGTTTGTGATTGCTCACAGACAGACTGCGAGATATATTGAGTATTGGTGTGCGGGCCTCTAAATCCAACGTGCTGCAGTGAATGTTACGACTTTATTCTCTGGGATTAAGACTTTGTGCAACAACCTATCTTACACACATTAAATACATGTGTGCAATAGCGCAGTGTCACTGACTTGTGTGGAGTTGTTTATGCATGTGTGCGTGCATTTCATGAGTGATTGTCTCGACGGAGCAGAACAAGATGTGCGCAAAGATTCCCAAATTCGATTCAGGAGATTTGTAAATCCTGTGCAAATTACTGTTGCCTCTTTCTTTTTCTCCCCGCTGTACTCCTCTTTGAAACTCGTCTTCTGAGGCAATCACTCCCAGATGGGGAATATTAGATGTAATCACTTCCATTTGCCGGCTCTTTTACTCTCACTGCGAGGTGACACGCCGTCTCCCTCTGACATCTCCTCACAATGGACAATTACCGAGCACTCATCGATCACTTTCGGGCGAAGAACTTTGACACTCAAAATCTGGTAGAAATCATCTCATTTGATAACCTCTACAAATCTGCTTATGTGTATGATCATGAGGCTCATATTCTCCTCCATTGTGCGTGAGTGCCCCTATCAGTGCGATGCTGTGCGGCACTTCAAACTGTCAAGTGCACTCAATATAACTTTCATAAGCTCCTTACTTATAGTGTGGAGCACATACATATTGGAAGAGTTGCTTTTGATCTACCATTTGATACAAATAGTGTGTCAGGGGTATCAGCTTAGCCTTAAAGGAACAGCGTGTAAGATTTAGGGAGATTTAGTGGCACCTAGCGGTTAGGATTGTGAATTGCAGCCAGCTGAAACTTCTCCTGATCAGGATTCCTTCAGTGTTCATTGTTCAGGTTTCAACATTACACACACTACATCAGTACAACACAGCGAATTGACATTTTTTTCTCTTCAACAGCAAACACACATGGTTGAGTTTTGGAAAAAACAGACCGGGTTGACCCAGTGATTTAAACTGGTAAAAGCACTGAATGAAACACTTTCACATTAATCTTTGTTTTTCGGCTCATTCTAAGGTAACGAAAACACAATGATTTTTATTTTCAGGTGATTATACACTAAAGAAAACATAATTACGATATTTCAATTTCTGCCAATATATCCCCCTAAATCCGCCACACCGGACATCTAAAGATAGCCATGTGCTTACAGACAGTCTGCCACATGGGAAAGTGGAAATCATAGATGAGGAAGACTGATGTGTTGAATTAGAAATGTCCACCTCTCTACTGTCAGGCTTAATACATATTTTTCTCCATCTACCTTCATGTCAAAACCTCCTCTTCTATCCTTATGTTTAATACATTCCTCTTCTCCCCCTCTTCAGCTACCAGCCTCCCTCCTCTCCCATCCACCCTCACCTCCTACCATCCCTCTTTCTCTCCCTCTCTTCCCTCTATCCTTCATTCTCCGAGACAGACAATAAAGCAAGCTTTTCCATGGCTGACCTGCAATTCACCCCTACCTCCACACCATCCCAAGCCACAGACAGAGGGTGAGTTACAGCCCGAGATCCAATGTGGTGCAGAACAGTCCCGGATCTTGAGCCAGATTTGGGTCCCACAGGGCTTTCGGCCCCCTCGGCCGGTCTGCTCTGTTCTGCTCAGCGCTGACGAGGTCACGCAGACTCCAGACATGCACACACACACACACATACACACACACCACTCACATCACGCTCCCATCCGAGGAAATTCCTTTGGGTTCGGGAGGAATAAAGGATGCGAGATTGAGGGGGAAAGGAGAAGAATGTTGAAATGAAGGAAAGAGGAAATCCTGTTTCACCGAGAGAGACCTGCGATTGCACTCAGGCCAGAGTGACTCCTCTCACATGTGTCCGTTCTTCAGGACGGAGTGGAACGAATTTTGACATTCATCTAATTCTAGGCACGTGCTCCTTTCTGCTTTTCTCACGACCCTCATTTGACACAGCCACATCCCTGACCTTTGGATCTGTCATTTGGCAAGCAGAAATTATAGTTCATGTGAATCAGATGTTACAGAGAAGAGACTGAGTGCTCCTTCTCTGCCTGGCAGCTCAGCCGCAGGAGAAGCACCTGTTTCCAAATAAATCTTCAGATAAAAATGATATACTGTAGCTTGATCATGTGTCTGGAAATGAGGAAATCTGATTCCTTGCACATACATACAGTTTTTTTATTCCCACATGAATTCTTCATCTATCGCCCCGAGCTATAAGTTCCCATTTTGCACTCCCCTTATCTCAAGTAAATCCCAGAATTCAGGATTTAAGGCAGAGGCCGGAGTCACATGTCTCGCCAGCCGCCTTCATCCCAGAGAGGCTGCAGAGCGTCTTGACCCCGAGGTCCCAGGGTTGAAGTAGAGGCCCAGCCAGCCCTCACTGGTGGAACCATGAACCGTGTCAGGTCATGTCAGCTCCCTGCTCAGCTCCCCTTACTTTAATGTAGATGAAGCCAGTCTGGCTCAGTTTCACACCACCTCTAACACTCACCCTTTTTGTAGGGCCAACAGATGACATCCTAACAGGAAAGGCTCCACTTTAAAGCTCTTGTTCATCCTCTGGAAAATAATAAAGTGGGATAATTAATATTCCTGTAGCAGAATCTACACTGTTTAAATGTTTTTGTTCACAAGCATATAATGAGCAATGTTGTAGCACTTGGGATAAGTCTTGGTCTCAAGAGCACACATCTCAGACTGCATTTTTACTTGGTCTTGTCTCAGCCTCAGAGAACTCGGGATATGACTAAATTGCCTGTGCAAAAAAAAGGTGTTAAATAAAGATGGTTAAGGTATTTGTATTTGTTTGCTCATAGAAAAGAAAGAAAATTGATTATTCTATCAAGACATATCTCATGGTACATTTATACATTCACATACAGTATATATATGGCAATAAAAGAGGTGAATGAGGAGGAATCGTGTTTCCTGTGGGTGTTTATATGGGAATGTGGATCTTTCAGAGCAATGTGAGGAGTGCCGATGCTTTGCATGTTCCACATTTTATTGTAAGCATGTCATGCAGCGTCGGGCTCGCAGTGGTCTGGGTCTGGACCTGATCTGAATCCCTTAAAGTCTTGGTGTTGTCTTGGTCTCGATACACTCTGGTCTTGGTCATGTCTCTGCGTAGGAGGTCTTGACAACAACGCTGACAGCAAGCATGCATATAGTGACTCAGTAAACTCAGTTGCACAGAAATATCAAGCTCAAGTGTGCTAACATTAGCCACCATAAGCTAATGGTCACACCAGATCAAGAAAGGTGGTAGTAGCATTTTGTTTTGTTGCATTTCGTAGTTGCACGGAAACACCATGCACCATTAATGCAAAATACTCTGAAACTGAGCTGAATTTAAACGAGTGCTCATAATTTTCATAAAAACATAAATCACGTAAAACAAAGGATCAGATCCTCTGTATAACTCGACGTAGCCGATCCCGATCAGTTAACAAATGCCTCAATCAGCCCAGATACCCAGCTTTTAGATCAGATCGGGACCTCCCTACTTAAAAGAGTAGCCTACCATTCAGTATTTATTTTATCATATATTACATATTCATGTTACAATATAGAACTTCTGAAACCTTTTGTTTAAAAAAAGGGACCAAAACCACATAATCATCTTTTTATTTTACACATTCTTCATCCTTGTAAAAACCTGATGCCGATGTAAGGCAGCTACCTGTTTCAGCCAGCAGGACGCTCTGTTGCGCTGTCTATTATGCAGGGATTGTTGAAGTTTGCACTGTTTGTCTCTGGCAGGACGCCGTAGCTTTGAGATGTGCTCCGTTTAGGACGCCATTTTCTTCTAAGTTGTCTCTTGCCCTGTAAGGTGAGCTTTGTAACAGAGTCCTGCATTATATCACAATATCAGTGCTTCAACTACACGTTTTATTAATTTGTTCACTATAAATGAACCGTGTTTTTTACTGTTTGACGACGTTATTGAGGCTAAGCTATGAGTGTGGCTAGCTTGCTGTTTACGGTTGATAGCATTAGCTTCTCTGTTAAGCTTATTTGAGAATGTATGTTTTATGTTTGTAAGTTATTCATTTCAGAGTCATATTTAGTTTACCCAGACAATTATGTTTATATTCATTTGATGTATTATTTTTAAAAGTTAATTATCGCTTGAGTGAGAGATTTATTTCTTAAAATAAAGTTAATCGTCTCTTGCCCTGTAAGGTTGACGATGTGGAGGATCTGATGCCAGCGGCCGCTGTGATAAAGAGCAGCAGAAATGTTACTGGATGTTCCCGTGGAATAAAACCACAGACGAGGTAAATCACAAATCTGAACTCTGTGTCTGGTGCCTCCTTCTCTCGTCGCACAACACTTCCCCGCAGCTATACAGAAGAAAAAATCACAATGCAGAGTCCTACAGGAGGTACAGAGAGGGAGTCTAGCGACTGGTGTGCAGAGGCAGTGGGTTACACCTACATTACCCAAAATGCAACTTGACTTTAAACATTTCAGTATGAGATTTTGCGCGATGCTATCTACCTTATTCCTAGCCTATGATACCATGCATGAATTATGGGTGCAACTTCCGTCGTTGAACCGAAACCAGCAGTTTCCAATGGTAACAGTTTGTTTACAATACTCCATTCCTCTTTCCAAGAGCAATTGGGAAATAAAACGTGCAACACACCACCTGTTATAGCTCAAACGGGATTATGTGATCATACCTCTGCCATCTCTGACAGCCATGTCAAAGCATTGTTTGTTTTTTTTCCATTCAACCGAGCATGCTAGCAATCAGCTTGCCTTGCTCCGTTAAAAATATTGTTAACTTTATCATGGCCCGCGGTAGCTAGTTAGCTAGTGACAAACCTGTCAGTTTAGGTGTCACTCTCTTCTGCAAATTCTGATTTAATACATTTTCTCTATGTTTCATGAAACTCTTGTGGTTTTATTTATCATATCAACGGTACCTTTGGCAACAGGAACAGTCCCTTTTTGTTCTGATTACATGTTCAACACGTTGCTGACGACAAATATTTTGCTCCCGACAGAAGCAAAATCCCAAAGTTTTGCTGCTTCCCTAAGAATACTCAACTGGGCACCTCATCCCAGAGTAAAGAAAGAGCGGAGAGACCCGGTCCCAAGAGGTCATAAATTGCCGGAGCAGATCCAGTTTGGGCAGGGAATTGAGAGCAGGCAGAAGCTCCCTTAAAGAGCCTAGTGGTCTCTGTTTCTCCCAGAGTTTAACCCTCTCACCTCTTCTCATTGGCCGCTCTTTTATTCAGTAGGCTGATTTATTGGAGTTCACAAGGGAGAAATACAAGCATAGCACAGCCATCAGCCTCGCCTGTGATAAATGACCCACACTGCTATCTTCATCTCAAGTGGGACCTACAGTTCCAATGGATGAGAAAGGGTGTGTGTGTGAGAGCATATATGTGTGTTCACATGTGTGTAAACCGGGGTCATTTTTGCGTTATTTTTTGGATACAATGTGGTGATGACAGAGGAAGAAATAGCAAACGACTCCTGAGGGGAGAACATAGAAATGTCATCTTTAGGGAAATTAATTTGGATAGATGAGAATTTATTTTGCTTGTGAAAGAGGAAACAAAAGTAAGATCGACACATGACATATTTTGATACAAACCTTTTCACTGTCTTTAACTACTAATTTATAGTTGTCTCTCTTTCTCTGCCTCACCACTCCCCCCGCTATCCCTGGTGCTGCCTCTGGCTGCCCCAATGCAACACAGCCCCTCTTCTCCCCAAATGAAATTCTTTGGAAAGTCATTTTATATCACCCTTTGACTGTGCATTGAACTGTAAAACCACCCCATTGGAAACAAAATAAAAGGATAGGAGAGGGAGAGAAGGGGGGATGGGGCAAGGAGGAGAATTATAATTCTTTGCAGGCCTTTGGTATTAACCCAAACACCAGAGCTGTCAGCAGTTCAGAGAGGGAGGTGCGAGGGGCAAACATTCAGTGTTAATTGGCACTTTGTAAGCTCTGAGCCTTCCTTTTGTGAGGGAAGTGGAAGAGAGAGTGAGTGAGCAGGAGGGGGGAGGATGGAGGGAGGGGGGAGTGGTCAGCAGAGGGGGGTGAGGCAGAGAGAGAGAGAGACGGAGAGAGAGGGAGCTCTTGTTCTTGTAGGTTTGTTGGGCCTTGTTGAGGGTGTTTACGGTTCACTTCTTATCCTTTGTTAATTGGGCTTTCTCTCCCCCAATGAAAAAAAAAGAAGAATTCATGTAACCCCCAGCCTGCCACCCATGCTCCCTGTGACTCTCCCCACCAGCCCCATCAGCAAGAGAGGGATAAATGACAAGAACAGAGCGAACGGATTGTCCCGGGAACGTCATTAAACTCATACATACGCGCAAATCTCTGCATAGGACTCCATATTTAATCAGCTTAAATGCAATTGGAAGTGTTTGGGTTGTATTGTCGTGCAATTAACTGCGAAGCGAAAGTGGAATCAGCAGCGACTGTTATTATAAACTATTATAAGGCCACAGTGTTCAAATATTTTTAAACCAAAACAGTCATTGCTGTTCAGGTGTTTGTGTGGCATTTTGCCTTGCTGCATACACAGTCAACTTTTCCTTCTGAGGAGGACTTGAATTAATAAAACCACTGGAGTTGGAAACCTTCTCTGAATTTTATGCACTTTAAATATATTAACCCTACTGTTCTCTTACTTTTGCAACTATAGTGTTAACAGAACAATGTGCTCATTATGCATCTTGTGTGTTTATTATTATTATTATTGCTATTAAATACTGAGGTGGCATGATAATGTAAGGAACTAATTTACCATTACTGTGACTTTGTTAACACACAGTTAAAAGTGTAGTTCTGTGAGCAGACATCTTTATTAAAATGTTAAACTTCTTCCCCTCTAACCTAATCTGATGCCCTCTGTGTTAATGGTGATACAGACGAGCAGGAGCAACGCCAGACCATTATGTACAGGATGTAAAAACACCCCGTCTGTCCTCTTTGTGGATCCTCTCCTTCCGCCGATGTGTTTGTAGTTATCTGAAATAATTAAACTGGAAGAGATTGGCAGAGAGAGAGAGAGAGACAGGGAGGGAGAGGCACCTGTCTTTGAAAGGGAGAGGGGAAGAGGGGGTGTTGTTGGCATGAGGCTGGTGCACTCTGCTTCACAGCACCTCTGGCCTCTTTCTGTCTTTCCCTCTCTCTCCCACTGACTGATGTAAATAATAATAGTGCCAGGACTGAAAGGACACAGGTGTCAACCATTGTGCTGCTCTGAATGGACCTGGGGGAAGGAGGTCAGGGGTCACAGGGCCACCTCAGCCACCTCTCACACCCACAGTTTTTATTCACACTGACGCTCCCTTTCATAGGTTTTCCATCCCCCCCCACACGCTCCTCCTCTGTCTCTCTCGCTCACTCTCTCCTTTTGTTATCATAGCTCAATGTTTTGTGAAAACTTTTCAGAGGTCATGCACAAGCTCAGTATTCAGGAAGATTAACATTCTTTTGAAAATTAATCGGCTCACACAACAACGCAGATCAATGGCTGGGTTCAACCTGAGGAGCCAATAAATGGAGGAAATTTGATTTTAGATAACTTTTACACCGCCGACAATATCTGCTAAATATTTATGGGATTCTTCTGCTGACACCAGCCTACTTACATCACACAGTAAATGTGCGCGTTTGATTTATTTGGCAACATGCTGCTGTGGTACAGTTATACATGCTTCATTATTATGTGCTGTGACTCTGAAAGTTCTGCAGTTTAAAATGTTTAATTCGCCAACACATTGTCACTCCAACGTCGTCACTTATCGACATTTGGTCATGGACTTTCCACATTCAGATAGGAAGTGAAAGGTTCCCTGGGTGCACCATTAAACTATACAGCAACTGGCTGTGTATCATGCTGACGTTAAAAATCCAAATGCCGGATTTCACCGACTTCGGAGTGAGACCAGGTTGAATTCACATTTCCAGACTGTACAGTGAGAAGCATTTGAGGGAAAGGAAAATACACTTCTTATCTTTTTTGCCAAGAATTAAATACTAACATTATTACCACTCTCATAACTGCCATTTAA
Source organism: Epinephelus awoara (assembly GCA_035609425.1). NCBI lineage: Eukaryota > Metazoa > Chordata > Actinopteri > Perciformes > Serranidae > Epinephelus > Epinephelus awoara. Next base: position 30,668,759 of record CM069303.1, read on the forward strand.
ATGCATAGCTGGAAACTGCTAGGTCAGGTTAGCTTAGCTTAGCATTGAGTCTGGAGTTGGCTCTGTGCAAAGGTTGTATTAAAGTCTGCCTACCTCACATCTGAAGCTCACTGATTAACAATCTCATTTCTTGAATTTGTACCAAAAAAAGTATAAGAACATAAATTTGCCATTTTACAAGGGGCTATTGCTGCCTTTAAATGGAGCAGGTGAGCGTGTGGTTATGACATGAGAAGTTGTACAAAATGTGCTTGGCATTCACATTGTTAAAGTAAATAAATCAATACTTCACCTACAAAAATGACCATTTGAACATCAGTTAGTCATGCTACGGTACCTTGAATTTGTGAATAAATTTTGTTTTTCTCACATACCTGCCCGGAAAACTGCAAACATATTGATTTAATGATTGTTTGGGGACCACTTTTATGTTTAGAACTATGTCAAAACTTTCATTTTCAAACTCTCACCCCAGTACTTTCCAAACATATGCATTTTCACTTAAACCTCAATATTTAAGACTGAACTTAAAGTGAAATGTATCTATACTGTCTTCAGAGCCAGACTACAATACTAATTTTACTGATCATACCTCTATAAAATGTGACTTGCATTACACTGCATGATATAGTTTTGCTGTTGGTCAATATGCTGTTTTTCTTGGCTTCACAAATTTAAGGTAACACAGCTGACTAATTGATTTAAATGGTCATTTTTTGCACGGTGAAGTATTCCTTTAAGTGAGAGTGCCACTACTAGGCAACAGCAACATGGATGCTATGATCATCGTCTAGATAAGTGGTTCCCAACCAGTGTAGCCACAGGATTTGGATTTGTCTCTAGTAATTAGTTCAAAATCCACACAGTTTAATGTGTTCAGCGTCTTACTTTTTGGCCCTGTTGTTAAGCTACTTTGCTGTCTCTGTCAAGTAAGCAGCTGTCTGTTATTGTCTGTCTTTACAGCAGGAAATGGCACTTCAAAATAAAAGCTCTGTGATGGATATTCACTGCACTTCAAAATAAAGTGTTTTTTTTACAAACTTGACACATTCGCGAGTCACTTGCGGTCCAGTGTTTAGGTCTAGTTGGGAACCACTGGTCTAGAAGCCACAAAATCTAGCAATTTAGCAAGCTAGTGAGCGGGTAACATAATGCAGGAAATGCAAAAGCATATGACAGAGGGAAAAGATAAGTAAGTAGTAAAAGCGTAGTAAAGTAAAGCAAAAAGAAAAACTCAATATGACTTACCATCCACCAAAAAATAAACTTCTGTGGCCTCCATTTCTGAAAACATCAGCAAACGTGTAGCAACTCTTGAATTCTGAACTTTTAGAAAATGTCCACTTACACTACAAAAGGGGGACATTCATGTGGACTTGTCTCGTGAACAGTAAACACAACCCTGTATGAAGGCAGCATATGTGCCAGATGAGTTGCTGGACTAAGTTAACTGGCTGCTGCCTTCAGCTACATATTTACTGTACTTACATGAGACTGGAATCAAGTTCTCGACTAATTCTTTGCAAGAAATCAAAATGTCTCAAAATCTCCAAAAGAGATTTCTGTGAATGCATTTGACTTAAACCAGAACAGTTGAGTGACCAATAAAATTACATTTCTTTACAGTAGATAAATATTTTCCTCCTTTTATCTTCATCCCAGGAGTACCGTCTCCCAGTGTCACAATATAGGCTCACACTGACATACATAATACATCTGTGTGTGTTACCTCTTGGTCTCGGTTTTCTCTGCCATCCCCACTTCCACCTTCACACAGGATGCTCCTGAGTCCCATTCTCACCAGTTGGTAACCCATTTCCAAGCCAGTGGGTGATAAATGTCACACACACACGTAATACACACAAGCTGGCGAGCACGCATGACACGACGCATGTGTGTCGAGGCCGCTCTCTCTGTATTGCTCAAAGTAACTGGAGGATGGAGCCGGACGGAGATTTGTGGAGCGGTGTCCTTTGTGCTCAAAGACGCAGGACAAGAAAGAATCATAAATTGGGACCGGTGCATGACGGTTGAGGTGCACTGTACAACTGCCATGGATAGGTGACTATTTATGGTCTGAAACATGACATTTCTGCTGCATCAGCTAACGTTGTGGGCAAATATAAAACCGAGGACATACTGCATGCTATCCGGAAAAGGGTTATGGACTTATTTTACATGTCGTTTGATTTTACTACTGTAGCACATATACAGATTGTCTTTCTTTATCGGTCGACATAGAGATTAAATAATACGCTGTATCACGGATATTAAAGCAGAATCCAACCTCCGTTACAAATGTCTGTAAGTAAGAGTCCAATCGGCCAATCAGTCTGCCACCTTTCAAGTTTTATGTGTAGTCAGTAAAGCAGCCTGCCTCAGCTTTGGTCTTGGCCTTGGCTGTTTGCAGTCATAATGAAAATGTTTGATCTTGATATAGAGCACAGTGTAAAACCCTGGGGAAAGCCTCCATGATGCAGAACCAATAGAGTAGAGATTATGTAAGTGTAGTGTTGTTTAATTTGCAGCATGCAAACGGAGAAGGACAAAATAAATCCATCCACAGTGCTATATTTTGTGTGTGTTGCAGTGGGTGTTGTGGGTGGATGTTCCTCAGCCTATAGGATCCACGCTTGGTGGAGATGGAGATGCTAGAGAAGGGTGAGAGGATTTATTACCTAGCATTAGGAGCACTAATCTGTTGCAGGTGTTTCTGGCTGTTCTCCCGGGCCATGCCTGCTCTCCTCCCCGGGAGGCCCCACCATATTTGTGTGTGTGTGACAGAGAAAGAGACAGAAGGAGCGAGAGGAGTTCTTTCCACAGCATATGTGGGGAGATTATACCATCTCTACAACCCTCTCAAATCATCAAGACTGTCAAGATAAGGACAGAGAGAACATGAAGTCCTATGACACCCCTCCATCAGTCACATCACTCAAGAGACCACAAAGCAAGGTGCAAGAGAACTGCGAAAACTTTGATAATAAAAATCAAGGCCACTTCCTGCTCCGGGAGCGTCATTTATATGTAGGAGAAAGTGCACTTTATTTTGTTTCTCAACTTTTCAAGTCGCACTACAGTTTTCAGCGAGGCATTTGGTTTTGACAGTGACAACTCACTCTGGGTATACAGTAGAAACCCACTTTATCAGCAGGGTACAACCTCTGGGGTGTATTTCAATGACGGAAAGACCACCAGGATGGATTGAGCCAACAGCTTCACAGGAAGCCTGCGGTGCTTTTGAGGGATGATGAACAAAGACACAAAGGAACCCACTGAGAAAGTCCTGCTCTGTAGGAAGTCTGCAACGCCTACTGTGGCCGGCAATAGAGAGGCAGAACTGAGTGAAATAGAGAAGAATGGAGATGGAGGGGAATCCAGGGGTGGAGAACAGAGAAGACAGGAAAGGGAACAGGGAGGGCGAGGACTGATATGGTGATGGAGGGTGTAGAAAAAATCAGGTTGTTCAATCTGTGTCAACATATGGGGAACAAATACTTTGGTATTTAAGATAAACCAATTCAAACCAATTTGTTATATCACCTTAAAATGCGTGAGTCTGCTATGAAGGATTTTTCCTAACAGGGAATGGCCTTCACAGGCTGCTGTAGAAACATGAAGTCATCTCACTTTAGTTCTTTGGCACTACTGCCCTCATGTGGACAATCCAAGTAACATCTCATCCAGATTAATGTCTCCTTTTCAAGAGGTATTGAGTATGTATTAAAGTGTGTTGTTAAAATCCCAAGTCTCCACCACCTGCACTCCTGATTAGACCACTCCCCCAAGACTATAAAACTCCACCCTTCACGCCTGTGACTCGCCTTTTTCCCTCCAAACATACCAGGTGGAACAAAGAGAGGACTGATGTGAGTGCATATGGACTTTTCACACTTATGACTTTGTTGTGTTTATTGTTCGAAGATTCCTGAGTTTAAACTGTTGGTAAAAGAAGAAAAAAGAGTAATGCATTTATGACGTAACTTAACTGATACCTAATTTAATAATATTATTTTCAGTAATATTATTGTTTAACATAATGCAGAGTGTTAACATTTTCTTGTAATATTCCTTGTCATAGAAAAAAATCATCCGACAACTACCAACTGGTCAACTACCTTGTCTGTAATAAAATGTTGACACGGCTCCCTGGGTCCTGTGCGTTCAAATGTGCACCCTATCATCAGCAGTATAGTGTATTACTGCATGTTTTGATTACAGATTAATTAAATGCAAATATAATTAGTCAAAGACTGTTCTTCTGGACCTCAATGACACTGTTTATGAGGTGTCCTGGTGGTCTGCTTTGATTATTCAAAGGTGTGAGTGTAGGATGTAGGGAACATATTGGCAAAAATGGAATATAATATAGACATTTAAGTTTTTAGGTGTATAATCCCCTTAAATAATATTTGTTGTGTTTTCATTACCAGAATGAGCCAATTTTAGGGAGAGGCTCATCATCCAGGAAGATTGCCATAACGCACCGCCATGTTTCTACAGTCGATCAAAATGAACAAACCATACACTGGCTCTACATCTGGCTTTTGGCGTTTTTGCATCAGCCACTGTAGTTAGCATTAGCAGCCGAAATTAGGTGAGTACACATTAAGTTATCACCGAAATAAGGTTAAAACACATCACAGGTGCTGGACGAGCAACCCGTCTGTGATGTGTCAAACCGCAGATTTGTTACATGAAACTGCTTTGGTTTTAATCACCTGGTCCATTTGTTTTGGCTATGAAGAGACTCTGCAGATAATTTAGCTCCTGGTGAAAACCTCTGGAACGATGAACACTGAATGAATTCTAATTGGGAAAAGTTTCATTCATGTTATAGTGTCAGCCAACATAGTAAGCAGCCCCTGCCCGAGTAGTGTTGGAAAAACACAGATTTTTTAATGTAAAACCTGCTTTATTTTGTGTTTTTTTACTTGAGTGAAAAAGACCTCTTCGGATAATTTGTTAAAAACCAAGTGAACATCTGGATCTTTAGTTATCATAGAAAAATGGTGAGCACACATAGCAGGTGTTGGGTGAGTGGTCCACATGCGGCAGGCCAAACAGCAGAAGAAACATTGATTGTTAATGTGAAATGGCTTTACTCAGTGTTTTTACTGCTTTAAATACCCAGGTCAGTTTGTTTTGGAGAGGAAGAGCCCTCTGCAGATAATTTGGCTCCTTAGCAATGAACACTGAAGGAATCTTAAATGGGGGTTCATGCTTGACACATAGAAGTTACAGCTTGTTGCAATCTGCAGCCCTCACCACTAGATGCCAATAAATCCCACACACTGCTCATTTAAGACTACAAAACATCTGAAGTTTGATTCCATACAGGTAACATTTGTTGCAGATCATTCCCACCCTTTCTCCCCTCTTCTCTCCTGTCAAATCTTGACCATTGATTTTTAAATTAGGGCAAAAATACCTCCCAAAATTCCTTAAAGTGTTTCACAAGCAAGAGAAATACAGTGTGAATGGAAGAAATGTGTTTTTATTTATTTTCACCACAGAAGTGCAGTAATGTGAAAAGCTATATCTCATGCAGTGTGTTCTCCTACTGTGCACTGCCCCCTGTGTGGTATTCTGAGTAGTAAACCAGGTGGATTTTTATTTTATTTCCACCTGTGCACATAGGAAATAACTATTTTAAATCCCTCCGAGGTGGCCAAAATGAAGCAAACCCAAGCTATAAGTCTATCATCTCTCAAAAGCAAGATGAGGACAAAAGGACATGGTGTAGTCTGTTTTATTATAACAATATTGTAACCGGATCCATTTAGCTGTTAGTAAAATTATTTCTCAACTGGAAAGTGAAAGATTGCCACTAGAAGTCTGGATATGCTAGAAATTTAAGGCTAAATCTTGGTAGTGGAATATATCAGTTGCAGAGGTTTTTCATGGGCTGTATTTGTAGGAGTTCTGGATGACATAGTTTGTCATGGAAGGGATCCAGTCTTTAGTCAGAGTCACAATGTGGGTAAACCAAGGGTAGAAGAGCTCCGGCTGTCTTGTAGCTCCTGTTTTGATGATGTTCAAGGCTGCGTCTGAGGCAGGGTAGGCTGGCACACTGGTGACTCCCCTAGGACACAGAAAAATACTGCTCTTAAGTGCTGTTGGATTGTGAAAATGACCAATATTAACTCTGCATTTGGACTTAGAAATACTCATTGTTTGCTCGACTGACCTCACTTTTTCCATAGCTGAATCAGTATCAATGAGCCCAAGTGTACATATAGAGATGGACACATTGCTCTTCTTCATCGCCAGCTCGTGTCCAAGGGCCCCGAAGAAACCATTCAAGGCAAATTTTGTTGAGGTATACGGCGCTACGAAGGGACTGGGCATTTTACCTGTGGAGGATCAATAACTATTAGTCATGTTTACCAAAACACATTTGTCAGATGTAAAACATGAGAATCTAATGTGGCCGTTTGAGGCCTCATTTATGACATGTTTATACTCACAGATTTGATCTTAAAGGGACAGTTCACCCCAGAATAAAAATATATATTTTACCTCTTACCTGTGTTATTTATCAAACTAGATTGCTTTGGTGTGAGATGCAGAGTGTTGGGGATATCGACCGTAGAGATGTCTGCCTTCTCTTTGATATGATGGAACTAGTGTGCACTTGGGGGTGAACTGACCCTTTAAGTAGTGCATGTACAAATTAGGAACCTTTGTGTTTTATCAGTGCTTCCAAAATGTTTTTAAGTCAGAACAGAGTTTCCTGGTGGATTTAGATTTTCATTTTTGGATGTGATCTTCTTATAAACTCCTAAGGACCACAAATCCCTAGAATGGTTTTTTGAAGTTTTTTAGTTGACGATATAGCAAATAAACCGCAAATGACGCATCAGGAAAATACAGAATATAAAATAACTATTTCAACATTTTATACAATTTTACAAAACAATCTTGCTACAAGATCCATTTAGTAGCTGCTGTTGGAGCTTTTGATCTTGTCACACGACCATCTACAGCAGTGTTCTGTCACTAATATGAAGTGTTCAGAAAAAAATGAAAATTCAAGCATCAACAATTCCATGACTGCTGATGAAGATCATGTGATGTGGAAAACATCTACTAAATGGATGTTGAGATGAGATTGTTACAAAGATCACGAATGAAGCTTAACTTAACATGTTTCCATGACATGTTCAAAGTATTTTTTCTTTTCTTTCCTTTGGAAAGCACTTTGTAACTTGGTTATGAAAAAGTGATGTGCAAAGGAAGAATAATGAGGCCAAATGATACATCATTTTTGATTCATAGGTCAAAACATTTGCAGTAATAATGTAGGTATGTATACGTTTCATAGATTGCTTTCAGACTACCAACATGTGAACAAAAATGATGACAGAGTTACCTAAAAGTGATGAAACAACCACCAGCGATCCTTTGCTTTGCTCAAGGGCAGCCAGAGCTTTCCATGTCATCTGAATGTAGCTGAAGAAATTGACCTTTGGCAAACACACACACACACACACACACACACACGACATCAGTGTATTCGCTATATATTGTGTGTTGATAGACCATTAATTTGCTGCACTACCTTCATCAGCCACTTGGTGTGCTCCACATCGCCCTCCCACATGCTGAAGGGGCTCGGGCCGATGTGGTTGAGAACCAGATAATCCAACCCTCCGAGCTTTTCCAGAGCAAAATCTACAGCTTTGTCAGGGTCTGACTCATTGGACATATCTGCGGCTATGTAGAGAGCCTTCTGGGCGCCCAAACTAAGACACTTCTCTGCAACCTACAAGCAAAGAACAGAAAGAATGGATCCAGTGTGGTTGCAGAAAAGAGTTTAGGAAATAAACCAAAAACAATGTTGCATAATCTGATGGATACAGAACAGAAATATTAGCATTTGTTGTTTCATACATTTAGTGGTTTAAACTTTCAGTCTGTTCTTTATGTTGCTAAGTTCACTGACCTGCTGTAACACTTTCTCCCTCCTGGCTGTAATTACAATCTGGGCTCCAAAGCGGGCATAGTGATATGCCATTTGTTCACCAATACCTGTACTTGCTCCCGTCACCAGCACTCTGGCACCTCTAAGAGATTCTGAAAGACACAAGAAACACACAAAAACAACATTTTGAAAGTGATTTGATGACTGAATGTTACCTCAAATCAAATCTGTAAAGCCAGCGTACCCATTCTATAGATTTATTATTGTGTCTTCTGCCTTCATGTTAACCTGTATGAGAGAGTATTACAATGTGGTTTGGCTAACCAGAGTGGTCGACCTTTCAGGAGACAGGGGCCCTCAGATTGACACATTTAGGATCACCAACCCACCATAACAGTGTAGTTCTTTGAAAAAGCTAACAAGGCTATCCATAATTTACTTTTAATCCAAAATATTTAAAAATGCACACAAGGTTATTTTATGTTCTTAAACCACACACAAAAATCCTGACTTTTTCGCCCTCAGGTTTTGATATGAACACTGGATATAAAGTCTGCTGCTGCTCGACCCAAAATGAAAACTTTAGGAGATGTAAAGAATCGATAAAATATTAAAGAATAGGAAGAAAAAAGGAGTTAAGCAACATATTCTCACTCCGTCCTCATCACATAGCGACGTTCATGGACTTTTCACGTCCAGATACGATGTGAAAAGGGACCCTGGGTGCGTTGGTTGGTGACGTCCTGGGACACTGTGTCTGCCTGTCACATGCATTGTCTTTTTTCAAAATACTGAACTGACGTTGTTGTTTTTTTCCTTCAACAACACACACGGTTGGGTTTAGGCAACAAAAGGTGAAACTCTGTGGTTGCTGGACCCATCCACCACCTGTTCTGCCCACCTTATTTGGACTTTTGCTGCCTTAACTTTGTTCTTGTCACACCATGTTTTCCCCTGGCACTGCCAGGTGCCATTAAACAATAACAGCTTTATATCATGCCAGCGTGAAAGGACAGCTTTTTTTCAGTGGTGTCTGACGCCAGAAGTCACTGCCCAAGCACCAGATTTGACAATTGGGTTGAAATAACATGTTATTTGCAGATTAAAGGGGACCTATTATGCCTATTTTCAGGTTGATATTGTTTGTATTTTGGGTACTTTATCTTTACTTTATCTTCCTCACACTGTCTGTGCTAGAACACCTGTTTGAGATGCTGTGTTTAAGCACCTGTCTCTTTAAGCCCCCCTCCTGAAAAAAAGCCCAGTCTGCTCTGATTGGTCACGTGAGACTTGGGCTCACAAGGATTACTTTTACTGAATGGTTGGTCATTCAGGTTAATGTTGTAACTCTCTCTCATAAAGGTTGACATGCAGGAAAGGATGTGTTCAAATTGAAAGGGGTGTGGTCAGAACTGATACTGATTTCTGAGGGAATGCCCCCAAGCCAGGGGAGTAAATATAGACAGATGTGCATTGCAGTTGCACTGGGGCCCATGGGGTGGAGGGGCCCATTTGCCATCTGGAAATACGCCCATGTTCAAAGAAGAACTCACGATGAATCAAAGATGGTGCGATTTTCTATATATGCCTTCAAAGGTGCAAAATCTCTTAAGACTGACAAACTGGGCACATCTGCAAGTGGATGTAACATAAAAGCAGCATTAAGACACACTGTTGGTGAAATAAATATACGCCTAAAACTCCGTGTGTGTGTGCTTCATAGCTAGTAACTAGGGCGCACTAGGGCCAGTCATAATAACTACCTTAGGCCACTGCCCCAAACTCTCCATTAGTTGTCGTCAGTGCCGGACCTAGCACATTAGACATTAGATTCTTTCTTCTTCTGTTATTTCCATTTGTTGCAGAGATAACTTTACTTCCAGGACAATACGCAGAGTGCATCTAGAATAAATCACAAACATCCATTCACCATTTGTAAGATGCAGTCATATAAAAAGTTAAACTACTATCCTCATTAAGATGTAGTGTCAGCCGTGGTAGTAGCTTTTCATAAGGTGACATAAGGTTCCAATTGTTGAAACACACACTACCCCATTGACTCAAACCAGATCATTTCATTACTTGTGGAAACTCCGACTGCACACTGCTTCCTCACAGAAAATATAAATGCAACGTTCTCTTCCTGGTAAGGGCCTCAGTCACAAGCGGAAAGCATGTCAGATTATCACCAATTGCTCACTCAGTCTGTGCCTCTCCTAAACGTCCCCAGGGGAGCCTTTAACTTTCATCCTCATTACTTTTATACACAGATATTTTGAGCAATGCAGAGCAGTCACATGATAAGTTTTCATGCTCCATATGCAAGTGTGGAGCATGTAGTTGAGGCCGCCTGGTCCTGATTATGTGGTGGAGCCTGTAGACTATGATGTGATGGGGCAGTATATAGAGTTTGCTTATCAAAGATGTATAGCATTTTAATATATTGAATACTTTTGCTTATGTAAAATAGAGACCTGTTACAGGAATATTACAGTTACACACTCCTAAGTTTCCTGTGCCACATTCCAGCAACATATCAATACAATATTGATCTTGTGATAGGGATTAGTTATGATATGGTGATTATAATGGTGTTTATTGGCCTGAGTTTATATTTTAGAAATGTCAGAAAGAACAAATATCAGTCTGTCATACTACCCCGATATCTAGGTCATGTCAGGCTGTCCTTTATCACAATGAAACCTGTGCCAACTTGTCAGATTTAACTGTAGTTAACCTTGAGCCACATACAACAGATCCAAGTCCTTTCTGCAGCATATGGCTTCCTGTGGTTCCTCAACCAAATGACCAAACACAAGATTCTGTTGTGGATTGTTTCACATTAAATAGATACGTGCATATTGAATTACACAGAAAGCATGTATCCAAAGGGTTCTGGGAAGAGGCAGACACATTGATTCAGCAGTGAAAAGACATATCAGGCAGCAGTTCTGCTAAGTCTGATCAGCTGTGCTCTACCAATATACAGTATCTTAAAAACCCAATTTGTTGTGACACATGTTAATTTATGGCCCTTTTTATACAGAGATTCCATTTTTGGGCCACTATGAAGTTCCTTCCTTATGCCGCCTTTGAATTTTCAGACAGAAACAAACAACAGTGGCATCTTGCTGCTCCATTGTGTAATTTTAGGTAACATGCTGGCACCACGGCATAAGAGGCGTGAAGGGCGTGACATGTAACTCAACAACGTCACACTCTAGTGTGACATATACAAGTCGGCAACACTTACTAAACAACAGCAATGACATTAACATGGCAACAGTCATTTACTATCACTGTTATATGGTGGCTGATCATGTCATCTGTTCGACGGGTAAGGAGATCCTTGATTTGTTAAATAGGAATTCATCGGAGTAGTGCCACTGGAAGGAGTTTCAGATTAACCCTTCTCCAAAACTTCTGAGTAGATTGACTTATATGTAATATATATATATATATATATATATATGTGTGTGTATATATATATGTATATATATATATATATATATATGTATCTATATATATATATATATGTACGTATATGTGTATGCAAACCCTGAAGAATACATTTTTATTTGAGGTGAAACATGAGGATAAGTAGGACGAGTATTTCTCAAAAATGGTACAATGAAAAACTTCATAATGACTTCATATGAAATATGGTAAAGATTTGAAGAATTATGATAAATATTCCTTCATTTTCCATAACCGCTTATCCTATCCTATCCTATCCTTATCCTATTGGGAGTCCCGGGGGCTGGAGCCTATCCCTGCTTACATTGGGCAAGAGGCAGGGTACACCCTGGACAGGTCGCTATCACAGGGCTGACACATAGAGAAAGACAATCAGTCATGCTCACATTCACACCTACAGGCAGCTTAGTCACCAATTAACCTACATGTCTTTGGACTGTGGCTGGAGTACCTGGAGAAAACGTTGACACTGACATGGGGAGAACATGCAAACTCCACACAGAGGGGCTTCCCCACCTTTGCTTTGAGGGGACAATGCCCATGATCAATATTAAAGCTGCAAATTGCACTGGTGTGTTCAGCAAACCATAATAAGTAGATTTTAAGGGTGAAACATTAGGAAAAAGGATTGAATGTGGCAGCTGATTATGATGCATACCATAATACTTCTTGGAAATAGAGGAGGACACATGTTACAATGCCTTTTGGTTTTGGAGGTGACTTTCCCTTTAAATTTCTCCAAAATTGTACAGTTAAGTAAAAAAGTTCATATCAAAACGGTTTTTATCTTAGTTCAAAACTGAAATGAAATTTAAAAAAAACATACAAAAAAAATATTTTCATTACATATTTCTTTTTAAAAAGGGCAGCAGATAGTAAAATAACTTCACATATAGGACACTGATATAACTGAGAACCCACTGTAATGTTCAGGACGCCTACAAATACACGGAAGGATCACTTTGGTGACACATTCAACAAGATTGAAGTGATCAAAAACAAAGATTACGCATGGCTGTGGGATATCTATAACAAGCCTATTTAGATAAGTCCTCTTTGATCGTGCGTCTCTCTTACCTGCGTCAAAACTGGGTGCAGTCCACTTGACAGCTAGGAAAGCCACACATACACTAGCCAATAGGACTTTTGTAAAAGCTCCCATTTTGTGATCTCTGCCCAGACCTGCACAATTTCAAAACTGCCTTATACAAGAAATACGAGGACACCATATATGCAGTCGCTATTCTCTGCTTCTCGTGACATGTGTAAAGAGGGTGTGTTGTTCAGATAAGAGGTTTATTGAACTTTAATCTAGCAGGGGAGGTTGTGGGCGGGACTACAGCGAGGACCACTTGCACTTTTCTCTATGTGCTTCTGCCTCGCTTTGGATTTTAAAGGGGAAGAACACCCACATTAGGAACTGAAACATGTTATTTCCATGGCAAGTAATATTTGTGACCATGAGCGACTCTCTCTCAAAGGCAGAAACCAGAGAATGAGGTCTAAAACTTGTGATATCTCCATGAACAATGAATGGGAGCCTGATTTTGTGGACCCACAAAAGAGCTTCATGCCATTGTAGTGTTCTCCGCTCTGACACAGAAAATGTCCTCATATACTCAGAACATTTCCCTGGGTGCCCTCAGTGTCATCTAACATCTTTCCCAATTTATTTCCACTGGAGCTGTTCCAGATTTTTAATCTCATGCCATCGCAAATTTGAGCTTTAGCACTCTAGCTCTGTTTTTGGACAAATAATATCGAATATCATGTATGAATTCTGAAAATAGCTGTAGTTCTCCTTTAAAGGTGGTTGTTTGCTGCTTGTATCAAGTGCATTGTCACTACCTTCTGCTTTGGGGTGTGGCACAGAGATTCAATTTTGTAAATGTAAAAAAGAAAAACTGCAAAATCCACTTGGCAGGTACATTCATGTTTTTATATCAAGACCCAGGATTATAAGATTACAGCATGTGCATACCACTCTTGTTCATACAGGCTATTACAGATCATGTTTAGCCAAAGGCACAGCGGACTCCTCAACATGACTGATCACATAAATCCATTTGATGCTTTTACTGTTATCTTAAGCATGTAACTTAAAAACAAATGTCTTATTCTTAAAGTTATTACTTTATTATCTCATTCGGACAGACATCTTCCTGTTCTTTGAGTGTTCCACTTTTCTACTGCTTTACTCCAAACTACTCCCTTGATTTCTGATTTGATTAAAGGACCTTGTAAATCTATAGCATCTTTCTGCATAGCTTGTTTTGTTAACCTGTCAACCTCCTTAATTCCCTTGAGATCTACATGTGCAAGAACATACATTACACAGCGCTGAGATTCCTTGTTGAATAAGCCTGAAATGTCACACCTTGAATTTGGGTAGTTTGTCAAGTACAAACAATCACTGCAGTAGCTCATAATATTTATGACATTATGACACTTTCACTTGCACTACACTTGGCTCATGTTAACGTAGTGTCGTAAATAACTCCTAACAATCGGTCAGTTCTCCAGTGCGCTTCGATAAATCTGTAGACCCATGTCAAGACCAACTCTTTTCGTGTGATAGTTTTCTCAGCAGAAAATGTAATTCCCCAGTTGTATGCCAACCGTTCAGCCTGGTTGCTGACTGAATCCTCCTCTTAGTGTGCAAGATATTTCGTCCCCTTACCCATAGTGCTCTTGAAAAACAGGTCCACCAAAATCTAGTTGTACTTTAGAACAAAGGTCAGATTAATCGACCTCATGGGGCCCCATTTATCTGTACACATTGTTACCAATCCTTAACTTAAATAATTCTAAATACTTGATTCAGTTGAATACACCCTTCTCCACCTATAACCCTATCATTAACTTTATCAGACGCCCCTTCATATAATAAGCTTTACGTCCACTTTACAACTGACTCTTTATTAATCTGTAATTGTATGGACAAATTATAATACCTGGATCCTTCCTTGGCTCCCTCATAGTTATTTTAGCCTCTTTCCATGTATTAAGCAGCCCTCCTTCCTCCCACAACCTCTTATAAAGAACCAAAAGTGTAAATAAAACTCTGTTCTTGAGATGTCTTACCCTTATGTAAAATATTCGATCTGTCCACTGAGGCAGAAATAAATATTTTTTGATTGGTAATCGAATTCGAATTTATTTATTTTGTATTTAGCCGTCGAAATTGTAATTTAAATCGCTATAAACGCAAAGAGGTGAAGGACGAATCTGCGGCTCGTAAATTACGTCAGCACTTACATTTGAAACTGCAACTTTATTGACACAACCCGTGTGCACAGGGATCAACACGGTTGTCCTTCACTGGAGCTATCTCATTCAGATAGCTTTTACCCCAGTTTAGTCTCGGAGTTCCTGGGATAACAGCACCTTAAAGGAAACACCGCCGCTTGTGGATCATGGCGGCAAAGATTTTGCCTGTTCTGAAGTTAGTGATTTTAATTTCACCCTTAATTTCCGCGAGGTTCTTGCTGCCGTAGGTGCTAGCTGCTCATTAGCCAGTTAGCTAACTGACGCTAAGCTAACCGTCACTCTGCCCGACTGCTTTCCAGCTGCTATCTTCAACCACTGTGTTGAATGGTTTGATAGTTACATAGCTGGCTTTATAACTTAAAGTAGAATTAGCTTACACTATTTGTATACATTTGTTCTGGACGCTGGCGTAATTCACACCAGCTGTCATCGCTAGCTAACGTTAGCTAACGGGAATGCTTCATAAATTGCTAACTAATGTTTGTAGTCTAGGTACATGAGCTTTGCTTTGCATTAAATGGCACTTTTAAGTTGTGTCCTGTAGTAATGGTAACTTGTAACAGTGTTTCCAGTCAGTTTGACGTGTTTATGATTGGTATATAAAGGTGAGTGAAGTTGGGTTGTAGCCTGACAGCTTCTGTGTTTTTCATTTTTAGACTGGCCACCAAGGTGACCATTGCAGGAGGAGCTCTCTACGTAGCCTGTGACTCTGGTCTGTTGGGGAGCAGTGAGCAGGGATCAGATGCTCTGGGGAAGGCCAGGGCTGCAATACCACCTGCTATCGATGAATGGATGAAGTACTTTGGCCTGGAGGTACTGATAAGATGCACTGCCTGAGCACAGTTGTGATCCAGCATGGCCCTAGATACTTGCTAGTTGACATGATAGTGCAGCACAAAGAAGGAAAAGTACAATAGGCAAACGCATTTGTATCTATTGATGTATAAACCCTGACAGTGCTTCTTATAATTCACAAAAAGAATGCAGTTGTGCTCTATCCAAGTGTCCTACCATGTCACGGCCCATTACTTGTGGGATTATAGGACACCTTTACAAGACGGAAATGTTGTATTTACAGTACAACAGTGAACAGCTTCTGACTGTGCTGGGCACAAATCGGTCTAAGTGATTAAACAATGGAAAGCAACAACAACAGAAATCATCCACCCCTTACAGCAGGCAAGTCTGACACAGGGGCCAATCGTGGCCCACAGACTGATTTTTGTTAGCCTGTGACTTGATGTTTAAAATATACTGCATGTGGCAAGCAAGATCACTCTGCATTCTTTCTGTTTACCTCACAATGGCAGGACTATCACACAGTTTGTAGACACGCACCAAGTAGGAGCTACACATGTGGAGTCAACATGTTTTCAGCAAACGAGTGGCTACCTAACAGCTGACATTTTCCACTAGGTAGCAGACGTGGCCACAGCAAAGAAGTGTGAAGTTGACAGTGAGAGCAGCAGTGAAAAGTGAAATACTTGTGGTTGTCTCATATGCATGGCTGTGTTTTTTAAATAACCAATATGATGCAAGAAGCAGCTGCCACCCAGGTATTTTCACATCATCTAATCTGGACCCCATCTGAAATATTCTGGACACGGCTGCCTTACTGATACAAGGTTGTCTTCCTGAACTTCCATAGATTCATAGAATAAGTTGTCAAGTTGAAGTTCATGTAGTATTAGGGACAGTAAAGTAATGATCCTCCTCGTTTCTACCCGATCCCATACTGGTCATATTCCACTTGCTTCTTCTAAAACAACATTACTGCCTATTTCAGTCTAAAGAGGAAGTATACCAGCTCCAATGTGAACACAAATAGACCAAATTTTTCTTTGGTAGATTGTAAAAAAACAACACAATTTTCAGTAAAAGAGTTTTGCATTTTACAATACAATGTAGTGTAGACCTTTGGTTTACTCCAGATCTCATGTGCCGAGCTGTGTCTTTTCAGTAATGTCCATAAACACGACATCTTACTTCAACCTAAATACTCAGTAACTCACTGTCACTTAATTCTTTCTACAAAATATACTAATATTTAATTTAGGGACGCAAGATATCAGTATCAGATATGCCAATATATAACAACTGATAACTGATACCAATATCAATATATCCACTTTTTCCCCACCTAACTGTAGTGATCATCAAGTCTCTCTGTAGTCGAATCAACATCATATTATACATACATATTCTTATTGTGACGCCCCAACAGCAGATGGAGACATGACATAGAAAACTTTTCAATGTATGTAGTATTCATTCATTGTGCAAAGTAAGAAAAAGCATGTTGACCGATTCTAATAGTTCATTTTAAAGCCAGTATTGGCCAGTACTGATGATGTGCTGATATTATCGTGCATCCCTAATGTCATAATCTGTGTCTATTCCTATTACTGCAATTCTGGAGTAATATGCCAACTTTTCAGTGAAGCACCAAAATGTCAGCCCATCATCATTGCATTGCACACTATTTTTCCACATGATGTTGAGTCATCAGCCAAAGTGGACATTCCATTCATTATCTGGTTTTAAAGTTTTACAATATTTCATTTAAATGCAGTATGAAGTACCTAACTACAAAGCTGTGCACTGTGTTGTTTCAAACTAACGGACCCCCCCCCCCCTCTCCTCAGGCTCAGCTTCCAACCATGCCTAAGATTGAATTCTCCCCCATTCAGGCGTGGAACTCTGGTAAGACCTGAATGAAAAGCTTGTTCTGTTTTTTTTTTTAAAGGGTTATAAATGTGGTAATGTCATGAGTTTGTTGTAAATTGTGGTTGTGCACTTCCCTTGTTAGATAAAGTGATATTGTTAGTGTGACATGAGGGCAGGAGTTAATTTTAGCATCACTACTATTACTCTGAGATGATAATTATTCTGTTGGTTAACACCTTAAATGTGTCATACGTACTTTCAGTGCCTCAAACCCCAATCATGGATGTTTATCTTTGCAGGGGTGCGGACGTCAATTTCAGCTCTTTCAGAGGCTCCAACAAAAGCAACTGGATACACAAATCAGGGTTTGCAGTACCTGAAAGACCTCACCAAGTAAATATGAACCCTCTGGAAAACCTGAGACTTTTTGAGTTTTGCACTTGAGAAATGACATTACTTCTTCAAAAGTTGTAGCCCCTATCAAGAAAGAAGAAACACCCAACATGAAAAAAAAAACAGCTAGAAAAGGAAGCTTTGAAATTCAGCTTCAAGAGTGCGGTCTCCTGAATGGGTACTGTGGTTCCCTAAATAATCGTGGCGTTGGTTGGGAGTTGTATTGCGCGTAATGCCAGTAAGCAAAATGCATTTTTAAAAAAAGGTATTTCATCTTGTGTGTACCGTTAAATTTCATTTTGCTCTGTACTGTCTAATATACAGTATTTTACTCCCCTTTGTTCTCAAACCACCTGAATTATGTCATGAAGAGAATGTCTGTTGTGTGTATATATGCAGTTTCACCATTTGTGACTAAACAATACATCAACCTTAAAACACGTCCAGTCTTTAGTTTGATTTATTGAGGATGCACTGCGTGTTGATCATGGTGGTTCAAAGAACAAGACCAAACAAATGTGCAAAAATCTTTATTACTCATGACAGAATAATAACTGCTGCTACAACTTCAGAACAGGAGGTGATTTAAAGCATGAAGAAGAGCGCACACAGTCATTTATAACTCCACTCTACACAACACAGAAACACCACACAGCACCAGCAGCGGTGATGCACAGTGTCAACCTCTTTTTTTTTTTTCTTTTCATTTTTTAAGTAGGTCAAACAAACGGAGCCGCTTCTGCCACACACTTCACTTCTCTACTGTTGAAATAAAGTTTGAATACTTCCAGACACTCTGTTTAGATTATGCATGCGGAGTTTGACAGCTAAAAATAACAGTAACAGTATACCTACTGATTGACTAGTTTGCTAAGGGATACACCGAGTGACTTGAGAGGACTGAGAGGGCCAAGATCAATTCAGCAGCTACTAACAGAGTTGGGATGAAATGCATACTGCAAGCATATATGTCATGTTTGCAAGACAAAGTTATAAAGACTAGAACCAGAGTTAGTAACTGTCAACAAACTGGCTTGTCAGTTGGTTATACCTGTTAAATATTCAGCTTATAATTAATGTAAATAAACAACTCTTTCACTAAAAGCTGGTGGTGTTCTGATGAAATATCTGTATAAATGAGGAGTAACCACAAGAGGCAACATTACAAGGCATTTTACACAAGTTGTACATATTAAATACTGCCATCTGTGTGTATTGCAACAAGTTTTTTTTTTCTTTTTTCCTTCATGCGTGTGATATAAAGCATTTATTCTGCCACATTTGCTCTTAAGGAAAAAGCAGTTTGGGGGAAACTATATAGCGTAGCATAACCTAAACATGTAAACTTTATACAATAAAGTGCTCCCCACAAGATCAACAGTGAGCTTTTGCAACCAATGATGATGTGTGTAATATTTGTCGAACATTTTCATACTGCATTAAGAGCAAAACAGCGCTAATATAAACCGATGGCTGCAAGACTTTCCTCAAACTGTCAGTGTCACCACTTCCGAATGAAAACCAAAGAGCAGCCATTGCACGCAACGATTCAATAAGAGCTTAAATAGTCGGAGATATAGTATGTACAATATTGCAAAATGACAAGCCGGAAGGCACTTTATGATTTGTGTGGGATCGAATTTAAATGAGAATTTAGCAAACTGCGTCCTCATCACCAGTGCAAAGGATCTGATACGATGCTAAATATGGTGCAAAGGTGCAGGAGTATATTTCCACATGAGCATAATTCATCTACAAGGCTTTTGTAAATATCAGGGCCCCATTCAGGTGATTCTACAATCCTGCTTTCATACATTCCTTCCAGTACTAATGCTAAAATTTGATAATACAGTTTGATAAATACAATAATTTATCTGCCTCAATGGTTTCTGTCCCAAACATAACGTGTAGATCATCAGTGTCTTCAAAAGAATATTTTAAGCAGCTTTTTTAGTCACACCGGGTTTTAATTAAGATCATCACTTTAAGGACAGATCAGCGAATGTGTCAAGTACAACAATACAAATGCAGTAACAACTGCATTTCGCAGCTGTTGGGCAGTGCAATTTTTTGGACTGTCCAAACTTAAAGAATAAAGTAGAGCAGCAACAATAAAACAAGTCGACTCCACCTCCTCGAAATAGCCAAGCATAGCAGTGCTACAGTTCTGCTGTGCATATGAAAAACAGATTGCACTTTCTTCTGAACAATAAAAGCATATTAACTATTCGACCCTGCCATGGCTTTGGATAACGGGTTATAACGATGAGTGGAACAGAAGCAGATGGCGGGAGGCTGGAGAGAGTGAGATAAAGTGTCCACTATCTCTAGGTGGTTTTCACCAGGTCATAGACATGGATATGAAAGTCATCATCGTATTTGATATAGTAGACAGAGGGCTTGGCTGGGACCTGGTAGATGACCAGGCCTGTTCTCTTCACACCCTTGTCAGTAACATACTCCACCTGTTTCCCCACCAGGCTCTCCGTCTCCTCTCCTGGCTTCCTGTCTGCTGGCAACAGGTGCTTGTTTTCTGAGGAGTGAAACATAAGCATTACATTTGAGTTAGTGCAAGCTAGTTTGAAATGTGCTCCGCCTAGTTAAAGTATTTTTAAGATGCTATAAATAATGTTTGCTTTGGTTTCTGACCAAAATATACATCATAAGTATTAAAACCAGATGTTCTGTTATTGCTCAACTCATCCATCTCACCCTGAACTTCCTCCCTCATCAGAAATATACAGCTTCCTTTTTTCCTCCAGTTCTATACCTCCAATTTCACCATCACTTCAATACATTTACACATCTGGAAATTAAAAACATTCTCTATACTTGTCAAGACTTTCTAGAAAAGTATAGTAACCCTGTTTATCTTCTATTTATCATGACTCAGTTAAAGGGATAGTGTGAAGGATTTAGTGGCATCTAGCAGTGACGATTGGCATCGAGTGGGGACAGGGCAGACTGCATGACCTGGACTTTGTGGACGACCTGGCTCTCATTAGTCATACCCACGTTGCACCCCAGGAGATGACCAGCAATCTCCAAGAGCACGGAGCAAAGGTTGGTCTACGGATCAGCCACAAGAAGACCAAGGCTATGATCGTCGGCCAGGATCAACACCACCCACCACTCACTCTAGGCGAGTATGACATCCAGTACGTTGAGAACTTCACGTATCTTGGCAGTAACATCTCGAGTACAGGAGATGTGGAGAAAGACGTACGAATGAGAATCTGCAAAGCTGCAGGAGTGTCCCAAAGGCTCCTCAACATATGGTCGTCCAGAGCTATCACTACGGCCATCAAGCTACGTCTGTATATGTCAGTGGTCATTCCAACAGCAACCTACGCCTGTGAGACGTGGATGAGGACTTCCAGCATCACCAATATGTTGGATGTCTTCCACCGACGATGCCTCAGAACCATCTTGAGGATCTCATGGTGAGACCACATCACCAATGATGAGGTGAGGTGAGAAGGGCAGGGGTGGCGCTACTGTCTGACACGGTTGGACACGTACTCCGACTGCCAAGAGAAAGACCAGCGAGTCTGGCAATGGACTGGGTGCCTGAGGGCGGCCACAGACGATGTGGAGACAGACATTTAAGGACGACCTAAGCGAGATGGGCGTCAGCTGGCATGGTGCAAGGAGGGTCGCCAGGGACTGGAGCAAGTGGAAGGGACTCGTCGCCCAATGCTCCAATTGGAACGGGAAGAACTAAGTCTAAGCAGTGACGATCACAGATTGAAGGTGAAACATCTCCCATGTACCATGTGTAAACCCCGGTTAGTAATCCTTCAGTGTTCATTTTTCTGGTTTTTAGTAGGAGCTGAATTATCCGCAGAGGTTTTTTCCTCTCCAAAACAAACAGACAAGCTACTTAAAACAGTAAAAAACACTAAATAAAGCAATTTCACGTTACTAATATATCTGCCTGAATTCTACACACTTAACATTTAATGTAATCTGTAAACTAAAAATGATCATGGACACACAGCTTTAACAGACTGAAATAACTATATGATGCCTAATGCAGTATTCAGACATTTCATTAAGAGATCTCACTATCTGAAATACACTGGATTAGGTATTACCGTACATGTTTATGTGCGAAAATCATTTGACTATTTACAAATCAGATGCAGCAACCTGTGCATGTTTAAACACAGCTATTACCTCTTAGGAGAGGCTCAAGAAACAGAATTCGGTGAAACCACTGAAAAGAGTCTTGGCTCTCAATATTCAACATCATGACCATGAATATCTAATCTCCAAGAAAAACACTGCCTGATATAACTCCATGCACTGACTTCACTTTTATGGAAAACTTTCACTCATGTCAAGGGTGTTCATGGCTGCAAGGAGTGTTTAAAATATATAGTTATGCCTGTTTGCCACTGGGAGTCGAACCCTTTGATGAAGACAAACATCCATGACTGCTGGTGAGCTCACATGGTATCCGTGTCAAAAAAGACTTCACAGAACTCCAAAGTGGGAAAAACATTCATTTGCGTCACGTTGCTGTCATTCTTGATCTTATTTATAAAGCTTTAGGACAGAATTACTGAAGGCCTAATGAAGCTGTGTGAAGCATATATCTGTCTCGGTAACAGCAAAATCACCAGTACCTGCTTCAGGCAGAATCCTGAGGTCTCCGTCAGCATAGTCGTCCCACAGCTGGTACATATAAAGTACGGGGTCCTTTTCATAAGTGATATAATACCAGTTGGTCATAATGGGAGCCCTGGAAAGGACCATGCCCCTCCACTCGTTCTTTTCTCCATCTTCCTTTTCAAACAGATGCTCCACAGCTTTGCCCACCAGCTCCTCCGCCCCTGGAGGCATCTTGATCTTGTTGTTTACTGTGGAAACAGCAGCAACAGATATAAAATATAAAATTAACCAACTGGTGCTTTACTTATTCATCTCCTTCACTATATGAGAAACGTTTATCTTGGTTCATGTCAGAGTCTAAAAACATAAATCCAGCTGGCACAGATTAAAAGAGAGACTAGCTAACTCACCAACATTTTCCGACAAGACCTGCAGGTTCGACACTCTGTCGTCCTTAAACAGCTCGATGCCATAGACGCAGTCAAAGCCGTCATACTTCACCATGAAGAGAGAAGGGTTCACGCTGAGCCTGTCAAGCACTGTTCCTTTCCATTTGCTCTGGTTTCCCTTCTCACGCCAGTTATGCTGAATGCGGACACCCAGGATGCTGTTGGGATCCGGGCTCAACGTGTCGCTCAGCTCCCCACTGCTCCGCTTTCTGGTAACACAGGATGAATATGCAGGTCTGCATTACTACCATAAAAATGTATCTTGCCAATTTCAAGTACAGCTAATTATTTAAAGAAACAGTGTGCAAGATTGAGGGGGATATTTGCAGAGATGGAATAGACTGTAATTTGTTTTCTTTGGTGTATAATCACCTGAAAATAATAATTGTTGTATTTTTGTTACCTTAAAATGATCTGTTTATATCTACACAGGGAGCGGGTCCTCATCCACAGAGTCTGCCATGTTGCTCCTCCATGTTTCTACAGTAGCCCAGAATGAACAAATCAAACACTAGTTCAAGATAGGGCCCCTTTGCTACGAACGGTGATGGAAAAACATTAATTTTTTAATGTTAATCTACTTTATTTGGTGATTTTACCATTTTAAACAACCGGGTACATTTGATTTGGAGAGGAGGAGACCTCTGCAGATAATTCGGCTCCTGCTTAAACCCTCCTGAATGTCTGGATCTGAAGTTATCAGAGAAAAAAGGTGCGCAAAATGCTGGCGGCCTGTCTCTGCCATGCCAAACCGCATTGGAGAAACACTGATTTGTAGCGTGAAACTACTTTATTCTGTGTTTCACCAGTTTAAATCAAAGGGGCCATCTGTTTTGGATGGGATGAGACCTCTGCGGATAATTCTGCCCACAGTAAAACACTCCTAAACTGAGCATCTGGATCAGAAATAAGGTCAGTGGGCTGTCTACGACCTGCCAAACAGGGTACAAGAAACACTGATTATAACATAAAACTCCTTTGTTCAGTTTTTTTACAGGTTTGAATCACCATTAAAAAAAAAGTGAACACCTGGATCAAAACTGGTTTTAATAACCTTGTTCGTTTGTTTTAGAAAAGACAGAGACCTCTGCGAATAATTAAGCTCCTGATAAAAACCTTCTCAATAATGGACGCTACATGAATTCTAACCAGGAGAAGTTTCAGCTGGTTGCAACCGCTTAATGCCACTAAATCCCCCTCAATCTTACACACTAGACCTTTAATCCCAGAAGTGTACACCTGGATTAATCACTTTGTCATGTACTTGTTTGTGGTTGTAGTTTTGCTATTACATTAGATACTCAAACCACCATTGATGGCATCATGTGATGGTGTGTATAGTAGCTTTGCTTCTACATACCTGCCCCTTTTCTTGGACATGCCTCCAGAAAGTCAAAGGCTACTGATTAAGAGAGAAACAGGGCAAGGTTCAGTTAACAATGTGAGCGAGTGTGACAGCTGCCAAACTTCACATGTACTGTGTGCTACAGCATGAGGAAGGCCTCTGCTTCAGCTGAGAGGCTGGCCTGTCTGAGGAGACCTGTGACAGGCTGCAGGCTGCTCTGCACAGACTGACAGCTCCAGCAGCCAATAGATTAGCATGGTGGAATAACTTCCTGGGTATTTACTTGAACCACACAGACATGGAGGTCACAGTTTGTAATGCACAGTCCGCTGTGTAGGTTGTCGTATTTATCACACAAGTATCACCGCAGGTAAAAAAGCCAATAAACATCTGGCTAACACAACTTGGAGAGAACACATCAGCCATTTCAGTGTATCTGACGAGTAACAGCATGTAACGTTAGCCGGTTATATTTTGGTAGAAAATAACTTGTACATTAGCAACATACGTGTAAATTATGACGAGGAGAGCCAGATAAACTACGCAATAAGTCACACCACCTGTCCTGGACTACATCCAACACACCTACACCTCTCACTGTAGGTTATCAATAAACCTCGTCGGTCCTAGCTCTACCTCAATGCAGATGTTACTGTAAGATAAGTGGAGTCGGCTAGCTACATCCGCTCTGCGGTGTTGCTAACAGCAGGTAACAAACACCGTGAACACCGGGGTGTTAACGGCCTATTCTCCACTCGGTATATGTCTTCATTACCTTTACGCAGATTTCATATCAGTATTGTTCAGTTCGTCTGGCAGAGAAACGCTGCCACACACCAGCCCGCCTATGTAAATCTCGCGAAACCTGTGGAAAATGGGAGATGCGGTGACGAGACTCAACTTCCCACCGAGCCCAGGGTTATCATGACCGCACAGAAGGACGCGAACACGCGCGCAATGCACACTGGGAGTTGGTGTTTTAATGGCAGTGATATGTACTGTAAACGACGCTGTGCGTTACACAGGTGTTGGCTGCGTGCTACGTTCGGCTCTTTCAGAAATAGCGTAATTACGGAGTTAGTGCGCATGAATCACGTAAAAGTCCAATTATATAATAATAACATTTATTTATAGAGTACCTTTCAAAACACAGTCACAAAGTGCTGTGCAATAAAACTAAACACAATTAAAACACAAGAGGAATTTTAATTTATTTTATTTTATTTGTATTTATTTTTATGTTTGTTTAGGACTGGTGGGGTGGGGTGAGGGGGTATATTAAAGAAAAAGAAAAAACTGTTATCTATGTTCACTAAGTTTCAGTGTACTGTACTTATAAGAATAATAAATAAATCTGTTTAAAAACACAAGAAGAATAAACAAATAACATGTCATAAATGTCATCTAGTAGGAGATATATAAGGAAGGCCAAAGCTAAAATCAAGATAATAAATGGGAAATAATATAAATAAGACAGCGATAAAATAGTCAGACAGCTCAAATAAAGTCAGGATACAAGTATGTTTTTAGGAGAGGTTTACTTTATTATTTAGAGTTAGTTACAAGCTAATTTCCATCTGTAGTCCCTGCGTAGGAAACAGAGAATAATGTCTCTGCTAAAAGACACTACTGTATAAAAAAAATACAATAACAAAATAGAACATATTCATGATACAATGGCTTCAGCAATAACAACACCAAGACAACACAACAACAAATCATGGCAACAGTAAAAGTAGCAACAACAGTAAAACTACAACACTAAGATATGATGACAATATTTCATAGTGTTAGATCATGTGTTTGAGTTCATGTGTGATGGTGGGTACATGGTTGGGTTGATTTTATCCATGATTTCATCTTAAATTTAAAGTCTTATCTCACTTGGTACTGAGTTTCAATAGTTTGTAGCTCTAACAGAGAAGACTGATCTACCAAACTCAGTAGATCTGTGCTGTGCTGCACAGACACCGCTGCTGGTCGACCTAGTTGCCCTCCCATTGTCTGAGCGCAGTTGTATGGACTCTTTTAAAGGCGGAGCAGCCAGATCATTAATCACTTTGTACACTAGACTAACATCAGCAAGACACACAAAGCAGTCAAACTTAAACGAAGCCAGTGACTCAGACAGCCTTATATCCCCTTTGATCTTCAGTGTGGACTCTGGGACAAGCAGAAGACCTTTGCCTGAGGATCTCACACTACGTAAAGGTTCATAAGGGGCTAACAGGTCTGAAATGTAATCATAAAACGAACAGGAAGCCAATGTAAAGAGGCTAAAAGTGGTGTGATGTGGTTGTGCTTCTTGGGTTTGGTTAAAAGTCCCTTTTAAAGAGTACAATCCTGTAATCAAAGCCATTCCCTCTGGTTTAATCCATCTTATTAGAAGTCACTTATGTTATGGTGAACAAAACGTTCCACAGACTCTATTTGCATTGCTTTCGAATGGTATCAACATGTTTGACAAGAAATGTTTTAATATACATAGGCCTATTGGTCAAATTTATTTTAGAAATAAAAACAAAATCCCCTCAGAGGGAAATTTTATTGAAGCTCACATTTGGAAGAGATTACCAGGCAATAAACATGGCTTTTAACATATAAGAATTGTATTCCTAACAAAGTAAAAGAAGTTCATCTCAAAAGTTTGCATAAAATCTATTCAGTAAATTCTATTATTTCCAGATATGACAATGTTTCGGTGGACCTGCTGATGAAACAGTGATTCATTTATTTTTTCAGTGCAGAATAACAATGAAACTTCGGTCTGATTTAAGTTCCTGTGTTTTCTGTACTATGCATATCACTCATTGTTTACTCGAAAAGATAAAATCTGTTACTGTGGTGACATGAGCAACATGTTTCTGAACTATCGTGTTAACTTAGGGGAATTCATTAAATGTAAACTGTTTTGGTCTTATGAACAAGATTTTTAGAATATTACAAAAAATATTTGATGAAA
This sequence comes from Epinephelus awoara, assembly GCA_035609425.1. NCBI lineage: Eukaryota > Metazoa > Chordata > Actinopteri > Perciformes > Serranidae > Epinephelus > Epinephelus awoara. Next base: position 30,695,866 of record CM069303.1, read on the forward strand.
CACCTGTTTGTTTGTTTGTTTTCTATGTATGTAGGTGCTGTTTTTCCTAATTCCCATTCTTACTTTATTTATTATTTGTTCATATTTCATTGCAATTTCTTGTTTAAAAAAAGAAAGACATTTAAAAGTCATATTACACAACACAACCGACCGCAACGCTTGGACAAAAGTGTGGTCAGTGCCCCATTATTACTAATGATATCAGAGAGGTTTCCTTCATTATACAAAATTTTACCCTGCAAAACATTTTCTGAAGAAATTTAAGGATGAAATAGATATATATTGTTCTTTTAGCTCAGCCCATCCAGAAACTGTGCCCCATCTTTTGTGGCATTGTCAGTGCCAGGGGCGGAAATATAGACAGTGCAGGCAGTGTGAATACACTGGGGCCCTGGGGTGGAGGGGCCTGTGGAGAAAGCAGGGCCTTGCAATTCATTCAGATGCCACCTTGGAAATATACCTGTGTTCAGTGATTAGTGATACAGAAAAGAATATTATTAACTTCAAAATGGTGCGATAACTTTTGTCAGATGTTCAGTGATGATGATTGCTGTGTGATATGTATACATGCACTAACAAAACAACGACAAAGAGGCTCAAAATTACCAAAAAAAAAACACGGACAGGGCGGACACTGGAAAACAGGTTAGTCAACGATGGAAAGGAGCATGGAGGCCAATGAAAATGTTACAGTGGTTACTTCTTTTTTATTTCTAAAACTTTGACCCATAAAAAACATTTTTTCTCCAAAATTCATGATTTTATGGTGGTGTCACTGTGGGAAACATTTTTTGATACAAACAAATAACAATAAAGATTGCACGGGAACTTCTCTTACTTTTTCATTTTAATTTTATTATTACTTTCAGCTAAGCCGACTTCTGAATGTGCAGAATGAAAAGATTTTTTTGCCTTAGCTATGAGCCCTGAAACATAATTCATCACCTCATCTTAACAGCCACAGCACTGCATTGTTAAGCAGATATCAAACAACATAACACCACATGTTTGTATGTCATGAAGAGGCTTTCCTTGAAAAGTACATCCAATTAAGCATATTGACACAATACTATTCAATCTGATTTGCCTAATTGTTGTTCACCACATTTGTAATCCATTGCCTGAAGGATGATACACGTGTGTAGACATCAGGGGTTCTGGGGTCACCGCATCGCCGCCCAGAGAAGGAGACGACGCCTGCTGCAGCTCCATCACACACCAACGGACCACCTGAATCCCCCTTAAATAGAAAAGGTACAAGACACTTAACTTTCTATACACAAGACAGTCTCACATCTTAAAAGTGGAAGATGTTTAATGTCTCCAACATGATACTCTAAAAAACTCCTTCAGACGTTAGCTTCAGCACCTGGTCAATGTCTAGTGTGTGCTCTTACCGAGCAGAAGCCTTGAAAGACGCGGGCCCCGACTCCACAAACCATAGTCCTGGGGATTGGAACGCTTCTCCATCGCCTGCGACATGTCAGCTGTGGCAGGGTGGTTACGTTGACCTCCTGAAGCCTGATTGGTAAGGTGCCATTATCACCTACGTCCCCCCAGCCAGCTGTGATGCACTGACTGGAAGTCCTCAGTCTGCCTGTCTTCAGAGGGATCACCTGCACTGCCTCAGTCAGCTGTGCGCTACTGTTGAGCTGCGACAACGACATTAATGGTGGAAAAATTTGTGTAATCTTAACATCACGTATTTAGAATGGAGAATTTATTTCAATCTGCAAATAGAAATGACAACACCATGTATTAATCTACAAATTCATGTGAATAAAGTCACAGCCTCTCACAGAAAACGGCCGATACTTAAATAGCACAGTGCAAAACATTACAATAAAGTAATTTAGCATAAGTTAGACTCCTCTGCAGTCTGAAAAAGGTATAGGCTGAAGCTACAGCTGATAACACCTACCCTTTTAACAGCACATCATATTTAACGGTCAACAACAGAACAAACCAAAACAGGCATAAAAGGCAAAATAGAAGCAAATCTGATGTATAGTAAAATCTGTAGTAAAAAAACACTTTCAACTGTCCTCACCTGTAGGAGCATGATATCATTTGCATGTCCGTCATAGTCGGGGTTTGGAATGGCTCTGATTGCAGTGAACTGCTGCTGGGTGGACTCATTGGCGGTCAGGGAATTAGCTCCAAGCACAACTGTGTATGGTCTATAAATCAAAACAGAATGATGAGTGGACGTCAGATATGATGTCGAGGCTACGAATAATCTATCTTGACAGGAATTGTTAACATCAATACTTCCATTGTTCAATCATGTAAAATCTGTCTCTATTATATTCTGCTTCTTTCTGATGCTGCCTTATTATATTTCTTTGTGCTTTTATACGGTTTGCTTATTGTTCTGCTCCTTGTTTTTGTGCAGTTTACTTACTTTAGGTATTTATATATTGCTTTGTATTTGTTCTACTGATGTTTCCTGTTTGCACCATCCCTTTGCGGCTGTAATGTTGCAGATTTCCGTGCTGTGGGACGATCAAAGGATTATCTTATCTTATTTGTTGACGTCGAGTTGTCATAACAAAGACATTATAAACAATGTGAACTTTGCATTAATGATGGAGCTTACATAATGACATCTAAAGCAACAGTGTGTAAGATTTAGGGAGATTTAGTGGGTATCTTGCAGTGAGGATTTCAGATTGCAACCAGCTGAAACTTTCCCAATTAGATTGCCTTCATTGTTCATTGTTCAGAAGGTTTTAACCAGGAGCCAAATTATCTGCCTTTGTTGTCTGACTTAGTTAAAGGAATAGAGTGAAGGATTTAGTGGCATCTAGCAGTGGCGATCGCAAACTGAACCAGCTGAAACTTTCTCCATGTGCCATGTGTAAACTCCCAGTTAGTAATCCTGCAATATTAATTTTCCAGGTTTTTACCAGGAGCCAAATTATCTATAGAGGTCTTTTCCTCTCCAAAACAAATGGTTCATGTGGTTAAAATTGATACTAACACTGAATGAAGCATTTTCACTTTACAGATGTATGTTCCTTGTAGTCTTTGTGGCTCGCCACAGATGGTCTGCTAACCTAGCAACTGCTAATATGTGTTCATATTTTTCCTGATGACTTACGATCCAGACTTTCATGGGGCTTTTAACCAGGAGCCAAATTAACCGTAGAGGTCTCGTCCTCTCCAAAACAAACAGACCTGGTTATTTAAACGAGTAAAAACACAGAATAAAGAAGTTTAATGCTAAAAAATCAGTGTTTTTCCAGCACTGTTGTCGCTGCTAACAATAGTGGCCTACACGAAAACATCAATGGCACTATCTAGAGCCAGTGTTTGGTGTGTACGTTCTGGGCTACTGTAGAAACATAGTGGTGCAACATGGCAATCTCCGTGGACAAAGACCCGCACCCTGTGTAGATATAAACATCTCATTCAAAGGTAACAAAAAAGGTTTCTTATTTTCAGGTGATCACACACTAAATAAAAAACATTTTTAGGATGTTATATTTTATGTTTATTTCTTATTATATTTTTCCAAATGTATCCCCCTAAATCCTACACACTGGACCTTTAATGACAGCAGTCAAACACTGATATAGATTGGTGTCATGCTAAGGTTATGACAGTGTCATGTCAGCCTTATGCTTACTCCTTCAAATTAAGTGTTACCAGATAATATTCCACATTGATCTCAGCATCCACAATTAAGTTTTTCCACATAATTTTCCCATTAAATCATTCCTTTCTGTTGATTTCATGATGCTCATCTTGCAGAGACATGAAACACACAATACTTTACTACAGTGAACATTTTACTGCCTACAATTTTTTTTTCATCACAGAGAGCATCTCTGACTACCAAGAAATAAAGTTTTCAGAATTGTTCCGGCTGCAACCTAGCTTCAGTTTGACTAAGACAGAGAAATAAATGTAGGTTAATGTCTACTGTGACGGTTTACTTTTATGGGGCAAGCAAAAAAGTCCCTGCAAGTTGATTTTTGTGCCGTATTGACGTGAATGAAACAAATGGCTGCAGTGTAGGAAAAATACAGTGATGTGGTTTTGAATGCTTACGTGCGTAGCTGACAATGTGCTGCTGTGAGCACAAAGTTCTGCCTCACCAGGGCTCCCCCACAGATGTGGCGACCTCGGACTTGCAGCGAGGCCATGTAGGGGCGCGATTGCGGGGCAGCATCTCTGCCTCCGACAATATAAGTCCCATCAGCTCCTGAAACACAATGCCATCATTCATTATTTGCTTATTTTCATCCATTGCAGATGTGTATGTCTTTACTTTGTATAGATAGCTTACCACCGAGGACAAACAGCAGCAGTAGTATGGTGATGGCTGCCATGGTCTCTGGTCGAACAAATCCACACCTTCCACTCATGGTCTTTTAGAGAAGAACTGTCTTGCTTATTTTGTGGTCTTTATTGCTTCAGTGTATTTGCTAACAGGCTGTTGGGCTTTTAGTGAAGTTGTTGGTGGGATTACAAGAAGTTTTACAAAATGTGCGGTTGCAGATTTTCAAAACAGAGTTTCATAATTCATAATTGATGTAAGGACGGCGTGGTGTTAGAGTTATAGCGGCTTTAGAGATACACTCTTGTAGGGCAAAGGTAAACATGTTCGGATAAATGGGAGTCCACACTGTCTTAAAAACACATTATCAAAGGCAAAAATAAAAAAAGTGCAACATGTTTGTGGGTGTGCACTTCGTAGAAAGTTGTGGTTCAGTGTTCCTTCTTAGATTTAAATCGTGTTTGCAGAGTTACTTCACGTTCCTCTTTTATCGTTGCATCATGTTTGTGTGAAAAGCGTGCTGCAGAAAGAATGTGGTTTTGCGTAATGCAACGTACTGCAGACACAAGAGTTCTGCTCTGGCATGCAACTGAGTTTCTCCACTGTGTGGGTTTAAAAATGTCATTTAAAAGCTGTTTTAAATGTTCATTTTTAGATGTTCGTAACACTAAGCTCAACTGAACACTAGAGTAATAAGCTTTGCATTTGTAAATTACCTTAAATATAATTTTATATCTCTGATGAAGAATATTAGTACAAGAAAAACAAAATAAATTCAATAATACAGTGTTTTAGATATTATGTGGGCTTTATTTGGATGGACTTAATAAGTAAGACATAGATCTTGCACCAAGGCTCTTTTGTGTGCCGCCCGAACAAACACTTCTTCGAATTGTGTGACAAACAAGCTGCCCACAACTTTCAACCTCAGATTTGAGTGCAGATGTTCAGACACCATACAAGTGAAGTGTTATCAAATCTGATATATACTCTAGATACTGTGGAACAAAGTTACGGTAAATGGGCTGACCTTTGCCCCCTTTATGCCCGCAGTGCCCCTTGGATTAAATAAATACACAAGTGTTTGTTTTTATAGTATTACTGGATGGCTACTACCATTTACAACTTCTTTTTATTTTGCCTGAATGAATGAATCATTACTCTTTCGCTGAGGTTACATGGTTAATAAGACCTTGAGCTATATGATAAATTAAGTAACGATGAGGTTATGATTATGACTTCAAAGGAGTTGAAACAGCTTTGGTTCTTTTCCTGTGTTTTCAACACACTGCTTCTGTAATACTCTCACTTTCTGAAATAAAGTCTCTCAATATTAGCGGCCTCTTTGACCTGCTTGACCAAACTTAATGAATATCCGCCAACAAAGGCTGTCGCCATGGAGTCAACATTGGGCGGGAACAAATCTGCTGGGTAGTCCCCACACACCGCAAAAGGATTAAAAATTTGAAAACTCATTTCCAACAGTATTATATTATTTATCATAAGCAAACACAGCTATAAAGTATTCTAAGCTGCTATTGTCCACGTAAATTACACATGCTCTGACTGACAAATAGAGTGTGATAAATACCATTTACATCTTCTGATAAAAAAAGAGAAAACAACGATATTTAAGACATTTTTTTTAATTACATTTGCTGATGATTATTTCAGACAGTGGTGCGTGGTTGCCTGTTATAGAATAGCTTATTTTTTATTTCTACTCATCAGTATGTTGAAGGGAGATATTCTGTGTCTCCACCAATATATGTTACGACCTTGCTGCCAACACAAGCCACTCACAGTGGCTCTACAACAAACTTTAAAAAAAAAAAAAAAAAACCCATTTACATCTTCTGATTAAAAAAAAAAGAGAAAACAACGATATTTAAAACTTTCTTTATTTTGCCTTTCCAATAAAGAGCAAACACTGACAGAGCGACTCAGACACAACTGCTCCGCCAAAATACAAATACAAAGATGCTGAAGCAAAGTGTGTCTAAGATTGTTATTCTTTACAACCTTCCCAATCCTTGACAACTTTCTTGATCCATGGGAGGAACTTTGAGATGTCCGTATAGACGCCGGGTTCATTTGGCTTGTTGCAGTTGCCACATTTGTTATAAGATGCCACACCCACAGCCTTCCCGTCACACACCAGTGGGCCACCAAAATCCCCCTGTGAGTAGGAAATATTTTCATTTGCTCATTCATGACAGATGTCAATACTTTTTTGGACAAGAAACCACAACTTTTCGATATAACAGGAGAGAGAACATACCTTACAAAGAGTTGGCTTTGTGCTATTTCCACCTGCACAGATAACATCTGCAGGAAGACCAGGCCATTTCTTCTCACAGTCTTGCAGGTTAATGATAGACACATCAGCCACTTCCAGATCATCTACAGTGTTCCCACCAGGTGTAGTGCAACCCCATCCAGCTACATGGCACTTTTTGTTTTCTTCTACCTTAATATCAGTCAGTTCAATTGTTTTTACATCAACATTCATTCCCTCCTTCCCCTCCACCTGGAGACACAAAGAATCAGAATAATAGTAATAATTAATATCTGACTGTCTGATAGAACACGGGTTTACTCCTCATCAGACCACCAAATTAAAATAATCTGACTGTAAAAATACAAGATGCCATTTGGGACTACTAGGTTGAATAAATGTACTTACTTTCAGGAGCATGATGTCATTTCCTTTTGGAAAATTCTCATAAGAGGGGTGTTTGCACGTCTTATTGATGTATTTCACTGTTTTTATGGCTGCATTAGTTTTGTGGGTGCTCAGAACAACTATTGCTGTTTCCAGACTCCTGAAAAACAAAAACAAATAAAGATGTCAGTGGATTTTCTCAACTCTGTAAACATTAATTGTTTTTTGTTTGTTTGTTTATCAGAACAACTTCTGTTTCATCCATCAGTGGATTTTCTCAAGTTGTGCCACAAAAAAACAACAACACACAAAGCAACAAATGATACATGTCTTTTATAAACAGTGGGTTTGTATGACATTAATTGTTTTTTATTTGAATTCTGATGATATCAGATGAAAAAAATGATTTCTGGAGGAGGAACTGTGACTCACACATCACAGCGTGCAGCGGTGACCACAATGTCTTTACATATGCGGAATCCTCCACACACATGTTGTTCATTTTCTTTTTTCTGTATTGAGGCCATATACAGCATCGACTTCGCCGCGGCTTCTCCTCCTCCTATAATTCTACTCCCAGACACTTAAAAACATGACAGGTAGAATAAAATGAGTTCAAATTAGTATATATTTCATATTTCAGAAAAAAAAGTAGTCAGATTGTGCAACTTACGGTTTTGTCCAAGACAAGCCAGAACACTAAACAGCAGGAACTTGTGCAGACTCTGCATCGTGGCGATAGGATGCTCAAACTGTTGTGTTGGGTTTCATGTCATCCCTCTTTATATGGCAGAGTCTGATCTGTACAATTTGATTTCGATCTGCTTTATCTTGACTCGAGCCACATCCTACAGCCGTGTGACATTTGCAAAGCACATACAGCATGTGATGAGTACGTGATCAGAAAAAGGTTTAGGTTTAGAAAAAAAATGATCGTGACTTGGCTTGAAATGAGTATGGTTGTTACTAATGTAATGTAATGATGCGTGACATACTGGTACGTTACCAGGATAGCATGCTACACATACGAGCACACTGCATTTTTTATTAAAATGACTCGATTGACTTGGTCTCACATGGGACATGAACAGCGGGCTCCCGGCTGAAAGTTTGTTTGGCCCATACACCTCCCCTCCCACCCGCCGTATGCAGACTTTCCCACTCTTCATACCACTGCCTCTAAAGGGTGTCTTTGTGTGTCTCCGTCGATAAATTCATGTAATCAGTCTCACACTAACCTCTCCCCTGATTATAATAGGCTACCTTCATGGACGAGGCAGTATCTCCACCACAAAACCTCCATTTTACAATGAATGTTTGCCGAAGCAAAACTTTGTGCAAGACTTAACTCGTGACGTTTGATGATGCTTTTGATCCAGGGAAGACGTTTTGAGATATCCGTGTAGACGTTGGGCACATGTCCGTAGCTACAACTTCTCTTCCTGTTGAAAGACAACACCAGAGCACCACCAGAATCCCCCTGTGAGGAGGAAGAAATTCCTCATTCGTAATTTGACTGAAGATGATTGCAACATGTTTCCACAGCAGCTGATATTTTCTACAAACAGACAGAAAGGACAGAATCCTTTGTTGGTCTCATATCCACCTGCACAGATAACACGTTCAGGAAGAAGAGACCATTTCTCCTACAGACTACCAGATTAATGATAGACACATCCACCACTCTCAGATCATCAACAACACTACCGCCAGTACTTGTGGAACCCCATCCAGCTACACTACATGTGTAGTTTTCTTTGGACTCTGCTGTCCAGTCGAGCCTTCTCAGCCAGCTGGAGACATCAGAAGGTAAAACTTCAAAACTAGTTGGATGGTGTGAATGAATGAATTTTTATTTTCGTGTCTGGCTGCCCCAAGGCAGCCCATCCCTCATGGGATTATTCAGAAACATTTTAAACAAAACATTTTCCAGTGCCATCACGCCAACACAACATAGTAAACATGACATATACAAAAGCTGTGAATGAAGATCAATGAAAGTAAATAAAACAAAGTTGCCTGTTTTCTTCTATTCCACACTTTGTGGATATAACTGGATGTTGCAAATATATGATTATCAAATAACCATTTAATTATTTGGTTATCCTGGGACAGACCTACATGTGTTGACACTTTGTCAAAGAGTGTTTCTCTTAGGTCATCATAAAATGGACAGTACAGCAGGAAGTGAGTTTCATTCTCTACTTCACCGAGCTCACAGTAGTGACATAGTCTTTGATCTTCCTCAATTCCAATGTAGCGTCCTGTCTCAATATGTAGCGGTACTGTGTGTTTATTTTCTATTTCATCCTGACTTCTAACCACATGCATTGTGCATTGTATTTTTGCACGTTTGCAGTGTGTATTATCTTTGCATAATCTTGTTTGTTATCTGATGTCTCAACAGCATGATGCACATGCAATATACAATCAGTATCTGATGAGTTTATCACAGTCTGTCACATGAATTCACTCGCCCTCTTCTTTATTGTACACATACTTTTAGCGATTTTAAACATCTAACAGGTTATGCGTACACATAAGAACTCCCCCTGGTTAGATTACATGGCATTATATTAAAAACAATCCACATACATAAGACAAAGGGTGCATAAGGAAGGGGAAAACTATGTTGTCAATACAGACGCTTTAAAAAAACGAATAAATGAGAAATAGTAACAACATACGGGCACACGTATAGGACTGACTGCAGCACACTTAGCCTTATTTCCAGAGCATCTTCTGCATGATCCTGGTTTTTGTTTATATTCTGTTATCCTATGTACTTTGTTCAGGAGTTTTCAAGACAACTCATTTTGATACAGCAGCTCCTCAGCATACACATAAACAGTATGTATGTTTCTGGAGTAAAACAGCCCCCTATAGTGAGTACCAACAATACCATAAAAATACTAAAATGGACTTTTATTTGAAATGAAATGCACAACATGTAACATTAACATATTAACAGTAACTGACTTTTTCATGTTTGTCTCTGCCTTTTCCCTTCTTGTCACAATAGGAGTTATAATGTTAATGGGCATCCAGTCAGTTAGCACCTTGGCTTTAATATTAACACATGCACATGACACAACAGCTGGCTTCTCTCATTCCAATTCAAACAGAGGACAGTGGTACTGACCACCTGTAACGTTTCCTAGCTAGAAAAAACGTCAGCTAACTCCTACCTAACAGCATAAACAGTGACCTACGATTAAATGCAGCAAAGATGAGGACTGGTAATGATAATGTGTTAAAAAAAAGGACATGCAGTAAAAAAAATAAAAAAATAAAAATCTTTCAAATTTTAGGGGTGCTGGGATTCAATCTAGGGGTGCTTCAGCACCCCCAAAAATGGGCTAGAAACGCCTATGGTCTCGTTCCGGTGATTTTTTTTCTGTGTCTATATATACCTGTGTGTTTCCCTTTGTTGTTTGTCAGTTTGTTTGTGGTTGTTCCTGTATTCTTGCCTGCGGTCATCCTGCGTCCATCCCTTCCCCCTGTTAGTCCACATTTGTCCGCAATAAATGAAAAACTCAAACATATTGTTGAAAAAAAAAATTGTCCCATGTCCCCCTTTTTAACTGTGAGCTCCTGTCCCTCTAAAAGTCACTGCACAGCCCTGAGGTCAACCTCCCCTTCTCTCTGCCAGGCAGGATAAAACTATCTGGAAACATGCCCAACAAGCACAGCTGAGGACATTTTATATTTAGGACACTTGATTCAGTTGATTCTGGACCCTTTAAGACCTCCTCTCCTCATTGTTTATGAACATTACTCAGCTACATGAACTGACTTTTGTTAGATTAATTCAGTAAGTGAAGAATACAGATGCAATACTATTATTTAATGTAGAGGTCGAAATGTTTCTGTTTTGGGTTACACTATTAATCCTAGTTGGTCCTGTTCCTTTTAGCTCATTCATGACTTGCGTTCTTAGAGGTGAGTCAGTAACTCTTTATTGTTTATCTATGTGATGTAAAGAAGGAAAAAAAACTATTACTAAGATAGCAGATACTAATGACTTTCAGTATGTCACATTTCTTCTGAATTCTGCAACTAACCAGTTTAACCACAGAAACCAGTTTTTTCCAAGTTGACAGCGAGTGGTCTGAAGGAGCGGCACGACACATTTGACGCATAAATTACACATGCAAATAAATGACAGACTCCACGTGGGCTGTCTGACAAGTAAAGCATAATAAAGACCTTAATGTTGCTGAATACGCCCGTGAGCCGTGTTCTACTGGGGTACGGCAACACCATGTGGACAAACCAGACACAGAACTGCAATACACCATATGTCATAATAATGGCACATTGTTAAGAAGCTATTTATGTTTATAATTACATTTGCTGATGATTTTTTCAGACAGTGGTGCGTGGTTGCCTGTTATAGAATAGCTTATTTTTTATTTCTACTCATCAGTATATTGGAGGAAGATATTCTGTGTCTCCACCAATATATGTTACGACCTTGCTGCCAACACAAGTCACTCACAGTGGCTCTACAACAAACTTTAAAAAAACAACAACAACATTTACATCTTCTGATTAAAAAAAAGAGAGAAAACAACGATATTTAAAACATTTTTTTATTTTGCCTTTCCAATAAAGAGCAAACACTGACAGAGCGACTCAGACACAACTGCTCCTCCAAAATACAAATACAAAGATGCTGAAGCAAAGCTGTGTGTAAGATTGTTATTCTTTACAATCTGTCCAGTCATTTTTCTTGACAACTTTCTTGATCCATGGGAGGAACTTTGAGATGTCCGTATAGATGCTGGGTTTATCTGGCTTGTTGCAGTTGCCACATTTGTTATAAGATGCCACACCCGCAGCCTTCCCGTCACACACCAGTGGGCCACCAAAATCCCCCTGTGAGTAGGAAATATTTTCATTTGCTCATTCATGACAGATGTCAATACTTTTTTGGACAAGAAACCACAACTTTTCGATATAACAGGAGAGAGAACATACCTTACAAAGAGTTCGCTTTGTGCTATATCCACCTGCACAGATAACATCTGCAGAAAGACCAGGCCACTTCTTCTTCTTACAGTCTTGCAGGTTAATGATAGACACATCGGCCACTTCCAGATCATCTACAGTGTCACCACCAGGTGTAGTGCAACCCCATCCAGCTACACGGCACTTTTTGTTTGCTTCTACCTGAATATCAGTCAGTTCAATTGTTGTGATACCAACATTCATTCCCTCCTCCCCCGCCACCTGGAGACACAAAGAATCAGAAGGTAAAAATTCAATATCTGACTGTCACGGTGAGCACGGTTTTACTCTTCATCAGAATGAATGAAAATCATTTGACGATGTAATTTGGGAATACTGCGGTTGAATAAATAATGAATACTTACTTTCAGGAGCATGATGTCATTTCCTTTTTTAAAATCCTCATAAGAGGGGTGTTTGCACTTCTTGTTGATGTATTTCACTGTTTTTATAGCGCTACCAGGTTTGTGGGTGCTCAGAACAACTTTTGCTGTATCCAGTTGCCTGAAAAAAAAAAAAACAACAAATAAAGATGTCAGTGGATTTTCTCAACTCTGTAAACATTAATTGTTTTTTGTTTGTTTGTTTATGTGACTCACACATCACAGCGTGCAGCAGTGACCACAATGTCTTTACTGATGCGGAATCCTCCACACACATGTTTATTGTCGCTCTGTATCGAGGCCATATACAGCATCGAGTTCTCCGGGGCTTCTCCTCCACCTATAATTCCACTCCCAAATACTTAAAAACATGACAGGAAAAATAAAATGAGTTCAAATTAAAATCATATTTCATTTGCAGGCTGAAGTAGTCAGATTGTGCAACTTACGGTTTCGTCCGAGACAAGCCAGGACATTGAACAGCAGGAACTTGTGCAGACCTTGCATCGTGGCGACAGGATGCTCAACCTGTTGTGTTGGGGAATTTGAGTCAACCCTTTTCACACAGCGCAGTTTCATCTTTAGGATTTGATTTCGATCTGTTTTATCTTGACTCCCAGCCACATCCTATAGCTGTGTGACAGCACTTACAAAATACATACACCATGTGATGAGTACACGTTAACACGGACTACATTTATACATTCCTCCTCTTCTTTCACGATAATTGTTTTTGTTTTCCACTTTCTATTTTTATTTACAGTAATAAATATAATGTGCATGTCAGGCTGCTGCTTTCTAAACAGTCCTCTCTGTGTTGACTTCTCTAGGTGGGCAGAATGTGGCATTTAGTTTGAACCAGGGATGATGGGAGAAGCAAAATCAAACTGCAGGGGCTTTGTACATTTTTTAATGAAGGGTGATCTGTGGTGAGTTTGAGACTTTGGACAGACTGGCGTTGTGTCCCCATCACCATTACCTGTACCATTTAAACATCTATTCCTTACATTATGACTGTGTACTCTTTACACGCTCATTCATTTTCCCTCTCTATCTCTTGCTTCTATCAGATGAGTGGGCGTCCATTCTTTCGATTAAACCAATGAAATCTTTGCACAATCCCTCCTACTGTCCAGCTTTAAACCATCTCCTTTCTCTGCTGCTGTTCGCTGTCATTTCAGTGCATAATCAGTGCAGCCCCATGCCCCTCTAGTTCATATCACATCCAGGACCCAGGGCTTCTTCCACTGAGCTTATCGGAAGCCCTGCTCCACATTTCATCCATTCAGACCATACTTTTCATGTTCAGGCTATAAGTTTTCTTTCTCACCCTACCATTTACTCCTTGCTCACTCACTATCAACCAATTCACAATCAACCAATAGCACAGTGACACACCTTCTCTGTCAGCCGATAATCTGACTGCTCCTCATGTTAAATACGGTTCTTTCTCTACCATAGTTCTTTCTTGCTGCCGCTGTGTGCGCCCTCCATCTCTCTCATAACTATCTAGCCTTTACGGATTCATGGGCCTCATCTCTCTTAGCAGTCAGCAGCCTCAGAGTCAGCAGCCACCACCAGTGTCTGGATGTATCTTGCTGCTGCTCAGATGTCCCTTGATCACAAAATATTTCCCTCTGATGTCCAAGCACCAAAGACTTCTGTTAAATCCTAATCAGCACAAATCATCTCTTGATCTGTACACTCATATTCTGTATTGATTATTATCTTTACTTGATTCTTCTGTCTCTCCTGATTGAACTCTCTTCACCTCTTCAACAGCACGACGAGAACCATTGTCTAGACTCTGTTCGGGGAATATTCCAAGACAAAATACAAAATACTAAAATGCTGACTTTTGGTTTTACAAGGACACGAACAGCGAGCTCCTCGGTGAAAGCTTGTTTGACCTTTCCACCTCCCCTCGCACCCACTGTATGCAGATTTTGTCACTCTTTATACTATGATAGTTACTCAGAGGGTCAAAAAATGCCACAACATTGTAAATCTCATGCTGCCGTATGTCAGCAAACATTGGTATTTGATGAGTAAGGAATGGTACGATGTGATTTTACCAAGAACGACATGCTTCTGGATCAACATCCCATATTGCATTGCAGGGCCAAAACTGCAATCAATAACTGTATCTCAGTTCAGGGGCTGCAGCCTTCGAAGGCTGCATTTGAAGATTGCGTGACATCAGCGCAACCAAGGCTGTCCTATTTCAGAGGGTCCCTCAAATGCAGCTGATTAAAAGCAGGCTTCTTTCCGAGAATTTGGAGGATGCAACCGATGAATCCTTCGTGGTCCAGCCTATCCCAACATGCATTGCGCGCCGGTGATGATTATACATTAAGTTAATTAAATAGCGAACCGTTAACTGTTGTTAACATTACTATTAGCTAAAAGCACACAGCTTAAACAATCTTAATTTAATACGTTTACCTGAAAATTTCATCAGCCTGAAATATATCAAACAGCAGTGTCTCCATCTGTGAATCATCTCCTCAAGTATTAAATAAAATGTTAAAAATAAATAAATAACAATCTCTGGGTCCATGATTTAGGGCTAACTAACTTATTAGCTTACTCCTTTCGTCAAGCGCAGATGATTGCCAGGTAAAAGGAACGCCAACAGGTCAGGGCGACCAGGACATCTTATGGGTGTGTGTTTTTCGGCTTTGTGATTCTTTTGAGTATACCTGTCTATAATATGTTACACCTCAGCTGATATTACACTGATAGCGAAGTGAGAGGGAAGTTTGAGGACCTGAACGAGATTTAAAACACAAGCTAAGTAATTTTGATAAATGAATGAAACATACCAGGCTAAATGGGGAATTATTCTAAATATCAAATGTATTTATAATTACTCTATTATACAAATGATCATGCTAAACATATATTCTGTAACAGTATTAGATATGTAATCTTGTGTATTTGTAACCTACTATAGGAGCACTGGGTGAGGGAGGAGCAGTGATGCTGCAGGACCACTGTGTGAGAGAGAAAGCTGCAGGTAAGTGCTGAGTCGACCTTGGTGAGACTTAAAACTTAATTAACAAGGTGTGTTTCAAATAGTTCCAGATATAAGGAATCATACTTAATATGTATCATACTGCATTTTATATTAATGATATAAGTAATTATATTGAATATGTAATATATGATATACAGTGTTGGGCAAGTTATTTAATAATTAAAGCTCTCTGTGTTTAATTTATTACCTTACAAATCCAGTAGAGGGCGATATTGCATAGTCTAATGAAGGCTCTCCGGAGTGCAGATCTGACTGTGGTTACAACTTTGTATTAAAATCCCCTGCTTATATAAATAATAGTGTGATGATATAAAACAATTAAATAGCCTAGACCTTTTCAAATAAACAGATAACTGAGCAGACACAGGATCAAAGCGTGATAACTTATGAGATAGGGATAAATATTTGAGAGCCAGTCATATGAAACAGGAGTGCTGCAGGATAAGGACCATTAATGTTACAGGTCCAGGGGTGCATTGTGGTGCAGGACGCTCACAGCATGGTGCAAAAAGATGGTGGGAATTAAATCTGGTCTATGCTTAGTCTTGCCCTTTTTGGTCTTGGCAAACTGGTCTGCACCAAAATGTGCCTGCAGTGACTTCCCACACACAATTGACTTTTGTCTACTCACAGACATCTCCCATAGTGATTGAATGCATACAGGATTCAGGAACACTTTATACTTACTGAACATGTAAACACTCATTACATATCCATGAGACAACATCAAACAAATTGAAGCTCCGACATAAAAAGTTGTTTGAGCAAACATCATTTGAACTCTTTCGGAAAAAGGGTCCTATGTTCCCCAGTCGCAGAACGTAGGGGGGAACATAGGACCCGGGGAACATAGGGATGACCCCGTTACAAAGCTAACGTGCTAACCCTGCAGTAGCTTACAAGGTTTTTGTTCAGTGTTACTTTGGATTACTTATTCAATTGTATTAACCTTAATTTGGAAAACTAGCTTAGCACTAAAGAAGCTCAGAGAAGTTTTGAAAGAAGCGCAAGAGCAACACGCTGATGATGTCAGAGGGCTGTGATTGGTTGATTGCAATGTTTGCCCAAGAACGCAGTGTGTAATGTTGATCCAGGAGCATGTCCTACTTGATAAAATCACATGCGTTGGGGGTGAGACCATGTTGAATATTTCTGTACCACTCATGGCATCATTACTCCCCAACTCCCCAATGAACCATCTGGTATATGTTTGTCATTTGCTATTCATAGGTTCAAAATCGCACACCTCAGAAGAGCTGATCCATTATCATCATTATAGTTATTGTTGTCTTACTATAAGGACGAAAACTTTGTGGGTGTGTCTGTGTGTCCGTTTTTCTCCTCACTGACTTGGTCAATCCATGTGAAATGTGGCACAGTGGTAGAGGGTCATGGGAGGATGCCAATGAAGCAATATTACATACTTTGAATGGGCATATCTCATGCCCCGTATGTCGGAGAGACATGAAACTTTGCACAGAGATGCCTCTCCTCACGAGGAACAAATTTGCCCAAGGACCCATATCTTTTGGTGATATAGATTTTCCACCATTTTGAATTTTTTGAAAAACACTTAAAATCGATCTCTTCCTAGGAAGTTTGAGCGATCTGCATGAAACTGTGTGAACATAATCTAGGGACCAATATCTAAAGTTCCCTCTTGGCAAAAGTTGGAAAACGTACTGAAACTGAGCTCCTATAAGGCAATGAATATTGCGGAGGGCGTGGCTCATCACATAAAGGTGTATAACATCTCAAGGGTTGCACCGATCACCACGCAACTTTGTAGGCATATGACCTCACATAAGCTGAGGGGACCCCTCCATTATTGACCCCATCAAACAAAATGGGGACGCTAGAGAGCTAATTTCTTATCTAGGCCTAACGGCCATATTGATTTTTACTTAACTTGGTAGATATGTAGAACAGGACGCCTCAAGGTGACTGGATGAATTTAACTCTAATTGGCAACTGGGTGGCGCTATAACAACAGAAAAATACTTAAAAATGGCTAAAATGCGAACGATGGCTGTGGCTCCCCCTGTGGCCCAATGTTGTTGTTTTTCTTATCTTTGGTATGACTAAGTCATGGTATGGTATACTGTCAGTGTGTCTGTCAGTCAGTCAGTCAATCAGTCATTCTACCAGTGTGCCCCACTTTTAAGTCAATACAACATATAAACTCTTTAACTATCTCCCTTTCAACATGCTGTCATTTGCGATCATGTCAGCACAGATTAACAAATTCAAAATTACACATTTTATGTGTTCTGATGAGATTGTTAGAGAAGGAAATTAAACATGTTTTTTTTTAAATGAAGCTTTATTTTGAATTTCAGTCACACTGACAGAGCAATCTGAGTCACCACAAACCTGTGTATGACAATGAATGTTTGCTGAAGCAAAGTTTCGTGCATGATTTTACTCATAAGGTTTGATGATGCTTTCGATCCAGCCAAGATATTTTGAGGTCTCCGTGTAGACGTTGGGCACATTTGGGTAGCTACAGTTTCTGTCGTAGTTGAAAGACACAACTCCAACAGCCTTCCCGTCACACACCAGAGGACCACCAGAATCACCCTGTGAGGACGGAGAAATTATTTTTTCATTATTTGACTGAAGATGATTGCAGCATGTTTCCACAGAAGCTGACATTTTCTACAAACAGACAGAAAACATACCTGACAGAATCCTTTGCTGGTCTTATATCCACCTGCACAGATAACACTGTCAGGAAGAGGAAGCCTAGACCATTCCTCCTTACAGACTTGCAGGTTGATGATAGACACATCCACCACTCTCAGATAATCAACAGCGCTACCACCAGTACTTGTGTAACCCCATCCAGCTACACTGCATGTTTGGTTTTCTTTAATGTTTGTTTCAGGTCTGGGAAGTGGAATTGTCTGGACTCTGTTGTCCAGTCGAGCCTTCTCAGCCAGCTGGAGACGTCAGAAAGTAAAACTGATTTCATAACTTTTTTTAAAAAAATTCACCGGAATCCAGTTAAACAAGTGTTGGAATATGGAGCTGATGATAAAAATAAATCATTTGAACAAAAAATATATGATGTCACCTGAGAATATGTACTTACTTTGAGGAGCATGATGTCCTTTCCCTTTCCCACTGTCTCATAAGATGGGTGTTTGTATCTCTCTTTAATGTATCTTATGTTTCCGTTGTCAGTCGTCTTGAGATTGTGGGTGCCAAGAACAACCCGTGTAAAGCCCCTGATTGAGAGATCATGGAGAGGTTGTCAGTATGTTTTCTGAAATTGTAAGAACAAGAATATCAATATATTTTGTTATCCCGTATTGATAGTAGAGCTGAATATAGACATGACAGGTGAGGGAGAGAGGGGGTATGACACACAGCAAAGGGCTGCAGGTCAGAATTGAACGCAGGCTGCTGCAAAGACTGAGCCTACATGGGGTGCACATACTAGCCAGCAAGCTAGAGATCTAATAAATGCTCATATTATTTTTAAATTGAATATTACATTAATCAAATGTAAAAGAGGGAACGTAACTCACAAGCAGTCACAATGTGCAGCAGTGAGCACAAAGTCTTCACTGATGAGGAATCCTCCACACACATGTTGTCTTGTGTTGTTCTGCAGAGAGACCATATACAGCATCAAATTCTGCTGGGCTTTTTCCCCGTTTATGATTTCACTCCCACTTGCTGCAAAGACAAATACAAATTAAAGCTGATGGCCATTAAATGATTGGAGACCAATCACCAGATTTGGTAGTCTTACCTTTTCCCCCGAGACATGTCAGAACATGAAAAAGCAGAATCTTGTGCAGAGCATGCATGATGGCAGCAAGACAACAGACTTGTCTACTTGGGGGGTTTCAAGTCCACCCTTTTATACAGTAGCGCGCTTTGTTAGATGGTGTGATTATTTCCTATTTGATCTTGATTTCTAACCACACTCACTGTGCAATGTATTTTTGCACGTCTGCAATTTGTATTATCTTGCATAATCATGTTCGGTCATGTTATCTGATGTCTCAACAGCATGACACACATACATTGTATAGTAATTATCTGATGAGTTTATCACAGTCTGTCACATTAATACATTCTCCTTCTTCTTTTTTGTTCACATTGTATCGACTTTAAACATCTAACAACTTATGTGCACACATAATTACTGCCCCCTGGTTAGATTACATGGCATTATATTAAAAAAATCTACATACATAGACAAAACATGCATAAGATAACTAAGGGATCAAGGGAGAAACTATGAAGTCAACACTAAGACGTTTTTTTTTAAAAAGTGATGAATCAAAAATACAATAAAAATACATACACATGTATAGGACTGACTATGGCACACTTAGCCTTATTTCCAGAGCATCTTCAGTGTTACCATTTTGAACAAATTACAACATCTCCCAAATATCAATAAACTCAGAAACTTTATTTCTCACTACGTAATTTTTTAAGGGCCAAACTTGCTGTTTAATCATTCAACTACCAGCTATTAGGGGGGGGGGGGGGGGGGGGGGTCACCCACATGTGCATGGATAAGACAGTATCTTGTAGATGTTATTTGTTTCACGTTCACACAGATTCAAATTTTCACTTCTCCTGTGCTCTGATGAGGTTGTTACAAAAGGAAATAACACGTTGGTTTTTTTTAGAATGATGCTTTATTTTTACATTTTGGTCTCACTGACAGAGCAATCTGAGTCACCACAAACTTTCGTATTTCAATGAATGTTTGCTGAAACAAAACTTTGTGCATGATGTTACTCGTAACGATTGATGATGCTTTTGATCCAGGGAAGATGTTTTGAAATATCCGTGTAGACGTTGGGCACATCTGGGTAGCTACAGTTTGCAAACTTGTTGAAAGACACAATTCCAACAGCCTTCCCGTCACACACCAGAGGACCACCAGAATCACCCTGTGAGGACGGAGAAATTATTTTTTCATTATTTGACTGAAGATGATTGCAGCATGTTTCCACAGAAGCTGACATTTTCTACAAACAGACAGAAAACATACCTGACAGAATCCTTTGCTGGTCTTATATCCACCTGCACAGATAACACTGTCAGGAAGAGGAAGCCTAGACCATTCCTCCTTACAGACTTGCAGGTTGATGATAGACACATCCACCACTCTCAGATAATCAACAACGCTACCACGAGTACTTGTGAAACCCCATCCAGCTACACTGCACGTTTGGTTTTCTTTAATGTTTGTTTCAGGTCTGGGAAGTGGAATTGTCTGGACTCTGTTGTCCAGTTGAGCCTTCTCAGCCAGCTGGAGACGTCAGAAAGTAAAACTGATTTCATAACTTTTTTTAAAAAATTCACCAGAATTCAGTTAAACAAGTGTTGGAATATGGAGCTGATGATAAAAATAAATCATTTGAACAAAAAATATATGATGTCACCTGAGAATATGTACTTACTTTGAGGAGCATGATGTCCTTTCCCTTTCCCACTGTCTCATAAGATGGGTGTCTGTATCTCTCTTTAATGTATCTTATGTTTCCGTTGTCAGTCGTCTTGAGATTGTGGGTGCCAAGAACAACCCGTGTAAAGCCCCTGATTGAGAGATCATGGAGAGGTTGTCAGTATGTTTTCTGAAATTGTAAGAACAAGAATATCAATATATTTTGTTATCCCGTATTGATAGTAGAGCTGAATATAGACATGACAGGTGAGGGAGAGAGGGGGTATGACACACAGCAAAGGGCTGCAGGTCAGAATTGAACGCAGGCTGCTGCAAAGACTGAGCCTACATGGGGCGCACATACTAGCCAGCAAGCTAGAGATCTAATATATGCTCATATTATTTTTAAATTGAATATTACATTAATCAAATGTAAAAGAGGGAACGTAACTCACAAGCAGTCACAATGTGCAGCAGTGAGCACAAAGTCTTCACTGATGAGGAATCCTCCACACACATGTTGTCCCTCGTTGTTCTGCAGAGAGACCATATACAGCATCGAATTCTGCGGGGCTATTTCCCCGTTTATGATTTCACTCCCACGTGCTGCAAAGACAAATACAAATTAAAGCTGATGGCCATTAAATGATTGGAGACCAATCACCAGATTTGGTAGTCTTACCTTTTCCCCCGAGACATGTCAGAACATGAAAAAGGAGAATCTTGTGCAGAGCATGCATGATGGCAGCAAGACAACAGACTTGTCTACTTGGGGGGTTTCAAGTCCACCCTTTTATACAGTAGCGCGCTTTGTTGGATGGTGTGATTATTATCTCTTTGATCCTGACTTCTAACCACACTCACTGTGCAATGTATTGTTGCACGTTTGCAGTGTGTATTATCTTGCATAATCATGTCCATTCATGTCATCTGATGTCTCAACAGCATGACACACATACAGTATATGATCAGTATCTGATAATCTGTCACATTAATTAATTATTCCTCTTCTTTTTTGTGCATCATATTTTTAGTAATTGCAAACATCTAACATGTCATGCATACATTATGTTATGTTATGTCATATGACCTTTCATCTGTGGAAGGTCAAATGTTACCCGTGACTTGCCCTACATTCGGCTGTGCCAAAGTTTGCAGCTGCACCCTGGGACGCTGCTGACAGACCCAGAGACCCAATGTTTCGATGGTGAGTTTCATTTGTGTGATTGATTACTCCTTGTCCTTACGGTGTTAGAGTTACACAGCGTCAAAGTCAAATCATGCATTGGTTACGTAACACTGGTTTTAATGTGGTCCTGAGTTTTTCAGAAATGTAACAAATTAAAACTAAAAAACTTTCCTCATATTCTAAATGTCATTAAAAACAAAATCCTTTAAAGGTGATATGAGATTTAAAAAGGATTCATGCACAGAATGACCCTGATTTTAGGCTACATGTCATATTTTATGTGATTTTACTATACAGTGTTTAAGAATTTTACAGTGGGGGCGTTGGTAGTGGATAGCGCGCATCCCCCAACAAGCACAGCTGAGGACTTACAGGTACTGGATTCTTCCTCTTATTAATCATTATGTATTTATCACTGCATTTTAGGACACTTGATTCAGTTGATTCTGGGCCCTTTAAGACCTCCTCTCCTCATTGTTTATGAACATTACTCAGCTACATGAACTGACTTTTATTAGATTAATTCAATAAGTGAAGAATACAGATGCAATACTGGGTTACACTATTAATCCTGATCCTGTTCCTTTTAGCTTGTTCATGGTTTATGTTTGGCATCGTTCGATTTTATTCACTGTGGACCAACCTAAATTGTGTGTATTTGGTGAGTCAGTGACACCTTGTCATTCATCTATTTAATTCAAATAATACAATTACCAAGATAGTGGATACTAATGATTTTCAGCTGTCACCACTTCACTGCTTTAAGTCTTTGGGAAAACAGCCCACTAACATTTCGTCTGAATTCTGCATCAAACCAGTTAAACCACAGAAGCCAGTTTCCTGCTATTTGACATCAAGTGGTCTGAAGGAGTGTCATGACAAGTTGTAAACATTTTACTGAGGTTGTGCAGCACATAGATTTATATCTGCAGACATTATGCCTTATCAGAATGTGCAGTGTATACATGCAACAGACTGAAGTAGTCTGCCTTGTTGAGAGGCCTACAGCTCATTTTTCCCCCAATGCCCCTGAGTGGGTAAATCCAGCCCTGACTTGGTGCTTGACCTGCCAGAACTTGTACAAATGTACAAAGTCATGGAGATCACAAGACTGCAAAATCTACTGATGAGTGCATGTGCACGTGTTATGTGCAATATGCAGACATACATTGTGTAGTTTTTCACCTATTACACTTGTTTATTGTTTATAATTTATCATTGTGTAGACTGTATGGTTGAATGTGTGGAGGATGTGGCCAATTTACATAGTGTAAAATGCCATAGACTTGTGCTAATAATGTTAGCATCTTATATTTGTTTGAAAAACTTGTTTAGTATAAGACAGTGGTTTTGTCAGTGAACCCTGTTAGTTGTAATGGAGCTGAATTTTGTAACGTCACCTTTGTTAAATGTTGCTGTTGTCCCTGGCTTCATATGAAAAGAGGAAACATTCACTAGTTGCTAGGCTAATTTATACAATGTAAAATGCCATAGGCTTGTGCTAATAACATTAGCATGTTGTATTTGTGGGGAAAATGTGTCCAGATAAAGACAAGTGTTTGTCTGTGAATGCTGCGAGTTATAGTGAAGCTGATTTGTGTACTTGTGTTTGAAACTGTCTCTATTAAGCCATGTTTAATGTGTGTTTAATGTGTCTTTTGAATCAACTAAACTTTACAGCATTTCACAGAAACCCCGTCACTGATTAGTGTTTAGGAGGTGTGACTGTAGAGTGACACAGACACTCCACTGCACAAGTATAAATGCTCACGGTGGCATAGGTGACGTACGTAGCGTCTGCTGCACAAGTATAAATCCTGCTTATCAGTCAGCATCTCACAGCAGTAGCACTCCTAATTTTATTGTGTTTTAATGATATAATGACAATAAAAGGCACACTGATTCTGATAACCTCTGTGGTCTTCTAACAAGGTCATATACTGTACAGCTTTGCTCCATGTGTGATTCCAATCCTTAACTCTGAAAAAGCAAGAAAAATATCATAATGAGTTTGATTAATGTCCCATTTGTAGGCCAATGACTAATAATTAGATTTGTCAATATTACCATTTTTTCCCATACACGTCAGAACATGATTTTTTTTCTTATCTCTTATTTCTTATTTTTCATCTTGTATGCGTCAGGGTCATGGGTTCAGGCGCTGATGTTATAGATACTGTTAAGGAAACATCTGTTTGCAGAGCTGGTAGTGCAGCAAAGGTGAAGCATATGTAGGCTACAATTACTACCTGACTGACTGTTAAATGAATATTTTCTCCCTTCTCGTCCTCATTTTTTATTTTAGATGCTTTGATTCTCCTTATTTTGTTTATTTTGGGGCCTTTTTGAACCTTCTCATCTCCCTGTGTGTGGATACAACTTTGTTACACCAAGTGAGGTTTAGCTCCATTAATCTCTCAAGTGAAAAACACATACGCAACACCAAAAGTCTTTGGTGTGGAAATACTTGGCACAACCCACTGAAACATTTCTCTGAAATGTGCAACAAACTAGACAAACCACATAACCACAGTTTCCATGTGGTTCAAGTCTGAGTTTTGTTCTCAGAAGTTACAAAACTAGTGCTCTAGTTAGTACATGAGAGCACAAAAATACACAGATCCAGAGAGGGAAATAATTGTCATCCATTGCATCTAAGATTATATATGAATATATAATATGTTGTGAATCTGAAACTCTGTCATTTTTTTTTCTTTTCACAACTTGACTTTTGTTGCAAATGATTTCACATGGAATAAGTCACACATTTGTATTTATTCAGTGTCTGTAGCATTATACAAGACTACATTATTCAGTGTTTTTCTTCACAGATTTACATTCAGGTACCACACCAGCAAATGTACTGTTTGATATACATAATTGCAAGCTGCTGCTGTCCTGTTATATAACACCATTATACCCAGCAGTGAGGGCCAGAGTCACAGCAAAGAGCAACTCTGCTTCTTGACCACTGTTGGGCACCACTCCGTCAGTTCATGTCTGACCCCTGCAGTGCCTCACAAACCTCCCACAGTCAAACAATGAGTCTGTCATCTCTCAGAGTGAGTCTGTTGAGTTGTGTTATGGGTCGTTGGAGCCTCGTGTTTCAATTTTAGTGCAAACATGTCTTTCTAACGTGAGTCTGCATGAGATAGTCATTCCTAAAAATGCCAGTAAGCTCTGCATAACCGACAACATCTTTCTCTTAGTTTGATTTGTTGCCACAGTGGAAATAATCTGCTACTGAGTGTCTCTGGGTGTCTTTGGACCCCACAGAGTCATCTGTAAAGAAGATTCACAGAATGTGATGTTTAATGATGACGAGCCCAAAAAAGTCTGAAAAAAGTCAAAGAAATTATGTGGTCTCACAATGAGTTTCTTCAAGTATGAGTGTGTGTATGTGTCTGAAAAACAAAAACTAGCTAAGCTGGCAGGCTACTGTGCAGATACTAGAGTGATATCAATCAGGGTTGCACAATATGCAAAAACTAAAAAACAAAGAATTGTTCAGAGAGATATTGCCACTGCTATGAGAGTTGCGATTTCAGTGGTACTGGTTATTTTTTGCATGTTATTTCTACTTTAAAAAATTACACTGCTGGGGTCTGTACCTAACATGCATTATTTTTTATATATCTGGAATATGATTTGTAGGCCGGGGCATCTTTGCACCACAATGCTTTGTTTATAGAGGTCAGTGAAGTGTATGTAAACCAAATTCTGGTAGATCTATACTCACTGTAATATATTTATATATTTTTTAATTTACACACCCTTTTAACTGAACTGAACTCCACCCTGCCTTCAATGCCCCCCTGCTTAACACAACAGGGTCTTCAACGCACCATCGCCACTGTTAAATTAAACATTTTGCTACGTGTTTTTTTTAATATTGTAAAAGTTAAATGACATTTGTAGTATAGTTAAACAAAGTTAAGTGACAGTTGTTCAGTAGCTGACGGTTAACGGCTAACTTACTAGCTTTCTCCTCTTGTCACGCGCAGCTGGTTGCTAGGTAACAGGAACTGAACTGGGACAGCTGTAGAGACTGTGGGAAACACCTTTTGCATCGAGTTTCTGGGTGAGTAATATGGTGTTTGGATTTCTAAATGGTGTGTTTTGAATGCCACCACACAAACTGCTGCAGTCGTGGTGATTATGACTGTATTATTATTATTATTATTATTATTATCATTATTGTTATTATTAGGTGCTCAGGATTTGCATAAAGTGCCCACCTACCAGACGCGCCTGGACTGAGCTGTATGAGTTGCAACTGTTCCCTGAGTTCCCAAGGACCAGTGAGTACTGACCAAACACTTTCCATGTGGGTTCATATACTGTAAAACTTCAGCTGAATGCCTAGTCTCAAATAAACGCCCAGTTCCTTTTACTAGCCCGGTGTGGCCACGCTTAAATAAATGTCTGTCTTCATTAAACGCCTGGTCTGGTTGTCAGGCGGTTCATTTTTATAGAAATTTTTGGATGCATAAAGCTGGGTTGTCGGCTACCCACTTTAGCTTATGTTAGTTAAGTGCTTAGATACATATATAACCATGAGCACCAAAGAAGATCGTAACCCCTTCAGATTTACTGGCATGGTAAAGAAGAGAGACCAAAACAAAAAAGGTGGTGACCCCCTCTGTTACAAACTCAGAATATGTGTCTGTTCCTCGATTATCTTGTATGCTATTCATGCTATTTACCGGGGAAAGAATCAAAAGTGTTTTTCATAAAAATTAATCCAAGTGAATATTGTTCTAACAGGATAGAGTGGTGTTGTGTTGATATTAGGGCTGCCCCTGACTAAGAATTTGTCTAGCTGACCAATAGTCATCATTTAGGGTCATTAGTCGAGTAGTTGCCTGCATGTTTACGATAGAAATTTAATTATATATTTAGGGCGGGGCAACACAATAGTTTGAGTGCAACAGAGAAATAGAAAACCGTACTAATGAACCTTAATTAATATAGGCCTATATTTGATCTACAAGTGTATGTTACACACTGAGTGAGTGTCCTGTTAATGATGCTGTCAGCAAAAAAGTAATGATTGTGCTAAGTGACTAATGGGCATGTAGCTACTTATATGTTTTCAGATGATACGTCATGTTTGTAGTCAGCCATTGATAGGCAAATGTCTTGGGTTCGTCCTTCACCTTATCAAAATGATCACATGCTTTGGATTTCCTGCCTGACATGTTATTAACTAACTTGTGTAATAACTGCAGGTACCAGCCCTACAGCAGTAATGCCACGATAGTAATGATAATAATTCCAGTTTTATTTATAGAGCGTTTTTTAAGAAAAAAGCACAGTGTCAAAGCTTGGAAATTTACAAGACATAATGGATATAATAACAGTTACAGGAGGTTGAAAACAGCAATTATTGTAAAACAGAAGATTTAAGATTTAAAGGCAGTGACAGCATCAGTTGACCTGATGTGGAAGTGGAACGCTGTTCCAGAGGCGGGCAGCCAGTGCAGTGCAGTAAAAGTAAGCTGAATTGTTGCATTTAACAGTTCCTTTGCTTGAGAATCTCTTTGATCCAGGGAAGGTATTTTAATATATTCGTGTAGACGTTGGGTACATTTGGGTAGTCACAGTTGTTTCTCATGTTGAAAGACACGACACCAACTGCCGTCCCGCAACACACCAGAGGACCACCAGAATCACCCTGTGAGGACAGAGAAATTATTTTTGTTTATTCAATTTCGAAGACGAGACACCTTTAGACAAGTAAAAACTTTTTTTAAATGTATTTTTTAAAGAAAGGACAGCAAACATACCCCACAGAATCCTTTGTTTGTCTCATATCCACCTGCACAGATAACATTGGCAGGAAGGTTTACTGATGGACTTTTAAGCCATTCTTTCTTACAGTCCTCTGGGTTTATGATAGACACATCTGCCTCTTCCAGCACATCAACCGTTCCACCCCTAGTCTTTGTGAAACCCCATCCAGCCACACAACATTTTGCTTTATCCTTTATCTTAATGTCAGTCGTCGGAAGTTGAATCAGTTGTACTCTCTTGTTGAATTGAGCTTTCTTAGACAACTGGAGACACACAAAGTGGAAATTTAAAATGTATATCATTCATTTTTATTGGTGCCTTTTATATGCAGTTTATTGTTCAATTTATTCAATAAAAAATGTGGGAAATAATTTCCTTTCATTTATTTTTTTTCCAGCAAGCTACGTCTTATATTTCAGCAGAATACTGAAAGCAGCAGGACGACAGAGCTGAGAACAATTTATTATCTGTTTAGTTATCACAACTAATATTTTGAGAGCAATATTCAACATTATTGTGTATTTTCCTCACGTTGTTCAGCCCTAAAATGAGCTCCAACATGTGTGTCAGTGATGTGGTACTGTAGACTGAGTTTCCCAAAAAGATGAACGGGTCAGCAAACTTTGTCCCTTTGTGATCACTCTGCATCCCCTCTCTGTATTCATAGATTTTTAAGGGTCTGTCTGGATCCATGTGCTCAGTAGCAGTTTGGTGAGTTTGAGTTGCGGAGTGGAGAATTGATCATTCAGTCAGTTTGTGGTCGGATGGATCAGTTAAAATTCTACTAAGATTTATTTTGTCTGTCTAGTAGATTTCTGTCACTCTATAGTAGGGCTGCACATTCATACTCATTACCACAGAGGCATCGATTGAAGTAACCCAGTACTAAGTTGTATTTAAACCTCTCCAGTCAATGACACTTGCATTGGATCCTTTCTGTACCCATATTGAGAAGACAAAGACTCTCTAAATGTTTTGTTCGCAGTCAGTCACCACAGGTGTTTTTCAATTTAATGTGACACTTGTTTGGCCCATTAACACAGCAGCTACAACCCATACAGCATGTAATGTGGTGAAGTGGAGTGCAGAAGTTACTGTAACAAAGGAGTTGAGAATTCAGGATGCTGAGATGTCACCAAAATGTTTGAAAGTGTGGCTGTACATGCAATGAATGAATATATTTTTGTATTTAGATAAATATATATTTTTTGTAACCATAGGAAGTACAGTATTTGACCCTTCACACTGAACTTTTATTTTCCTCTCAGACAAAGAGCTTAACACTGATAGAGCATCTTAAAGACAGCAATACCTCCACGATAGCAATGATAAAAATTATAGTTTTATTTATAAAGCACTTTTAAAGCAAAAAACACAGTGTGGAAGTTTGGAAAATTAACAGTTACAGTAGGTAGAGAACAATTATTGTACAACACAAAAAAAAAAGATTTAAAGGCAGTGACAGCATCAGTTGACCTGATGTGGAAGTAGAGCCAGGAAGCCAGTATAATACAGTAAAAGCATGCTGAATTGTTACATTTAACAGTTCCTTTGCTTGAGAATCTTTTTGATCCAGGGAAGGTATTTTAATATATTCGTGTAGACGTTGGGTACATTTGGGTAGTCACACTTTTTTATCATGTTGAAAGACACGACACCAACTGCCGTCCCGCCACACACCAGAGGACCACCAGAATCACCCTGTGAAAATAAAGAAACTTAATTTGTTTATTCAACTTCTGAGACTAGACACCTTTAGACAAGAAAAAACTTTTTTTTTTTAAAGAAAGGACAGCAAACATACCTGACAGAATCCTTTTTCTGTCTCATATCCACCTGCACAGATAACATTGGCAGGAAGTTTAAATGAAACTTTAAGCCACTCTTTCTTACAGACCTCTGGGTTTATGATAGACACATCTGCCACTTGCAGCACATCAACCGTTCTAACCATAGTCTTCGTGAAACCCCATCCAGCCACACGGCACTTTGCTTTATCCTTTATTTTAATGTCAGTCTTCGGAAGTTGAATCAGTTTTACTCTCTTGTTCAGTCGAGCTTTCTTTGACAGCTGGAGACACACAAAGTGGAAATTCAAAATGAGCAAAGACTGATATTCTCCATCAGACCTCAAGTAAATAAAGAAGAAGATGGTGATGAAGATGGAGCTGCACTGAATTTTGATGACAGTATTTTGTCTTTTAGAGTCATAGGGGGATTTGAACTACATTAAACAGAACATGAAAGTAAGAGATTTTACTTTAAAATGCTTCACTGAGATTATTAGGCTGTTTGAATATCCACTTACCTTTAGGAGCATGATGTCATCCCCCTTTGTGACATGCTCATAAGATGGATGCTTGCATGTCTTCACACTGTATCTTATTGTGTTGTTATCAACCTTCTTGAGATTGTGGGTGCCAAGAACGACACTTGTAGGTTTCCTGAGTCAGTGATTAGTAAAAAGTTTTTAGTATTGTTTCTTAAAGGTTCAGTCATCAGAGATCTAGTGATGAGGATTACAGACTGCAACCATCTAAAACTTTTTCTGGTTAGAATTCCCTCAGTGTTTATTGTTTAGGAGGTTTTTACTTTGAGCCACATTATCCGTGCAGTTCTCTTCCTCTCCAGAACAAATGGACAAGGTGATTCAAACTGGTAAAAACACTTAATAAAGCAGTTTCATGTGAAACAAATCTGTGTTTTTCAGATTCTGCTTGTCGCGCGGCGATGTCAACTATGGTTACTGATGCGAAAACTCAAATGGCCCTATCTGGAGCTCATTTTTGGTTTGTTCATTCTGGGCTACTGTAGAAACATGGGACAAGGACGTGCTCCCTGTGTAGATGTAAACGTCTTAATTTAAGGTAACAAAAATACAACAATTCTTATTTTATGGTGATTATACACAAAAGAAAACGTCTTTATTATATTATATTTCATTTCTGCCAATAAATACCTCTAAATTCTACACACTGGACCTTTAAGTTGTGGCGACAAAACAAATGAAAATGCACAAAATTTTATGTTCTTTTAGCTTAATCTGATCAGATGGATCAGAGATCGCTGAAAGAGGAAAGGTAACTCACCAGTCATCACAGTGCGCAGCAGTGAGCACAAAGTCTTCATTGATTAGGAATCCTCCACACACATGTTGTCCCTTGTTGTTCTGCACCGAGGCCATATACAGCATTAAGTTCTTAGGGACCTTTTTACCATTTATGATTTCACTCCCAAGTGCTGACATGATAAGAGGCAAAGGTGATGAGTTAATGTAGCATTTGTAGATCAGAGACTAATAACCAGATGTTGGAATCTTACCGTGAAGTCCAAGACATGTCAGAAGATGAAAAAGCAGAAACCCGTGCAGAGCATGCATGATGTCGGCAGCAGACTGAACCTGTTGTCTTTTTTGTGTCAAGTCAACGCTTTTATACAGCAATTTGCTGTGTGAGAGACCCCCGTGGTTTTCATCTGCTTCACCAAGACTGCTCAAGCCACATCCTCTGTGGGTTGGTGCAAACTTTAATTATCTAATAGTGATGAGTGTGTGTGGTCAGTAAAGAAATGAGGCATCATGTAGTATTGTCATTGTTCCAGTAAATGTAAAGCATGTGGTTCTGCTGCTCTAGCAGCCTGAGGCACGTACACATTATGTGATCTTCATGGGATGAGTTTAACACAGTCTGTTACGTTTACCTATTTATTCCCCTCTACAGCTGATGTGATTCAGTATTTTTAGTTTTGTTTTTGTACCTATGGTACTTTAAATCTTTGTCAGCCTCTGTATTTTGTTATATTTTATTTATTATTTGAATTCTTGGACCTTCTCTGTTAAGCTTAACAGCTTACGTGACATTTAGTTAGATAAACAAGACAAAAATCTTTGTTATGGATTTCGAAAGACAGTATCAGTAGAAACTGGACTTTAAAGTATATCATTCATTTTTATTGGTGCCTTTTATATTCAGTTTATTGTTCAATTTATTCAATAAAAAATGTGGGAAATAATTTCCTTTCATTTATTTTTTTTCCAGCAAGCTACGTCTTATATTTCAGCAGAATACTGAAAGCAGCAGGACGACAGAGCTGAGAACAATTTATTATCTGTTTAGTTATCACAACTAATATTTTGAGAGCAATATTCAACATTATTGTGTATTTTCCTCACGTTGTTCAGCCCTAAAATGAGCTCCAACATGTGTGTCAGTGATGTGGTACTGTAGACTGAGTTTCCCAAAAAGATGAACGGGTCAGCAAACTTTGTCCCTTTGTGATCACTCTGCATCCCCTCTCTGTATTCATAGATTTTTAAGGGTCTGTCTGGATCCATGTGCTCAGTAGCAGTTTGGTGAGTTTGAGTTGCGGAGTGGAGAATTGATCATTCAGTCAGTTTGTGGTCGGATGGATCAGTTAAAATTCTACTAAGATTTATTTTGTCTGTCTAGTAGATTTCTGTCACTCTATAGTAGGGCTGCACATTCATACTCATTACCACAGAGGCATCGATTGAAGTAACCTAGTACTAAGTTGTATTTAAACCTCTCCAGTCAATGACACTTGCATTGGATCCTTTCTGTACCCATATTGAGAAGACAAAGACTCTCTAAATGTTTTGTTCGCAGTCAGTCACCACAGGTGTTTTTCAATTTAATGTGACACTTGTTTGGCCCATTAACACAGCAGCTACAACCCATACAGCATGTAATGTGGTGAAGTGGAGTGCAGAAGTTACTGTAACGAAGGAGTTGAGAATTCAGGATGCTGAGATGTCACCAAAATGTTTGAAAGTGTGGCTGTACATGCAATGAATGAATATATTTTTGTATTTAGATAAATATATATTTTTTGTAACCATAGGAAGTACAGTATTTGACCCTTCACACTGAACTTTTATTTTCCTCTCAGACAAAGAGCTTAACACTGACAGAGCATCTTAAAGACAGCAATACCTCCACGATAGCAATGATAAAAATTATAGTTTTATTTATAAAGCACTTTTAAAGCAAAAAACACAGTGTGGAAGTTTGGAAAATTAACAGTTACAGTAGGTAGAGAACAATTATTGTACAACACAAAAAAAAAAGATTTAAAGGCAGTGACAGCATCAGTTGACCTGATGTGGAAGTAGAGCCAGGAAGCCAGTATAATACAGTAAAAGCATGCTGAATTGTTACATTTAACAGTTCCTTTGCTTGAGAATCTTTTTGATCCAGGGAAGGTATTTTAATATATTCGTGTAGACGTTGGGTACATTTGGGTAGTCACACTTTTTTCTCATGTTGAAAGACACGACACCAACTGCCGTCCCGCCACACACCAGAGGACCACCAGAATCACCCTGTGAAAATAAAGAAACTTAATTTGTTTATTCAACTTCTGAGCAGGACACCTTTAGACAAGAAAAAACTTTTTTTTTTTAAAGAAAGGACAGCAAACATACCTGACAGAATCCTTTGTCTGTCTCATATCCACCTGCACAGATAACATTGGCAGGAAGTTTAAATGAAACTTTAAGCCACTCTTTCTTACAGACCTCTGGGTTTATGATAGACACATCTGCCACTTGCAGCACATCAACCGTTCTAACCATAGTCTTCGTGAAACCCCATCCAGCCACACGGCACTTTGCTTTATCCTTTATTTTAATGTCAGTCTTCGGAAGTTGAATCAGTTTTACTCTCTTGTTCAGTCGAGCTTTCTTTGACAGCTGGAGACACACAAAGTGGAAATTCAAAATGAGCAAAGACTGATATTCTCCATCAGACCTCAAGTAAATAAAGAAGAAGATGGTGATGAAGATGGAGCTGCACTGAATTTTGATGACAGTATTTTGTCTTTTAGAGTCATAGGGGGATTTGAACTACATTAAACAGAACATGAAAGAAAGAGATTTTACTTTAAAATGCTTCACTGAGATTATTAGGCTGTTTGAATATCCACTTACCTTTAGGAGCATGATGTCATCCCCCTTTGAGACACGCTCATAAGATGGATGCTTGCATGTCTTCACACTGTATCTTATTGTGTTGTTATCAACCTTCTTGAGATTGTGGGTGCCAAGAACGACACTTGTAGGTTTCCTGAGTCAGTGATTAGTAAAAAGTTTTTAGTATTGTTTCTTAAAGGTTCAGTCATCAGAGATCTAGTGATGAGGATTACAGACTGCAACCATCTAAAACTTTTTCTGGTTAGAATTCCCTCAGTGTTTATTGTTTAGGAGGTTTTTACTTTGAGCCACATTATCCGTGCAGTTCTCTTCCTCTCCAGAACAAATGGACAAGGTGATTCAAACTGGTAAAAACACTTAATAAAGCAGTTTCATGTGAAACAAATCTGTGTTTTTCAGATTCTGCTTGTCGCTCGGCGATGTCAACTATGGTTACTGATGCGAAAACTCAAATGGCCCTATCTGGAGCTCATTTTTGGTTTGTTCATTCTGGGCTACTGTAGAAACATGGGACAAGGACGTGCTCCCTGTGTAGATGTAAACGTCTTAATTTAAGGTAACAAAAATACAACAATTCTTATTTTATGGTGATTATACACAAAAGAAAACGTCTTTATTATATTATATTTCATTTCTGCCAATAAATACCTCTAAATCCTACACACTGGACCTTAAAGTTGTGGCGACAAAACGAATAAAAATGCACAAAATTTTGTGTTCTTTTAGCTTAATTTCTGATCAGATGGATCAGAGATCGCTGAAAGAGGAAAGGTAACTCACCCGTCATCACAGTGCGCAGCAGTGAGCACAAAGTCTTCATTGATTAGGAATCCTCCACACACATGTTGTCCCTCGTTGTTCTGCACCGAGGCCATATACAGCATTAAGTTCTTAGGGACCTTTTTACCATTTATGATTTCACTCCCAAGTGCTGACATGATAAGAGGCAAAGGTGATGAGTTAATGTAGCATTTGTAGATCAGAGACTAATAACCAGATGTTGGAATCTTACCGTGAAGTCCAAGACATGTCAGAAGATGAAAAAGCAGAAACCCGTGCAGAGCATGCATGATGTCGGCAGCAGACTGAACCTGATGTCCTTGTTGTGTCGAGTCAACACTTTTATACAGCAGTTTGCTGTGTGAGAGACCCCCGTGGTTTTCATCTGCTTCACCAAGACTGCTCAAGCCACATCCCCTGTGGGTCGGTGCAAACTTTAATTGTCTTATGGTGATGAGTGTGTGTGGTCAGTAAAGAAATGAGGCATCATGTAGTATTGTCATTGTTCCAGTAAATGTAAAGCATGTGGTTCTGCTGCTCTAGCAGCCTGAGGCACGTACACATTATGTGATCTTCATGGGATGAGTTTAACACAGTCTGTTACGTTTACCTATTTATTCCCCTCTACAGCTGATGTGATTCAATATTTTCAGTTTTGTTTTTGTACCTATGGTACTTTAAATCTTTGTCAGCCTCTGTATTTTGTTATATTTTATTATTTATAGGAATTCTTGGACCTTCCTCTCTCTTCCATGTAGTTAGATAAACTAACATGAAAGAACAAAAATCTTTGCTATGGATGTACCTTTGAACTGTGACCTTTGGGCTGCAGTTGGCTTTTGTCACAGCGATGTTGCACCAAAAACTAAATGTGTAACACAAGCCGCAGTAACCACCTTCAGGCTTGAGTGTCGATATTCTCAGAGTCTGAAATCATGTGATCATTGACTGACAGCCAGAGGTATAAAGAAACATCATGACTCATCAGTTGGTGCTTTGCTAGACCACAGTGGAAAATGTGTGAAAGTGACATGGCTTATTAAGCGTCAGACAAAGTAAGTAATATGTGAAAAGGAGAAAAGGAGGCAACACGCAAGACAATGCATGAATCAGACATTTATATGTAATAACTGCCACATATCAGGAACACATGAGAAATGTTTCAAAGCATGGATGAAGCAGAGAGAGACAAGTCGATCAGCAATAGCTTATAGGTTGAATTATGTGCTGCCATGGGCATTAACACAGACTTGCGGCCGGGCTCCACCGGCTGCAAACGTAAGCGTCACGTCAGCGTATCGTCGCGGCGTATTCATCTGGGCTCCACTGACTGCGTACGGAAGCGACACTTAGAGAAGCCAGCGGGGTTGTTTACCGTTTGCTGAGCCGAGAGGCTGCATGTAGGCTGCATGAAATGTTAAAGCATTTTCCACCTAAGTTATTACATATATTTGAGTTATCTACAAGTTTACTGTACGGTTTGTCATCTACTCACTTTCAAATGTCCGCCACTGACATTTACACAATGTCACGGATAAACATGGGTAAATGCATGAAAAACAATCATCACATAGGCCTCGTGTCACAATCTTGAAGAACCACAGGAACCACATTTTCCAGCTGCATATTTGAACACTGATGTTTCCACAGTCTGTCGCAGCTGTGAAACTAGAGGCCATTAATTTTATCACTATTTCACAGACAGCAGAACGTGTTTTTAATTGCCATAAAATGTATCTTTAGCACTTGTTGCGCTCTGTACAACTTTTTAGGTGCAGGCAGAGGTCTGAGTCTGTGCACCTCATGCAGCAATAGGAAAACAATTTGAGACCAGTGCTACTTTGTGCACTTGACACATCAGCCTCACAGTTTCCCAGGTTGAGGATTCAATCTCACACCAGAGACCCCTAAACTACTGAAGGCTAGTATGTATCATATAGAAAATGGCACAACCACAAACAAATGCACTATTTTAAGGAGCTCTAGCTCTAGTCCGAGTGAAGGAAAACAACTCTCTAAGGTCGCCATGGACCTGCCTCAAACATCTATGGAGTCTGCTTTTCCTTCTGCATGTGACTGTGAGTCTCTAATCAAGGCACAAAGTGAGAAGCAACTCTGATTATTTGTTAGCCTGCTCATGGTGAGAGTGATTACTGAGTGTCATGCTCTTGAGGAAGGAAGTTACAAACCAACTAACAACTCACTCATGCAATATGGTTAATGCAAAAGGGAAAATGTCTGCTGCAACTTCTTTTAAGAAAGTATATCATGTAATGAGTTTGCATGTCATAACAGGAAAAATGTAATTGGTGAGATTAAAATGACTGCATTCCATTTAGGTGAGCTTGTTTGATGCTGCGTTTGTCACTGTCACCAGCCGTCCAATCACAGTGGACAAATACAAGTGCTGAACAACAACAGCTGTCATTTTTCAGCTGGGAAAAGAAAAGCTTTGGTGGACACACAGCCTTATTAAAGCGACACAAGTGATTGTCCGACCAGTGAGAATTTAGTCAGACAATTGCATAACAACCAAACAGTGGACCAGTCGCCCAGAACTTTACAGCCCCACTGATGAGGACTCTTCATCAGTTATATTTTGTCTTTTCCTCAGCAACACATAAATCTGCAAATCAATCACATTAAAGTACAATAGCCCTGCAAAACATCCACTGTAGAGTAAATGCCTGTTCATCATACCAATTTTATACATCGGCACGATACGCTGTTTTTCCGAATTAAAGTATATAGTCCAAAATGACGTGTACATATGTCACACAAAAGCAACTTACTTAAATAAAACAATAAACACTTGTACTACTTCTTACCTTGGTGAACTTTGGTACAGTTGAGTGTAGATTTGATGGGGGAGAGGGATGACAGGATGTAAGTCTTACTACATTGTGTAGTCTCTTTCCATATCTATATTTGTGTAACATTATATACAGAATATATTATCTCAACTGTTTACACTGTTAGTGCTGAATTAGATTCAGCATAGAGTGCCAAAGCTTGCATCAGGATCTGCTTTTTGACCATCAGAGGGTGCCGCTTCTCCATCAGTGCAAATCGAATTTAAAGTCTCAAATTGAGTTGATTGATGAATCTTTTGAACAACACCTCTCTGCTTTTTGTAATGCATTTAAGTCAAGGCCCTCACATTAGCCAAAACAGTGAGCATGTCACAATACAAATACCGGGTTTAGTGTCTTACAGCTTTTGACCTTTATTCACTGTGGACCCTGTTGGTTCTCCTCTCACCTTTTGTTCATAGTACCATACTGCCACATCTAATTAACTTCAGCTATATAAATATATCAAGTGAAACACAAACTGATGTTCTTTTCGTGTGGATCTACCTGACACAAACTACATTAGACCATGTTGAAGAAAAGAGAAACCAGTTTCCAGTTACAGATCTGAGCATTGATGTTTCCACAGTCACAATTATGAAACTAGAGCTCGGTAATGTTTTTATTATCATTATTCAACAACAAAGCAATCGAAATGAGCATCATTAAAAAGGCTGTTGATGTTATAATTACCCAGAATTGAAGTTCCATTTTGGCTTTATGCAAATCATAAACACAGTTTCGATTTGCGTTGCACTCTGTACAGCCTTTTATGTGCAGGCCTCTGCACCCAGAGCAGTGATGGGTGGGCAATAGGAGACTACATTGTCAGAAGTTATAAGCACTACTTGAAACTTAGCCTTGCAGGTTTTGTGAATGTTTTGCTGGAAGGAAACAGACGCGTTTTTCATTTTGCTGACAAAGACATATTTTAGACATCCACAATTCAAAACAATTTTAACAGTTCTTTTTCTTGAGAATCTTTTTCATCCAGGGAAGAAATTTAGATAGGTCCGTATAGACGTTGGGCACATCTGGGTAGTTACAGTTATATTTGCTGTTAAAGGAAGCAACACCAACTGCTGTCTTTCCGTTACACACCAAAGGGCCACCAGAATCACCCTATGAGGAGAAGATTTGTTTATTCAAATATGTGTATACCATTTTGAACTTACAAACCAGTTGGTATTATAAACAGACAGAAAACATACCTGACAGAATCCTTTGTTTGTGTCATATCCACCTGCACAGATAACATTGGCAGGAAGGGCATTATGCCACATCATCTGACACTTTTTCAGGTCAATGATGGGCACATCCACCACTTGCAGCTCATCAACGACTGTGCCATTAGTTCTTGTGTAACCCCATCCAGCTACAAGGCACAATTTCTTTTCTTTAAGGTGTTGTTTATGACTTGGAAGTTGAATTGGCTTAAGTGGTACTTTTTTGCTTGGGCGAGCTTTTCTTGACAGCTGGAGACACAAAATAAGAAAGTAGAAGTTAAAAAGTGGCAACACCTCATTTGATAACGTTGCCTTTTTCTCCAGGAGTCTTCTGGTTAACAAATAATTGCTGGAAGATGGAGCTGGTGTAGTTTCAGTTAGGTTAGAACATCTAAATATGTCAAACCCTTCAGTATTTTACGTTTTCTAGTATTTGGTGTTGCGCACCTCTCTGGCCTGATGCAGAATACACAAACAGGAAATGTGGGTATCAAGTGCAAGTAAAGGAGTTTATCTTTCGTTATCTCAAAATACTGAGCTGTAGGCAACTTTAAGCTGATAAGTTATGAAATCAGGAAGTCTTTTACCTTACTGTGATAACTGTGTTGATGCAAAGTGTGCATCACCTACAGTGCTTGTTGAGTTGTGACAGTAGCAGAAATAAAAAATGAACTGGAGATGATAAAATGTATTAAAATTGATAATGCTAAACAATATTAACACTGACAGGCACTAAGACTTGTCTAACTATCAACCTTAGACAGTAAAGGCAGCAGCGAGCCTTGCTAAGGTCACCGACAGAATTACATGTTGGCATTGTATGTTTCTTCAAGCCATGGATATGTTTCATTTGTACATTTCATTACATATGTATCATATAAACGTTTCAAAAATGATTATAGTTACAGTTGCGGTTATGTATCTAAGCTGAGTTTTTTATCAGGAGGAGGAGGGGATGTGAATGGTGAAAGACCATAGACCAGACAGGCTGCTGCATGCTGATAAAAGCAGACATTTCCAGCTGTGGTTGTGGCCACCCAACGGTTTTTTTTAAGCCAAAACATGATGTTGTCCTAACCCTAACAAAGTTGTTTTTTTGCCTTAACCCTCACCACTTGTTAACACACAGCGATGTCAACATAAAATTGAAAACTGCAACATAATGTTTCACTACATACAAAACATACCAACTCAAAATGTCCGTGGTTTGCAGACACATACCAATGCCAACATTTATTCTGGTGACTGGGTTGAAAAATCCACAACTAGCCAGACATATTATTTACGGGCTAAATGCATACACAGTACATGAAAGAATCTGACGAACGTAAAAACACCCATGCAGTTATTTGGCATTCTTCAGCACACAGGCTACAGTGAGGCATGCACAGGAAGTGCTGAGGGCAGTGAGTATGTACCATTTTAAAAGAACTGAAGACTGCGCTGCCATGTGGCATTACTGCTAATGAGTCCCATTGGCTACTTAATGGTACAGCAACCAAAAAAAATCCCCTGTGATCCAAAAAGCATTTTTTCTTGAGACTGCCATTATAGTTATTACTCTCTTATGGTTTTTTAGTCATTGGGGGTTTTATATTTTTAATAGTGAGCATGAGAAACAGTACTGCACACATGCTGTGGGCTGCACAGAAGCAAATCTGGCACTGAACCAGCTTAGCAGCCAGTGCATGCAGTGCACGAGTTGCTAAGATGCAGTGGAAGGCCCAGAAAGGGAGACGTGTGAATCAGTCACCACTTGTACTGCTTAAACTTAAGCTTAATTTTGTCACACAGTACTCAACTGAGTTTTTAACACCGTTCCATTGATCATTGGTCCTGAGTTTGATAAAAATATAAAAGCTAAGTGAGATATTGGAGGACTTTGTTATTGTCGGCTGGTCTTAAAGTGCAAGCCTGTAGCTACTTCCTGGAGGCAGCCCGTACCAGTGCACACACAATATGTATCAAACTGAGAAAAATAATCGGTACAAAAAAAAAATCATCCATTTGTTTTTTTGCCTGCACTAGCTGGTGAATGATTATTGTTAATGCTGTCAGTGTTTTATAGTCAGTAGTTTGCTGAATGGCTCTGATAGTTCTGTGTTTCTTACTAGTTTTTTTACATTTACCCTCCCTGGAATTAACAAGTTTTCATTTATTGAACCTTATGGAATGTCAGATAACTTAAAATAAATGCAGATAATTTGACTAAAGATGTGTGATGTCATCTGGGACTAAAGGGTTGAATAGATATCTACTTACTTTGAGGAGCATGATGTCATTCCCAGATGAGGATTTCACAAAAGATGGGTGTTTACACTTCCTCACACTGTATCTCATTGTTCTATTATCAACATTCTTGAGATTGTGGGTGCCGAGAACAACACTTGTAGGATTCCTGCATGAATAATGATTGAGAAGTTGACAGCATTATTTGAGTTGCATATTTAGGAGTAATTGGGTTGGTTTGAAGAGCAAAGGTCACTCACAGGTCATCACAATGTGCAGCAGTGACTACAAAGTCTTCACTGACAAGGAATCCTCCACATACATGACCACTGTGGTTTTGTATCGAGGCCATATACAGCATTGACTTGTCCGTGGTCTTTGCACCATTTATGATTTCACTCCCAAGTGCTAAAAAGATAAGGAAATATTTGAATAATTAGTGTCTATTTTTTGTTAACGAGAGAAGAGTAATTCATTGTAATCTTACCATTTCCTCCAAAACATGTCAGAACATGAAAGATTAAGATCTTGTGCAGACTATGCATCCTGTCGGCAGCACTCAACCTGTGGTCTGGGGGGCTGTCAAGTCGACCCTTTTAGATAGCATCGTTCTCACTAAGCAACCATGTGGTTATCACCTGCTTCAGCTTGACTTCCTTTGCTACATCCTCTCTCTGTTGATCTAGTTTCAACTAATCTGTAGTGATGAGTGGAGAGGCAGTGTTGCCTTTGTTATAATCAGTGTACCAACTGCTTATGATTTTTACACAGTCCATTATATTAGTGCATTCTCCCTCTTCTTTGATTTCTGTCTCTGTATTTTGTTTATTCTATTTTTATCTATAGTTTCTTTACAGTCTGACTATAAGAAGCTGTCCCTCCAAGAGTATAGGTTAATGATCCCAGGGATTTAGTGGCATCCAGAAGTGAGGATTTCAGATCACAACCAGCTGAAACCTCTCCTGGTTAAAGTTCCCTCAGTGTTCTTTGTTCAGGACGTTTTTACCTGGAGCCAAATTATACTCAAAGGTCTCTTCCTCTCTACAACAAACGGACCAGGTGATTAAAACTGGTATAAACACTGAATAAAGCAGTTTGACATTCAAATCAGTGTTTCTCTGATGCTGTTTGGCATGTAGGAGATGGGCTTCTAGCCTAGCACCTGCACACCTTTTTTTCTCTGATAACTTAAGATCCAGATGTTCAGGAGGTTTTTACCGGGAGCCAGATTATCAGCAGAGGTCTCCTCCTCTCCAAAACAAACAGACATGGTGATTTAAACAGTAAAAATACTGAGTAAAGCAAATTTATGTTAAAAAAAATAGTGTTTTTTTCCCCCCAGCTCTCTTGTTGCAGAGGGGCTGCAAACTGTGATAGTTGACACGAAAACATAGAGTTCCCCAGTGGACCAGCTCTCAGTAGATATGAATCTTTTTGTCAGGTGATTATACCCTAAAGAAAGCATATTTATTATGTTATATAATTTCTGCTAATATATATTCCCCTAATTCCTCTACAGTGGGCCTTTAAAAAAAACAACCACATCTATGCCTGTTGCCCCTCTGCAGCTGCTATCTCTGTATCCACTGTTAACAGCGTTAACCTGTTAGTTTGGGTATGGGTTATTGATTGCAGCCAAAGTAGGTTAGCAAGTTACCATCTGTATGTGTACAGTGTGTCTGTTGGAGGTAGTCTCCTGGCCTTTTTTCCTGTTGTAAGGGAAATAATTTTGTTCAGAGAAGTGTGTCCTGTTGTCTTTACCAAAAAAATGTTAGTTCAGAGAAAAGCCGCCTCTTTGTGCGAGTATGTGGCTGAAAAACAGAACTGTGACTATTACCACAGCAGTTACATAGCTGAAACCTTAGTAGCAGTAGTGATGTTTTTATTTATAAAAGCTGATTGTATGAAGGTAATATACAGTGCTTTATATTTCATTGTAGACAGCTAGAGACACAGAATCAAGAACCAAAATGCCTAATTTTACAATAAAGCTCTTATTTTCCAACAGTCTTCAAGTCAGTTGCTGGAATATTGGTCTGATAAATATATTCAGAAGCTACTAAGTGTCTGCTGCACCATGTGAGTCTTACTTCATTATGTTGTCTCTTAACATATCTATATGTGGACACCATCAAGTGTTCCATTGCATACAGAATATATTACCTACACTGTCGCTGTGACTCTGTCAGTATGTCAGGAAATCCAGCAGAGTGTGCCAGAGTTCGCAACAAGGCATAAAAATTGCTCTGCTTTTTGACCATCAGAGGGTGCCACTTCTCCATCAGAGCAAATCTAATGTAAAGTCCCAAATTGAGCTGTCTGATGAATCTTCCTAACAACATCTGTCTGCCTTCTGTGCTGCTACAAAGTCAACTCACTCACTTAAAAGCAAAACAGCGAGCAGGTCATGCCAATACAAATTCAAGGAGTAGTGTCTCACAGTTTGTGACCTGGAGGGTTTATTAAGTGGGACAGTGATGTCTGAAAAGGAGCCATGCTTTTGTGGACTGTACTCTAAATAGAAAATAGACATTTGTCTGTTATAATTCCCAGATCACAAGAAGGTATTAAATAGGTTTCACAAAGAAGAAAGCAGCAAACACAAAAAGGTCCAAAATAGTTACTCCTGTGCCTAAGGCCTCGTACAGACGGTGAGATTTTTCAATCTTATAAGTTTAGCGCAAGTGACACTGTGTGACATGGATCTAATAAACTTGGGTACAACACCATGTTTAATATATGCAGAGTATACGATGACAGCACTTCCTGAATTGCAGGCTATGACGTATGATGCAATAGCTTCCAGACTGTGTGTATGCGCAGGGATGCTGCAGGGGTTATTATTTCTCCAACTGTGAGGCACAACAAAAAGGGTCACATTATTAAATAACCTAAAGTTTGTGGGCACTATACTGCACTGTGTCTGTGTGCATGTTTGCCAGCTGCTAGGTTGCACTATTTCCTTCCATGCTTCATCCTTCTTTACGCAATCGTGGTAAGAGCTGGAGGACACATCATACAGGCAAGGCTTCTGCTATCACAATTCAGCAAGGTTTTCCTCTTTGCTGGAGTCACACACATTTCGTTTAATGTGTGTTGCCTCCATGGTGAGCTGCTATCCATCTGTTTGT
Source organism: Epinephelus awoara (assembly GCA_035609425.1). Taxonomy (NCBI): domain Eukaryota; kingdom Metazoa; phylum Chordata; class Actinopteri; order Perciformes; family Serranidae; genus Epinephelus; species Epinephelus awoara. The sequence continues at coordinate 30,739,824 of CM069303.1, forward strand.
TTGGGTTTAGTGCCAGTGCGTCATTTCATGCTGCATTTCATTGTTTGGCATCGAAGACATAGGTCATAACAGCAGTCACACAGTGAGATGGTCATGCCAAATTTCGGACCCTGTCAGAATTTTATCCCAGGTCGTCTTTGATCAGAACACCTCCTTCTCCTTCTCTGTGTTTATTGGCGTGCAGATGCTGCGCTACTTAAGCTAATATAAGCAATTTGTCTTTGTATTATCAGTTCTATTTATCGGCCATAATTTTGTCATCAAAATAATAAATAATATGGTTAATATCCTATTATTGGCCAATAATCTGTCAGCCTGATACGCATTGTGCGTCCCTGATAAACAGCAACAGAATCTTCCTGGTTTAAGGATGAAAAACAAGAGCTCAGCATCAGTTTCTGAACTGAACTGAACAGAGGCCCAATCAATTTAAGTCCTCCCGGCTGCAGCCACTGAATCTGGTGCTGAAACAGGACAGGATAGATGCATGCCATGAGGTGCATTGCACTAGACAGCTAGTGTATTGTATTCTTTTCTAGCTTATTAGTGGTTTTAATCTAAATGTTAAGCGTTGCGATAGATCTTCCTGTGATGTCATGTTTTTTATTTTTTATTTTGGCTTTAATCTTTCCTTCACGCTCTAAAGTCTTTGAGTAGTGGTGGACTGCCTCTGTGTTAGAGCAGAAAACCTTTAGAGGTTGTTACAGTCGTGACAGATACTAAGTAATATGTAACTGTAGTTGGAATTATGAGCTGAGGTTTGCTGCTCAGAAACATTGAGAAAGATTTTAGAGGTGTCACTGTTGTGTTTTCAAACCTTCATGTAATGTACAGAGGTGTTGAGCCTGGAGGGGTTTGTCATTGGTCCTTTAGGCCCCTGACTTTGGCCTGCAGATGAACTCCACCGCTTGTCTAGACACAGCTGTCTTACTAGAATGTTTTTTTGTCTAAGTTTCACTGTTACAGTTACACAATCTGACTACATATGAGTCTACAACAAACATTATATACAGCTTGTTTTTAAGCCCTAGTTTTAGCCAGGATTTGAGTGGAATATTGTTCCCTTACAGACTCGGTCAGATCGGATTTAGCGTCCAGTTTTCCAGCTAGTGTCAAGTTCTTTCTCCTACAACATAATGACAGACCTTGACATAGGAAATGCTAATCGTCTGATACAGCTCATGGGTTTTAATCCAATAAAAACCCTCTCACCTGCTTTATTTCAAATCTCCTTACAGGAAATAGAAAGCAGATTCTGACATAGTTCGTGAAAAAAATGTGTTTTTAAGGAAGAACACTCACCTGTTAATCTTTGAATTTAAAAACTGCAGTGTTGAAAAAGTATCACCTTGCATGCTGTGACAAAACACAGAGTCTGTCTGGTTTCGCTGGCATGAAGAATTACTTCACACAGCGGGGTTTGAGGGGCAGGGTGGATAGGCTTTGGCACGGCTAAAACTTTGCATGAAGCGGCACTGACTTTGGTCTTTTCCAGTCACTAACAGCCAAAGACAACCTCATGATGTTGACTGGGACATTGGCCAACATGTGGCTGGCCTGCTTTAGCTGGCCACACTATATAGGAGATGGTCTGTGCCCCTTTAGGCTTCCACCACCTTTTCAGTGATCTTCTTCTGCTTACATTCTGAGATTTTATTTTGATTGCTTATATTTATTTTGATTATATTCCTATATTTTAACACTTTACCAGTCGCAGGAGTGGTTTTGTTTTCTCATCTGCTTTAAAACTTCCATCCAGTTCCATTTGTGGTGCCCTAACATAACACTATGTACACTAATTTATGTTGCTAATTCATTTTCAGGGAAAGTTGCTACAGGCAACTTGATGTTTTGCCAGAAGTAGCGAAGTGATGTGACGTCATTACATAATGACATAGAATACATTACAACCATAAAAATTAATGAACCATCTCAAGCAATTGTACTCTGAAATGAATGTTTAAATGATTTGACCAAAACAAGTTCCTCTCGGGCTATTGAGCTGAGCCTCACTACTGCTGACAAAAAAAAAACATTCCCTGGGTAGTCCAGACCCCCACGATGTACATCAGACTTTGAAGTCAATTTTCATTGACTTACATGGTGATGGAGATGTCTGTAAATCAGTTGATACATTTTTTGAACGTCACATCACCCACAAAATGACTTGTGTCACTATCGGGATTTGAGCCAAGATTTGGAAAGTCTAGAAGGGACGGGAAATTGAATCATCTTATCCCCAATCAATTAAGAGGAAGGCTATATCGGAAGTAGCTGGCTCCACTGGCAAGAAGTCTTTAGTGCGCTTGCTCTGTGGGTTGCACAGTGTGAAAGTAGAGCTAATCACCCGGATAATTTTGTTTAACCCTGTGTCCAGTTGTCTTCATACAGTACATCCACACGGGGTAGTCTGAAAAGTTGCGAAATCTTGCATCGAAGTAACTAAATTGGCATCACTGAGTCTGCGTGAAATGATCATTAAACAGAGAAAAATTATACAGTTCAGACATATAGCAGCAGTCTATAACAGTGTAGTTACATTTTTGTTAGCCCCTTACACCAAAGCCTTGAATGTAGCATTGTGTGTCCTACATCCTGGTACAGGCCTCTGCTCTTCTTCTTAAGGTTAGCTGCTGCTATCTGCTTTTTAAGTCCCTCGGTGGTGGGTTGCACACATAAGATGTTGTCAGAACGCCACACCCGCCCCTGTCCCACTTTTCCTTTACTACCTCCACTGTTGGCTTATACAGGCCTGTCCTTGAGATGCACTTAAAATCTTTATGCACATTATTTTTGATTTTTCTTTTTTTTAATATGTGTGCTCTGACAGAATTGCAAATGTTAAAGTGGGTAACAATATAAGGGTAAGGTTATAATTGCTCTCTTGATAAGAGTTGGATGAGAAGACAGATAGCACTCTCATATCTGTACACTAAGTTGAAGCTGGAGCTAGCAGCTAGTTAGCTTAGGTTAGCATTAAAGCTGAAAGCAGGGAGAAACTGCTAGCCAAACTCTGTACAAAGTTGAAAAATAAAAAGTCTGGTGACCAGCACCTCGAAAGCTCACTAATTAACATGTTATATCACATTTGTTTAGTCTTGAGTCTTCACTGCTTTTTGGCAACCTCAGGGTGACAGTGGGAAGTTGCTGCTCCAGGCCGTGAAATAATTCAGCACATGTATTTATATAACTTCATTTATATAATTTGTGAATAAGTGAGTTGTAGAGGTGCTTGTAGGTGTAGGTTTTTACCTTAGCAAAGAGCCAGACTAGCTTTTTTGCCCCTTCAAGACAGCACTTTTTTTTTCTTTAAAATTTACTTTTTTGAGACAAAATTTTGTACTGGAACTGAAAAACTGAACAAAACTTTGGACACTTGTGCCACCAGTATAGCAATTTAGTCTAATGTCTCCACACATTTGAACACAATTATGACGTCTTTGTCTGCGCTGTCTCTCCCTAACTTTAAACCCAACAAGTAACTCTCATTTTCGTCTTTCGTAGCCTACATCTTGTTACTATGCCACTCTTTCCTGTTCATTTACCCATGTTAGATTACACTCATTTACCTTCCTTACTTTTCCTCTCATCCATTCTGATTCACACAGTCATCCCTCCATCCACCTCTTCACCTTGTCCCCCGGTGTCTGGCACGACTGCAGGCATCCAGAGAATGCCCGACATGGGGTTTGGCCGGTCGGCACCACATACCTGCGGCGTGGCATGGCAGGGCTTTAGGAGAAATGTGGCGCATGTGCCACTCAGCAGCCCTGTCTAATGTCCAGTAAGTGGCTTCAGACATGAACACTAATCCACTCAGTGATGAGAAGTCCTCAGTCTGATGGCTCTGCTACAGGCTGCCAAGACTGTCCGAGCACACACTCAGGTTCAGACAGAGCACAATGGGGACAAACTGGAGGCTTCAAAGGGAATCATTGCAAGTTTAATGAAATTGCATTTCCTTTGCAGGTATTTGACTGTGATGAATCAATTTGTTCATGGTTTTCCTCTCTCTTATGAAATATTTATTTTCAAAAGGAGACACGGGACAGTGAACTCTGTCTTTGCTCTCAGATGAAGTAGAGGACATATGAAAAGGCAGCATGTGGAGCTGTTAGAAGGCCTAAGTTTTCATATCTGAAAGAGCAATGCTCATGGTAAATGATACCACTGGTATGGTGACAGTCATCTCCTCAAGTCAGTAAACACTTCGCTCCCCCTAAAATAGCTGTGAAGTTAGAAAGAACATTTTACATAAGGTTTTTGCCATTACGTCAAGTAGGAGTCTATTTGCATTGCATTTTCTGCTACAGCATGACATTTGATGTCTGGAAAAGACAGTTTTAAGAGTTTGAACAGAGCAAAACATACATTGTGCAGTCCATGTTTAATGACCCCAAACAGCCAGGGGTTAAATTGGACTTGGGCAGGCTGGGGCTCAACTATGGTGCATACGCCTACGCCCTTGTTAAACAGAGATCCTGTGATAGGGCTGTAAAGAAGACCCTTCATTATGCCGCCTTTCCTTTTTTCCCGAGAACCAAACAATGGCGGCATCATGCCATCCTAGTTTGTGATTTTCAATAGCATTCCAGCGTTCCAGAAGCAAAGGAGGCCTGATTTGTAACATCAGCCTCTAGCGTGACATGTAACATACTTGTTGGGAAGTGCTTTTATAACAATAACAGTGGCATAACATGGCAATAACAATCATTTACCATCCCTGCTATATAGAGGTTGATCTCGTCCTTCGCTCAGAGGTTTAGCAGCTCCTGGACATCACAGTCCCCCTAACTTGCGGACATTTTTGTTAGCTTCTCTTTACTGCTGCTAGCTGCTTTTTAGGTCCCCCGGTGGTGGGTTGCACACATGTCGTGAAGATGTTATACTTGCCTCTCTCTGCCAGCTGTCCCTTTTACACAGATGATGATGATGCGGCACTGTTACTACCTCCGCTGCTGGCTTAAGGGTAAGACAGCTGTTTCCCCTGATTTTGCAATTTTATCTTTTATTATGAAACGACATTCCCGCCATGAACAGGCAGTGTAAAGGAGACTTTTTTTTAATGTTTTTGTTTTGTTTTTTTGTCAGTTGGTTCCCTGAAAGGTACCCAGCCAATCAGAAACCTAAGTTTAGGTGGAAGTTAATGCTGTTGGCCACCTGCCCTAAAAACAGAAAAAAAGAACAAGTAGTGATCTCAGTGCACTAGTCACACAGTCAGTCATCACAGCAGGCTGGTGGTCAGCGACAGTACTAGGTCTAATATGTGTAATGGCAGCAACAGAAAGTTTTGTTGATCTGGGAAGTCAGAGTGGTCCGGGATCTGTTCCAGTGCAGGGGTTTGCCCTGGCTGAATTTGAGTTGCTACAGCCGCCTCTGGAGCTCTGCTGTCCACCTGGCGAAGTCTCCTACTGGTGGGGGGATGCAGAAGGAACTGCAGAATCCTCTCAGTCAGTCCCCACACATAACAAATCCCAATTTAACCCATGCAAACAGCAAATATCATCTCACTGTACAGATATTAGTAAGATAACTACAGTGGAAATGGACAGACTGACCTTTTTTTCCATTCATTTCCCTCCAGTCTCTCTTTTATTGTCTCATCTCTCTGTGTTTTTTGAAGCAGATTCATAAAGCCTAAACTTTTTTGCTCAAGTTGAAATATTTTCAACTTGCAAGCACTCATTTTTCCCATGGTTTGTACCAATGTGGTCAAATATGTGTCCATTCCTACTGGTGTTGTTACGGTACCAAAATTGGAACCCACGGTACGATACCAGTGAAAGTATCACAGTTCTGAGTAGTATCACGATACCACAGCAAAAATTAGGCAGATGTGCCTTTTGTCATTTATAAAAAGATAAATCACTTTTCTATAATACATCAATGATATTTCAATGCAATAATTTACTTATTGACTTATTCATACTTGAAAAACAGCATCAATAAGTGATTAACATAGGGGGGATCAAAATAAAATACATAAATAAAATAAAAATCAACCAGCCACCCTCCTCCTCTGACAAGTGCAGAACAGTCCCTAAATTGCGGTGAGGTTCGTGGACCGTCACCTGCCACAAAGAGAGAAATGTGAGCGGCTTGTTTCTCCTCTGACATGTAACATACCTGTGTGCTGCCACGGCTCGGTTGTTCAGGTACTTTTGGAAGAAGAAAATATTGGACCTGGAGCCTGGCTTCTCGGTCGCCGGTAAACCGCGTTATCTTGCGGTGGCCATAGTGCTCCGCCGTATTCCTGTCTGTGACCCCCGTTCAACCCACAACCGGCAGGATTTGCCTTTTGTTTCTGCTGCTGGTTGAAATCTGTACTTGCACAGCGTGCTCCTGAATGATTTCTTTGGCTTGAACAAAACTATATTTAGTCGCATATGTGAGTAAAATGCTCTCACCGTAGAGCTCTGTGGAAAACAAATCACTGTAACATACTGTACAAACAGATCTAGCCTATGATAACTTTCACTGCTCAAAGATACTCAATAGCTCAGCTAATACCTGAAATGTGAAAAACAAACCACTGCAGAAGCATATTGAGGTGGCCAGCGCGCGCCGTTATTGGACGGCGCATGAACACTCACCCTCTTGCGATTGGACTTTGAACTTATCCCACAGTAGTGGTACCGTGAGGTACCGTAGTACTACGGTACTCCATGGTATCATATGTACCATGGTGTTTAAGTACCGCGGTCTAAGGTTGGTACCAGTGTACCATGCAACACTAATTCCTACAAGCCTGCATCTTTGTATTGACCTTGCATGCAATTGTGCCACCTCTAAAATTTGCCTTGTGTTGTGTTATAATACAAGATAACAATACTCCCGCTTGTGTTTAGAAAGTTTAAAATGTCAGATTCAGATAGTCCTAGATAAAGATTAAATTGTCCCACTTTATACTGTAAAACATGGTATTGTTTCAAATCACTCAATGCAGTGTTCAGGCACATTAAAGCTACAGCAAACCTGTAAAGGAAAATTACGAACTATCATTTTTGCACCACTTATCACTGAAATTGAATTAAAGACAAAACCCTGAATTGCTTCTGTATTCTCATGAATGTGGTCATAAACATAGTGTATACCTGATAATCATACACACACATGCACACATGCTCACAAACTCACATACACACTCATCCGTCGTCCACCCTTTAGTCCATCTATTCAGCATTATAACTTGGGCTGTTTTTGTAACAAAACAAGGCCTAATCCTAAATTCAGGGAACTGTGAATGTGCCTCAACAAATGGCAGACAAATGAGAAGGATTAGCGAGGGCCTGTGAAAGAGTGAAAGGTTTGCCATTGATCTACGGTGGTCCTGTTCTCTTTCAGGGCCACTCGGTTTGAAAACCCCACTGAGTAAGAGCATACAGGGCCACTCCAGAGCCCCCTAGGCCACCGAGAGACACACAACAGCCACAATTAGTCTCAGAAGCTGTAATGGCAATTCAATAAGCGCTTTAAAATTGTGCCTTAGTCCGTCTGCCACCCCCCAACCCCTCCCATCCTTCCCATTTTCGTCTACATACATAAGATTGGTATTATGAGTGGCGAGGGGCTCTTTTTTTCTTTCCCACCCACCACAGTTCTTTTCAGTCACTGTGAGAGAAAATGACCACACAGGGTTTCAAAGGTTCCAGAGGCTGTGGTTTGTTGTCGCTGAAGCAGCATGACTTGTGCCCCTGTAGATTTTGGCTAAGGCCCTCAAAATGGGCTTCTATTATTACTTTTTTCTGTCACTCAGCTGCAAATTAATTTCGAAGCAGTCAAAGTAACCTTCTCTATAAACACTATTTTTATTGGGTCACGCAGAATACCTTCATCCAAGTAATGTTTTCATGCATGTGCAGTTGCAAAGATGTGCTGTGCTTTATGGTGTTTTAAATGACAATTCAAGCAACTTAAGATTTTGAAAAGGCCTCTGCAGAAGACATGACGCGCTGTGGAGCTTACCAGGTGCTGTCTGACAGACACTTCAGCAACAACATCATTGCATGACTCACTCTCTCAGTCCTCTGCTTACACTGATCAGATCAAACACAGCCCAAACACCTGTGCTCCTGACATCAACACATCATGGCAGAGGAGGAGCAGAGGATGTCTTCTGGATGGCTGTCATTTCCATTCTCCTGGGTTCTCTTTTGGACATTCCTCGTTGATTTTGCACAGTGTTTAGGTTTTTCCTTTTGCTTCGTGATCAAAGGCCAAAGCTTTTGATCAGGACTTCCAAAGGATCCCTCTTGTTTTGCTGGCGAGCACACTGACAGGACAGTGGTGGAGCAATGATAATTACAGCTCCCATTTGGTGTCCCTGGAACTGGCACCAACAGGCAGTCGCACCCTCAGGCCAAGAAGAAAGGAGAGATTCTTGGACGGTTAAAAGAGGAGAGAGGAGAGGTAGAGGAGAAAAGATGGAGGACACACTGACAAAGAGGCGAGTCAATCGAGAGAACAGGCAGAAAATGGGATTACTTTGTGGCGTGCATGTTTTAGTGTGTCTTTGCCAGTTGAGGTTTGGATAACGATCATATGTTCAGAGACACCTGTAAAACTTAAATGCACTGTTTTTGGCACAGTTACACACAGGAGTATTTTCTTACAAAAAACCTGAAATATTTATGATACATATTCTCTCTGATGTAACTTGGCAGCAGAACGACTTGGAACACAGGGAAACTGCTAGGGAAATCTGGTCTCAAAAACCAAAATGTAAAAACAAGAATGTTGTTTAACAGGGACCTATTCTGGGGACTGCTCATTGTTCCGATGGCCCAAACGTTCAAAGCCTTGATAGTCCAAAAAATGTCCCATTGGACCAAAAACCCATTTCTCTGACAGCCCATTATCCAAAAAAGAAACGCCCATTGCTCCCAAATCCTGTTTTTCCAACCAAGTCACCAGAAAAAATGTTCACCTTGTAGCCTACATTTCGGTAGATCATTCATTACATTTGTACATTATTTTAAAGCGGATACGTTGAAACAATAAGTTTCTCAACAATGCTGTAGTGAATGTTTGTTTAGGTAAAGGCACAAAAACCTCTTGGTAATGGTTAAAAAGAAAAGAAATGTTTTAGCTTGAAGCACCCCTATTTGTGGCACAAAAATGCTGAAAAAGCAGGGACAGGTCAGCAAAAAACACCCGGGTTTAGTGGCTCAAACACCACTGGGAAATGGAGTGAAGGTTCGGTAAAAATGCAGAGATCTGAGGCTTAAATGCAGCAGGGAAACGCAGCGAACGGTCAGTAAAAACACAGATTGATCGCTCAAATCCCACCGAGAAACACGGTGAAAAGTCTGTAAAAACACCATGGATTCGTGGCTCATATGCTACAGAAAAAAGCTGCGAAAGGTCATTAAATACACTCAGGATCAGAGGCTGAAATGCTGCTGGAAAACTAAAACTAACTGTAAGGAGTGTGTAACTTTCAGAAAAACAGGACTTCAGAGCAATGTGTGTTTGTCTTTGGGATAACGGGCTGTAGGAGAAATGGACTTTTGCTCCAATTGTACATTTTTTGGACTAATGGGGCTTTGGAAATTTGGGCAGTTGGAACAATAGCATGGCACCCCTATTTCTTGGTTGGGCCCAGTGAATTCTTGGAGTCTCTGCAACTGGCCATTTCTATACTCTGGCATTTGTACAGGTAAAACAAACAATATGTGTTTTCTTTAGTGAGCTTTGGTGTTGCTATGCTGATTTTGTTACCTTTAGACACCCCAGTTCCAGTCTTTGTGCTAAGCTAAGTTAGCTGGCTGCTGATGAAAGCTTCATATTTAGCGTATAGACATGAAAGTGCTATCGTCTTTCTCACTTAACTCTAAGCCAAAAAAGCAAAAGAAGCCAAAAAAAGCCAAACCTCTCTTTTAGATGACATGTCTGTGTTTTACAGTTTAAATATAACAGCAGCAAACAGAACAATTACAAATAGTTCAAAATTTAACAATCCGTCACAGCTGAGGACAAAGACATTTGCATGGCAACAGTACTGGCAGACCCCCCATACTGATATTTGTGCGGTGCACCCAGACCTTTTGGAGCTGCACTACAGAGTGACTTCACACCATTCGGACCAGACATGTACCCCGTCACAGTAATCTCACATTATGACAGGCTGAAAGGTTGGCCTTTATTCACCCCAAACAGCCACTATTCATCCCCGACTCTCCTTTCTGTTCACTGAAAGGACCGAGTGGCCTCCTGTGCCACTGGAGGGCTCGTCTGTGTGTAAATGACCTCGATGCTCGGGTGCATAGTTCATAACCGCAGACCTTTCATCAGACACGGGGAGATCCTCCACATCAACGCCTCTCCTGCTGTGAGTTTTGTCATGATTATGATGAGGAGGGGGATTATGTCAGAGAGCTCTGATGGAGATGTTAGCAACACTTAACAATCAGTGCCACGCACGAGACAAGATTAAAATGCCGTCTTTGCACTTCATACTTTTTCAGACTAGATTTTAAAAAGGCTTGCTAGCGTAAGGGAGTGAGCCATGACTCGTGATTTATCCACATTTTTTATTGAAGTTTACCAAACTCAGCATGGACCAAGGCACTCGAATGATTTCACTTTGCTGACATGAATCTAAAGACTGTTTGTTCTGAGACGTTGGCCTTCTATACAACCTACTATTACTGGCCTATATAGCTGACAGCTGTTTATGATAAGTGGATCACAAATGTACCGATATCCAGTAGTAATACCATACAAAATGAGTTGAATATGGACTTGAATACGATTACTTTTTTCCCTTCTTCTTTTTTTAACAGTATGACTACAATCCAACACAAAAAGTTGACAATAACAATAAACATCAACTTCAAACAGTTAAAGAGTACAAAATGTTTTAAATATATTAAATGTTCTATTAGCAACAGCCTTGTTGAGAAAATGTTAGCAAGACTTAACAGAGAGGCAGTATGTAATATCCATTTACTACTGTGCACAAAATTAATGAAGTTGTCGCTATGTGACATCTGCGTTACCTATGGCTGCTATAATGCATTAAATGACTCAAAACGTATATTATTATTTCACGACTGAATTAAGGACCAAGAATCAGAGACTAGAGACACAATGCTTTTTTTTTCTGATACTGATTCCTAATCTATTAGCTGTGGGTTGAATGAGAGAAGCAGTCCGACAGAAGCATGCACAAACATGTAAAAGGTCATCTCAGGAAATCCAGCATATTATCCCAGTAGTTAGCTTAGTTTCTGTTGTGTTCTTATCATATGTAGACATATACAGACAGAACAGTACATTTATCAATGTGTTTGAGTCAGCAGAGATTTTTATCTCCTCTGTGCAGTTCAGGTGCAGATCAGTGTCTCTTCTTATCCAGTAGTGTCAGTATGGTATATCCCAAGCAACAGTCAGGGTTTTGGATTTGCAGCAGGGCCATAGCCAGGATTTTAGAAATACTCAGGTTACGGGTCCAAATCGCCCCCTTTTATTAGTTATTTGTCATGTTGTTTTTGAATGATATGAACCCTCACCACTTTACTCCACATTATATAAAATCTGTTGGAGAAATGCCATTTTTGTTTAGGCCTACTGTTGGTCTAGTCCAGGGGTAGGCAACCTGTAGCTCCGGAGCCACATGTGGCTCTTTAGCCCCTCTCCAGTGGCTCCCTGTTGCTTTGACAAAAAAATGGAAATGAAAAATGTTTATTTTTTCGACATTTTGATTTTATATACCAGCGTTGTAGGCCCAAAGAAATTCTTACATTTTCCAATAGTAAAAAATATGAGGCCTATATACCAAATAAAGACAACTAAAATGTGCGTAATCCAGTTGAAACTTTGCCGAACCTCAGTAGCAGTAGCTAGTATTGAGACTTCCTCGCTGGTTAGCTATGGATGCCAAATCCAAAAAAGTAGAAGTCTCAGAATAAAGTAGAGACTTTGGTAGTGCATGGACAGATTTGTTTGTTTTCACTGCCAGCTCTGCAAAGTTAAAGTACCAAGTAATTATAGATAGTGCCCTGCAGAGCGGCCACATTATGGTAAAACATGAAAGAATGCTCGTTTATTTCTATTAGTATAGCCTAATTTGGACTTAATAGGCTGCTTTACCTTCATTAAAAGCGTCAAATATGTTTTGTGCCTCCACACAGAGGGTTTTTTAAAAAAATATTTTTGGTCAAAAATGGCTCCTGTGATAGTAAAGGTTGCCAACTCCTGGTCTAGTCAGATCAAGCCTTACAAAAAAAATAGCATGTGAAACTTTTCACTATCACATTTCATGTATGAAAAAAAAAACAATGATTTTTTTTCGCCATGATTTTGCCTGAACAACAACAGTCACCTCCGGGCAGGCAACTGGTAATTGATTTATTAAATTGCAGAGATGTATAAAATCCACAAACTTGTTTATTCACGTTGTCTTTTTTTAGCCCTAACTGTAATGTTTAAATATATATAGTTTAACATGGTGGTCCAACCTATCTGACATTTCTGCTGTGCTTTTTTTGATGTTTTGTGTTGCTTTTTTTTTTATCAGTGTAAGTAAATACTATGTTTGGAATATTTTCACTGCTTTAACCTTACACACAAATTGATTGAGGCAGCGGAGAACAACAACTCCAGTGTCAAGGTAAAATTACTGTTTTTATCAATGGAGTCAAGTGACTTTACAGCTTCAGTTCCCAGAATAGGCTGTCTGACAGCAAGGTAAAGCAGTGAAAATATTCTAAATATAATGTACACTTAAACTAAAATTGATTACTTTAGATGGACCTTTTTTTAGGTAACTAAAAACTAACCAATTGAGTCAGCGCTTGCTCAGCACAGTTTCATTTTATGTATGTGATATGGGTGTGTTTTCCTACCCCAAAGTCATTACAAGCAAACATGGTGATTTGGTCTATATGTAAATTCAGTGAACTACTGGGGACCCCAACCACCTAAAAGTCAACTATTGAAGCTTATTTTTGTTTTAATAGTGAAACTTGAAAATATAATTTTTGCTGTACCTGATGCTTTTGTTCTTGTTTAGCTGAGCATCAAAAAAATAGGCTAAATAACAAACCAGTGAGCCGTATTTTGTTGTTTCTTAGCCTTGCTGTCCCTTTCAGCCCTCTTATAGCCTCTTAAAGTCACCCAACATCGCTTTACATGCAGTTCAGACACACAGACAGATACTGTGGCCAGACAGACGCCTGGAGTATAATTCTACTGTATATTTACTGTATTATTGAACATCATTAGAAAATGGAGAAAATAACTTAAAAGTACATATTATACTAACTCTACAAATGTTACAACCCTCAACAAATGTACATTTATGTGACAGGAGGATGGAGTAATAAAAATAAAGATCGCCGTCACGGCTAGATCAACACTAGTGTGAGGAGGCAGGTGAGCCGACCAGTCGCCGGTCAGAGTTCAGGCTTGGGCAGCTAGGAGGGGAGCATGGGCAGGAAATGAGTAGACGGGTGTCTTCGACGAGCCTTGTGGCCTCGCCGTGGCTTTCCCCGCCCGTTCAGCGAAACAAACATCTGCCTGCCACCGTGCTTCCAACGGAGGGAGGCGTACGTGTTGTAGCCGTTTTCCTCAATGCGCTCCTTGAACTTGCAGCTCGGGTTGTACTTCACCTGCAATCACAGGGAGGAAGATAGAGATGTTAAAGAGGTTATAACAGATGAGTGAATAGCAAACAGCTGACTGCTATTCCTGCTGTGCTATGCTAGGCCAGCTTCCAAGTGCACAAAGGTTAATATCTGTTGTTGCAGTAAAAGACCTGCCTAGTGTTTGTAGCTGATAGTGTTCTGCATCAAGTATTTGGTTGGTTGGCTGGTTTGTCTTTTTAATGCTACAGTAGAAGCAGAATTAAAGGGCTGGTTCACCCAAACTGAAAAGAAAAACAAAACAATTTTGTGTCTAGCCAAAGAAACAGTTTTGAGGTTTCGAGATGTCCACCTCTGAAACTTTTTTCCCATCAACCCAATACAGTTTGTGTCGGTGGAATTTTGTTTGTGCTGCTCAAAGCATTGAAGAATTTAAACCCAAAAGCAGCATGTCTTTCCAGAAACAATGTTCTGGTTAATCGCAATAATCAACAGTTAAGTTTTCTTTGGGACTGACCTCTGAAAACTGATCACTGACTGAAACTGATCACAATGAGGTCTGTGATATATCCTGAGTAACCAGGACATTGTTACTGGAATAAAATGTTGCTATTTTAGAATTACATTCTTTAACGGTTTCAGCTTCAGACACAAACTCAAAACCTCAAAAGACCTCAGAATACCACAAATTAAACACTACCAATACCAAACACTGGCTGGAGATACAGCAAACATGAAGTTAACAGAGGTTAACAGGAGCCGGACTCAGACATGACAAACAGCTTTGGAGAAATACTGATTTTTAATCTGAAACTGTTTTCTTCGATGTTTTACTGGTTATATTCACCTGGCCTGTTTGTTTTTGAGAGGAGGAGACATTTGCGAATAAATTGGCTCCCAGGAAAAACTCTCAGAACCAAGAACACTGAAGGAATTCTAACCAAGTTTCAGCTCATTGTAGTCTGCAATCCTCACTGCTAGATGCCACTAAATCCCCCTAAATCTTACACACTACTAGGCAAAATAGATAAAATTTTGAGAATAATTTGAGTGAACAAAACCCATAGTATTCTCAAAATAAAGTTATTAATAAAAAATACATTTTTAATCAACAATTGATGTGAAATTCTATCAAAATAATTGTATCTCCTTTCTGATCCACTTCTTCTTTTAAGTAACAGGCCTTTTTTCGCAGGTATACTGATCTGTGAAGGTAAACCAACAGCCACTTTTTCCATGGGTGGTTACCACCTCTTATCAGGCAGTCAAAGAGTCTTGAAAGATATTGTAGTGACAAGAGGTTCTGCTGCATTCCCTTTTCCAGATCCTTATCTGCCATAATGAGGCCCTGTCTGTGATAGCATCAGCATAGTATGAGACTGCCATGATTGACCTGCCTTTTTTCTCCTTATGTGGGGTTTCAGACCTGGGTCTTCAGATCTGTTTATATCTTATTTACTACGGTAAAGGCACTTCTCATATCACTGCTGCTGACTCATTGCTTGTCCCTGATTTCTCCGTTTCCAAGATGTAAATACATGAGCTAGACACCACACACCTCAGGTCTGATGTGTGGCTGATTTTAACAAAGAGAGGTGATTACTTTTGAAAGCTTGCTGTGGGAAACAACAATTGGCAGATGGCACGCGAAGACCTTTAAAGGAGCCCAGCTGGCTCTTTGTCACTGCTGGTTGGGTGTCTCTTCTCTGTTATTTATTTTGACAGTGGAACAAGCCAACTCAAGCTGCAGGTATCATCAGCCGTGGGCCCAGGTGTACAGCCATGATTGATTGTAACACTCTGAACTTTCTCTGGACTTCCCGGCAGAAGATTCCCTGTTTGGGTAGGCATCATTTGGGACCCCTATACACATATACCTCCCCTACCCTCGCCACCCTCCTCCCCTTTCACAGCCCTCCCATCTTGACCTCCAGAAACAATGTTGCCAGGTTGTATACGCACCGATCCAAAGAGCGTGCCTTTCTTGGACATAGCTAAGTACAGCCCGGTGCTGACAGATTTGATGGCAACAACTCCCACACTGACAGATCGGATTTCCATCAGGCCTGGAAAATAAAAGAGGGAACAAGAGTCTGGGTTAGAAACATCTAGCTTTGGGAGTTTCCCTATCAAAAGCCACTCTATCATTAGCGATTAGGATACCAGACAGCCATATGCTCCGGGGAGAGGGAGTCCAAGAGGAGAGAAAAAGAGACACACATATATAGGACATGCACAATGGCCTGTGAGAGCTCCCTTTGTGTGAAGACAAGTCGAGCTTAGCATTTTTAACATCATTTTAAGGTTTGATCACATCAGAAAAGGCAGAAAGTTAACATTATTTTCTCATAGAAGCTTATTTGAACAACTTTACCTATGTACACCTATGGACCACATCCTGTACTACATAAAATTTGTAATACACACTTCTGTAGCACACACACATACACGCTGTCTGAGTACGCTTCCTTTCAAACCTCCTGACTCCAGATGTGACACTCCATCCTTATGATGCCCAGTGTTGTTTACTGAGGGACACAAAACCAGTGTCTGCGGGCCACTTAAGCAGCCACTCCAACTCACTTCACCCCATGAAAAAGCTGGCAAGCTTGTGGGCTAATTGTTTCCTCTGGGCACTGATTGCAAACAAGTCCCATGTGGTTCACTCTTGATCTTTTGTCTGCACACAAAAATAAAGGCACACACCCATTGTCATGGCTACGACGAGGAGATGTTTGGGAGATGACCTGAGGGCTTACCGCCGGGTTCTGAATAGCAGCTAATTGCTAGAGATGAAGCTCTCTTCTAGATGATATTTTTCTGGCTTTATTCACCCACTTACACCTTCAAAAGCGCCCTGATTTGGCCCTGCTATCTGATCAGAGCACGGAATCATCTTTTAACACCCCTGAAAACCAAGTCTGTGCAGAGAAAACATGTTGCTGCTCAAAGGCTAGGCACTGCAGTATATTTGTGAAAAGGGGATTGTTGGCTTTGGATAGATGCTGTAAACATAGCACCAGATCAAGGTGCTGACGGACAGGGTGATCCAAAGCTGGTAGGAAACGCAAGTCATAAAAGCAGCAGTGGGCCACTGGCCACCCAACTGACCAACCCCCAGCTGCTTTGGTACAACCGCAAGTCTTGTGCAGGGCAGTGACTGAGCAGTCTCACTGGTCTAACCCATCCAGCAATGAAAAATAAACGCTCACATCAGGGGTTTTGCAGGTGCTACCCCCCTTTCTACTTATTTATTTGTGCAAATTCAGATTTTGTTTGGAAAGAAGAGTAAAGCTGAACTTGGCACAAAGGCTTGACTTAATATGTTGTTGCATGAAATAATGAGTTATGTATTTGTTTTAGAACGAGCTCTAAAGGGTACGTTCACATTTTTTCCAAGTCTGTCTTAATACACAAGTCCTCTGAATTAAATGGCCAAATAAGTTGTTTGTCCATCCTGATTTTATGACCCTTATTGGCAAGATGACATCATTTGTCTGTACCTGCCAGAAGCATCTGTTCTCTGTTTCATAGTTTACGTTTGGTTAGGTTTAAGCACAACAATGACTTGGTTAACTTTAGGGAAAGTTCATGGTTTGGTTTAAAATGAGTACTTGGGTAAGGTTATAGAAACATTGTGGTTTAGGCTTAAATTACTACTTTGCTAAGCGTATGGATGCTTCGCTTCATGGCCACAATAGTAAACACCTGGTTAAACTGTTCCCTTCCAGACATGTTTTAATGTGTGTAAAAAATACTAATTGATTAATTAACATTTAGTTTGAGATGGTTTTACCATATACAAAGAAAAAAGAAAATTATCCCTGTTTTAGAAGTTCTGGATCTGGCCTCTGCCTACGCTTTTCCATTCACTTTCTGCTTTCTCCAGTGCTAAAAAAAGTGTGGAGATAAGTCTGACTATGTGAGGCTAGTGCTAGGTTGACTGGTGGAAGAGCAGTGTGCATCAAGATGGCTAACATTACCATCAAAGGAAATTTAGGTATTCAGCCATACATGTTTTTAGACCGATGCAGACTCAAATGAGGAGTCTGCTGTGCACCAAAATCAGCAGTTAGCAGTCGATCAGAATCGTAGGTGTAATTAGCATCTTTCATTTGTTGATGTCGTGTTTTAGCTTGTTAGCTTGTAACTGGCAGTGGCTGACGCAGTGTTACTGTCTGTGAAACACACAATAGTATCTGCTAAGGCAGTGGTTCCCAACTGGTACAGTAAATTTCCAGCACAGAGCTTTCATTTTAAAGTGCCATTTCCTGCTGTAGAGAGAGTGAATAATGGACAGCTACTCAACAGAGACAGCAAACTAGCTTCACGACATTGCCAAACACAAATATGACTCTCTCTGTGTGGACCTAGAACCAATAACTATGGAGAAATCTGGAACACGTGGCGGGACCAGTTGGGAACCACTGTGCTAAGGTGTTTCAGTGTGTTCACATAGGTGTGGTTTACACCCAAAAACTAAACACTCTTTCATTTGCTGTCAAAACTGACACCATGCTAATGCGAACTATTACTCTCTGTACTGACAAATCCGCTCTGTGCTGGCAGTTCCCGGTGTTGTGTCGAACTCTGTTCCCCCATCAATATGTTTGCCATATCTAGTCTAGCTTGCCCAGTGTACATTTGAAGCTCAGATTTTAGGTAAATGCACAGTAATGGCCCCCTTCAGTGAAAACACCTCGATTGCGATGAACTTAGGGCTTGGGAACGATTTTGGCCTTGCTTAGAAAAACAACAACATTGACTGTCGGTTGTAAAGTCTGATGTTTTGTTGACTCATTCAACCACGCAGACCGTCTACCTATGCCGACTGCTTTATTCTAATGTAACACCTGACTTCATCCTTTGCTCCCTCTTCATTACTACAGCTGCTGGAGGTCTTTGTCACTTGATAACAAACAGATGTTTTGGGGCTCACACTGAAACAACTGGTGGTGTTGTTCTTGGGTCTCTAATAGGGCTGCCCCTGACTATGACTTTTCCTAGTCAACCAATAGTCGTTACTCAGGGCCATTAGTCGACTAGTTGCCCGCATGTTTACGAAATTAATGTAATTGTTAAATTATACATTTTGGGCAGGGCAACACAGTGGTTTGAGTTTAAGGTTAAGTGACTTCTGTCAGACTGCTGAGCATGGCCACTTCCTTTATCTGTCCTTTCAAATTAAATTATTATTATTTTTCTCTGCGACCAAGTGACCGATGAAATCATGCCGACTAATGATCTTTCTGGTCGAGTAATGTTTGGTCGACTGTTAGGGGCCAGCCCTAGTGTCTAATACAGAACTCAGATGCTCATATGTGCATTGAAAGTGCTTTTGGTTTTCTGTATTTGTACCTCTCATTACTACTATGTAGTTAAGAGATCCCTTTCTGAAGTAATCTGATGCAAAGAGATGGGGAAAGAATCTTTTTACAGCCAGCATGGACAGGAACAATAATTACAGTAACAAAAACAGTTTCAATTTGGGGCAGTCTTGAAAGTGCGACCGCAAACAAAGGTGCTACTAACCGCTCTTCTCTACAGCTTGGCTGCTAATATTATCAGACCACTGGTTACAAAGAGCACATCTGAAGAGCTCCACAACTTAAAAACACACATCTGCTGCTCCCATCACTCTAAACACAACTATCTCAAACTTTTTTCTTTTTTCTTTCAGCTCTGAACATCCCCAGTCGTGCTTACCAAGTGAGGTCATCTACTTTATACACAAAGAAGTACAGAGAGTAAAGAGGAGGAAAGAAAAGACGAGGAAGGTAAACAAACACAAACTCCTGTTGAGTGTCTTTCTTCTCTGACAGGGCCGTGTAAATGAAGCCCTCTCTCCGCTCGCCGCAGCTGCAGGGAAGGGAGGGGAATGCCTCAGTTGAGTCCATCCAGGTACCAGCCCAGCTGCACCCCCATCATTCCTGCGCTGCCTCTGATCCTCCGAGGAAACATTAACACTTTGATGGCAGCCTCCTCTTTACGAGCTGTGTTTACAAACACCGGGTGTGCTACGGTGGCACCTGGAGCGTGCAAGGGACTCATAAGCAATTAGCTGAGGCCCGGCTGGTGATTGGAGCGCTGCAAGGATTTATGGGGGATTAGTCCAGGCCAATGAAAACCGCTGGTGCCTGAAAGTGGTGCCAGCAGTCATTGCCATTATTTGCTGGTTTGAGTTCCAGGCACAGTAGGTGTGTTGGAAGGATGTTTGTCACATCTGAGACGTTGCGAAGAGTTGGCCGTGAACAGTTACGTCAGGTTTTAAAAGTTCAAAAAAAAAAAAAAAAGTCTTGAACAAATCGCAGTTTAGAATAGTCTACTAGCTAATATCGGTATTGGTAAGTTTGTGTTAGCAGTAATTTTGCAAAGCATTTCAGCAAAAACATGTCTGTAGCACATTAAATATTGTTCAGTCTCTTTTCCAGTCTCATAGGTACCCTACATGTCATTTCATTCATACATGCCGCTGTAGCAGCCAGCAGACACAAAAGATCTGAGGACATGAAATGGGGATTTCACATTGTCTCGAGGAATCACTCGGGCTCTGGACGCTTGACCACACATCTATAAAGACCAGTTAGATCCATATAACTCACAGTCCCCTCTTTGAAAAGTCACTCCATTGTGCTGGAAGCCTGAGAAATCAGAGCGAGGTATTCCAAGCTATTAGAGGGTTTTCCTAACTGCTGAAATCCAAAGGTCACTTTACTGGAGGGAAAGGCTGTGTGCTGAGTTTAGCCTCTGGACTTGTAAAAATTTGCTGTGATATAGATGTTTTCTAGAAGTATATATTTTTGACTGAAACATACAGTATTATAAAAGGGTTTTAAAAATACGGTCCATCGATTTGATTGATGGCGGCTCTTTAGAAATGCTAAAATGATTTATCTGGATTTTTTGTAGCCCCCTGTAAACCAACGTAAATTTTGGTTGTATCTCACATTTTAAGTGCATTATGGGGGTAATCCTCTCTTTAATAATCCTTTTTTGTAACATACTGCCTGGTGTAAATTCAAAGAATTGTAACCTACACAAGGGGGCACGAATATTTAGCTTGTTCTAATAAAATTATCTTATTCTAGTATAATGTTTGACTATGTTTAGAGAAAATTAACGTTTTTAAAATTGTAAATAATGTTCATTCAAGAACTGTTTCAAATCTTTAAGAAAATCACAATTGAAAAGAAGAGAGAGTAACAATTGAGACAAATTAATTCTTTGTTCCTGAGTTGCATTGGAAACTGAGGGTCACTCCCGCTCCATGTTCTGCTGAGCAAGTATCAACTGATGGCCCTATTGAGCTCATGAAAAAGGTACTTTTGGCTTCCCACTTGCAATTGGCAAGATCTCTTAACCTTTGACATGTTTTGGCTGGGACTGTCAATAAGCTCAAGCTGCCATTACAAGCAAATCCTGCACTATACATGTCTAGTCAACTGTGGACTTGCCATTTATTTCTCCTCTATGGGATTTTTAAAAGCATAGAAAAAAGTCTTTTACCCAGTCTTTTTTTTTTTTTACTCTTTCTTTTCTTTCCGTGCCCCATTTTTTGGACGTTAGCCCAACGTCAGATCATTCAAGCCTTTTCTGACTTTGAAAAAAAAAAGGCAGAAAGGAAAGAGAGAGACACTCTCACGGGGTTCCCTTTTGTCAGACTCATGGTATGGGGGAGGAGGAGGGAGTGAGTACAGGGTGAAGGTGCTGGTTATAAGATGGGGGTTTCGGTGGTGGGGGCAGGCGCTTCCAATGGCTGCTCCCCCAAATAAGTCTTTGTTACTCACCTGAGAGGTGAAGAGCTAGACAAGATCTTATTAATGACCAAGCGTTTTGAATGGGGCTCTACAAAGTGTGGCAAAATGGTTCCTTTCATCGCAAATTTAAAGCAGAAAAGAGTGAAAGACTGAGCAAAGAGAGAGTGAGAAAAAGAGATTTTTCTGCTCCTTTCCTCCTGTCTTCTTTTTGTTCCTTTTCCCAGGTCTTTAATTTCTTGGGTTGCCCCCTTGAGCAGCCCTCCATGGCTCAGTGCTCGACCAGAGCAGAGCCTGGGAATCTTGGAGTTCCCGCTGTGCTCCTGCTCTTGATTGACATACCTTTTCAATTATTTCACAGTTTGCTTGCTTTTTAAACGAAGAGGGCCCTGTTGTTTTTTTCCTTCTGCCCTCCTTTTCAAAACACAAGCTTTTCATGTCGGGTCTGGGCTGCCGGGCCTAATGGCTGTGACCAGCACCTTTGATCTGCCATGACCCCCTCGAAAGGTCTGGTACTGGGCAAAGCAGCCGCCTGTGTGTATCAGCACAGACAAAGGCTGCATCACTCACTATTGCTTTAAACACCTTGAGAGATTACCATGAGAACAGGCGCTCTAGTGGAGGCCATCACAGGTGCTGTGATATGGAAACTTGGACATTAACCCTTGAATGTACAGTAAAACACCAACCAGTGACTAGCAGGGACTTGTGGAGAACCTGCATACAATTTATGTTTTCACCAAAAAAACAAACAAACTCAGGTATATTCTAGTGTATTTACGCATCTTCGGCTCATGGACACCACTGCACAGTTTTCACTGTTTTTTGAGGAACCATTGAGAACGTACACTCCACCGACAAAAAATAAAACAGAAGCTACACTCACTACGGCTTTAACTGCAAGCCAACCTGTTATCCACTTGGTGTGTTTTCTGATATAGATTACAGTTAGAATCATCAGTCAGAATGTTGTTTTCAGTGTTGCTTGCACTGATGCAGAATTTCAGAAATGTTTGAGATGATCCAATAATCACACCAAAGTAGAGTACAGCGATTGCCTGGAGGTGTGGAAGCTGGCAAGATTTGAACTTCTCTCCTTGGGCGTTTTCTCACACGAACTCAGGAAAATGTCCAGAGATTAGGTCTTTACATTGTCCAGAGTTTCCCTTTCGCATGTGTAGCACACAACATGAGATTATCTGTGTTGCAAGTGTTCTCACCTACTGGAAATACTCAGTTTGGTTGAGGCAAGGGATGGCGCATGGGCTGAGCGTGCAGGAGGCAGAACAAGACATGGATTACAATGCTGTCACGTAGCCAGTTGGCCATAAACAACAGTCTCTTGCCGTTTCTTGAATTTGTCTGCCGATTTTGGCTTTTGCCCTCACCGACAGAAGTCATCTCTCCATTTAAACATTTCATTTCTGTCTTTGTTTAAATGACCTGTCGTCTTCACCCTTGGATGTTTGTTTGCTTCTGGTTTTGAGCTGCTTGATAGAAACATCACCAATATGCCCACTTGCTCACTACGAATTTTCGGACAGTGAACCCCTATATTCACACATGAGCTCAATCAAACATTACACAGACTTTGTGTTGTGATTACATCGATGTGAAAATGAAACAGAGTTCTTGGGCAGAGATTCTGTGACAGTGGGGTGCAGTCAGAAGGAGGCTGTGATGGCAGGGTTTTCCCCACTTTCCCCACTAAGTTTTGCCTGTAGATGTGGTCAGACGACACATCGTACAACCCAGTTTGTTTATATCACACAGAGGCTTTTAGGTATATACAAAAAAACCAAGATATTAAAGGAATGCTTCAACCATAAATTGATATTTTGTACATCTGTTACTCAACCCATGAATAATTAAGTTGAATTTGTGAAGACGGCTATGCCTCCACAATGAACGAAGAATCCAAAAACAAACAAAATTCTGTTTAAAACACTTGGACGTACGAGTAGCTCACCTGGACAAGCGTGTGCGATTGAACTCTGCGAGTGCATTCTGCTGAGCATTTCGAATGCATGTAAGACTGTTGATGTAGTTTTTAAATAGTGAGGTTTTAGCGAAAATGTGTGTAGGAAGTACTGAGCATACGACTGGATTAATGAGACTTTGATTATATTGCACAAGTTGGGTGAGAGTTTGTTAACAAATTGGTTAGCATTGTCGCCTTACAGCAAAAGGATTTCTGGTTCGAACCTGGGGTGGAGGGTTCAGGTCTCAGGGTGAGGGATCCCCTCTGCGCAGAGCTTGCATGTTCTTCCTGTGTCGGCGTGGTTTTTCTCCGCGTTCTCCAGCTTCTTCTTACAGTCCAAAGACATGCAGGTTGGCCATACGTGTGAATGCGAGTGTGAATAGTTGTGTGTTTCATGTGTCAAGCCTGCCTCTCACCTAATGTCAGTTGGGATAGACTTCAGCACTGCCGCAACCCCCACCAGGATAAGCTGTTACGGACAATGAATGAATGTTCCTAATACAACCCCCTTTTACCTTAATTCATCAAGTATTTTCTCTATTTTTGGATTCTGCATTCACTGTGGAGGCATCTGGGTAAAACGCAGTTTTCTTTACAAAGTCAACGTAACACAGGGTGAGTAATCGATCTTAAACATAATCTTAATCAAAATCTTAAACATGAATTTAGACCACATATAAAAAGTGGCTCAGGAAATGGTTCCATCGTCATCAGATTTTTTTCTGAATGTGGTGCCATTGAGAAGTGATGTGTTTCAATTGATAGGAAAAGAAAATCTGATGTGGGACAGGTTTACCTGCAGTCTGAAAGGCAGCCAGAAAAACAAGCATACATGCACGCTTGCCCTTTCATTTAATAGTCCATAAAGTGTAATCATGACTTTAGATTTGGGGCAGAGGCCACTGTTTACACCCTGACAATATAATGTTGAGCCACAAAAACTTTGATTACGGCCCTTGTGGTGACAGATCATATCCAAGGCAAGTGGTGTGTCAGCAGAAAAATCACTGCTTCTGTGTCAGTGGGTCAGAGGCCACAGAATCAGTGCTCTGCTTTCACTTTTAAACATGCTCTGTCTGAGAAATATACTTAACAAATGTATACACATAATGAAATATCAACATAACATATGTTTCAGTCAGTAACTACATATCTGTGTTACCTTCCTAATTCTAGGTGTGAGTGGAAAAAATCCAGACACTTCATAATGATTGGTAGCTGATGAAGGAATGTCTTGTCAGGAGACTCATATACTGAGAGGCTGATGGTTACTTATACACAGTCGTCAATACACTGATACATCTACTTTGTGGCATATGATACTGGATTGGTGATGATCTCATTGCAGTAAGTGGCTGATAGGAAAGCTGATCTTCAATTTGCTGTGGGATATGACAGTGCTGCTGAGGCAGAGAGATGATTTACAGGAAACACAGTGTGCTGGACTGAAATAGTTTGCAATTTCAATATTATTGTGTATTTCACTCTCTCACAAAGATGATGATTAAGTCTCATGATTTTAAGGCCTTACACCAAACAAGTTTTCAAGTGATTTCACTGTTGCAGACAAATTTTGATGATATGAACATTTATAAAATATGTTGATGCAGAACTGACAAGAATGCTGTAGACATATGACTTTTTTTGTCTTGATATTCTAGAGTTATGTCTTTTTGCGTACATGTAAAGAATTGTTAATGCGTCATTTTTCCCAGAGTCTGCTGTAATGTGTTCCACCATGAGCAGGATGGGAAATAACCTTCAAAAGGAATATAGGTGTAGTCTTGTAAAGAGTGATCCTTTAAGATCCCCCGTTTTTGTAACATCTGATAGTGTGTGACCAAAAGCTGCCATTGTCTTAAGATGTGAGATGGTTTCAGACTTAAGTATTTTCAAAGTCTTTCAAAGCCTTCTAGTGTAGGCCTTTGGTAGGCATCAAAAGTCGGAAATGTATCACAACACACAGATGCACAACATATATACAAAAAACACTCAAACTGAGTCAAAGGCAAGAGTAAACATGATCCTCCTTGTGAACCAAGACTTCAGTGGCTGACTGAGTCTCTCCTGGTAAAGTATACTTTATCAACCAAACTTTTGACCCCTGGGATAAATCCACCATGTGCAGACAGCCCTTGATTAGACGTTGGTGTGGAATTCCCTAAATGGCTATTTCCAGTGCTGAGGGGGTCGGTATGAGTTTAACCCGTTCAGATCCCCTGTCTATTCCAATGGCCATAACGTTTCTGTCTGATTACTGTCATCAGACTCTGCCCAAGTGCACAAACTTATTTGATGAGTTGTCTGTAAGCCAATCATGGTGTTCTACATCATCTAAAGTGGACTGCAGTACAGTCACGCCCCCTTTTCTAACAATCGTAAGTGCTATATCTTAGGCAGCTGGACTTGATTGCATTTCTTGAAGACGTTTTGCCTCTCATCCAAGAAGCTTCCTCAGTTCTTAATGACTGGTATGAAGTTGCAGGCTTTAAACCTTGTGTGGGTGGGAACCCTTTCAGAGTCGTAGGGGTCACATGTGAGCACTTAGTTTCAGAGTCGTCAAGATCACAATGTGAGTCGTTGACCCACCTGGCCACCATGTGAGTCGTGAGTATATGTAGGATAACCATGATTATTGCTGGCCCTCATGGGTCCCCCACCTGGTGGCTGCGGCCAAGATAGAAAGAAAAAATGGGGGTTCAACCATGAACCTAAATTACAGATCGCCGTTATTGCATAGGGTACTGTGTCATAATTTAACAATTGGAGACTGCGAACAAACTGATATATGGGTCTGATAGCATTTATAATAAATAAGCGTCAGATCTAACAGGATGTGAGCGTTTGTGTGACTTCCTGTACAGACTGAAGGCTGCTGGATACTGTTGGGAAACTCAGTGGCTTGCCTCCTCTCGCCCACTTTCTTGGCGAGGCGCAGTTCATCTCAAACGACTTGACTTGGGTCCTCACCAGTGTGATGTCACTGTAAAGGACATCTCTAACTTGGTGGTCAGCTGTTTGCTTTTTAGGCAAACCTGTATTCCAAAACATCAACAGTGATGCTGAACAGAGACTTGGTGTTTTGAGTTCAACAAACTAATGAATATAGGGACTTCTGGCCACACCCCAAGGAGCAATGTCAGAGCAGGTGTTTTACATCTGCTTTTAAAGGCCAGACTACCTACTTTGACTGATTAGAGTGCCACGATGATTTTCTGCCCTGTATTTTAAACAGCATTATAAATTAGGTCTTCTTTGATCCCCATTTTCAGGTTTAATACAGCTTCTAGGATGTTTCAGGCCCATTTGAAACATTCTGGGTAAGGTCAGGGGATGATACTTTATGCTCTTTACCCTGAAGTTTACTCCGAGGAAGGTTAGACTTTATTATTTTGGTTAAAGTTGAGGGTTTGCTCAGGATTTCCCTTTCATTAATGTAAAAACACCCTGGCTGAGTCACTGTCCATAATGTTTCACACACATAGTGATGAAATTATGACATTTATTTTTGTTTGAATAAGTGTGATCAGGCTCAAAATACATATGATGCAATGCTGTTATTGGTTTTAATTGAGCGACCAGTTCTGGACAGCAATATAAAAATTTACAGTCTCTTTAAAAGGAGCCCTGACGGCCACTCTGAGAGCTCTACTGTTCCAGCAGAGATTCGTATTTTGGTGTGTGTGTGTGTGTGTGTGTGTGTGTGTGTGTGTGTGTCTGTCTGTCTGTGTGTGTCTCACGTGCAATTTTATGTATGTTTGTGAGCGGCCCTCTGTTTCAGAGCAGAGCAGCTGTCGGGCAACAGGCAGCTTCTCCCTCCCTCCCGACAAACTGTACCTGTCTTTCTCTCCTTCCTCCTGTCTCCCATCTGCCAGCTAGCCTTTCACTGCCCGTCTGTCCCTCACTCACTCCTCTGTCGGACTCACACCTCTTAGGTCTCTCTGTCTCAGTCTGGTTCTCTCCCTGCCTGGGTCACCCCTCTTCTCCCTCCCTCCCTTCCTACCAGCCTGTCTGCAGCGGGTCTCCGGACATGCATCATACCTATTAACTCTCACAGGACTGGGATGATTTATTCATCCCTTACCGACAGCTATGAGATATGTCTGCGAGCTGAGCCGGGCTGGACTGGTCGCACACAAATACGCAAAATATCCAGTCTGCAATTACAAATATCAGATTTTTGTCACTTTTTTGCAATAAAAGCAAGATTAAAACAACCTACGAAGGATAAAAACAAGAAATGAAATGAACTGAACAGCCCTCGCTCTCATCACCCACCACGTTTGTCAAAGCAGCACATTCAAGCCAACGTGCCAAGTAATTCAGTACCTCAAATGAGCTCAGACTGTCTGGAGGTCTGAACAGTGTTTCTCTTGCCTAATTTAGCTCTGAATTCCTGGACAGTTAGGGATCCTTCAACTCGACTCATGTTTGATCAAACAGAATTTATAAAGCACATAATTAAAGTAACAGCAAAGGAAATAAGAAACAGGATTATTTTTGCACCTTTCTTTTTTTCTGCACACACTTGAACTTTTGCAGATCTAAACACACTGTCACTCTCTAATTCACTCTGTACACACGGTGTGCATGTGTGCTGACATTTAAATGTGACTGTGTACAATCAATGTCCTCTATACCTTGAGGAAGTAGGACGCAGGAAAGGCTGTTCTGCATGTGTTGTGTATTTTTTGTGAGTGAGGTCCCTCGCATGTGGCCCACCCTGTCAAGGAAACAAGGACGGTGGATAGAAAAGACAGGAAGAAAGGAGAGAAAAGACTGGCAGAGGGCTGGTCTTCCCTGCACACATATCACTTGCTGTTCCTGCATTCCATTAAAATCTCTGGAGGGACGAGAGTCAAGATGAGACTGATAAGATTATTTTCCTCCTGTCTTTTTAATCTCAGTCCATATTCAGTGGCCAGTGCCTTTTGTTCAGCAATGGTTTTATTATTATCATTGTTATCTTTATTATCAGTAGTTTTGCTATTAAAAGAATACTTCCCCCGCAAAATGACTATTTGAATAGCAATTATTCACCATGTGTTACCTTGGTTTCAGGAAGAAAACATTTTCTTGCGTGCAACTTTTCTTCATAAATTGAAGTCATTGAGGAACACATTTACCAAAAGCAAAACTTCATCAAAACATCCGTTAACAAACACTCACAACTTGTGCAGTAAAATCCAAGTTTCATTTATCCAGTGGAGTGCTTTAGTGCTGCCCCCTTATAGTTGACTGAATGTTAGTTGACCAGAAAGGTCATTAGTCGGCAAAATTTCATTTGGTCGCTTAACAAACAAATGTGAAACTATTAGGAGCTGTGCCTTGTCAACATAAATTGAAACCTATATTTAATTTAATTTAAAAATTTAATTTGAAAGGACAAACACAGGAAGTGGCCACGTTCAGCAGTCAGGCAGGAGTCGGGTTAATTTCCAGGGCTGGTACCTGCGGTTATTCCACAGGCTAGTTAATAACATGTCGGGCAGGAAATCCAAAGTGTGGGATCATTCTGAGAATGTGAAGGATGAACATAAGGTGATATGTAAACTCTGCAGGTAAACATTGCAGGGTCATTAACAGGCGGCTCGCTCAGTGTGTGACGTGCACTTGTAGATAAAATATAGGCCTATATTAATGAAGGTTCATTAGTACGGTTTTGTATTTCTCTGTAATGTAGCACAGTGTTAACAATGTTACTCATACTATTCTTTCTCACACCTTGAACTCAAACCATTGTGTTGCCCTGCCCAAAATGTATAATTTAATAATTAAATTACTATTGTAAACATGCAGGCGACTAGTCGACTAATGGCCATAAATGATGACGAGTGGTAGACTAGGAAAATTCTTAGCCGGGGGCAGCCCAAGTATGCTTAGTACCTAGCCAACACATTCATGTTCGCTTAAATATTACAATATGAAATACTTCCACCTATGAGTAGCATGTGCGTTAAACTTGCGCATTCAGCCGTCAGGCGTAGACAGGCCATTGGGCAATTCTGGCACATGCCAGATGGGCTAGCCAACCTTGTGTGCCGCATGACCACCACCAACAATGCTGTATAACAAAATTAAAATTAAAAATAACAGCCCACTTGATGTTGGAACAGCCTTTCTGATTAGGGATCACACGGTCCTTAGACTGTCAGCAGAGTACCTATACTGTAAGGTATGTGCGGTGGTACCAGCCGTCATCACCTTTCCCCACACCTTCAAGTGGATAGATCCATCATGTGATGTCAGAGGTCAAGAAGAAAATAAATAAGATCAAGACATAGTGGAGTAAGTGTAATGAAAATACAACCTAGAAGAATAAAGGAGCTAAAAAAAACAATACGTTGAGCAGTAAAGGTCAGAGACAAAAGGAAAAAAGTACTTGAGGCTGATGCTCCAAAGGGTTTCTAACATTAGCAGCAGTTATAACAATAAAAAAATAGTATGTTTGTGGCACCAAGTAAAGCAGAGGAAAGAGTAGCAATGGCTACTGTGGGCAACGACGGGGCTGGTCTCAAGGAAAATTGCCAGAAAAATCATTTTGTTCCCAGTCTGACCCTGTTGGTCGTGCATGAGACTGCTTGTACAGATGTGTTTGGAATTTGTAATGTTTTAGCGAAAATGCTTGTGTTTGGGAAGTATTGAGCAAACAACTGGATAAATGAGACTTGAAAATCTGTGCCGTTCACCAATTTTTTGTGCAGGTTGCAGTTGGAAGGAACGTCTTCCATTCTAACACCTGACAGTTCTCATGTGACGTCTCGTCATGGACAAAGCTTTGCCTGAACTTCAAGTCAAACCATTCTGTCTTTATTTCTGCTCCTCTTGTGATCTGCAGTGCAAGGGATATCAATCTCTTCTGATATTGAATGAGCAAATGTCATGAAGCAATACCTTAGCACAAATTACAAAAGGAAATCTGGAAACAATTTGAAGTGCACTCTCTCAGAGTTGTGTGCAGGCTGGTCTTCGGCCAGTTCCCCCCGCCTGCCAGATTGAGCCACTGAGGGAGGTGTAAAGCAGAGACAATCTTCTTCTCTACAAGCCGAGCCTGGGTTCTTTTCAGCCTGTGAACAAGCCACATGGTGGTGATCTGCTGAAAGCTGACTCCCGCACTCCCTCGGCCCCAGCCCCGGCCGCAAGGGGTGACATTCTCTCACACACAATCCAGAGGCCGGTCCTCTTTCAGGACTCGCACTCGGCCCTGTTACCCCCACCCTTTCATACGGTGCTGCTGGGAGAAGTACTCCAGGGATTAGCCCAGCCAGGTCTTTCAAAGGCCATTAGAGCAAATTACAGGTATCCTGTTACCAGTGCGCTGGGACAGGCCAGGTGAGGGGCGCAGAGGCCAGGCGGGAGAGCAGGGGTCAGCTTGGGACAAAAAGACAAGGCCACCCTGGGCCCCACTCTATCGGAGTGTCTCCCTGGCTCCACAAACTGGTAGGCCTGCATCTATGAATGGCTCACTTGATGGGACCTCAGAGACATTGTCTCACCACCGTAACTTTAGCCTTTTTTTCTCAGTACCCCTCCACCCACCCCCACGACTCACTCTCCCCACCCTGGTTTTCTCGTCTTTCGATTGATGTGGGCATGGCTTTGCCCAGATAACTGATCATACAAAACAGCTATAAAACATGAGCAAAATTCAATAAAATACGACACAGGGCTGTTTCATATCGACCGTGGTATTGAGAGAATGACCTGCTGCAGACACTCAATTATGTTGTCTCATGGCTACGCTATCAGTATGTGCCACATAAAAAACCCTGCCTTGGGCCAAAGATTTGAATTACATTAACCATTGCTATTTAAAACCTAAATTTAAATTGTAATGGCAACCACACAACTATTAATGTGTGTTCTGTCAATGTATCAGTATGGTGCAGGCATCATGAGACTGATGCTGCCGATAACACTGTGGAGATGGCCATAGGGAGTTCCGCATCCTGCCATTTTCTCGACTCGCACACGCTCTCGCCCGCACACACATGCCTCTTGGCTACTCGCGCCGGCCGCACTCACACAAATACACACACGCATGCCTCACCCAATCCCGACTGGTGGATGACAATCTAGTGGAGGAGTTGCGGAAGTGTTTCATTAGCCAATTACCGCTGGTAGATAAAGCCCGCGTTCCCACAGTCTACAAGGCCGGGGGTCAAATGTGACCAATTACCCTCCATCTCCTCACAGGACAGATTAGGCTGTCTGATTTATCCCCAGACGGACTGACCCAGTACTCCAGAATCACCACCCACGTCTGGATATATCTGTGTTTGTGTGCTGAAGTGAGACAAACGGACACTTAATGTAAGTACAAAGACAAAACTTTGGTTAAAAAAATCAGGTCAAAGATTGCAGCAGTAGTTGGACCTCTTCTACCACACACACACATACACACACACACACACACACACACACACACACTTCCCA
Organism: Epinephelus awoara; assembly: GCA_035609425.1. Classification (NCBI taxonomy): domain Eukaryota; kingdom Metazoa; phylum Chordata; class Actinopteri; order Perciformes; family Serranidae; genus Epinephelus; species Epinephelus awoara. The sequence continues at coordinate 30,771,581 of CM069303.1, forward strand.
TCATCAAACAGTGATTAGTGTATCTGCATGTCCTGTCAACGTGCACCCCATGGTAGTTATACCACTGAACACTAACTTCCTCAGACATGTTAAGCTGTGATTGTATGTAATGGAACATCAGTCAGTTCATTAGGGACCTCCAGGATGCTGAATCAGAGGGGAAAAGACCCTCCGCTGATCAAACCCCAAATTTACAAGCACAGTGGGGGCAAGCCAGCCAGAAAAGGTAACACTAGAGGACAACCTGAGGGATCGGGCGGGCGGTGGGGTGGAGGGCTGGTGTAGTGAGGCTGAGGGATAGCAGAGGTGAAAAAGGTTAACGAAGCCCACGGTTTGCTCATCTGCGTCTGTGTGGTACTGAGGGGCCGCTGTCTTACCGACCAAGAGGCCTTTTCTTTAATCAAGGAGGGCAAACTGCCTCCAAATCATGCATCACATCCGTAACAAGCGAACAGCAGGCTATCAAAGGCTTCACAGATAGTTACGAACAGATCTGCCCGCCGAGAGCTTTGTGACTCACGGCTCCTGCAGTTTCCTGCGCTTTGGTACCTTGGGAGGGGCAGCTGGGGATGGCGGGATCCACATTAGACTGAGGTCATTCTCCTGTGCCACTTAATTGCAGTAAGCTGGTGTCTTCCATCTGTGGCTGGTTTGGTTGGCTGTCCAGACCAGACTCAGCCACCCTGAGTGGAAACATAATCAGGACCAAACAAAGGCCTTGTTTACAGTTTCCTACCTTCATCTTGTCTGGTAGTTATTGAAGAGCATCTGCATCTGAGCCAAACCAGCATTCCCTGACAGTTTTAACCACAGTGAATTTGTGTCTACACTGGCAAATACTCTTATATTCTTAGATTAGATTAGAGTAAGCCCGGTGAGCCACTTGTAGTACCTTCCTCTCACTCACAATGGGCTCAGAAATCTCTTAAGTGGGGATTTTGCAGGCTGACTAACTGAATTTGTCAAACTGCCAGTTGCCAGAATAAACTGTTGGCATTATATATTTCAAACCATGAATACATTACACTTGCATGTTTCATATGTATCATATAAATTTTTCTAAAGCGACGTAATATATGAGCTGACTGCAGACCACTTAAGATGACCGCTCAAGACCAACAGATGACAAAACTGGTTGTGTGTTTGCGAGTCGTTGCTGTGTTTCCAACAATTGTTTTGGCTCCAAACTTGACAATAAGCATCTGTTTTTGCCGAGACGACGCTGCTTTACCTGCTGCGATTGTACTTAACCACAGGGCTGTTAAAATGTAATGTTTCAACATATTTGCTACATTATGGCATGGAAATGTAACTTATCAGTGGTTTTCAGAAACGCTCAGTGCCAACATTTTTTCTGGTGGTTGGGCTGTGTTGAAATATTCACTCATGTTGCATTCATAACATACTAAGTTATAGTGAGTACGATTTTCTGACTTGTATAGATAACATTCATGTTAAACTCTGGGTGGTAATCACATCTGGGAAACGTTTCTGTATGTTTCTGACAGTGGCTGGAAACCAACTACAAATGGCCGCCTCACGTCTCCCACAGTTGGCTTTTAAATGTATTTAAACCTGAATTTTGTGGACATTGGGAAATATTGTCAATGCACATTACTTTTAAGGCCCAGACAGACAGAGCACATTATAGCAGCCCTGGGCGGCTTTTGTAATTGTTTTTAATGAGAGTGAAGCGTTTTACTCACTGGTATTGCGTTGCTGAGTGTCTCACATTTTTCTGCTCTATGCGCCTTGTGCTTTTGCAGGAGTGCCCTAAATGCCCTGAATCCAAAAAAAATAAAAAATAAAAAAGTGCCCAATGTCATTAGCATTTCATCCTATTGTCCAGTTGGATTAATTCAGAGGAGGGCCTTTTGGGGTGGCAATTGACATATAGTGTAGGTAACATAGGTAAGCTGTCCCCAACTCTAAAGTAAGCTTTGAACTGACCATCATCCAGGTGAAGCTCCTGGACCAGCCGGTTGTATTCCCTGTGATTTTTCCTCTTTCTGGGGGTCTCATATACCCACAGGGGATCCTGTCATATTTCACTTCGGCCTGAGACTTTTTAATCATAACGTGTGCATTACTAATTGGAGGTGTGATGATTGGGAAAAAGTTGGCAAGTAGGAGGCTGGGCAGGTCTAATAAACTGTGATTTTGGAGCTTGACCCAAACTTGGGACCAAAACTTAGATATGTCGGCCTCTGCCGCTTCAAATCTGACCATTCCTCGTTGAATCTGTCTCCTGTGACTCCCTCCCTGTATGTTTTCTGTTATTCTCAGAAGTTTGTCTACCATGTTAGCTCCATCTTTCCTGGACGCCATTAAACAAACAGAATACAGGGTTTTTTGTCAGTAGTTCTGTATTCAGCAGCAGTCTGAAAACCCACTGAATCTGAGTTGGAGAATACTGCCGACTAAAAGTGTGTGCATGTGCAGCTCAGGTGTGCAGCAAGGTTCCAGTGAGTGAGCACCAGGACACAGAATATTCTCTGTGGCCTGAGCCTGCCCCATATTTACATTATTAAAATGAGATGGGCATACAGGGAGGTGACAGAAGGCACAAGAGTGAAATCAGGGCCCTGTCAGAGCTGTCACTTGCTCCACTGGCCAAAGGGCCCTGACCCCAATCCTATCCACTGCAGGGGAGGAGAGGGGGAAATGGAGACAGCAGGAGAAAGAGAAGGATGGTGATAGGTAGAAAGGGGCAGACGAACACAAAGAAAGAATCAAGGTGAAAGATATGTGTATAGGAAAAAAATATATGAAGAGAAATGGGTACAGAGAGGCAGGAGGTTCACATCAAACCAGCTTCTACCTGTGCAAAGATGAGATGAAATGCCGGTGTTTAACGTGGCTTTGAATATTGTCTCTGCAGGAAAACACTTTATAGCTGCAACCTTTTGTTCTTGAGTCACTCAAAAATAGATGAAAAGGGGGGAATTTTATAGATGAATGTTATGATAGTACACCCAATTTGTCATGCTCTGAGAAACTAAATGCGCAAGATGAAATTTGTAGTAATGATTCAGCAAGATAGACGCTGCGTTCAAAGACAAAGATCCACACAGGAGTGGCCTGGTGTGTGATGTGGACTATACTGTCCTGCTTCAGCTGTATCACTGCAATCCTCTGTGCCACCCTCTGTGTTCTAATGAGGAGCATGGCCTTCTAGACGGGAAAAACACCCGTGTGCACACAAGCTTGCACATTTCGGCTTGTGCACAAACACACACACACGCATGCTTCTGAATTGAGTGCAAGGTAAGGTCTGGTTCGTATTAGCCATTAGGGAGAGGAAACACACATCTTTTTCAGTTTAGGGTCCACTTCATGCTCCCACAATGGCACAAGTATAAACACAGGCACATGCTCTCTCAAAAGTACACACACATTCAAAAGAGTCCTGACACGATACTCACATCCTGCTCGTGGTCGTTTAGCGAAACGGCCTTAGAGATAAAAAGCAGGTACGGCTGAATGTGTGTAATGCGGTTCAGAGAAGATGCTTTATGGTCTCAACCTGTTGGTATGCACAGACCTGTGTCCGAGCTGCTGTTTTTAGCCTTCCACATTTGCATTAATTATTCTACTTTCAGGAAATGCATTCGCAACAGTTATTCAGTTCAGACAGAGACTTCCCCTGAATGTGGATGGTCTATCTTCAGCTGTGCACTATCTGCACTCCACTTTATGGACTGCAACAAATTGCAAACTAAATTTACTCTAGTCTCACATTGGGGCTTAAAGAGTGAAGTTCACGGAACTGCTATATGATCTTAACACTTTAAGCTTTAAATCCTTGGCACATATATTCTATATAAAAGCCGTCACAGTCATTCATCATTTAAGCTCACAACCTCTTAAGTCTGATTTCCGCATTCATGATCTTGTTCTGTCTGGTTAACTTTTTTAGCCAAGTGAGCAGCATGGCTTTGCTACAGACTGAAATATCTAAAAAAAAACAAACACTTTTGCATGGATTGTCATTACAGTTTGTACAGAAATTTATGGTCCCCCGAGGATAAGTCTTACTGATTTTAGTGATTTAGTGAGTTTCCAACCCAATTGCCAGAATAAATTTTGGCATTGTATATTTCTGCAAACCACAGACAGGGGCTTAAATATAGACAGTGCAGGGAGTACAGTTGCACTGGGGCCCGTGGGGTGGAGGGGCCTGTGAAGGAGAGGGGGCCCTTAATTCAGATTGCCACCTTGAATACATACCTGCGTTAAAAGAGAATTGATTAAAAAAAAAAGGATAGTCCTAAATTAAAAACAGTGCCATTTGCTGTATATGTCCTCAAAAAGGCAAACCAATCTACATCATAATTTACTTTTTCATTTTCATTTTTTGAAATAGTAGCTATCCAAAATGAAATTTTATGCTTTTTCTATATAAGCTATAAAATCTATAAATAAACCATAAAAACTGTTCAATTAAATGGTTCATTTCTTACTTTCTTTGATATTTTTGTCAGATATGCAATGAGGTAATATTATGTATGTTGATGTTGCTAAATGTCAAGTCTGTATTTGTGTCAATACAGTACATGCACGATAGTATGCATTGGGGCCCGTCGTAAGTTCCTTACGCCACTGACCACACACAGATACTTTACATTTATACGTTCCATAGCTATATGTAATATCTGGTTCAGGCTGGAAATATCCTGACCTCTTCTTAAAAAAATACCCAGCACTCTTGTTGGTTTCAAATAGTGGCATGCTGCTTGGCAGCTGTCGCACCCAAGTCATCCATCATTTCATCCACCATCACCTCCTCCTCTTTAACAGAGATTGAACAAATCCATGGTGTGCAGAAACGTACAATGCCAACATTTTATTCTGCTGTCTGAGCTGCTTTTCCTACAGTGTTTTTCTCCTAGTGGCATTTTTGTTTTTAATTGAAATATCTCAACAGATTACTGTCAGACTTTGCATCTACATGTATGATGCCCAGAGGGTGAATGCTAATTTTACATAGTGCTACCATTAAGGCAAAGTATTCACTTATTCTGTGAAATATCCCAGCTGGCCACTAACATCTTTAGACGCTGACTTCTAAATTCTAATGCCAACGTCAATTTAATGTAGAATACTGCCAAAAGATGATAATGATATCTTGTTGGTTGTAAATTGTGTTGTTAAGTAATCAACCAACCAATCTTCCAAACAACGTGGAATGACCACACTTAGTTGTAAGGTATGAAGAACAAAACCCAACATTTGCAAAATGTCATAATGTTAATATCCACAAGATGAAATTCTAGACATTTAAAATATTGGCAACTCAATTTTCATCTCAACCAAAATTTAATGTCTTTCTGACGTCATATTGATATGAGGTGCCATCTGGTATCTCACCATCTACCGGATGGATTTATATGAAAATTTCTGGAACACAATTCATGTTCCCCAGAGGCTGAATCCTAATGACATTGTTCATCCCCTGACTTTTTTTCTAGTGCCATAATCTGTTTACAGTGAGTATCACAGCCTCACACAGCAGCTGGCATGGTTGTAGACTCTTGTGTAAACTTGCTTTACAAACTCTTAACTCGCAGGGAAATACATGACGAAATGTCTGCGTGATAAGAAATGTTTGTTAATCGCAGGCTTTCTGGTGCTGAGTGGATCAGTTAAATATAAATATATGTCGTTTCCAGTTAGTCAGCACAATTTCTCCACAGAGGTGTCGTGATTCAACAGAATTCCAGTCTTCTACACATCGCCAGGTGTTGTAAACTAGATTTTTATGACCCAATTGCCTGACAGCGAGTCAATATTTAGCCACATAGATTGATGCTCCGTTTGTGGTCGTTTGCGTGTGTCAGTTGTTTGTGGCTGTCTGCTGAAAGTCCACCATGTGCGCCTGTGGCTGAAAGCTTCATGGGGAAAAAAGGGTGTGGAGCCCCAGATTTACCTGAATGTCACCTATGAGAAAGGCATGCCAGATTTTACTGCTTCTTATTGCTTCCTTTATGATTCTGAAGAAAAATCCTTCAGGGAGGGATATCTGTCCTCAGGGCAACAGGTGCTTTACATTCCTGCTATTATTGCTTCCTAGTCCCGGGCTCCTTGTGATTTTAGGTTAAATTTGAACACCTTTAAACTCCTGTAGCTTTAGCCAGTCAGCCGTAGCTGTATTTAGGGATGCCAAGTTGTTTTTTTCCCCCCGTCTACCAGGGGTTCTCTTTCAGCTTCTTTATTCCTGGGCCAGTGGTTAAACGCCTTCCAAGACATGATGTCTGGCTCAGTTCGAGCAGGGAGGTGAGAGGCTTTATTGGAAGGGTCAAAACAAGACCATTAATCTGTCTTGGTCTATCTAGGGTTGAGGCAAGACCTGTCTCCCTTGACTCAATGGGCTGATTACGTCAGTGCATATGTGTGTGTGCGTGTAGGGTCTGAGATGTGAGTGGCGGCTGCTCCTTGGTGAGAATTTCCTTTTGCGAATGATTTCAAACATGTGGTGCTGCATGAGTAAGACTAGCTGGCCGACTGTTCCCATCTGATCTAATTAATACTCATTTTACACCTTTGACAAAAAAGCACACAGAGTAATAACAGAACTAATGTGTTCTCGTTGAGGAAAAGGCCAAACTCTTTACCCCATTTTAAAAACTTACTGCCTGGCTGTGACCACGTTCAATATTACATTGCCATGCGGTAATTAATAGTGGCTTATTACGATGATGTATTAAGCACCTAAATCATTGAGGGAGCAGCTTTTAGATGGCAACAGATCGTCTGCTTATGGGAAAGAGACAGAAAATCAAAGTATAATGGTTATTTTTACTGGCCCGAAGAATATTTAAAGGTCAAACCTAAACTTGCTCCATAACACTCTTTAATCATTTTCTGATGTTCACACTATTTCTTCCTTCGAGTATTTAGAAATGGATATACTTGAACCTATTCAGTGTCATTCTCTGATTTTAAAGAAGCTTTTCAGGACATCAGTGCAAACATCTTTTATCAATGGCTTTAACATCCAAGTAGCTGGTTACTGGCACTGTGAAGTCTTCTCCTTTGTGTTCCCTTCACACCCACAGGATGTCCAGAGCTGTGGGATGCTATAAAGGAATTGGCTGCTGGAGCCAAAGTCAGACTCTATAAACCTGCTGATGAACCCAGTAAATCCCAGAGAGGAGCCGGAGCCAGACTGCTAAAGGTTGTTAGCTACTAATTGCTACATTTCTCGAGCCCATTCATGATATCAAACCCTGGTGGCATAAACCAGGGATCCTCGGCTAATTAGGGTGACACTGACACTCTTGTCCTGCGATGTTCCCAGGATGGTGATAGTGTGTGTGTGTGTGTGTGTGTGTGTGTGTGTGTGTGTGTGTGTGTGTGTGTGTGTGTGTGTGTGTGTGTGTGTGTTTGCGAGAGATTTAACATGAGTGTTCAACATGCATGCGTGTGCCAGTGATGTTTTATTTAGCTTTTGGCCTCTTAATACGAGGAACAGCTGACAAAGGGTCGATTTTCGTTTGTCTCCCACATGCTGAGGCCATGCACTGTCCTCATTGAGGGGATAATAAATGCATGATTCGTGGGATTTTACCCTCCTGTTGGCATCCAAAATGTCCACGAATCCCCTCTCAGTTGAGACGACCCAGAGGAAACCTTACATAATGCCTAATGAGCAACGGGAAACGCTCCAGCACTCCTTCTAGCCTTTAATTTCCACCTCAATACTGAGCAGAGCACGCCCCAGCCCTTCTCCTAGCCTCATTAACATGTGTATTCTCCCGATTCAAAACACCAAAGCACTTCCTTCGGCCAGGTGCTTCCCTCTTTAGCCCCTCCAGCCCCCGGTGCTGTTGATCCAGTCACACGTCCTCGTCTGAGCTCTACCAGAACTAATGGTGAGTCACGGTGGGGATGTAGAATGGCCAGAACAGAATAAACTTTCTTACACCTTTAAAATGGCAGACAGCGCGGAACAGACATTTTGTAATGTCTGTGACTTTGGCATGTGTACGCCATTGTCCTTAAATTGCAGCCGAGATAACACATGAGCTGGTGGTGGAGAATAGTGGTATTTTTAGTCTGATTTTATATTAATTAAAAAAAAAAGATGAGGGCTTTGTATGCATATATTATATCCAATTAAAATAGTTTGAAGTGTTTTCTGTTTTAGTATATTACGATGGTGAGTACTTAAGAGCTGGAGAATACTTAACTGTATATGACTGTTCATGAGTGGTACATAATGATACTATTTCCTGAGTATGAGGTATGACTGAAGCAGCATTTACGCCTACACTTACACCACCTTCTCGCCAAAATAAGCGCGTGTATGCAGCTTTTTTAAACTAGGGAAAACCCATGAAAATATGGCGTTAGAGTGCTTCCCCACTGTCAGTAGACCAGCATCCACCCACCCGGGTGAATCACTGCCGATTGGAGCCAATTGTAGCTGGAGACAATGAATACCCATGACTACTGCAGAGTCATTTGACCCACAAGCGAATGCTGATTGTAAGATCGTAAGATGATAGCAGTGGTTTTTTTTGTTAAGTGGTAAAGGGACAGTTCACCTCAAAATCAAAAATACACATTTCCCCTCTTACCTGCAGTGCTATTTATCAATCTCAAGTGTTGGAGATATTGGACGTAGAGATGTCTGCCTTCTGTTGAATATAATTGAACTAGATGGCATTTGCCTTGTGGTGCTCAAAGTCCCAACAAATTGCATTTGAAAAACTCAACAGCAATGTCTCTTTACAAAAATCATGACCTGGTTAATCAAGATAATCCACAGACTTTATCATGAGCACTTTCATGTAGGAACTATTTTCTTTCTACACCTGCCAACCGTATAACTGTTTAGAAGGAAGTGTGCATCTGCTGCTAGCAGACCTTGCACCACTGAGCTAGGTAACGTTTGAGTTCAGCTGAGGCAGATGCCATTATTGTTTACATCTTGCACTGTCACAAGCCTCTGGTCCATGAGTGATATGATATGATATGGTTAGTGGTGTAGTCTGGTAGAAATAAAATCGTTCCCACATGATTTGTTCCCAACAAGGTCTGTGGATTATCTTGAGTAACTGGGTCATGACTTTTAGAAAGAGACATTTCTGTTGAGCTTATCGAATGTATTGTTTTTGGCACTTTGAGCACCACAAGCTGAGTGCCATCAAGTTCAGTTATATTCAAGGGAAGGCAGATACCTTTATGGCTCATATCTGCAATACTCGGCAACTAGCACCAAAATAATTCAAACTGATAAATAACTCTACAGCTAAGAAGAAAAATAACACCCACACTTGAAATTCTCATACCAGTGGTTTAACTCTTCATCACTGCCAACGCTGTCGAACCAGTCAAACCTTTCTGGTGGATTTAGTCATCTGTCTGCAGCACTCGTCCTGTCTTTTCCCATTTCAAATTCAAGTCAGTCTCTCCTTGGCGTGTGACAGTTTCCCCTGTCTAAAACAAGTTTGAATAATTTCCACAACATATTTCAGTAGGGTGGAAGATTTTCTTCCCATGGGTCCCATCCAAGTCAAATACACTTATGAACTAGGAAAACTCTCACATCAAACAGCAAGATGTTGCACACGAAGGGAAATTTGGTAAACACAACACACCCTGGCTGTGAGAGTTGTGCGGCTGTAGAGGCAGAATGGAGCTCGCCTGGCCGCAGTGACTTCTGCGATTATAGCGGCGTGGCAAGGTGACCTTATTCCTAAGGGTGAACGGGCTGTCACTACCTGGAGGCTGCACAAGCGTTTGATGCCTTCAGCTACACACACCCAAAATTTAACAGTCCATCCTTTAAAACGAGATGAAAAAATTAAACATTAAATTAAATATATGCAGTGCAGCATGCCAAAAAATACACGTGAGAATTTGTACAACAAAACAGAACGATGGAGTTCAATAAAAAACAAGCTTGTAATTAAAGCCATAAAATTTTAATTAGTATACGTTTATCATCTGAATTCGACTTTAGTGACTGTACATGCAGCATTCCCCCCCTGGACTCTACTCTCTAGTTCATACTACTGTACTTTATGATTTACATTGATTATGAAATGGTTGCTGGGCGTGCCCACGCAGCTGTTGTGCTGCAGCACTGTCTAATTAGCAGGCAATGACCGATGACCCAGGACAGGATATGATGCGTACCTGCCTTTGGAGCTTTTGTAAACATTTGGGTGTGTTTTTCCCCTCGATCATTTTCTGCTTTGCCATAGGTCCAAAGAAAAACATGTCGAGGCCCTCCCCTTCGCTCCCTCAAAGTTCTGTACTTTGTCTCTTCTCGTGGCTATTTCAACGAGTTATTTTTAGAAACTTTGATGATAGCTGTATGGAGTTGGATCTATATTTAGAGCGAGCAGTTTCACATGTGGACACTAGTCGAGTCTTGAATCTTATCTGATTTCTGTCTCTTATTTGATTAACAAATGTATTGAAGCTTATGGTAAGCTTACAGTACAGAGTGCCTGATTCTACAGGACAGACGTTATGAATTGACACCTGAAACTAAAGCGTTTGTATGTGTTTGAGTGTATGCTTTTGTATGTTTCTGCATGTTTGCTCTTTTCTCAGGACACTTTGGAGATGGAACTGATACGTTCAGCCTGCTCTGTCTGTTGCGGATGGAAGTTTTGAATTTCATCACTCAGACAGCATTTAATCTCTTATCTGTCCTTTAATAGCACCTGATGAGGCCTTTTAAAGACTACTGAACAGTATTTTTGCGTGTCATACTTGTAGCTAATTCCTCATGAACTAAAAAGCAAGACTGACAAACAAAAATGCATCTATGTACCATTTGTGTTTTGTGATTTTCTCTATCTCCCGTCAACCCTGTCCGACTCTCTCATGTCTTTCTCCCTCTCGCCTCTTCCCTCAGCTGTTCCATGCCCCTGCTCCACTGGGATTGATACAATATTTTCCAGCCTCAATTAGCAGAGAGCCTGTTGACTAATTCCAACTGTTTTTGCACCTGAGAGGGAGTTGGGAGTTGGGGCTGGAAAAACTGAGTGGGGTGGAGGTGAGGGCCGGGGCCTGGGTGTAGCAGGCAGAGCTGTCGGGGCAATATAGCTGTGTCGACAAGAGTGTAAGGGCAACACAGAGGACAGAGGAGGGGTCGGCCAGACTGCTGGGCAGCGTTCGGGGAAGCTGCATGCTAGGCTCAGCTAGTGTAGATTAATGTTGCACAAAGCAATGGAAGAATGTGGGAATTGTAAAACAGGCCAAAACAGAGCTGTGCCTCCAACATTGTGTATGTCTGCATTTGTCTATGTGTGTGTGTGTGTGTGTGTGTGTGTGCGCGCGCGCTTGAGTGCAAAAACATGTCTCAAACTTTTCTTATTTCACATTAGATTAAAAAAAGATATGTCAAAAGTGAAGCTAACATCCTGAGAAGAAATGTGTCCTCATTCTTGTGTGAGACTTTATGCCCATGTTGCACTCCGCGTCACTGCTCTTGTCATTAAATATGCACAACTTCCTGCTTGTCCTGCCACTCTAATCTATAGCATGGCCACCGTATCAGTATCAAGAAATTGTCTGGGTCAGGAGGCTTTAAGTCTGATTGAAAGCCTCCTTATGTGATGTCAGTAACGGTAGCCTCACACAGAAACAGAGTGAGACCTCAAAACGGCCTTAAACCAGATCTGCCCCATTGTGAGGCACAACCACAGGCTGACCACAAAGTCTACATGACCGCTGGTTTGGCGCTGTGCTCAGCTCAGGGTGCAGGTACACACCCTCGCTCTGTGCGAGCGAGCAGATAGAATCGTTCTTTCCACCAAAGGAAATGAGAGGATGATGGCTAAAGTGTATGAGGACATTATATTTAAGAGGACTGCACTTTTTCACAGAGAGCTACTGCGACCACATAAGCATTAATGACATGGCAAGAACAAGCATGGATTTCTAACTTATAACTTTTGCTGCTTTCCAAAGACTCTGAGCACTTGTTTCAATTCAGACTCCCTCATGTTGCCAGATTGGTATTGCTACCACTCCTCCAGCATGACCTCTGAAGTGTCAAATTCAAGCACAGTTTGGGAGCAATATTTTATTATGGTAGCTGACATATATTACCACTAATATGAGAGAATAATGTCCCAACCTGGAGAAGCCCACAGGTCCAGATTTAACACAGTAATAATTCATCTCAACTTGAATTTCTACCAGTGTGTGTGGTTTTAAAAGATTCTGCCAGGTGACTAATCCCGACAGGTTAACAAATGTCATCCAGTCTGCAGCTTGGAGCTTATTGAAACAGTGGCAACAGACTGGCTGGCCTGTTGGCTGGACGCAGCAGCTGCTCCAGCCCCCGGTAGCCGTATGGAAAAACTCTGACTCACCCACTTGTATAAAAAGGCATTAACGACCAAATGCATAAATATTACCGTCAAAGGCATAAACGTCTCTAAGGGCTATCCAGTCAGTCAGTCAGCCTGTGACTAATGGAGGAGGAGGAGGTCAGATCATGACCAGACTCGGCTCATCTGACCTGGTCAAGCATCTGAAAGACGTCCATTGATGGACACGGTGAAGAGGCACGGCTGCTGCATGAGCAACCTCTACTCAGGTGTCTTTGAACCACAGATACAGACTACACAATAACCTATCTAGGCCTTTCTGGAACTGCACCATTGCCCGCTGAACGTTGTCCCGTCTGAGAAGCTGCTAAGATTTATTATTGTGGGGTGCAACAGAGAGCCACAATCATATGAGACTCTGTAGAGGGATTTACAGCTGTGTGCGTGAGTGTCAAAAAGTATGATGGCAAATAGTAAATTGCTCAAAAAAGCACAAATACAAATGCAGATTGCATGAGGCTTTAAATTGAAGCCTTTTTTTCTCAGCACTTTAAATCTGACGTCTGCTGTCTCATTATTTATGACAAATCAAACCATGAACAAAACGCGTGCATCTGTGTTTGCATATGTCGGAAGAATGTGTTCTCATTTACACCTGCTACTTAAAACTGTTGCACGTTCGTCACAGTTTTGACAAGTTAATCCCCAGTGAAACTTTTTTTTCCAAGCCCAGTTTGCATTGCCAACTGATGCTCAATGTCTCTCCTCAAGTCAGCTTTCTTGTGCCGGCTTTCCCATGAGGAGTCTAAATCCACACTAGGGTATTCCCTTCTTACCTAGCAACGCGTCTCTCATGCTCCAAACACAACACAAATAGCTCAGCAGTGATAGAACCATAGGGTATCCCTATGAACTGCTATAAAAGTGAAAAGATAACAGAGTCCAGCCATAAAAATAAAAAAGAACATCACAGGACATCCTGTCCTCTCTTTGACACACATAGGAGCTACAGAACTTAGATGCACTTACTGTCTGCGTAGTTTTTCCGCCGAGTGCCATCCACCTTGCCTGTTTTGTCAATGCAGAGGAAGAACTTGTTGGCAGAGTAAAGTCGCCGTAGTCGGACGTCGCCCTCTAGGTGATTGTAACTGCGAGTGTGCCTTTCCAACGTCCATGAACAGTTGATGCCACTCGCCAGCACCTGCAGGGGTTCATGTCCAACCCCAGGAGGACAGGCCCCTGTGGCGGTGCCAGCCGTGACCAGGAGCAGGGTGAAGCATGCCAGGCAAAGGGAGGCTGCGCTGGGTAAGGGGAGAGGTCGCCCGGCAGAGGCTGCGATAGTGGTGGTGCCAAGGGCAGGTTCAGGACGGAGATGAGCTACGGACGGCGTCCATCTGCACATGGTGGGTCAGACTCCCAAGGTGCACCTTGTGCAAGCTGTAGGCATGCTGATGATGGCGAGATGTCCCAATGGAGGGATGACAAGAGGGTGGGAGTCCTGAAGAGAGAAGGGTGGGAAATGGCACTCACAGCAGATCCTTTGGATGTCACAGATGACCAATCTCCACTTCAGGCTGACAGCAGGCCTTCCTACAGCAATAGGCTTGTCAAAGCTTCTCCAGTTGTCATCTTCAGTCTTGTTTTTGGTTCTGTTTGTCCGATCCTTTCATGGAGTGCTGTAAATTTATGAATCCACCTCTGAAAGTTCCTCTTTAGTGTTGCTCCTGTTTGTTGTCCTCCTTGGACTGAGGTCTTCCTTCCCGTACCACAGATAAAGTCCTTGGCTGTATGAGGATGCGCATGTGTGTGTGTCTATGTGTGTTTGTCTGTGTGTATGGATAGGTGTGTTTCAGTGTGTTTAAGTATGTGTGTGTGCACCTTGCGATGCTCTACTCTTTCCAGCTGAATAGGAACAAGGTGCCTGTCTGAGCTGCTGACCCGTGGCTGAGAGGGAGTTGAATGAGGGTTGGTGACTGACTGTGTGCATGTATGTGTGTGTATGTGTGAGTGTGTGATACTGAAAGAGAGAGAGAGAGAGAAAGAGAGAGAGAGAGTAAGAGAGAGAGAGAGAGAGCGAGTATGGGAGGGAGGGAGCCGGTGTGTGTTTGCGACAGAGAGAGAGGCAGTGAGAGTGTGTCTGTGTGTGTCAGAGTGAGCGGCAGTCAGCGAGTGTGTGGCAGCTAGCACGGGGCAGTGAAGCAGTCAGTGAACGGCCTCACGCTCTGCTGTGCGCAGTCAGTCAGTCAGTCCTCTCTTCTGTGGAGGCACCGGCTGAGTTGTCCTGCATTTTATCCTGGGCAGGGCCAGCATCTAGGGGGTTGAAAGAGAGAGAGGTGGGGGGGGTGGGGCCACCGCACTCATTCATAACCATTTCAAACAAATGAGAGAGCCTGCATCAAGCACCGTCCCCTTTCTGCTCTCTCTCAGAAAAGTTTACTCTGTTAGAAACAAGTCATTTGCTTTTCACCTGAGGATTTTATTGTCCTCTTTTCTTTATCTTCCTTTTATTTGGTTACGGACACCTGGAAAGACTTACATCCCCTTTCCTATCCCATGACCTCTGCTGTCTCCCCTTGATGTGAGCATTTTGTAACGCGGTCAAATCAGCTCCATTACTGTCCAGTGAACCAGCGAGGAGGCCGTTTTTTGACACCTTCACTCTCTTTTCTTCTCTCTGGCCACATGGGGCAAATTAGGGGAGCCTTTCTTTTTTTTTTTTTTTCTTTTACTGCTGCTGGTTTGAATCATCAAGCAGTCGGAAACACAGAGCAGGTTGCAGGAGTGTCAGCAGAGTTAGTCCAGATGAAGCCTGAGAGACTTTCTGATCACCTGTGTTAATATTTCAATGAAACAGCCTCTCTGATCTTTGCAGTTTAATTTGAGAGAGCAGGACGGAAATGAAGAACACCTTTTTTGTGACTTCCCACACTCTTGTCTGTTTTTTACAAGCTGTGTAATGAGCCTGATTAAGGCAAGGCATTAAAGCTCAGCCCACTCAAGTCATCGGTGATGACCCCTTTATTTCAGGCATTTGCTTTTATGCAGTATTTTTCTTAACAACAATTTTAATAATAAGAAGAACAACAAAAAACATGTAATGCTGTCTGTGTGGATCAGAATTTAAAAAGAAAAGTTTGCCTTTTTGGGATATATGCTATGAGAAGGTTGATACCACTATAATATCTGTAACTGTAACTGTAATCTGAAACTTTTATGCTCTCTTCAGAGCCAGGCTCCATTGACAAAAGTAGTAATTTTATCTTTACAAACACGGGAGCTGCTGGTCTACCACTGGCTTACTTGTATGGGTCATATTGTGACTTTGCAAAACCTGAATTTATCCTTTAAAAACTAACAGACACAATTTTTACTGGTTGAGCCAGTGGTAGACCGGCATCTCCTATGTTCATCAAAATTATTGTTTTGTCAGTGGAGTCTGGCCCTGAGGAGAGCATGAATAAGTTTTACTTTTAGGTAAGCTCCCCGTCGGGAAGTGCTGCCTGTTTGGGAAGTACTGAACATACGCCTGGATAAATGAGATTTGGATTATATTGCATTAGTTGTGTTGGAATTTGTAAACACCCTTTTACTCCAATTTATCATACATTTTCTTTGTTTTTAGATTCTTCGTTCCCCATGGAGGAATGAAGAAAGAGACCACTGCCCACAGAAAGCAATAGAAAACCTAAAACTCTTGGTCCTCTAGTTATTAGATGATCATGATGTCGTCTGACAATCTGCATAAATGCAAGTTAATGTTTCAATATATTTTTACTGTTGTTAACACGGACCCCTATGACTTTAATTCATCAAGAATTTTCTGTTTTTTTGGATTCTTCGTTCACCGGAGGCACGCAAGAAAAACACAGTTCTCTTCACAATTTCAACATAACACAGGGTGAGTTATCGATATACAAATAATCATTTTGTGGGTGAAGTATTCACTTTACCCTCTGCAAAAAAGCAAATGACTGCTTTACCAAAATGGCAAATTATTTATTTAAATTTTTCATTTCTGAAGTGAGATAAAAAGAGAGAAATAGAGAAAACGCAGAAGTGGGGCTGTCCTGTCAGTGGTAGCAATTACGTGCTTTTTAAAAGAGTCCCTGTTTTAATTATGAGTACCACCCTGAGGCCACGCTTGTCTGGTGCTGGAAGTGTGTTGAGGAGTGTGTGCTCAGAGAGGGTGACAGTCACTTCACACTCTTCAGCTTGTTAACTGCCCCCCAGAGACTTGCTGTCCCCCTAGCCCCTATTTAAACCTTCCCATCATAAAAGAAACACTTTTGAGAGAGAGACCATACACCTCTTTCTCCAAATTCCCAGCTCCAGCCCCACAACTCCCCCCGAGCCATTCCTGTCTACCTGCCGGTATGTTCTGGCCCTTGGTGCCCGACAGGCTCCTCATCAAAGCTACTTTCAGCATAAATCTACTGTATGTGGGCTCTTCATAAAAATCACAGTCCTTCACCCTCAATTAAACCACACTGCCATGTCTGTTAACTTCCTCTGGCTTTAGCCGCTTCAAGGTTCTTAGCACGTCTTTTCTCTCTTCCTGTGTCTGTCCTTGGATGTCAAATCTCTTCTGCACTTTTTAGTCCCCACAACACTTTTCAATATCACTGGAACTGATAGGAGTCAGGACCAAAAACAAAGCAGAGCAAAAGTGAGGCGCAGGGATGATTGTAAATGTGTTTTTTGTTAGGGTTGTATAAACTTCTTTCCCCATCTTCAACAGCTACAGAAACATCAGGATATCTGAGCGTTTGCAGGCTTGGCTCGGTACTTCATTTATTGTTCTCTCTCTATCAGCACTGTGATAGGAAATAACACTCATGAAGAAGTTATATAAGGTGTTTGGATAACAACTGCCTTTGCTCTATGATACTTAAAAAGCGTGTAAAACATTGATGGATCTGCATCAGCGTAGCTACTCCTGAACTCTTGGTAAACTTATCCAGTTAGTAAGTGAGGCATTATCTTTGTTCTTAAGAAGTAATACATTTAAAGCCCACTGTGAAAATCAATCCTACATACAAGGTGCAGCTCCCTCTGCTTCCCGTGTTGATTGACGCTGATTGTTTTGTTGCACATGCTTGCTTTAGATGATGCTTCCAGCTAAAGTCCCAACAGACTCCACCTGTCAATTATAAACTCTCTAGCCATCGCCATTTATTTTCCCAGTATGAAGTTGGTAATGTGCAGAGCAGACTTGCCAACTGTTTTCATTCTTGTCATAGAAGTTGTGCTACTTTTTTCATCACCTTAAGCCCAGTTCAGACCAAAGATTTGTGAGGAGACAAGTTGAAACAGACAACTCCATGTAACGCTCCATTCTGCAACGTTCCGTTCACACTAATGCACCTATGAAATGGTGTATCATCTCTTTGCAACAGCGCTTTGTTCTTCCAGCTGAATATTATTTGTAGCTTCTTAAAATATGAATGAGGATAGTGATAGTGAGATCATGGCTACAGTTGCATTTGTAGTAGTGATGAGCACAAGCATAAGCACATACAGCGAGCAGCAGCAACGACCCATCGGCACACAGTGAGGACAGAAACAGTGGGCTTGGTGGGGACGGAGCACCTCCCGCAGCAAGCAAACATGCCTTCTGTGGTCATTTTGACTTTGATTTTCACTACAAGCTGATTGGGTGTTGAAACAGCCGACGTGCTTTATGTTCTAAAACCAGCCACCGGCGATCAGCCAGCTTGAGTCGAACTCAGACTGGCCAGTTTCTCTGCAGTGTCCGAAAACAGTTTTGTCTTGCCGTGAATCACTGGTCTGAACTGGGCTATACAGTCAGGTATACTCTAATCAGATGAAAAATACACAAATATTACAGTATATGAAAAATACAGTATTAGCTTTAATATCTAAAATCATGTCTGTCAATGTCTTGTTTAGCTACGGTGCTGGGGTATAAATTCAAAACACTTGAAATAAAAAAAATGACTTAAACGCTTAGATTTGTGCACACTATTAATCAAATGTTACAGTATTTTGGATGTGTGTGAGTTACATTAGAAGTTTAGAAAATTTGTAATTTTATCATGACTGAATTTAAAAGTATTTTAAGTACTTTGAAAACCAGTGGGGACATGGTCGACCTTTTGACGGTGCAATACAGAGCCTTGCTTTGTGTTAAAATACCATAGATGTATTAAAGTGCTATCCTTATCTACTGTTAGATATGTGGTGTTCTTTTTAAAAATAAAATAAAATACACTAATAATCACTCCTATTTTAATTTACTGGGGGACAAGTCCCAACCCAATCACCAGAATAATAGTCGGCATTGTACATTTTTGCAAACTAAATGGATATGTGTGCGTTATTATGTAGCAGATATGTTAAAACTTTATGTTTCTTGACATTTCAACAACGCTGTGGTTAAGGTGGTTTTGTTTAGGCACAAAAAACACTTGGTTATGATTAGGAAAATATCATGTTTTTGCCTATAATACCTGGTTTTGGTGGCACAATCGCTGCTGGAAATGCAGCAATGTCTTGCTAAAAAAAACTGGTTTTGTTTGTTGGTCTGGTCTACAGTTTGGCAGCTGTCTCACTGCTGCGTCACAGCATCCACCAACCCCTCCACTCCCACTTCCCAAAGAAAAGGTCAACGCACATGCATATAATCAGAACTACATCACTTTAGAAACGCTGACATGATACATATGAAACATACAAATGTACCATATCAGTGGTTTGAAGAAACGTCCAATCCTGTCATTATCTCCTGGCGACTGAGCTGCAAGTTCTTTTATAATTTTATGCTAAAGTGACGTCTATGTGATGATATTGGAGTGAGAATGTGTTGTTCTCTGCCAAACACATGCAAACAAACAAAACAAAGAGAGACAGAAACACAGAGAAAGTTCCAGTTTTCCTTCCTTTGCTGAACTTCCCCCGTAATTAAGATCATACAATCACTCTATGTACTGTATAATTTCTCAAAAATCAGAATGCCCCCTGAGGTCAACAACAAAGCTTGGGCCTCATGTGAGTGTCAGATGTGGCAGCAGATTGCTTTGTGGTGTCCTGGATACAAATGTTTGGGCTCTGAGCTCAGTACCAGAGCAGACTCAGGCATAATGAATTTCTTTGTCAAAAGTCATAAAGTGCAATCTCTCGCTGTTTTACAGCATGCGTCTTTGATGTCGAAAACTAACGTCATTTACATGATTTCAGCCCCGTAACACATCCTGAGGGTTGTGTATCCAGTTGAGAACTGACAAGCAAGTCAGGGTGTCATCCACTGCATAACTTCAGATTTTATAGATCAGAAAAAGACTTGGGCGGCATGGTGGTGCAGTGGTCAGCTTTGTCACCTCACAACAAGAGGGTTCCTGTTTCAAACCCAGGGTGGGAGGTTCAAACCCCATCTGTGTGGATTTTTCATGTTCTCCTTGTGTTAGCGTGGGTTTTCTGTGGGTACTCTGGCTTCCTCCCACAGTCCAAAGACATGCAGGCTAAATTAATTGGTGACTCTAAATTGCCCGTAGGTGTGATTGTGAGCGTGTCTCTATGTGTCAGCCCTGCGATAGTCTGACAGGGTAGTCAGGGTGTATCCCACCTCTAGCCCAATGTCAGCCCCCCCGACCCCCAACAGGATAAGCAGTTAGGGAAAATTAATGAATGAAATGAATGCTCCCAAACTGGCTTTGAGAAAGGTATGTGTTCTTAAGCCAGAAGGCTGAAGTCCAAGTGAAGTCACAGGTCACTGGTGTTAAAGTCCACGTTTGGTCAAGTCTAAAGTCATCAAATTTATGACTCAAGTCTGGCTCAAGTCCAAGTCATGTGACTCAAACACAACTCTGCAAACTACAGCTATGGTTAATGGGAGTGTCATTAATTTTGCAGGTATTTGGAAGAGTCAGACAATCGGCAGACTCATTGGGATTCCTCCCCTGAGGACCATGAGTGTCTATACAAACTTTCATCTCAATCCATCCAACAGTCGTAGAGATAGTTCAGTCTGGACCAACATGGCGGTGATCGACTCTCAGACTGAGCTGAGTTAAGCTGAGCTGTGTGGGTGTGCCCTGAGCTGAGAACACCACTCTGTGAGCCAGGCACCCAAGGAGGATGTTCTCAAGTGGAGGAACCTAATCTTTCCCAGCAGGAATCCAAACGGCCCTGTAAGTGTATGAATAGAGATAATATCTCTATAATGAGGCCTGTTTTGTACCATCAAAGTCTTCAAAAGGGTCTGAAACCCGACCTCCCTCCTAGCACTGACAATCCCTCAGTAATAGCTCCCTATTATTAATTGTTTTGCCTGCCTGCTAAGTCCTTGTCCCTCTCTTTCCCCCTCTTGCTCTTGTAGTTGTGTTTTTGCTCACCCATGACCTTGTGCTTTAAAGAGTACTGACATTCTGCCAGTTTGTAACTGAGAGGCGTCTCTGTGGTAGAGAGGTGTTTGTTGTTAAAATGAAACTGTTTCCAGACAGCAGTCTAATTTCTCTTTATTGTAGATGCTAAACTCTAATGAGTTACAACACTCACATAAGGAAATTATCTCAATCACATTATTTACAGGCAGTACGTTCTTATAATTTCAGCTGTTAGGCAATTTATCCTTTTAGTGCGTCCAACACTGCCTGTGTTGTTGCGTCAGAGCCGACACAGGTGTGCTTGATATCTTTGAGCTGTCGGCTGTGGTTGGCCAACAAACATCCGGATGTGGTTAAAGGAACTGACCAGACCACCCCAACTCAGCCCCACGGACGACATGGTCTTTTGCATATCCTGCTTGTGACTATTGTCTATTGTCAGTAGCATTATGATAAGTGGGTCGTCTATCTGATGCTGCAAAATATTCTGAGAGATCCAGCCCTCCCAGTTCTCCTGAGAGCAGGCAGAGATCCAACTGTCTGATAGCGTTTGATGAAAAGATGTGACTTGTCGGGGGTGATTTAACATCTATGCACTGCTAATCTCATATTGAATCTCATATTGTATAAAGTCAGATTTTCATGTTTGTTTGTTTTTTTATGTATATTAAGTGTGTATATGTGCTAAATAAATACTGTGCAAGTATCAAAATGCTTAATCCACAGAGAAATGCACACAGTATTCAGAAACTGCCTTCAAATGAGCCGTCCTGACTTGAGTGAAGTTGTGATTTCACAACTGTATTATAGACAGAATCACGGTGACATCACACTAACCACAACAGTCATGGCCAACCACTGATTTCAAATGTGAAAATGTGTGAAATCTGCAAACTTGTTTGTTTCTGTAGTAATTTTTTAGCCTAGACCGTAACATTCAAAAAGATATGTTTAACATGATAGTCCGACTTATCTGAGCTTATTTTATGTACTGCGTTGATTTGTTAGCATGTTTGATAAAGTGGCAATGTAGTGCTGTGAACTGGGGCCACAGAAAAATGCATTTTAGCCACCTCAGGGGCTGTACACATGTATGTCTTTAAGCGCCTGGAAAATGTGAGTTCGGGCACTGGGTGCTACTTTTGTGTCTTTTATGAGCCAGCTTTCAAGAGCGAGGCGGTAGCTTGCATCTGAACTTACGAAGCAACCTTTACAAGCACCGTATCATAATCTGTTTACCTGAAATCCTGAGTGCAGAGCTGATCTTCTTCCAGGTGCTGTTTATAAGTATGTGGGCATATTGTCCGTGGGACAGATGTAAAGCTCTGGCAGCCCTGCACCAAAATGATCAACTTTTCCGTGTTTTTATCACAGACTGATATTTATGGAAGAAAGGAAAGATATCTGTTGCCTGTGATTGGTTGGCCCTCATGACATGACATTGGGTGCGGCCACATGATGGCTTCTCATTCGGAATGAAATAAATCTGAATGAAATCATTCAGAATTAAAGTTTTTCCAGGTAGTTTACGTGGGAAATGTTCATTCCGAATGAGCATTTACACGGAAGATCAGTTTAATCGCCTTTTAATCGCCTTTATTCGGGTCCGCACAAGGTTTGGGGCAGGGAAGGTTTCTGATTGGATAGGGGGTGGGGCGGATGTTACGTGTTTACGTTTACCGGAAGAAAACACTGTAGTCCTCGGTCCGGATAACAAGATGCTTGACGCCGCCATTCTTAGTGCCTTTTTCGGGCTTGATTTGCTTATATTCTTGAAGCAGCATTACGACAACAACCTTGTTCTGCTAATCTGCTAGTCTTCTAACGTAGAAATTAAAAATAATGTGTACGCTTGGGACCATCTCTTGTTTTTAGAGGCTGCCATCTTGTCGCGCTTCATACGTCATGCGCCAGAAGGGCAAGGAAACGAGTATGTGCAGAAAGACCGGAATGAACTTAAATAGGAATGAGTGTATACAAGTGCGAGCAATTCTTTCATTGGGAATTAGAAACGGAATATTCCAGCCCTTTACATCGGAATGAATCCTCAATCGCACTGGCCATTTTCATTCTGAATTAGGTGTTTACAAGGTCACTTTTAATAGGAAGGAAGTTTCATTCCGAATGAAAAGGGAATTAAACTGTCCATGTTGTGTTCCAAAAGTTGAATTCTGTTTATCTCAGAATGCAGTTGTCGGGCCCTGAAAAGTAGGCTCTAGGGAATGCACGTGGGCTGCAATGTCATTGCTCTGGCTTTTGAGCGCGCCTGCAGAGCATCATCATTGAAAACAATGAATCTGATAGCACAAAAAACACGGCACATGTACATCCCCAAAAACAACTGACCTTAAAAAGCATCTGTTTAAGTGTATGCCACATTTGGAATATTCTCTCCGCTTTACCTTACACACTGACCAATCAAGTCAGCTGTAACATTAGACCAGCAACTCCCGTCTTCAGTAAAAGTACTGTTTTTGTCAGTGGAGTCTGGTGGCTTTGAGATAATGTTTTCAGTTCCCCGTCTGAAAGGGCGGCAAGGTGAAGTGCAAAATATATTCCTAAAATAATGTACACTTAAACTGCTATTGATTTCTTTAAGTGGCCCTTTTTAGGTGGCTTAAACCTAACCAATTCTGGCAGCGTTTGCTCAGCACAGTTATTTTTCATATGCATGACACAGGGGTTTCATACCCACAACTTATTGTGAACAAACATTGTGATTCCGTCTGTACAGATAGAAAGTGTGCTACAGTGCTGTCAGTCATTTCCTGCAAATGTGGAAGACCCTGAAACACTGGCCAATCAGAGCAGACTGGGCTTTTTTGGGAGGGGAGTTTGAAGAGACAGGGGCTAAATGGAACGTTCCAGACAGAGGGTGAAGCCAAGTATATTCAGGCAGACAGTACCAGAAAAATAATGTGTTTTTGAGCTTTAAAACGTGTAACTACGTCCTAGTAGCAACCCAGAATACAAACATGAACCTGATAATGAGCTTGGTATGGGACCTTTAAAAAAATTCTTGCTGACTCAGCATTTCTTGGGTGCAGTTGCTTTGTATTAATGTTGAGGTTATCCGAGCATCACTGATGTCTGAAGTATACATGATTCTTTTGAATTATTCTATTAAGATGCACTTGTGAATAGTAGCATGACACATCTTAAAACATTTTAACTGACTCACTAATTGAATCCATCTTTAAATGCAGTAAGAGCTGTGTGAGTCACAGCTGTCCAGTAAAGGCCTGTGCAGAAGCCCGAAGGCTCCATCTGATGTCTATCTCTCTGTAATGGACAGTAATGGACATAAAGTGTGTGATGTGATGAGTAATATTTCATAATTAATGTTTGTATCAGTGCTCTGGAAGTTTAGCAAAGGCAGTAAAAAGTACTAATGTGCTGCATGTCCCAGCTTGAGCCCAGGAGTGTGATTTGGAAAAAAGAATAAGTTAAATAAAGTTTTCAAAGTGAGCTCTAAATATGACTTCTCATATGTCACATATGTGGAGTCTCATGCTGGGAGTTTCTTAAGAAGTTTTTTTTCCACAGGTCACTAATTCCATGTAAGTGGTGCAGACACACACACACACACACACCCACACACACACACACACACACACACGAGACTCACGCACACACACAAACACATGCCAGAGGCATTTACCAACACAAGCATCTCTTGGAGAAGTATCTCCATCAAAAACAGCCCTCTCTCCATCTGTTAAACAAATAGGGAGCCCCTACAAAGGTGTGCAAAAGAATCCACATGATCAAAGTGTATGAGAATGGCAGCCTTGTCCTGGCCTGGCCATTATCAGGCCCCATGAATGCCTGTCTTCTCCTCTTTTGTCGGTCGAGGCATTGACAGTCACTCACCCGGCAATGACTGTCACACCAGCGCAAAGAGCCAGCCGTCGACAGGGGCCAACCACATCAAACGAGGCTGTCAAGGGGCCCTGCTCGTGAACCGTGGCAACAAACACCTCCTGATCCTCACCTACAGCTCAGCAGCAGACACCCACCGCTGTGCTCTCAGCCACTGCCTCCACTGAGAAAAGATGTACTGCCTGGACCTCATTTCCCTCTCTGCCTCCCCCCTGCTCTCCCTCTCTCACTGTCAAGTAGTGCTTGTGTTAACCTCCAGCCTGCCGAGACACAAAGGGCCGCTAAAGTGTTTAAGAATGCTTTATGGATGCATGACAGGGGGAGGCTGACACTGCTGGGGGTCAGAAAGTACACAGGATGTGAATGAGATACATTCAGTTTAACTTTCAGTTTGGAGCTGAGGCACACTTGATTTAAACTGTGCGATGTTGGGACTTCAAAAGTCGAGTGGAAGACGAAGACAATAATTTTAAATTGGCTGCAACAAGTACTTTGGTTGAGTCAGCATGAGTGCGCATTGCATGTGTAAGCTACCAGCTTCAGATTACTTCTATGGAAATAAATATGACCTCATATGCACTTTATTTTTCATGTTGAAGGTCTTCTGCAAATGTATTCACAACTTTGCTGCTGTGGATTCAATAATTATGTTCACAAAAGAAAAGCTAGTGTGGGAAGTAAATCTGAGTGCTGGACAATTTTCCACTTCAATTAATTGGTACACAATTAAAACTTCACTTATTTCCTTACCTTTAAACTGTACCAGTGACAATAACATTGCATTTAAATTATATTATATTTAAACAGAGTGTAAAATAACATAAATGTGAATACAAATGTCAGATTATAAGACAAAATGTGTAGCTTGTATCTTTGTGGGACACTCATTATCAACTTAGTCTCCTCTTTGACCTCTGTTCCTGCTGTGGTTGACTGTGATGAGACTGCCACCTGCAGGCTGATGATTATTTTCCATCCAGTTTCATCCAGCACTTCATTTTAGTCACTGAGGAGACAGAAAAGAAAAGAGAAAGATTTTTATGCATTTTTAGCAATAAACGAGCAGATCTACCTATAAAATCCAGAAGAAATAAAATACAGTGTGCCGTGTAATTACTACTAGTCCTGTGAATATATCTAACTATGTCCTGAATCCACAGTAGGTAATATTTGCAGCAGGGCAGGAGGGAGAGAAAGAACCTGGCTGCAGACAAAATAGTGGACGTCAACCACGATGATCACCCTCTTACAAGAAGTCAAGTTCATATGCACAACAATTACATTTAGAGGAGCAGTTATTGGCAATGACATTTTTAAGTATCCCTACAGTAATGTTAATTAAAAAGCCTACTGTGTGTATTAAAAGAAAATGACACAAGTAAAAAAAATGGATAAGAATTTAAGACATAAAACAGTTCAAATTAAAATATAGGGGTAATGCATTTCACTTAGATCATATCCCTATGATTTTGTGTGACAAATAAATTGATTGAATGACTGATAAACTAATATTAATTTTATGCATTTATTGATTTATTTGTTAATTTGAGGGATTTTTCCCTGCCTTTCTCATCATATATAGTCCGTTTTCAACATTTCTTTGAGACAATAAGTCACCCTTTTTAAGAGATTTTTTTGAAAATGTAAGTCTTGATTGTTTACCCACTTAAGTGCAACATATGAAAGGTTTGTAAAACCAGAGCCTCAATTTGTTGAATATTGTGTGTAACATTGAATTACATCACTAATCAGTTTCTAGTTTGTAATGTTTAAATTATCTTACAAGACACATGCACCCTGTGACTGTTATGTATGTGGACACCTGAATTTCCAACTCAAATTTAATATTTCATCGTGTAGCTGCTCGATTTATCTGCGCTCTTCTAACCAGGCCTTAAACTGCGATAATCGCTCCCTCGCGACTAGCTTGGTCTTATTTAAGATGGCGGCCTAGTGCTGGGAAGTAACGCGGTTATTACATGTCAACATGTCACTTCTCAGAGTATGTGCCTTCGCTAAATGTCTCAACCGTCGCGGTTTGTGTGAGAAGTTTGCTTTTCGCGTGTCTCCGGCGGAACATTGTCAGCTGTGTGTGTCTCTGAGAAGCGGAGCAGTCAGGCGGATATCAGGTGAGTGTCTCAGCTTCATGACCCAGCCTGAACTGTCCAACACAGTGTGATGGACAAGTTGTTCCACTGTCACCGAGGACACTTGTCTTATATATCTACATACGGACATAATGGGCTTCACCAAATAGTTGTAACAGTACACGAGCAGATGGCACGTGGAGCACGTGGGTAAGGAGATGTGTTATTGAGTCTAGCCTAAGGTTATGTTGTTTGTTAGCAGTTAACGGTTTCTGCAGTGAGTGAGAAAACTTCCCAGATAAGGTTTTTGTAGTTGTATTTCTCCATTCAGGTGATATAACTCACTGATTAATTACACCGACCTAATGTTATCACTACTCCTTACTTCACTAAACTATCATTACTTCACCATAGTGGCGCCATTGCGTTTTATTTTGTCAGTCCTAACATGAACATAATGAAGTGCTTTTGAGGACAATTGAAAATATCGAGCTACTGTGTAAACCGTAAATTGAGATATAGCTAAAAAATATCGTGATGCAGTTTCCAGGACAAATTGCCCAGCGCTATGTTTAGTTTATTTATTCACACATGCATGTGTGTAGAAAAGACAGAATAAAAGCATTGTGCAGAGGAGGTTTGAAGTCAAAAACAGCATATGAAGATACTTCCGATATTAAATGACAGGAATCATTAGGGGTGGGAATCACCGGATCCACGATACGATATTATCACAATACTTTTTTTTATCAATATTGTTATCAGGTTTACAATAATGTGAGATTGATTTTCTCAGTAAGATATTTGTCACAGGAAATATCAGTTTCACGGTACAATGACAACACACAATTTTATTGTCAGTTTAAAGGATTTATTTATGGTTGAAAAAAGGCTTTATTACTAAAATTGAAACTTGCAAGTATTTAAAAAGTCTCACTTTTGAAAATAGCTAAAATGAAGATTTAGAGATTATCTGTTGGATTTTTTTTTTTTTTTTTTTTTTTAATCAATGTCGTAGATAAGCTAATGTACAAGGTATGATAATCACCAATTTTAATACCATGGAATAACTTTAAACTGGTATACTGCTGTACCCTTAATTAATTTGTATTTTTGTGTTATCTCTGATGGTATATGACTGTTCTTGTTGTTTCAGGGACACCCTTGCAGCTTCAAAGAAGAAATGTTGCATTTGTAATCCAAAAGAGAGAAGAAGCAAAGAAACGTGTACTGGAACAGTCTCAGTTATTAGACGGTATGTTATCTTAGACAGCTGGTTGTCAAGCTGCTGCATCTCTAACCCCCAATATCACTAAGTAACACGTTATAAATAATTTCAATTTCATATAAAATACTGATACGTTGGAGTTCACTGGTTTTCTTCTCTGTATGCTGCCGGCTCAAACTGCACGTGGTTACTGTTTTGTCCTGCCTGTCAGATGTTAGAGTACCTGCTTGGCCTAATCAGGGATGATAGCCCGTAGTTCTGTCTACTTTCCAGTCTGTTACTCTGAAATAGGCTGGTCATGCCCTTTCTGTTCCTCTCTGTCTCTGTCTCTCAGTTCTTGAGGCCAGGATCCAGCAACTCCAGTCTGACAACGTTTTAGATGTCCAGCATGCAAAGGTGCAAATTGTTAAAGTCCCCTCTTCTGGAAGGGGGAGTTTATCTGGTAAGGGTCCCAAAAGCACCCCTAAGGAGACAACTGACATTCCTAAATCAGGACATATTGGTGATATAGGAGCTTTGAAATCTCAACCCAGCCGCTGGATGGAAAAAATAACTCAGGAGCAGAAAAACAAGCTAAAAAAACAGCAGCACCTCCGTCAGAAACTACTGAAGAATGTAAAGGAGAAACCTCCAACCAAATCTAAAGGGAGCAAAGGCAGCTCGTTGTTCCCTGGTACGTCACGCAAAATTATATCTACCACAGCTATAGAGACTGTGCCCATAGCTTTGATGACATTGTCTGATGAGATTAGTGCTGCAGCTTCTTCAACAGTTCCCTCCACCTCTGCTGCTTCTGCAGCTGGGAAACTATCTAAAGGAAAACACAAGGGCTCTAAGAAATCAAGAAAGGAGGGCCAAAAGCAGACTGTTACTGACGCCCAGACCACGGCCCAAGAGCTGGCTGAGGTGGAGGAGCTTGAGAGGAGGCTTAGTCAGCAAGTAAATCAGTGGACATCTTCAAGTAAACCAGAGCGCCTACAGAAGGATATAGAGAAAACTGCAGGTGATGACCTCCAGCCGAGCATCCGCTCCTACCTGGAGGCGTGTGCGTTTGTTGGGGACATTGACAGGGCACACAGTTTCCTTCTCAGCCAGCACAGAGTCATGAGTCGACGTAAACTTCTGAACACTGGCATCTACAACATCATGATGAGGGTGTGGGCCAAAAAGGTGAGTTCAGCAATTAAGACGCTGTGTTTTAAAACTGAGCGTGTGTGTGGTACGCTGTCTATTTGTGTGTCCCATGAGAAGAAAAAAAAAAAATCAAGTGTCGACTCAACAGATTAAAACTAGCATTTGTTTAGCTACAGCACTTTTCTGCAAGTTTTTATGTGTTTGTGTGGTCAGCCAGTTAAAATACTATCAAAGATATATGAGGCTGAGGTTTAAGAAACTTTAAAAAGAGGACAAGCCAGATATTAAATTCTATATTAATTGCATTGTTCCTGTTTATGACGGATGGCAAATGTCCTCAGAAAGGTAACTTACTTGTGAATGAGATAATAAGGTATTAAAAATACCTGCACATGTTATGGGTCTCTGGTAGGCTCTCTATTGCACATTATTGAATTGTAAAGGTCCAGTGTGCAAGAAATAAGGGGATATATCAGCAGAAACAGCATGTAATCGTGTTTTCATTAACTTAAAATGAGATATTTATATCTACATAGGGAGTAAGTCCTCGTCTGTGGAGATCGCCATGTTTCTACAAACCCAACACTGACTCTGAATAGGTTCTTGCTTTCGCTTCGGCCACTGTAGTTAGCTGCCCCTCTGTGACGAGAGCGTCGGAAAAACACTGACTTTCTGATGTGAACTGCCTTAATCAGTGTTTTTATGAGTTTAAATCACTGGGTCTGTTTGTTTTGGAGAGGGAGAGACCTCTGGATAATTTTGCTCCTGGTAAGAACCTCCTGAACAATGAAAACTGAAGGAATTCTAACCGGGAAAAGTTTCATCTGGTTGCAATCTGCAATCCTCACCACTAGATGCCACTAATTCCCCCTAAATCTTACACACTGAACCTTTAAGTCTCATCTTTGATCAAACATTTTGTTGAATTTAACTGTCACATGTTTCAATAAACATTTCTGGGGTAAGCATTGGTATAAATATTGCACATGCGAGCAAAGTTTAATGGCCTCCCCATGTATCTCTCGCTCTGTTTGTAGGGCACTTTACACCAGATTGGACGCATGTTTATTTTGTTAGAGGAAGCTGGCCTGAAGCCAAATCTGGGATCATACTGTGCTGCTCTGGAGAGTATGGGCCGCAATCCTAACTGCTCACCGAAGATCATCACAAGGTATGTACATATAACACACACACACACACACTAACAAGACTCATCAACAGCTGTGTTTGTGACAAGAACAACTTACAAGTTAACACTTTTTTTTAACAAGACGGGTATTACCAGAGTCCACTGACAGACGAGACAGCTCACCTTAGACTCATTTCCTGTATCTGCATCATGTGGGTTGCCCCTTTAGGAGACCAGCATTTATCCTGAGTCTGTTCATCCCAATGGGAAAAATGAATGTGAGCACAGACTATCACTGATTTTTTCGCCTTATAGTCAATGCAGTGCAGTAAATAAAGAAACCAGTTTTTTACAAGCCACACATCTTCCAAACAATCTGACACTGAAATGGCAGCTTTGAGACAGACAAATTAGGAGAAAATTAACTTTGTTTGAGACCTTTCTCTGTTTCAGCACACCCTCTTGCGAGATCTGGCAACAACTGAAATGATCTTGTACTAGATTGATATCTCACATTAAGCTAGCAGATAAAATGAGCTGCAACATTTTAGAAGCAAGCAGTGGTAATACAGAGACTTACCAGCAGGGGTCATGCTGTGCTCATGGTTCTTTTAATTCTGGCATATAGTATTTCTTCATGATTGTAGCTGTGATTGTCACTAATTGTGAACATTTTTTCCCTAAAATCAGAAGTTGCACTGTGAAATAACTCAAAAGTCTTTTTTTCATGATTTGCATTGTTGGTTTGAAGCTGAGGGTAGCAGGATTGTGGTGTTGGTCAAAGGTGGTTTTATCACTTTGGTTATATTCTGTAACAATTCAGTTAAAGTGCTAAATCAGTTTAGCTCTGCTGTGACCGTCAAAGCTTCCTTTTTATTATTTCTGCTTCGCTGTCCTGTGTTTCAGTTGTAAATTAAGACGTGTTCTTTCATTCTGTGTGCGAAGCAGCACCAGTGTTTGGTGTCTCTCCTGTATTAAGCAGAATCAAGTGTTCCTCACACTTTGCACTTCATTTGCTGTTCATTTCCCTCATTGCTGATATTGTTTCCATGGCAACCCAGCATCACACTTTCTTTTTTTTCCTTAAAATTTTTGTCGATAGTGGAGGTTTGAGTAATAATTATTGTAGCTTCACAAAGCCACTTAGAGTTGTTTTGGTTGTGGCAGCATGCTGACACAGTGTTAATGAGGTTGGCTTCGACTAATTAAATTGTAACATGACAGCAGAACTCTGCTGTCGTGCACTGCGGTGTATTTAATTAATTTTTGCTCAGACGACCCCAGCAAGTTTTTGCAACTTTTTATTTCATCGAGGACGAACTTGACAGCTGGTAGCCCAGTTGTGTCTCAGTGGTAACTAGGTCATCCTGACTACTCACTGTTGAGTATTATTAATGACTTTGTTATGTTACTGACTGTTTCAGCCTCATACTTAGATTTATTACATGACATACAGCACATACAGTGTACGCTCAGTGTGCACAGCTTACAGCTTCAGCAGAGCGCTGCATGTGCCACACTGTGTGCGCCTGTTTGATGGCAGCCGATACAATCAGCTGGCCTGCTGCCCAGACAGTGGCAGGGCTCATATTGACTTTTCTTTTTTTTGTCTTAGAGGCCTGACATTAGTCAGGAGTTATGATAGCAGGAAAAAGGTACAGGGTACAATCCGTATCTGTTTCATTTATCCTAATGTATGTTGATATATAGACCCTGTTGCACAATGCACTTTCATGCCCTCTCTGAGCTGGGCAACCTTAGACACGTCCCAGTTCAGCATTCTCCTCCTCCACAGTCTCAATTTCAAGAATATATCAAAAGATGTTGACAGGGCCCTCTTACGTTAAAAGCTTTTGACTCTCAAACATTTATCTGCATCGTGCTCAAAAATCCATTGTTGGTTTGGTCTGTATATTTACTGTCATCTCAGTGCATTGTGGGAGAAAGTTATGAGAACTTGTACATTAAACTTGACTGTTTACTCCTGTTAGTTCCTGCAAGGCCTACGCGGTGTGAAGTTAACACGGTATACAGCGATATTTAGTAATCCTTAAGGAATGATTTTCAATACCAGAAAAAAAAGATCCTTCTCTTCATATTAGACAGATACAGAGATGCTGTATTGAGGCAATGTAGTGCAGAGCACGTGCCACCAGAGGTCAGTCTTTACTGGTGGAACAGGCAGCTGAGCTTAGAGAGATGGCGACAGCGACTGGTGGGAATAATAGCCCCTTTTCCACCACAGGAACTTTTATCAATTACCTGGAATTTTGAAAAACTTCCACACATTTATTATTATTTATTATTATTTCCCTCACCCCTAAATTTACCCTGGAAAAGTACCTAGTAGGGGGGTAAGACTTTTCAGATTACCCGGAATTCTTGAGGGGCAGGGATGTTTGCCGAAGAGCACTGATCGGTGGAGCACACACTTGCAGCGTTCCGCACTTCCTGCTAGGGCAGCCGCTGAAAACTTTTTTTATCTCTACAGGCTTCACTTTGTGTGTTTGTTTTGCTTTGTTTGTGTTTTGATTAAAGATGGGCACCAAAACCCGGCACTAAAATAGCCCCAGAAATAAATTGTTAAAGACCGTAGTATTGATCAGCGCTAACGGTATCAGTTCTTTTGTGCCAGCGCTGATCTCCTCTACACACACACACACATCTACACACACCTAAGCGACACGGTAACGAGTAGAAACAAAGTGAAGATAACTCGAAAATGACTAGAGTTGACAGCAGCTAGACTCATTACTGTAAGTGACATTAAACCTTAGTGGATAAGAAGCCAATACTTTCTCAATACATGTGTTCAGCAGCATGAACATGTAAACTTGAAGACAGTGATATTCAGTATGCTCCATCCACAGTCTCTCATCCACCGACACTACGTTATGTTTTACACAAGGACAGCAAGCTAATTGTCTTAACTATAAATGTTGAAAACTCTGTCTGTGTGTGTGTCTGTTCCACGTTTTTCTCTTCACTGACTGTCAATCCATGTGAAATGTGGCACAGTGGTAGAGGGTCATGGGAGGATGCGAATGAAGCAATATTACATCAATTGGCCAAAGGGGGGCGCTATAGCAACTGATTGAAATTGCAGACTTTGAATGGGCATATCTCATGCTCCGTTTGTCGGGGAGACATGAAACTTTGCACAGAGATGCCTCTCCTCATGAGGAACAAATTTGCCTCAAGAACCCATAACTTCCGGTTATATAGATTTTCCGCCATTTTGAATTTTTTGAAAAACACTTAAAATCGATCTCTTCCTAGGAAGTTTGACCGATCTGCATGAAACTGTGTGAACATAATCTAGGGACCAATATCTAAAGTTCCTTCTTGGCAAAAGTTGGAAAACTTACTAAAACTGAGCTTCTATACGGCAATGAATATTGCGGAGGGCGTGGCTCATCACATAAAGGTGTATAATATCTCAAGGGTTTCACCCATTACCACGCAACTTTGTAGGCATGTGACCACACATAATCTGAGGGGACCCCTCCATTATTGACCCCATCAAACAAAATGGGGGCGCTAGAGAGCTAATTTCCTATCTAGGCCAAAACACCGTATCGATTTTTACTAAACTTGGTAGATATGTAGAACAGGACGCCTCAAGGTGACTGGAGAAATGTAACTCTAATCGGCAACACTGGGTGGCGCTATAACAACAGAAAAATGCTTAAAAATGGCTGAAATGCGACCGATCACTGTGGCTCCCCCTGTGGCCCAAAGTTTTGTTTTGTTTTTCTCTAATTTTTGGTATGACTAAGTCATGGTATGGTATGCTGTACATAATCATGGAAACTGTCAGTCAGTCATTCTGTCTGTCCCACGTTTTTCTACTCAATGACGTGGTCAATCTATGTGAAACTGCACATAGGCATTGAGGATAGGCATTGGTAGAAGGTGACAAAGCTACCAGTGAGTATGGACTAGTTACTAATAAGCTCAAATGACGGCTGTCTGTATATAAACTAACTTAGTTTGACACTTAATTTAAAATACTTTTAAACTTAGCTGCTGACTGAGACATACAGCCCCAACTCTTTCCCAGCACATAGTAGAGCCAAATACAGGGCACATGTCGAATCATCTACATCACCACCCTATCAAATAATGCTCCCACTACTCAGTGCATTCATGTAAGACTACTAATCACCTCACTGCCACTGTAGGATTAATGGCAGCATATTTAGACATGTCATTTTAACATTTTTAATCAATATTTCAGGGGTAGCATATTTTGATAGTCCAATGTTTTGTTTTTTGAGTTCAGGTGTTGCCTAAATGCACCACAAATTTTGGTCTTCTTGACCTAACACCCCTTCATTTGGAAAGAGAGTGCGGGTTCAGCCCACAGCCTTAAGTCTTCTCATGGTCTGACCTTCTTAGGTTATGTCCTTTAATGAATGCACCTTGTGAGCCGGGGCACAGCTACTGTAGTTTCTAATCACACCATGCAAAATAGCCCACTTCTCGGACATGATTATGTAGTGAAATGATGAAGTTTCATCACTCCCGCGTGTCACTGCAGGCTTGATTAGTTGTTTGAGAGCTTCATCAGCCTCAGTCACGTCAAGTGCTTTTGCACAAACTACACACAGGGACACACATACTTTCTCCCCTGGAGTCGGGGGACATCACCCTATGCAGCATGGTCCAATAGTGGGACAGGTGGCAGGGCGTTAGGGTTGTGCGTAGGTATCTGGTTGGTCCATCGATCACTGTAAGCTGATGCTTGTATGACACTGTTGTTCTGCAGTGGTGCACTCCTGCTCAGTCTCAGGCCAGGCAGCCTCTCCTACAGTCCTCACTGTCATCATTTGCTCTGTCACTCAGTGTGTTTGTAGTGCCTGTTCTTTTCTTTCTGTGTTGTCTCCCCTTTATTACGGTCAGACCACTGTACTCTCCTAATATCACTCTCGCCTCTGAAGTCTCCCCTGCAGCATCCTTGCCCTCAATGTACCAATCTGTTCCCCTCTCCTCTGACTATTTCACACACACGCACAAACCCACACGGACTCACGCACACACTCATCCCTTTAAGTTTTCCCTTTTGTAAGTGCTGTGTCCTCCAGAGCTCTTTGCTCCCCAGGGTGCAGCAGAGCAGTCACCAGGCTGATTATGCTCTATCTTTCAACCTCTCTGCTCTCTTTGTTCCTCTGGACCACAGTGCCAGCACCCAGACTAATCCTCTCTTTGTTCAAGGCTCTCTCATTTACTCAGACCAAAATTGCACATTGCATCACAAGAGACTCCGAGGCATGACGGAAAATACTAAAAAAAAATTGACCTCATTGGCTTGCTTTAGAAATAAAACATACACTTCATGACTTCAAACACAACAGAATATTGTAATGCAATGCTTTCTTCTCTGTCTTCGTTCATTCATGCGCAGAACCCTGCTCACTTCTGATTAGATTAAGTAGGGGAAGTTGCTGAGCCAAGGTTTCCTCCAGATGGTAATTAGCGTGCTGTTACCTATAATTGTCTTGAGGAAAAGGTGTGCAGGGTGAAGCAGAGCGCTCTCATCCTCTGTGGTCGATGACAAATGAGTTTTGCTCGCTCCTGTCTCTTGGCTTAGTCATGTAGTTGCTGTGTTAACCTCTAGAGAGCAGTGCAACCAAACATGGCCTTGAGGCTACTCTATCGCTGGGCAGCGGCTTTTTACCCCAAAGTGTGCCTGGCACTAACAAGGTTTTACCCCTGAAGGCATGTGACACCTGTAATCACACATAAGAAAAAGTGCACACTGTAGGTCATACAAATAGCTTACAATACCAGGAGAATATTGCATTGGCCCAATGTAATGACCAGCAGAATACATCAGTGTACAGTTTAATAACATTACATACCAAAACTCATAAATAATTTACAGATATGTATCACTGTAGCCCCCGAATCTCACCAATCATGGACAAATAAAGATCCACTAGGCTGAAAATATTAATTCACCAGGCCTCTTAGGTAACATATATCAAATTGAGTTATAATATAATCATGTTATTGCACCTCTCATTTGTATTCCAGGGACTGGTTGCACATTAGTATTATCTGCAGTCCAGTCATGGAGACCGTGCTCTCTCTAGGAGATTCTATTTAAATAAACATTTCATTGATGTTGTCAGTGCCCATCTGCCTCTGGATCAAAATCATAGTCTGACAGAAAGGCCCGTCAATGCAAATACTTGGATTGATATTCCGCAACTGTAGATCAGGGCGGGTGAGACATATACAATGATCCCATAGATATGGGAGCTTTTAAAAAGCTGAATTAATCAGTAGCCCGGCAAGTTATATGATTATCGTACTCCCATTCCCACATCAACAGGCAGGTCAGAAGGTCGTGATCTCTGAACTTGTTATTAGACTCAAAAGTTTGTTCCACTATAATAACCATAATCTCCCACATAAATGTAAATCTATTTCTCATGCGCTCTGGTGGGCTTGCTCTCTAGCTAACTTTCTAAACACTGAGCTAACCTGATGGAAAGGAAAAGTACTGTAATAACTTTATGCAACAGAGTTTCTGCCTCCCTAAATGCACCACAAAGCGTTAGAGATCGTCCTTTGTCCCGTCTGCTAGTGTGTGATACTGGAGACTGTCTGTTTAGCTGTACTCACAGACTACTGTCTGTATCTCAAATTGCCCCATGGTGACTTGAACTTTACCTTACCTTGCTGTACCTTTTAGAGTTGTATGGAGGTTATGTTTTCTTAATTTGCCTGTATATGTGCCCGTTAGTCTTTTGTTGGCGTGATATGAAAAAATAAATAATGACATTTAGTGGACTGATATGGAGGAATTACATTTTAATAGTTATTATATACCAGTTGTATTAGCCACAATTATTATTACACACTGTGCACATGTGATGGTGAGAAGGTCAAACGTCTGGGACAACCAGTTTGGCTGCTAAACAGTATTTATATTGTATTGTGTGAAAAAATGAACATTAATTGAACCCAATTAATCATCCACATTATGGAAACACTGTTCATTTTCCCAGCAGAGGAAACTCTAATAGGTTATTATGTAACAAGCTGTCTGGGTTTACACATACATGAAAGTCTTAGCACACTGATACGTGTTACTCATGGAAAATGCAGGCAGGGTTTTTACAAAACACACAAAAAGACCAAACAAAAAAAAAAGAGGCCCAACAGTCAGAGGTATTTTTCATTCATACACTCTGACTTTACTTTTCAGAGGGAAAAAATATATTTTCCAATGAATCACAAAGCAAGGTACAGAGCTTTGTTGTTTAGAGTCCAAAATATTATATCTAGACAGCACATTCTGTTGAAATTTTGTCTGTATATTCTTCCTAACACTGAATGCATGTCTTTCGGTTATATAGTGCATCTTTATGTGAATCTGCTGTTATTGGAATGGGAGGTAAAGTCAATAAAATTACTATAATAAATAATAATAATATAATTACTGTTTATTTCAAGAGAGTCTGGTGGGTTTGGCGGTAGCTATTTCTTGGCTGTTTCTGGTTAAAAAAAAACCCCAACTTTACTCTTTAACAAAAATGTCTATCTCTTTAGGGGTCCTTTCCATAATGCCGTTAGACATTTATAATAATTATCTGAGCATGTCAGTGGCAAAAACAAGCACTTTGATTGGACATAAGTTGACGGTGCAACCATGCCAGGAGCAGCCCTCTCACTCAACACTGGACCAGTTTCAAAAATGTTGTTTCTTTTAGTTACTTAGACACAAAAACGTGAAAATAGGGTCCAGGTAGAAAAATACTAAACATACCCTTTAATATTCTGGCAGATAAACCAGATGAAGTCTGATTTGTTTGCTGCTACTATAACACTCCCCACTGATTGTGCCGTTGGCAGTTCTTACTCACAGAGCCCGTATGAGTCATAGGGGAGTGACTGGACAGCATGCGTTTATCCAAAATAAACTCCAATAAGGGAGATTTAAAAGCCACAAATCTCAGAACATGGCTAAAATAATCTTGTTCTGATGAGCATCAGGTCCCTGCAGATGTAAGATGGCTGCTTAAGGGCCAATAAAAACCTGGTGCACCAACTGTATGTTGCTGTGTGTGCAGGTGCCTGAACCAGATGAAGGAGGATGGCATGTCTGTCGACGACCTGTTCAGCCATTGTGCGTTCCGGGAAGATGAGAGAGACATGGTGCTAAAGGCCATGCGCGTCGTCCAGCCCGACTACCAGCCCAGCATCAACGCGAGCACGAGCGAGTGCTCCTCATCGCTGGTTAACGACTTCTACACACAGGTATCACAGTCTAACTTGTGCCATGTGTTTGTAGTTATTGTGATACAGTACACAGTAGTAGTTTACCTGAAGGCACTGATGACTTATTTTCTCAATCAGCTTCTGTGGTTGAGACATGATGTCCTACATGTACAAACAGTTTTCTACTAATGTTCAAACTGTTTTAAACAGGTTATTTACATGAAAGATTTCTGTATTTCTTTTCTCACTGGCTTGAAGTGGACAGGGTCTGTTAGTAAAAAGGTTATGTCTCAGATTTCTGTGTCAGAGTTTAGCCTTGTGTGTTATCAAAATATAGCAGTTGTTTGATTGGTTACTCATGTTGCCAGACCACTGTCAATGACATCTGATCAAATCAAACCGTAGACTGTATACATGTAAATGGATGGGTGACATGACATCTCCCCAAACGTAAAGCCAAAACATCTCGATTGCCCCCTGGTGGCTGGCTGCAGTATAGGTCATAAATCCCTTCCCCTCCGTGTGTTCAGAAAGGACTTGGGCCGACTCAAGCCATCAAAATACACATCAAATAAATTCATCCTAAAGATGGTTTCTGTCATTTTAGATAGTTCATGTGTTAATTTTTCTAATAACTTTGGTTATCACAGATTATTTAATGCTATTAAAAGAGGGGTTGATGTCGGATTGACAGCTGCGTGTCAGTTCGTTTGCTCACAATCAGTGGCGCTGCTCGAGATTGGTCTGACGGGTATGTGGGCAGGAACACAGTACCAAGGAGATCTCTATTGTGCAGACTCTGGCTCCAAATGACATCAGTGGCACAAGATGCAACGTATCTTATTTTGGCTTAATTTTTTGTACAGTTGAAAGAACTTCAAGTTAAGCGTTCAGGGATACATGGAGTTTAGCATGCATCATTCTTTAAAACGAAACACTAAAGCCATGCTTCCACCTAACACTTTCAGTAAAGTACCTTTAAAACCATACGTAACTCGCATGGACATGTACCTAAACCTTAGTTCTGTTTAGTGTGTCAACTGTAGACACTACTCTTAATGTAGGCAGGGATGTTACCAGATAGTTATCGCATCACTGCTTCATCCAGCTTTCGCTTTCTTCTCTCTTCACCGTCAGTGTCTGCACTTATCATGTTCATATAACAAGTTTGCACAACATTTTCAGAACAAAACAGTACAGGCTTGAGTGTTTAGAGCAAAGGTGTAGTGCTGCTGGAGCACACAGGAACGATGCTCCACCACTTTCTTTCCCTCCAAGTAAGGAAAAAGAAAGTTTAAACTGGTTGATATTCCAATGTATTCTCATAGAACAGTTCGTCTTATTTCCTACAAACTAGCGCCCCACGAATGATGTTACGTCCTTAAAGTACAGTTACCTAATTGATGTTAAGATACAGAGGTTAGGTTTAGACAAGTGAAGTTATCACGGTTGGGTTTAGGAAAAGAAGCATTGTGAGGACATGCCTTGATGGTTCCTAACATTCGTCTCCAGGGAAAATTCTGGACGAAAGTCAGGTTTATTCACCACCCAACCTCTCTCCTTAAAAGACCACTTGGGACTGCCTCCTTGTTTACTCCCATCAGGGCATTGGTCACGTGTTTTCAGCCTTTTAAATATGTGGGTATGTATAAATTTTGGTATCAGATCCGTGTGCTAGGTACCTCAACAGAGGGGTAACAAAAAACAGGATAGAACTGAACGGTTCTATTGGTACCATCCACAGCTGTTAATGATGGAAACACAAAAATAACTGTTATAATGTGAACCAAACCAAACTGAACTGAACCGCGCTGCTTGGTAGAAATAAGGCCTTAACAGAGATGGCTGAGTCACATAACCAATATAATGTACATCTAAGTGTTGGCGGCTGGTCTTCATGCTTCAAATGATCTTGGAATAGATTTAGAGGATGTAATAGTGATTGCTACATGCTAATCTTCTGATGCAAGATGTTTGTTGTAATCAGCAATTTTACACCCCAGTTTGTGTTACTTTAAAAAGATGAGATGTAGAATAAGCGTCCATACCATGACGTGCACGATAGAAATTAGCTACATTTATTCAGATACCACATGGGTCTTTATGTCTAAGAGTGATAATGTACGACTATAAATATAGATCAAGAGTTTTTTTCCTAGCCTGAGTGTTGTGTATGTTTTGAGAGTCAAAGCATCACAGAGCTGGGAAAGCTGTCAGAAGGCTCCAGCGTGACTACGAAAGATTTGATTGTCACCCCTTCACAGCCAGACAGGCACTGGCCTATTTATAGTGAGCCAACTCTGCTTTCTAATGGGTCCTCCGCTTTCCTTGCCTCTCCTCCTCTCACCTCTCCTCCTTTTTTTCCACCTCCCTTCCCCTCCTGATTCTCACATGATTCATTAACAGCTTCTCGTTCAATTGCAGTATTTTTAGCCTCGATCCTTGCGCCACATTCACTTTGGTCTTCATCTGAGTGACATATTTTCGGTCTACTTTATCGTAGCAATCAGCAAGTCGTGTATTTTTATCATAAGAGTGTATGTGAAACTATGCCACTTAGTGAAATGTGAAACAGGTCAAATGTGACTGCTCCATTACTGTTGCCTCTGATTGCATTTGTAAGGCTGGTTATCTGACTGTGACTCTCTGGCAGGTTGATTTAATGACTGAAAGGCTGTCCAAATAACTGGTCCACTAGATAACAGAGGAGCAGACTGGATGGTCTCCGGAGGATTTTGAATCAGTGTTAGCAGCAGACACACAATCTAATTAGAATATTGTTTGTTGTTGTGAGATGGAATTTTGATTAAGCTGATGCTCGTACAAAATGCAGTTTGATCTAGTTTCATCTTGCCATCAGAGAGAGATTGTATGGTATTCTTTCATGTGATTATATTTTTCATCTGGAAACTGGCCTATATGTGTTCTCATTTTATCAAAGTGTTTCATTTTGCTGACCTCGCAATACTGAAAGTAGTTTGTGGACTCCTCAGTCTCCAGGTCAGATCTTATTAATCCATCCAGTGAACGCACTGTGAGTTTGACACAGTTGGGACAAGATGGAAAAACATGATGGGTTTTGAACATTTGAATGAAAGGTCCAGTGTGTAAGATTTAGGGGGAATCACTGTGTTTTTGTTACCTCAGAATGAGCTGTTAATATCTACATAGGAAGCAGGTCCGCGTCCACAGTGTTTGCCATTTTGGATTGCTGTGTTTCTACAGTAGCCCAGAACGGACAAACCAAAAACTGGCTCCAGATGGGGCCATTTTCATTTTCGATTTGGCCACCGTAGTTAGCAGTCCCTCCATGATTCATCATGAGTCACACTAGGGGTGTGCCATATTATCTTGTTCACGATAGTACCGGTATAATTTTTAATATCACCTAAAAAATTCACATTGTGATACTTTTGATATATCGACTTGTTGACGTATTAATGTCATACTGTTTCCATGGCAACAACAAGCATGGCTGAAAAAGCAAAGTTATTACTGACTCCGCGATGGTTCCAAAAAGAGGAGCAGCTTCAGTGGTGTGGAATAAATGGTACTGTCCTGAAAGTTTTATGAACAGCCCCGGACTTCTCAGACTCTTTTAGTGACTTACCGCTCAGAGTGAACTCATTCAGCGGCTCCTCTGGCAGCAGCACAGCATATCTCCCTCTCCTCTTGAGCCGTGCACACACAGGAGTAGGTGTCGTAAAGTGATTTTGTCATAGACCTTTGGGAATGTAAATCTACGTGCCGCTTATGGCTCGACAAAAAACTATGTTAACTTTATGTTAATGTGCAATTGTTACCATAGCATAACAGCCTGTCACAGGTTACAGTGTGATGATTAGAGAAGAAATGGCAGAGCATAAAGGTCCAGGTTGGAAATAAAAACCAACTCAATCGTTTAGGATTTTGCTAAAAGAGAAGGAAAACATCTGCTGATCTACATATAGAGTGTATAGATCCCAGTGGACATTTTTTATATTTGGGAGCTGTTAAAAGGTGTAATTAGTGGTAGATTTTATTTTGTTTTACTATTATGTATACAGAATCATAGTTACTGTTGTTGTTCACAAACTAAAGAAATTAGAGATCATTTTTGTCTACTTTTTAATAAATATTTCAAGGCAAACTTTTCAGCTGTTTGCAATCTGCAATCCTCACTGTTAGATGCCATTAAATCCCCCTAAGTCTCTCACTGCTCCTTTTTATTCAGTTTTTTATTAAGTAATCAAATATAAACACAAAGCTGTACTTAAACAATATACTATTACAGTCCTTTTTATAGAGCTTCAGCTTTATTTTTGTATACAGTTTTCAAACTAATCATGCCAGCACATTTTTCACTTGCTTTCTATTGATTTTACCCCCCACAGATAATGTGGTGTTAGCTTCTCTGCTCATTTATTGTTCTGAAGTTGGAATATTGTACAAGAGCTGTCTAGTGAGCAATTTATGTGCCACAATACCTTAAGCTGTGCTCTGGCTGCTGAATACTCCATCTCTCCAAGGCCTGATTTACAGTCTATCTTTTCTGCTGTCTATGAGCTAATAAATGTTCTTACTGCTGTACTACATCCACTCGTGCCTTTCCAAGACGTGCACAGTTAATATGCTCTTGGTAAGGTCACTGTCTCTTTAAACAATAATTGACTTTAAAGCACCCACTTTTAGCAAGAAATTTGGTGATGTCTGACAAGTCCGCTGCTTAGTTAGTCACCTTGTCAGTGCAAACCACTTTGATCTGGTGAGATGTAAGGAGCAGCGCGTTAGGGGTCTGTTAGCAAGGCGTTTTGATTGTGAAGGGCTGGTTTACTAAGCCTACACGCACACATACACTCAGCGATCAATATTGGCTTTAGCAGACCAAGTTGTTTGCTGGATTTATTTCCTATCATGCAACAAGGACTTCAATCCAAGCTTCAGGTCTGCTAACCTACTATTAAATGTTTAGTCAAATCTTGAAAATAAGAAACGTGTTAACTTGTTGTTTGCTGTCTTGCAAAACTTACCCAAAACGTGTGAGATTGAAACTCTCTTGGCAGCAGACTGAGAAGTTTTATGACTTGGCCTTTGCTGACTGCCTGAAATTCACTCTTTACTTCTTGTCCTGAATTGATCCTGTTCAGTGAGGTCCCCAGGTACTAGCATCCTCCAGCAATCAAATGCTTACATTTAGGTAGGTTAGAGGTGCTTAAAATTAAGGTAATCTTGCCGTCTCTAGAGGTTGAGCAGGGGCAAGAAAGTCCCTTAATGTCATTGAGTACGACAGAGCAGTTATTATTTATGTTTATGTCCTTCTCACTGTTGTTTGTGTTTGTGTGTGTTTTAGAGGGTGGACCACCATTACCCCAAACTGGACTTTACTCTGGAGGAGCTTCAGGAGCGTTTCAAACATCAGCTCAAAGTGGAACAAGCCTGCACTATCACCATCAAATCTGTGGAGGATACCAAGCCTGTCACTGAAAGGATGGCGAAAGTGGTAAACAAAGCCCCCTTTTGCCTCTCATCATCTTCATCACACTCTTGATACAGTAGACTGTAGGGCTGAGCAAGATACTGAACCCCAAATTGCTCCCAATGGCTTTTCCATCAATGTGTGTGTGTTAAAACTTCAGTAGCAGGTGGCATCTTGTATGGTAGCCTCAGCCACCAGTATATGAATGTGTGTTTGTGCTGGAAGAACAACACAACACTTGTTTTGTGCTGTAATTTTGCCTCTTGAAATTGCAAAACAATCCTGTAGATTTCCTGCAATGTCCAATCTGCTGGCTCACAATACAGACGTAGAGTGTTTATTTTGGCAGTTGTCTTGTCTGTTTGGAGTGATTATACTAATATAACACCATTAACATTAATAATGTATTGACACTAGTTTATTTTTATATCTCAGATTGTCTTCTCGGAGGGAAGTTTCTCCGATAAACTTTTGTATAATATGTATTTAGGCCGGACAGGTTAGAGAAAGAAACATCATATTCCTGTGGTGTGCCTTCTTTCCAACTCTGGCATTTACAGTCCAGCCTGGCTCGTCTGCCTCTGCAGATGGGCTACGTGGGAAGCGAGCAGGCTGAGAGTCCCTGGTGGTCAGGAAG
Source organism: Epinephelus awoara (assembly GCA_035609425.1). Taxonomy (NCBI): domain Eukaryota; kingdom Metazoa; phylum Chordata; class Actinopteri; order Perciformes; family Serranidae; genus Epinephelus; species Epinephelus awoara. Next base: position 30,816,006 of record CM069303.1, read on the forward strand.
CATTTACAGACAGGCAGGCCAGAATAATAATGTATTGTAATGGAAGCCTCTGGAGAGGACGCAGAGTCACCTCTCCATCCACGATCCAGACTGTGTCTCTGTTTCAGTCAGCCTGGATAAAACTCTTCAGCTGAAGAGTGAACACATACACACAGTCATGCACAGAACATGCGTTTAATTTCAGGCACATGCATGAACAAATTGCTCACTCATCTACAGATTCTCATTTTCTATGATTCAGTTAATCTCATGTTTATCATGAAAGCCAAGAAGCATCTTGCTGAGGCAGGTGCTTCTTTTCTAGTCGCAAGCAAGGTTTTCTCCCCCATTCAAAATATATTAGACCAAAATTTGCACCTCAGTGTGAGAGCACAGCGGAGCACTGGTTTAGATGTCTAATTTAAAATAAAACAGGATGATAATCAACACAGCTGAAAGATACTAAGCTTTCTTCTTTCTGGCTGTTGTGAGATGACATTTTGTGTAGTGAAAGTTATTGACACTTTATATCAAAGGATGTCATCAGTGCTTGTGAAATAATAAGTAACTTTTATCACAGTCAAGAGCAGGAAATTTACCAACACCAAATGTGAATGTAACGACCACAGAACAATGAAATGTCTGTCTTTAGCCACATCATCTGGTGGTAATTTGAACATCCAGTTTGTAGGATTTAATGGCATCCAGCAGTGAGGAGAACTATGGTGACCAGTGCAACAATGCAAATGGGCCTACCCAGAGCCAGTGTTTGATTTGTCTGTTCTGGGCTACTGTAGAACAACATGGCAGAATCTGTGGAAAAGGACTCATGTGTAGATATAAAGGGCTCATTCTATGGTAACAAAATCACAACAGTTCATATTTTCAGATATATATTGATTATTAAAACAAATCAACAACAAAATTTGTATACCATTTCTGCCAATAGATGCCTGTAAACCTACACACTGCACCTTTAAATATTTAATACTTTATGTAAAGCAATGCTAAAAGACCCAAAATGCCCAGTGGCTCAGTGGGTGGAGCGGGCGTTACATTTGCAGGGGTGATGTCCTTGCCACAGTGGCCGTGGGTTTGATTACAACCTGCTGTCCTTTGCTGCATGTCGCCCTCTCTCCCCATTTCACACTTAATACTATCCTGTCGATTAAAGGCAAAAGAAAAATTATCAGTCAGACCGTCGTGGTGAAGAGGGAGCTGAGCCAATGATTTACTGGTCCATCTACGTCCTGACCCTCACCTATGGTCATGAGCTCTGAGTAGAGACCAAAAGAATGAGGTCGTGGGTACAAGCGGCCAAAATGATTTTCCTCTGTGGGGTGGCTGGGCTCAGCCTTAGAGATGGATTAAGGAGTTCGGACATCCGGAGGGAGCTCGGAGTAGAGCCTCTGCTCCTTCTCAGCAAGGTGTCTCTTGAGGTTGTTCGCCCATTTGATCAGGATGCCTCGTGGTCGCCTCCTGTTGGAGGTGTTTCAGCCATGTCCCACTGGTAGGAGGCCCCGGGGCAGACCCAGAACACACTGGAGGGATTACATTTCTCATCTGGCCAGGGAACACCTTGGGGTCCTCCCCGCGACCCAACTTTAGATATAAAAATGGATGGATGGATTAATTATATTAGGGAAGCCATAAATAAAAAAAGGATCCTTGTTGAATTTTAGTGGATAGAGGTCAACATGATAGCACTAGCAAAGTAATTTGTTTATTTTCCCTAAATAAATCATATTCATTCAACTTTGTTTGATGCCCCACAGTTTGAGAACCACTACTCTAGCTTTATACTTAAGTGCAATCAATCCTCTCATTAGGAAAGTGAATTTTAAGAGCACTGTATTTTGTGAAATGTCAAACAATTGCTTTAACTTCTGCTGGAATGTGAGTGATGAATGATAAGTAATCATTGATCAACTGTATACATCCCAGCTGCAAACCTTTTTAATGGTCCAAGATTCTGGGAAAGGCAGAATAGGGTTTTCCTCCCCATAGGGTTTAGTCTTAGATGAATCAGTCTGTGGCCCGGTTGTGCTCCTCTCAGAAGCATAGTCTGTTTTCTCCCTGTCATCTGAAGGTATCTGGGCCAAACAAGCCTAACCATCTAATACAATGCACGCTCATGCTTCACAATACCTGGCGTCCAGTGGGAGGCGGCCCCGCGATCAACTGCTTCACAATTTATAATGACGTTCCATGTGGTTCGTGCAGTATGTGATAAACAAACATCAGTGCGGCATTTCTCGTTTTATTTGATACGTTCTTTAAGAGGTTTCTGGCTGGCAGTCGCTGTGATGAAATGAGGATGACTTCCAGTTGTGTTGTCCTTTCAGAGGAAGCTGCTGGCGGATCAGCGGGCACAGTGGAAGAAGATCCTCCTCAAGGCCCTGAGGGAGAGTAAGATGATCCTGGCTAACACCGACACCAAGGACTACAGGCTTAACCTTTATCCCTACCTCTGTGTGCTGGAGGATAGCGAGTATGTTGACATCATGATACAGGTAATACAAACCACCTAACCTCGCCTAACACTCAACCAAAATGCCAGAAGTCTTGGACTTAACAAAGACTTGTCAGTGTTTGAGTCAAAGAGATGTGATGGATGACAGCTTTACTTTACTACATTATAAAAAAAGATTTGTAGCATTGCCACCGTTACGCTCTTTTGTTTTCTCGACACTGTTGTTGTGCAATACGACCCAACCAATCTGGGAGACCACAAAACACAAATCAAGTGGCTGACGGTGACAACAGCTGCAGAAGCATCAGGCTTTATCTTTGGCAGCAAAGGAGAGGATGCTTTGATCAGATACCTCTGCTTCCAACAAAGACAAATACGTAGGATGTGATGTTAATTCTAAAAAAGCCCATTTCTACTTTGATTTCCCCTCTGACTGAAGGATTGCTTTTTCATTAAAACTGAATCACATCTGCCAAAAGATCTGCTGTTTGTGACAGAACTGTCATAAATGTTTTCTTCTGCGTGACCTGTGTCCTTCCCTTGTCCAGAGTGTGGCCAACCTGCCTCCCAGTGGAGAGTCACTGAAGATTTTAGCCGGCGATTTGGGCAACAGGGTCTACACCAAGTACACTGTGCGGCAGAAGCACAAAAATAAGATGGTGGGAAAGTTGGGCAACATTTACAACGCTTACACAGACCTGCTGGCCAAAGATACAAAGGTACAAAAATCATCATGTTACATGTCTTTACGAATATGCACTTCTTATGTGTATTAGTTTTGCCACAGAAAATGTATTCCCTGATAGTTTATCTGAAGATTTCTTTTGAATGCACCACATTGCAACACAGTAGAAATTTGTTACAACAAAAAGTGAGAGGCAAACTTGTTTCTTTGTTTGGGCGTATGTCAAAAGCTGTGTTTCTGACTGCGTAGCAGCTCTCATCCCAAATGATTCCAAATGCAGTGGAATAACAAGCGACCATAATTATTACCCGTTAATTGTATATGTCGGACCTTATTAAATTGTTATAATTGTCCTTATCCCTGTTGATTTAAATTTTTAATAGGCCTGCATTTTCCACTTTTACAAGTTTATCATCTCAACCACTTGCCCAAAAGGCAAGTTAAAAGCTTAATGTCAAGTCCTGCACATAATCAAAATAACTGTTAAATTAAATCATGTAAACAAATTGTGTTTGTAGTTGTCAATCCATTTTCAGGACTCAGAATGATGTCACAATAAAAGCAATAGACATACTATATGTGCTGTACTGCACAGTGAACACTGCATAACCTGCAAAGGTGCAAACCGAAGGACCTTGCAGTTCATTGCAACAGCTCTCATTACATATGAAAATACAGTACATGACTCTCGATTCTGATTTGCAAAATTAAATAATTCACAACTCATTTCGTTTAAAATCTGCTGAGCAGCACTGCAGTTCTTGGACTGAGCTGAGCTGATCTCCTCTGTTCTTGTCATGTCTTGTCGGTCTTCTATAATTGCAAAGCGCTGCTTTTGTTTCGTGTCAGAAAAACCATGCTGAATGACTCAGCTGTTTTACTCTGAACGCATAGATGTGATGTCTCTGTGAAGTTCCATGTTGTAGTGAATTAAAAATTAAATCTAGATTCAGGAGTCATGTACTCGTTATTTAGTATTTTGTAGGAAAGTTTTGGAGTCACGACACCACAGCCAGTATCATGGACTTTGTGTTCCAACAGTGTTTTGATGGTTCTGGTACACTGGGGAGAAAAATGCTTATGTCATCAAGACTGTAATGAGCAGCAGCTCATTGTACTGCAGCAGCTAGTTATACTAGAAGTTAGTTAAGGTGTTTGTTTACATGCAGCCTTTGTAGTTAAAATGATGCCTATTATTGTGCTTTGTGTTGTTGTTAGGACACCAAACATTAATCCAACTTCTTACTGGTCTGAGGACTAAATAATGTCTTTATTCTCTTGGATCATCACTTTCTTTAAGGCTCCCTAGCTGCAGGTTTTTGTTTTGGCTGATATTTTAATGCATGCAGGCTTTTACAATAGTTATCATATGTCTTGAAACATGAAAGGTATCTTTTGATTAGATCAAAAAACAGTGCCTGTTTGACAATTTCTGATCTTGGGAATATCTCACACATGTCGACATGCCTTCCAAACACTGTATCTTATTGTGGTGAGTAATCCATCCATACCAAATGAAAACTATCTACTTGTATCTCCTCTCCCTCTAGGAGTATTTCGTCCTTCCTCGAGAGCACTGGTGTAAGCTCGAGGCAGACCAGATTTCAGGACCTGTGCTGAGAGGAGGAGAAACCCACTGGCCGTACACAATAACCCTGGAGCTGGGCACTTACTTGGTGGATATGGCGGTCAAGAACCTCAAAATTAACAGCGACATCCTGAACCCGGCTTTCGACAGGAAGCTCATCCCCATCCTCTACCACATGTACACCTTTCGTAGCACACGGCAGGTACAGTGGATTTGCAAGTCTTTTCAAGTTGCTCGTGGGGATATCAAAGGAGCTGGCTAACCCGGAGTTGGTCACGATTATGCTAAAGGGTCTTGCCAAACAGACAGAGCTTTGATAACCTGGTAACAGGATTCCTGAGCATTAACCCAGACTACAAAAGATCCTTTCAACAGAGATTTATGTGGAAAAATGGTCAAGGATTATTTTTAAATAGATCTCCTGAAAAACTAACACTGAAAAAAAAAAAAATTCAAAAGGGATTAAAGTTCAAACACAATGAGCTTATCATCATAAGAACCCTCCATCAATCAGATCATATTATTGTATTCATTGTGACTTTTTGGAAATCACACACAATTAGCCTGATTAAAAGATTTGCCAGACGCTGTTGAAGTAGTTGCATAATTAATATTTCTAATAATATGGAAAGAACCACAGTGGAGCAGAAACAAAGGAAATACCTGAAAACACTTGACCTTCACTTTGGACAAGAATACCGTCTGTCACTCTAAAGCCCATTGCCTCGTACAGACTTGTGCACCCGCCTATTCAGTGCGAAGCTCCAAAGAGTGTGAATTATAAAACCATTTCCCTCTTGTGTGAATTGGCAGCGGGAACAGTCGAGCAGGATGAATAGGTTCCGGGCTAATCCCTTTTTTAGTGTCCCCTTAATTGGCTCGCTGATTTAGTGCCACGGGACCCTGCAGTAGGGTGAACCGACCGTGTCAGGGGAAAGAGGCAGAAAGAGACAGAGACTTTTGGACTTGATGCACTTTGACAGTGTTGCAGAATTTTGCTTGGTTTTTTTTGGGTTTTTTTTCATAGTTTTCTCCCGTTACTTTCTTTTCTCCTATTCTCTCCCTCCTCTTTTCTTTCTCTCTTTGGAGGTTAGCCCATCAGGGGAGCATCCTAATGATTTTACAGCACAGCATGACAGTCTGACTAATGCAAGCAGTGCTGAGGTGTTTTATTTTGCTATTGATAACTCTGAATTGTCCGTAGGTGTGGATGTGAGCATTCATGGTTATCTGTCTCTATATGTATCAGCCCTGTGATAGTCTGGCGACCCTGCCTTTCGTCCACTGTCATTTATTATTTAAACTTCAATTAAACAGATGTTTGAGTCTCATCTGCAAATATTTATTTATCACAATTACACTTAATTTTGTGTCATTTAGATTTCTGCTTCTAATTAAATTTTCTCTGATGTTTCACCCTCCAGATCGGCTTCATCAAACCCCACCCTATCCTGACTCAGATGCAGCAGGAGGCCATGGAGACCAAGTTGACCTTTGACTCCTACGTGATGCCGATGCTGTGCCCTCCCGTGCCCTGGACATCTGTCAAGTTTGGAGCCTACCTGCTGACACCTACCAAGCTAATGCGCTCAGTGGAAGGGGCCACACAACACGAGGCATTGCTAAAGAAATGCCAGAACCTCCATGCAGTCCTGGACTCTCTCAACCAGCTGGGCAACTGCGCCTGGAGGATCAACAAACCTTTGTTGGATATTATTATCTCCATATTTAATGATCGGGGTAGTGAGAAGCTAGATATCCCTCCTCCTCTGTCAGAGGCCCCCAGAGTACCCCAATTCAACCCCCACGATCCCACTTATACTCCTTCTGAGAAAGCCCACATGAAGAGGGAGGTGATAGATGCCAAAAAGAAATACGGTGAGATGCACAGCCTGCGTATGGACGCTCTGTATAAACTGTCCATCGCCAACCACATGCGGGATGAGATCTTCTGGTTCCCCCACAACATGGACTTCCGGGGACGTACCTACCCCTGTCCTCCGTACTTTAATCACCTAGGAAGTGATGTCACACGGGCTATCCTTGTGTTTGCAGAGGGGAAGCCCCTCGGTCCGAAGGGACTGGACTGGCTAAAGATCCACTTAGTCAATCTGACAGGACTGAAGAAGAGGAGCTCACTAGCTGGACGGCTGGAGTACGCTAACTCTGTCATGGAGGACATACTGGACTCTGCCGACAACCCTCTGAATGTACGTTTGTCTTTGTTGCTGTTTCCTGTTCATTGATAGCTTAGTCCAACCATAGATTTATAGGTCCACATGGTATTTATTGTTATGACGTATTCATTTTGAAGTATACATTTTTACATTTTACAGATATACAAAAGCTGCTGCGATTGTAAATGACTGAAATATGCAGATTATATCCCATTTATCTTTTACTGGGGGAATGGTCAGTTTAAGCAGTGACAAACCCTAAAGGGATATGATATAAATATCTGTCCAAACACAAAGTGAAAATGCTTTCCTGGCAGTGTTTATGTATGCAGGATAATGTGCCATGTGCTTGTGTTTGTCTTTCTCAGGGTAAGAAGTGGTGGATGAATGCAGATGAGCCTTGGCAGGCTCTGGCCTGCTGCATGGAGATAGCCAACGCTGTGAGATCTCCCGATCCAACACAGTTCATCTCTCATTTTCCCGTTCACCAGGTACCATAAAGCACTTGAAAGAGTTATTTATCTGTTTATTGAGGTGCACAGTGATTTAAGTCACACGCTGGATCTCCTGCCAGTGTGTTCTTTCATAAGACGTTTAACCAGAAATATAAAGGTGAATTCATTATTTTTCACTCGGGTGAAACAGAGATGAAAAATATACAATGATAAGCACAGATTATTTTTAGGAATTTAATCACTCAGGCCAAAGCTCCACTTTATAGCTTGCTAAAAATAAGTTGTGCCATTCAGTCATGCTTTATAGTGCTGTTTTAGAGGGCACATCAAAGTTAACAAGGCAAGACCTCTGCAGCCATCTGGGGCCATTTTATGTTATCTGTCATAAACCTGCAGCCCTAATCTTACCGACCAGACCACAGCTTCAGATATCCTGTAATGAGATACAGACCAAAGCACACAGACAAATCATCTAGGATAGTGTTAGTGTCGGGTGTATACTGGTATACTATGTGTCCTAGTAATGTGCAGCCTTGTGTGAGAAATTCATGAATTGACAGGTTTAAGCATAATGTGTGGCTAGTAAAAACACTGTCTACTCCTCAGGCTTTTGTTTATAACCTCGGTGTAATGTTGCTTAGATTTGGCACTTATAAAAATGTCTCTCATTCATGTTACTTTTAGGAATGCCCACTTTATGAAATTCCTTTGAATGATTAATGAAATAAAAGAAAATTTTTTTGTGAAATTCCCTTGAAGTGCAGCAATAAAAAATGCATGTAATGCAAGTGGCAATAAGAATAAGAGCATTAAAGCAAAATATTCTGACATTAAATGTAGTGTAATCGATATGGCTGAGTATTTAGCACCTCCTCCTCCTCGCAGCTGTTTTGAAAGGACAACAGCTCTGAGGTCTTCACTCAGCACTGCTTTGAACTTCAACTTGCTCAGAGATGAAAATTAGCCTTTCAGCTAAGTCTGTCACATTTTCATCAAATTGATGTTAATTAATGTGTACTACCCCTGATGAAGAAAATAAATAAAGTAGAGGAAAAAACTAAATAGCCAAAGGATAAACTTGTGTAAGGGACTTTTAATTGCACGTCAGTGTTGTGAAGGCCTGTTATTTCTCCACATGACACAGATACTACAGCTGTAGTCGAAACATCAGGGTCATATAGGTGCATTAGAGGGACATTTAGGTCAGAGGCCACATTACAGCTGGCAGGAACATGGCCAACTTAATTGCAATATTTATATTAGGCTTTTTTAAAATTTTGTGAGCTTAAGATTGAGACGTTGCTAATACCAAGATAAAGCTTTTCTCCTTTGAACAAGTCAGTCTGGTGGGCAGCTTAGAGTCCAGATGAAAAGACGTTAGGGGAGTATCTAGCTTTGGTATCGTGACACATTATCAAGTGGAACAGGATAGCCAGACAGGATATAACTTTAGGAGAATGTTGATTTGATCATTGAAAAGCGGGCTTGTCATAACAGTGATGCCCAACGGTCTAAGGCTAATGGAATAGTACGATCTGTCAGGGGGAGAGACATAGTCCATGGTATGCTCTGTGTGATGTCAGTTGTTGTCCACTGTAAAATGCCTTGCACATAATGTGAAGCTGTCACAGGTACAGGGTGTCTACAGATATAACCAAGTTAAATTTAAGACTTTTTAAGACCAAACATAAAATGCAAATAGAAATTATATATTATAATTATATATTATATAGTATTTTGGGGAAACAAAGACACACCCAGCTTAATCTGAGCTCTGTGCTTAAAGTTATAGATTAGTTAATTAATTGATAGGTGGATGTCATTAGCTGAAATAGGTTGGCACCAACTTAGGTGAGCACATGTAGGCACATGGAAGGGCAGGGTTTGCCTCTCTGGAAGTAAAGTTTTCTTTGGCATAATTTGCATTTGACAAAAAAGTAATATATTTTATCGCAATTCTCAACATATTGTAACGCGTTTAAAATCGCAATAATATTGTATTGTGACTTGTGTATGGGGCCATTGGTGATTCCCACTCCTAGCATTAAGTGTGATATTCACTTTGTGGCTTTTGACTGTGTGACATAGAAATACGTATGTTGTTATGAACTAACAGCCTCAATCAAATCTTTCTTCTCATCTATTGAGTTGATGCTCATGTGCTTTACATTTCCCTGTCTCCCTTGTTGCTATTGTCTCTTTCCTCTCTTTCAGTTCCTTTGTTGTTCTTTTCACTTCCACATTCTTTAATTCATCTGTTCTCTGTTGTGTTCACCTGTAACCTGCCTCCCATGCTGCCCTCTCACTTTCTGTGCCGATCTTTGTAAGTCTTTCTCTGTCTCTGTTCTCTCCTCCTCCACATCACTGCTTTAATCTTTCCTCTCCTTATCCAACCTCTCCTCCAGGACGGCTCCTGTAATGGGCTCCAGCACTACGCTGCTCTAGGCAGAGATGTTATTGGTGCCACATCGGTCAACCTCATGCCCTGTGACGTGCCCCAGGACGTGTACAGCGGTGTAGCACAGCAGGTCAGCACCAGTGGGCTGTTTTTGGTTTGCATTGTTTTTGTTCTCTTCTTTGAACTGCATAGATTTGGAGTTGCACAACATAACTGAATTGTGGTTCAGCTGCAAGTCACGTTGCAGTCGCTCAGCTGTTAATATTCAGATGACTCACTATATCCCACAGTGAGTGACAGATTAAGAATATATTTTAAGTTTCTCACTTCAGGTCTTGCATTAAGAAGTGCTAAGTTTCTCATGCCTTGCATCAAAGTGCAGTGAGAGTAGACTGCCTCCCATATCCAGAGGCTCAAGGGGCAAGTGTGCCGACAATGCTATCAAAGAAAGCAAACTTGCTGTGAACTAAGCAGAAACAATTTGAAGCTAATTGTTATGTACTGACATTTCAGCACAGAATGTGCTGAGGAAAAAAGTTTGTCCCAGGCCGTATCGAGGGCAGTGACTGTAATCGCAGACTACATGGTGGAGTTGTTAGTGAGCTGGTTGGCTGACTGGATGTGAAGTGCACTTTCCAGCAGGACACTATCTCACTGTTGTATTTTTACCTCTGCAGTTATTGTAAGATGATCCTGTAGATTATATCAGGCCTGTGAAATAGCAGCTACCTGGATGAATAAATGTTGTTAACTCGTAAAGATAAGCTGCACAATAAGTAACTGTGGCAACAGTCATACATCATGGTAGACAGCTGAAGTAGAGCTAAAATGATTAGTTTATTCCTCCATTAGTTGACCAACAGAAATGAAATTGACAGCTGTTTGCTAAGCCCTTTAAAGCAACACTTGCCAAATATTTTCTGACTCAAGCCTCTGAACTGTGAGTATTTGCTGCTTCACTTTTCTTATTTTGGTGATTTAGACTAAGTCACACTAAAATAGACACTGGATAGCATCACATTGGGTTTTAGGAAACTGGTAGACATTTTTGGCACTTTTACTCTGATAATATGTATGTGGGAAAGCATTAAAATATCCTCTAAAAGACATGTTTTGAACAGACGTTTGCATGTATGTTTATTCTGCACCAGGGGCCAAATTACAAAAACTTCGTATCTTAAGTCTTAAGTTCTGAGTTAGGATAGGAAGAGGCTAAAATATGATTTTTCCCAATATGTTACTAAAGCAAATCCAAACTAACTTTAGGAGTTCTATCTTATCTCACTTCATTCTATCTTTTCTCAGGTAAGAAAAGCCTAAATACTCAATCCAACCTCCCTCCTCAAGTGTTACTGTCACCTAACAACCAACGCCACTTTTCTCATGTCACCGAGCTAACGCTGTAACTCTTCTTTGTCTCATTGAAACATATAAAAATCGAGCAAAAACAATGGGCACTTAACTTTAACACAGTTGATTTATGAGCTCACCTGGTAGATTGTGCACCCCATACAGGCTCAGTCCTTTGCCGTAGCAAGCACTCAATTCCGACTTGCAGTCCTTTTCTGAATGTCATCCCCCATCTCTTTCCCAACTTTCCCGTCAATCTACGGCTGTCCTAACACTAAAGGCAAAAATGCCAAAAAAAGATCCTTAACAAAAAAGGACTTAAATTTAGAGGCATTGATAACATCTGTAGAGAAATCTAAAATATTATTTTTGCAACATTTACAGCAGTGCTTACTCAAGATATTGAGAAAAAGCAGCCAAATGTCTAAGGCTGTGATCAACCATTAGCCCAGAGGCTAACGTTAGCCATCCCCAACCTCTCCAGAGCCTAATTAGCCCATCTCAATAAATGAGTTACGACATTTCGTTGGTTGTATAAAAGCAATAAAAGAGCAGCTGTATGGATTAAACATGTTGGCTAACACTACCTGGTGGCAAAGTGAAGGTTAGGACAGCTTAATGACCATCCTAATGTTAGGAGATTTTAAGATTTTGGGAAATTAGGATGCTGGTGTAATAAACCTTTGTTATCTTAAGTTTGTATAGAAACTTTGACTTAGGAGCTGTTTATCTGTAATGGCTTTTTTCCTAAATCAGGTTTTATCCCTAATTACCATGGTTACCAAACAGTTAGGATAGGATCTGCAGGTTGATACGTTTCTGTAACAAGGCTGTAAATTTAACTTCTGTGTTTTACTTTTACATATCTATGTGTTTTAGGTTGAGGGGTTCCGAGCACAAGATGCAGCGAGCGGTTTAAAGGTCGCTCAGGTCCTGGAGGGCTTCATCAACAGGAAGGTGGTCAAACAGACGGTGATGACCGTGGTATACGGGGTCACACGCTACGGAGGACGCCTCCAGATAGAGAAAAGACTGAAGGAGATTGATGAGTTCCCCAAGGTACAGTAGCAGTGGTGGATAGGGGGCTACCCTCGTGCTGCATACTGTTTTATTTTTAGCGTTGTATCAGTGTGGTGTGGGAGAGTAGCCATTTAGCACAGGATCTCCCCTATATGGGGCTCCCGTTACGTCTTCCTCTCAGGCTATACATTATTACACACACACTGAGTCCAGAAGGACTCATAATAAAGTACGAGGTCTTTTCTGCTTCATTGTATCCTGCATGAAGGCATTCATCACGCAGTTGACAGTGGCTACATACGGTATAATTTCAGCACATTTGATTGCAAACCCAAAGGGATTTCACTAGCTTTGACCTTGATTTTAAGAGTCCCACCACATTGTCTCCAAGTGAGCTGCTCAGAGCAAGAACAGAAGCTTTTAAAGCCTCTTTTAATTGAGTTTATTTATGTGTTATCTTATTGCAGTGGAATCAGATATTGCTCGGTTGTATCTGCAAGGCAAGGAGTGTAGTACAACAACAGATATATTTGATATCCTTCACACAGTCGTTATGCATCTATTTTTAGTTCAGAACCATTGCACTTCGATTTGGTTGAACAGAAATGGTTCTTAGACGGGCACACCCAGTCTGTCAAACGACATCACGGCAGGAGAATGGGGGCATTTAATCTTCTTACAGCTTTGTAGTGCCTATTATCTGTCAAATGGCTATATAGTTCCTAACAATAGTTGGAGTCAATCTCATTGTCTGTGTCGATGGGATCGGCACGAACTTGCTGCCAGTTAATCTACCATCTTCCAGCCAGAGGATTGTGCTAAATGACTTCTTCATAATGCCCCTAATTGTTTAAACAGGGAATTAGGGGAAAGCGTGATTGTGAGTAATTACAGGGGGGCGAGGAGTCTCCAAACCTATCGCTGTAATGATATAAGAAATATACCACGCTCATTCATTATCATTTATAACTCCATTATATATTTAATCTCTACAAATAAATAAGGGAAAAAATGTTTTAATGAGAGAATGCAGTGGAGTTAAAAACATTATGTGTGTCGAAAAAATACACCAGCATAATCATGTGTTGTGTTTCCAGGAACATATATGGGATGCTTCTCATTACCTGGTGCGAATGGTGTTCAGTAGCTTGAAGGAGATGTTTACAGGAACCAGAGAGATCCAGGTGGGTCCATCACACCTAAAGTCACATACATAAATGTTTTTGTCCAGCAGATCACCACCAATGTAAATTCACACTTGTGTGTTATTTATTATATGACAGGGCAGACATTCAGTAAAAATACTGTCTAAAAACTACAGTTGCTCCTCTTATTGTCACAAAAATCTACACTAGGGCTGGTATGATATCACATTTTCACTACATGATAGGTCACGATAACAATATTATTGCAGCATCTGTAGAAAATAAGTACAGAAAACAAATAATGCTATCAGGCAAATTAATCTTTAACTTTGTTTATTGGAAAACAATCAGGTGTTGTTTGGAGAGGAGTCAAAGTGAGAATTACCTGGAAATGATCTGAGAGGTGCTGGATTATTTATGTGACATTATCATGAGTGTATTGGTAACATGATATCATATGATATTTTATTTTTAAATATTTTGGCTATTTTTACATAGTAATTTCTCAATACTAATTTCTCAAGAAAATCTTCAAGAAATTTTCTACAAAGGACTACGTGTGTAGTTTGGTACTTACTATGGAGGAAATAGAGATGATGGTCACTTAACACACTTACACTTAATTCTCAACAGACAAATACACGGATCAACATATTTGAAGAATAGAGGTTTCAGTAATGATAAATATTGATTGGGTTTACATGGAATAGTTGTTTTTCAAAGAAATTTGTCTTTAAATCAACCGCAAACTAGATCTTAGGAAGATAACTTAGCTAATAGAACTTGTCCTGTCATTAAAAGGCCAGTGTGTAAGATTCAGGGGGATTTATTGGTGAGGATTGCAGACTGCCAGTAGTTCAGGAGGTTTTAACCAGTTGGCAAATTATCCACAGAGGTCTCTTCCTCTCCAAATAACAGACCAGGTAATCAAAACCAGTACAAACACATTTCACGTTACAAATTAGTGTTTCTCTGACCCTGTTTGGCATGTTGGGGATCAGCAGCTCACTCAACACATGCTAATGTGTGCTCGACTGTTTTCTCTGATAACTTAAGATCCAGACCTTGAGGAGGTTTTCACCAGGAGACAAATTCTCTTCCTCTCCATAACAATGGTGCTTTAACATGGTCCAGACACAGTGATTTAAACTGGCAAAAACACTGAATAAAGCAGTTTCACATTAAAAATCAGTGTTTCTCCAACGCTGTTCATCACAGATGGGCTTTTAAATGCAGTGGCCAATTCAAAAATGTAAATAGCCCTATGTGGAGCCAGCGTTTGGTTTCACTGTTCTAGACTACTGTGGAAAATATGGCGGTGCATCATGGTGATCCACATAAATCAGGACCTGCTCCCTATGTAGAGCTCATTCCAAGGTAACAAAAACACAACAATTCTTATTTTTAGGCGATTATACACTAAAGGAAATGCACTGAAAATATAATATTCCATTTCTGCCAGGATATCCCCCTCAATCCTTCACACTGGACCCTTAATAAAACATTTTATTGTCTTTTCCAGTTAACTTAGGAAAGACCTGTAGAATAAACCTGGTGTCTGACAGCTGACCTACTACTCCACATAGGATGATATTTTATTTTTATTAATGGCTTGTTTACTTCACTATTACCCTGACAACGGCACCCATTCATCACATAGACTCCGTTTATAGATTAAGGACGTGCACCTGCTGGGGGATTGTATATTATCTCCACAGGCAGAGAGGAGTCTGGTGAGCAAATAGAAACACCACCCACTGCTGGTGTGTGTGTGTCCTTTGGGGAATGTGTGGGGATGGCCCAGTCTGCGATGAAAAATCCCCTTCCCATCATACCTTGGTGCCGACCTGATGCTTGTGTGTGAGTGTGTGTGTGCACCTGCTGCTTTTAAATAGGTCACATCCTCTGGTGTTTCGCAGCAGTGAGTTGAAGTATGAGTGAGAGCGAAATAGCTGATCAATCCCTGGTGCTGTCATCCCTGACCTCTCCTACGCTCTCTGTACATTTCCCATTTATTCTGTCAACACTGCTATTCATTCTCTTCAAACTGCTCCCACTGTCTGCCCACTCTTCACTCTCTGCCTCTTATCAATCTATTGATTGATCAGTCAACCTCTACAGCTACCCAGCTAATCTCACTCCCATTTCTTTGCTTTCATGCTATCTTCATTTCATTGTGCCTGAGAATATAAGGAGGGAGGTGATGATGAATGGAAGCAGCTTTAGGCCAGACTGCTGCCTCGAGTTGTTAGGACTTATATATCTTTCTTACAGCCCCTGTGTGCCTGCATGTGCGAGGAAGCACTATAATAAGGCTTCTATTCTTGGACATAAACTGTGCCAGACACTTCTGCAAACATCAGTGTAATTTTTAGAATGAAGCAACAACTCCTCACCTGTTCCTCGGCAAGTTTGCAACAATTGTTTGCTGCTCCAGGAAGTAGAACATCAGACCTAAATGCATAGATCATCTGTGACACTGTGGGGAGAAAGTTCCTATTTTGTGTGTGTTGTTCCACATGCACCACAGGGTCTTTTTATTTGTAGCCTGATTTATTAAATCCACCACCCAACCGTCCGAATTCACTGATTTGAACTTGATTGCTCTGCTGTCCGCATACACACTCTTACTAACACAACAAATAGGCAGACTCACAATCTTGATTGGTGAAGGGCTTTGAATATTTTCTGAGTATGCTTCTCAATCTAGTGTGTGCCCTCGATTCACCTCTGCTGGCATCTATGTGTTGCAGGATTGGCTGACGGAGAGCGCCAGGCTCATCTCCAAGTCTGGCCACACTGTCGAGTGGGTGACACCCCTGGGTTTACCCATAATTCAGCCCTATCACCGCACACGCCACCAAGTGGTAAGTCTCGTACTAAGGAATATGTGGGGGTTCACCAGTAGTCTCTCTAATAGGGCTGCCCCTGATGAAGAATTTGATGAAGAAGTTGCCCGCGTGTTTACGATAATTATTTAATTATTAGATTATATATTTTGGGCGGGGCAACACAATGCTCTGAGTTGAAGGTGTGAGAAAGAATAGTATCAGTAACATTGTTAACACTGTGCTGCATTACAGAGAAATACAAAACCGTACTAATGAACCTTCATTAATATAGGCCTATATTTTATCTACAAGTTCACGTCACACAATGACGCTGTGGGCTAATGGGCATGTAGCTACTTCCATGTTTTCAGATGATACGTCATGTTTGTAGTCAACCAATGAAGATGAGTTTACATATCACCTTGGGTTCGTCCTTCACCTTCTCTCTCGCTCGACATGTTATTAACTAGCCTGTGGAATAACCGCAGGTACCAGCCCTGGAAATTAGGGGCCGTACACATGCCACGTCTTTAACCACCAGGAAAATATGAGGTCGGGCGCTGGGTGTTATTTTTGTGCCTTTTTGTGCCAGCTTTCAACAGCACAGCAGCAGCTTCCGTGTGAGGTTGCTAAGCAACCTTAACAAGCATCATATAGTCTGTTTACCTAAAATCCTGAGTGCAGAGCTGATCTTCAGGCACTGTTTATAAGTGTGTGGGACAGATGTAAAGCTCTCGGTAGCCTTGCACTAAAATTATCAACTTTTCCATATTTATCAGACTGAATATTTACAGAAGGGAAAGATATCTCTCGGCTGTTCCTGTGTCTGTCCTTTCAATTTAAAGTCCCACATGGTCCAGTCCTATAGGTTTGGATTTGTTTTTGACAAGGCACAGCTCCTAATACAGTTAAGTTGTTTGTGTTTTTTTAACCAACATTTGGTTGACTATTAGGTGGCAGCCCTGCTCTCTAAGTAAAGTTTTAATAATCTGTATTTATCACACACATCTGTGCGGTTCCAGTGGCTACGTTTGTACCATCAATATTAGAATTAATGTCACTTGTAGCAGGCCTTACCTGTTATCCTGATGCCACAGCCACTCTTTGCACCATAGTTTCATACACCGTGTGACAGACAGCGTAGCCAATTACAGGCCTGTTTTCATTCTCTGTATTTTCAGACCTTTCTGAAGTCCTCCTCTTGTATCTTCAACTGCTTGTCTTCCTCTTTTTTGCTCTTTCACACCTCTCACAACATTTTCCATACTCCCACAACTGACCTTTACAAAGCACACACTGTATACACTTCTTTGGCTCACATACAGTGCTCATTTAATTCTCTGTTGACATACAGACAGGTAACAGGTTACAGGAAAAACCCAGTGGGGAAATACAGTGAATGCAGATGCTTCCACACAGATGCAATGCATGATACAGATAAACAGTTAACATCCAGTCATGCTCTGTGGCATATAAAAATGCCAAGCAGGCCCATATGATTCTGATGTTTGTATCAAGATTGCAAAGAGAAAAGATCTAAGTGACTTAGATGATGGTTCATTGTTGGGGGACAGATGGCAGGGGCTTGAGTCACAAAGACAGCTCTGGTGTCTAGTCAATAGGAACAGTGAGTGAAGTGAAATCAGCATTTAGATCTAAGGGAAAGACGTCAGTAAATAGGGTTGGAATTGCGATCAACAGCACACATTTGATGACCTTGATGCTTGTGCATTAGTGCAGTGTATTGGGAAAAGAGAAACTTTTTCTCAGGTGACTGAGAATGTCAGGACGTGATCAGACTCTCAGCAAGAACAGTCCCTGCGACAATTACATAAAGAGGGATATTATAGTTGCATTGTAGTGCATAAACCCCTCATTACAAAGATGAATGCATATTAGAGAGTTCGGTGGTGCAAAATAAATAGGCACTGGTCTACAGAGGGGTGATATGGTCAGATGAGTCATCCTTCACCATATTCTCCATAAGTGCATGTGTGGAGTGTACGAAGAGAGAGGTACAGGTCTGAATGCTGACCCCTACAGTGAGGGGGCCAATGGCGTTGTTATATTGTGGGGAACAATTTGCTGGGATGGTTTAGTCCAATTGTCCCCTAGGGTGAAGGGTCCCTGCAAATCAATAAAAAAATTTTGAGTGATCAGTTTTATCCTCTGATGAAACTAGTGATGCCATATTTTGCAGAAAGCATTAAAACTCAAAAGTTTGAAAAGCTGACACTTTTATATTTATGAAGAATCAGTCCGCCCATCTCTAGATGAAACATTTCTATCCTGATGGGAGTGGTCTCCTCCAGGATGACAATGCCCATATCCATAGAGCATGAGGGATCACTGAATAGTTTGATGAGTTTGAAAATTATGTGAATTATGTGTTACCATCTTCCCAGTCACCAGATCTTAACCCACTTGAACACCTATGGGAGATTTTGGACTGACATGTTAGACACCATCCTCCACCACCATCATCAGTATCCTTATAATAATGGTGCTCATCCCTCCAGTGGAATACCAGACTTGAAGGATCAGTACCAAGGCACACTGAAGCCATTCTGGTGTCACATGGTGGCCCAGCACTTTACTAATACCCCTTTTCAACAGTCATGTGTTGGCTTGGCTTCGTTTGGTTTTGGCTGTCAGCCCAGTGCAGCAGGGATTTGCATTTCCATTACAACAGAGCTACCTTCTTGAAGGTGTGTCTTAAACTGATGAAGGCTTGCCTAGAGTGATGACGTTTGAAAGCAGAGGGCTAATCCACAAAATCCCCTGTTATTTTTGCTGTTTACAGAGGGGCAGCAAGAGCCTGTTGTCTACAGCTGTTTCTGCTTTCACTTTCCTTCCTGCTGTACTTGCCTTCATTGAAGAAAGCTGCTACAAGGTTCCGCTAATACAGTAATAACACATTTCATTTCCTATAGATTCCTCACAATAACAGATGTATAAACTTTTATTATGAGGAAATGTTGAGTTTTCAAGCAGCAACTTCGCACAACTTCTAATACGATGGATAGCGAACATGAAACAGTAAAATAAAGCAGATATCAAATGTAAAAACGGGACACAGGGCAGAAACTAAACGCCCCTGCTACCTGTCTGAGGGCAGGCGGTCTGGCTTTTGGACCTACTCCTGAGAAGGTCCATCTCCCGCATGGCTTGGCATGGCACGGCATGTCTAAACTAACAATGAAAACACAAATCAGCATGGCATGACTTTACTCGGTGCGGCCAAGAGTGAGTGGAAAAAGGGTACAAGGCACATGCAAGTTTATGTCTTTTTCCTTTAATTCGTCACCCATCTTTACTGACCAATTATAGAAAGCCTGCGTGCACCAGCTTTGTGCTGTTATATGTGTCAGATTCCACCCATCATTGTCTTTTTGCTCTAATACTTCCTTGAGGTATCGAGGCACTTTAGATCATCATTTTCACTGTAAGCATAATTTTGCAGTATAATTTCCACTCATTATATTTTATTGGACTTTGATGGAATTTCTGATGAAGCTGATAATAGATCAGAGTGGCCAGTTAGCAGTGAGTCGGTTGTGTTTTAAGTCAGAGGTATGCAGTATGCTATCACACACTTGAGTCCAATAAGTACTTACACACAGATATAATAACACTAAGAACAGCATGTCTCCAAATAGCTGTCATACAACAAATATAAATCTAGTTAAAATTCAGTGTTTTAATCCACTGGGAGCAAGCTGTCGTCCTCACTCAGCCTGCCCACAGATTTAGCTTCACTCATTGTGGTCTGGCGAGGCCCAATAAGCATTTGCTTGAATTGGGCTTACTGCCAATGTGCATAGGCCGAAACTACTTTGCATGCAATTTGATCAGCTT
Source organism: Epinephelus awoara (assembly GCA_035609425.1). NCBI lineage: Eukaryota > Metazoa > Chordata > Actinopteri > Perciformes > Serranidae > Epinephelus > Epinephelus awoara. Next base: position 30,835,965 of record CM069303.1, read on the forward strand.
TTTTTCAGAAATAACACAATTACATAAATAATTGACAAGTGCTCTTTCCGGCTCAAACTTGAACATGACTGGATGCACTCGACACTCACTGGACTGTCCAAGCTTTAGCATTTCTTCCCCGAAAAAAATTGATGACTCTTCTGGTTGTAGCTCTGTGATGGCGACCTGTCAAGGCTCAGTGGATCTTTTTTTTTTTTTCTAGAATAGAATCTCAAAGCAAAAAGTGAGCTTGTGAGATACACCGACGTCTGGCTTTGGCCTTGGCTAGTGTGTCCATAACCCATCCCTTTGTGTTGGCCTCAATGTATTTTTTGGTGAAACTCCAAATTTTTTTAATTCTCATATTTGTTTTTTGCTCTATTAAATTATTCCCCCCTCTCTTTATTCCCATCCTTCCTACTTTCTTTTTTTTCTTCAGCTTCCTAAAATAACTATTGTTTCAGTCATCTTACATGCAGGGCACTCGTCATGAATGTTTAAGGGCAGCTCTGTTATATTAATTTATTTATTTATTCATTAGGTTTTGGTTAAAATGTGTATGTTATAGTATCAAAATGTTTGTTTTTCCCACGATACCTGATGTAGGTTTCTGCACAATGGGGTTGCTACACATCAACCCATGTACAGCTGTGGACACCACAGTAGTTTGGTACATGTTGCTGCTGCCCACATCCACAACCACTAGACAGAAACAGCAATTTTACCTTGCAAAACACAATGAGGTCTTGGTCTACAGCTGCTTTTTAGGGTGCTCTCAGATCTAGAGTTGTCTTGCTTTGGTCTGAATCAGGGACTAATTTTGTTACAAAGTTGTATAATTCCCTAGATTTGGTTCGTGTTCTCACGGCAGCATTTACAAGCGGACCAGATAAAATGCCTTGTGCGAGAAAGCTGCTCTTGATTGGTCAGAATTTCCATGCCAGGAAGTAAACAAAACCTTGAAGAAGAGTACACTTGCAAAATAAATGTGCCATCTTCTAATGTCACAATGGAGGGACAACTACGCAGGTTGATTTTAGCGCTGCTCATCGTGGACTATATTGCTGTCATTGTTCATTTTAGTCAAACCATACAGTTTGAAAACGAGGCGCGGCTCCAACTAGAAAACAATGTTTTGATGCATTGGATGTGCTGAATGTGCACATTAAGGCAGTACAGGAGGAGGTGCACATTAATAATCCTCCAGGACTGTAACACGCTCATGTTTAACCCAAACAATGTGTCATGTGACTGCAGTTGGTTCGGATCGAGGTCGGAACACATTCTCACCACAAACGATCGGCACCAGTGTTTGTTTGTAACCGAACCGAGATCACCTCTTCAAGAAGGTCTTGGTCTGGTTGTTTTAGTGCACACCTGAGTGCGATTGCTGTGTTCACACCTGCCCCAAACAAACCGCACCTAGGGGGGAAACAAACTTGAGTTTGATTGAGCCGAACCAAACAGAGCAGGTGTGAAAGAATATTGCAAATTTTTGTCTGTGGTCCCTGGGCAGGAAAATCTTAAATACTCGATCCATTAGTTAGTGCTGATGTGTCACTTTCTGAACCAAACTAAAGTGGCGTCCGCAGCAGTGCATGGCACAGCTTCTGTGCCCTGATACTACTGTCTGCTTCCAAACTGCAGTTTACTGTTGGTAATACACTGACTGAGGGTCTGTAAATGTGTTCATACAGCGGACCCGCCCTTTAAGTACTGCATGCTTTGCTGGTGGAATGTCCCTGTTGGGCTTTCCAAGTCTTGATTGTTTGGTGCGGGAGTACATCACTGATGGTGTAATGTGATTTCTGTGAGTGGCCAAACTCAGCAACATCACTGGAGTTGTCCGTCACTAAGGAGATCCTGTCAGTAGCACGTCTAACAGATAAAATGGCTCTGTGCCAGCATGACTGCAGATAACATGCTTTTGTGTGCATGTGTGTGCAAGGGGAAAAAAGTCTGCACATGTCTGTATCTGTGTGGTAATGTAAAATCCATTTTCACCTCTAATATCTTTAAGCTCATTGAGTAAGTGAAAGACAGAGACGGACATATAGCCAAGATAGCCGTATGTTTAGGACAGGCAAACAGCACACCGTCTATGACCCACCTGCTCTTTCAGTATGACATCAAGCAGAAGGTTGGCTTAGAGGGGGAGTGACACCTCATAAGAAGGTGCAAGAGAGCAAGGGTGACAGATGGTGGGTCCCCTGAGGGTGCATCTCTCTCTCTTGGCGTAGTAGGGCGAGCTCCCTTGATTTGATCTACTTCTTTTAATGTCCAGCAGGCACAAGGAAGCTGATTACCCTGTGCTTTTTTTCCCACAGCCTAAAGATGAATACATGAATGAAGCGATGACTTAATGGATGAATGAGGTTTTGGCTCACATTTTTACAGATAACTTTTTTTCATCCCCTGCAATAATGCTCTAATCCAGTTGCATCATTGGACAACAAAAATGAAACTTGCAGAAGGGTCACCTTTTCCCTGCATGGCTGGATTAAATTCAATCTCCCAGTCTCCTCTCCGCCTCTTAAATCCAAGGCCACAATGATTCTGGGGGTCATTAGTAATTAGACTCTAGATAGAGCAGGAAAATGAAGTGTGATGCACAGAAAGAAAACCAATAACGGCTAAAGAGAAAGTATCTACAGTAGCATCACATAATCAGAAAGGAGTGTGTGTGCCTGTCTGTTTATCTTTGGGTTTTGTTTGTTGGCCCTTTTCAGCGTGCACACAGAGATGAGTACAAACGCCACAGAGTGTAGTCGAGTATTTTCCATGGCTGATGGGAGGTGAGGAAATTAGAGTAGGATGGAGTTGCTGAATGGAGCATGAACGTACATCAGGGAGGCTGCTTAACAGGATTGGGAGATACTAATCGGATCAGAGGTCACTCTGGCTCAGATTCCTTGTTTATTTTTCATTCTCCTCTCCTAGGCAAGGTTACAGTGAAATCTCACTCTCATGGGATGGTGACACAAGGCAGTCATCAGCGGGATTGGCTGGATTTGAGTGGATTTCTGAGTTTATAGCGTGACTAAACGCTCAGTGATCTAATGTCCTCTATGTGGAAAGATTCAGTAAGGTTTTGGCTTTTGGTGGTAATTGGTGATTTCCCTGGACAGTGTGTAATTTATTTTTAGAACAGTAGTACAAGTCCACTGTCAACATCACTAAATGGTTTAATATAATGTACTTAAAGCTTTACACCTGTTACTTTACTAATCATGGGCAGATTATGAGACGATGACCCCCTGAAGACATGTACATATGTTTATGTTTATTTTATTTAAGAAGGGACAGTGCGCATTCATTAACATGATCACTTAAGTCACGTAAATGTGCCAGATTTAGCCATACGGCTAATTTTCATCTGCAGGCCCCCACTGCTCATACATGCGAGCAAGACTCCCAAACCAGAAGAGACACACCTTTTACATCTGTTTGTTGTTGTTTCCTGCCAGTTTGTGGTCACTTTGTATTTGTTTGTTGTTATTTTTTGTCTCTTTATGGTTGTTTTGCATCTCTGATGTTTTTTTTTATGTTTCTTTGTGGTTGTTTTACATCTCTTTCATGTTGTTCTGTGTCTCTGTGGTTGCTTTCGTCTATTTGTTGTTTTTTGTCTCTTTGTGGTTGTTTTGCATCTCTTTGTTGTTGTTTAGCGTCTCTTTGTGGTTGTTTTGCATCTCTTTGATGTTGTTTTGTGTCTCTCTGTGGTTGTTTTCCTCTCTTGGTTGTTGTTTTGTGCCTCTGTGGTTATTTTGCATCTCTTTGTAGTTCTTCATCTCGTTGTTTTGTGTTTCTTAGTGGTTGTTCTGCATCACTTTGTTGTTGTTCTGCATCTATTTGTTGTTGTCTTGTGTCTGTTTGTGGTCATTTTGTGTCTCTTTGTGGTCAAATTGCATCTCCATGCTTCTTTGTGGTCAATTTGAGTCATGGTTGTTTTGTGTCTGTAGTTTTGTAAATCTCTGTGGTCATTTTGTTTCTGTCGGTGGTCAGTATGCTTCTCTTTGCTAAACGGATGACATGCTGTGTCTGCCTGGCTTACTTTTCCTTTGTATAGAAGCAGGATTACTGCAGACTTGGAGACATTCTCGGGGCTTGTACAATCAGAGTGGGTCGGCTTTTCTAATTCAGGGGAAATACGTATCTCTAAATGTCGGCGTGATGCTCTCCATGCCTCCTTTTGCCATGGAACAGAAGCGAGCCGTTCCCAGGGGTAGCATGGTGTTTCGTTGATCTTGCAGAATCTTGTGGCATTTTGGGGTGAAATAATTAATGCAGTTTGAGTTTCAAGGACACCCCCGAGTGAAAGAAAAAGAAAGTTTGGTAGAACGAAGGTCTGGAAAAGGTCAGTGGAAGTGTGGCGAGACTCAGGGGTGTTGACAATGAGTCTGCAGCAGCTGTCTACAGGGGGAGAAAGCGAGGGAGAGGACCAGGTGACCCGGAACAGCAGAGAAAGGAGGTGTAACGCAGAACTGCTTCTATTCAATTAAATGAGACTTGTGTTATTAGCCACTATGTGATGAATGGGGATTCCCTTTTTGGCAGCGTGGCTTATATGTGGTTAGTGATGGCTGTTGTATCCATGACCATCTGTGCTGTAACTCTCATATGATTTAGACTACAGGAGCCTATTCCCCACAGACGCACAGCAGGGTTAGTCAAGGTCTCGTTCATCACAGCCTCAGGGTTTGAGTCAGGTCTTGTACACAAATCATGCACGTATGCATTATAATGAACAGGGGATACGGTGTAGTGTAGTGACCTCATTTACCGTGTGGCAGTCCATTAGTCACATCAAAGGTAACCTCCATCTCTTTCAACCTCACACCTTTTTGCGTTAGAGCTTCTCCTTTCCCTCCTTCTAACGTGCCTGTTCGCTCACAAAGAGGGGGTGTAAAGAGGGGGATGATGGACAGATTCCCCACACAAGTCCTCCCAGAGTGATGATGGATGAGATAGCGGCCATGGCAGAAACTAATGGGGTTTTACCACATGACGCTTCTATTTTAAAACCATTTCTTGATAATTGTGCGATTCTGTCATTCATCACACAGCGACCTTCATGCATTCGACTGGAATCACAAAACGGAATAGCACGCTGGCTCCTTGAAGCTTGCTTTAATGTCCTTCCATCCATGTCAACACCTGTCACTTTAATCCCTGTATATACATGCCTTTTTTAATGCATGCTAATCATTTCTGTATTTGATTTTCACAAGGCTGTCATAGAAATATTATAGAGCACAGAATGCATTACTTCAGCCTTATTATCAAGAAAACACCTACGTTTTTTTTCTGCTCTGAGAAGTAACTGACGTAGAATAGGGTATCTTGAGTGTAGGGAGGGTGCATAGCGTTAGTTCAGGCAAGACACGATGTCAAGCTCAGCTCACATCCCAGCTACATCAGCTGATCTCAAACAGCCTAATCAACTGATGGAGCAGCTGACTGAAGGAAGGGAGTCAGCTGATAGATCACATGATTCCTGCTACGCAACCAGTTGGCAAATCTCATTCAGGGCGCCTTATTTAAACTGCTCTGGCCTGCCTATTGTTGCTGCTCCCTCTGCAAGCTGCTTTGCAAGCTACCTCCACCCCAGCTCCTCCTTTTCATGCTGTGTCTGACTTATCAATGTCACTTCTGTTTGTTATTGATGCTGCTCTGTTCTCTTCCCGGGGGGTCTTTGCTGCTGCTCTCTCTGCCTTAGGCTTTCCATGTAGGCGCATGGAAGGGCAGGGAGGTTTACGCTCTCTGTTGCTGGCTTTCCTCATTTATACGTGGAAGGGCAGAGAGGTGTGCTCTCTTCATCTTAGGCTTTCCATGTAGGCACATGGAAGAGGCTTTCTGCGTAGGCCCAAGAAAGGGCAGAGAGCCCCTGGAACTGAGCCATACCGCCAAATATAATACTGCAAATGGAAATAAAGTTTTCGTTCCTGACTGAACAAAAGTTATTTTTGGACACACAATTTTTAATTTAAAAAAAATATCTGTCATGCATAGTTCCTAAAATAATTATACTGTAGTAAGTTTAAGAAAGAATGTAAATGTAAATTCAATAAAACCACATTTTGTATTCGGTATTCCCATTTTCAGTGCATTCATAAACTGAACTGCTGCAACAATCTCAATCACATTCATGTTTACCTTTTATTCACGGTGTGTTTTGCACTGGTCAGTGCTATTTCAAAGTGAGTGCATTAATAAAAGCTTGAGAACCACTTATGTAGGAGTTACAATCTAACAAAAGTTTAATCTGTACTAATGATGAACTTGAGAAAACAACTTAGAAAACTAGATTTTCCATTGAGGTCTTTTATATTAATACTATTTTCATACTGCTACTGCTGTGACACAAGGAATAGTCCAGTTCAGTTCGGACACCACTTTGGTTTGCACTGAAATTCCTTGACAAGTATTGGATGTGAAAATTGGCTGCTTTCTTTCCAAATATTCAATAGTCCCCACAGGATGAATCATTCATCATTTCTCAGACAATACATTCTGACGATTTTGGTGAGTCATCATGACATTGATTTTCGTGTTTTTGAAATCTCTCCAAAACTATTGTGTTGATTGCTGTGGAATTGGTGCAGACATTTGTGCTTTCTTCAAAGTGAATTGAAAACCCTGTAACCTTTCAACTAGCGTCATCATTGGGTCAGATTTTTCATTTGTCCAACATTTTATGTGGACTTTTTGTTTTGTTGAACTAAAAGAGACAGAATTTGAAAGACAGACTGAAGTAATAAGATTATATGAAGACACTGGATAATAGAACAACTATTATGACCCCTGACATTACCCATGACGATTTTTCTGGATTAAGGAGACATTCATAAGTCTTACGTTCGTCACTCGTAAACTTATCTTTATATAATATCTCAAACAAATGTTCAATTAGTGCTCACACTGTCAATTTGTTAGTGGACCAATTATAAGAAACTGTCACCTGATGTCATTACAATCAACAGTCGTGATGTCCCAACGTCCAGCTCAGCATTTCTGACTAAAATCATTAAACAGAATCATTGACATAACACAGTGTAATTCTTCTCAGGGACATTTTTTTCCCATTAAGCATTAAGAAAACACCTCCCTATCAGCGCTCACAAAATATTGCACACCTCCTAAAACCTTTACAGCACTCAGGAGAACATCCCACAAAAAATGTCTGGTTTCCAGCTTTCCAGGAGGTCATTACAGACTCGGAAAGAGCACAAAGCAGAATGGGAGATAGTTCAAATTGCTGAGAGATGTGCACTTCAAAGGGCCTGTGTGTCCTCAGTGTTCATCCCACAGAGAAGCAAGCAAAATCAAATAAAAGAGCTGTACATTAGCACCAAACACACGTTTATTAAAGGCTCCTAAGGGTATCAGAACAGCAGTGGTCATGCAGTGACCTCTGTTCGAAGGAGTCATTTATATCACTAACAATGAAGGAGGTTAGTTGATCCATATTTGTATTTTTCTGTTTATTCTATCCCACACAAACACAACGCATATAAGGACTAACCACTGAGCTGCCGTGCTGCCCAATATGAATTTATTCGTTTATTTTTTCTGTCTGCTTGTGATGTAATTTGACCTAAAAACAAGGAAATGAATGCAAAGTTGTCTTCATATGAGCCTGTTCATAATTAGGGACAAATGAACTCAAACACACGTTCTGCCCATTTCATAATCTCTAATGACTTTTCAAAATAAAAGCACTTTGATAATTCATAGCGCAGACAGATCGAAGCGCTTGCAGCACTCAGAGACAGCGAAATGTTTCTGCATCAAAGCAGCTTTCCATCTGTGAAAAACTAAAATGTGCCCAGGCAGATCAGCAGACAAAGAGACACTCCGATATATACGTTTATTGGCTAAATGCAAGGTAAACACACTAATGCTCACATTGTCGAGCAGTTGGCTGCCTGTTGCCGGTCATATCTCGCTCCTGATAGCAGCCCCTCGTTCCCACCCAGGCACAGTTCCAAGGGTCAGAGAAAGACTGCCCTGCCACAGATGCCTTGGCGAGGCTGATTGGATGGACCCTTAAGGCTCGGGAGATTAGAGCGCTAAGTCTTCACTCCAGTAGGAACTAAAGGCTTTGGTGTTGGTCTTAGAGAGTGTGTGAAAAAATGACAGAATGAAGAAACAGCAGGGATCAAAGGGAGGTATTCGCCTGATGTCCTCTCAATGTGCACAGACTGGCAGATGTCTTGCTGTGCTTAATTTATCCTTAGTTTCCACTGATCATTGCTCATTAGAGTTGTATTAATAATAGTCCTACATATACTAGTACACCATAGTAAACTAGTAGTGCTTTACCTTGATTACCACTTTAAGTAAGGTAGAATTTTCTGACATACTGGTGGTACTGTTCTTGACTTCACATCCCTCTCTCTCTCTGTCTCTCTTTTTTTTTTAAACTTCTCTCTGCCCTCTTTTTCCCCACTCGCTCTCTGCTTGCACATACCAGCTCTCATAGCAGTTTTTTTTTCTCTGCTCCTTTGGCAGCTCGACTCCTCTCCTTGGTCCAAAACTGTATTTAGGCTGTATTATGCTTGTATGGAATAAGATGAAAAATTGATGTCATTTTTTCATTGCCGCATTACCAAATATGTAGACTTTTTATACATAATGAATTGGACCTCGTAACTTATAGTCCCCCTCCATTCAAAAATGTGTTTTTTCTTCTGATTATGTCCCCTGAAATGTCTAACCTTGACTATACTGACTTGTATCTGTGCAAAGTTTGTCACTAGAGAGATGTTTCCACAGTCTTCTACTGAAAGGGGTGATGTCTTTGTACTTCCCTAAAATAGGAGATTTCATTCTGATCTGTACACTAGTCATCGATTTTTGTGCGCTACAGACTCATCTGAATCTGGGTCTGACTGAGGCTCAAACATGTATGGCAGAATCTCTCCCAGTATTTCCTCTAACGCTAACACCAGCCATCTTGATGCACATTGCTCTGTCACCAGTCGACCTTAGCATGAGGAGTGCTAGAGAAAGCATAAGGAAAACCTATCTCAAGGAGCGGTTGTGGGTGGGGTGGAGGCCAGATCCAGAATCTCTTGATGAGGAAGAAAGAGCAGATGTGCTTTTAGCCCCTTTTCAGTTTTTTTAACTCTTCCTGTGAGAAATGCATTTAAAAAAATAATAATAATCATAGCAGCATATTGTTACACACTTTTAAATGTGTCTGGAGCAGCCAGCTGGATTTGAGATTATTGACCCTTTCATTTCTTTGTTTTGCCTTTCCAGCTGAGGAGTACCATGCAACTTATCAACCTCCAGATCAACCATGACGTCAAAGAGTAAGTCTTCCTGCAAGCGACATCTGTCTCTGTTTCTCCACTCTCCTACTGAATCTGACCCACATCAGATGTAATGTCTTTTTCTCTCATGGCGCTCATTGAAATTTTGTGCTGAGGTGTCATGTTAGTGACCCGGAACAAAGACAGAGGATAGCTGATGAGAGAAATAGTGTTTACAGCAGGTAATTTCTTTTTTTATCTGTTGCTTCAGTGAGTTTGCTGTCACAAGTTTTCAAAATGTAGCTTCAAACCGCTTGACAACTTTCTGTTTAGCTTTTAGAGGTGAATGGAAGAAGGGAGATCTCTGGAGGCAATTAGCTTACATTTTCAAGAACCTCAGCTGCACAAAAGCTCTGTCTCCAGTGGATATTCCCACTAATTGCCTACTCAAACTCGGATGTAACTCTGCATTTGCCATAAAGTAGGAAATGCCATCACAAGTGTTTGGAAACTCCTTTGAAAGCATCATTTTATGCTTCCAGTTTCAGATGGAAGAAGTTGAAATAGGTCTTTGCTAACAGGAAACAAAGGTAGTTCAAACTCTTTTGTCCAGAACCTTTGTTTCTATTACTGCAAAATCATATTACTGCCAAAGTACACTCATTAAAAGAGGGATTATGCAAGAAAACAGTTTTCTGAGTGGCAGATACACTTAGTCAGTAGCAAAAAACACATCAGAAATAGTCAACAAAAGATTTTGAATGAGTTTTTCTAATGAGAAGTATGTGTCATTATTTAACATGACCAAAAAAAAACAGTGGGTTGAATTGGAATTATTAAGTGGCAAAAACTCTTGGCAGCATTATCAAAAGATAGATAGGTAGATGTGTAGAAAGAAAGGTAGATGATAGATAGGTAGGTTGGTTGGTTGGTTCGTTGGTTCGTTGGTTGGTAGATAGATAGATAGGTTGGTAGCTAGGAGAGCTAGGTAGATGGATAGATAGATGTGTAGATGGGTAGGAAGAAAGGTAGATGATAGATAGGTAGGTAGGTTTGTTGGTTGATTGGTAGATAGGTTGGTTGGTAGCTGGGAGAGTAGGTAGATGGATGATGGATGGATAGATAGATGGGTAGGAAGAAAGGTAGATGATAGATAGGTAGGTTGGTTGGTTGGTTGGTTGGTAGATAGATAGGTTGGTAGCTAGGAGAGCTAGGTTGATGGATGGATGGATACTACAGAGAGCTGTTACTTAAGTAGATATTCTATGCCTATATTTCCATCTCTTCAGGAAAGGTTTTCCAATGAGTAGTAGCAAGTTAAAATGAAGCAGGAAGAGATTTTTCTCAAGAGAATTTTATTTTTGACATTATATTTTGTGGTTTTGGCTGATACTGCGGCAGGGTCAGCAAAGAAAAGACAAAAGAACTGATCAAAGACCAAAAAGAAGCTGAAAGGGACAATAACACAGCAGCAAAAACACAAGGCAACCTTGGTCTGTCATTCAACCGATGGAGAAATGTGTTTTTATGTCATTATATGAATTTTCATGTTACGGTGACATATCTGACATAGCCATAGATATGTTACATCACTGCTATGCTTTCTGCAAACAGATGTGTTTAAATAAGAAAAGTTGTGTTTCACTGGCGTCCAAAACAAATGCACATGCTATCAAGATCAAGATCTTTACCACATGATCATGGTGTTGCTCATGGGAAATTGGAAAACATTAAAGCTTTTTCCACAGGAGCCGCCAAAATCAATATAAAATAAAAGTTCCTTGTAGTTGCTTTAAGTAATATTTCAACCTTTAGATTTGTTTTAAACCAGTGCTGTTATGCATGACCGATGGCAGGGAATCTACCTCCTTCTGATGCCAATAGGTTGATCACAGGAGAATATACTTGAGAAAATACTAAAGACATTTCACATGAAATTATTACACCGGTGATTTACTTTATTTGACCTTTTTGAGAAAATAAAAACCATGTTTTGTGATTTTCTCTGTATAAATGTTAGTTTGGGATTAGTGAATGACTGCTATGGTGGAGAGGTGAGAGAAAAATGTGTCGATAGAGTTTTAAAAGAGACGACAGAGGAACAGTGATAGAGGTGAGTAGAGAGGACAAAAAGAGAACAGAATGAGAGACAGCGACAGACAGTCGAGGGAAGACGGGAATGAGTGCACTGAAGACGGAGATGACACAGACTGACAGCCGTCCTCAATCTGACATCTACAGTGCTCTACAGATCCGGCAGTGTGAATACTTAAAAACCAGCCAAAGCAGATGGAGGGGTGGAGGGAGCTGAAGTTGAGAGGGAGGGGAGAGAAAGGGCAGGATGCCGCTCAGAAAGGCCGTCTCGTCTGAAACTTGAAATTTGCTGTCAGAGAGAGCATCAGTGTTTCACAGGCTGACATTCTGAACTGAACTTGACACAATCGCCACGGCCAATTTTCCTCGGCTTTCCCTTCCACACGCGACTGCACTCGCTGTAATTAAAGACCCTGAAAAAGCTTGTCCGGCGTCTAAATATGTAAATAGAGTCACAGTTGGAGTAGTGACAGCCTTCAAGCCATCGATTTTCTTCCTTTTCCGTCCGTCTCTCTCGTCTTTAGCCGAGTGTTGATTATCCAAGCCTCTAAACTGCAGTGGGAAATAAAACATTAAACGCTAAGCCCTATGCCAAGCTGCAGCATCTCTGGTGATATGAAGTGAACCATCAACTCTACAGGGAGAACAGTTACACTTAAGAGAGCTGTGGTTGCTAACCCTTAGAGTACTGACAGTGCACCTTTCCAGTCTGTCAGGCCTCTGGGAGTTAAAGGTCACGTGTGAGATTTGTGTGTGAGTGCTGGTGTGAGACAAAGGGAAAGGAGGGAGACAGTCTTGCTCTAAGTGCAGACAGCTGAGTGAGCTCACAAATAAATCTCAAGGAATCTTGTTTTTGTTCAGCTCAAGCCTGAAACAGCAGAACTAAACACGCTCTGATAAAAGTCTAACATTTCTAAGCCAAAAATAAAACGGACAGACGGTAAACAAGACTGACAGACAGTATGCGCCTGTATGTGTGTGTGTGTGTGTATATTTTAGCTTTGGGTTCGGCCCAAGCTCTCTCCGCTCTGTCTCCATTCCCATTAGAAGAGCGTTCTGGTCTGTGGCAGCCCAGAGGATTTGAATGGCACAGGCTCAGGGTAATGGGAATACGGGGATACAGATTGGCAGGATGCTGCTTTTTTTATTTTTTATTGCCAGTTCCATCATCAGTAGCAGCAGCACTGCATTTATATTACCTTGTACTATTTTCTTTTATATCACTTCTATATTTGTATGCTCTCATATTGACTGTTGTTTTGAAAGCACAGAGCCACAGAGTCCCCCAGGGGTCACATAGCAGGAAAATAAATATTGATGTTGAAATCCATGCACACAAACAGACCTGTTTTATAACAGGCTTTCTGAGAAGGCGATGGTGTGATGCAGTCACTGATAGTGGGATTAATTACACCTGTTAGTCTGTTAATAAGACTTGCTATACAAGCCTCTGGCAGAGGTGAGTAAAGCCCCATTTACAGTCTGTGTTATCAGACATTGCATTTTTTTAAGATCTACGGAAGTAAATAGTGTTTTTATAAATCAAAAATTCTCTCTTGTCTCGTCCTGGGGAAAAAAAATTCTGTTTACTCATCTTAAAGTTGGAGCACAAAAACATACCCAGCCAGATGTGGTGTGAGACGACTAGCTGAACAGGCCCATCACATAAAACAGCTCCTATTAGGTGGGATCTCAGTAGCTGGCAAAGTGATATATGATGGGTCAGAGGCCAACGGTCCTCTTCAGCTTCATAGATAACTGCAGCTCTGTATCATGCTGTATTCACTAAGCCACGACCACTTTTGAGAGATTTAATCACATGTAAAGGATTTAAGCCCTTATTGTAGTAATTTCCTGTCCACAAATTCCATTGTCACCAAGGAATTCATCACATTTGGTAAAGGCACTCCCACTGAATGACAGCACAGATTAATGGTCCTTGTGAGAACAATAATTCAAATACAAGACTGCTTTTAATATTGCACAGTAAAACAGTTTATATTACTGTTTGTACCATTCCATCGTGATTGTCAGTGCACAGATTGTATGTTCAAACACTCCTTTACTCATCTACAAATTTACTGTATCATTATCAGACTTACGAGCATCCTCGGTGGTACAGTGGTTTGCAGTGCAATTGTTACTGTCTTCCAAGTGGTGCACAAACTTAAAAAGAGAATCAAAATATAGGATTGCTAACTGTCTCCCTGGGAATTATCAGCACAGTTCATAATGAGGCCACTTCAGACTTGTGAGACAAGAAACATCCCATTTAATATTAGAAAGCAGCAAAGTACAGGAGTGTTTTTTAATATGTCTGCCTGGCTGTCTGTCCCTTCTCAGGAGGCCAGACACAGTTAAACAGAAGAATGCCTTCCCGCCAAACTTCATCCACTCACTGGACTCCACACACATGATGCTGACCGCTCTCCACTGCTACAGGTATCGTTCAACACACAGCGCTGACAGCATGGATATCTGTAACACCTCAAGTAAAACAGAGATACATTCCTTGTAATCCCTCTTCCCTCTGCAGAGTCATTTTGCTTGTGTATTATTGTGTGAGTGACGGAAGACAGTCTGTAATATGCGTCTGACATTGACTCTTTATATTTGCATACATGAGTGGACTATGAGACAATGGGTCCCTGGCCTTTCACATGTAAAAGGCCACATCACCTCTCCCACATAGGACTGGAAACACACACACAGACTTAGTGGCCTCTTTTTGTGTCAGTTTGTGTGTCGTCATTGTCATTTTGTGTCCTTTTTTTGGTAGTTTTGCCCCATTTTTAATTTATTTTGTGTCTGTTTGTAGTCATTTTGTTTCCCTTCAAGGTAATTATTATTATTTTATTTTTTACGTAATTTTGTATCGTTTTCGTCATTTTTGTGTCTCTTTTTGTATGTTTTGCCCCCTTTTGCATTTATTTTGTGTCTCTGTAGTCGTTTTGTATGTCCTTTTTGTATTTTATGTTTGCTTGTGGTCTTTTTGTGTCTCTTTTGGATGTTCTTTTTACTTATTTGTGTCTCTTTGTAGTTGTTTTGGGTCTCTTTGAGGTATTTCTTAAGGAAATGTTTGTCTTTTTTGGTCATTTTGTGTCTTCTTGTAGTCTTATTGTATCTCTTTTTTTGTTGTTTTGCCCCTGTTTGTATTATGTGGCTCTTTGTAGTCGTTGGGTGTCTTGTTGAGTTAATTTTGTGTTTTGGGGTGTAATTTTGTGTCATTTTTTTGTTCACTTTGTCCCTCTGTAAAGTCATTTTGTGTCTCTTTTTGATTGCTTTACATCTCTCTGTGGTCCTTTTGAATCTTTTCCTGGTCAGTGCATGTTGATTTGAGTGATAGTTTGCACTAGCACTTACACTTTGGGCCCCTGGGTCTGTGGGCAGAGTGCCTGTTCAGTAGTCCATCCATGTATGCATGACAATGTACCCTCTCATCCTGAATCCAATTATCACCTCAGATAAGCATTATAGGATATGCCTTGTAATATCAGCTCAATTCACAGAATGGGCCTCTTGGCAGGTGTGATAACTCAAACTGCCTTTGAATGAATGTACACCAGGGTTTTAGCAATTATCGTTGCTGTAATACAGCTTTTTTTCAAAGTCTGCCTATTTTTAATGACTGTCTACTCTTTCTTTTATGTTCTGTCTCTAATCGCTGCGTGTGGACTCTCTGCTGCTCTCTGCTCAGTGCCGGCCTGACGTTCGTCTCAGTTCACGACTGTTTCTGGACCCACGCCCTCACTGTGGACACCATGAACAAGGTATCAACTCACAATACAATGGGTTTTTGTCTTTAGTCCCACCTGTCCAGATTCCTTTACCATTCCTCCTGTGTCATCCTCTCAGAGCTGTTTCATCCTGTCTCATATATCATCAGGGTTTAGAATTCTTGTTTTTGTGCTGATTAATTGAAGCTTCAAGTGTCACATGTGAGTCAATTCTCCCGTGTCTCTCCTGCCTTTACATCCAGCCTTTTTTTAGCATCACTCGAGCCTCTGCTGAATTAAAAGCCTCAGCTTTGTGAAGCCAGTAGAACAAACTAAATATTTCCACAGTTTCATACATTCACAGGCTGCTGTCTGCAGGTAGCACCATCAGACAGAGCCTGTTGTCGCTTAATAAATGACTGTCTGCCCCGCCTGCTGAAACTCGCTTGTCAACAGGCCCAGACTTAGACACAGCGTAGCATAAAATGGATCAAATTACCATAAAGTCCCAGTTCTGTGTAGATGTAGCTTCAGAGCACAGTCACAGTTTTATGTCTTCATCCAATCTCAGAGGAGTTATGAGCAATGAAGCAGTTCCCTCTCAGTACATTTATTCTCTCTCATATTCTCTTGATGTGTGAGTGTACGCTTTCCTCATTACACAGGTAATTGAACACGGCGGCAGAGGAGGGGTATTCAATGTCTTAGTCAACACCTAAGCGCATGAAAAAGGTCCTTATTTTAATGGCACCTGATCCCTCCCTCGTCTACCCATTTTCTGAACCACCAGGCTGCCAGTGTAGACGGGTTTCTGAGTGATGTCATCGCGACATGTGTGCTCATGTGGGGGTAGAAAACAAATCAGAATGACTGAGAGCTTCTGAGAAGATCAGATGTGTCTGTTTTTTTTCTTTAAACTGCATGAACCACAAAAGTAACGTGTTGATAATGTCCAATATTCCAAGAAGGAAATCTGTTGGCTTTACTGGTATGGTCAGAGCTCTTTAAAATGTGGTGGGTAATTTTTATGCCGAAACTTGTGAGGAAGAAACGTTAAGTTTATACATGCGAACATTACAGTTTTTCATGATAATGTTATTTGTGTAAGGACGGGTCCCTGCTGCCCGATGATGGTCTGAGACCCACAGATTATTGCTCACTACCTGCAGAGCGAACTTTGTGTACTCTGTGGTAGAGTTACTAGCTTCTGTTTCTCACTAGACTTCCATGTGTCATGTTAGCCAGCCAGAGCCGCCAGATGTGCCTCACACAAATTTATCAATTTTTTGTATTATATATTTTGGGTTTGGGAATGAGTAATTGCCTCAAGCAAGGGAGTTCAAGTATCTCAGTGTCTTGTTCATGAGTGAGGGTAGACTTTAGCGTGAGATGGATTGGCTTTTTTTTTTTTTTTTTTTTTTTTTTTTGTGGCATCAGCAGTGATGCCAGTACTGTGCTGGACTATCGTGGTAAAGAGAGAGCTGAGTTGGGAGGCGAAGCTCTCGGTTTACTGGTCCATCTACGTCCCAACCCTCACCTATGGTCATGAGCTCTGGGTAGTGACCAAAAGAATGAGATCCAGATACAAGCGGCCGAAATAAGTTTCCAGGGGGGGATGTGGCTGGGCTCAGCCTTAGATATAGGGTAAGAAGCTTGGTCATCCGGAGGGAGCTCGGAGTAGAGCCGCTACTCCTTCGCATGGAAAGGAGTCAGTTGAGGTGGTTCGGGCATCTGATCAGGATGGGTACCTCACATTAAGGGTGTTTCTGGCATGTCCCACTGGTAGGAGGCCCCAGGGCAGATCCAGAACACATTGGAGGGATTACATATCTCATCTGGCCTGGTAACACCTTGGGGTCCCCCAGGAGGAGCTGGAAAGCGTTGCTGGGGAGAGGGACATCTGTGGTGCTTTGTTTGGCCTGCTGCCCCTGCAACCAGGCCTGGAATTAGTGGAAGAAAATGGATGGATGGATAGATTGCTTGATGGATGTGTATTTCTAAATGCTCAGGATGTCAAGATCAGAACATTGTGGCAACATATTTTCTAACACCTGCCTAAGCACATTGTGATCTCCATTCACTCAGGTCTTTTCACACTGCAGCAGTGGTAGTTGATGAGGTGGATGTAGTAATAGGTAGACGGGTAGGCTACCAAGGAGGAAATGGGAAGTCTTCTGTATATTTCAGTGGCTTTTAGGCTGATAGGTGGGTATACCCCCTATACCTGCATATACCCTACACTACACTACTGCATATACTTAGCCCAGGGCTTTCCTTAGCTCTGGGCTAACTTAGCCTCTTTTCACATGCATTGATAACGCAGGTTCAACCTAAGCCTGAGACTATGCACTGTACATTGTACCTTTACTAGCCTTGGGTTAAATGTCTGTTGGAATGTGTGATTAATGTTTATAATGTTTTGTCGTGTGATTGGTAAACAAAAACATGGTGCAAATCCAAAAGCTCCATTTTACATATTCAACTTTTAGCCCCATGTTTAGTCAATTTTCAGGGGAAAACTCTGCAAACTCAAGGCTAACCTTGCTCCGGAGCAGGGCCAGCAAGCCCTATGCTAAAGTCGGGGTTATCCCATTTAGGAATGTGTAAAAGTTCCTTTAACCCAAGGCTAACAGATCAATTAATCTGGGGCTAAGTACAATGTGAAATGGCATAATCTTAGCAAGAATGGACGTGCAGCCAAAGCAGAGCTGTTTGAATTTGGCAGTCAGGTTTTTGGGCTAGAGTAACTCCAAATAAACTTGTCTCTGCCTCTTCCTCCTCGTGTCAGGTCTGTCGGGAACAGTTTGTCGCCCTGCACAGTCAGCCGATCCTTCAAGATCTGTCCAACTTCCTACTACAGAAATACTGCAGCAGGCTCCCGTGAGTTTACACACCTGCATGCACGAACATGTTTAATTGTGCGCACACACACACACACACGCACACACACACACAAAGTTTCTCCAGGTCTCTGGAGCAACACTGTGGTCAGTAATCTATCAGGTACAAGTAATTGTCTACATTTATCTATAATTTAGCAAAATGTTACGTAATAGTTAGAAGGTCACATTTTCACAGTTAGTGGCCACCACCAAAAAACTGCGTCTATTTTTCTGTTTGAATTGTTCTTACACAACAACCATCACAGCCATCAGTTTCTGTTCGTCTGTCTGTGTTTTGCATCACTGCAGGAGCTTTATGGACTTTTATGGCACAGACAAACACCACCCTAAACTAAACCTGCAACTCCTACATGTGCATCCATTATAAAACAGTCCAAACAGCAGCTACAAACACAAAGAGATTATAAGATTGTAAAAGTTTTATCAGTGCGCCAGAGTTTTTCCTCCACTTGTCTGTGACATTTGATAAAAATGATTCCCCCTCACTCTCTTTCCGCACATCCATCTTACTGGCCTCAGGCAGGGTTATGCTCATCATCTGACTGTGTTTTTCTCTCTTTGGGATAATTGGACACCTTCTCAACAGCCTTTACTCCACAGCAGCCTTCGTCCTCTTTGTCTTTCTCCCTCCCTCTCACACAGACACGTTACTGTTCCCTAAGTCTCACAAACACATTATTCATTCTTGTAGGCGCCAGAGAGAAAGACGTGTGGGAATAGAGAGACTTTTTGGGTTCCTTCTGTTGTCACAATGTGTAACTAAATTTATTTTTTAACTCTCCCTGCAGTTAAGGCCAGACTTCTTTTTTTTTTTTTTAAATATTAATTTATCGATTTAGCCAATTAGACCCTTGTAATGTGTTTAGTTATTTAGAGCCAGACTACTCCTTTTAGCCATGCTAGCGGCATGGCTCTAGGGAAGGTAATGCCAGTCTGTCATACGGTCCGTGATCTCTATACACAGATAATCTGGATATAAATACAGATGGGACAAGATTCTGGTTCTGTTCAAGTTTCTGTTTGTAGTCTGGTTAGTGTTGACCAAACAAGTTTGAGTGCTGAATGAATGCAGATAAACAGTCCGTGTGGAGAGCAAGAGAAGTGGAACGCATTGGCCAAATCTTGAAGCCCATCGACTGTCGTTTGACGATGATTCAGCTTTTAATTAATCTCTATAAACAGATATCTGTGTATGAATGCAGATAATAAAAATCATCAGGCTGATGGCTCATGGGCTCTGAGATTGCTAATTGGACTTTAAACAATGAACATTGAAA
This sequence comes from Epinephelus awoara, assembly GCA_035609425.1. Taxonomy (NCBI): domain Eukaryota; kingdom Metazoa; phylum Chordata; class Actinopteri; order Perciformes; family Serranidae; genus Epinephelus; species Epinephelus awoara. The sequence goes on from CM069303.1 coordinate 30,855,191, forward strand.
GGAAGTCATGGTCTGGATATCTGCTATCTGGATATCTGCTGGCTAAATCGAATCCTACACCAAAATATTGGTCATTGCTCCCAGAGGCTAAATTGTCAACAGATCGATAGTCAGTAGGTTCGAGATTGGTCGGTCCGCCACTTTGGTCCAGACTGAAATATCACAACAATTATTGAATGGATTGCCATTGAATTTTTTTCAGACATTCGTGGTCCCAACAGGATGAATCTTTGACCTTGATGACCCCTGTACTTTTTTCTTGTGCCTTTGCACCATGACTTGTCCGAAATTGCAGCTCTTCACGTGTCAATCACGTTTGCACACTGAGTCAGAAACTTTCATCCATCATTAAAATGTTCAGAACAGGTCTGATTTTCTGCGTCTTTCGCATCCGTCAGAGTCTTTAGAGACGTTTGACCAAGAATCTGTAAAGAAAACGTGGCAGCAGGACACAGCCAGCACAGAATCATCTCATAACTCAGACAGCTCAGTTTCAACAGGTCACATAGTAATATACGGGTAGATGATGAGGAAGAGGCGGAGGATGTTGACCGCACTCAGAATGTGCGCAACAGCTCCGCCCCTTCATGCAGCTGCGCTGCCAAATGAAAGACAGGGAGGGAGTGCTGACAGCCAGATAGGTAACTCCAGTGGAGAGAGGCAAAGGAGGAAATGTGTCTTTTTATTTTGTCACTTATTACAACGTTTCACAACGAATATAACGATAAAATACGTCTGAATCAGTGTGCAAGGTTTCTGTGCGTAACGATTTTTTTCAAATGACGTATTAAGAAAACACTACCAAAAACAAACAGACTCTGTGTGCAAAGGCTTTTAGACTGACATTTGTAGTTCAGAGTTAAGTGTCTCTGCAACTATCTAATGGATTACCATAAATTTTTTCTCAAACATTCATTTCCCACTTTTAATAGCTTTGGTGATCCCTCAACTTTTCATCTGGCACATCATCAGGCCAAGTAATTTGATATATGTTTACGACCAATTATCTACAAAACGAATGACATTCTCATCAGCCTCGGCTGTACTTTGTGTTTAGTACTAATTAGCAAGTGGTGGCATGCTAACCTGCTAAAATATGATGATCATCATGGTAAATACCTGGGTAACATCAGCATGTCTGCATCGTCAGTGTGAGGGTATGAGCATGCTTTCAACTTTGTACAGAGCTGGCAGTCTGTCACAGTCTATGTAGTGTAGTCGTCCTGCAGGTAGAACAGTACAGCATCAGTCATGTCTCACCATTATAAGTACTATTTCTGTGCTAATTCAAAGGCAATGACTCACTGTTTGTTCTCAAAAACAACTCACATGTACCCTCAACAACTCAAATGTGACATCCAGGTGTGAGCAACCTGCAGACGTTTAAACAGCATCAGTCAGCAGAACAGATGAAGACTCTTGAATGAGGGCCGAAGCTTCCCCAGAGACAACTCAGAAAGTGCAGCTGTCTTTGACTCAGCACTTCTACAGACATACAAACACGTTCTTCTGAGACTCACTAAACTTTTCTCTATTCTCCTTGTTTGTTGCAGGACTGAGGCCAAGAACAAGAAGTACCAGGAGTACAGGAGGCTGATGCTGCTGCTGGCCAAAGTGCCCCAGACAGGTCAGTTTTTATGCAGCTGTCTGGCTCCCAAACACCTGGCCTCGCTAAGGCTGGGATATTGTTTTAGGGGACCAACATACAGGATGCTGATTTTTTTTCCTAATTGGATTGAAGAGGACTTGTATGTCCTGAAGCTCTGTCTGACAGGAATGTTATTAAATTGGTTTCTTGCACAGTCCTGTATTTCTATCCTGGTTTATAATTGCTAATTGTTACCACCTATTGTCAGTAAAGTTATCCCATTGTGTGTTGTTGGTTGTCTAGCTGTCTGTGTTGCCCAGACATGGTATTCAGCCGTCTCACTCAAACAGGAAAAGACATTCAGTTTGGCTGAAAATCAATTTTCACTCAAGCTCCTGTCATGAGTGGTGTATTCTGCACGGCCACTAGCAGATGCAGATTCCCCTGTTTTCCTTCGATGCCACCGCGAGTGTGTCTGTCTATTGTTGTCCAGAGTGGAGGTACAGTGGCAGCGTCTCTCTGTCAGTCAGGTGGACGGAGGCTTTGCTGTTATGTAACGCATCGCTCCATCTCCATCTGTACACTTACTGTCTGCTTGGCGCTGACAGCTGGGTTGTATAAATTGATTACTATTAATTGTTTCCCTCCTCTGCATAATCAGCTTATGTGGCTGAGATAAGTCAGGTGTGCTCCTGAGGGGTGTGTGTGTGTGTCAGAGTGTGTGTGTGTGTGTCAGAGTGTATGTGTGTGTGTGTGTGTGTGTGTGTGTTTGTGAATGCCCACTGTGCTCAATGTTCAGTATGAGACTCAATGAATCCGGGCTAAAATCCACCATAATCTTCACTATGATGGATCCTGAACTTGTTTTTAAGGTGAATCGGGTTTCACTGTGTGTAATCCAGCAGGAGATCTGATGAATCAGGTGTATCTATGACCACAGAGGTGGGGAAAGATTGGAGAGCACACGGAATAAATTAGAGCTGTTACTGTGTTTCTGCCACTGGTTGGGGTCGGACTCCATTAGGCCTGCCCTTGACTAGGAATTTCCTAGTCGACCACTAGTCGTCATTAGTCGACTAGTCTCCTGCATGTTTACGATATTAATTGAATTATTAAATGATATATTTTGAGCGGGGCAACACAATGGTTTGAGTTGAAGGTGTGATGAAGAATAGTATGAGTAACATTGTTAACACTGTGCTACATTACAGAGAAATACAAAACCGTACTAATGAACCTTCATTAATATAGGCCTATATTTTATCTACAAGTGCACGTCACACACTGAGCGAGCCGCCTGTTAATGACGCTGTGGGCTAATGGGCATGTAACTACTTCATCATGTTTGTAGTCGACGAATAAAGATGAGTTTACATATCACCTTGGGTTCGTCCTTCACCTTCTCAAAATGATCCCACACTTTGGATTTCCTGCCCGGCATGTTATTAACTAGCCTGTGGAATAACCGCAGGTACCAGCCCTGGAAATTAGGGGCCGTACACGTGCTGCGTCCTTAACCACCTGGAAAACACAATGCACAGCTCCTAATAGAGTTTCATTTTTCACGTTTGCTTTATTTATTTATTTATTTTTTTCTGCGACTAAACGACCAATGAAATCTTGCAGACTAATGACATTTCTGGTTGGCTAACGTTTGGTTTGGTTGACTCCAGCAATGACACTGTAGTTGTCCGATAGGATAGTAAATCCTCTTATTCATGTCTTCTTTGGTGTCATTTGAAACCACTAAGGCAAGAAAGAAAAAGAAAAATGTTATTATTTTTAATCTCAAGTTTGGATCTGAAGAGATCTTCATCAGGCTTTGACAAAACATTTATCGATGCCTAATGAAGATCTCCCATCGATAGAAAAGTTGCACAACTAAAGTTGTTGAAAGCTTTCAGCAGTGTGTGGATCTTTTGTCTGATTCTTGCCTTAGTTTGATTTTTGATCCAGCAGCTGTAAAACTTTTTTGGATGTGCGCACCCTTCACCCTGTTTCTTTATTTTTGTGTTCACTTTGGCACACAATACAGTAAATTATGTCATCATGGTAACAGTCTGTCTGTGTGTTTCCATGATGACATAATATTCTTACACAATACAGAGTAACTTCAGAAAAATACAAAATAGAAAGTAAACATTGTGCTGTATGGAGGAAATGAAGTTTCCTTGTTGTGAGGTTTGGTGTGTTAATGAGCAAGAGGCAGAGTTTATATCAGTTTCTCCAGCATGTTAATGTTTTGACACATAGCTTAACATCTGTGTTGGTTAGTTAGTACGTTAGCTTAAGCATTTATATCAACATCACTTTCCAGCTAAAGTAAGTTTTTACATTCTTAAACTTTTCATGGCCTTTCCTCAATAATTCAGGCTGCAGCTCCTGCTGGTGTAGGCAGCTATGAGAGAGGCAAAGAGCACACAGAGTGCAGGACAGGGCCTCGTCCAGAGCTAAAATTAGTATTCAAGTGGTCTGCTAAAGTTCATAGAAATGTTACTGGTGCCCAGTAAAACTAAAAAGTCCTGTCTGATTTAAAAATTAAAAGTTCCTCAATCTGACCCACTTATAAAATCAACTTCTCTCTCATGAAGTCCTTTCACTGGACATCAGAACAAACTACATTCTCTCTCTCTCTTTAGCATTATCCTTAATTAATCACTCACCACATCAAAGAATACATAACAGAAGAATCACTGTACAAATTGTGCTCATGTCTTCTCTGGCAGGATAAATAAACACCTTGAGATGTAACATTTTCACAGTCCTATGAATTAAAAGCTTACAAGAGCTTGATATGTTCTGATATGTATTGGATGGATTGCTGAGCAAATTCTTACAGACAGTTGTTATTCTTGGAATATATTGTAATATCTTTAGAGATCCTCTGACTTTACATCTAATGACACCATGAAGTCAAAATTTTATTTTGTTCAGCACTTTGGTTTATGACTTAACCCTGGAAAAATAATGACATTCCCATCAGCCTCAGCTGGACTCTGTTATAACTTTGAGCACTGCCATTTCTAAACACAGCCTCACAGAGCTGCTAGCATAACTTACTCGTCAACCAAATTTTAACAGCAATACTGATCAATTATACAATTGTTTAATTATTTTCCTAGTCCCAACCTCTTCTCTTTTATAAAGGTGTTTTTTGTTAATGACACGTGGTAATTAGAAGTGTTGTTTATAATTGAATCTGCAATACATGTGATTTACTATATGTAACTACTGTCTGCTGACTTAAACCTTCTCTAACACCCTGACTCTTGTCTCTCTAGGTGATTTTGATCTCCAGCGGGTGAAGGAATCCACTTATTTCTTCAGCTGAGAGACTCACGAGGGCGAGCCAGCGGAGGGAGATGAGTGGAATTGACAGAGTGCTGCAGGGAGGCTGCGGGCCCCTGGGTCTCGACTGGCTTCGTCTCCCTCAGACATCAGGACATTGATCCAGCCGCGCCCTGCCTGCCTCCTGGTCCACAGGCAGGCTGGAGCTGCTGGAAGCGTTAACACACAGTGAACCCGCCTGATTAACTGACTAGTGGGCTGGAGGAAGGGAGGGTGGGACACTCATCCAGGCGAAATGATGATGGAATCAGCACTGGATGGGAATGTTAAGACTTCAATCAGTGAAAAGCTCTTTTTTTATAATGGACGCTTAGACCATATTCAGGTATATATATGTGTGTGTGTGATTGGTGTACATGAGCTATAGTGACTTCATCACTCAGCCGCACTTCTGCTGCTCAGAAAACTTTTAAACCACTAACTGTAATTGCCAGTGATTGGTGGTATGTGTGAGCCTGCGAGCATTTTCATGCTGTGAAGACCTCCACAGAGCGCCGACCTGCCTCTCCGACTATCCCACCTAATCATCGATCCCATCACTTACTGGATGGCAGGATGCTCTCTGACACCATATTCAAACATTTTCTGAAGAAGTTTGACGAAGAGACTTTTGACAGGAAATTAAACACTTGCTAAAACTGTGGGGTACAGGAAAGAAAAATGTGGACAGATGAGTCAAGGGGTTCTTAGAAAGCATTGTGTCCCAGTGTACTCCTGATTCTTACCTTCTCAGAGTGACTAAGCACCTGACAATTGCTCTAAAATAAATGTGTTTCTTAAAATGTCTCCTTATTCATTCAGTGGTTCAAAGAAATAGCTGGTATTCTTAGTGTGCTTAAATAGGATGAATGAGAGCCTGTTATTTAGTTATATCTGCATATTTCAGTCCTATTGTGTATCATGAGATGAAGGCCTCCTTTTAGATGCACCACAAAGGGTTTGCAGGCTTCACTAATCAACTCAGATCTTATTTTTCTGGGCCAGTGCCGCATCTAGAAGTAAAAATAGCAGAAGTGCTATCTGATCATTGCTGGAAATGTTACAGCAGTTTCAGACAAAAGGTGCCGTTGATGTTCAAAGGCAAATGTAGACTCAGCCAAACAAAGCTGGCTGAGTGACAATGTAATGAAATGGAAATAATCTTCGAGGGGGCATAAATAGTGTGCTGATTAGACTGTAGGTTTACAGATGATTTGCATGGTGACATGGAGATGCTCCTCATATTTTATGATGAGAAGTGACTTGCCACTTTGATCAGTTATTTTATTATTTTGGTTGAAAAAAAAAAGCTTTCACCTAATGACTTGATTTTACAGTGAACTCTTCTTTGAACTGTGTTTTTCATGCTCAGTTTCTTTCTGTGAAGACCAGCCATTGATATTGCCAAAAAACAGGTATCCAAACACATGCTGTAGAAATAAGTTTAAAATGAAAGGTTTGTGTGTTCCTCACCTGATTAGAATTGATAATACAACCTGCTTTCCTTTCATGTTTACAGAAACTTCAAATGAAAGCAGACCTTTAATGGCACCAGAAAACGATAACTTGGATTTAGCGGTTTTGTGTATTAAAATACTTCAGCAGTATTGGAAATACTTACTGAGAGTTAGATGAAAAGTTACGACTCTCATACTTACTTACTTACAGCATAGTACAGCATGATATCCAAAATCATGATAAAAAAAGTCATAGTATAGTATGTCGTCCAAAATCATGAAAAAAGGTCATAGTACAGTATGTCGTCAAAAATCATGAAAAAAAAGTCATAGTATATTATGTTGTCAAAAATCATAAAAAAAAGTCATAGTATAGTATGTTGTCAAAAATCATTTTAAAAAAAAAGTCATAGTATAGTATGCCATTCAAAATCATAAAAAAAGTCACAGTATAGTATGTCGTCCAAAATCATGAAAAAAAATTCACAGTATAGTATGTCGTCCAAACTCATAAAAAAAATATAGTATGTCGTCCTAAATCATGAAAAAAAGTCACAGTATAGTATGTCGTCCAAAATCATGAAAAAAGAATCATAGTATAGTATGTCGTCCAAAATCATGAAAAAAATGTCATAGTATAGTATGTCGTCCAGAATCATGAAACAAAGTCATAGTATAGTATGTCGTCCAAAATCATGAAAAAAGAATCATAGTATAGCATGTCGTCTAAAATCAAGAAAAAAAGTCATAGTATAGTATGTCGTCCAAAATCATGAAAAAAGAATCATAGTATAGTATGTCGTCTAAAATCAAGAAAAAAAGTCATAGTATAGTATGTCGTCCAAAATCATGAAATAAAGTCATTGTATAGTATGTCGTCCAAAATCATGAAAAAAGAATCATAGTATAGTATGTCGTGAAAAAAAGTCATAGTATAGTATGTCGTCCAAAATCATGAAATAAAGTCATTGTATAGTATGTCGTCCAAAATCATGAAAAAAGAATCATAGTATAGTATGTCGTCTAAAATCAAGAAAAAAAGTCATAGTATAGTATGTCGTCCAAAATCATGAAATAAAGTCATTGTATAGTATGTCGTCCAAAATCATGAAAAAAGAATCATAGTATAGTATGTCGTCTAAAATCAAGAAAAAAAGTCATAGTATAGTATGTCGTCCAAAATCATAAAAAAAGAATCATAGTATAGTATGTCGTCTAAAATCAAGAAAAAAAGTCATAGTATAGTATGTCATCCAAAATCATGAAATAAAGTTATTGTATAGCATGTCGTCCAAAATCATGAAAAAAAGTCATTGTATAGTATGTCGTCCAAAATCATGAAAAAAGAATCATAGTATAGTATGTCGTCTAAAATCAAGAAAAAAAGTCATAGTATAGTATGTCGTCCAAAATCATGAAACAAAGTCATTGTATAGTATGTCGTCCAAAATCATGAAAAAAGAATCATAGTATAGTATGTCGTCTAAAATCAAGAAAAAAAGTCATAGTATAGTATGTCGTCCAAAATCATTTAAAAAAAGTCATAGTATAGCATGTCGTCCAAAATCATGAAATAAAGTCATAGTATAGTATGTCGTCCAAAATCATGAAATAAAGTCATAGTATAGCATGTCGTCCAAAATCATGAAATAAAGTCATAGTATAGTATGTCGTCCAAAATCATGAAATAAAGTCATAGTATAGTATGTCGTCCAAAATCATGAAAAAAGAATCATAGTATAGTATGTCGTCTAAAATCAAGAAAAAAAGTCATAGTATAGTATGTCGTCCAAAATCATGAAACAAAGTCATTGTATAGTATGTCGTCCAAAATCATGAAAAAAGAATCATAGTATAGTATGTCGTCTAAAATCAAGAAAAAAAGTCATAGTATAGTATGTCGTCCAAAATCATTTAAAAAAAGTCATAGTATAGCATGTCGTCCAAAATCATGAAATAAAGTCATTGTATAGTATGTCGTCCAAAATCATGAAATAAAGTCATAGTATAGCATGTCGTCCAAAATCATGAAATAAAGTCACAGTATAGTATGTCGTCCAAAATCATGAAAAAAGAATCATAGTATAGTATGTCGTCCAAAATCATGAAAAAAATGTCATAGTATAGTATGTCGTCCAAAATCATGAAAAAAATGTCATAGTATAGTATGTCGTCCAAACTCATAAAAAAAATATAGTATGTCGTCCTAAATCATGAAAAAAAGTCACAGTATAGTATGTCGTCCAAAATCATGAAAAAAGAATCATAGTATAGTATGTCGTCCAAAATCATGAAAAAAATGTCATAGTATAGTATGTCGTCCAGAATCATGAAACAAAGTCATAGTATAGTATGTCGTCCAAAATCATGAAAAAAGAATCATAGTATAGCATGTCGTCTAAAATCAAGAAAAAAAGTCATAGTATAGTATGTCGTCCAAAATCATGAAAAAAGAATCATAGTATAGTATGTCGTCTAAAATCAAGAAAAAAAGTCATAGTATAGTATGTCGTCCAAAATCATGAAATAAAGTCATTGTATAGTATGTCGTCCAAAATCATGAAAAAAGAATCATAGTATAGTATGTCGTGAAAAAAAGTCATAGTATAGTATGTCGTCCAAAATCATGAAATAAAGTCATTGTATAGTATGTCGTCCAAAATCATGAAAAAAGAATCATAGTATAGTATGTCGTCTAAAATCAAGAAAAAAAGTCATAGTATAGTATGTCGTCCAAAATCATGAAATAAAGTCATTGTATAGTATGTCGTCCAAAATCATGAAAAAAGAATCATAGTATAGTATGTCGTCTAAAATCAAGAAAAAAAGTCATAGTATAGTATGTCGTCCAAAATCATGAAACAAAGTCATAGTATAGCATGTCGTCCAAAATCATGAAAAAAAGTCATTGTATAGTATGTCGTCCAAAATCATGAAAAAAGAATCATAGTATAGTATGTCGTCTAAAATCAAGAAAAAAAGTCATAGTATAGTATGTCGTCCAAAATCATGAAAAAAGAATCATAGTATAGTATGTCGTCTAAAATCAAGAAAAAAAGTCATAGTATAGTATGTCGTCCAAAATCATTTAAAAAAAGTCATAGTATAGCATGTCGTCCAAAATCATGAAATAAAGTCATTGTATAGTATGTCGTCCAAAATCATGAAATAAAGTCATAGTATAGCATGTCGTCCAAAATCATGAAATAAAGTCATAGTATAGTATGTCATCCAAAATCATGAAACAAAGTCATTGTATAGTATGTCGTCTAAAATCAAGAAAAAAAGTCATTGTATAGTATGTCGTCCAAAATCATTTAAAAAAAGTCATAGTATAGCATGTCGTCCAAAATCATGAAATAAAGTCATTGTATAGTATGTCGTCCAAAATCATGAAATAAAGTCATAGTATAGCATGTCGTCCAAAATCATGAAATAAAGTCATAGTATAGTATGTCGTCCAAAATCATGAAAAAAAGTCATAGTATAGTATGTCGTCCAAAATCATGAAAAAAAGTCATAGTATAGTATGTCATCCAAAATCATGAAAAAAAGTCATAGTATAGTATGTCGTCCAAAATCATGAAACAAAGTCATTGTATAGTATGTCGTCTAAAATCAAGAAAAAAAGTCATAGTATAGTATGTCATCCAAAATCATGAAACAAAGTCATTGTATAGTATGTCGTCTAAAATCAAGAAAAAAAGTCATTGTATAGTATGTCGTCCAAAATCATTTAAAAAAAGTCATAGTATAGCATGTCGTCCAAAATCATGAAATAAAGTCATTGTATAGTATGTCGTCCAAAATCATGAAATAAAGTCATAGTATAGCATGTCGTCCAAAATCATGAAATAAAGTCATAGTATAGTATGTCGTCCAAAATCATTTAAAAAAAGTCATAGTATAGCATGTCGTCCAAAATCATGAAAAAAAGTCATAGTATGGCATGTCGTCCAAAATCATTTAAAAAAAGTCATAGTATAGCATGTCGTCCAAAATCATGAAAAAAAGTCATAGTATAGTATGTCGTCCAAAATCATGAAAAAAAGTCATTGTATAGTATGTCGTCCAAAATCATTTAAAAAAAGTCATAGTATAGCATGTCGTCCAAAATCATTTAAAAAAAGTCATAGTATAGCATGTCGTCCAAAATCATGAAATAAAGTCATTGTATAGTATGTCGTCCAAAATCATGAAATAAAGTCATAGTATAGCATGTCGTCCAAAATCATTTAAAAAAGTCATAGTATAGCATGTCGTCCAAAATCATGAAAAAAAGTCATAGTATAGCATGTCGTCCAAAAACATCAAAAAAAGTCATTGTATAGTATGTCGTCCAAAATCATTTAAAAAAAGTCATAGTATAGCATGTCGTCCAAAATCATGAAAAAAAGTCATAGTATAGTATGTCGTCCAAAATCATGAAATAAAGTCATTGTATAGTATGTCGTCCAAAATCATGAAATAAAGTCATTGTATAGTATGTTGTCCAGAATCATGAAATAAAGTCATTGTATAGTATGTTGTCGAAAATCATGAAATAAAGTCATAGTATAGTATGTCGTCCAAAATCATGAAATAAAGTCATTGTATAGTATGTCGTCCAGAATCATCAAAAAAAGTCATTGTATAGTATGTCGTCCAGAATCATCAAAAAAAGTCATTGTATAGTATGTCGTCCAAAATCATTTAAAAAAAGTCATAGTATAGTATGTCGTCCAAAATCATGAAATAAAGTCATTGTATAGTATGTCGTCCAAAATCATGAAATAAAGTCATTGTATAGTATGTCGTCCAAAATCATGAAATAAAGTCATTGTATAGTATGTCGTCCAGAATCATCAAAAAAAGTCATAGTATAGTATGTCGTCCAAAATCATTTAAAAAAAGTCATAGTATAGCATGTCGTCCAAAATCCTGAAAAAAAGTCATAGTATAGTATGTCGTCCAAAATCATGAAATAAAGTCATTGTATAGTATGTCGTCCAGAATCATCAAAAAAAGTCATAGTATAGTATGTCGTCCAAAATCATTTAAAAAAAGTCATAGTATAGCATGTCGTCCGAAATCCTGAAAAAAAGTCATAGTATAGTATGTCGTCCAAAATCATGAAAAAAGAATCATAGTATAGTATGTCGTCTAAAATCAAGAAAAAAAGTCATAGTATAGTATGTCGTCCAAAATCATTTAAAAAAAGTCATAGTATAGCATGTCGTCCAAAATCATGAAATAAAGTCATTGTATAGTATGTCGTCCAAAATCATGAAATAAAGTCATAGTATAGCATGTCGTCCAAAATCATGAAATAAAGTCATAGTATAGTATGTCATCCAAAATCATGAAACAAAGTCATTGTATAGTATGTCGTCTAAAATCAAGAAAAAAAGTCATTGTATAGTATGTCGTCCAAAATCATTTAAAAAAAGTCATAGTATAGCATGTCGTCCAAAATCATGAAATAAAGTCATTGTATAGTATGTCGTCCAAAATCATGAAATAAAGTCATAGTATAGCATGTCGTCCAAAATCATGAAATAAAGTCATAGTATAGTATGTCGTCCAAAATCATGAAAAAAAGTCATAGTATAGTATGTCGTCCAAAATCATGAAAAAAAGTCATAGTATAGTATGTCATCCAAAATCATGAAAAAAAGTCATAGTATAGTATGTCGTCCAAAATCATGAAACAAAGTCATTGTATAGTATGTCGTCTAAAATCAAGAAAAAAAGTCATAGTATAGTATGTCATCCAAAATCATGAAACAAAGTCATTGTATAGTATGTCGTCTAAAATCAAGAAAAAAAGTCATTGTATAGTATGTCGTCCAAAATCATTTAAAAAAAGTCATAGTATAGCATGTCGTCCAAAATCATGAAATAAAGTCATTGTATAGTATGTCGTCCAAAATCATGAAATAAAGTCATAGTATAGCATGTCGTCCAAAATCATGAAATAAAGTCATAGTATAGTATGTCGTCCAAAATCATTTAAAAAAAGTCATAGTATAGCATGTCGTCCAAAATCATGAAAAAAAGTCATAGTATAGTATGTCGTCCAAAATCATGAAAAAAAGTCATTGTATAGTATGTCGTCCAAAATCATTTAAAAAAAGTCATAGTATAGCATGTCGTCCAAAATCATTTAAAAAAAGTCATAGTATAGCATGTCGTCCAAAATCATGAAATAAAGTCATTGTATAGTATGTCGTCCAAAATCATGAAATAAAGTCATAGTATAGCATGTCGTCCAAAATCATTTAAAAAAGTCATAGTATAGCATGTCGTCCAAAATCATGAAAAAAAGTCATAGTATAGCATGTCGTCCAAAAACATCAAAAAAAGTCATTGTATAGTATGTCGTCCAAAATCATTTAAAAAAAGTCATAGTATAGCATGTCGTCCAAAATCATGAAAAAAAGTCATTGTATAGTATGTTGTCCAAAATCATGAAATAAAGTCATTGTATAGTATGTCGTCCAAAATCATGAAATAAAGTCATTGTATAGTATGTTGTCCAGAATCATGAAATAAAGTCATTGTATAGTATGTTGTCGAAAATCATGAAATAAAGTCATAGTATAGTATGTCGTCCAAAATCATGAAATAAAGTCATTGTATAGTATGTCGTCCAGAATCATCAAAAAAAGTCATTGTATAGTATGTCGTCCAGAATCATCAAAAAAAGTCATTGTATAGTATGTCGTCCAAAATCATTTAAAAAAAGTCATAGTATAGTATGTCGTCCAAAATCATGAAATAAAGTCATTGTATAGTATGTCGTCCAAAATCATGAAATAAAGTCATTGTATAGTATGTCGTCCAAAATCATGAAATAAAGTCATTGTATAGTATGTCGTCCAAAATCATGAAATAAAGTCATTGTATAGTATGTCGTCCAGAATCATCAAAAAAAGTCATAGTATAGTATGTCGTCCAAAATCATTTAAAAAAAGTCATAGTATAGCATGTCGTCCAAAATCCTGAAAAAAAGTCATAGTATAGTATGTCGTCCAAAATCATGAAATAAAGTCATTGTATAGTATGTCGTCCAGAATCATCAAAAAAAGTCATAGTATAGTATGTCGTCCAAAATCATTTAAAAAAAGTCATAGTATAGCATGTCGTCCGAAATCCTGAAAAAAAGTCATAGTATAGTATGTCGTCCAAAATCATGAAAAACAGTCATAGTATAGTATGTCGTCCAGAATCATGAAATAAAGTCATAGTATAGTATGTCGTCCAGAATCATGAAATAAAGTCATTGTATAGTATGTCGTCCAAAATCATGAAAAACAGTCATAGTATAGTATGTCGTCCAAAATCATGAAATAAAGTCATTGTCTAGTATGTCGTCCAGAATCATCAAAAAAAGTCATAGTATAGTATGTCGTCCAAAATCATGAAATAAAGTCATTGTATAGTATGTCGTCCAGAATCATCAAAAAAAGTCATAGTATAGTATGTCGTCCAAAATCATTTAAAAAAAGTCATAGTATAGCATGTCGTCCAAAATCCTGAAAAAAAGTCATAGTATAGTATGTCGTCCAAAATCATGAAATAAAGTCATTGTATAGTATGTCGTCCAGAATCATCAAAAAAAGTCATAGTATAGTATGTCGTCCAAAATCATTTAAAAAAAGTCATAGTATAGCATGTCGTCCGAAATCCTGAAAAAAAGTCATAGTATAGTATGTCGTCCAAAATCATGAAAAACAGTCATAGTATAGTATGTCGTCCAGAATCATGAAATAAAGTCATAGTATAGTATGTCGTCCAGAATCATGAAATAAAGTCATTGTCTAGTATGTCGTCCAGAATCATGAAATAAAGTCATAGTATAGTATGTCGTCCAGAATCATGAAATAAAGTCATTGTATAGTATGTCGTCCAAAATCATGAAATAAAGTCATAGTATAGTATGTCGTCCAGAATCATGAAAAAAAGTCATTGTATAGTATGTCGTCCAAAATCATTTAAAAAAAGTCATAGTATAGCATGTCGTCCAAAATCATGAAATAAAGTCATTGTATAGTATGTCGTCCAAAATCATGAAATAAAGTCATAGTATAGTATGTCGTCCAGAATCATCAAAAAAAGTCATAGTATAGTATGTCGTCCAAAATCATGAAAAAAAGTCATTGTATAGTATGTCGTCCAAAATCATTTAAAAAAAGTCATAGTATAGCATGTCGTCCAAAATCATGAAATAAAGTCATAGTATAGCATGTCGTCCAAAATCATGAAAAAAAAAGTCATAGTATAGCATGTCGTCCAAAATCATGAAATAAAGTCATAGTATAGCATGTCGTCCAAAATCATGAAAAAAAAAGTCATAGTATAGTATGTCGTCCAGAATCATCAAAAAAAGTCATTGTATAGTATGTCGTCCAAAATCATGAAAAAAAGTCATAGTATAGCATGTCGTCCAAAATCATGAAACAAAGTCATTGTATAGTATGTCGTCCAAAATCATGAAATAAAGTCATAGTATAGCATGTCGTCCAAAATCATGAAAAAAAAAGTCATAGTATAGTATGTCGTCCAAAATCATGAAATAAAGTCATAGTATAGTATGTCGTCCAGAATCATCAAAAAAAGTCATTGTATAGTATGTCGTCCAAAATCATTTAAAAAGTCATAGTATAGTATGTCGTCCAAAATCATGAAATAAAGTCATTGTATAGTATGTCGTCCAAAATCATGAAAAAAAGTCATTGTATAGTATGTCGTCCAAAATCATGAAATAAAGTCATTGTATAGTATGTCGTCCAAAATCATGAAAAAAGTCATTGTATAGTATGTCGTCCAAAATCATGAAAAAAAGTCATTGTATAGTATGTCGTCCAAAATCATGAAAAAAAGTCATTGTATAGTATGTCGTCCAAAATCATGAAAAAAGAATCATAGTATAGCATGTCGTCCAAAATCATGAAAAACAGTCATAGTATAGTATGTCGTCCAAAATCATGAAACAAAGTCATAGTATAGTATGTCGTCAAAACTCATGAAAAAAAGTCATAGTATAGTATGTCGTCCAAAATCATGAAAAAAAGTCATAGTATAGTATGTCGTCCAAAATCATGAAAAAAGAATCATAGTATAGCATGTCGTCCAAAATCATGAAAAAAAGTCATAGTATAGTATGTCGTCCAAACTCATGAAAAAAAGTCATAGTATAGTATGTCGTCCAAAATCATGAAACAAAGTCATAGTATAGTATGTCGTCCAAAATCATGAAAAAAAGTCATAGTATAGTATGTCGTCCAAAATCATGAAACAAAGTCACTGTATAGTATGTCGTCCAAAATCATGAAATAAAGTCATTGTATAGTATGTCATCCAAAATCATGAAATAAAGTCATTGTATAGTATGTCGTCCAAAATCATGAAATAAAGTCATTGTATAGTATGTCATCCAAAATCATGAAATAAAGTTATTGTATAGCATGTCGTCCAAAATCATGAAAAAAAGTCATTGTATAGTATGTCGTCCAAAATCATGAAAAAAGAATCATAGTATAGTATGTCGTCTAAAATCAAGAAAAAAAGTCATAGTATAGTATGTCGTCCAAAATCATGAAATAAAGTCATTGTATAGTATGTCGTCCAAAATCATGAAAAAAGAATCATAGTATAGTATGTCGTCTAAAATCAAGAAAAAAAGTCATAGTATAGTATGTCGTCCAAAATCATGAAATAAAGTCATTGTATAGTATGTCGTCCAAAATCATGAAAAAAGAATCATAGTATAGTATGTCGTGAAAAAAAGTCATAGTATAGTATGTCGTCCAAAATCATGAAATAAAGTCATTGTATAGTATGTCGTCCAAAATCATGAAAAAAGAATCATAGTATAGTATGTCGTCTAAAATCAAGAAAAAAAGTCATAGTATAGTATGTCGTCCAAAATCATGAAATAAAGTCATTGTATAGTATGTCGTCCAAAATCATGAAAAAAGAATCATAGTATAGTATGTCGTCTAAAATCAAGAAAAAAAGTCATAGTATAGTATGTCGTCCAAAATCATGAAATAAAGTCATTGTATAGTATGTCGTCCAAAATCATGAAAAAAGAATCATAGTATAGTATGTCGTCTAAAATCAAGAAAAAAAGTCATAGTATAGTATGTCGTCCAAAATCATGAAATAAAGTCATTGTATAGTATGTCGTCCAAAATCATGAAAAAAGAATCATAGTATAGTATGTCGTCTAAAATCAAGAAAAAAAGTCATAGTATAGTATGTCGTCCAAAATCATAAAAAAAGAATCATAGTATAGTATGTCGTCTAAAATCAAGAAAAAAAGTCATAGTATAGTATGTCGTCCAAAATCATGAAAAAAGAATCATAGTATAGTATGTCGTCCAAAATCATGAAATAAAGTTATTGTATAGCATGTCGTCCAAAATCATGAAAAAAAGTCATTGTATAGTATGTCGTCCAAAATCATGAAAAAAGAATCATAGTATAGTATGTCGTCTAAAATCAAGAAAAAAAGTCATAGTATAGTATGTCGTCCAAAATCATGAAACAAAGTCATTGTATAGTATGTCGTCCAAAATCATGAAAAAAGAATCATAGTATAGTATGTCGTCTAAAATCAAGAAAAAAAGTCATAGTATAGTATGTCATCCAAAATCATGAAAAAAAGTCATAGTATAGTATGTCGTCCAAAATCATGAAACAAAGTCATTGTATAGTATGTCGTCTAAAATCAAGAAAAAAAGTCATAGTATAGTATGTCATCCAAAATCATGAAAAAATGTCATAGTATAGTATGTCGTCCAAAATCATGAAAAAAATGTCATAGTATAGTATGTTGTCGAAAATCATAAAAAAATGTCATAGTATAGTATGTTGTCGAAAATCATAAAAAAATGTCATAGTATAGCATGTCGTCAAAAATCATTAAAAAAAATGTCATAGAATAGTATGTCATCCAAAATCATGAAAAAAATGTCATAGTATAGTATGTCGTCCAGAATCATCAAAAAAAGTCATAGTATAGTATGTCGTCCAGAATCATCAAAAAAAGTCATTGTATAGTATGTCGTCCAGAATCATGAAAAAAAGTCATTGTATAGTATGTCGTCCAAAATCATGAAATAAAGTCATTGTATAGTATGTCATCCAGAATCATGAAATAAAGTCATTGTATAGTATGTCATCCAGAATCATGAAATAAAGTCATTGTATAGTATGTCGTCCAAAATCATGAAATAAAGTCATAGTATAGTATGTCGTCCAGAATCATCAAAAAAAGTCATTGTATAGTATGTCGTCCAAAATCATTTAAAAAAAGTCATAGTATAGCATGTCGTCCAAAATCATGAAATAAAGTCATTGTATAGTATGTCGTCCAAAATCATGAAATAAAGTCATAGTATAGCATGTCGTCCAAAATCATGAAATAAAGTCATAGTATAGTATGTCGTCCAAAATCATTTAAAAAAAGTCATAGTATAGCATGTCGTCCAAAATCATGAAAAAAAGTCATAGTATAGCATGTCGTCCAAAATCATTTAAAAAAAGTCATAGTATAGCATGTCGTCCAAAATCATGAAAAAAAGTCATAGTATAGTATGTCGTCCAAAATCATGAAAAAAAGTCATTGTATAGTATGTCGTCCAAAATCATTTAAAAAAAGTCATAGTATAGCATGTCGTCCAAAATCATTTAAAAAAAGTCATAGTATAGTATGTCGTCCAAAATCATGAAATAAAGTCATTGTATAGTATGTCGTCCAAAATCATGAAATAAAGTCATTGTATAGTATGTCGTCCAAAATCATGAAATAAAGTCATAGTATAGCATGTCGTCCAAAATCATTTAAAAAAAGTCATAGTATAGCACGTCGTCCAAAATCATGAAAAAAAGTCATAGTATAGCATGTCGTCCAAAAACATCAAAAAAAATCATTGTATAGTATGTCGTCCAAAATCATTTAAAAAATGTCATAGTATAGTATGTCGTCCAAAATCATGAAAAAAAGTCATAGTATAGTATGTCGTCCAAAATCATGAAAAAAGAATCATAGTATAGTATGTCGTCTAAAATCAAGAAAAAAAGTCATAGTATAGTATGTCGTCCAAAATCATGAAACAAAGTCATTGTATAGTATGTCGTCCAAAATCATGAAAAAAGAATCATAGTATAGTATGTCGTCTAAAATCAAGAAAAAAAGTCATAGTATAGTATGTCATCCAAAATCATGAAAAAAAGTCATAGTATAGTATGTCGTCCAAAATCATGAAACAAAGTCATTGTATAGCATGTCGTCCAAAATCATGAAAAAATGTCATAGTATAGTATGTCGTCCAAAATCATGAAAAAAATGTCATAGTATAGTATGTTGTCGAAAATCATAAAAAAATGTCATAGTATAGCATGTCGTCAAAAATCATTAAAAAAAATGTCATAGAATAGTATGTCATCCAAAATCATGAAAAAAATGTCATAGTATAGTATGTCGTCCAGAATCATGAAACAAAGTCACTGTATAGTATGTCGTCCAAAATCATGAAAAAAAGTCATAGTATAGTATGTCGTCCAGAATCATCAAAAAAAGTCATTGTATAGTATGTCGTCCAGAATCATGAAAAAAAGTCATTGTATAGTATGTCGTCCAAAATCATGAAATAAAGTCATTGTATAGTATGTCATCCAGAATCATGAAATAAAGTCATTGTATAGTATGTCATCCAGAATCATGAAATAAAGTCATTGTATAGTATGTCGTCCAAAATCATGAAATAAAGTCATAGTATAGTATGTCGTCCAGAATCATCAAAAAAAGTCATTGTATAGTATGTCGTCCGAAATCATTTAAAAAAAGTCATAGTATAGCATGTCGTCCAAAATCATGAAATAAAGTCATTGTATAGTATGTCGTCCAAAATCATGAAATAAAGTCATAGTATAGCATGTCGTCCAAAATCATGAAATAAAGTCATAGTATAGTATGTCGTCCAAAATCATTTAAAAAAAGTCATAGTATAGCATGTCGTCCAAAATCATGAAAAAAAGTCATAGTATAGCATGTCGTCCAAAATCATTTAAAAAAAGTCATAGTATAGCATGTCGTCCAAAATCATGAAAAAAAGTCATAGTATAGTATGTCGTCCAAAATCATGAAAAAAAGTCATTGTATAGTATGTCGTCCAAAATCATTTAAAAAAAGTCATAGTATAGCATGTCGTCCAAAATCATTTAAAAAAAGTCATAGTATAGCATGTCGTCCAAAATCATGAAATAAAGTCATTGTATAGTATGTCGTCCAAAATCATGAAATAAAGTCATAGTATAGCATGTCGTCCAAAATCATTTAAAAAAAGTCATAGTATAGCATGTCGTCCAAAATCATGAAAAAAAGTCATAGTATAGCATGTCGTCCAAAAACATCAAAAAAAGTCATTGTATAGTATGTCGTCCAAAATCATTTAAAAAAAGTCATAGTATAGCATGTCGTCCAAAATCATGAAAAAAAGTCATTGTATAGTATGTTGTCCAAAATCATGAAATAAAGTCATTGTATAGTATGTCGTCCAAAATCATGAAATAAAGTCATTGTATAGTATGCCATCCAAAATCATGAAATAAAGTCATAGTATAGTATGTCATCCAGAATCATGAAATAAAGTCATTGTATAGTATGTTGTCGAAAATCATGAAATAAAGTCATAGTATAGTATGTCGTCCAAAATCATGAAATAAAGTCATTGTATAGTATGTCGTCCAAAATCATGAAATAAAGTCATTGTATAGTATGTCGTCCAAAATCATGAAATAAAGTCATTGTATAGTATGTCGTCCAAAATCATGAAATAAAGTCATTGTATAGTATGTCGTCCAAAATCATGAAATAAAGTCATTGTATAGTATGTCGTCCAGAATCATCAACAAAAGTCATAGTATAGTATGTCGTCCAAAATCATTTAAAAAAAGTCATAGTATAGCATGTCGTCCAAAATCCTGAAAAAAAGTCATAGTATAGTATGTCGTCCAAAATCATGAAAAACAGTCATAGTATAGTATGTCGTCCAAAATCATGAAATAAAGTCATTGTCTAGTATGTCGTCCAGAATCATCAAAAAAAGTCATAGTATAGTATGTCGTCCAAAATCATGAAATAAAGTCATTGTATAGTATGTCGTCCAGAATCATCAAAAAAAGTCATAGTATAGTATGTCGTCCAAAATCATTTAAAAAAAGTCATAGTATAGCATGTCGTCCAAAATCCTGAAAAAAAGTCATAGTATAGTATGTCGTCCAAAATCATGAAATATAGTCATTGTATAGTATGTCGTCCAGAATCATCAAAAAAAGTCATAGTATAGTATGTCGTCCAAAATCATTTAAAAAAAGTCATAGTATAGTATGTCGTCCAGAATCATCAAAAAAAGTCATAGTATAGTATGTCGTCCAAAATCATTTAAAAAAAGTCATAGTATAGCATGTCGTCCAAAATCCTGAAAAAAAGTCATAGTATAGTATGTCGTCCAAAATCATGAAAAACAGTCATAGTATAGTATGTCGTCCAGAATCATGAAATAAAGTCATAGTATAGTATGTCGTCCAGAATCATGAAATAAAGTCATAGTATAGTATGTCGTCCAGAATCATGAAATAAAGTCATTGTCTAGTATGTCGTCCAGAATCATGAAATAAAGTCATAGTATAGTATGTCGTCCAGAATCATGAAATAAAGTCATTGTATAGTATGTCGTCCAAAATCATGAAATAAAGTCATAGTATAGTATGTCGTCCAGAATCATGAAAAAAAGTCATTGTATAGTATGTCGTCCAAAATCATTTAAAAAAAGTCATAGTATAGCATGTCGTCCAAAATCATGAAATAAAGTCATTGTATAGTATGTCGTCCAAAATCATGAAATAAAGTCATTGTATAGCATGTCGTCCAAAATCATGAAACAAAGTCATTGTATAGTATGTCGTCCAAAATCATGAAAAAAAGTCATAGTATAGCATGTCGTCCAAAATCATGAAACAAAGTCATTGTATAGCATGTCGTCCAAAATCATGAAACAAAGTCATTGTATAGTATGTCGTCCAAAATCATGAAAAAAAGTCATAGTATAGCATGTCGTCCAAAATCATGAAACAAAGTCATTGTATAGTATGTCGTCCAAAATCATGAAATAAAGTCATAGTATAGCATGTCGTCCAAAATCATGAAAAAAAAAGTCATAGTATAGTATGTCGTCCAAAATCATGAAATAAAGTCATAGTATAGTATGTCGTCCAGAATCATCAAAAAAAGTCATTGTATAGTATGTCGTCCAAAATCATTTAAAAAGTCATAGTATAGTATGTCGTCCAAAATCATGAAATAAAGTCATTGTATAGTATGTCGTCCAAAATCATGAAAAAAAGTCATTGTATAGTATGTCGTCCAAAATCATGAAAAAAGTCATTGTATAGTATGTCGTCCAAAATCATGAAAAAAAGTCATTGTATAGTATGTCGTCCAAAATCATGAAAAAAGTCATTGTATAGTATGTCGTCCAAAATCATGAAAAAAAGTCATTGTATAGTATGTCGTCCAAAATCATGAAAAAAAGTCATTGTATAGTATGTCGTCCAAAATCATGAAAAAAAGTCATTGTATAGTATGTCGTCCAAAATCATGAAAAAAGTCATTGTATAGTATGTCGTCCAAAATCATGAAAAAAAGTCATTGTATAGTATGTCGTCCAAAATCATGAAATAAAGTCATTGTATAGCATGTCGTCCAAAATCATGAAAAAAAGTCATTGTATAGTATGTCATCCAGAATCATGAAATAAAGTCATTGTATAGCATGTCGTCCAAAATCATGAAAAAAAGTCATTGTATAGTATGTCGTCCAGAATCATGAAATAAAGTCATTGTATAGTATGTCGTCCAAAATCATGAAAAAAAGTCATTGTATAGTATGTCGTCCAGAATCATGAAATAAAGTCATTGTATAGTATGTCGTCCAGAATCATCAAAAAAAGTCATTGTATAGCATGTCGTCCAAAATCATGAAAAAAAGTCATTGTATAGTATGTCGTCCAGAATCATCAAAAAAAGTCATTGTATAGCATGTTGTCCAAAATCATGAAAAAAAGTCATTGTATAGTATGTCGTCCAGAATCATCAAAAAAAGTCATTGTATAGCATGTCGTCCAAAATCATGAAATAAAGTCATTGTATAGTATGTCGTCCAAAATCATGAAAAAAAGTCATTGTATAGTATGTCGTCCAGAATCATCAAAAAAAGTCATAGTATAGCATGTCGTCCAGAATCATGAAATAAAGTCATTGTATAGTATGTCGTCCAAAATCATGAAAAAAAGTCATTGTATAGCATGTCGTCCAAAATCATGAAATAAAGTCATAGTATAGTATGTCGTCCAAAATCATGAAAAAAAGTCATTGTATAGTATGTCGTCCAGAATCATGAAATAAAGTCATTGTATAGTATGTCGTCCAAAATCATGAAACAAAGTCATTGTATAGTATGTCGTCCAGAATCATGAAAAAAAGTCATTGTATAGTATGTCGTCCAGAATCATGAAATAAAGTCATTGTATAGTATGTCGTCCAAAATCATGAAAAAAAGTCATTGTATAGTATGTCGTCCAGAATCATGAAATAAAGTCATTGTATAGTATGTCGTCCAAAATCATGAAACAAAGTCATTGTATAGTATGTCGTCCAGAATCATGAAAAAAAGTCATTGTATAGTATGTCGTCCAGAATCATGAAATAAAGTCATTGTATAGTATGTCGTCCAAAATCATGAAAAAAAGTCATAGTATAGTATGTCGTCCAAAATCATGAAAAAAAGTCATAGTATAGCATGTCGTCCAGAATCATCAAAAAAAGTCATTGTATAGCATGTCGTCCAGAATCATGAAATAAAGTCATTGTATAGTATGTCGTCCAAAATCATGAAAAAAAGTCATTGTATAGTATGTCGTCCAGAATCATGAAATAAAGTCATAGTATAGTATGTCGTCCAAAATCATGAAATAAAGTCATTGTATAGTATGTCGTCTAAAATCATGAAAAAAAGTCATAGTATAGCATGTCATCCAGAATCATGAAATAAAGTCATAGTATAGCATGTCATCCAAAATCATGAAATAAAGTCATAGTATAGTATGTCATCAAAATGTCATTATAATTTTCATAGTACAGCCTGCAGTATATAACAAGGAATCTTTAAAAAATCAGGGATTTAACCCTGACCCACCTGAAGTGTTGTGTTCATAGACATGAGATAAACATCGATCCTCTCGTTACTCTCAAGATGAAAGCCAATAAGTTTATTTCACATTACATTTACAAACAGTACATTTCCATTCTCATATAATCTTAACATTCACAACTGAGCTGATAAAGCAACTCAGTGTCCTGAACACTGAACCTGCCACCATCAAGATGTGAAGTCAAACTAAGCCAAGGTCTCCTTCCAGCAGGCGTCGGCCCAGCATGTCTCCTCTCTCGTCTCTTTGAGGCCAGTTGTCAAGGACAGAGCTCTCTTTTGCAAAGTGCTCTCAGGATGTCACACACTTAACACATCTAACATTTCACTCCTTAGCCTATGACACACAGCTGACATTTTTTCTTTTTTCATGCACTGCATGACCTGAGCTCAACATTGAGGAGTGGTGATGAATGGATGGATGCTGATGGTATAAGTGTCTCAATCAATAGCTGTGACTCTGTGACTGTGGGGCTGCTATGAATGAGCTTTAAAATGCAGGCAGTACAACACTTAAAATGGCAGAACATGTAACAGGGTTAGTGCAGAGGAGCCTTTCAGGGAACACACTTGACTTGATGACGTGTGTGTTTTGGGGCGTTGACTACCGTTGACTTTGGCTGAGGGAGTAAACAGGATATTGAAGATGTCCTTACGGCAAAAGCTTGATGGGCCCGTCTCAGTTTCTCTGGGGTGATTCCAAGGATGTCTCCTGTTAGATCTGAGAGCTGCACCGGTCCAACCTGCAGTAATGGAGCACAGCTTGTACCAGGAAATAGTCTAGCTTCCATTACGGATCCTCTCCAGAGATTAACACATCTTGTTGATGATGATTCTGTATTAGGGAAACATATTGCAAAGGTGATGGAGTTCTGCCATCTCCTGAGAGAAGAAAATGCAATTATACACTTCCTTTTAAAATGTTTTCCCCTTCGAGCCCACACAGGTTTTATGCCTGACTGATGGACAGGCCTCTGTCGATGCTGACGGCAGTAAAACACACAAAGATTTTCAAGTATCCCTATTTTACAGTCATTTTCAAGTGAACATGTATGAAATGCCTGCCACCATAAATTTGCTTATTGATTCCTTTCTGGATGTGCATTTAATATGATATATTAATATTAGCAACATATATGTGTATATTCAGTCTGTCATAATATTTAAGGCAGCCCGATGTTGACAGGGCCTTTTTTAAGATCTTTGTCGGATCTCTACACTGAAGATTGACATCACTTTTAAAGTTAAAGGTTTTGAGGTGAAATTCCCAAGTATCCAATAACTCAAAATGCTTCCATGTAGGTGCTACAGTAAAAACTAGTTTAGTCAGGAACACTTCAGTCAAAGAAAACTTTATTTCCATTTGCAGTATGGCTCTGTTCTGGGGGCTCTCTTTCTTTCCTAGGCCTACGCAGAAGGCGGAGAGAGCACACCTCTCTGCCCTTCCACGTGCAAACAAGGAAAGCCTGAGACAGAGGCAAACCTCCCTGCCCTTCCATGCGCCTACATGGAAAGCCTCAGGCAGAGAGAGCAGCAGCAAAGACCCTCCTGGAACAGAACAGAGCAGCATCAATGACAAACAGAAATGACATTGATAAGTCAGACACATCATGAAAAGGAGGAGCTGGGGAAGAAGCAACAGTCAGCAGGCCAGAGCAGTTTAAATAGGGCGCTCTGAATGAGATTTACCAACTGGTTGCATAGAAAGGAATCATGTGATCTATCAGCTGACTCCGTTCCATCAGTCAGCTGCTCCATCAGTTGATTGGGCTGTTTGAGCTGATGTAGCTGGGATGTGAGCTGAGCTAGACATCGTGTCCTGCCTGAACTAATGCTATGCTCAGTTTTATTTTTTCTTTCACTCTTGCTCTCTTTTGATTAAAACGGTTAATGCAGCAGGCCTGGCAAAGGCTGTGGTTATTTTTAAATGGAAACAAACACTTTAACTCCTCACCCCACCTACTGTAGCATTTCCAGGTTGTATTATTGTTGGTGCAGCTGTCACAAAGACAGTTGGATCCAATTCTGTTTTCTGCCAACTGCCACAGTTTCTACAGTTCCTCTGGTTGCTCCTTTGTGCACCATTTCCTGGAAATAGCAGAGAGCTCACATAGATACTGTTTGGTAACTGGGAATAGCTACTGAGAGCTACTGGGGAAAACAGAAGCGCTGTCTGCTTCCTGTTTGGGTTGCACAGTGGTTGACGCACTTCTTTTGGGCTGTAAACTGAGCCTTCATTTTCCCAGAAGATCATAACTGCTAACCTTTGGTGTCATTTTTCTATCGCCATTACACTATGCATAAGTTAAAGCAAAAAACTTTATCATTTGCTAATATGCAGTGGGGGATCCTTTTGTACGCAACGTAAGCTGCAGCCTAGAGCACCTCTGGGTGGCTCCAAAAAAATTGAACAGGAGAAAAATTATCCAAAGGTCTAATGCTATACTATAACATCCAATACAGTCTGTCTGTAAAAGGAGTATGACCTCTTGCCCTGGCAATACATTTCACCTTAATGTGTTCATCAGTGAGTGATCATCACAGTCAAAGCATTGATGGGTACGGCTGAGTGGAGTGTATGTGGAGAGCATTAGAGCAAGAGACAATGAAAAAGCAATAGCCATTCAGGGCACAGTAAGAAAAAAAAGGTCCAGTGCTGCTAATATGTGGTATATTTTGCAATTTAGACTGATTTTAAACAAGCTGGAGGTCCACTTACTCCCCTTTTCTTCATCAGCAGATAGAGATGCAGATTCATCTGCTGCTGTCTGATGAAGACTCGGGGATGCAGCTTAAAGCTCTGAACGAAAAAAACCCTAGCAGTCAAGGAGTATTTATTCCTCCATGACAAGTGAGCAGATTCTACCCTCTGAAGATGACGGTGCTTTGCAGTTGAGTGGGGTAACATTTCGATACTTTGGTGTGATTTCTGTTACATTTCAAGAAAACGGCTCTGACTTGAACTGTGCGTGTTGCCGTCTTGAACGTGGGAAAGTAAAGGCAGTTTAGCTTGGTACAGGGGTAGGCAACATGCAGCTCGGGAGCCATATGAGACTCCAGTGGCGTCCTGTGGCTTTGATAAAGAAAAATATCACATGAAAATGAATTACAAATTAGCCTATGTACTGAATTTAAATAAATAAATAAATAAATAAATAAAAGGTTTTAACATTTCGTCAACAAATATCACTTGTGTCTTTACCTCTAAATTTTGCCAAACCTCAACAAGCTAAGCTAGCAATGGATTCCAATTCCATAAAAGTGAAAGTCTCAGAGGAAATTACAGAATTTAATAGTGCGTGGACATATTTGTTTGCTTTCACTGTCAACGCTGTGATGTTAGAGTCCCAAATAATCAAAAGTATCCCACTGCAGAGAAGCCATCTTGTGGTTACACATATCTTTGAATTAAGACTTAATATGCAGTGTTACCATAGGGCTTAAATATGTTTTGGGGCTCCAGGCAGACTATTTTCTTCATTAGTTTTGGTCAAACATGCCTCTTTTGATAATTAAGGTTGCTGCCCCTGGCTTGGTAGGTAACAACAGCCAGTGACAGTGTTCATACTGTTTCCATGTGGAGTCACGTCTTCCCTCAGCTCGTCTGCTGTCTGCAGACAGATGCGAGTCAAGTGGAGGCTTGAAATTGCTCATAAGTGTGAATGTGAGTGTCCCTCTATCAGCGTTATCCTTGTGATATAGCGTGGGTTGGGGGGGTGTTTCCCTGCCTCGCACCCAAAGCATGCTGGGATAGGCTCCAGCCCACGATGACCAAAAGTAGACATAGAGAGTGATAATTATTTGGCATGACAGACGTATTACTATGGCCAGTTTTACACATATATTACATTTGAATTAAATGTTTGCTGATGTGTTATGTGACTGTACCATACATCTGGCACAGACGGTAGTGTGCAGCTTTTGGCAAGCTCTTTATTCCTGCAACAGGTTCATCAGGAAGGAGACACTATGGAAGTGTTGGTCACTATCTGAGAGGCATGCCAAAGCTGGAAGCCACTCTTAGATAGCTGGACCACTCACTCTCACTGAGAGCACTTTGATTTCCCTGCCAGGCTCCTGGGCTCTCCCGGCCCTATCTCCTGCCCCGTGGCATCATGAGTGGCCAGCACTCAGCAGCTCTAGCAGGGGAAGCAGAGTGTACAGACAGTCCTGGAGTGAGCAAGCAGGGTCGGAGCTCTCTGTCAGCAGGGGGAGAGGAAGCAGGAGAGGGAGCACTGGTGTTTGGATAAGAGAGACAGGTGGTACAGTGCTGGCAGGTGTGTGCGTGCCAGTGTGAGCTTCCTTCTTCTGACCTTTACTCTGAATGACAGGCAGTGATGGGTTGATTAACAGCCATCGAACACATACAGCGCACACACATCTGGTGCCTGATGCATTGATGCTTCAGTGGACTGGACCTGCTTAGAGGAGGGGTGTTGGAATATAATTAAAATCTAATGAATTTGTTTGTTTTGTTTTTTGATGTAAATATGTTTCTGTAAGAGATTTATACTGTTGTGGAGGTTTGGACTTCTACTGTGGCAAAAGAGCCAGTCAGTTATAAGCAGTAAAACACTTAATCCACAGAGGTTTCTTTAAAATTTTTGATGAAAACTCAGTGAAGTCTTTTCAGTTTCCCCTTTGGAGACCATCTGTCCCAGCTGTGCAGGGAAAACTGTCTGTCAGGCCAACAACAAATGCCTCACTGTCTTATCAAGACTGGCTCTTGCTATTTCCTAGTGTTTATTATTGGAATATTGTTTTACCAAAACAAAATATTTGGGGTGACGTCCGGCTCACCTGGTGGAGTGTGCGCCCCATATAGGCAGAGACCTTTAGAGCGGATACCTTGTGCATTAACTAACTTGCCAACAGTTTGCAAGGCTGTAGCAGAGATGCATGCCTGAATGAAAAGCCCACATTTGTGGTCAGAAGGAGAAACACACACACTTTTAAACATTATGAAAGACTTGGAGATTGACAGGTGTTTGGATATGTGCAAATACCGCATTGTCGACCTCTTCAAGAAGGTGGTTAAAAGAATAAAATAGGGAGGCTGTATTCGCACGGTTGAGCTCGTCGGCACCTTTTATCATCTTTGGAACACTGCTAAGGTCACAACTTTCTTAACCCAGAAAGATGCCATAACACTCACTCACGCTTTTATTACCAGCCATTTAGACTACTGCAATTCCCTTTCCACTGGACTACCCAAAAAGTCAATAAAAAAACTACAGTTAGTCCAGAATGCTGCAGCCAGAGTGCTTACTAAAACAAGGAAAATGGATCACATCACTGCACTGATGATGTCACTACACTGGCTTCCTGTATCTTTTAAAGTTTTTACTAGTTTATAAAGCTTTAAATGACCCTGCCCCTCCACACATCAGTGATTTTCTATCATTTTATGTTCCAGCCAGATCACTAAGGTCCTCCATTGCTTTACTTTAAATGTTCGTGTGTCCAATAAAAGTACTGGTGAGAGCGCTTTCTGTTTTTACGCCCCTTAACTGACCTACCTTTTTAATCTGGCTTTAAATGTGGAGTGACAATACAATAGTTATTTTTAAGTTTAAGTGACAGTTTTTCACCTTCTTCTATCTCTCCTCTTCATTTTTATTCTATTTTATTAATTTATTTACTCTTTTTTTTTGTTCTATTTAATCATGGTTTTTGTTAGCTTGTTCTGTTTTGGTTGGTTTGCTTTTTTAATATTTTATTGTTGTGTCTTTGTCATTCCAATTTTTTCATGTGAAGCACTTTGGGCTGCACGGCTGAATGTAAAAGGGAATGTTAGTGGAATATTTATTAGCCATATTAGCAGCTTGGTGTTCATTCATCAATGTTTTCACACTCTCCTAACCTGGAGGAGCAGGGACTGCACTTGTCTGCCTCCTCCCCCTCGACCTACAGTATCTGGTGTGGTTGAACCTTCTGGGGGTAGAAAAACCCCTCTGGCATAGCTCTCATAGCTTGGGTGAAATGGAGGACATTCGTCAAAGGCCTGTGCTCCCGAGAGGAGCAAAGAGCTTCAGTCAAGTAAATCTTATTAGCAGCTAGGTATATTGTCCTTTATAGATTAAGGGCAATAGCAAAATATTTTGTGCTTGTAAACATAATCATTGTCTGGCAAGGTAAAGGGAAGTGTAGTATATCTAAACTTCACCTCTGGAGGCAGATTTCTGGTAAATTCTTGCTGGTGCATAAACATCAAAATGTCAGTATAATTTAGAGATTACCAGTTGCATTCTAAAATATTGACAACTGCACATAAGAAGGCTTTAAAAAGTGTTAAATTTTATAATGACAGCATTCAAATACTCAACATATGATTCCACTAGTCCACACGAGAAATATTGCAATCTTTTACTGCAGGGTATTTTTCTCTAAATAACCAGGCAGATAATCAAATGATATTAAATCAGTGAGAATGTAAACAATTGATAACAAAGATTCAGAGGCCATTGTAACGTTGACACATAACATCATGACTAACAGAGAGCAGAGACATTCACCATCACATGCCTTTATTGCATTAAGAGGTTCTGCTTCTAGTAAGAATATGCAAAAGGATCATAACCTGTTTGTGCTTTTCTAAATATGCTACCTCAAGATTATCGACCTAAACATGAAGCAGTGAAATCAATTTGTATTCAAATACAATTTATTGTCCTTCTTACATGTATTGCAGTGGGATGCTGTAAGGAGCTTGCTTTTTTTTTTTTTTTTTTTTTTATAGCCACACACAAAGAATTTAGTACATGTATGTGGAAACTACAGTAAATGCTAGTAGGCACTAGGTATGCACAGTACATGTTATGGGATGCAACAACTGCAGAGTGGCTCAGTAAAAGAAAATCAGGTCCCTGACACAGAAACGCTTGTACTGCACTGTAAGTGTCTGATTTCACAGACAGTGACCGCCTGAGATCGCCTGTTTCATTCAAGGGAGTTCATGGTTACTGCTGAATAATTTGGTGTAAATTATCCAGCCTACATTTGTCCGTGGTGTTTAGGTATGTGTTAGTTTTGGTGTTGGCTTTGTACTCAGTTACTGTATTACTGAATGTCACCCAGGGCCCTGACACACCAAGCAGACGATGGAGAGACCAATGGCGCGATTTACCGACCGATTCTGACTGTCCCTAGTTTTTGCGGGGTGTGCCACACCGTTGGCAATAATCAACCTATGCTGGCTGTTTTTCAGACGATTCAGCATGTTGAATCAACTCAGCGAAGGCTGGCGGTGAGAGAAGTCACTCTGATTGGACGTTCAGCTCAGTGCACAATAGGACAAACTGAAGTGAGAAAAGCGGATAATTTAAGTACGATTCTTTTTAGCCATTGAGCTCTGTAACAGAAACGGTTCGTAATTGTTTGCGTTAATGTGCACAAGCGCATGTTAAATGTCCTTGCTTGCTCCTCTAAAAGTGTAATATATTACTTCTTACTCTTAACTTAGTGCGTCCTACCAACAGTAATTTGTTACGCTCCTCCTCATATTACTTTTCCGTAACACCCTATAAAATTGGTAATTGCTCCCCAAAATTCAAAAGTGCGCCTCTGTGTGTAATTGCCGTTAAGTGTAGCTACGGCTAGATAGCTTCTATTTGCCTGCGTGTTTTCTGTTGCATGTGACCAGTATTTTCCCAAGGCTCTGCCCGAGAGAGTCATTTATGAAGCAAGATTTAATCCACAACATATCTGCTCACAAGTTTCATCACGTCTCTATAAAATCAAGTTTTGGTTGTTTAGCCTGTTTAGCCACGTCAGACGAGGGCTCACCTTTGGTTAGGTGTATTTCCTGAAGCTTCAGGAAAGTTTTGCTATTGGTTGCAGTCGCCAAGGTGTTTCAGACCGGAGGTGATAAGGTCATGGGAATATTTCCAGTTGCTAAGGTGAGCGTTTTCAACTAGCTTGCTGCCTTGTGACATGCCTGCGCAGCGCAACAATTACAAAACTGAGTCCGCTGATGTGACTGTAATGTTGTAACGAGTTGTTTGGTCTTGGGGTAACTGTAATATTACTACTGAAATTTTATTAGTAATTAGTTACACTACTCATTACTGGAAAAAGTAATATTATTTCCCTTATTGAATGACAAGTACAGAGTACCGCCACCTGCTGGTGTGGTCAGTTATTTCCACTAATGAAGGCGCAGAGCAAGTGTGCTACCTGGCCGTTGACTGCTGTCTATGCGGTGCGTTCAAGCCCAACTTTTTGGCCGAGACATGGTGTGAGGTGACAACAGTCAGCCATTGTCGCTACTTGTTTTTTTATGTTGGTCTGGTGTGTCTGGGCCCTATCAGGTCTGGGATCTGAGAAAGTCAAAAGTCAGGAATTTAACAGAAATAAATAAATGCTGAATCACTGCTGTTTGATATTATATCATATTGTATTTTATCCTAACAAATACATAAAAACTAGTACAAAAAGTGCATTATATGATTTTCAGTGTTGGCGCAGTTGTTATTAGATTATATTATTATAAGAGAGAAATAATCTGAACTCGTCAGCGTGGATGTACCTTAGTGACAAAGTCAGAGACACAAAATCACATCATTGCTCAATTCAAATGAACAGCCCTTGTAGGTAAACATTTTAAACACACTGAATCTCCATGCTTTACCATCATTAATGAACCCAAGACACATTGGAATGGAAAATAGTTCCAGCTCTGGAGAAGCATTGAAGACAGGAGGAAGGAGGATCTATGCAGAAAGTCCTTGGGAAAAAAAAGCATTTTGAAAGCATACAGCTTGGCAAACACAAATGCTTCTGTTGATGTTGCTGCATGTGTGTGTGTGTGTGTGTGTGTGTGTGTGTGTGTGTGTGTTTGTGGTACAGACACCATCCTTCCCAAAGCCTGGAAGGTGTACTTAAAAAGTTGAACAGCTGCATTGTTGTAACATTTACATAACACCAAATATGTTTGTAAAGTTGCAAAAAGAGGGAAAAGTGCTTTTACAGATTTCTGGGCAACATGCTAATTAGATGTCAGAGGCATCGACAGAGAAGGGGGAAAAATAAAAATAAAAAACAGCTTTGGTCAAAGGACTGGGACTTGTAAATGAACTGGACTAAGAGATTAGAAAATTAAACAAATAAAGCATACACAATAGAAGAAACCATGCAGACCTCACAGCAACTGGCACAGGATTATATACAAACTGTGGGTGGTACTGTGAGCGACTGTAGAAAAAGAAGTGATACATCTTCTGTGATGCAAATGGTTTTGTTCTGCTTTAATTATATGTTCAAGTAATATAGGTTCATACCAGATAATATGCAGTTTGTCAAAGATTAAAAAGATATTCCATTTTCAGACATTTTTTTCAGTATGTCTACAGTTACAGTAAACTAGGCTAAATAAATAGTCCGGCTTACATGATGATGTTTACAGAGAAATAACAACCATGTCAATCAAGTTATTGTCACTAATGAGCACAGATTTAAATCTGAATAAACTTTAAACTAATTCTAAGTAGTAAGTTAGTTTTTGAAATGAATCCAAAAGGTGAAATATTGCATCCCCATTAACACCTCAAGGGTACAACAGAACATCATCTGCATAGAGTGACCACTCACTCTGCTTCAAACAGTTATTGCTGTCAATGTGACTCAATGAGTTTAGTGTCATTTCTGATTGGTACGTTTAATTAATGCGAATGATTCAGTCTGTGACATGTCATTCGAATCTTAATATTTTAAAGAACTTGCATACAGAAAAAAAATCAACTTTGGTTTCACTCTTCAGTATGTACTAAAGGGGCAGTATCAGAATCAAATGTACATATTTTTCCTCTTACCTATAGTATTATTTATCAATCCGGACTGTTTTGGTGTGAGTTGCCAAATGTTGGCGATATTGGCCGTAGAGATGTCTGCCTTCTCTCCAGTGTAATGAAACTAGATTGCACTTGGCTTGTGGTGCCAGCAGCGACAAAATTATACAAACGAAAAACTCAACAGCAAGGTCTCTTTCCAGAAATCATGACCCAATTACACAATATATGAATACTTGGTTGTGGGCAGTTTCATGTAGGAACTATTTTCTTTCCACTGAACTACATCTGCAAACTGTATCACTGCGCAGAAGGAAGTGTGCATCTACTCATGGACAAGAGGCTTGTGCTCCTGACAGTGTAAGATGTAAACATTAAGGGTGTCCTCCTCTGCTGACCTGTAATATTAGCTAGCTCAGTGGTGCTAGGTGAGACATTGCTGTCGAGTTTTTAAAATGTATTTTTTAGCACTTTTAGCACCACAAGCCGAGTGTCATCTAGTTCCATTATATTCAAGAGAAGGCAGACATCTCTATGGCCAATAACTCCAAGACTCAGCAACTCACACCAAAACAATCTAGACTGATAAATAGCTCTATTTTGGGGTGAACTGTTCCTTTACGATTGGAGTTGTTTGGGATCATTAGTTACTGATATCTACTTGTAATTTAGGTTTACTTACTGACCTTTTCTCTCTCCTCTTCCTCTACTGTGTGCTTTCTAATGAAGTAAAAAATGTCTATAGACTTATTTTGTCACTTAATGCATTTCGTGTCCTAAGACAGTGCCTCCAGGACACAATGTAAAGTTCAGTAAAACTCTATTCTCATAACAAGCCTCTATATTAATTATTTCTCCAGCCTCCAAATAGGTTCCACCGGGCATAATTTGGACATAAAACAAAAACACAACAGACCTCAAAAGCACTGTATAAAAATACTTACAAACCTTCAACTTTGTCCCGTTCGGAACTCTCAAGGTGGATAACGCAGGAACTGAAACTAAACAAAATGGAAATGCAAAATGATCACAGAGGAGGAACTTATCATTGGCACTGAATAATGAAATCCAATCGAAGGAGAATAATAACAGTCCCAAACCGACCCGAGAGATTCCAATTTCCACTCTCATTACCCAGTAATGGTTCAGGCATTAGTGAGATGAGGTGAGTAGAATGTCAAGAAAAAGTGAAAAGGTTCCCTTTCTAATGCTTTTGGACACAAATCAGTGGTATCCGATGGACTCTGAGTGAGGCATTAATGACAGAGGCACACTGCAATATACACATCCTGCAAAGTATCTGAGCTGTCCTTGGCTGTTGATCAAAGCTGTAGCGTTTACAGTACGGTGGAGTTTCGCAGGAGATTCATTATCTGTATGAATTGACTTTGGCATAGTGACACATTGCCCAAACTGCGGCTGCAAGAAATATGAGATTCAGGGTTAGAAAAGAATGGATTTATATTCTTGATTATGTGAGCTTAAATGAATTTACATTTTGAATCGTATAAAATTCTTTGTAATTAACTGGCAGTGAATTATAATTTCTACGATACAGTAAAATACTTTCACAGAGTGTGAGATATTACTACTCACATGACTACAATCCATAACCCGCTACTTCAGATATCAAATCTGCTGTTAAGAGGGAGTAAGGTGTATTTCTGTTGGATTTTGTTGACTCGTTCATGTTAAAGTTGCATTAATCAATGTTTAAACACAAATGGAAAAACAAGCTGACAGCCCTGATGTATTATCACCTAATCAAGTTGTCATGGCAGACAGGTTAGCAAACAATTGGCTGCTTACATATTCAATAGTCACGAGCAACGTTTTAAGGTCCCAATCACACATAAAGTGTTTTGCAGGTTGGCGCTCCGCACTGCCATTTTTAAAGATTGAACGGCGCTAGTAAACAAAAAATGCTTGCCGTGCCTTTTTTATTGTCATGGTACATTTCAGGGTGCCTCTGAGGCAGTTTGACTAATACGCTATCTGTGTGATCAGGGCCTCATCCCACTGTTGCTATCTTTTTGGTCTCCATATCTATATTTTCGCGCCTTTTAGATCTGGTTTAGTCGACACCACTGTGCAGGTTACACAGTAGGTTTGCTGAAAACCTGTGGACTTTAAGGGGGACGTGTTATGCTCATTTCAGGTTTATACCTATTTTTGGTATTTTGGATTTCTACTTGAACATGTTTACACGCTTTAATGTTCAAAAAAGACTTCATTTTCCTCACACTGTCTGTACTGAAACACCTGTTGTCTGAAATGCTCTGTTTAGCGTCTCTGTCTCCCGAAAAAGCCCAGTCTGCTCTGACTGGTCAGTGTTTCCGTGTCTTCCGTGTCTCTGCATCTCTGTATCATCGCTGCAGCCAGGGAATGACTGTAACAGAGTATAGCAGCACTTTCTACCATAAAAAAAAAAAAAAAAAATCACCATTAAAACATCTTCACCAAATCTCCACAACTGGACATACTCTGACAGGAATATGATCTGAAATCAGGGAGAAATTAACAACATCAGTAACCAATACTGTTTTCCAGACATTAGCTTGTGGCTACACGTAGCAGTGTACTTGCAGTCAAGGAATGACTGTAACAAAGTATAGCGACACTTTCACCAATAAAAGCATCATAACCAAAGTCTTCTTCACCTGACATGTTCTATAATGAATACAGTCCAAAATCAGGTACAAATTGAAAACATCTGCAACCAAGATTACATGTCTCCCTGACTTTAGCATGTGGCTATGTGTAGCAGTGTACTTCAGCTGGGAAATCACTGTACCGAAATAAAGTCACACTCTCTACCATGAAAAAATCACAAGTAAAGGCTTCTAAAACAAAATCTTAACTACCGGACATGTTCCAACATGAATACAATCCAAAATCAGGGAGAAATCAACAACATCTGCAACCAAGCTACATGTAGCAGTGTACTTGGAAATGAAGATGCTGGGAAATGAATGCAACGCGGTATTGCTGCACTTTCTTCTGTGAAAAATCCCAAATAAACCCTTCTAAAGCAAAAACGTCACAAGCAGACATGTTTCAACAGTTATATGCTCCAAAACTGGGGAGGATTTAACACTGGCTACCCAGATGACATGTTTCCCTGACATGCGCATGTAGCTACATGTAGCAGTGCACACTAGGTAATGTAAACTCTTGCAGTAACGTGCCTGAAACAGTAGAAATCTGTCACAAGCTGAAGTTAGCTTGTCTCAAAAGTGAAAAAAAGACGTTGGAAACAGAGTATTTAGAATGAAGGCTGAGGTTTTTGCTCACATAGATTATATACATTAACCTCACTATTCTAAACTTCGGCCAAGCTTACTATGAACATGCAACACCTTAACATAACATGTATGACAGAAAATAAGGAAAAGCATAACAGGTCCCCTTTAATGTCTAAACAATGAGTTTAAAAAGGCTAAAATGCTCCACAGAGATGCAGAGCTGAGTGATCATTCTCTGCGAGTTCATCATTACAAACAACTACCTGAATATGACCCTTTGTCATTTGATTTACTGTTAATATCTAAAATATTGATTGATGCAGCTTTAAATTAAACAAACATGCAGACATTTCCTGTAGAAATCGATGGCTTGGCTGGAACTGGACAATTTGTCCTGCAGCTGTAATTTCAGTGTAATGGATATTCATTTTCCGAGATCTGAACACCTCAGGAGCTCACGTATTTATCTTTGGGGACTACACGAGGCAGGGAAGACGTACAAAAACGGCCAACTTGATTTATGAATATACTCATCTATTCATAACAATAGTGTGGGGAAAATATGGCTTACAATATTAGTCACTATTGAATATTACCCAATTATGTGGTTACAGATTTGGTTTATATGGATACTTGAGAAACACATAAAAAAACACACAATTTCAATGTTCAACTTTTTCTGTTTTTTTTTTTTTTTACAAAACCACAATTATTATGCCTTTGTGAGAAGATCGTCCCTTACAGCCAGCCTACTGACAAAATGTGGTCGATACACTAATTAAACCCCATTAAAGTGCCAACTTCTGATATCTGAAGCAGGTCCCTGATTTTCTTTTAGTCCCATCCAACCTCAAGTTTGCATTAAATGAGGTGAATGAGAGGATAATGAAGCAGATATGCCCATATGTTGTTGACTATGCTGTAAAATACAGTAAATAAAGGGGTTGGAGATGGGAATATGCTACTTTACTACTACTGTGCAACTACTGTCTGTGAGTAGAAACATCTCAATGCTGCAGATTCAAAAGTCACCATACAGACTTTATTATGTTAGAACAGTCTTCTCTCAGATTCTCCTCGCTGCCACTCACTCAACATTCATACATTCGGATAGTCAAACTGGAGCAGAGAGAGAAGAGGAACTGTAGAAGAGCAGACATCCCCCCCGTGTCCCTGCAGTCCGGCCCCTCACTGAGTCACTCCCCCAGATGAGTTTAATTAAGATCACAAGTTTGAGGAAAGCCTGGATCTGACTTTGCTGTGGTCTGTCTCAGGAAGGCTCACTATAGAGTCCTTCTTGGGTCGTCCCGAGTCCCCCAGACCTGTTCCCAGACCCCCTACTGCCAGCCCTGCACCAGGCCCAAAACTCTGCGCAGAGCCGGGCAGGGACGCTACAGGGAAGGCCCCCACAGACATCTGGTGGGGCAGTACCACTCTATATGGTATAGCGCTCCGGACGCCTGTGTGACCTGCTGGGGTCTGAGGGGGTCCAATGGAAGTGGAGGAGACTTGTGTAGACTGGGGGGGACTAGGGGCACCTGGTTGTGCCCCCTCATGAGGCAGTGAGGGCTGAGAGGCTGACAGTGCCCTGGCATCTTGGCTCAGACTGCCCATTTGCAAGGAATGAGTACTCTTATGTGCACTGGGTCGGTGTGCTGGGCTGGCTATGTGCTGCTGGGCTAGAGAAAGCTGGGAGCCTGAGGTTTGACCAGCCAGGGCACTGGATCCATACTGGAATGATCGTCCTCCAAGGGCCAGCGGGCTCTGGACAGGGGGGCTGGAGAGGACAGGAGCAAAGGCACCAGAAGCAAGGAACTGAGACTGCAGTGGAGAGGCTGAAGCAGGAGTGGACACACTTTCCATCACCTGGAATCTCCTCACCATCCTGGGGGACTGCAGGTTCCCCGCTCCCATCGTGTTTCCTTGCATGGGGGCACAAAAGTTCATGGCTACGGCCTGCTGCAGAGTGGCGATCGCTGAATTCGGAGCATGGCCTGGAGAATTAAACATTCCACCATGTAGAGGAGGCGTCATGGACATGGCCCGCGGTCGTGGTACATCAACCTGTTGAACCATCTCCCGATCATATTTAACTATCTCTTGGATCATCTCGTTCTCGCGGTTGTTGAAAACACCCGAGTTCAGATCGTGCTGAACTTTGTGCATCAGGATTGAGTTCTTCTTGCCTGCAATGACAAAGAGAAAGAGAGTTGCACTGTTGCTGAAGTAGGCACTATGGTTGCTAAAGGAAAAACAGCCTGAGTTATAAAAGTTTGGTCCCCTAGCATTATCCTACCTTCTCTTATTCACAGTCAATTTTACCAGAGACAGAAATAACAGCTTCACTGTCTACCTTTATCCTATTCCTGGCCGTGATGGATATAGTAGCCTATAAGTGGAACTATCTGCTGTTTCTCCATGCACAATATCCATCACTGACAACACACAGAGATAGAGAGCAAAATAGAGATCATCTTATATTTTGCACTGGTGGGGATATGGGGACAGTGTTTATGCCAGCCAGTGTTTTTGCAGAGTCACCGCAGTGCTGGCAGTGTGAGAGAGAGAGTGCGTCTGTGGCCAAAGCATTTGTTTATTTGTGCCTCTATGTCTATGGATGGACCACCTGTGTGTGATTAGACATTGCACGTGTTCTTGTGTTTTATTGTACATGGCTGGTTCTTGGCAGGCATTTGCCAAGCACCAGGGAAAATAAATATTATTTGGATGTAACTCCAGCTCTTTGGGTGTAGCCATTGAACAGACCTCACCTTTTCTTAACCCCCACAACTATGCAGCACCAGAGACAACTGATGCTTCTTTGGCTAAATTAGATGGTGGCATGCCCTACACAGAAGAAACAGCAAGCTCACAGCTTGAACACTTGGGTGTAATGGTTACACGGTGTATCGAGGGTGATGTGAGGCTGAACAGAGACATTATCATCTCAGCTGTTATTGTGGTGACAAAAACACATGGTTGAGCAGTTGCTGTTTCTGTTGACCTAACTGCAGTGTGCACTTTTTGTAGCTGATGGAAAAACCCTGACATGTTATGTACCCTCATTTCCTGTTGTGAGGGGGGAAAGGCTCAGCAAGTTGTCTATGTAGGCTACATCAGAATCCCAAACGGACCGTCTCTTCGTACTGAGAGAATATGCAAAGATGAGAGGACACCCAAATGTAAGAAGAGAAACAAAAGATGCAAGAAAGAGATGCAAGAAAGATGGAAGACTTTGCTCCCCAAATTGATCATCTGTACATCAGTTACTTATCCTGTGTTACGTTGAATTTGTTAAGAATGAAGAATCCAAAAACACCGAAAATTCTTGATACAGTAAATTACAGTCATAGGCGACCCTGGTTAACAACAGCAAAACTATATCAAAATATCTGTTTACAAACTCTTACACAACTCGTGCTGTATAGTCCAAGTCACATTTATCCAGTCGTATGCTCAGTATTTCCCAAACAGACAGGCCATTCCAACGGGGGGCTCAACTTAATGTGAAATTTATCTACGCTCTCTTTGTAGCCAGACTCCATTGACAAAAACAGTAATTTTATCTCGCTGAACACAGGAGCTGCTCGTCCACCTCTGCCTCCAACAGTTACTTTTTTTTGGTGAGTCCAAACTAAGTGGTTAAAGAAAATGAATGAATGAATGAATGAATGAATGAGAGTTGTAATGTAATAAAGTAATGAAGTTTTGCTATCATTAAACGCAGACCCCTGTAACTTCATTTTTATTAAGAAATTTCTCCACTTCTGGATTTCCTGTTCACCGGAGACATGCAAGAAAAAGTTGTCTTCATAAATTCAAAGCAACATCAGATGAGTAATTGATACACAAATTGTCATTTGGGGGTAAAGTATTCCTTTGATTCAAGTGACACTGATGAAGGATATGAAGGCTACGCCACCTTCACAACTCTCATGTGACATCACGCTGTGAATGAACTTTTAATGCTTGTGACCTTTCACCAGTAAGTAAAACTGTGGAAACCTCTTGGAAGAGTGCATTTAAGACTAAATCAGCAAGTCCAAGTTTCCCTCTGACTCCCTGATAGATTACAGAAGGGCGTTTGTGGAATCAGCCTGAATGCTGTTAAATGTAGACTGATGACGGAACTGTAGGATCCCACTTGGTCCTGGAATAAGGCTGCACGGCCATAGCCAGGCGAAGTAATGCCAGATAGAGACATCACAGCAGGAAAGTGTGTGAGAGAATCATCACATCTAATCTCACATGGTTTCATTACAGCTGTGCCGCTAAAAGAAAGCAGTATATGCGTCACAAAGTGGTGAGGTTCAACCCCCCCTGGGTTCTCACCGCTTTCAGGTAAGATGAGTGTCTTAGAGACTGCTGTGTCTGAAACCTGCTGAGATTTACAAGTTCCACCTCTGACGTAATGGCCAGGAGGGGCGATGGAGGAGGTTAACAGAGACATCGCTCTTCCTGATGGAAAAGGAGAAGGAGCCTATTTGGGGAACAATTCTGTCTAACCAGTGAATCAATTGCTCGGACATGTGAAGAGAGGTAACTAATGGCAGATCAGTTAAAGAGAAAATGAGACAGTTGAACCAGACGGGATGCTTCTCGGTGTTAGATACACATTAACCCCTGCACAGCTGAACCAGGCTCAGGTTTAGATGAAGAAGAAGAAGCAAAGACTTTTCCTTGATGGACAGTGTTATTTGTTTTCATCTTGTTTTTACTGGATTTTCTGCAAGATGGATGGAGTTGGCACTCTGACTTTACCCAGGCCTGCACCCAGCTGATAGGAGGGCTGAAATGTTGGAGCAGCCAGCCAGTGATGATGATGATGATGATGATGATGATGATGCTAAAGGGCAGTCACAGGGATGCTCTCTGCTCATAAGTTCTGCTGAGGGAAAAGGTTGTGACCAAAGGCTAGATTTCAGCTGCTTGCTGGCCTTCTTAGCTGCATCCAGATGATCAACCATCTGCTGTACATGACACAGAGGGCTTCATATGAGATGGGCATGCAGAGATGTGCATGTGCCTGTGGGCGACTTCAATAGCTCATATAGCTCTTGTGCATTATTGTCACTTGGCTCTCTGATGCAGCAGGCGGTCTAGAGAGCTGGCAATAAAGCTAGGTTGTTAGTCAGCACAGCAGCCTCAGTAATACCCATGTAAGAAGAGGTCGATAAGGCTGTTGATGAACTGTAACACAGTCGGCCACCCGACTAGAAGGAGGACGCAGATCCAGACTGTGGTGACTCCTGCACTCTCCTTGCATGTTGCATGGGTCCCACCTGTGGACTTACTGTAAAACACAGTTTGGCAGTCAAGGCTTTGTGACGAGGAGACAAAGGAATCTCCATTCGCTGTGCTGCATCTTAGAGAAGCCCGGGTGTAACACTGAGAGAGTTCTTCTTTAAGGAGTAGGCATGCTACGATACCAGAAATTCAGTAATTGATACCAAAACCGGTGAAAGTCCCTAATTTTTGAATGCAAAGTACTCGTCAGTGTGGGTTCAACTCATATTCACTCACCTCACCTCGTCACATATTGATGTTTGGTCATGGACTTTCCGTGTCCAGATACAACGTAGAAGTTACCGTGGGTGCATTGGTTCTGGAAAGCTGTGTCAAGTTCTGCCTTTACATGCATTGTCTTCTTTCAAAACACGCTTCCATTCTCACAGGAAATTTACCGCTTACACCGTCTCTTCCAAAATACATGCACCACGTCGGTACAACATCGCAAATTGACTTTTTTTCCCCTTAATCAAACCCGCCCACCCTACTCGGACTTTCGCCGCCTTTACTTTTGTTCTTGTCCTGCTGCGTTTCCCCGCTGATGCTGCCAGCCGCTGTCAAACAATATCAGTGACTGGCTGATATCGAGGAGAAGTCACAACACCATATTGGAAACCATCCCTTTATTTCTAGCCCTGTCTGCTGTAACTCTCCAACATCACAGATCCAGTTACACCATGCAGGTGTCATACCAGTAGCTCCCACGGGGTCAAATAGCGTGTCAAGGCCTCTTTTGAATAGCCCTGATTTGACTTCAGTCTAAAACACTTGTAGGCGTATGTGCTGCCCCGTCAGGTCCGGAAGAATTGCATCCCCAGAACCTATGACACCTATGGTACAAGAGAAAAATGACGACTGTTTGGTTTAGTAGAATGTTGGCATTGACTTGGTACCGTAGTATGAATTCTTGTGGCTCTCCTATCGAGGAGCACCAGGTCTTCCTTGTAGATGTTGGGGTCATTCCCACAACACTTCCCTCTGAAGAATCAAGAAACAGCAAAGGTGTCTGCCTCTGCCTGGTAGCACTGACCCAGTGTTACCAGGCTTCCATCACTCTTGGTAAGTTATAGATGGCAAATGGATGCTACAGGCGATACCTTAGTGTAATAATATCTCTGATGGCACTGAAAGAAAAAGGAACAGTTGAGGTGTCAATGCAGAGCTGAAGCTGCCTCTTCTGCAAAACTCACACATGAGTTGCATATACTGCTATACTGCTCCGTCTGCTGATCTTACATGCCACTGTGTTCACAATGTGATGCATTAAGGGTGTGAAGACGATGGACACGGGATTAGCTTATCTATGTGTAGGAATGGCTCAAAGGTGAGGGACTGTTTTCATAAGAAACGGATGAATGGCTGCTGGAGTGAGCCGAGCTCTTTCTAAAATGTGTTATTATGGTCTGTCAGGCTGAACTGATCCTAAAAAGCACTCCTGGTCACAGATGCTCAGCAACAACAAAAAATATGATGCAACTTAAAGATTTGAGTTTGATTGATATTTGAAGCACTGGATTTT
The DNA here is from genome assembly GCA_035609425.1 of Epinephelus awoara. Taxonomy (NCBI): domain Eukaryota; kingdom Metazoa; phylum Chordata; class Actinopteri; order Perciformes; family Serranidae; genus Epinephelus; species Epinephelus awoara. Next base: position 30,898,658 of record CM069303.1, read on the forward strand.
ATAATGAGGGCGTCATGGAGATGAATCCAACAATCGCTCTTTACATTTGAAAGGAACAAAGCTTGTGTCATTATTTGCAAGTCTGTATTTACATTTCATATTCTTAACATGGCTTTGTTCTGATAGCCCTCTGTGTGTTTGATCCAGATGCTTTTTCTGACAAACACTGCTGACAAAGCCAAACAAAGGAACAAATTATTGGTGATCATTATTCATCACATGGAGCCTGATGGGAATATTTGGTCGGTGGATCTGTCCTGAAGCAGTTAGACAACCCCCTCAAAATATGTGAGCGGGCTGACTGAAGGCTGCTCATGTGTGGAATCTGGCTGCTATGGCAACAGCTGGCAGGTGGCAAATACAGGGCTTTTGTAAACATGGGACGTGTGGTCATGTGAAAGGGGGATGTGACATCAGAAACACTGCTGACCTTGGGAGGCATGATGGGAGGGGAGAGGTGTCAGCATTGTGAAGAAAAATAACATGTTTGTGTTTACTTGTTGACAAGGGGCCCCCATGGCTTCGCTAAGACAAAGCAGTCTTTGCATGTTTGTGTGTGTGAGTTTGTGGGTGTGTTTCAAAGACAGATTCACTGCCGAGCAATCATTTAACAAAACAGTAAACTCATCTGGAGCGAGCACAGAGGCACAAAACAGTGATTCTGCACAGCGGTTTCTGCCATGATATTCACAAGAGTCACATATGTTTTCAATACGGCAGATACCCACAGAGAGCATTAAATTGTGAGGACAGATTTACACTCAACAAACGACATGACAAATGATTCACAGCCATGAATACATTTTCACCATCGACACCCTTCCTCCACCGCGCACACCGTCTCTAGGATCATTCACACAGCTGTCAGACAGTGACAGAGACATCAAGTTAATGAATGAATACATTTTCCTTATGCTTCATTTCATCTTATGAATGACTCATATGCCTATGAAGACACCATACCTGTGGCTTTTATCAGTGAGACGTAATGCTAATTATCCGTGACTAAATCTCCCAGACACATTCCATAAATCAGGTCTGGATGGAAAGATGAATTTGTTACTTTCAGGACTAAGATCTGAGAATTACGTTACTAAGTATGAACCCGAGTTAACTTCTCCCCAAATGAACTAAAAGAAAACTAGAATTACTGCTTTGTTGTTTGCAAACCCCTCAAGTTGCAAATACAGTTTACATCCATGTCTGTGAAAACCTGGATGCTTCACAAACATCTTCCCCTCATTAGCACAGAAGATCTATACAATCAGCACAGTTTCAAGGTGGCCACTCAAAATTAGAGTCACCTGTGCAGTATCTGATCAAATGTCTCCCCTTCTGTTCCTGAGGTATGGTGTGAATTACGGCCAGAAAAGTCTTTCTGCAGAACAATATGATGTCGCAGTGAAGCTGAACTTTGATCTTTTGGATATAAAACTTCATAATTCTTGACCAAATAGACATTTGTGATAAATTTTGTCCTAATTAACATTAAAATTTCTGATTTAAGGCCAAAAACATGTTTTGTAGGTCACAGTGATCTTGACCTTTGACCACAAAATTCCAATCAGTGTATTGTGGAATTCAAGTGGATGTTTGTGTCAAATTTGAGGAAATTTCCTTAATGCCTGCTTAAGATATCATGACATTCACAAAATGAGACGAAGACTGATGCAAGGTCACAGTGACCTTTGACCTTTGAACACCAAGGTCTAATCAGTTCATCCTCGAGCCTAAGTAGATGTTTGTGCCAAATTTAAAGAAATTCTCTTAAAGTGCTCTTTCTTTATTTATTTTTTTAGGTTTTTATAGCACTCTGTATCCTTCCAGTGGTGCTCCCTCTGTATCCAATTCGGAAAATTAAAATTTTGGTTCTAAGTATGTTTTTTAGCATCAAAATACATTTTTTCCGAAGCCTTTCTTTTGTGCAACTTTTGTGCATTTTCGGCCATTCTAGGGGTCGTACTTTTGAACTCCTCCTACAGATTTAATCCAATTGACATCAAAGTTGGTCTGTCCCATCAAAAGACCTTATCGGTGACATACAATTAAATTGATATTGATTTTGTTAGGTGGTTCTTTAAGGTGGTGCTTATACTGGACAAATGCAGAGTTCACCTGGTTAAATAAATGTTTTATAATGATAAAAGAGCACCATCTTCCACTTCAAAGTGCAGATCTTCTGAGCTAACACTTTCCTCACTCTGCGCTTACACTGTCAGCAAACAGCGTGTCTGGGGGTTGGCATCAGTGTTGTAACCTACATCAATGCTTTTTGATAACAGCACAGCGAGAGCTTCCATTTAAAAATGAAGAAGAAAGAACACAGATGGACCTGCCCTTTAAATAATATCACATAAAGTTCACTCTCTTGGTGCAGGTTACTGATCCAGGTGGCAGTCTTACCTATCCTGTCCAATCTGTCAATGGCAACTGTCTCAAAGGCCCTCCTCATCATGGGATACTCCTCCAGCACCTCATTGAAATTGTCCACAGAGAGTGAGTACAGGCGACAGTAGGTGTCCGCTCGCACGCTGGCCGTCCGTCTGCCGCGGGTCAGCAGACAGATCTCTGGTGAGGTGAAAGAGAACAGACAAGAGACAAAATCACAAAATGGCAGACTGACAGCTTTCAGGGTGTCAGACGGCGACAGAGAAAAGAACAGAGACACTATAAATATGGAGGGATCTGTTTAGCAGTCTGAAATTGACACCCCGAAAACTCTTAGCCTCGAGCAAATGTGTGATCAGAATAAAAGTGGTTCATGCATGCAGAGGTTCTGTGTAGCCATTGTGACCCACTGACAGTACAACTGAGTGTGTTTCCTCCAGCCCTGGCACAGCACTGACAGCTGTGTGAAGGAAACACTCTATATTTGGAGATGTGCAGCTAAGCTTCATTACATTCAGTTGTTCCCCTTCCCTTCCCCTAGTATCTTTATCTCTCCAGCTTTCTACTTCTATCATCTGGGGCTGACGGTTGTCTTGACAACCATATGCCCTCCTTTTCCCCCGCCTAAAAGGTCGACCTCCTCTGACTCTCTGTGGGGAAGAGAGGAAAATAACGAAATGCGAGGAGACTACATTAAGAACATAGATAGGGGCACTATAGGGGAATGCACTGTGACTGTGTTAATGACCACGCTGTCCCCTGCTGCAAACAGGAAGCAAACAAACCAGGAGAGCTCTGTGACATACTGCAGACGCACAAACATACACGTCATTAAAGCTAGAGTGCAAGACGTTTACAAATAAATAGAGCTGGTTATTGGTATTTCATACCTTTAAGGTATCATCCGAAAAAGAACCTAGTATTGAAACTTCTCCAGTCAAACAATACCTACATTTGATCATTTCTGTGTCCAGATCTAGACAAAAATGACTATTTATATGGTTTTGCAATCTTTCTCTGATTTAATGCAGTGTCTACCAGTCTACCACTACCCCTATACAGTCTGTGGTGTGGTGAAGTCAAGCACAATGTATTTGACCGAGCTGGCAGTTCAACGTGATGAGATGCCTTCAAAACTTTCGAAAGAATGGCTATTCAATACGCCTGTAGCGTCTGGTGGCATTTTATGCAAATTACTCAAATGTAGGACTGTATTAGTATTACTGCTTAAAAAATTATGGCAACACTTAAATCCCAATCAGATCCTGATGAACAAATTATTCAAGTTTAAAATCTTTACTGATGTACATTGTGTAACTTGTTGAGAACAAAATGACATAACAACGGTCAGTGGAAACCAAAATCATCAACCCACTAAGCGCTGGATTCAAAATCACATTGAAAAATCAAAGTAAAAAACTGAAATCACAGGCTGATCCAACTTGTGCAAATTTTATCACGGCAACTCATAATGTGACTCAGTAGTGTGTATGGCCCCCGCCTGCCTGTGTACACTCCTGACAATGTCTGGTCATGCTCCTGGTGAGTCTGTGGATGGTGTCCTGGGGGGTCTCCTCCCAGACCTGGATCAGTGAGCTCCTGGACAGCCTGTGCCTGTACTTGGTGGCATCAAATGAATTGATACATAAAGTCCCATAGGTGCTCAATCTGATTTAGGTCAGGGGAACGAAAGGGCCAGTCAATGGCATCAATGCCTTCGTAATCCAGGAGCTGTCTACACACTCTGGCCACATGAAGCCAGGCATTGTCCTGCACCAGGAGGAACCCAGGGCCCACTGTACCAGGAGGAAACCAGGAACCCATTCACCACAGCATCTCCAGACTCTTTCATACCTGTCACATGTGCTCAATGTGAACCTGCTCTCATCTGTAGAGAGAACGGGGCGACAATGGTGGACCTGCCAATTCTGGTGTTCTCTGGCGAATGCCAGTCGAGCTACACAGTGCTGGGGTGTAAGCACAGGTCCCACTAGAGGACGTTGGGCCCTCATGCCACTCTCAGACGTTTAGAGAGGTCTTACAGAACAGCTTTATGTAACTTTACACAAAAAAAAGTCTGATAAAGGTCAAATAATTTTTCAAAACATTTTCTACAGTTCATGTCTTTTTAGGTAAAGGCAGTGAAGCCGAGTTAATGTAATTAAAACTGACTATTTGCTACGACACAAAAACACTTTTGATCCTTTATTGTTGTTAAATGATACATTTAATGTTATCTATTATATATATGCTGAATTAATTTAATCAATGTGATGTTTTACTGTCTGCAGCCATGCTCAACCAAATGGTTGAATTGTACCATGAAATGACTTCTTATCTGTCTCTGCACAACAGATACTGTAAGTACAGTACATTCACATACACCCACATACTGTGAGTCAGGATACAGCAGCTTTATAATCAGAGATTATTTAAGTGTGACCTTGAGTGTAACCATGTTTTCTGCCTGCCTGATAAAGGATTTATAGTTCCTCTGTAGATTAATGATTAATAACCTACGCATATTGACGCTCCACTGCTTACTGTACGTTGGTGATTGCGTCAGCAGCTGTTTGAACTGCATGAACCCCTTTAGACAGAACTCTGACATGTAAGAACTCACAGCATTACTCTGTCTATTGAAACACTTTGTGATTCTGAATACAGCGTAGTCAAATTAGCTACATGTCAGTGGAAAGAAGTTTCTGAGTTTTCTGTCTTACGTAAATTTGGTCCAGTCATGTTTTAAGAAACGAAGGTTAATTTTTATGCATTATAGATGCTCCAGTTTTGTAGAGTTGTCAAAAAAAAACTCCCACAAGAAGTTCCCGACTTCCTTTTATAAACTGTCACTTGGGATGTTTCTGCTTGTACAAAACACAACCATTTACATATTGCCAGCATCATTAGTGGGACGTGCTGGGAGAGAATAATATTCTAATGAAACCACCGGGGCTGCATTAAAGAGCTGTTCAAACCACTGGGTAATCATTTGTAGCTTCTGGATAGGGCAACTGTCACACTCAAATATTATGAAAAATACAGAGAGATCCAGGACGGGTGAAGTGAATTGTAGCAGTGATTTGAATATTCGTAGCACTATGTAGGATCATGACTGCTTTAACCTTTTCCTTTAGCTTGAGCCGCAGTGTTTCCTGTTCACATTAGTAGGAAATATAATATCCAAAATTCTCCTTTTACAGTTTTATCGTCTGATATCTTCACAGTGACACCCCTTCTCCTGTTCCTGATATCAAACATATTCTGTCCCTTATTCTCGAAATTGTTGCTGGATTACAGATAATAAGTTAACCATATAAGCCCCTCCTAGAGTTAAGTCAGTTTCAGGTTTTGCTGGTCTGGTCCAGTGTATGATGGTATGATGGTGGTGGTGTGCCATATTATGTCATTTACAATAATACCGGTATAATTTTTTAATATTTTTAAAAAAAAATTCATATCATGATACTTGCCACATTTTGACTTGTTGAATTGTTGACATATTGATGTCATACTGTTGCCCACGGCAACAACAAGCATGGCTGAAAGCAAAATTATTACCGAATCTGCGGCGGTCCCAAAAAGAGGAACAGCTTCAGTAGTGTGGAATAAACTGCGGCGGGAACTCATTCAGCGGCTCCTCTGACAGCAACACAACGTCTCTCGCTCTCCTCTTTAGCTGAGCACACACAGTGACGTCAAGTGATTTTGTCATAAACCTTTGGTAATGTAAACCTACGTGACGCTCGAGGCTCGACAAAAAATTCCATATATGTGAATGTGTGATAGTTGTGGTATCATAACAGCCTGTCACAGGTTATAGTATATAATCGGAATTGAATCGAATCGTGAGGTGCCTAGAGATTCCCACCCCTAGTTCATGGGTTCATGTGTTCAAAGTTCATGTGTTTTTTGGGGTGACGAGATGAGACGAGGCAGCTCTCTCAAGCCCCTTTTACACAGCCTGTTCACAGTAGGAATGTTGCGCCATTACATTTCCATAGTCAGTAATAATTTTTCTTTCAGTTTTTCATATGATATTAAAAATTATACCAGTATTATCGTGAACGAGATGATATGGCATAAGCCTAGCCTACAACAAAGATAAATGAAAATTAAAATGTTCAAAGATAACCGTGATTCATTTCCATGTAGCCTAAGTTTTGGTCAAAGCCACTGGAGAGGGGTTTAAGAACCACATGTCACCTACCTCCAATCTAGAGGGATTACTTCCTTATGAACGTACTTTTCTTTTTAAGGAAAATCCTGCATTGCATGTCTTTAATATCAAATCCCTTTTCTTTTTTTTTTTTTACACTTGCCCAATCCTAGCCCCTTCCCCTCTACTATTATTAATAAAAATTATTTTAATCAGAAGAAAAAAAAATGTGACTATGAGGCAGCATATTGTGAAAGTTTTGGCAGTTTAGACCAGTCACAACAGCAGTAACTGCAAACTGACGGAGCAAACTGCAAACTCTGTCTCCAATATTTTCAGCAGTTACCTAATGAGTAAATGCAACTGTAATGCTTGTGATGGCTCTGGCTGGACAAGTGGTGCATTGTTCTGTCTGACAGCAATTTGGACAAACAGCCAGAGGTTAAGCTGCAGACTCAGCTGCATTTACAGCCACAGAAAACTGTTTACAAAGCTCTGTCTTCTTCTAAATACATTAATACAATAATGGAGCCGGTCCAGCCAGAGTTATAAATATACTGAATAATACAGAAAAGAGACAGTAACGTAATGATTCCTTTCACTTCTCTAAACACAGCTAAATTCTGAAACTATGAATTGGAGCAAAGTCATGTTAGGCCCGACATCATCTACTTACTGCTACTTATTAATTGAGAGATTTTACCACAAACACACACTGTACTGCAAACACACACTTTACTGCACCACACTGCGCTGGTTAAACCATCTTGCTCCTCCAGTCCGACCCTGCTGTTAGTGTTGTGTATAAAGAGGGACCTGTGATTTCCTCCCTTCTGGCAGAGACGGCTCTGAACAATCTATGCTTGACATTACAAATTGCGCCGTCATCACCGTGGTACTGTGCTAATTAGGTGATATTAATTGGATGTGCATACGTGGGATGTGTGTGTGCATATGTGTCTCCAACTGGGCCCTGGGCAGCTGGCACATCAACACTACTGCTGGTGAACTCTGGTCCGCTGCTGTGGGCACCGGATGTTAAAAAATGCAGCCCGAACCATCAAACCACGGGGAAAAAAATAAATAAATAAAAACGGTGTGTGGGTGTGTGTTTGTGCACGCCTGTGTGGGTTTATGGGTGGCGATGGCAACAGAGGCACCACATGTTTCTAAACAGCCACAGAGGAACAACAGCCTGGGAAAGTGGGACAGACGTGGCTGTGAGGCAAGACTGCACAAGAAGTCCAAGTAAAATGTCAGGGTTTCTTTTTTTTATTTAAATGCTTGTTGCTATGATTCTTATTGAAACAGTAAACACACCAACTGTAATATTACTGTAGTGGATTCTATTGGGACTATAAGAGTGAATAACACAGGCTTGGAAGCATCTAATAAAGTACAATAATTATTGTAAGACAACAAAACGTAACAGAATAAAGTTCTGTTGTATCCTGTTATTCTTTTCTGTTATGTTTAGGAATATTTTATCATCTGTTCTGTCCTATTCTACTGTGCTCTGTTGTATTCTATACTATCTATCATGTTATAAACAGAATATAATAGAGTAGCATGCAAGAACATGATGGTGTAGAATAAAGCCGGACTCAGACTACAGGAGTTTTAAAATGCCAACTCAAATCAGTTTGCATCAAGTGCATAAAAAGAAACTTCACAGATTTTCTTCCTTTTAATGTCAAACGTGAACAGTAGGGATGCACGGTATATATTGGAACGAACTTCCTATAGCTGTTGAACAGGTCCGGCACAGCGCCAAAGGACCGTCTCCAGAGTTGTAGCACGAGCTACTTAGCAGCAGCGGCTTACATCCAACACCAAGCTTTTAAAAGGCTCGACACTGTTGTTAAACCTATTAATAACTGCTAGCCATGTGATGCTACAATTAGCCCTGATGAGTTTATAAGCAGTTCAGGAGGGTTAAGGCTAGATCTGTAAACCTCTCATTACCTCTCAAATAAAAAACAAACAAACAAACAAACCAAATAATCTAGACTGAACATCAGTACCGACCAAAGTCTCAAAATGGATTTTTCCTCTGATCGTACGGAGAGGTGAATCGCATGTATATTGGCCCAAAACTGCTGTGGTAACAGAGCAGAACAAAACAAACCCATAAAGAATAAAATACAACAAAATAGAGAGGAATAAGGGAGCAGAATAGAGCAGTAACTGATGATCCAAAGGTGACAAAGACATCGACATACCTCCAAAGTAGGAGCCATCCATCAGCTTCATGCCGATGCTTCCTTTGGTCAGGACGCTGACCACCCCATGCTGGATGAAGTACATCTTCTTGCCAATGGTGCCCTCTCTGATGATGTAGTCCAGAGGCTGGAAGACTTCAAATCTCAGCTTGGTCAACATGGCCGTCACAAAGTTGGGATCAGCGTTGGCAAACAGCGGCATAGAGGCCACCAGCTTACGGCAGTTGAAGTTGACGATTTCCTACGTTTGAACAGGAAATAGCAGCAGCGGATCACAACACTGTACTGGACTGTTTATACTGTTTATACTTTATAAACGCCTCCATCTGTATTAAGGCTTTCTTCGGCATTGCTGAAAAGATTAATTCCGACATCAGAAGAAACAGTGAGTTGTGGAAAGTAGGTGATAAGATTTAGCTTTGTTTTGGGGCTGGTCTGCTTCAGTATATCAGGAAAAACAACTTGCATAACTACTGAGTTTATGATAGATTCAGGGTAAACACGTTTCATAACTTTCATTTTTGTATTTTGAAAAAAGGGAAATAATCAGAGTTTAATTTTTTAAAAGGTTTATATAATCAGATAACAGTAACACAGTTTCCTGAGCAAACACACATGTACATGTTTTTGTTTTTTTAATTACCCTGAGGGACCCTGGCAGAGCTCATTCGAGTATTCTCCCTATTTTCCTCCTCATTTTCTGTTACCTTAAGTGTACTCTGGGCTGTCCTTGAAGCAAGAAGACCTTGTTTACTGTAAACTGCTGTAAACAGTGTTTGCTGGCAGCAGGAAAAACAACTGGGTGCGTGGGAACATAAAGTGAAAATGTGAAAATCACTTTAAACCCATCTGTTCCTTTTCTTTTAAAACCTGGTTATTTTTCAGTGAAATCTGGAGACACTTGAAGTATTTCTATTGACAACCTGGTGAGTGAGTAAATTAAGAACAGTCAATGAGTAAATCAATACAGAGAAAGCGGGAAGTGACATTTTTAACCACTGGGTTTTTCTACTGGAGACCGTAGCTGAGCATTATAATGAATTCATTCCAGTCCACTTCATCAGTAGAGAGCTGAGAAGTGTGTGTTTGTGGGTGAATGAGCACATTATAGTGGATGCTTGGGTGTTTTCATACCTCGCGCAGCGGCTCATTAAGCTCCTCCAGGATGCTCTCCTCATCAAACATCTTGCCCTGGTATCTGTGCTCGTAGTAGTCATGGATTTTCTGTCGGAAGTCGGCCGGTAGTTTGTGGAACGACATGTACTGCTCCACTTGTTTGTACTGGAGGATGGAAAGAGACATGACAGATAAGCATAACTTGATGAAATCAGGATTCAGGAACTCTTTTGTTAATTCTGACCGAGTTTGTCCTACTTTGCAGCATCATGTGCAGCTGTGGGGACACCATGCATTTCTCATGTATACTCAAAAAGATTTTTTCTCAGTGTGTCTTGTCATGTGTGCAGTTACTGAGACATACAGCTTGGCAAACATGACAATCCTGTGACCCATTTATACCTCGTAGCTATGGGAGGAAAACGGTGATGAAGCCGTTAAGGGAACATGACAGCTCTGTTAAGCCCTTGAGGATTCATCACGCTCCGCTGTGTTTAGAGAAGAAAGACGCTGCTATTGTACATCTCAACAGTGAGTCTCTCTTTATGCTTTGGCGCACTTAATGCTTTATTTTGATAGAACAAATGTACAAAAATTTATCAGGCTTTCCACGGGGACAACATGTCTATTACAGCTCTGTGATTTTCATGAGTAAAATAAATAAAACAGCTCTTACAAGATATGAAAAAAGACACAAGTAAATAATTAAATGGAACCAGTGGGCATCTGTGTACTCAGGTTACTATTTTCAGAAAGGAAGATGTTTGCTATTTATGTTGGATTTGATAAATATGTAACTATGTGCCGAGAAAAAAAACACAGGGGGCTGGCCGCGGCACGTCGTGTTCACTAACCCAAGTGATTCACACCATCACATATTCGCCATTGTTATGTTTATCTGCATCGAATGCAGCCAGAATGTCCACTTCTCTCAACTCATTATGACGCTCCATAACACATTTCATGCCTGGATTCCCTGTGAAAATAGCAGCCGCTGGATCTACTGTATGGCTTCTGCTGTGAGGTGGAATTGCATGGCACCGTGTCAGCTGGGGAGTAAATCGCGCTATTATTCGCCATTCTATGTACACAAATGACTTTTGGGGGATGTTGCATTCATACCATGAAGATGGGACATTGTATGGCGGTTTCACACATCACAACCTTCCTGCACCACCTGGCTTGTGTTTTAGAACAAAAGGCCAAGAAGATAACCCCTGAAAGCAGCGGAGAGCTGTTCAACACTTCAAAAAGATGGCTTTGGAGCCAATCACAGCGCTCTTCGACTCAATCCACTAAGCCACTTCACAATCTGGTTGGCCTTTCTGGTACTGTTTTTAGCTGGTTTAAATTTTAGGTTCCTGACAGAGAATTTCATGTAACAAGGGATGAATGTTTATCAAAAAGCTATAAACTGGATTGTGGGGTCCCCCAAGGTTCAATTTTAGGTCCAGCACTTTTTAGTCTTTACATGCTGCCACTTGGAAACGTCATCAGGAGGCGAGGCATCAGTTCCATAGTTATGCTGATGATACACAGCTGTACATCGCTGTGTCTCCTAATGCCTCAGGGCCAGCTGATGCCCTTCTATACAGTATCTTAGATATCAAGTCCTAGATTGCAGAAAATTTTCCTCAACTTTCTTCAACTCAACTAGGACAAAACCAATGCCTAAGCTACTGGCCCTGAAGCTCACAGAGAAACTGTTATATCAGCAGCAGGTTGGCTAACACTCCAAAAAGAAGCCGCAAGATGACTTTCAAACCAATCACGGCACAGAGACAGCACTGGTCAGGGTTGTTAATGACCTGAGGTCAAATATGGATGTGAAAAAAAAACAAAAAAACCCTCTCTGTATTTGTACAACTTGATCTTACAGCAGCCTTTGATACAGTCGACCACTCAATTCTTTTAGCTAGACTTCATAATCTGGTTGGCCTCTCTGGTACTGTTTTTAGCTGGTTTAAATTTTAGCTTTCTGACAGAACATTTTATGTAACAATGAATGAATATTCATCAAGTAGTATCTCTTCATAAGTCATCATAAATCATTGTTAGAAGGAGCAAATGTTTACCTTAAGCCAGCTCGGGCCATGTTAAAGTTAACAGTATTTTAACGGTCGTTTGAGCTATAACAGGTGATGTGTTCCACGTTTTTTTCCCCTATTGCTCTTGGAAAGAAGAATAGAGTACTGTAAACAAACTTTGACCACTGGAAATCGCTGGTTTGGGTTCAACGCTGGAGGTTGCACCCATAATTCATGCAAGGTATCATGGGGGCTAGGAATAAGGTGTTTAGCGCTTTGTGTTGAATTCTGTTTTTATGGCAAGTGCTGCATGAATAAAGTTTGATTGATTGATAGATTGGTAGATGCAAGAAAAATCTAATCCGGTAAGAATCAAACATACGAGCAGGAATAATATGAATGGATCAGTTTTTCAAGGACCCTAAGCTGCTTCTGAAACAGAGATCAATACTGTGCAATACCGGCTTCAAAATGTTACATAAGGTCTCCCTCTCACCCAAGTGCTTGTGTGTGTTTAGCAGCATGAGTCATCCCTCTGTGGGATAAACTGTCAATTGGATGAGTAGTAGATTCCAAGCAGAGGGGTCAAGGGAGAACCTCCCGTGTTCGACACCACAACAAGACGCAGCTTACAACATCTATACAGAGCTCAAATATGATTGTTAGAAAAGCATTGCTCAAACAGCCTTAAAGTGCCATTTACTGCCAGGGAAACAGAAATTGATTGCACCCTGTCAAGCAAAGCCGTCACCTGTGGTTTTGCAGCATCTGTATTAATCAGCAGAGTTATAATTTTTTTGAAGTTATAGTTATTCTGGCTGTGAGTTTTCAGCGTTTTAACCTCAACTAGGGAATAACATGTTAGGGAAACAAACAGAATATGACAAAATAAGACTTGGCTGAGGAAATCCTTTCAATTATTAGTTGAGTAAACTCATTCAAAACTCATTGGCAAATGAAAGGAAAAACCTGAATGAATGAGTGGAGGAACACATGAATGTACCTCTGTGCCTCTTATGCTCAGTATTTCCCAGACAGCCCTTTCTGACAGGAAACTGAATTGAAAGTAAAACCTATTTATGCTCTGTTCGAAGCTCAGTGTTGTTGTGTGTTGTCATGTCATTATACACTACCTCATGGGTGCCGGTGATTGTGTGTGTTATCACATCCAGTGTGTTTCCATTCACATATCAACTCCCTAACCCATATCCTGGCTTGTTTTTGTCCTCGTCGTCGGTGCCGCTGTAGCTGACCGGCACATTGGGAACCCACAAGCGGGTCTTCCAGCTCTGGTGTATTAACTTGTGCTCGTCATAGATTTACTTGCACGCCATTCTGTTTGTTGTGCTAACCCTATTTGTTTATTGCGTTTCATATCTTAGGCCCAAAAATATTTATCAATATCTCAGAATTATTAGACTGTGAATCCTCTGCCTGCCCCTCCATGTGTCCATGGCCCATGTCCATTTATTTTAAGCAATCTAGACTATTTAATTGTTCTGTATCATCACACTATTATTGATATAAGCAGGGGATTTTAATTAAAGTATTATTATCAGTAAAGAATGGGTCAGACCTGTGCAGCATTGGATTTGAAATGAACTGTAATAGACTGGAGCCTCTGTGCTTTGATTACCTGCTGCCTCGATCTGTTAGTTTCTTTGTGTTGTTGTGTGACTTTGGTGAATCCAAACCAACCCTTTAAAACAACAAAGTCACATGATAACATAAACAAACTAAATCATCGAGGCAGTGGTCGACCAGCAGCTCCTGTGTTCAGCGAGGTAAAATTAGTGTTTTTGTAAACCGAGTCTGGCTTTGAGGACAGCATAGATAAATCTCACTTTCAGTTCAGTTTCCTGTCAGAAAGGGCTGCCTGTTTGGGAAGTACTGAGCAGACGACTACATAACTGAGACTTGGATTACATTCCACAAATTTTGAGAGAGTTTACATTGATATAGTTTTGCTGTTGTTAAGCACAGCCCCCTATGATTTCAATTTATTAAGAATTTTCTCTGGTTTTGGATTCTTAATTCAGAGAAAAACAGTTTTCTTCACATATTCAATGTAACATGGGTTGAGTACTTGATGTACAAATGATTATATAGTTGGTGAAGTATTCCTTAAAAAGGAAGTGTTTAATGTTACAGATACTTGGAGACTATGCAAACAATCACAAAGGCTTAAATGGCTCAACACTTTACAAAAACTGTGATGGTCACAGCCACACAGGGTGATGTTTTCCCAATCCACACTCTTTTAACTCATTAGTTTGTTATTTACACAGATTGCTTTAATTTATGGTCAACCACACCTACAATGCACATCACATCACACAGTTGGTTTGATTTAGCCTCTGCTTATCTGCTTTTAAGCTTACATGGTCTAATTAAGTGCACACAGTCTAGCTGTGTAGGGTTACACAGGGAAATTGTTTGATATTAATCATCTGTTTGTGTTTGAGTTACCGTGATTGTTTGGGTAGGTCTCTTCCTGGTGGAGCAAAAGGCGTGGCTCGGTTTGTTCAGTTAACACCTTGTTTAGTTATTATATACTATAATATTATATTATAGCGTTATGTTATGATGAACTCTTTTAAAGGCCTAGTTATTCATTTCTTGGTTTGGAATTTTTCATGCTCTTTTTGGGGTAAATAAAAACCCACGGTATCTCATTAAGTCACTAGACAGCCAACAGAAATTAGACCTATATAGACCTATGTATTAACTGAGGTGTGGAAACAGTGGAGCAGATCTAACAAAGGATAATCTTCAGCTGCCTCTTTGTGTACATACTCCATCCACTTCTTTAATCATCGAGAGTGCCGATACCTTCTTACCACCCAATCAGGATTTATAAGGACACGCCACGTATGGAGGACCAGCAGGGGCGCTGACAGTGACCTTGCATGTAACAGCCGATGACAGGTACATGTGATAGGATGGCTCCCTGTGCGGGAAATTACACTGTGTCACACTGTAAGGTGACATATGGGTTAGAGAAGAAAATGGAAGTTTGACCCTGGTGGCTTGGGTGGCCTGGCAAATCACAATATCCTTTATATAGCACATACTGGCTGTCATGGTGGGACATCATTAATTTTGTTTCTCTACAGGAGGATTTTCTCCCCATAATATAAAGCAGCAACAGAATGTAAGAATTATGTAAGAATTGCAGCATCAGTGGAAGAAAGTGACATTTATCCTTATTTTCAGGAAAACTTAATTTCTATTTAGATAACTACAAATCCACTTTATCTCTTATAATCCTGCTTTTATTACATTTTCCACATACCCTTTCTTTCCATGTCTCTTTCAGGCACTTTTATCCAATGATTGCCCTGTATAATACTGTTCTACAGTGTGATGCATGTCCTAACAGATAAACACCACATACACAGCATGACCTTATACTTGACCAAATGAAAATCTGAGTGGATCGCTTACTTTAATGAGCCGCATTATGAAATTACATCTGCAATAACAAATTACTGCATCCTATTCTTTCTTACGTAAACCAATTTCAAACTCAATCTCATTCAGTCTTAATTAATTGCCTCGAGCCACGGTTCATTTGGAAAGCGGAGGCAGCGCTAAATGAAAACCATACAGGGTGTCATCTTCAGCCCCCCGTTCAGATTTCTAACACATCTTGAATATAGATGACAACAATCTGAATTTTGGTAAGAAAAATGAATTTAGGACATCAGAGGGGGATCCCCAAAATAAACATACTCCTAACTACAACACTCCTAACTAACCCGACAAGGACGAAAGACGTGTCACTTAAATGTGACAAATCTCGCCCCATTTGCAGTGAGTGAGTAACAATAAAGATGCAGACGCTTTCCAGCTCATTCAATCAAGCCAGGAGATAAACTGAGGGGCTCCTATTAAGTGTTTCCTGCCTCAGCATTCAGCGTGTGGCAGTCTCGATTAAACTGGAATGACCTCTCTCTCTCTCTGTCTCTCTTTTGTTCCCCACTTCTTTAAACGTGCTCGTTCAAGGAGCTGAGTTTTATCGACTTTCTGATTTTCTCAGCATTAGACTTAAAGTCAGTGGGACTGGAGTGAGGACTCAAATTTACAGTAAAAAAAAAATTGCTGGTTTAGTAACTACACAGTTTGTTGTGGGGAAGCTGTTCAATGATTTCTCTTGGTAGGATATATTAAGAAAATATGTTAAAAATCCTTAATGCATGCTGTGTTACCATGCGGTTATGTTGCTGTTTGAGAACAAAACAAAGTGAAAGATGGCAGAGATGACAAGTGTCTGGCACTCTAAACTGTAAATCAATGCTCTGACTCACACTGTATTACACACTTTAAGAAATCTGAACAAATGCCAGCATTTATAGCCACATATTATGAATTTCAACCCTCCATGACGGCACGTTTTCAGAAACTGAACTCCTTATTCCAATCAGTTTGTTGTAAAGTGTCAGCACAAGGAATACGTCTGAGACACAGGCTGTAAAATAAAGATGAAATACATGACAGCTCCCATTTTTACTGTATATACAGTATTGGGTCTGACACAGCTAAGATCCTCTTATATTGTAGTAATAATGCAGTGTCCTTCTTATAAAATCAAACTTTGCTGTGGGGGATGTAGATAAGGCTGGACTTAGACCCTCCAGCGGTTCTTGTATAAAACCAACAAATGTATTACATTACTGAAATCCAATCAGTTCTGGACTTAGTTAAGGGGGTTGAGGCAGCACTGAGGATTTTTTTATGGGACATAAAGCCTCTAGTTGGTGGCTTGCAAGCATGATCCATGGCTGTCACTGTAAGCTGCCACAGAGGGAAGGGAGAAATTGAATTGGCCCTCCCATTAATGGGCCATGTCACAGAGCGTCAGGGCTCAGGATGTGACAAGTCCTATATCTGTGTGTGTGTGTGTGTGTGTGATGTCCTGCGTGTATAAAAGAGTTGACTTTAGCAGTATCTTTCAGCTCACTGACTGACAAGTGGAGACAAACCCACAGAAATACACACATACACACACAACACACTTTCAGACACACACAAGCACGCTCACTACATTACTAATGTGTTGATGAGGGCATGGAGGGACTGAAAAAATATGGTTTATCCATAAAACACTGTATGTTTACGTCCTACTGTACAGGGCTATGCGATATGAAAAAAAAATGATATTGTAATTATTTTGATAGATATTGCGATATGAGTTGCGATTTTAGTGGAAATGGTTATTGTGCATTTAATTCCCAGAAGAAAAATATATATAATTGATAATGATGTGATTTTTTGCCAGGGGCTGTAGCAAACAAGCATGTTCCCTTACGTCTGGAATATAATTTGTAGACCGCAAAATCAATCATGATTTATTTTGCATCGCTATTACTGCATATCAACCCTTTGAAACTGAAGGAAGATATAACCCAAAAAATGAGTTGGAAATTGGTAAAAAGAGAAAATTAAAAACAAGAAAATCAGTAAAGAAAGAACGTTAAAAACAAACAAAAATGGAAATGACCCAAAAATTACAATAATTCTGTAACATACTCTTAAAATATAATAATAATAATTATTACACATAAAGTTTTTCCAGTTTTGTTTTTTTTTTAAATAATTTTCAAAATCTTTTTTTTTTTTTTGCAAGTTGCTCATTGCCTTTTTCCCCTTGTTTTTGAAAGAAATCACACCAGTCTGCTCAGGGCTCAAAGATTTGATTACTAGCGAAAGGCATCTGAAAGCACCACAAGAAAAGTGATGTCACTCCAGCTTTCAAAGGGTTAATTACTGCATGACCTATATCCTGATTTCATTATGATTTGACAATATATTTCGGTTGTTACATACATCTTGTGATGCAGTTTCTTGGACACATCATCAGTGATAGTACCAAGGGTCACGGGGGATTTTTGGGTCTTTCAACTTCAGACCCCCTCACCCAGGCGGCCCGACCGGGAGTGATCAGTTCCCGGCCTGTGTCCAAGAAGTGATCGTCCACTGCTTGTCCCTCCTGATCCACAGTCATCGTGAGGCTCTCTCTGCAGCCTCGGAGGCTGTACTGATGGCTCTTCTCTTGTGTGCTCCTGCGATGCCCAGGAGGCTGTAGGCCTTACAGAGTGTGCCCCTTCCCCCGACTTCAACGGGCAAGCACCGTGCACGCCACCCCCGTCTGCGGCACTTCTCCACCAGCTCCGCATATTTCTCCCTCTTCCTCTCACTGGCTTCCTCCATCCTCTCCTCCCAGGGCACCGTTAGCTCCAACAAGACAACCTGCTTGGATGTCTCTGAGAGCAGGACGATGTCTGGTCTAAGGCTGGTTTCCACGATGTTTTCAGGGAATCTAAGTTGCTTTCCCAGGTTCACCCTTAGCTGCCAGTCCTTCGCTGTTCCCAGGAGGCCTGTTTGGGCTATCGGTCGGGAAGGTAGTTGTTCTCCGGCTTGCACGAATGAGATTTCACGCCTTGGTGGTTGCAAGTGCTTGTTCTGGTCAATGGCAGTGTTGATGGACTCTGCAACCGCCTTCACCACCTGGTCATGGCGCCAGCGATAGCGGTCGTCTCCAAGTGCTTTAGGACAGCTGCTGAGGATGTGCTCCAGAGTTCCTCTTCCTTGGCACAAGGGACATGCTGGAGTATCGACCTTGCCCCAACAGAAGAGGTTTGATGGGCTGGGCAGATCTTCCTATCCATGGCTTCTTCCCATCTGGTCCATGTGCCCTGTTGTCTCAATCCCACCATCTGGCTTGCACGCTGCTCCTCGACCACAGCCCTCACTTCGCATTGGACCAGGTCCCGCCTTTCCTTGCCCTCAAGTTTGTTGTAGTGAGTTGTTGGAATGGTTCCCAGGCCTGCACAGCTGGTCGCCACAGATCCCACAAGCTCTCTGTGACGCAGCTGTGATTCTGCCTGGTCCACAGCCTCCTGTGCCCTCCACTTTTTGCCAGTCCTCACCTCAGTGCCAGCTTGAGATATTTGGGTCCTTGGATTCCTTGTACTGGAGCACCTCCCTCGCTCTGGTAACCATGAACTCCTCGGTAAGGCTGTTGATGGGGAGCGTCAGCTTGTTCTTGTTGCCGTAGAGGGCAATGCTGCTTAGACTTCAAGGTAAGCCCAACCAACGTCGCAGGTGGCTGCTTACCCTCCTCTCAAGTCCTTCCACAGTGGAGATTGGAAATTCGTATACCAGCAATGGCCACAGTATCCTAGGCAGGACACCATGATGGTATAACCACGCCTTAAATTTCCCCAGAAGACCTGACTTGTCGACTGTAGTCAGCCAACTCTCCAGTTGTTCATTGGTTGCCCTGATGGAAGCGGCATCCTTTAGGGAGCAGTCAAAGGTTTTTCCGAGGCTGACTGATGGAATACGGGTACCTCTTAGAGAGAAGTGGAACCGGTCAATCACCTTCCCTCTCTTCAGGACTAGAGACCTGGATTTTTCCGGCTTGAAGTGCATCCGAGCCCAGGTGGTTAGCCTCTCCAAGCCCTGGAGGAGCCATCTGCATCCAGTGACTGACACTGTTGTTACTGTCAGATCATCCATAAATGCTCTGATGGGGGGCTGACGGGTTCCGGACTTGGTTTTGGGGCCTCTGCACTCCTGCTTGGCAGACTTGACCAGCATGTTCATGGCCAGGGCGAAGAGTATCACTGAAATGGTACATCCAGTGATGATCCACTACACAAGTACAGGCCATTTACCATTTAAAAGTCAGGACATCTCCTCCTCTGGTGCATGAATTTTGGCCACTAAAATCATTGGAAAAACCCTTGAAAGCCACTTTCTAAAGGATTTGAAAATGACTTTAGCACCTCCAATAGTCATATGAAAAAATCCATCAGCGACACTAAGAATGACATGTCACCTGGATTTTTACAAAATAAAACATATGATATCTGAACAATTTCTAAGAATCTACAATGAGGAAAAATAAATCTACATATAGTGGCTATAAGGCGGTGAAGACAGTGAGAAATCGAGCAGTTTGGACCCTCTTTAAAATATAAGTTTCAGATGAAGTTGAGTGTGGCTGACAAAAAAAAAAACTTAACTCAAGGTCCACTAGCAATTTCTGGAGCCTTACACTGTATCTGACTCACTATGAGATTTGGTTGAAAGCTTCAGAAAAAGCAAGTGAGTGGATCTTAAATTAAATTAAGTTTTTTAAGTGTCAGTGGCTCAGGTAGTCCAGGTCAGGCCTCAGTGGGCATCCAGGTTATGAAGTGAGCACTTCCTCAAGTCGCTGTTTCATGTGTCAAGGCCCAATGGATCAGTGCACATCTCCAGAGGCCCCAGGGGTCACATCTCGCTCCTCTCACTACCATTCGGACATGCTGCTCCATTGCTCTTGAAGGGGAGGAAGTGATGGGGGAGGAAGAGCGGGAGTGCAGTTACATAATGGCTAATGCCCTCTGTCCATGTGCGGTGTCCGCTGGCAGATGGTGTATTGCCCAACAGTGAAGGGCAAATGGACATATGAAGCAGGGGAGGGTTGGAGGGATGGAGATGGAGATGGAGATGGGAAGAGTGTTGTAGAGAAACACAGGATGAGGGCACCAGTCACCTCAACGTGAAGGAGTGGATGATGAGGAAACACTAAGCTGCTGCCACTGCCTCATTTTACTGTAGTAGTAGTAGTACTGTTCGTAGAGATGCACATCTACAACTTCATGTCAGACACTGTGGTCCTGTCTAAATGCTGGCCACATCACACTTCAACATGTTTAAGAATTATGTTTGAGAATGGAGATGCTGTGAATCCCAACCATGGGTACTTGTATCCAGGTGATACTCAAAGGATTGTAGAGTGTCTTAGGTAATTTGAAAAAATAGAATTTATGATTTGATTTTTAAAAAATCAAACATGTGAAATGGCAAAAAGTAATGCAGAGATGGTTGACATAGTCAGTGGTGAAGTAACTGATAGGAAAAATCTAAAAGTAACAGATCAATAGTTTAAAAATTGAAAATCAGCTAAAAGTTACCCAAAGTAACAAATAAACAGGTAAAACAATAAGCAAAACATAATGAAATTGTCAGCTGAAAGTAAAGGACAAACAGGTGAAATAATTAGCTTAAATCAAGGGTACAATGGTTGAAATTGTTAGCTAAATCAATGGATAAATTGTTGAAATAGTTAGCTAAAAGTAAAGAATAAATGGTTGAAAAGACTGACTAAAAGTAATGGATAAATGGCTGAAATAATTGACTATGGATAAATGGTTGAAATAATTGACTATGGATAAATGGTTGAAATACCTGCAAAAGGAAAAGATAAATGCTTGAAAAAAATGAACTTGAAGTAATGGTAAAATGATTGATATAATTAACAAAAGTAATGGAGAAATCGTTGAAATATGTAGCTAAAAGTACTAAATAAATGGTTGAAATAATTAGCAAAACTAATACATAAATGATTGAAATAATTGACTAAAAGTAACAGACAAATATAGCTGAAATAATTAGCTAATAGTAACAGAATAAATTTGCTAAATGTAACTTGATAAACAGCAAAATAATTAGCTAAAGTAATGAATAAACAGGTGAAACAATGAGCTCAAAGCAGTGAATAAATGGTTAAAAAAAAGTCCATCTTCTGCCACCATAAATGGTATTAGTGCGAAGGCAAACCAACATAAACACTGACAATTCAACTGAATGAAGAAATAGTTGACAGCTGGGAACCACTGCTTCACAGTGTTTCTCATTAGCGTCTCTCTCTTATCTCACACTTACGTGTCTCTATCTATATTCCTGTTGCGAGACCTGCTAAACACACCGCTCACCAAACAACATGTGTCCATTTTGATAAAACAGAAATATCACCAGCAACTCTCCAGCCCACAGTAAACAGTTTGGATCCACACTCTCTTTGGTCAGCGGGGCGTTTGCATGCAGACAGGACAAGATGCTTAGTGCTGGAGCTATTATGACATTTCTGTCTCAACGCTGAGCACGATGCTAACTGTTTACTCTGTGTTGTGTCAACACAAGTCCATGCTGTCGTTAGCATTTACATTATCTTGGACAAAGAATCTGTTTCGTCAGAGAGGCAAGTTTCACCCCATAGCTCTGTCTCCAGCCTGCTATCTGATGGCGGTCATTTATTGCGGACTGCAGTTCAGCATGGTTCAGTTCATTGGTAAATGATGAACAAACAGTCATGGGGGACTGGAGAGGGACGGACATGTTGGATGAGTTGTCTTAGTCCAGCCTAGCAGGGTGTTTCCACTCTGTTCATTATTTCACTGCTGTGCATCATGGAAGAAGAGGAGAATGAGACTGATGGCAGAAACTGATTGCTACTGACGTAACAGCACTGACAGAGCACAGCCACACATAGCTGACACGAAACAGAGACTCCAGCATAGACTCAGCAGCTCATTTGGCCTTTCTCTCAATTTTTCTCTTCAGTGTCTGAGCTCGCTGCAAGAGGTCGTCCTGTAGACTTAAAGCATTAATGTCAAATAACCCGTCTGGAAACCAATTACAGTGTAAAAGTACAGCAACTTTTTTCAGGTTAATCCAACTAAGTTATGTGCCACATTTAGCTCGGACTGGATGAAATTTGCAGGAGGTAAAAAACCCCATAGAAGGTTATGGCGAAGTATTTCCCTGCAAAAACTCTGGTCTCTGTCTGTATTACCTTATTTACATCTTCTGTTCTCTGGACATTAATGTACCCCCACAGCTCTCAGGTAAGGTCAGGGCTTTATAAAAACATAGCGACCAGGTGCCAGACTGTAAGCAGCAGGCATCCAAGAGACACAATACAGCAAGACCTAACACCAAACAAGAGTGAATCTGGGGTTGGCAAGCATATTTACAAACAGTAATTAACAGCGGCCGTGGTTCAGAGGTAGAGCAGGTCACCCATTAATGGGCTGCTCGATCCACATGTTGAAGTGTCCTTGAGCAAGATACTGAATCTCATATTGCTCCCGACGGCTGTTCAATCATGTATAGTATCTATCTGTAAAATGGTGGAACGTCTGTTAAGGCAGATCACATCGTGATCTCAGACCTTGATCTACCTTTCCGGCAAATTCCACTAAAATCTGTGGATAACTTTTTGATGTAGCTGCAAACTAGCGCCGCATTTCACCAAGCACTTCAGGTATACTGTAATGTAACCTGTATGGACATGAACTTAAACCCTAGATCTGTTTGGCGTTTCCACCACAGACCGTACTCTTAAATGTAGAGTTGTTACTGCATAGTAATAGCGGTGCCACTGCTCTGTCCAGCTCTTGCTGTATTTCCTCTTCATGGGCAATTCAAAGGACTGTCTGCACCTCGTTCATCAGGTTTGCACGCTGACATTTTCAGAACAAACATGACAGGCTGAAGTGTTTACATTCTCTGTCGCAATCGATGGGATATTTAAAAATTATGGGTTTGTGCATTAGTCCCTTTTAGAACAAGAGTAAGGGTTCTCTCTTGACCAGTCAACGGACTGCAGTGTTGGTGAGGGTAACAAAAACGCAGAACTGAATAAAACGCTTCTGTTGGTACCATCCATAACTTTTGACAATAGAAAGTAGAGATGCACGTTATTGGATTTCTTGCCGATATCAGATATGATGATATGCAACAACAACTCATTTGACTGATAACCGATACTAATATCCACTTTTTCCCCACCTAACTTTAGTGATCATCAAGTCTAATTTCAAAGCCGAAATCGGACGATACCGATGACTGTTGTTCTAATGCGCAATGAACTGAACTAAACCAGACTGCTTGGTGGGAACGAGACTTAACAGAAATGCACAGGCAACAATATAACCTTCTTTGCAGAGATGATAAACTTTGAAAATAGCACCTAACTAAACAAAGTTTATCACAGGAAAGCATAAAGAATGAAATAATAAAAGGCGAAATAATGAAGAATGAAACACAACGAAGATGTAAAAATAGAAAACATGATCAAAAGAAAAAGGAACTTTGGAAAATGAAATTAGATTTTAAAAAATGCATGGAGAAACAACACAAGGTTAAAAGTTGGCAAGATCAAAAGGCAATTAGATAAAAGCAAGTCTATGAGAGGAGTGTGTTTTGAGAAGTGGATTTAAAAGATGGTACTGAATTAGCAAGTCTGAGTTCTTTAGGCAGTCTGCAGGCCGCTGACTGAAAAACGCAATCACTGTCTGAGGGTCTCAAGTTAAAATCCAATATGTCAGTGAAGTTTGTGTGATAAAAAAATGTAAATATAATATTTAGAGGTTCAGTTTCAATATGTCGAGGTGACTGTGGATAATCACTGCCCACGATTTGTAGTTAAGGGGTAAAAGTTATTAGAAAAAGGGGTCATTGTTTTCTGAAAAGAGATGTTTCTGTTGAATTCGGAATCACTGTATCTTTCACACACACAACAAAGACCCGTTATGTGTTTATATGTCTCCACAGTGTACAGTGTAGATGTATGTTGTACCCCAGATCCGTTGATAATGCAGCCATTCCCTGCAGCATTAACCATTCTCATGAATCTGACACAGACATACAGTAGCTTCATTACTTTTTCAGTACCACCACAGCCCCTCCCACAGGAGCGCTGGTCTGCTATAAACTCAACATCATCATGGATGCTCACTGATATCATGACCTAGAAAGTAACGCAAGATTATTAATCTCCTCAACATGACGCACAGCCAAGCCCCAAGAGCTAGAAAACAAACAGAATAAAGCTACACGTTAAGGCCAAAACAGTATATGATTGAATAAGAGGGACGTAAACCTGATCAGTCTTTGTTTTAAACATTGGCCAGAGGCTTCGGCTAAACAACAAAGCTCAACCAATCACTCTGATGTGCATGTGTGTGTCTGCACGCATGTGTACGAGTGATAGATAGCATGAGACATCTCCACATCACGCAGGATCTAAGGAAGCTAACAAGACGCAGAGCACCGCTGACACCATGGCCTTATAAAGCAGGAGCCTGCAGACACCAGGAGCTTTGATCAGCCGCCGTACGGAGACGTCAGACAGGACGAGGCCCAGCGAGCTGCAGCTGTGAATATCGAACTGATAGAACAGATGCTGTTCCCATCAAAGTGTGTTGGAATCAAATGAGCGAAGCCTCGTATCCAATTGGATAACCTTATTCACATCGTTGTAGAGGACAAGCACTGTAGATTAAAGCTCTTTATGGAGTCTCCTTATGGCGCCGTGCCATGCTCCAGATAGAGGGACCACCTGGGTGCTGGTAAGGTAATCCTGTAGCTACCTGTGATGTAAAGTGATCTTAAAATAGACTGTAGTAAAGCCACTCAATAAAAACTAGCAAGCTGTGCTATTTACTCAGATATGTTTGAGTTTAAAGGGTTAGTTCACCCAAATGACAAAAACAAAGCAAATAGATTAAGATTTAAAGATTTATTTTTGAGATGCCCATGGACGATTTCTGCATGCTCACTGCTCACTGACCATTGAGAATCTAAATTTAAAAATATCAGCAGCAGCATCTCTTCCCGGAGAAAATGTCCCTGTAACTCAGGATAATCCACAGAACACACAGTCCACAGTTTCACAGGGATTATACCTTTGGTCTAAGGTCGTTCTAATCACAACTGTTTACAGCCCAGTCTGTGGATCACTCAGAGTAACCAGGCCACTGTTTCAAAAGAAGTGATGCTGCTGGATATAACTAAATATAGTCTGGAAAACAAACATCCTTGCTGTCTTTCTGAGAGTCAGGTGAGAACACTGACACCACTGTCATGTCTGCGCACTCAGTTTGAAGCTGAGATCAGAAACAGATAATTTAACTTTGCATGAAGACTGGAAGAAGTGGGAAACAGCTGGCGTGGAAGTAATTCTTAATGCATGC
Source organism: Epinephelus awoara (assembly GCA_035609425.1). Lineage (NCBI taxonomy): Eukaryota > Metazoa > Chordata > Actinopteri > Perciformes > Serranidae > Epinephelus > Epinephelus awoara. The sequence goes on from CM069303.1 coordinate 30,924,381, forward strand.
AACTCCCTGAAAAACACAACTTTTAATTGTATTTTAGTCAGATACAGTGTGCTAATTAGTACTGAGAGCTGAACACACAGAGACTTTGAGAACGTCTTTCTCTCTGGTCTCCTGCAGACAGAGGTGAGTAGGGTCTCGCAACATACACGCTTACTTGGGGGGCAGAGCGGGGGTCGTCGAGGGGTTGGCTGAAGGTAGTCACCACTACCTGCTTAGGGGCAGGCGGCCCGGCTTTTGGTCCTACTCTAAAGCAGATCCATCCTGGGCATAGCTTGGCATGGCAGAGCGCGTCTAAACTGACAATGGAAACACAAATTGCCTCGGCACAGCCCAAAGTGACAACAGAAAAAGGGTGTAACTGATTCCCCTTGCTTCGCCTTTATGCTAAGCTAAACTGCTTGCCTCCTGGCTCTAGCATCCTACTTAAAGGAATACTTTACCTGCCTAATGATCATTTGTATATCAGTTACTCACCTTGTGTTAGGTTGAATTTGGGAGGAAACTAAGTTTGTCTCGCATGCCTTCACGGTGAACGATGAGACCAAAACAGGGAAAATACTTGACAATGTAAAGTCATAGGGGGCCACGTTCACAACAACTATATCAAAACATCTGTTTATAAACTTGATCCAGAAACATCCAGCAGTAAACATCCTGTCAAATAACTCAGGACACCAAAAACTAGCCAGATCCTTACCTTCTCTTGGTATTGCCGTCTGGATGAGTCCAGAGATTGGATGAGTGCGGTTGCGTGGCCGATGAACATGGCGTAGCAGGTGGCTCCTACGATCATACTCAGCATGGTCAGCCAGATGTCTGACATGCTCTCTGGGGCTTGTCTTCCATATCCAATGCACAGCATGTGGCTCATGGCCTTAAAGAGGGCGAAGGAGTAGAGCTCGCTCCACGTGTCGTTCTGTAGGGAGAGACGGAGGGAGAGCAAAGAGACAAGAGAGAAAAAGAAATTAGGGAAAGAGGAAAAGTTATTCTGCCCTCCTAGAATGGGAGTTTTATAGTTTCCTTCACGCTACAATGACTCTGACCTGATGACCTGAGCCGGTCGTCTCTGCCAAAGGTAGACTGTTATGGCGCACAGCAGTGAAATTTATACAAGTTAGAGGGTGACGGCAGTGATAGAGAGTGAATTAAAGTATAAGCAGTCTAAAGGGTGAGACACTCCCTGTGAAGTGAATGAATCTGTGTCTGGTGATTGTTTCAGGTTTGGTGGAGAGCTTTATCATCATCACTGAGCTGCCTCGCCTCGTCTTGGACAGAGCAGAAGGAGAAGAAGCAAAAAAAAATTTAAAAAACGAGTGTTAATGAGGAGCCTGTACATCTGCCTACTCCAGTCTGCCTTTGATTGGTGCTCACACACTCAGTCAAACCTAATCCTCCTGTGTTAGATTCATTAGACGGCCCTCCACAGGCACAGCTGAACCTCACATCCTCCTCTCAAACATCTGTCCGGGGTTCACCGCTGTATGTGTGTGTTTCCTTGCAAACTCCTCCTGTCCCTCTCCGGGACAAGTGTTGTCCTCAGTCGCTGATTGACTGCTTGGATTCATATCTGATTTGTGTTTTTCCAGGAGCATTTGCATTTCATTTGAGATTCAAATTCGGCTGGTTTTGCAGGAGGTGAAAGAGGACGCACTGGCAAGAGGCTGCCGTCAGATGAAAAGAAGTGTTTAGAAAGGTGATTCGAGCAACAGCAAAGGAAGAAGATGAGATTTTAGAGGCACTTAGCCTCAGGCAGCGGGCCCTGGTGGCTGACTGTGAGCCCCAAGCGTGGCTCAAAGTTTCATATCTGTTTTGAGCTGTCAGCTGGATCAGTGGCTTGGATTAGTTTGAGGAGATAAAAACTGGGCCGAGTAATCTTAGATAAAAGACAGAGAAACACATGACAAAAGTTTGAAGCCTTTAAGATTATAAGCACCATCATCACATCTCCAGCTTTGTTGTTATTTCTATACGACGCAGCCTTGCAGCTACAGTCCTTGTCTCACTGTCATCTTCGAGCCTTAAGCCCATTACAACAAGAAATATTGCAGACAAACCCTAACAATTTCAGGCTGAGCTTCATCCCCGCTGTCCCCGGGTGGGGAAGAGACCTGCAGCTGAATCCCTTCAGTCAGCCATCAGCATGCTGGCCACATGGCAGCAGGAGAAGGAGGGCCTCACCCAGAGCCCAGGCACAGAAATAAACACCTTCTTACACATGGCTGCACCTGTCTGTCTCACTCTCACAGACACACACACATTAGGATACAGTATTTCAGTAGACAGAGCACAAGAGAATGCCTTACATGTCACTGGGGTGAATCCTAAACATACTGAACAATACATTGTACAAAAGAAACTAAATGCTAAACAATAAAAATGGACTGCTGAGTAGATCTATACTTATCTACTACTCTCACATACTGCTGTTGCATCTATAAGACCACATTACTGTAAACGCACCGGAGTCCTGCAAGTGGATTTTTAATCATCTTGGTACAGATACAAGAGGTAACAGTATAGCTCATCAATGGGCCGACGGTGCATTGCTCTCAGTCTGTGTGTGGTGACTGTTAGTGAAAGCCCATGGGTATAAATCAGCTCGTCTGTCCTCCGTTCCCAGAAATGTTTTTGTCGATGTGGAGTCATATGTTCCAGGTAGGTCTCCTGTTTCTGCTCTGATTTCCATAAAAATGCACAACACAACTGTAAACCTGGACTCAGCAGAACTGATACTCTGAGCTTAGTGACTGAAACAAATGGATGCATTTATATCATATGAATGTTTATATATGCTGCAGTTAAGTTTAGTAGACTGGTTACATGTAGGCCTGCTTTAAAGAATAGTGCATTGCATTCTTATCAGGGGTTAAGACGAGAGGATCGATACCACTGTCAAATCTATGTGGTAAATATGAAGCTACAGCTAATTAGCTTACCTCAGCAAAAAGACTGGAAATAGGGATACAGCTAGCCTGGCTCTGTCCTGAGGAAACAAAATCTACTGACCAGCATCTCTAAAGGCCCAAACACACTGAAAGCATCTGATACTCTGCTTTGAGGTACACGTATTGTTTAAAATGGCCGAACATGCACCATCAGCTTTATGAGGTGCCTCAAATAAATTGCTTTGACGCCCCTACTGTGACCTTTTATGAGTGTCAAAAAGCCTGGATTTGTTTTGCAGGTCAACCAGCCTCCACCCCAGCTCCTCCTTTTCATGTTGTGTCTGACTTATCAGTGTCATTTCTGTTTGTCACTGATGCTGCTCTGTTCTGTTATTGGAGGGTCTTTGCTGCTGCCTTAGGCTTTCCATGTAGGCGCATGGAAGGGCAGGGAGGTGTACTTTCTCTGCAAAAATTAGGCCTATCCTGACCCGAAAAGATGCAGAAAAATTGGTCCACGCCTTTGTTACCTCAAGGCTGGATTACTGTAACTCTCTATTATCAGGTAGCTCTAGTAAGTCTTTAAAAACTCTTCAGCTAATCCAGAATGCAGCAGCACGTGTACTAACAGGAACTACGAAACGAGATCATATTTCTCCTGTTTTAGCTTCTCTGCACTGGCTCCCTGTAAAATCCAGAATTGAATTTAAAATCCTACTGATAACTTATAAAGCTCCAAATGGTCAAGCTCCGTCATATCTTAGAGAGCTCATAGTGCCATATTATCCCACCAGAACACTGCGCTCTGAGAACGCAGGGTTACTCGTGGTCCCTAAAGTCTCCAAAAGTAGATCAGGAGCCAGAGCCTTCAGCTATCAGGCTCCTCTCCTGTGGAATCATCTTCCTGTTGCGGTCTGGGAGGCAGACACCGTCTCCACATTTAAGACTAGACTTAAGACTTTCCTCTTTGATAAAGCTTATAGTTAGGGCTGGCTCAGGCTTGCCTCGTACCAGCCCCTAGTTAGGCTGACTTAGGTGTAGTCCGCTGGAGGACCCCCTATAATACACCGGGCACCTTCTCTCCTTCTCTCTCTCTCTCTGGATGTCACTAACTCGACTTCGTCTCCGGAGCCTTTGTGCTCCACTGTCTCTCAGGTTAACTCATATTGCAGCGGTGCCTGGATAGTGTCTCGTGTGTGGTTGTGCTGCTGCTGTGGTCCTGCCAGATGCCTCCTGCTGCTGCTGTTATCATTAGTCATACTTCTACTGTTATTATACACATATGATTATTGTCACATATGTATACTATCAGATATTAATATATAGTTTCAACATATTGTACCACAGTAGCCAGAACTATAATTATAATATTATTACTTTCATTAATGTTGTTGTAAGCTACTGTCATTACCGTCTGTCCTGCATCTCTCTCTGTCTCTGTCTCTCTCTCTTTCTGTTTCATTGTGTCATACGGATTAATGTTAATTTATTATGCTGATCTGTTCTGTACGACATCTATTGCAAGTCTGTCCGTCCTGGAAGAGGGATCCCTCCTCAGTTGCTCTTCCTGAGATTTCTACCGTTTTTTCCCCATTAAAGGGTTTTTTTGGGGGAGTTTTTCCTTATCTGCTGTGAGGACAGAGGGATGCCGTATGCTGTAAAGCCCTGTGAGGCAAATTGTGATTTGTGATATTGGGCTTTATAAATAAAATTGATTGACTGATTGATTGAATACATTGGTCCCTCTCACCCCTTACAGATGCAAAATGGTTTAGCCTGCCCCTACACCAGGATTCCTCTCTAAACACAGCTAGATTTGAGTGAGTGACTGCTTATGCTGCTGAAGCACCAACGCACACTGCCACGTCTATTCCCCAAGAAAGGGAAATCAGGGTTCCAAAAAAAAAAAGAAAGAAGAAAGAAAGAGAGAAAGGGAAAGGAGGTAAACTAACTTTGTAAATAATAAAAAATTAGCTAAAGGGTGCATGAGAGATACATGGATCCAGAGAAGAAGGATGGGGGGCCCACAGAGACTGCTTATAGTGTGCAGAATGTGGTGCTATGCCCCTTTTCTTGTTTGTAATGCTGTAGGCTACTTAATTAGAAATGTATAAAACATTTAAAGGGGGTATCTGTAAAGCATACAAACTTGTGCCTGCCTACAACCGTTTCCCAAAGCACTACTGGTTATGTATTGTTAAATGTGAAATGAGGTACATCAGTGATCACTTTGAGGGCGTTTGGGCCTTAATGCTGACATTTCAGTTGTTTAGTCCTTGTCAGTATGTTCAAAAAGGACAAGTTATTATCTTGAGGGGTTTGTGTCTTCTTCGCTGGTCACCTGGCAGCTAGCCAGGGTAGCTATCTCTTCCTGTTTCCAGTTAAGCTAAGCTAACCAGCTGGTGGCTGAAGCTTCATATTTAGTGGGCGAATAGTATCAATCTTTTCATTTACTCTAAGAGAGAAGACAAGACAAAGAAGGCAAAATAAGCGTGTATTCCTTTACAAGTGAGTGCATTAGCAGAGAAACCTTTAGAGACAGAGACAACACATACGGAGCAGCTGTAACCGGTCCATATGTGTTTACGTTTGAGATAATAGCTGATTAAAACTGGCAGTGTACAGCTGTCTCTTACTATCAAAAATTACAGCCTTCATATTAACACAATAAACTAATTGTACAGAGATACCACTCTGTGTGGGGGGGGCGGGGGGAACAAAGAGGAAACAAATGAAATTAACTCTGGTGTTCATTTTATTTGCTCTCGGTCCTCACTGAACAGCATGGATTGTGGCTAATTGTACATAATGCATTTAGGGAGGAACACAGGGACATCTATGATGCATGATGGAGTAAGTATAGAATAGTGAGTGTACGTGCATGGTGGCATGTCCGTCTGGGTTTACATGCTGTTTGGGACTCTGTGATTGGATGTGTGTGTGTGTGTGTGTGTGTGTGTGTGTGTGTGTGTGTGTGTGTGTGTGTGTGTGTGTGTTAGATTTGTGGCAGTCATGCTGCCAAGCACCTCCTTGACAGTGTGCAGTCCCTCTGACACTCCAAAACTGACACGGGGAGTTTGTTTGCTTGAAAGGACTGACATTTAGATGACACTGACATTTAGAATTTTAATATGTAAACTGCCATAAAAGAGCTTGTTAGCACTGTTAAGATTCATTATTTAGAAGCAGTGGATTCGAGTTTGTATTCATTATTGAAAACCAAACAAGTGTGGAAAGTTGCAAGATGGGGTGGCGTCCGCTGGAAGCACTTGACAATACGAATGAAGAACGCTGACATTAAGGGCAGAAATATTACTCTTGATTGGAGTACTCATGCATAAACCTAGATAGGAGTGTGTGTTAATGTGAAACTAACAGACTAATCAGCAGAATTCCTGAGCTTCACGGTGGCTGTGTTTGCAAAGGTAACTGCAACATCACCAGTTTGAATTCAGAGCTCGCACAGGAACATTTTCCGTCTCTGAATATAACAAGCAGCCTATTAAAAGGTCTTGGTTGACCAAATGCAGCATTTGTAAGTTTGCTGAAAGACGGGCTGACTTAACAGTAAGTGGCAGCTATAATGTATTTTCTACAGAGCGAGTTACTGCACCACAAAATGAGAACATAGAGGCTCATGCACACCTTCAAAAACTTGCAGATGTGTAGGAAGACAATTTCCACAGATAAAGAAATAGTGAATTCCTGCACACTGTCCTGTTTCTGCAATAAACTTTATTAGATAAACAATGTTTTTATTGTCAGATCTTCATCAGGTTGAGTTAAACAACAAAGAAAATAGAAAAATTCTACTTTTACTGTCGTATTTTATGTTGTAAACAACGTTTAAGTCCCTCAAGCTTTTTTCAGGTGTCAAAAAACCTGCTTCTGGAACCAGAAGTGATGAAAGTCATACCCATTCCTGTTTTTTTAGGACTATGAAAATTGAAAATTACCTGGATCTTCTGTATCACTGGGCCCACAGAGCAGGCACACAAGAGACTTTGTCAGCCGAGCAGCTACCTCCTGCTAGCCGAGCCAGCTACTTCCGGTGTAGCCTTCTGCTAACTTGAATGGGTATAAAAATTACTCTAGAATTTCAAAATGTTAAAAGACCAAATGGATCAAATCCCAATAGTGAAACAGGTCATGTTAGTGGGGTTGTGACGCTCAAAATAAACAGTATCCATTGATTTACAGATGTCTCTTTCCTAATGTAAGTCTATGGAAAAAGTCTTTGTGGGCGCGATGGCATCACGGTGCTGATCCAGAAGTTGTAGTTACACAGCTTGGCCACTATGTCAACAGGCTTCAGAGTCTGGCTCACTTTCTAGGGGCCTGGTCTTGGCCTTGGATGAACAGTGTAAAAGCCACACTACATAAAATATAAAACATGCTGTGTTGTAAAAGCTGATTTGAGTCTTTATCTCTGGCTCATTTGTGGAAGTCTTTCTCAGCTGACTCCTGTGTATCTTAAATTCTGACGTGAAACGGATGCTTGTAAGTCACGTGGCAGGATTTTAATTGATTTGCGAGAGGAATTGGACTCAGCGGATCATAGCTTTGCTGCTCAATAAGCTGTTGTTATTGAGTTTGAGTTCATTAGCTTGAATTGGTTTCTCATCTTTGACGGATATTGAGAGGAAGAAGTTAAACATCACATGCTTGATGAACAACTTTGATATAAAGTACTAGATGAGATGAAACAGTCTTTTTTAAGTTACAGTGGAGACTCAGCAATCACATTATTTATACATCATTGAACTGTTACATAAAAAGATTACAGCAGCTAAAGGGAGGGTAGTGTGTATTATTTGGGAGAACAGGAGAGGGGCGAGTTTTCTCTCCCCAGATTTATGTTTTCAGCTCTTCCTTTTATAATCTATTGTACTTTTTTAAATATTAACTTCTCCCCTCTGACAACACAAAATACAGACTCAGCAGGATTTGTTGCTTAATAAATCATCGTTATATATATATATATCTATATATATATATGAACACATATGTACAGTAAGTAAACATTTTGAGAAGGCTACATTTTCCCAGCTTGACATCTGTAGGTTTTTTTTTAAGAGTTGGTAGGTTTTTTTTTTTATCCTCCTCCCTGAGGTATTCACTGTTGGCAGAACTGCGATGGCGAACACCACAGCTGTCATTCCTCTGCTTTCAGCAAACCAGAAAATTTGCACAGACGGTGTGCAGAGGAATGAGAAATACAGGTGCACTTGGACAGATTCATTTGCAGAGGAGGAGCGGGTTCAGTCAGGCCTTCAGGTCCTGTGAAGGACCCACCCTCGTAGGCTGTGTCCTTCACAGGATCCAGCCTCTGAATTGAGACACAGCTGTAGATTTCAGACCGCTGTTGGTGTGCAACCATGTGCATCCAGAGAATGTGTCTAGTTGATGATGCAAGCTGTGGCCATATGACTCAAGCCCAAAGCATCTGTGCTGTTATGGTCATGACAAGTACGAGGAAGACCCTTGTTGTAGTAATGATAATAAGATACAGAGGAATAATTCTATAATGCTTAAACTTAATAACATTTGGAAGAGCCAAGTGCTTTTTTAGCCGCTGCAGTGTGGCTCTATAAACTGAGATATTAGTCGGTCCACTCCTTCGGTCCCGAGAGAAATATCTAAACAACCACTGAATGGATCACCATTTGTCCGTGATAACAAAATGATTGTTAAACTAATGAGATTCTCATTAGCCTCAGTTTTTAACATTAGTGCTAATAAGCAAATGTTAGCCTGTTTGATCAGCTGTAGTATCACACAGCACCCCGCAGTCTGTCCTTTGCAGCAGGGGGCTGTGGGCTGGAATTGAGCCTGCAGCCGCTGCGACAAGGACACTGCCTTTGTACATGGGACGCCAGCTCTACCCACTGAGCTACTGGGTGCCCCAGTAAATGACAAATTAAAATAGAGGTATATAGTGTCTTTTTACAGAAACTCCAGCATCTGACAGAGATTTATGACAGAGGTTGCATAGATGTATAAAGAAAGTTGGAAAGATGCTCAGTGGTGCATGAAGCCAAAAAACTTTCAACTGCCACATATAAATTACCTGGGTGACTGGCACTGACGGACACTGTGTGGCCCACAGAGCAGGCGCACTGGAAACTTCTCCTGACAGAGCTAGCTACTTCCACTTTCGCCCACCGCGAACTAGAATTGGGATAAACTGATTAAATTGTGCAGATCTTCTAGACTTTCCAAATGTCATTGGACCAAATTGATCAAATTCTGGTAATAAAGTCATTTTGCAAAGGTTGTGATGATAAAAACAAAAATCATCTGCCTATTTACAAACATCTTTTTTGCCATGTAAGAGAACAGGAAAAACTGTTTTGGGCCCCACGGCATCACATGATGGACGTAATGACACTGTTTGACTACCTGGGCTGTAACGATCCTTCAATCTGGATATATCGATTCAATGATCAATGATCTAGATTCATCAACGCAAAGTGAAAACATTGATCCATATCATCTGTAGTATATACGCTTTTATTTTGAAAGTCTGTGTCACCATCAAATAACAGCAGGCAGACAGCAAGCAGCCAAGAAGACAATGTGGATAGCATTATTTACGCACTGTCAAAATATTTTCAATTTCAGAGAAAATTTCAGAGCACATGTATGTAAAACAATTTGTTATGAGATAGAACAGGACGTAACATTACCTGCCTGGACGGCATCTCACTCTGTTAACTTCTCGCTACAGTAACATTAGCTGCTCTGTTTTAACAATGTTCAGCTGAAAAAACGTGCATGCAGGCTGAAATTTTAACGTATTTAGACTTTGTAACATCGGCAAATATGGTATTTTTGTCCAAAGAATCGATATAATATCGTATTGCGATGAAGCTGGTAATTTACACCCCTATTGACTACTACAAAAATTAACCTCAAAGCCCGGCACGCTTCCTGGGGCCTGGGCGATTGCATTACTTTGACTTTGGGCTGCCTCTGGAGCTGATGTCGTCCATCTTGACAGTCTATGATACAGCCTCAGAGAACTGCTATGGTGGCTGTAGACCTTTTCTTACTAAGTGAAACGATTGATACATTTCTCATCTTAAAGTGATTACATGTGACAGTTTCAAAGTGACAAGCTGTCCTGAACCTGAACTCACTGAATTCATCACTGCTCAGCTAAACATGACAATTTTACTCCTAAAAATGGAGTTGGTCTCACGGGGGGAACTTGTCCCACAAAGACTGCTGTGCCAACCAGGCTGGGCAGCATTATTTATTTATTATTTATTTAAATCTAGCTGAGGCTTGACCCAGCAAAACACAAAATATCTCAGATTGGAGCCAATAACCCTCTTTAAATGAGTCAGTTATAACCAGTGACAGACAAATAAAACTACTTTACCTGATCGTTTCATGTTTCTAGAGACCTGCACATCTCAAACACCCTGAGACGAGCTGTGTAAATTAAGAATTCAATCACTCTCTTGCGTTGACTGTGTTCTAAATCACACACATTACTGTACCGCCTACTTTAAATGCTGTTCTCTGCAAAATGTATTTAAGAAATGGTCGTTGTGCCACTGACATCTGTTACACTTTATAGGAGATAAACCAAATTAGTACTGAGAGAAGCTGTTGGATCATAACAAGCAGTTGTCACTCAACTCACACGCACACTGACACCTCCACACACACACACACACACATCTCACACACACATCTCACACAGTAACTGTCCATTATTCTTATGCGCACTGACAGGCCTGCCTGCCAGTCAGATCACTTCAGTAATTGAATGAATGGGGGATATCCTTATTAACTTTCACAGCCGGAGGGTTTCTTGAAGTGCATCTGTGTGTGTGTGTGTGTGTGTGTGTGTGTGTGTGTGTGTGTGTGTGTGTGTGTGTGTGTGTGTGTGTGTGTGTGTGTGTGTGTGTGTGTGTGCATACAGAGCACATGCATAGACAGTAAAGCCACACAAATTGGGGAACTATTGCAACTCTTCCTCTCTCAGCAGCCTAAATACTGAACACAGAAACACTGCTCAGACAGAAGCAGGACAGGAAGACAGAGGCTTTATTCTAATGCCATTGATCCCAGAGCCAATCAGGCGGAGGCAGATGGGACAAACCCACCTGACATCCATGTAACAGAACGCTACTTAAATAACGGACTGTAATGATTTTGGTATCTTGTGATCAGTATGCTGTGAGGCTTATAATAAACTCCAGTCTGCTGCGTGCGTATCTTTTACAAGTGACAGATATTGTTTTTTTAATGCTTTGAGGCAGAGCTGAAGACATTAAAGGAAGGAAGAGTCGGAAAGAGGTTATTTTGATTATCATGCAGGTATAAGAGTGCCTTCAGGCCGAGTTAATGAGTCACGTGTTGTCTGTTTATAGCCTAAGTGCACAGATGATGCAAAAAGGAATAGCAGGGTGGAGTCCAGTAAACGTCCAGCGCGGGCAGACAGCCAGCCAGCCTGAAGTGAGGATCATTTAACGCTGCGTCTCTCATTCAGAGCCGCTCTGAAGAGGATCTCTGACCTTGATTACCCCGAGATGGAGAGCAGCAGAGCACACCAGGCGGCCACGCCCACATGGGTGCTTGCTGGCATTGTGGCATCTTGCTCGGATTTTGGCAAACGGGCGTAAACAAGGCGCATCACTCTGAGGCATTGAAGAGAAAACTAAATGTAAACACGGTGAGATATATTTCTCTGCATTCATTCCCTTTGGTGGTAATAAACATAATGCACAAAAATGTCTTTGTGCCATATAGGAGCTGCCTGAGATTGGAAAACATTAACACAAAATGAAGCTTTGAATTGGGACTTTAATGCCTATAAGAGGCTATCAACACATTTTTATTTGCAACTAAAAGCTGAGGAAACAACTCCAGATGCCGAGGGAGCAGCAGGCGTGTCTGAGCACTATGCACAAGATACAAGTAGAGGCTAGTGACATCCAAGCTGTTGTTAGTTTTATATCTCAGTCAAACTCAGTCAAAGTCTACGATACTGTTAACGTTAACGAGTCAAAAGTGACATATAAAGTTGGCACACAGAGGCAGGCGTCTTGTGTGTGTGTGTGTGAAGATGGTCAGAGCAAGGAAAAAAAGATGGCCAGAGATGAAACGAGAGGTGGAACGATGGAGAAGCAACAGTCATGCCTCCTGGGGTCAATGGGTGTGAGATCCATCTGTTCCTGGAGATCACACTCACACACACACACACCAATGAACGCAAGCACACACGCCACTGTGTCACAGTACACAGTGTTTTCAGAGTATTTTCAAGGGTGGGATGTCACAAATCTACGTGCCAGAATTAGAAGGTTCGGCATATGAAGCATTTCTCAGCGACAGCGGTGTCAGACAGCTCAGGAAACAGACGGCACATGACGAATGCACGAGGAAGGCTCATCCAGTCTGCTCAGCTTCCTCAGACACAACAAATATGTGATTTCACTCCAAGAAATAGTTTCAGCCGGTTAAAATCATTTGCAGCTTGTCATGGTACAGCTATGAGCAGCAGTAGGCCAGCGACACCGTTTGGCTCTCTCACAGTGGCGGGGTGGTTTATAGGGCAGATGATGTTGATGTCAATCAGGAAACTGTGTCATTTCGCACTAATGCCAACTATTTCTCCTCGGCCTTAAGCAATCACTTTACTCCACATTCCTCCTGCAGTTATTACCTCTGCAGTCAATACAAGCTGTCCTCTCTAACTGCCGAGCCATTTATCCTAATAGTGCCATTCTCTCTTTCTCTAGTTACTCCCACAGCATTTCAACAGTGTTCACTAATGCACAGTATATAGCAGGGCTGCAACAAATGGTAATTTTCATCATTGATTACTCTACCAATATTTTTTTTACGAATAACGTATTAATCATTTGATCAGTAAAATGTCAAAAAAAAATGTGAAAAATGCTTGTCACAATTTCCCAGAACTCAAAGTGACGTCTTCATTTTGCGTCCTTTGCCCAACCTGTGGTCCAAAACCAAAAGCATATCATAAATTTATAACATCATACATCACTGACTGTCATAAATGGCAAAGAAAAGCAGCAGAACCCTACATTTAAAAAGCTAGAACCAGCAAATGTTCAACATTTTTACTTTAAAAATGACTGAAATTGTAAATCGCTTATCAAAATACTGTACTGGTGATTATTTTTTCTGTAGATCAACTAATTGTTGCAGCTCTAATATACACACCCTATTTACTGTGTGCTCACAAGCAGGATTTACAGGCTTTCATTAAGTCCATTATATGCTCGGGCACTATCTTTTTTTTTCATACCTTCCTTACCTGCATCAGGATATACGGATATGACAATCTATGTGAAAAACAAACAAACAATCATACGAACAAAAAAAAGTAGCCTAAAAGCTGAGCTACTTGTGATAGAAGTCACTGTCACATGTATGACATTGTCTAGCCCAGTGGTTCCCAACTGGTCCAGCCACGGGTCCAGATTTCGCCTTAGTCGTTAGTTCAAGGTCCACACAGTTTAATACATTCAACATCATACTTGCGTTTGGCCATGTCGTCATGTAGTTTTGCTGTCTCTGCCAATTAGCTGTCTGTTATTTACTCACTCTACAGCAGGAAACAGCACTTCAAAATAAAAACTTTGTTTGCGAGTCACTTGCGGTCCATCCAGAATGGACCCGTGACCCACTTTTGGACCATGACCCACCAGCTGGGAACAACAATGCTGTGTTTTTACTGTGCAATTAGCCCACATAGACAAGTTGTTCTAGGTTTAAATACATACAGTACGGCCCATAGAATAATGAATAGATAGGAAATAAGTCGCCTTCTTTATAAATTCTTGCTCGTTGCCACAGCGGATACCAACACATCAGTGGGCTGAAAGGTGATGATGTGTGGAATAAAATCATGTTGCTGATAAACAACTTTTGTAGTTGGAAGACATCATCTCAAATTAGAGTTATATTTTGCAATACTCTCAAACAGGGAAAGAAGCATTTTCCTTCTTTTTACGACTCCTGTAACGTTATCCCCACCACTCACAGTCCCCATGTCTCTCGGCTCAGCTGCCTGTTCCACCGGTACAGACTGACCTCTAATGGTGCATGCTGTGCACTAGGGATGCACGATATTGGATTTTTTGCCAATATCCATTACACCGTTATGTAACAACTAATTTGGCCGATAACCAACAATATTGATTGATAATTCCACTTTTTCCCCATCTAATTTTAGTGATCATCAAGTCTCATCTGTAGTGGAATTAACTTCATATTATGCATGTATACTCTTATTGTGATGGCCCACCAGCAGATGGAGACATGAAATACAATACTTTTCAATGTATGTAAAATTCATTCATTGTGCAAAATAAGAAAAAGCATGTTGGCTGGATCTGAAAATTCATTTTAAAGCCAATATCGGCGAATACCAATGATGTGCATGCATGCATCCCTACTGTACAACACAGCATCTTTGTATCAGTTTAATTCAAAGAGGAGCATCTGTATATTTGAGGGTATGGAAAATCATACCTTTGGGATTTCTAAATACCCTGGTATACTGTAATACCAGGGTATTTAGAAATACCCTGGTATACTGTAATACCTTGATACCACTCAGGCCTAGGCCACAGTCTGAGCGACAAGAACTGTCAAGATGCAAAACGTTAAGTCAGCTCTGAAATCTAGGCTTGAATATTCTGCATCATGAAAACCATGAATATTTAAATTTGTATTTTTGGTCTCTCCTGGCTGCACTGCCAGCAAGCATACCACAGGCAATACAGGCAACATATGTTAAATTGTATAAGGGCTGTCGCCGATTATTTAAACTTAATAACGTAATTGAAACTGCTTGTGTGTTTTTTTCCTGCCTTAATGTTGAATAATTAACTCCCTGATTAATAACTGTGAAAGCTGTGAAACGGTGATATTTCCTCCGCCAAAAACCACGATACCAGGATCTCATATAGTGACACCTCGAGCGTGTACGTGTTAGTGAAATACAGTATACTGTATAAGTTAAAAGAAGAAGTGTGACACAGGCAGGTATTGAGCAACAGGGCAGACAGACAGATGTGTTTCACTGCTCATATCCCCTGATTTCTCCCGGCCCCCGGGCCTCTGTCTGTCACCACCTCCCAGCCAGTTATCTCTGATACAGAATGACAAGTCAGACAGGGTGGAAGGGGTTAGATTAGAAAATGATAAATACATGAGCAGGGGAAAAAACATTTCCCCATGTCCTTCCGTTTTTCTGTGCTTTTGCTCTGTTGAGTCCCATATTATGCTGATTTTTTAGGTTCATACTTTTATTTTGGGGTTCCTCTAGGACATGCTTTAATGCTCAAAAAATGCTTTATTTTTCTCATATTGTCTGCCTGAATATATCTGTATCAAGCCTGTTTGAAACAGGCGACTGTCGCTTTAAGCACCCTCTTGGAAAAGCCTGGTCTGCTCTGATTGGTCGGTGTGTGCAGGTCTTCAACAGCTGCGCTCTCTCTCTGCTTCTCTGCCCCCTTATTGCAGCCGGGGAATGCCTGTGATGGCACTGTAGTGGCAGTTTCTACCTTTATATAGACCCTTTTATTGTCAGTAAACAGTATGATGTTTTTTGATGGGCGGGGCTTAACTGGAGGCAAAACAATTCTAAACAGACATTAGTTAGCGCTTGCTAGCGAGTTCTGTTTGCTTGTGTTAGACAATGGAGGAGGATGAGCATTTTTGATGATCGCCTCCGTCCAGTCCTTTCGTCTTATCGCATTTAGACCTAACCATTGTTGTCTTTGTTTTTGTACGGGCAGCGACGGATGGTATGCGACAAAATTTAAGTTTTGAGCCATGACTCCTTCTATTCTGGCTCCCAGTAACACAACAAGGCAACGCTCTAAGACTCCTATGTAGCCTACAGCCCTGTGGTGGAGAGTCATGTTTTGCCTCCAGCTAGCAAACTGACGCCATTGTGACGTTGGACCTGAAAGGGCCTACAGCATAGATGTGACATCACAACCCCCTGGAAGTCCTGACAGCTTGTTTAAAGGCAAAAGTTTGAGCATTTCAATACTTTCACAGTATTCAAATGGCACCTATTCCTGCTATGTAATAAAAAAAAGACACAGAAATGTGACTTTTTACAATATGGGGACTTGATATTCCACTAAAATACCAAACTAGTCAGACTGAGTTGTTGAAAGTAATATTGAACTTCTTCATCTGATGTAATTGTGCAGCCATAAAAAAACATCTTTCCTTTAATAGTGTTGTAACAAGCAGATATATACTCTCAGTTTCCAGTTTATTAGTCCCTCCTGCCAAAAACTAATGCAGTCTGACAGCACTGCAATAAATCATTCCTTCATTAGGTTGTAATGCTCAGTGTTCTTGGAAACCATTTTAGAGAGATTTAATTGTTTGTGGCACTGTTGTATTTAACTAATGTGTGATGTTGATATCTGGATTTTTCTCTTGTCTTAACGCTTCTCGGGAGGAGATTTAAAGTGAATATTAGGGTTCAAGAGGTTGACTGAGCAACTGTTTCTCCTGTTTGGCAAAACGCTGGTTCGTAAAGGGTTAAAGTTCGAAAGAAAAATGTTTTTAATAATAATGATTGTTCATTAACTGTCTGGTTAAGATCATCATTTCCTGCAGCTCGAGAGTTTCACCACTTGCTCTCCGGAGAGGTTTTTCTTCTTTTGTGCCAGCTATAATTTTGGAGAAAACCTCTCCTAATGGCCTGTCTATCAGCAGATGGCCAGAAGCTACCTGCCAGCTAGGAGGAGGGAAGGACATCTGAGAGGAGAAGTAAATAGGAGAGAGAGAGAGAGAGTGAAAGAAGAGAATGGCTAAAGAACAAACCACATGGTGTGCTGTATGAACCAAGCGAAAAAAAAAGCCTCTTTTCTCATCCCTCACTCCTGCTTTCTGTACACTGGCATGTCTCCTGGGTTTAACTAGAGAGGGTTTAATTGAGGCCGGTCCTGTGTGTGTATGTGTGTGTGTGTGTGTGTGTGTGTGTGTGTGTGTGTGTGTGTGTGTAGACTCAACCTTAAATAAATTCCATTTCCCCATCTGCCTGCAGATAACACACCCTCCTGCTCCACAGGGGATATGTTTCATGCTTTAGTTTTGCAGTAATTCTTCTTTGTATACTGATATTCATGTGATCTGTGACTTACAAACACACATATACACCGACACACACACACACACACACACACATAGATCGTTTAGCTTACCACCATCTTGTTGAGCGAGACCCAGCAGTCAGACGGAAAGTCCTGCAGCATGGGAACGAGGAACTGGAGACAGCCATCCCAGTGACACAGCAGCAGCATCATACCAATCAGGTTGAATATTCGCATCACAGCACTGGCCAGGTCATAGGTCATGTGGAAGATCTGTCAGGAGGAAAACAGACGGGCAGAGAGACGGTTAGAAAACTGGAGAGGAGGAAAAGACGTGTGAGGGGAATGAGAATTGAGTTTATGTTTATACAGATGGAGGTAAAATATAACAGTATATTGTTATAGTGAGGAGAGACCTGGAGACAGCTGGTGATGTTTTGCTGTATGGTCTACAGTACATCAGGGGTCCAGATCCTGATTCATTCAGAGGTTAAATGAACAACCAGAAAACACGTAGTATGTTACAATTTGCATGAGAAAGTCATTAAATCAATTGACCCTTCGCTAAGCCCCGCCCCTTTGTGATGGTACGACAAGCTGTCAGAGTAAGCATGGAGCCCACACTGTAACTAACTGCACTCCCTGAAGAAATATTATCACATTTTTGGAAAAATGAAAGAGTGATTCCAGAGAGAAGCAGACAGAGGGGTCTACAGTCTGTGTTTGAAGGATATATCCAGGATGTCAAACTGACTCAGCAGCAACAACAGGTTAAAAAGACAAAGATAGTTAGAAGCTAAAGCCGAACTATAGGCTACAGATCACAGTGTAAAAGTGAACCACCACATCACTGCTGATCGCCACACAAGACAATGAATATAAAGGCAAACTTCAACGATATTGAACCAGCTGTGTGGCATCACAGTGCAGATGAATGGTGTTTGGCTTCACCCCCGTGCTGCTGCCAGCACCTGGACCTGGAAAAAACATTCATCTGCGCACACTGCGGTGACACACAGCTGGTTGAATAACAGCAACGTCTCCCAGCTTCCCTTCACTGGTTCCTGTACAGCAGGGTCGGGTTTTTTTCACTGTTATTATAAAATGACAAAAACTCTGTCTGTGTGTCTGTTCCACGTTTTTCTCCTCACTGACTTGGTCAATCCATGTGAAATGTGGCACAGTGGTAGAGGGTCATGGGAGGATGCGAATGAAGCAATATTACATCAATTGGCCAAAGGGGGGCGCTATAGCAACTGACTGAAATTGCAAACTTTGAATGGGCATATCTCATGCCCCGTATGTCGGGGAGACATGAAACTTTGCACAGAGATGCCTCTCCTCATGAGGAACAAATTTGCCGCAAGAACCCATAACTTCCGGTGATATAGATTTTCCGTCATTTTGAATTTTTTGAAAAACACTTAAAATCGATCTCTTCCTAGGAAGTTTGACCGATCTGCATGAAACTGGGTGAACATAATCTAGGGACCAATATCTAAAGTTCCCTCTTGGCAAAAGCTTTCAATAAGGCAATGAATATTGCGGAGGGCGTGGCTCATCACAAAAAGGTGTATAACATCTCAAGGGTTTCACCCATCACCACGCAACTTTGTAGGCTCAACAAATTGGGGGCGCTAGAGAGCTAATTTCTTATCTAGGCCTAACTGCAATATTAAGTAGATATGTAGAACAGGACGTCTTAAGGTGACTGGAGAAATTTAACTCTAATTGGCAACTAGATCGCGCTATAACAACAGAAAAATGCTTAAAAATGGCTAAAATGCGACCGATTGCTGTGGCTCCACCTTTTGGTCGCACCTTTCCCATGTGAACTACCAGTGCGCCCCACTTTTAAGTCAATACAACATATAAACACTCAACACTTAACACTTTAACTATCTGCCTTTCAACGTGCTACCTCAACTGTACAGTTTTAGACCACTAACTATCCCACTATTGGCAATGGTACTACTGTACTTTCAATAAAGCAATCGTACTATCAAATTCACAAAAACTCTGTCTGAATACATTGCTCTTCTTAATGGGTTCAGTTGACTATTTAATCTGCAATTTCCTATGACCTGTATCACAAACACACACCATGTGAAACTGCACATGTGCACTCAATGGGTATGGACTAGTAATCATTAAAAAGCAAAAGCAGCATGTGTATACATTCAGTAGGCTATATCTTCAGTAGCTAGCTAACCCTACACTTTTCAGGGTTTGATTTTGGTTTTGGAACAGGGAGGAAACTTATATCTTTTTCCAACCTCTCCAGGTAACGAGTATCGTTAATACACGACGTGCCCCAGGCACAACATTTAGCTCAAAATCCACAAAACCAGCCTGAAAATGAAGGAAATCTGAAAGGATTGCATTAGAGTCAATGGAGCACAGCTGTGTTGTTGTCGGACCCTGGTCTGAGCCGGTAAGTAGCCCCTTTCACATTACAGATAAACCTGTTGTTAAGTATTGATTAGCGCAGCTTTGAATGAAACAACAGCCTAGGAGGAAGAGCTGCAGGGAAGTATATGTTTTTCAGTTGTGGTGAAAACTAGTGGGTTTTCCATTGATATATATGCACTTCATATAGTGAACAGAACAGGATGTATGATGAAGTGACTAATCAGTAACAAGCCGACGCCCTGTGTGTCATTCCTCCTCAATCTTAGTCGAATAATAGCATCAGGCAGATGGTCTACATTATAACCAGGTGGGGAAAATGAACAGGAGTCTGTGGTCTGACTTCATTCACGATGAAACCTCGTCAGACACTGATGAAGCTTTGATCAGCGGCGTGGTCCGGCCCCCTCTCTGCTGTTTCTTAGATTTACTCCTCTCAGGTAAGAAGGCTTATTTGTGTGGAGCTGGTGTTGTGGTCACAGCCTTGTAAACACCACTCGCTGTGGCTTTGTTGGCTACTGGCCAGGCCTTGTTACCAGTACGTGTGTTTGTGCATTAGAATGGGTTTACATCTGTGTGTGTGCACTCCTGTGAAATCCTTAGCGTAGCTGGGCCAACTGGCGGCCTTGCTAAATTGTAAGTAAAAGCATATTCCCCACAAGGGACGGAGAATTATCTTTAAAGGGAAGTAGGCCAGATGCCGCACATATGTCTGCATATAATATATATACTTATGCATACTGAACAGCCCTGCGTTATGGGCCAGTTTATGGCATGTTACCGAAAACAAATCATGAACTAGGCCAGATACTGTGTGTGTGTGTGTGTGTGTGTGTGTGTGTGTGTGTGTGTGTGTGTGTGTGTGTGTGTGTGTGTGTGTGTGTGTGTAAATGTGAAGGGGCACCCCCGTTTTGAGTTTACAGTTTGGGAGCAGCCAGGTCGGGACATTTGACGACTCATCCCGTCACCTCAGAGACCTCGCTGCCCTAAACCTTCAGCTCACTTGCATATCAAAACCTGCATCTCCTACAGAACCCCAGGCTGCAAACATCTCTTGTTAGTTACAGTGCCGACACAAGAGACTCAACCGGTCTAACATATTCCTCCATCGCAAATTATGCTCCACTCGCTAATGTGCAAGATTGATTCTTGCTCATGTCGCTCTGGGCCTGTTTCTTATAGTTGGTGTGTGGCCATGCTCACCAGATCCCATGAATTTATTTGACTTTTTCTTACATGTAATTTACATAGAAAGTTCTTTAAAGGGCAGCGCTAGTATAATTATTATCATTATTTTTAAGTTTCTTGATGTATTCAAATCCGAAAATTCAAATCCGAAAGTCACACAATAACAGACAGATTAGACGAATGAGTTGGCGGTAAACCAGCAACTCACTGTGTGATGTGTGGTAAAATTCCTGTTTCTGTCAATGGAGTCTGGTGGCTTTGAAGAAGGGCTGCCCGCAAATAGCCGATCAATCGTTAGTCGACTAGAAGGGTCATTAGTCGCTTAGTCGCATAAAAAACTTACAAACAGACAAACTTTATTAAGAGCTGCGCAGGAAGAGGCCATGCTCAGCAGTCAGACAGGAGTCAGGTTACAATACTCCTGCCTGTTTCTTCGCACTGGAAGCTGACTATGGATCTATTAATGTGTTTATACAGTACAGATTGCAGTATTATATTGAATATCAGTGCATTTTCATCTGGTTAAATTAAGACGTAATAATACCATGTTCCACCTCCAAGCTCAAATCTTCCAAGCGAACACTTTTGTCACTCTTGGTTCTCACTGTCAGCGAACAGCATGTGGCGTGATGGGGGTGGGGGTAATATGGGCTATCAGCACTTTAACCAGCGTAACCACTTTGTGATAATGGTTGTGTGGGATTTCAATTTGAAAAACACAGAAAAGAACACAGATGGACTCGCCCCTTAAATGCTCATAACCCTTTTCCTAGCTGTCTAAACATATATTTAGCTTCACACATTCAGCATCAAGGTGTTTCTGCTTGGTGGATTACATGCTATTTGACTATCTGTCAAATATATGTTGAGTTTCTTCTTTGATCTCCACTTTTCAGCATATTTTAAGTTCCCCTTTCCCCTTGTAAATTAGCTCCAGACAAAATGCCAAAGACACTACTTTCTCTCCTATAGCAGCTAATGGCCTTCGCTAATGTGGAGAAGGAGAAAGGGAAACACACTGTGAGGCCCTGCCCTGTGATTAGGAAGCATACCCATCATGATTAATGAGGCTCCAGGACTAATGTTCCCCCCCGACACCCGAACAGCACCTGGCCATGTGTCACTGTCAGACCACAATCTGGGTCAAAGCACATTACTGTGACCACAACTCACAGCCTGAAAAACACAGATAAAGTGCTTTCCTGCTCCTGTCTGCTGCACACTGTCAAACACACAGGACGATCCGCTCGGTTCCGATGACAACGTTTAGAGAAAACTATTGAAGCTGATGAATATTACTCCCACTACCAATCTCCACTCTCACGCACACACAGACGATCCAACCCGTTCACCGTCATTGTCTAGCTCATGAAAAAGGCATCCTCCAGGGCATGCCAGCAAGTGGAGGGCCTTGATACGAGCTTCCTGCTGCAGGAAATTGCTCTGGTTATTCCTGACAACCCTTATCTCTACCTTTGTGTTGGCCGCACACAAACACACGCAGCAGTCTATTCAAAGCTCACGTCGAAAACACACAACTTGTTCTCTCTTTTATTAATTATGAGAACGACTGTTGACTCGGTTGGCCCGCAGCTGAGCTGAACGGGGGAAATCATCTTTTAGGAAACCCCGCCGCAACAAGCTGAGCTAAGCTGAGCCGAGCTGAGCTGGACAGAGACGCAGCCAGCCACGTTCGGATCAAGCTGAGCGGAGCAGAGCTCGGGATGAACTAAGCTGATCAGGGGGCAGGGCTGAGCCGAAAGCAAAGGAGCATTCAGTTGTGAGTGTTTGAATCAGTAATTAGGGTTCTCATGGAGCTCAAATTACCACTCGGTAATCAGAAGAGCAGTGGTTATTTTCAGAGTGAGGGAAGACACACTTTTGATTCATGGATGCTCGTCAGGGGTCCTCAGTTTGCATACACAAGCACATCACAGGTCAGGCTTAATTCTGTTTCTGTGGCATATATGATGGATCACAATGCATCTATCTATTGACTAACTGGTGTGTATGTGTTCAGAAAGTGTGTGTAGTTGAGATGCCACATTAAAATAATTATAGAAATGGAGGCAAAGAAGGTAGCTTTGTTATGCAAGAAAAAAAAAAAGGCAATTAGTGTCTCCCGTGGTTGAGTTCATTCCTCGGAAAATCCCTCTTCACTTTCCCACTGATAAGCACAAATTAATTTTTCATGAATCCTTAACTACATCAGTACACTCAGTTATAATGAGCCATTATCCAGCTATCAGGCTTATTGCTACACAACACTGTAAAACCTCAGTTTTTGTGTGTCAGGGAGTAATTATACAGAGGATTGTTTTGTTGGTGAACAAACAGAATTACTTGTATACTGGCATAAACCACTGCACTGGAATCCAATATTGTATTATTAATTAGAGCACAGTCAGAGTCGCTTTTTTGTGAGCTGGGGAAATACTTTGTCGTAATATCCACACTGCAGCTGGAAAATCAGTGATGATCAATACAGCTCTGATGCTTTGATGTGTCGCAGGAAGCTGATGGGTCTTTTAAGTTAGACCCTAAAATTCATCGGCAGGATTCATAATAACTGTACTCTAATGTGAAGGCTTTATTATAATCTGCACATTTCTTCACAGATGATGGCGAGCCTGCTTCAGAGCAAGGAACTCAAAAGAGCTGACAGGTGAGTTACACTGAGGAAATGTTAGGAATGTCGTCTGCGAAGGCTAACAGTCGTCTTATATGGCCTGGTTGGTTTCGATATACAGTTTTTAAAAAATCTGATAAAGATATATGGCCAATAGTTTTTATTTAATTTTTTTAATACATCAAATAATGATCATGTTATGGATCCCTTGAATTTGGTTTTAACAAAGCAAGACATTTCACAGTTGAAAAAAAAAAAATCAACTCATAAGTGCCCTCTGGTGGAAAAACTATGTCATAAATGACCACAAACCTAATTTGGCATTTCTGTACAGCAATTCCTTTGATAGTCATCGATCAGCATAAACACTGACACCAATATATCTGTGATACACTATTATTTTCACTGTCGATTAATCTGTCGATTACTTATTTGCTCAGTTCTATAAAACGTCCGAAAATGGTGATCAATGTCAATCACAACTGAAGGAGAATCTGTTTAAATGGTGAATGTGCTAGGAAAGGTAGTATCGGCACGGTCACTACCTGGAGTTCGCATAAATGGAGCCTGGGTTTTTTGAAGGTGGCAGTGTTGTTTGGGCTGAGAAAGCCATGTGTAAGTAAGGTAAAGGAGGTTGTTGGGTCGGTGCGGGGAGCAGTGAGAGCTGGCATTAGGGGAGTGTCTCTGGGATGCCAGAGATCACGGTCTAGCCTCCTGGAGGTGTCGTGGGACCAACTAGACGAAACACTGGTGAAAGGAGGTTTCTTTCTCTAGAGCACAAACTTCTTGTGTTTATTTGAATGAATTAAAGTCATAGAGGAGTAAAGCCACCTGAAAATATTCACAGTTTTTTTCCTTTAATAAACTACTCAAACCAATTAACTGATTATCAAAATAGTCGGTAATTAATTAAATAGCTGACAACTAATCGATTGACCCATTAATAATTGCAACTCTAATCAGCCGACATATTATATGGCCAGTTTAATAGTTTAGATCTGGAATCTTTTAACCAAAAACAAACAGGAAGTGTTAGTTTCAATTTCTGTTTTACTATTTTTCATAGATTTAGATATGCAACGACAAAAATACAAATAGACTTCTGTAAATGTTTAAAACAGTGATTTTTCATATATAAATGACCCTCATTTTTCAAAATAAAATTATTTCTATATATTTCTGTTTCTATTGATGATTATTATACATAACAATCTTTTTTTTTTTTTTTTACTGTTTTTTACCTTGACACATTTTGCTGTTATTCTTATTTCTTCAATGTATTGTTCAACCATTAAATACTTAAAACAATTCTTGATTAATATAATTTGATGCATCAGCTCCTAAAAATGTCTGTTTCTGAAATATCCTCCCATATATCACATCCCATATCAGTTATAGACACGCACAGCTGCACAGATGGTTCAGATTAGCGTGACAATCTACCATTGCCTAAATATAGCACACTATCTAAAACAGTGGTGCTCCTGCTGCGTTCCTCCCTTGTTGTTTCTTTAAATGTCTCACTACTACATGAGTGTGTCATCTTTATAAAGCATGTGTTCTCAGCAGTATGCTCACTGTATACTTCATATACTGTCAAAGGGATGATAAAGATGAATTCTCAAACCTAAGTCTCTCATCCTTGAGTGGTCAGAGTAAACCCCAGACCCTTTCAGTGAAGATCATAAATGTTGAATCAGCCTACCTCCTCCCACTGGTGGATGTAACGGATGAGTCTGGACAGCCTCAGCAGCCGCAGCAGACTGAGGATCTTGGTGAAGCGGACAATGCGGAGCGCCCGGGCCGTCTTGTACACCTCCGAGTCCATCCCTTTCTCCACGATGAGGAAGATATAATCCACAGGTATGGAAGAGACAAAGTCCACCACAAACCAGCTCTTCAGGTACTTCTTCTTGATCTTCTTGGGGTCGAGGATGATCTCGGTGTTGTCCTCGAACACGATGCCGGTCCGGAAGTTCAGCACCAGGTCCATGAGGAAGAAGGTGTCGGACACCACGTTGAAGATGATCCAGGGCGTGGTGGTCTCGTCCTTGAAGAAGGTGATGCCCACGGGGATGATGATCAGGTTGCCCACCATGAACATCAGCATGGTGAAGTCCCAGTAGAACCTGATGGTGAAGCAGAGGGAGAAGACGATTAGAGACAGAGACACTGCCACCCTAAACACCGTGACAAATGGTTCAAAGTGCACTGTATCTTGTTCTGGGGAGGTAACCTATACCATCTGACTCAAGACAAGGTCAAACTAAGGACGAGCAGACAGACAAGTGGATAATCGGAAAGATGAGCTGGGTGCAGTTCAGTCTAAATCAAAGAACAGACACAGGCACCCATACAGTAACGCTACTGATGGAGGATGCGTCAGCAAAACACTCTGCAATGTTTAATCATACCACAAAATCAAACTGTAGTTTAGAATTTAAAGCACTGCATTGTAGAGATGAGATGATTAGTTGATATAGAAACAATTTAAACAATCGCAACTTTTTAGGCAAACATGCCAAATATACTCTGGCTTCAGTGTGAGAATTTCCTGCTTGTCTTTATGTGATCTTAATCTGAAAATCTTTCAGCTGCACCACATTTAAAGACTTTAGGAAACTGCTGATTTTTGCCACAATTTTCTAACATTTTATGGACCAAATACTAAATCTATAATAATAAAAACAACCCTTAGTTGCAGCTCTCTATGTGTTCTTGCCATGGTTGTTCACAAAGTCACACTGCTGTCTGTCTGAAAGTACGTGGGAGCCTGCAAAGCAAAGGGAGGAACTGATTGAAGAGCGTTGCTGAGTCATGAATGTTCCCTGACATAATTCCCCACAAAACCACTAATCAGTATGCTTATTAAATCATAATTTAACGGCAAAATCTGAGTCACAGCCGGTTAACAGCTCAGAAAGTTGGCTTTCTCTTCAAAATGCTGCTGATGTTGTGCACTTGGGATAATTGGAGGAGCTGTCCTCGGTGCTGAAACAGATGTTCAGACGCATTCCAAGTAAAGACGGAACTTTTCCAACTTGACATCAAGTTCAACAAAGACTTTTTGAGGATGCTTGCTTGTTATAAATACATATATCATATTGGAGTTACCTTAACATTTTGCCAAAGTGAGCAAGAGCTGTCCAGAGCCAATGCATTTGTCATAAGCAACTCAATGTGGGAATCAGTATCTCTCTAAGGAAACACAAGCCTTTCGCACCCTGACAAAGACCTTAGGGTTGAAACCGGATGGTGTTTTAATGCAAGCAGCCATGTTTTGAAATAAAGGCTTTAACTTTGTTCAAATGCATCTGAAGTTCGTTTTTTCTTTCCAAAACAAAGCATGTCTTCACCAGTCCCTTGAACTGGGGAGATCAAAATAGTCAAAAAAGAAAAATAATAATTCTTTATAATTGAACAAATTCTCCTTTTAAGTTTCATTTTTTTGTTTTTTTGTTCAAGAACAAATGTCCAAGGTTTAAATGTCTGTATTTGGATATTTGGATAATTTTGTGTGGGTATTTTTGATTTATTTTAATCTTGGCTCCAGCTGAAGGAGCTTTTCATCGATGAAATTCTATTCCCAAATGGCCTTTACGCATAAATACCTGAATTGTTATTATATGTTTTGTCTTTCCTCACACACAGTTCGATAGAATCAAACTCTATCTTCCATATAGACCAGCTCAGTGCAAGAGTGTGAAGTGTTTATGGACCTAACTCAATTTGACCCATACCTGAAGTCGCTGTATGGGTGGATAATCCAATTACCCGCTGATTTTACGCGCTCCTGCTCTTTCTCCACCGCCTTCTGGCTGCCAAACATGCGCAGGGAGAATTTGTTAACTCCAGGCTGAAGCATTGAACTAAACTGCCGCTGCATGTACGTCCGGTTCTCCCTGGTGTCTCCATCATCCGGCACTATCTGAGAGCCGTCCTCAGCTTTGGTAAAAGTGACAGAATTACTCGACTGAGTCGGAGTGTGTCCTTTACTAGTTGGGGCGTTGGAGAAGGAAACTCTGGAGTCCTTTTTCTCCATCACTGCCGCGGTCCTGACCTCGGCACTGCCCGGCCCCTGTGTCAGGGGCCCCGGTGAAGTGACAGAGCCGTCCATGCCTGCAGCCTGCCCCTTGCAGTCTTCAGCAGCCACTACTCCATCTGCCTGCTTCTCCTGCCTTGAGATGAGAGAGGAGAGGCTCCCTGAACTGGTCGGGTCCCTTCTACAATCTCCGTTTTTGTTGCATATCATACCGATGGCTCCCTCTCCTATCACGCCTGTCTCTGAGACTGTGTCCCCTCCAGCAGCATCCCTCCGGCACAACTGAGCAGAGGCTGCGCTGCTGCCACTGGCACTGACAGGTGCGGAGTCCTCCTCGTCTCGCAGGAGCCACAGCTCATTGTTGTTGGAGTTTTTGCGCGCAATGGACGCGGCCCCGCCTCCTGGCGTCAATTTCTTCATCTTGGTTCCTCCGCTGCTCGCATGGTCCTCGCGTCCGGCCGAGCTGGGGACTTGAGGTGGTCGAGGCTGCTGGAATTTGGGCTCCTCCTCGCCGTCCTCCGCCTCGACGTCCATCACGAGCAGAACAAAGACAAGAGGGATGCTCCCCGTACCTTGAACCTGGCGACACTGGGCGGCGGCGGGGGAAGGAGTGAGGAGTTCAAAGCAGCAACAGCCCTCCTGCTTTCCACTCCACCACTTTAGGATAACAGCGCACCGGTGGCGTTGCTATGGCTGCAACCTGGCTGCTGTTGTTGCCGTGTGTGTGTGCATGTGTGTGTGTAAGAGAGAGATGACAGCATTACCTTTGGGCTGTAACTACTACAGGTAGATTATATTGAAGATACTATGAAAACAATAACAGAGAAAACTCTATTTTGCTAATAAATAATCACATCGAATTTATTATGAAACAAATAAAATCCCCTGATGGGAACAGCAGGACAAAGGTGACAGATGAAGGTCACAAGAAACAACCAACTTCTCCTTTGTCATCCACAGCTGATCTGATATACACTATACGCAGATAACCCACTCTGTCATGATCAGGTGATCCATAGTGATTCTAACACTTGATCTAGTCTTTCTTCACTGAGAGACTGTTTCAGCAGCGTCTGCCTGTTGCTTTAGGTTGACAGTCTGCCAATATGGTTAGCGGCCCCCTATTCTTGTTTAAATTGCTCCACCTTGTGGACATATACACGCATTGTACTCAAGTTTCCTGAGCAGGGGTGTCAAACATACAGTTCAGGAGGCAGAACCGACCCAATCAGGCCCCCTGGAGGAGTTTGCCAACTAATAGTGATGCACTTGTGAAGGCTAAGAGGTGTTAGCGAGGCATAAGTGCTATATCCTAGGCAACTGGACTTGCTTGCGTTTCTTGAAGACGCTTCGCCTCTCATCCAAGAAGCTTCTTCAGGTCCAACTGGCTGGTGCGTAGTGGTTAAAGTCACATGTGAGACGCTGACCCACCTGGCCATCATGTGTGTCGTTAGGGTCACATGGGACCAGGTATGACTGGGTGGGAAGTCGTCTGGGGAGGGATCCCAAGACTGCAGTTTAGGTGGGTGATAGGTGGTGCTGTAGGTCACCTCCTCTGTTTAACGAGGGTCACTCTAGTTTGACGTAGATGGCTTCTTTCACGCCGCATTCAAGGCATCTTTATTCTCTTGCCAAGATGTGAACATTGCTGTCCTCAAAGGAGTGTCCCTTCTTCTTAGGTGTAAATGGACAGGCGAGTCTTGACATGAGGAGCTGGCTCTCCTGTGCTGTGCCATGCCCTTGTGGAGTGGTCGTTTTGTTTCACCAATGTATAAATCTGTGCATTCCGGGCTGCACATACACTACATTACTCTGCTTATGCCTGGGTGTTTTGTCCTTAGGGTGTTCATGCTTGTCTAGGCATGTTGCTTCTTCCTACTCCTTTATGGACATGAAACTTGAATTTATATTTCTCATTGTAAGGCTGTTTATGATTTCTCATTTGTCTCTGTTTTGTAGTTTTTTTTTCCTACAATATATTCTATTGTTGTTATCATTATTATTATTATTATTATTATCATCATCTAAATGTTTGAAATAAATAAATCAAATCAAATCTTGCCTCTGTGTTGGATAGATTGCTGCCTTTGCAATATACACATCACCTATCTCTTCTGTTCTCTGTGTGCGAGTCCTCCCTTGCTGCACTAGTTTTTCCTTGACTACCACACCAGAGAAAAAGACCAACAAAGGACAGTTTTTAAGGCGCAGCACAACCCTTGTGAACCACTGTAGAAAGATTAAAGACATCTGTACTTTACTATGAATTTCAGATGGACTCCGCTATGTTGCATCGTGTTTGTTACATTAAACCATGTCTAACTAAAACTGCTGCTGCTGTCAAAAAGGAGGATTGATTTCAAGGTTTTCATTTATTATTAAGCCCATACATTGCTGAACCTCTCTGCCCTACTCAAACTCCGATCTCTTAGATCCTATGCACATTGTCTTTTGACTGTCCCACTAT
This sequence comes from Epinephelus awoara, assembly GCA_035609425.1. Classification (NCBI taxonomy): domain Eukaryota; kingdom Metazoa; phylum Chordata; class Actinopteri; order Perciformes; family Serranidae; genus Epinephelus; species Epinephelus awoara. The sequence goes on from CM069303.1 coordinate 30,954,109, forward strand.
GGAAGCTGGTGGGTAAGGGAGCTCTTGCCTTTGCCGTAGCTGCTCCAAAGCTCTGGAATAGCCTTCGAGTCTCAAACAAATGCTCCCCCTTCACTGACACTTTTAAGACAAATATTAAAACATACATGTTTTCAATGGCCTTTGGTTGTTTGCAGTGGTTTTAATATTTTAGTATTTTCATCATTTACCTATGTAATTGTTCTTACTGGTGTTATTGTTTTTATATTTGTTTGCCTAATATATCTATATATTTGTGTGTCATTCTTTTATTTTGTACAGTACTGTGGTCAACTGCGGTTGTTTTTAAATGTGCTATATAAATAAACTTGATTTGATTTAAAATTACCGCCTTGCAGTTGTATGTCTCTGTGAACCAGTCACAGTTTACATCCATTCCTGTCCAGACTCGTACGTAGCCATCAAAGTTGACAATGCTTCAGATGTTGCTACAAAGATGATGCATATCCTAAAACATGGATGCTTCACACACATATCTTCAACCTGCCAGCAGAGGACGTCACCACAATGACCAGTTTCAAGGTGGAAACTCAAGCTTAGTGTCCCCACTTCAGTATCTGACCAAATATCTCAAGTCTCTTCCTCAGAAGTGTTTTTGAGAAACATTATGGTGTCACAGTGAAGTTGACCTTTTGGATATAAAAATGTCATCATTATCTTTTTCTGTTTGACAATTCTGAGTTTTTGTCATAATTAGTGGATGAATTCTTGAGTTGTGGCCAGAAACATGTTTTGTGAGTTCACAGTGACCTTGCCTTTTGATCACCAAATTCTTACCAGGTCATCGTTGCATTCAAGTGGATGTTTGTGCAAAATTTGAGGAGATTCCCTGAGGGCTTTCTTGAGAGATTGCGTTCACAACAATGAGACAGAAGAAAAGTCATAGGGACCTTCGATCGCCAAAATCTAATCAGTTCATCATCGAGTCAAAGGGAACGTTTGTGCCGAATTTTGAGGATATTCTTTCAAAGCGTTCTTGAGAGATCACGTCCATGAGAATAAGACAGATGCAAGGTCATAGTCATAGTGGCCTTTGATCACACTGATCAGAAAATCTGATCAGTTCATTGAGTCCAATGGAATGTTTGTGCCAAATTTGAGGATATTCCTTTACTTTAAGGCGTTCTTAAGATATTTAATTTAATATTTAATTAATTTTTGGAATTTTTTTTTCTTGTGATCACATTATATGTAAGTTTGCAAGATGGTGAATCTAACAAACAAACAGCAATTATGATCAGTGCAGCTATTGTTGGCCTCCTCGTATACAGTGCTTCCTGACTCGCTATTCAAGTCACACTTTGAGTTTAAGGTTGAGCAAGTAAACAAACACATAAAATCAAATACCTTTATTCAGTTTGTGCAAGTTGTACAACAGATGGTTGTTCCAGGTATTCGGAAGGTACAACACTTTACACAACTCTGATTAGGTCTTCTTAATTTGTGTAACTCTGAAATGGTAACATCCAATCACAACACTACTCAGGTTAAATGGAACATATGGCTTCTGAATCATCTACACAGTGGAGGGAACAGAGACGACGGCCCAACAATCGCACACAGGATGTTTTCTATCTCAGATCACATCAAGTGAGAAAGAAAAACATCTGAAACGATAATCTCCGGTACTAAATATAAACTTTAGTGTGTAGTATTCAAGTTGCGTTGGACAGAAGCAACAGATGTTACTTGCACTTGGTCCTTAATATATTTTTACTCTGGATGTGACATCGGCAACAAAAACATCAGTGACTAAAACTTCGATTTAAAATATGTTAATAGGAAAAGGAAATAAAAGCTGGATTTAAAGGACAAATGCTTTCCTACTAAAAGAACTGTAATTTCTTATGGCAACCAAACCTTCATTAATTATTTCAGCATTTAATTTTAAGTATCACATTTACACACAAAAGAGAAAATGGTGCTTGTTAAGGCAAAGTATAAAACTCTGCTAAAGGAGGTGTGCGGTGGAGTAGGGACAGGTCAAACATGAATTCAAACGCACTCCAGTGGTTGCTATAAGAATGGCAGTGATCAATTAGGATCTAAAATGTTTCAGATCCTCTCAACTGAACTTGTGCTGTTTTGCAAGGAACCATTCCAGATAGAATATAAAACAGGGTTCCCACACATTTCTACTGATGAAGTTTCAAAACTTTTCCTGTGACTTTTCCATAATATTCTCCCCCATTTCCACGACTTAAAGTTGTTTAAACAGGTAAGCCTATACAGCAATCATTATGAGACACATACTTAAGGCATGTGCGCATAAGCAAGCTCCTGGCATTTGATAACTTTACTCACTTGTTAGATATTCCTGCCACCAACTAGATGCATATGCCAACAGACCAGACTGGCACATACAGGTACTTTGCAAGCTGCAGTTAACCAGCTACACATAAGCTTCTGTTTCTCTCCCGATGTCATAGCTTATTTCTCCGTGGCCTTGGCAATGACGCCATGCACATCTGGTCTGTGATACTAGTGACACTTCAACAGTCATGCAGCGCAGCAAAAGTTTCAAGGAATGTATTTTGCTTAACGCAAGACATGCTCTGGGATTTTTAGTAATGTATTAAAACTACAGCCAAAACGATGCATATCCAAAACTCTGTTAATTCCAAACCACCTCCAAACCTGGTTATCAGTTTTTTCCAATTACAAAACTTTTTCAAGTAGCTTCATGATGATGGGAACCCTGTGTAAAAGCAAAAACCGACAGCTGTGAGGTCAGTGCAGAATCAGCATCAACAGAAAAATAACCACAAACGAGGCATTCCTCACATGAACGGTCTAATGATTTTACAACGAACACACACTTTGCTAAAACGGCATTTTAACTCATGCAATATTTGCCCCGCGGCCTCAAGCAGAAATTACTTCACACTATGTTCTGTGGCTGCACAATGTGGAGAAGAATATAGAAGAAAAAATAAAACAAGAGGAAATCAGTCAGTTTCTTAGAACATTAACACCCAAGCACAAAAAAGGTACTGAAAATTGCAGGGTGCACAGTATAATGTGCCACACAACAGCTGAGTCCTGGACTGCCATCTGGATGTCCGTCTAGGATAGAAAGAAAGTTGCATGAGTGAAGAATGAAAGTGGTTTAAAAACTTTTGTCTCATATTCAGACTCTTAATTGGGTTTGAGGAGAGCGGTAGCCCACAGAATTTATATTTCAGGGAGAACTTCATATTCTGACGCACCTCGTTCAGCTTCTAATTAGAATTCCTTTGCCTCACATTCTTGTCTTTGTGGTTTGCGGTAGAATTGCTCTTCCTGAAAAACATGTTATAGAGCAAACATGAGTTCTGTAAAAATATATAATCTGTAGAGACAAACAATATATGGAACCGCTGAGTTTACTTACAGAGGAGCAGAGCCTGAGTCGTCATCTGTGAATGATCAATGAAGGAGGGCAAACAAAAACAAGAGTCAGTTGATAGCAGGTTACATGTCTGTTACTGGTGTGAGCAACACATGCCTGCCCCCCTCCCCCACAGATGATGGTAGCAAACGTTAGAACATGACATCCTCTGCAACATGATCCAATGAGGTTATGTTCAACTCCAACTAAACATGAACTGAAGCATGCCAACCTGCTGCATTTCTGACGATGAATGATGTTACAAAATCCTTTTACGCAGCAAATCTACACACAATCACTTATGTTCTACAAAAAAGATGTCACTTAACAGACTGCTGTGTCTTTTTAGCAAATCTGTGATAAGATTTGAACATTTCTATTCATGAACATTTTTGTACACTGTCTAGAGTCACCCCTTAGCATCACAGAGGCTCATGCAATACAAGCAAAGAACACCAAATGAACACTGCAGTGGCTGTAATAAGATAAAGAAACAGTAAACACCTTTGAACTGACAGAGCTAACACACGACCTGGCATGTACAGTGGCAGTATCACACCAGAGCAAGAGCACGTAGTCACAACTTAAGGCTATCTCTGTGGCCAAATGGTGAATGAGACAGATGTAAATGATGTACTGACCTGGAGAAGAGGGTTGCCTATCATTTATCATGCATAAAGTACAAGATGCAGGAGACATGCAGACAGAATGCTGAAACCTCTCACTTGTCAACCTGTTCAAGTTCATGTCAAACCATTACACTAGCTTACGTGTCTCATTTGACTCTTTCATTGGCTCAGACGCATGTTTTAAAGGGGGGACCAATAGAGAGTAGAGAGAAAATACTTTAAGCTTGCTCTGAATGCAGGGCCAGTGAAAGAGTGACCAAATCTTTGAGCGCATTCCTCTTAGAAGTGGTGACTATGAAAGCAGTTCATTCAGACTCCCATAGCTTTTTCCACGCGGTCATCTCAGCTCAACCACTTCAGTCTGACATGCAGTTTTGTCCACTTACCAAAATGCAAAATCAGCAGCGAACAGAGAAGTAAAAATGTAAATAATAAAAATAATAGTTGCTATCACAGATCGTTTATACAAAAACGGAAGCTAACTCCTGATCCTCAGTTTAAAATGTAAATTATAGCAAAATCAAAGACAATAAGGATTCATATTGAAAGCATGCAACTACAGTCCATACATCCCCATTTTAATTGTCTTAATAGTCTTCAACATGCCACTGAGGAATATAAATCTTCTTAAACAAGGCCTACAGTTTGACACATTCTTGTCCTGTTGGAAGTTGAATGATTTCAAAGGGCCTTATTTATGTTCTTTTAGCCACACATTACAACAAAGGACAGAGGATGCAGGTTGGAAAATGTCCATATCTGCCCCCAAAATGTACATTTACTTCCTGGATATTTGGTCACTGTAGTAGCAAACTACTCATGATATTAGGGTATTTTTCCTCTACCAAAACCTGTGTAATTTAAATTCCTGTAAAGTAGGAAAATGGCCGGCAAGTTTTGGAATTCATTAATGATTGTGGCGAATTGACAAGTAAAATTCTCAACTCTGAGTGACTGTTCACACCAAAAACAGCACTGTGTTAGGACATAGTAGGAAAACACTGCTGACGACGTGTTGCTTCAAATATTGGTGAAAAGATTAAATATGACCAAGGAGGCCTAGTAATTCTATCAGTAGCACTTTAGTAGTGCTTTACGATGGGACAACTGTAGTAAGTTATCAAAGTAGTGATAAACCATGGGCACAAAAAAATGTTGGGCCTTTGGTGAACGTCTGTCGCCCAAGTTTTGGCAGTGTGTCCTACACTGTTGGCACTGTTGTTTTTTTGTGTGGATAATTTAGCATGTTGAATCGGCATCGGAGACAGCAGAGCCCGTCAATTAATGAAATCTTTCTGACTGGCAGTTCTGCTCAGAGCACGTAAAGAGAAAACAGAAGTTAAGAAATTAACAAATGGCTAAAGTCAAGAGTATACAAGAGCAAAACAAATTTGTTAAATGAGGTAAGGTTATGTTTTTAGCTTTTTGTTTATGTTTTATTCGCTAGCACACAGTAAATATCTTTTGTTCTTTTCACATCAGGTTGTGTTGTCAATGTGCTAACTGGCCAACTAGCATCTTTAATCTGTCTAATCCCTAATATAGACTACCGCCACCTGCTGGCGTGGAGAGTTATTTCCTCTCACATGTGCAGAATGTACGTGCTAGCTGGCTGCTGGCTGTGTATTTTGAGGTGTGTTCAAATGCAACTTTTTAGCCGAGATACAGATGACATGAAGGGATGCAACAGTCAGCCTTTAACAACATTAGCTTGATGTCTGTTTGGTGTGTTTGGGCCTTTGTATTTTAACGTTTGCAAGGTTAAGCAGCAGAATGAGCCTATTCACATAACAAAATAATGTCACCTTGCATGTATTTGACTGGGAAATTCAGCGTCAAACCAAGTGATGTTTAACTTATTTGCCCATAACCTGCCCCTTTTTGTTTTTGAGGCAGTGTTTTTTCACACAGTCCTCATGTCAGTCTGAAAACAACCTAAGAGTTGTAGTGGTGGAGGTAACATGGTGTACGTACCGTCATTGATCTCATCAGGCTTTCTCCTCTTCTCATAGATGAAGATGATGGTCACCAGGATGATGACCTCGGCCACGATGCCAAGGAAGGGCCAGAGAGCGGCCAAGCGACTGCGGACACGCAGGTGGATCTTGTCAGTAGTTGTGCCAAGTTCATTGGTTCCAGCACAGACGTAGTCTCCAATGTCATTTTCGATGCTCAGGTCATTAATGGTCAGAGTGGTCTTGTTAGGGGTGCTCTTGATCTCATATTTGTCACTGGTGCCGTTGAGGATAGGCTGAGGGTTGGGTTTAAGCAACAAGTTAGTCATGCAAATAGCAAGACAGGTGTGACCATTCATTATTATTCAATGTTCTATCACTGAATTACTGGACATACATCATTTACAACTTATGAACCATCACAATATTTAAGCTGACTAAAAAGTTTAGTTTTAGGTCCACCAGTTTAGAACTCTAGATGACAGACATCAAAAATAATTTTAACACATACTACTGAGCCGCCATCTTCCTCTTTGTGCCAGACCCAGTTAGTGGGCAGTGGATAGCCATGGCTCACACAGACCATCACACCTTTGTCCTTCTCATTGCCGTGCTCAGAGTGCTTGTAGGCAGCAACGTGGGGAAGTGCTACAGGAGGAACAGAAGCACATATTCAGATAGAATATGAAGGTTTGTATATTAAATAAATAAACTGCCTTCATCGTTTATCCTGAAGCAGGAGGCACTTTCATATAAGAGTTTGAAGGAGCTACCTACATTGTTTGATTAATTCCCATTTAATCGCCAGTTTGCTGAACTTCAGTTCAACTCAATTATCAAACAGTCTCCCCTGTGTATGTGCAGATGACACCCAGTTTTCAGCTGTGTTTGATGCAGATTAATTTTCTTAAATGGTGATTTGCACAAAGAGAAAAAAAACATCAGATGAAATCTGGGCTTATGTCCGGTAAGTATCTCACAATAAAGCTTGAGTGTTGCAGATGTTCAGTGACTTATGTCTCTACACCAACCACAATTTTAAATAGCTTCAAGCATACAATAAATGAAATGTACTCCTGGTAAATCCCTAGGGCACTGTCTATACTTGATGTTGTGAACAAATGGCCACACATAAGGGCTCATTTATGCTCAATGTTTGATACCGAGATGGAGAAGGACGGAGCCTTCCGTCCATGATCTGCATTCAATTTGCACGTTTTTGTGTGGGCTTCCTGAAAGCTTGCAAATACAGACGAAACGGAGCAGTATCACTGGAGATCGTGGTGGCAGTGCAGCTTAGTTCAAACAAGACCATAGGAGATGACGAAGAAAGTTAAATAAAGGCAAAACGGAAACACAGACCACCATCATCTACAACGCTGGCTCTGTTTAAACGTCCTCACTGTCTCCTTGTTAGTTGTTGTATGTAACTTTTGACTCTGTCCTCTAGTAACATCAACTGGCTGTCTTTATATCAACATAAAAGATGCATGGAAGTATGAGGGCAGTGACATTTAAAACGTTAAAAAAATAAGCCTTTAGATTGTACAGTAAAGATGGGGACATTACAGCTCCCCAAAAGTGAAGCCAAAACATCTCAATCGTCCCCTGGTGGCTGGCTGCAGTATAGGTTATAAAGCCACAGCAAATCAAAAATCATGTCAAATGAATTTTCCCCAAACATGGTTTCTGTTATTTTAGATATTCATTCTCATTATTTAATTTCATAAAATGGGGGATTTGCATGATTGATAGCTGTGTGTGCCAATCAAGTACTCGCCATCTATAGCACTGCCTGCAACTGGTCGGATGACGGGAACTCAGTACTGCTGAGGAAGCTATTGCGCAGACTACGGCTCTAAATAAAGTCACTAGCGCCAGATGGCAGCGCCCGTATCCAGGATATTTTGACTTCATTTGTGTAAAGTGAAGGTAAATGGAGACTTCCACATCCATATAGCCAAAGCCTGGCCCTAAATATTAGCAGTAATTACTGTTAATAAAAACAAACATCAAATTATATTTCCTGGAAAATTGCTGCCGCTTAAGGATAAACTGTATGTGAAACATCTATAAAAACATTTACAACCATGTTAAAACCCAATGTAAACATAGACATAAACTTGACATGAAATAACCAACGAATACAACTCTGATCTGTGATATTTATGAATCAACTTACTTTTGACTTCAATTGTCTGCTTCGCTTCTGGATCAGTCAGAAACACACATTCATACTTTCCACCAGAGCTGTGGGTGATCTTGTCCAAACTATGGGAAGAGAACAAATAAAGGATGTGAGAACTCTGGGTGTCACTCCTAATTAATAGACCACAGGTAAATATTTCTCTGTAAATATAGCTTAGAGCAGGTGGACCAAGTCTGCTGATGCCACTTCGATGACAGTGATTAGTTTTCCCATTTAGCTTAGTAGAAAATTCACAACAGAACCCTGTGTATGCTCAAGAGCCGGGGGTAAAAAATAAAGCTGCTTGTCCATGCAACAAATATTTCAAATTTCCCCTGGTAATCACAATCCCACTTTTGTTTGGTGCTGCTGTCCCGTACAGTTCTGCCTGCTCTCTCTAATGGGGAATTAAGGTCAGGGCAAGCGAGCACACTGCTAGGGGCGCTTATCCCTGCTGCCAAGACTACCGCCAAAGCTGCACGACTGCACGGTCCATCTCTCTGCTAATCAAGAGCAGTGAATGCCTGAATGGCGCCCCTAGCTTTGCTGCTAATGGAGGCAGCCAGGGAGAAAGGGAGAGTCGTGAGAGGGGGAGGGACGTCACGACAGACAAGCAAAAGGCAGAGTGCGATGGAGAGAACATTAGAGAATAAAGATGGACAGTGACTGTAGTAACAAAGCCAGAAAGGGACAGCATAACCATCAGAGTAAAGGACTAGAGCAAGACACTTTCAGGCTACAAAATGGCTTTCTAAACCAATGACACTCTTAAGTATCAAAGCCAGCTCAGCTTTCCATTTTTTAGTATGGTTAATTCACTCAGTACCGCTGAGTAAATGATCATAGGATGAACATATTTACAGTGCCATAATAACTGCGGGGCAGATCTGCCCATATGGCACACTTGGGTTGATGTAGCTACTTACCGGAGGACTGTGTATGAATGGGCTTCATTGGACTGAGATTCTTCCAGGACTTTGCCATTGTGCACCCAGTGGGAGCCCTTGCTGGGAAAGTTGGACTCTGTCAAGTTGCAGCTGAGGACCGCGGAGGTCTGGTTGGTGACCTCAGGAGGGTCGATGATGATGTTTGGGACTTCAGATAAACAGAGACGAAAAAATTAATCATTTGCCATCCTTTTCTAAAATGTAAAATTTCAGCTAACTGGCATTAAACAGCATTTTTGCAGGTTTAGACACTGATGCTGCCCTACAAAGGCAAAACCCAGTAACTACATATTTGGCCAAGTTAGTTTTAACTTGTATCTGGTTTTCTGTTTTACAATATAAAAATATTTTGCCAGAAAAATGTGTAATTTCTGTGACAGCTTTTTACATTTGCAGTAACAAGAAAACAGAGTACCTGCACTTTGGTGTGTAGTTACTGAACTCTGCCTTTGTAGGTCTTAATACCTTTACACTTCATTACTGACCTGAAGGTATTGCCTTGGAATGTATCATTATCACTGGGTGCATTATTTTTGAAGGCATGTTTAATTTACATTTTGGCTCTCGACACTCAACAGTTGTCTTTACAAAAATAAATGATTAATGGAACTAAATGAAATCAGGCATACCATGTATGTGACAGCCCTATTATCGTACTCAAGCGAGGAAATAAAAAGGTAGGCAAGGCAGAAGAGGTCAACTATGAGATCACAGCACTTGATTGTTTCAGTTATTCTTCTTACTCTTGCCAGGGTACAAATACAGATTGGGATTTTGTTAAGACCACAACTGTTGGGTGTCAAGAGGATATCTAAGTATCACCAACTATGTTATCGGCATTATCCTTCAGCTTACCGAGTTTGAGGTGGAAATCCGTTCTCACAAAATAGAACAAGAAAACAGTGTGACACAAGAACAAGTTCTGAACAAATGTGCAGAACTTTCCAATTAAGGTGGAAAGAGCTCCCCAATACGGGGAGATCTGTCCCACCAACACTAGAATGGAGGGGAAAACAGGAGTTGTACTGGAAATCTAAAAGATACAGTAATCTACAACAAGGTCACGGGGAAAAGATCTTTAAATACATGCAGAAGAAGCAACAGGAAGGGGATGAAAAACTGTTGGCAGTTATCGCTGCCAATCACATGGTAAAATGTTATAATTAAGGATTTTTGCTTCAACTGGGTGAAGAAACTGACCAATTCTTCAAAACAATAATACTGGACCACAAGGCAGAAAGATACCCCATGGCTGAGTCTATTTTTCATAAGTAGTTGCCATCTTCTGTGCCTTCAGTTCAGTCGGTTATGGGCCACAGGAATGGTCTACAAGCATTAACCAAAGGGGCATTGCCAATGTTAGTATCAATTAAGGAAAAACACTAGCAAAATAAATATCTACCAAGAAGCGATAGTAATCAAGAAATCTGACACCCCTTTTTTTGTTTTTCTTCAAACAATTACATACTGTTTACATGCAATAATTTTCCTGCAGGAGCCATCTGCAAATTTCCAACCTTATGACCAGTATTATATGAATGACAGCCTATCATAACGCTACCTACCTAAGCCTTGAAACAGGGTAAAAAAAGGCATCAGATTGAAGACATTATGTATCAAGTAACACAGGATTAGGGAGCGGCCCAGCCATGCTTTATGACCAGGTTCGGTTTCTACTACAGGATAACCGTGGAGCTTTTGAGGAGAGGAGAGGGAGTGTGGACTGGGTGAAGCAGGATGGAAGGTACTGGACCGGGAAACATGGGAGCTGAGTGTAACAGGAGCTGAATGTCCAGGACTTCACTAATGAGGAGATAACAGCCAAGCTACTTTGACCGGAGTCTCCTCATGCTTCCTCTGCCACTCACTTTCGATCACAATAATGTTTGCCTGCGAGCGGATCCACTTGATTTTTGGCGTCTTCCTCAGATCATTGCGGTCAGGGTCGTTGGAAGCGCGGCACTCGTATGTGCCTGAGTCGTTGAGGGTGAGGCTAGTGAGGTGAATGGTGCTAGTGGCATGTGCTATATATGTGGCATTTATTTGCACACGGTCATACCGTGCCCCGTCAAAGAGCTGGGTGAAGGTCTCGTTGGGCTCTTCACCCTCTATAAACCACCACTGCACCTCAGGGATGGGGTTCCCTATCACCTCACAGTGCAGCTCTGCACTGTCATCGATCAGCTTCATCTGAGACAGGGGAGACTTGATAAAGCCCGCTGAGCACGGTTTACAGTCAGCCCAGCGACAAGAGATTTCAATAAGTTTTTGAATGTGGTGGGTTGAAAGCAAGTCAGGTGATTTTATGGATTGGTGATAAAAGGCCATGATGGAAGAAAGACAAGCAAATAGGAAAAAGAAAGAAAAAGAAACAAAGTTAATTAAACACAAATGAAATGAAAATATGAAAGTACGCACATAGAGAAAGCACAGATCAGAGCAGCATTTCCCCCCAGTTATTTTGATCATTCCTGGTACTCTGACCCATCAAGACAAAAAAGAAATGCAATTAGGGATGACCTGAGGCACACTCAGTTAGGCCTGTCACAATAACTACTTTTATTGGACGATATATTATTCCAGAAATCAATCATTTTGAGACCATTTCATGTTGCTGACTTGATGACGATATAATAGCATAATTTTGCTAGTACACCCATTCGAAGAGCAATGCTATTCTAATTCTTAAAAATATTCAACTGTTGGAATTGAGTGTATGGGAAAAAAATACTAAACATATCTTTTAAAAAAGTAATTAACATCCGATAATACATAGAAGCAGGTATATATAAAATATATCTTATTTTAGTATCTTCGTAGGAGTAGCCCCAAAATACTCAGTCTGAGACTTAGTACAAAATCTGGCCAACAAAAGTAAAACCAATTTATGCCTCTTGGGGCTAATGAACAAGCTCAGTGAAGATCCCAGAACACAGCAGGTCCGTAACCTGGCTAGATTTCCATCAGGGCGACGTGCTGGGAGGCAGGTGGTTTGCTGGAGGATTTATAGAGTGGAGGATGAAGTTGTTCGAGGATAAAACTACAAATGACAGACTTTTTGGCTCATTGCCTGGGGTTGGCAAGCTAACCGCCATCAGGACTGTGTCTTCCTTTTCAAAAATGCAGCTGCAGGCTAACGGTGAGCTTTGTTGTGTCATCTTTGAAATGCTGTTTAGTTTTTCTTCGGACTCATACAAAAAGGCGAGAGCAGAGAGAAAGAGAAATCTCAAAATGGTAAGGAAAACCCTGCTGTTGGCTAAAATGTTGGTGACATTCTTATGTCACTAAACATGCATGTAAACACAACAGGCAACATCAAGGCCAGCAAAATGATTGAGGTTATGTCCTTATTTCACAAGATAAATTGAAAACATAATCGTCACGACAGGCCTACACCCAGTTTCCAATTTATTATGTACATCATGCATCAGGAAGGCCATGATGTTTCTGTTTATACTGATTTAGAAAGGTAATCACTCAAGGCTATAATCATTTCAGAGGCTATAATTTGTGTTGCAGTTGAACTGTGCAGCATTGCACTTGGAGGTGTTTCTTTTAAGGACTGGGTAATCATCTCTGTGACACACTGAATTCGTTATCAGTGGATTTTTTTAATGTCAATTCAACGTACCAAATTAAGTGTCTTTAAAGGCCTTATAGCAATTACTCAATAATTCATGTTGGGCCTGTGAGCCAAAAAAGCTTGATCAAGACACCCCTAAAGGCAGTTAAAGCAAAAAAGAAATACACAAAGCAAAAAGACAACAACAGAACATTAAAAGCATCCAACAGCATTCCTATGAAATCAATACAAATGAATGAAACAGAACATGAAGAGAAAAGCAGATGAGGTTGAAATGAAAAACATTTCACATAATAAAAATAATTAAAAAAAATAAATCCATGAAAGCCTTGGGACATGCAAGCATTTTGAGCCGGTGCCATTTCTCTGCTGTGCCTTGTGTCACCCAACGGTGGTTAGGGTGTTGAATTACACATCGCCTATTTTTCAGAACATTCTGCAAATGGCTTCATGCAGGCTGTACACATGACATCAATGTTTGTGAAAGTCAGCACAGTCAGTCCCCACTGAGTGGCAAATGGAAACATACGGCATTTGCCAGTGACACATTCACATGGGAGGAACATTAAAAACACTTGTTTGTAGCTGTTGCGCAATCAACTGTACTGAACAGATTAACAAAGGAATGCATGCATTGTTTGAGTGAAATGTGCTGGTCAGCTTGATTAGGGTGTCAAATCCTACTTGGGTGTGTATCAGGAAACATATTTTGTGGCTACACTTTAAAGCGTACAAACCCCCGACTGTTGCATGCATGCAATGCATTTGCTTCCAGATATTTGTTTGCTTTCAAGTACTGCAGCTCTCCACAGTCACAGTGGGCTGGGTGGACTTGTTTGGGCACTCAGTGGTGGTCAGCAGGATTATACACTTAGGTGGGTCCAGTGAGGAATAACATTCTCACGCTACAGGCCAAGACACGGCCAGCTTTTAAATCCAAGACTAACACAGGGCACAGGTTAACGGCACAAAGGAAAATTGAGCTTATCCTAAACTTACATATCTGTTTTTTGTTGTTGTTTTACATGCAGACCCTTTTTCTAGATTCCTTTGATGAAAATATAGTCAAGTACAGGTAAAGCTAAATCAGTGATTCCTCTTTTAACACATTACACATGTTAAAAAATGCTTGTTGAAAATGCACAAAGATTTCTGTGTCCAGGATTAGTAGTCGAGCTAAGCTAATAGCTCAGCTAATCAGTCAAGTCGGACATCTTGTCTTGTCTAAGTATAATGCAGAAGAGAAAATCAAATTTCTGACCAAGTACATCTGACTCCGCCTCAATGGGTGACTCTGTGTCCTTTTAATATAGCGCGTATTGAAGCAGTACCGGTTGACCCGAAGAAGAAGCTAACAACGAACGAAGATGGTGGAGCATAAATGTAGTTTCCTAGTCCGTCCAGAAGTGTGTCTTCTGCTTCTCAGTTGCCATGGTGTGTGTTTGTTTTTCTGAGAGTTACTGCACTGCTACATACTGAACTGCTACTTACGGCATCTCCTTCTTCTTACGGGTGAAAGCACGCGAAAGAAAAAGTGGTGCATGTGCAGAACGCCGCGTCCGACTCCAAGACAACGTGGCTACATGCAGCAATAGTTCAATTTTCATTCGAATTACCTAGGTGTGTTAGTCGAGCTACAGATAGTCCAATTTCAGTCGGACTAAGCTGTTTACATGCTTTTAAAAGTCCAGTTTCAGTCGGACTAAGCCAATAATTTGATTTTCTCAAGCTGCATGTAAACGTACTGACTGAGGCTATCCTTAACATAACCCCTTTCCCGCTATATAGTATCTAATATTAGACCAGATGGCATCAGTGTTGCTTTGTTTATCTACAGTGTGTGCAGCAAGTTTGCTCTGTTCAACAAGTTCTCACTGCCTTTTCTGTCTGATAAATACAGGAATAAACAACTCTTTTGTATGTGACATTGTGTGCTACTGGGTTAGCTCCTAACGGGAGTTGGGAGTTTCAGAGCAGAGAATACTGCTCATATTTTTCCAGGAGTTTGAACCTTAATTTTCTATCTTCTAATTATTCAAATTTGGCTGGGTGGTCAATAACACATTTTCTGTGGTGTGACAAACACATATTTATTTTTACTTTTGCCTGACTTTTATTTTGTGTTGGATAATCAACTTTCAGAGCAATTCCAATTGAAACTGTCAGCAGATATTAAAGACAAAACACAAGAGGCAGACCTGTGAAGTTGTCAACAAGAACTTCAAGCTCAACACGTAGATCACGTACCCTTTCAAGCTAAGTAGCTTTCACCAGCACGACCAAAGGCCACCTACATACCATATGCTGAATGAAAGTTCAAAATTAAATATAGTCTACGCCCTAAACTTAGCTGCCAATAGATGTACACCACATGAACCCTGACAATGTAATTTAGTGCCTTTAGCCGTCTGCTCTTTAATATGAGAACCAGCTCCATGTGTTTAAAGCCCTTTCAAAGAACAAATTCCATAGTTGATATTTCCACATGCTCAACAACAAGCTACATGAGCAGAACAATGTGCAAAAAAACCCTTGGGAATCTTACCATACAGAGGAATAAAAGATTAAATATTTACTGTGATACAGAGATAGCATGCCCTTTGGTAAGCACAATGAAGTGGAGGAGCCAATAAACACAGGCTATGGGGATACATGCTTTATCGCCACAGTTTGTTTTATATTCAAGCAGCTGGTTGAAAATTAACATCTCGTGTAGGAATTTACTGAGCCTGCTGAAAATACTAAAGGGTATACACACAAAGCCTTAAATATGTTATCCCCAGGCCATTTCCAACCCTCGAGTAACAAAGTATATTGAATTTTCCACGCTGAACAGGAAAAGCTAGCACAATGTAACATCCTTTCCAACAAAAGATGGATGCTAATGCTTCCAACATGAAGAAAGCAGTAACACACATGGAAGCTGGCGCACTGTTTAAAGAGGTCATTTCAAGCTTTCATTTCGACCTTGTATTATTTGGTGAAGGTCACTGTTTGGAAATTAAAAAAAAAACTCAAGAGTTGGAAGCAAATATTTGTCACCCTCAGCCCACCGACATTCACACAGACATTCTGTCTGTCTGTCTGTGAGCAGTGCACTATTCAGGTAGCCCACTCAGTCTGATCATTCAGCTGTGGTGGGACCTGAGATGTGTCACTACTATAAGAAGAATGTCAACTCCCACACCCTAAAGAACAGCCTGCCTGTCAGTGATGCTGGCTAGACTGCAGGCTTTTATCATAAAAGGGTAATTTAAGTGAGAGCAGGTTTAGCAGCTGGGATCTCAAAATGGTGGTCAATAACAAAAATGGGTCTGTGTTCACCACCATTTACCAAATTACTGTGACTAAACATCCAGCACTTAAAATGTGTGAAATGACTGGCTTTGCGTGCCTTTTTCACACACAGCAGCCTTACTTACCTGCCTGCCTGCCTCATAACCCACTTTCCATGCCAAAGTTAAGCTAGAGAAGAAGCTGAACCTCTAGGGAAATCTAATTTTACTCATGATCTACTCCAGAGCTGTCGTGACCAAAGCAGGAAACACAGAGCGGTATGGCTTCTTGTGTTTGACGCACATGCACACATAGACAGCCTGGTTGCTGGTACCAACGCTCTGCAAAATAAAAGTTGCCCGGTGTTACCCATGCTTCAGTAAACCATGGCAAATAAAGGGTGCATTTGACTTTCACAGCCCATGGTTTAACAACATATTAGGTCAGAGCATGTGCTTGCCTGTCTGTCTTAACTGCCTTGGGATGACGAAACACCTGAGGGTAAAATGACGCAAATTGGATATTTTGAAATGGACCTGTGAGTAATTCAATGTTAAAACTCAATAACACAGAAAGCTCAAAGAAATTTCAACATTATTTACTTGTAATCAGGGGTGACAAAATAAAAAAAACAGCTATTAAGAGATAAAAATTACAGATTTGAACAGAACAAGTTTGTATTGGTAAATTTTTAAAATATATTTTTATTTATCGACAAATCTTGAAGTGGACTAATTTGGAAAACCCATGGGCTTTAAGGGTACGCTATGTAGACATAAAACCCATGCTGCACTTTCGGCATATTTGGACAAAATAAACAACAACATTAGAAATTGATATAAATGAATTATTGACACTTTAAATGAGAGCCACGACTTTAATTTTAACTAAAATGCTTTTACTACAAGTGGGGCAGTGTACTTAAACGACGCAATGACAAGTAAATCTGTTGCCTTTGTGTACATTTTGTATTGAGTGCTGACTGTCATGATATTTTAGGGCTCACAGGCCAATTTGGGGGGTTATTTTTAGGAAATTATGACAACAATGGTAGCTGTATAATAAAACTAAAACACTGCCGCGATTTGCATCGCTGACAGACATTTAATAAGCAAGTAATATCGCTACCACCGAATTCCTAGGGGTATTAATTTCTTCCTTCTTTCTCTAACAGCTGTCATTGCGACACTGACACACTGACACATTCAACAGATAATTGATAAGGACCACTGTAACCAAGCAAATATCTGTGTGTGAATATATTTTAGCTTTTCATGTGTGGTCAATCGATGAAGACACAGGGTGATAGGAAGCCGCTGATAGGAACGGCCAGTGGCAGGTCATTTAATGGCCATCAACACGACTAGGATCTCCAACCTTTAAGAGCAAACATGCTGTTACAAAAAATAAAAGACGACTTACAATACTGTATTGTGACAGCTGATAGCATCACGTGGACTGGGCCTACTGGGTCAATGAATCAAAGATAACTGATGACAGTCTGATCAGAGCAAGCAAACATCTATGCTCAGTGGTTCCTTAAAGGCTATGCGGAAGAGACTTATCAAATGACTAAGATTATTTAACCATCTGGGGTGAGAGTGAAGACAACAGTCTGTATTAATTACTAATGGATGGCAACCCTTACTGACGTTACATAACAACGAGCTCAGCGGACACCACAACAGCAAACATTACCGAGGCACCATACGTTTTAAATTAACATTGCAGCTCATGTGATCGATTACATCAGCTAACGTTTCGAAAATATCTAAATCCCTTTGTGTAAAACTGGCGCAGGCGAAGCAAAGAGACACTCAACGTTGTGTTTATGCTGTTTAACCGCAGTCACGAAACAGCCGGTTAGCTTAAACGTCCGAGTGGATTTTGCGATTGTAAATTAGCAAAATGTGCCGCTAGCATTCACACCACGCTTAGCATTGCTACGTATGACTGTTTCCGACTAACGCCGCACATGTTTTGCATTAAAAGTAAATGTTAAAAAGGTATTCGACCTCAAATAACATACATGTCGTCACGTTAACAAAACAGGAACCTGAATGGACATTTTAATGTTCGTAGTCAGGGCAAAGTCTACATCTTCTCAACCAACATGGCTGACACAAAATTCTTACCTGTGGACGCATTAGCTCGCCAACAGCTCAGCAGCAGGGCACTGACAGCCCACAGTAACTTCATAGCTGATATTTCGGTTTACTAATTCGTCGAATAAAAAATAGCTAAGTTGAGTACGACGGCTGAATCTTGTTCCGTCCTGTCTTCAGGACTTCCAGCCAGATGTAGGAGCTGAATGCTCAACAGTGGAGCCGACGGAGTTGGTCGTCCTCTAGTTGCACCTCACGCACACGCCCTGAGCAGCACGTACGCATGACGTATTGTTTCGGGGGCGTGGTCACGTCAGACAAGTTACGTCTAAAGCCATTTAATATTCTTATATAGTTTTGCAAAACACATCTCAGTTTAGTATCTTTAATGAAAAATAACCACACAAAATAGATAATAATAAGTGTTTGAAGAAAATTACATTTTAAGGGATATTAATGTTTCAAAAAAGCATGTAATGATGTCATAAAATCATATTAATGCCACCATTTAGTGTCAAAATAGCCCTTGAAAACTACGAAATTACAGATTTAAACGGAACGAGTTTGTATTATTAAATTTGTGTGTAAAATGTTATATTTTTATTTAAGCAACAAATCTTGAAGTGGGCTTGAAGGATACATTACATACCCATAAAGCCCATGCTGGACTTAGGACATATTTTGAGAAATTAAAGAATAAAACAATTAGAAATTGGTGTAATTGAATTATTGATACTTTAAATGAGATTAGACTTCCATTTTAACTCAAACGTTCTCACTTCAAGTGGGGCAGTGTATATTAAAATGTCTGAAAGGCATTAATGACAACTGAATCTGTCTCCTTCGTATACATTTTGTATTAAGTGTTGACTGTCATTATATTTCAAGAGAATTTGGGGGATCATTCTGAGGAAAGTGTAACAGTAACAGTAGCTTTATAATGAGGGCCAGAACCAGCCGCCAATGGGCCCAATGTAGATGATTTTTCTCACCTAATATCCTCCTGAGATCTAAACTTTTCTTTCGTATGCACTTTCAGTTTCTATTTGGGATTAGTAGGACTTGATAAGTATAAAAAACGTGTCAAGGATATTAAAGTCCCAATGTCCTCATATGAGATGATAGTAAAGTCCCAATGTCCTTTAATGAGCTGATGAAAAATTTCCAATGTCTTCAAACGAGTATTAACAGTCTTAGCTTGTTGCCGTCTATACTATACAGGATCTGTACTGAAAATGTTCGTACAGCAAAAGCCAAGAATGGCGTGTGCCAAACAATATTCAACAATTTCTACAATCAGGCCTCCACCTCACCATTTGCCTCGCCAATTTTCCATCTCCAAAATGCTGGCAAGCACGGGTCAAAGTTTCTCCCAGCAAATCTTTTTTTATAGATCACAACTTTTGCCTCTTTTGTGTGTATGTTATGTATGTAAGGGTTTCATCGAACACGTACAAACAGAAAATACTAAGGACTTTCCAAGAGAGAACGCAGGACTGAAGCACACTGAACAATTTACAGATTTTAATTGTGCAAATTAAAGGCTGTAAATTGATCAGAGTGCTCAAGTCCTACATTCTCCCTTGGAAAGTCCCTGTCCTTGAATTGAGAGGCACCTAATTTAGCCACATGCTGATGGGTGATAAGCAGAGAACACTGTTTCAGACATAAACTAGAGTCTTTCTTAATCAGGTAATCCACTATAGGCATTACACTACACTAAACCATTTCAAAATTCTAGATTGAGTTGCAGAATGACAAAGTCTGTAAAAAGGCAAATAAAGATGGATGACAAAATCGAAGTATTAAAAAAATATATATGTGGGCGTAGCTGTCCAATGGAGACTTGTAAAGAGAAACAAACTAAAAAACACACACAACAAATTACTGACAACCTATTTTAAAATAAAAAGACAGGTTGAAAGTCCGTCTGTGGCCTCATGTTAATCCTGTTATTTAAAAAATAACAATTTCATAGTACTGCCCAGAATTTGAATGTTTTGTCACAAGATATTTTGTGTATTTTAAATCCAACATGGTGGCTTCAGACATTGATTCTGTAACTACATACTAACCATAACGCCATATTTCACGATCCATAGTTACAATGGCACAAAAACTTGCAGTGTTAACCACAAAGGAAACAATACGCCGATAATATGAATGAGCTATTTCACATTGTAAAGTCAGATTCATAGCCACAAGTGAAGTGGATCCATTCATCCTCTAGGTACACCAGTGATGTGCGTATAACAATCCCCTCACATTAAAGGCCTTTGAACCTGAACCCCAGGGGGGGAGCAGAGGTACAATGCAGAGGAAATACACCCATATGGCTACACAATGAAAGGAAGCAGTATTTATTGGCTTATTGATAGTACCTAAACAAGCAAGCACCCAAGAATTCAAAGATTAAACAGAGACTGTTTACTATCTACGTGCCTTTGGAGCCCGCCTGATCTCATAAACTGCGTTATGCATTGAGATCACTTCCAGCCGTGCTCACTAATGATGTTTTTGTTCCCTGGCTGATGCCCGGTTGTTCTAAGAGCCGGTGAGATGTCATTAAAGGGACAAATATTTGAAGCTGGGAAACACAAACCAGCACTGCTCATAACGTGCCCATTTGCCACAGAATGTTTACCATAGTATTATTTTCTTTATTTGATATTAGGACAAACAAGTGACCTTTTTTTTTATTCAATTATAGCTTATTTGCTGTACCAACGTCCAGCCTGTTTTACTGCCCTCCCATCTAGTGTCGAACCACAGCACCACACACTGTGGTTGTTCACATACGATTACAACACATTTTGTTTGAAGTTAAAGTCCATTTCATGACTACTGCTGCTCATGATTAGACCTTTAAAGAACAATATATACACACACCGAGAATGCTTTACATGAATTTTGAGTGGTAGCACCCAAACAGCTTTATTTTCATATCAGTTCTTTTTTTTGACACAATCATACTGCAAATCAATTTTTTTTTTCAACTGCCAACTTTAGAAAATATTTAATTTACCTTTAAGTTAAAATGCACTGAAATGTTTCTAAGTGTTTTTCAGCTTTAAGATAACTTAGCAAAAATCCTTATGTGTGTAATTTAGTAATGATTATCCACATCATTATCCAAACAGCACGAGATTACTGCAATTTGACGCATCATTTTAAGTGCAAACAACAGTACCTGTGTGGTGTCAGGTAATCTGTTAGGTGGATCTTGACGATAAAATCATTTCATAAACTATATGAAGTTTGTTTTGAGAGCAAAAGGAATCGACTGTATCGTTCTAAACCATGAGGAGACTTAAGTGCACGCTTTCACAGTGCACTTCGGTGCACTTTGGGTCGTTTTAAATGTGAGATATGAATGCTACTTATAAAAAATGAATAACTGTACATTTCTTTTTGCTTCATAGGCAAAAGGAGGTCGTTTTAAATCATACAAGTCTGGAGATTAAAAAAAAAGAAAAGAACAGTGACTGTCTTGTTGTCCCGAGTCTTCTACCTTTGGATTCCTTTGTTTTCTCTTCCTGTATGAGGTGATTCAGGCAGATTGAGCCTCTTGAAGTTTCCATGCTTCTCCACGTCCTCCCTGACAGAAGCTGCACTCCAAGCCTCCGCCTTTCCTTTGTTCGGATGCCTGACGAAGGTTGGAGCAACAGGACGGGCAGAAATACATGAACCTCACGTATCACTTTCCCCTGAATCTGGCTTGAGTGCTCCTGGCGAGATGCACTCGGGTCTCTGCCCCGAAGCGGGGAGAGACTGGAGGTCACCGCTCTGAAGTACAGCAGCCTAGGAGCTATAAACAGCTCGTGGGGTGATAAGGACAAATGGTTCTCTATGAGTTATCAGTGGAGTTCTCATTGCTGGTCGAACTTGAGGACTGAGGGGTAGAGGAGGATGAAGAGGAGGAGGAGGAAGAGGAGGTAAAGTTCATCCCTGATAGTTCTGGAGGGTTCGTCGCCGTGTTCTGTCCACTTAAGCTTTTCCTGCACACTGGACACGTGTCATGCTGCAGAGAAAGAGTGGTATAAATGAGAATTAGCGTCACTGCTGATGCTTCCCCATTACACAGTTTCAGTTAGCACATAGTGAATATTTTAGTGGGAGGAGCATTAGATAGCTGATATTTAATACCTGCTCCAGCCAGGGGACTATGCAATCGTTGTGGAACATGTGATTGCACGGGAGCTGCCTCACATTTTCTCCAACACTGTAATCTTCTTTACACACTGGACATTCCAGTCCTGAAGCTGCAAAACAGAACGAGTTGAAAATGTCAAAAACATGAAATATGATCTATCAAGTGGTTCTGGATGAGAGGTTTAGAAAAAGTTACATAACGTTATGAACCATCTATGTTATTTAGAAAAACACAGCCTACTCTTGTTAACTCTAATAAAAAATAACTTTCTTCAGATTTGCTGAAACTGTGACTATATTAGAGAGATAATGTGTAAAAAAAAAAAATACTCCTCTGCCTGGTAGTGCTTCTAATGGCATTACTGCATGTTAATGAAAACAACCAATCAGAATCAAGGAGTCCCGAACGCAGCACTGCTCGTGAACTGTGATTAAACTGTCGAACTAGGCAGCGCTGATCAAATATAAATCAAGATTCTGTAACTGTGGGGCACCCAGTAGCTCAGTGGGTAGCGCGGGCATCCAAGTACAAAGATCATGTCCTTGCCGCAGCCACCATTCAACTCCTGTGCTGCATGTCATCCGGTCTTTCTCCCCCCTTCACACTTAATACTGTCTTATCGAATCAAAGGCAAAAGCCCCCAAAAAATAATACTAAAAAAAAGATTGTGTTACTGCATTGCCATTTCTTGCTTAAAATGTTTTCAGAAACATATTTAACCCTTTGGGCCCTAGGCCTTTTTGGGGTATTTTTCCTGCCTTTACTTTTAAGCTCAAATCACAGTCATTATAAAGGCTACGTACACATGCTATATCTTGTTGTTGTTTTTTCAGGACAATCTAGGCTAGCCAGATTTGCCATCATTCCATGTCCTTCTATGAGCCTGTATTTTAATTTTTCTATCAATAAAAAAAAAAATCTGTTACTAAATTCTTACATTTTTACATGTATCTCACCATAGCAAGTTGGAAGTTGACATATTCTGCCATATATAAAGGCGATATAAGAACCATTACGCTGGGATATTCTGTCACTTCACAGTTGTCCAAAACATGTGGTTTGTGCCAGGCGGACATGACTGCCAGTATTTTTCATTATTGCAAGAAATTCCATTGACTCATTCACAAGTTAAAAATGTGTTGATCTGAAGGAAACATGCAATATTTACATCTAAGATAATAGAAAAATAATAATAATATTATTCCTCACTATATAAAGTGACTGATAACAAGATCTGTATAATGGATTGGAAAGAAATTCATCAGGTTTTTATTTTGTGGACAATTGATCTGGATTTATAGCGTGATGGGATGACAGCACAATGATGTGTTTGGTATCATCAGAAAGCTCTGGTCCTGCGCTTTCATGTGATGTACGTGGCATTTCTGTGCAACCCTGCATTCGCAAGTAATCCATCCAAGAGTAATGTGTATGCAAAGCTGTATGAAAGCTTTTTTATGCATTAATTTAGTGTAACTTTATCATCGTTTTTCGCTGTGAAAACATTGGACTACTGACAAGTGCCGAGAAAATCCATAGAGAAGATCACGTGTGAATTTGGACGCACTATGCGTCATTTAGGCCCATAGGGTTAAGTGTGCTGTTTAGCCGTTAAATGAGAGTTTGCGACTCAGCTGCCACGTTGGAAACAGTCAACCGGAAATCCAAGCACAGCCCACCAGCCGGGCCACACTGGACCCTTTGACGGGACGGTTCTGGCCAACGAGCCACATGTTTGACGCCCCTGCCTTAGAGGCACCCGGATCTCTTTCAGAGTATTAGTGACACTTTCAGCAAATATGACCCAAAGTTATTTTCATAGCAGTCACCAACTGTAGCTTAAATAGCCAACAGCCACAGCACGCATGAGTACAATGAGATGACATAGCTTTTTGTTTTAAACCAAAAGAAAGGGTTACATGCTGTGGTACAGGTCTGACTTGCCTTCAGCTATACAAAGTGGGAGCTGCACAACCAGTTCTCTACAACCTGATGTGATGGGATGGATGTGTTAAAGGTGAAGTACACCCTATATTTTAAACTCAAACATTCCTATGGTCTGAGATAATGCAAAAAATTCTAGTAAAAATGAACAACTGGGCCATTATGATGCAAAAAATGTCTGAATATGAAAAAGGTGCCATTTACAAACCATCAGATGATGATTTCAGTGAGACTAATGAAGTATCTTGTAGCTGACTATCAAATCCATGCACTACTTGAGTTATCTGTGTCACCACCAGGTTCTTTTTTTTTTACAGAATCATGCCTTTGAGTTCACTTGAATTATTAACTCAAGTCCGTGGCGAGATGCATCAAATGAATTATTCTTCTCGTGTTCAAAACTGAAGCCCCATGAAGCCAGCTTGTGTGACAAAACAGTGCTTGCTTTACAATTACACTGCAATGTCCTGACAGCATTCAACCATCTTTTGTAAAGATAAGTATACTGCTGTCCAAATGATACAATTTAAAATATCAGGAAAAAGGAGAAAACAAGACATAAAACATTTTATAACCATACTCTATGTTTTACTTACCAACGTGCTCATCTGTAATGTGAACGGTGGGAAGAGTTTTTATTTTATCCCTATCAGCTGGCGGAGGTCCCGTGTTCTCAAACTGGTTTAATAACTGAAAATGAGAGGAAAAAATATAGAAATTAAACTTATGGCATGTTTGTATGCATATTACTGCATGTGCTGCCTATTTCCTTAAATGTGTAACCCAAATGATTAAAATCAAAACCTAATCATTTTGAATAAGCACATGATTTACTTTGAAAACATGGAAAGGTTTCTGAAAAATACCTGAGTTATAATTGCATCTAGTCCGTTAGCACCCCAGGCATAATCCATAGGATTTGAGTGAAGAACACCCCTTGAAGAAAACAATCAAACATCTGTTATTTAGGAGACACTTAGTGCATTTCATTGAGAATCTGTTTTCTGGTTTAAAAAAGGTCTGTTTCAGACACTCACCAGGGTCCAACACCAATATTTGGCATTGCAGTGGGTGCAATTATTCCATTCACTAGCTGCTGAATGATTCTACAAAAGAGAAGATACAGCTGTGATACAGATGTATTGAGAGAGCAATGACACTCATGTCTAAGTGTGCTGCTATTAAGAGAATGACTTAAGTCCCACTTGTGCTCAATTATGACTCAAGTCCCACATGTCACAGTCTGCACTCCTCACCCCTCTAAAGTGGGAACTCCCTCATGCCTCCCTGCTTGTCGTCTTGAACCATGACGACTTCTTGGTTGCCTGGCACCATATCGTTGTCGTGATGCCGTTTCCCTTTCTCGCCTGTTTTCAGCATCCCTGTTATCCTCTGTTCCCAGTCCGGCCCCGAAGTCGAAGCGGTCGTCAAAGACACCCAGGGCGAACTGACCGTAGCCAGACGGGAATGTAAACAAGTGCTGGTCCGCATTCTGGGAGGAAAACAGATGAAAGCACACAATAAAAAACATGGGTGCTGTGATCTTTGTGATGGAAACCAGTGAAGCTTTCTCTACATAACTTCAACTATTTATTGTCAATACAACACAACTGAAGCATGGAGAGTGCTGTTGCTGTTAGCTCAAATTACAACCAAATGGAAATGCATGCTGGCACTCACAATCACCCAGTGACAGCATCATCATAGCCCCAGTATTTCTCTGTTACAAGTTTTCCCATAGCACTTGCATGAACAACATATCAGGCTAAGAATGTTACTTTACAAACAGCTCAGTCATTTAATATAATATTAAACAGAGCAAGACTGTGATCTGTCGCAAAAGCAGAAGTGGAAAACCCTGAGAGGATTTCCATCATGTGCAGTACTACATCAGCAAAAATGCTGACAGAAAATACTTCAGGAAATTTTGACAATATTACGCAACAGTGTAGTAGGAACAGAGAGCTAGAGGATGTGTGATTCGGATAAGAGAAAAGAACAGGTTAGAAACCTCAAATGGTTGCTGGTTCTGGGGCCCGCTGGAGATGGCAGACATGGAGCCATTGTCAGCACTACACAGGAGACAAGTAATTGACAAAGTTATGTCTCAACTCAGTGACATTAAAGGAAATTCAATCTTTTCCCCCCATGCATCATACTTTCCATCATTCTAAATTATGATATCAGGTTTCCTGTGTCATATTTCATCCCCTTAGCCGTGCTGCTAAAGCCTCTAATTTCACATGTGATCTCAATTTTAACTGGAACACCTTGAAATATCATGATAATTGAAAAATTGGACAGTAATACAACATTAGCCAGACCAAGAAAAAGACAGCAATCCATGCCAATGTTGTCGAGTAGTGCCTAAAGCTATTTTTTTTTTAAATTTTTTTTTTTTTTTTTTAAAGGGTATCGCCAAATAAATAACAGTGACTCTGCTGTGATAAATAACATAAGGCCTCGATCACACAGAAAGCGTTTTGCAGGTTGAAAAATGTGCGCTGCCTTTTTTTTTAAAACTGAATGCCACTAGTGAAAAAGAAGAAGGTTGCTGCGCCTTTTTATAGCTGCCAGGCAACCACGGACTTACCTCCTTATTCTCACCTCCTAATCTACTATTTGTCTATTTATTGTAGTTATTTGACAGTAATCAGTAGCTAGTTGCTAAAATGTTGAGGCAGAGGGTACTTGCTGTAGCTCTGATTGAGGGTGAGAGGCTGTCAGCAGGTAAACAGAGATCTGTGTGGGTACATGAGACCCTAAAAAAGAGGGTAGATCATGGAGAGTACCACCAGTTGGTCCAGGAGCTTCGCCTCCATGGTGGTCATTTCCAGGCATATTTTAGAATGACTGAGGGGGCAGTTTGACAACCTGCTGTCTACCATCAGGCCCTATGGATCTGGGTATCCAGCAGCTGCTATCACTAGTTTCTCCTCCATCGTTTACCAACTGTAAACTTGTTTTCGTGACCATCACAGAAGGCCCGCCTCTCATATCATCCGATTGGACAATGCGAAAAAAGCTGATGAGAAAAGAGATGACGTGGGGCATTTTTCAAGTGGAGGCATTCAAAGCACTCCGGCAAAAACGTCAGGAGCCTAGAACGCAACACAAAAACCTTCATTCTCATTAAAAGACTTAAAAGGCACCTTCAGCTAGTAAAACACTTTCTGTGTGATCAGGGCCTAAGAAGACTTGTATGGAGCCAGAGTCATGTTGTTTGAAAATGTGTCAGAAAGAACAAGGTCAAAGCTTGTGTTACTACCCCTTACAGTTGCAACTCATGATTATGTAATTACTATCACTGAATCTGCCAATATTTTCATTTTTCAAAAATTGTGAAAATGCTCATCACAATTTCCCAGAGCCCAAAGTGTCATCTTTGAATTACTTTTTTTTGTCCAACTAACAGTCCAAAAATCAAAACCCTTTATTTACTATATAAATGAAAAAAGCAGCACATTCTCGCATTTAAGAAGCTAGAACCAGCTAATGTTGACCATTTTTGCTTGAAAAATGACTAACACTATTAATCAATATCAAAACAGTTACAATTCATTTTCTCCTGATCAACTAATCAACTAAATATTGCTCCTCTAGGAATCAGAGGCAGCTTTATTGACCAAGTATGTGTACACATACAATGAATTGACTATGGTGTACGTTGGTAAGTAACATAACTGTTAGGAATGACGGCCAAACACATGAAGATCAGACCCAGATTTAACAAAAAAAGAATTTCCTTTGCAAAGACTTCTTATTAAGATAGCAAAAGAAAAAAGCTTCCTTGATTAGCAAAACCGTGTTTATTAAACAATGTATACACACCTTCTTTCCTCCAGCAGTTCCTCAATAAACCCTGACTCACATCTTGGACATGTGTACTCCTGTAAACAAAAAGAAGAGAAAACCAGCACATTAGACTCATCACAACAAGCTCAGCTTTCCATTACAGTCACTGGCGTTCAAATCCATCACTAAACCAGTGACATAAAAAAAGTTACATGCATGAAAACTACAGCTGCAGCCTATCAGTACGTCAGTGTAAACGGCAGACGAGATATGTCAAACACAACTCTATTGATAACACAGCTGGACAGTGAGATAAAGAAGAGCGGTGATGACAATCCCTAACCCTCCTCTAAAAGCAAAGACATGCAGTGTGATGAGTTTGAAGGTCTGGCAAAAGATTATCAGGCAAGCAACTACCAACTGCCCCATTCATTGTAGTGAATAAAACACAAGATTTCTTGCAGCACACATTGTAGACGATCTTCTCCTGGAACACCAACAATCTGACTAAGAGGCCTCACTAGAGGATGTCGCCTCACCCCATCTTCACCCCCGTCTAAGGGAACACTCTTAAAAGTAGCCTGCTGTGGCACTATTTGATAACAGAGCTGGAGTCTGTAGGTCCCCTCAAAGAACACCAAGGACAGCTGAGAGGACCAGCTGGGTCTCTTTGCCTTCCTGTCAGAGCATCTACAGATGTAGATGTTTGGAAAAGGTTGTGGATACCACAACATAAAGCCCAACACCACCACAATAAACTACAGCTTCATCCTTCAAGTTATCAGACTGCTGAGCACAGGATTCCCACACATGTTCAGAGACAAAACACCAAAACATTTCCATGGCTTTTCAAGGACCCATGATAAAAATTTTCCATGACCATTCACACTGTGTAATATGAGCCAAACTGTGCATTACACTTTTCTCCAAATGTTAACTATATTACTATAGGCAGTCTGCGGACAATGGAAGAGTAGAGCTCACTGAATGGAGGGGTGTGAGCTGACAGTTCAGTTGGCTCCTTGGCTAATTTATTCAAAATGTTAAATGTCTCATATATGTGGTACAATTTAAAAGGATTAGTGAGGCATATGTATGAAAAAATTGTGATTCGTGAGACTACGTGTTAAATCACACTGTCACAAAATTATTTTTCTTGCCTGGTGTTATTAAATCACTATTAATGAATGATTCCAGCTAGCACACATACATGAAGAGAGAAACAGGACATTGAGGAGTAACTTAAGAAACACACGTGATGATAAACAAAACATAAGGCAACAATCTATGTTAGAGAAACTATGTCACCAGTTAAAGACAATGAATTCTGGAGGGAATTAATTTAACTACACAGAACGAAATCCCATGAATTTAAAAAGAAATGTCAAGAATATTACTTATTCCATGGGTTTTTACAGGCCTGGGAAAAGACATGATGTAATTCCATGACAATGGGAACTCTGTGAACACCTCACAGGAACCTGACACACACGAGCCTTGTTGCCTTTATGTTTACACCTTATGTGTGGATACAGATGTTGTTGTCCTTGTGTTTCTTTTTTTAACACCCTGATCCTGCAGCTGTCACTGCTGTTTTTGCTATGGATGACACACAGGCCATTTTACACAATAAAACAGCAGCTGCACAGGTGTATGAGGTGTTGATGCAACCTACAGAGTCCTAAGGCTGATCTTTGACATTGTGAAGCGCACATTTACAGCTCTGTGACAGATGATTCTAGCCTGTGACAGACGTGCCACTTGTGTGTTTATTGAATGGCTACACGAGAAAGGGACGCAGTGGCATTGTTGCTGCTGGATCGTTCACAAACAACGTTTTGAATCTAATACACAAAATCAAACTAATGTCAACTACGTTCAGTAATAAAGAAATACCTGAAGTCGATAGTTGGAGACGATCACCGTTACAGATAACAGCTGTGGCTAGTGAATATAGCTAACGTTGACCGTTAGGCTACCATGCTATGTAAAACCTACATTAATTAGCAGACGATCCTGCCAAACGTTGCTTCAAATATCGTACGACAAAGTAGTAGTGATCTGTGTGTAATAACTACGCAGTTCGCGCTTTTATCTGGATGGATCTACTACTACGAGAACAAGCTAGCTAACGCTGGGTAGCGCTAGCAAGCTATACGGGCAGCCAGCTAACGGTGTTAGCATGCTATCTGTTGGCCCGGCTGCTAATGCGATTTCTACGACATTAACACCAACACTGATGTGTTTTTCATTTGCTCAACTGTCTCTGTCTTTACTTTCTGTCTACGGTACTCACGGGGAGCCGAGGACTGATCTCTGCGGAGCATCTGTGACAGAAGAACCGGCTGGGCCATGGAGGAGCTTCCGCCATCTTTAACTACTAAACAGGTAGAGAAGAGGAAGAACTACGGAGCACCGCAAAGGTCAATGTTAACCCTCCTCGAAAATACGACAAACCATGTGATTGAAATAACTGCTTTGCATCACAGATCACAACAAAATGTGTAAAATGAATAAAGAAAATAAAGAAAACATTAAAAAACTGAGTATTACACGATATGTTATACATTATCTATTATAAGAATAGTAAACAAACATTAATATGAACGTTTAAAATGGATTATAGTGATTTAATTAATTGCTTTACAATAGGTGTCAACAAAAGGAATTAAAAAGCTGCTTATTTTACTGTTAAAAAAAAAAAAGAATATTTGTGTATGTGCATTTGATAAAGACTAATAGCTGTGTGCCTTATATAATATTGCCACATGGTGGTGCTTTTGTGTATCAGTTGTTGAAGAGTGTTACTGTATTTCACATTGTAGCCAGCCACTGAGGATACAATACTCTTGGTAAGTTTCCTTTGGAATCGATGACATTTTCAGTCAGGTTATTATATGTTGGGAACACCGAGTGACAGAGTCCTTATTTTGCACTCACATACCAACAACTAAAGCCTCCACCATCACATTTGTATCACGTATCAGCACACTGTGTCTCTGAACTCTTATCCCTGCAGGTTCAGGCCCCCCTGCACTCCCTGTTCACATATAAACCACAGAGATGTGTTTTTGCAATCTGGCACAGCACTGGATTTATTTTGACACATTTTACTTTTCCATTGGATTCCTGTCAACCACCTCCTGCGCCCAACAGACATACTTGAAGTGTTTAAAAGTAGCATCTGTTTTTGAGCAACGCATCTTGTCAAAGGTGGATTTGTGTGCTGTCCTTGATTATCTGACAGTAGGTTGTTGGAACCATTTTATCAAATGTCAAGTCTGAGACATAAAACAGTAAATAAGTAGCCCCTCACATGGGAAATGCATTCTCTTGTTTTATGTGAGCACAGCCAAGTTCTTGTTGGCAGCTCTCTGGCGGCCCTGAGATAGCAGCGAAGGCCTCAGAGATCACTTAGTTACACAACAACTGGAGAGAGAAATGATTGATTTTATTTTGTTTTCAGGTCTGTTTTTATTTTCAGCGATGTAAATTAAAATTTCCTCAATATTTATTTTTTGCACAGGTACCCTTAATGTGATTACCATAACTGCAGATTGACGGCTATGAACATGTCATAAAAGTCTGGAGTATCTGTGGGGCTTGGCAACACATGTTGAGAGAAAGTAGGAGTTCCCATCCGACCGCCCATCAGCCAATCACATCTCTCAGACCATCTGGCCTGATTTTTATTTACAAATGTCCAGTTTTATGCTCTTAAGGAGAGTAGCCCTGCATGCAACCAGCTCCTGCTGTGTTCATTATTATGCATAAAAAATATTTTCTGTAACATGTTCTAACAATGAAACAACTTAAAATGTCCATGACACAATAATTTAATTTCCCAGCCTGGCATGTGTAACATAGATATGATTAGTTATAATGCAGACTGGATGTTTCCTCACAGCAAAGCTCACAGTGTAACCAAGTTAGGTCCTAATGTCCTGTCTAGGCCGTCGTTGTGTCTGATCTGGCCATGTGGGAGCAGGAAAGACACGGCTGTCCCATGGGCTGAGATTAGAGAGGGTCTGATAGCACTGAGGTTTGCTATGTCTGCCTGGCTGAGGTAAGCTATTGTCTTTCTGCGCTCAGTGCGTCACCGCCATCCCAGTTGAATGCTCATTGTAGCAATGCAATCTGGGGAGTGAGTGACTTTGGGTCAGAGACAGGTCATGTGAGCAGCAGAAAACAAGTCTACCAGACAGAGCAGCCCTCCAGATCATGTAGTTTTAGTTCACTATTAACCTGGATTTGAAAAATGTTGTATTATTGTACAAGTGAAATGCACTGCTTTAAAGGAAGTATAAATATATTTGATTTTTTCATGCTGTGATGTGAATTAAAGGGACTGCTCACCCCCAGAAATCAAATATACATATATTTTATCTTACCTGTAGAACGTTTTATCAATCTAGATTTTTTTGATGTGAGTTGCAGAGTGTTGGAGATATCAGCTACAGAGATGTCTGCCTTCTATTGTATATAATGTAACTAGATGGCACTCAGCTTGTGGTGCTCAAAGTGACAAAAAATTACATTTGAAAAATTCAGCAGCAGTGTGTCTTTCCAGAAAACATGACCTGCTTACTCAAGATAATCCCCAGACGTTGTTTTGAGCAGTTTCATGTAGAAACCATTTTCTTTCTACCGAACCACACTAACCGAATAGCCCCTTTCAGGGTCGACGTCACAATGATGTCAGTTTGTTAGCTGGAGGCAAAACATGACTCTCCACCACAGGGCTGTAGGCTACATATGAGTCTGAGAGTGTCGTCTTGTTGTGTTACTGGGAGTCAGAATGGAAGGAGTCATGGCTCAAAACTTAAATTTTATCACATACCAGCCGTCACTGCCTGTAAAAAATCCAAGCCCCGCGCACCAAAAATGACAACAGTAAAAGGGTGAATAATCATGCAGAAGGAAGTGTGCATCTACTCACGGACAAGTGGCTCATGCTCGTGACAGTGTGAGGTGTAAACATCAATGGCGTCCCCTTTGACTGAGCTGTTACATTAGTTTGCTCAGTGATGCTAGGTGAATTAGCATGCATGCTATCTCCTGTGCAGTGATTCGTTTTGTGGGTGTAATTTGGTAAAGAGAAAATAGTTCCTGCATGAGACTGCTCACAACAAGGTCTGTGGATTATTTTGAGTAACGCTTTGAGCACTACAAGCCCAGTGCCGCATAGTTGCAATTTATTTGAGAGAAGGCAGATATCAGATTGCTGATATCTCCAACACTTGGCAACTCACACCAAACAAATCTAGACAGATAAATAGCACTACAGGAAAATCTGTATTTTTGATTTTGGGGTGAACTGTCCCTTTAAATCACTAAACCCATGTTGTAAAACACTGCAAGGGGTGGAAGTCACTAATTGTTTTTCTCCCTGCTGCTGTAATTAAGTAGCTTTCAGACTGCACATGCACATATGTGCACATACACACATACATCCATGTATACAGTTTGCTGTTGTTGTTGTTGTTTTGTCGGCCTACTTTTACGATTTCATTTCTGTTGCCCTCCAAGAGGCAATAAAGTGTTGCAGCCAAGGCAGCAGACAGATATGCCGCAAGGGACACTGCTGCTTTTGTCACTCCATAGAGTTTTTCCAGACACTCCAGCCGGGATTGCCCCACACAGTCCCTCTGGGCCCCCGGATCACACTCACGTACACACATAAACACACACATAGACACACACCCACACACTCAGCAATAACAGCTGCCTGCTGGAACTTCCTGGGCCTCTTAGTCATGCGTCACTTGTTTTCAGTCCCACCCATCGAAGACTCTCTCTCCCTCTAGACACAGTCTGTCTGAGGCCATGTGTCACAAGAGCTGTGCATCACACACACACACACACACACACACACACACGCACACACACACACACACACACACACACCATAAGGTCTCCGGACAAACAGCAAAACGGCTGTAACATTAGAATGGACAAATGTATATACACATGTTTGAATCACAGCAGGTACCACGCAGTGTTTTTCTGCTCTGCTTGTGTTCCAGAACAAAATCCCGTGATACCACATCGGTACGTACAAGTGATTGGGATTACATCACTGGGCAGCTAACAAAATATAGACGTTGCTAGAGGAACATATGTATACAATTAGCAACTTAGGTTCCACCGCCTTTGTTGTAGTGGAGTGTTTGTGGTCACTCACTGCAGATGTTTCAGCGGAGTTTGACTCTATCTGCTTTTACTGACCAGTTGTTTCATAAGATTATAGCTGTCCTAATCATGTGCACTGCACTCAGGTCCAAATACTATTGTTGCAACAATCTAAACACTATATACTCTATCAATCTGTTGGAAGATTTAGGACATTTACATCTCCTGCTGCAGAAGGAAGGCCCTGAGTATTATGGAGGAGCAGCCACCCAGCACATGGTCTGTTCTCTTTCCTTCCCACAGGTAAATGCCTAGAGAGAATCAGAGCTCGGACCAGCCGCCTCAACACCAGTATTTATCCCCAGGCAGTTTGATTACTGAACAGCAAGTACTTAGTATAACTCACAGTGTTGTAGGACACACATCTAGCACATGTTAAAATGTGATACACAGCAAACACTTTATATCTTTCAAAGTGCTTAAGGATTCCTTATTATTGTCTGTTATTTATTCTACGTTATATATAGGTTTAAGGGCTGAGGGAGTAGTAGTAGTAATGATAATAAGATTAAGGGCAGTACAATTAGAAAGAAATTACAATTATGGTATGCCAGGTTATACTATGAGTAGGTTGTCCACAGGAAGGTTGAGGCTGAACGAAGTCCGAACGAAATTTCTAAGTTAGCGATTAGCTATGAGGTATTACGTTATAAGAGTGTTGGTTAAAGGGATAGTGCACCCCAAAATGAAAATTCAGCCATTATCTACTCACCCTCATGCCGAGGGAGGCTCAGGGGAAGTTTTAGAGTCCTCACAACACTTGCGGAGATCCGAGGGGGGAGTGGGTAGCAGCACAACTGCACTTAATGCAGGCTGACAGTGCCCCAGATTCAAACGTCCAAGAACACATGATTGAAACCACAAAATATCTCCATATTGCTCGTGCGTAGTGATCCAAGTGTCCTGAAGCCCTGACATAAAAAGTTGTTTGGAAAAACGCCATTTGAACTCTGTTTTTAGCCTCATTGTAGCCTGTAGCTCTAACTGCCTCTCTGTGCACTACGCTCACGTGTGCACGCTTGCATGCAAGACCAGCGAAAGCACGTGAACACACATGAAGGCGGTGTCCATGTCTCACGGTCCCGCGCAAGCGCACACACGTGAGCGCAGTGTTCAGAGAGGCAGTATGCCAGCACATACTGGAGTGTGTATGTCTTTACTGCTGTTAAAATCAATAAAGATACTGTTGGGGGGAAAAACATGAGAATGAATTCATGGTGAGCAAAAAACAAACTAACAGCCCTCCAGTCATACTGGTGCCATGGTAGCAAAGACTCAAAGACACATAAAAGAAAAAGACACCAGAACAAAACATCGGTGCAAATTCTCATGTTTAATGGCATTGCAATAACAGTTCAACTGTAAGCTAACTGCACATCTAATTGTTGACTGGATGCTTCGAGTTGAAAGCAAAAACATCAACACCTCCACCCGAGATGAGTCGAGTGCTTCTGAATAAAAGCACCAGTGGTTCCACTTTGATTTATTTGACTGTATTGCAACCGTAGTTTATTTAGTAATTTTAGTGGTGTACAGTAGTTGAAAGGTGATTTATAAAATATCAAGATATATATCCCCCTGAGACCTGAACTTTTGTTGGGTATGCTTTTTAAATTTTTCCTGGCTATTTGGGATCAGTAGGACCGAATATGTTTTAAAAAACTAAATGCTGCCAATGTTAATTAAGTCCCAATGTCCTCAAACAAGACGATTATAAAGTTCTAATGTCTTCAAATAAGTACTTCCTAATGAACTATAAGTGTCTTATCTTGTTACTGTTGCTTAAATTGGTCAACCATATAAAACTACAAACATTATTAATCATAAACAAGTTTCAACTATAAAATGTGATCAGGTTTTGAACCATGTCCACTTTTGTGTCGGGATCGGCTGCAGACTGACTTGGCAGAGATGGCTGCCATCTTGTTTTTACATGGATTAGTGTATTGTGCTCTTACTGCCACTAGATGGCACAAAAACAAATGTCCATGAATGAGGACAACAGGTCTCAGTTATGTAGAATAAGTATGAGGTCAGGTAAACCCAAAATGTGATGTGATGTGATATGACGACGCAGGGTCTGGGGAGGATATATCGTGTATGGCTTAAAAATCTAAAAAT
The DNA here is from genome assembly GCA_035609425.1 of Epinephelus awoara. NCBI lineage: Eukaryota > Metazoa > Chordata > Actinopteri > Perciformes > Serranidae > Epinephelus > Epinephelus awoara. The sequence goes on from CM069303.1 coordinate 30,990,385, forward strand.
ATATTCAAAGGCCATATTGCTTTGTCCTGATGCCAATCATTATTATGTTAGCATTGTCACTGTGTGCATTAGCACTTTCCTCAAAGCATTGCTGTGCTTTCTCTAACAGGGATGCTGTGGACTTTCAGTATTGTTAAGTGATAGATATTAACTGAAACATCAGTTTGAAAATGTCAGACAGCCTGAGACAGAGCATGCAACACATTATAAAGTCAAAGAAAACTCAAGGACATTGAGCACAAGACTCAAAACGCAGCATGCTGGAAGGACATAGTGTTATCTGTTCTATCAGATCTATCCTACATAGCAACACCAACCACAAGCCTCCACAGGAGAAAAGGAAAATTCCCAATAAAATGAACAAAGCCTATAGCATTTCCACATGCAATTCCCTGGCAGGTGGATGGGTGTGAGATAACAAAAGGACTGTGTAGAATATTCTCTACAGGAGTGTCTGGAGTATTGTTTTTGGCATGTGCTCTGTGTGTCAGTGTGTGTCTGTTTGTGTGGGTGAGGATGTGTCAGTCCTTGTGTGTATGCGTGCAGGTTTCCAGTGTGCGCCGTCAGAATATTTTGCGTGCATACAGTATGTGCAAGTCGGTGTGTGTTTACATACTTGCTCACGCTGTTTGTCTCGTTGTCTCCGCAGTCCACTCAAAGCAACGCTGGAGCTTAATAACACAATGCATGGGTGCAGTTAGTCCTCTAATCTGAAACTGACCATCACTGTGTTTACAAGACGCGCAGCTCTGTAGTGGGGGAATAGATACCATATGGGCCTCCTGAGTTCATTTGCGGTGCACTGTCCTACTTCAACAAGCAGGGGATCTCCCAACAGATGATTGAATTAGCTGCGTCCTGGTGGATACTCAACTTGCTGTTCAACTAAAAGAAGCTGTTGATAATGAGCAAGGCCAAGATCGAATGAAATCCAAACCACGGCAACTTTCCCACTCTCATCTTCGCTGAGTTTGCAGGGCATACCATAATGCATGATGGCAAATTAAATGTTCAACCAACTTTCCATGATAAGCAACCAACATTCCTTTATAAACAAGCAGGTATCTGAGCCAAGGCTTATAAAAAAAGGTATTTCTGTCTTGTTTCTATATGAGAGCCACCTGAAAAGCTGATGTGAAATTATGGTCATGGCTTGGTAATTTTCCAAGCCCCAAATTGCACAATTTGACTCAATTTAAGTCAAGTTTGGGAACTAAGTGTAGCGCAATTATCACACTTCATTGACTTTTTTTTCCAGTTATGTGGCTTGATATTTCAACATGAACTCAAACCAGAGTTAATTCAGTGACCTTGTCAGTGCCAAGGCAGGGGAGGAAACAATCTCATATTGTACTTGTCTCAAGCACACGTGTTTCCAAACACTTTAAAACCCTGGAGGAGTCACACACAGTACCTAAACGTTTTGTAAATACCATAGCAAAGTGAATCCATCACACATAACAATATTTTGTATTCATGTTTAACATGCTTTTGAAATTCCTGCAGTATATTTTGTTGCATTGTGAGTGTGTTTTCCTCCTGCCAGTACATATGTGCCAGACCACACACGGAGTCAGATGAGAAGCCGTCCCAGAGGTCACGGCAAGGAAGTGAAACAATTCACCAAGAATAATTGTGGACAATTAGCATTTGCACAACTTCCTAACTCTGATTTGATGTTAGTGATCTGATCCTTACCAAATCACTGACAAACACTGCTCATTTGCAGTAAACCTCCCTGGAGTTTCAGTTGTTGTTTACAGGATGATTATACACCTAGTTGCAAAGTTTCTCTGAGCAAATGAATCAGTTGTTTTATTGGCACGTGGATCGAAAACTGAGGGTCTTCTTTTCTCAAGAGCAGCAGAGGTGGGACCAAGTCATTGTTTCGCAAGTTACAAATAAAGCGGGATTTATGCTTCTGCATCGAATCAACACTGTACTTACGGCGTACACCATAGCCTGACGTGCACCTCCCCAGAAATGTAGGCCTAACTACATGTCACGGCGACACAGGCCTCCTGTCTATTTTTGTAAGCTGAAACCATTTCCCTCAGTGGAAACGAAGCTTTTATTTACTTTTATTTCACAGATAAATAACAATAAATTGTAAAGACAATAAAGCCATCACAAAAATAGCATTTTAAGTCTTGTGTGTGATTTATTCTGGCTTCATATGAGCAGAGGAAATATCCGTTCGTCGCTAGGCTAATTTATACAATGTAAAATGCTATAACGTTAGCATGTTATATTTGTTTGGATAAAGTGTTTAGTGTAAGACAGTTGTTTCAGTGTGTCAGTGAAACTTGTGAGTTGTAATGGAGCTAAATTTTGTAACGTAACCTCTGTTAAATGATGCTGTTGTCCCTGGTTTTATATGAGAAGAGGAAATCTCCGCCCATTGCTAGGCTAATTTATACAATGTAAAATGCCATAGGCTTGTGCTAAAAACATTAGCATGTTGTATTTGTAGGGAAAATATTAAATTTACAAAAGTCATGAATGTTCTTCAAAATCTGTACCCATTTGTTGAAACAAGTTTGTTGAAAAGCTACTTAGTTGTTAAGCTAATGTTAGCTTAGCATTAGCTTGCTAACTATCCCAGCTGGCACCGCATGTAAGTGTGTTTCTATTAACCCTAGAAATGCGCAAAACCTAAATATCACAATAAAAAACTGGTAATGGAAACACCGACATTTCGAAAAAACTCTCAAATATCGAGAAAAAGTTTTTACGCTTTCATGAGGGTGTTTTTCAGATGTGTCGATCACCGGACATTCAAGTCCTCTGTGAATTCCTCCTTCACAAATAAAGTTTTGGAAAAAAAAGAAAAAAAAAAGATTCCTCATTTACGATCCTCTTCCAGAAATCCTTTATCCGTAGGCGCTGCCACACGTAAGGACTTTGCCTTTGGAATACCACTCGCTCTCTTCGTCTTCGGTTGTAGAACAGCAGCAGTGTCCACCAGCTCACAAGAGATTTGGAATGTCCATCTTACTTCCCCAAACAAAGTGGAGTCTTGCGGGACGAGATTTTACGAGAATTACGGCTCATTCGCAAAACACCTTTTAATGGAATCATCTGCAAGTCGCAATTGTACTTTGTCGAAACTTAGGAAATATCGCATTTATTTTGCGCAAAACTGTAATGGAAACGTGACATATATGACGTCAGAAAGACGCTGGATTCTTACATCAGACAGAAGATAAGTTTTGGTTTGAATGAAAATTGGGTTGGCAATTTTTTAAATGTCAAATGACATTATAATTTCAAGTTGTGTGGACTTACATATCTTACAACTATGACGCTGGCATAAGATGGAAGGTGTTGCATTTTGGTTGGTATTCTACATCAAACTGAAGTTGGCATTAGAGGCTTTCCTGACATTGAATTTTGCAAAATTGAATTGACCAAACATCAATGCCTAAAAGTGTTTATGGCCAGCTGGGATGTTAATAAGCCTTATAAGACTTATTGTTCTTTGTGCAACTTCAAATATCAAATGAAGTTGGAAGTTGTTGCGTCTTTGTTTACAAGTTTTGACCTGCATGTTTTCATACTGCAGTTTTTTTGTTTTTGTTTTTTTGTTGACCCCCCACATAGTTTTTGCATGAGAACAAAAAGGTCTTTGGTATCATTTTTTTCCACTGGTACTCGGTAATGTGAAGTTAACTCTTCATGGTTCTCTCCTGCAACATGACTGGATGCTGCTGGATCACTTGGGAATGAAAAGCATGAAGGTTGGTTGATTCAGGCAATAAAGGGAAAGAAACTGATTTGTGGCACACTTCTAAAATAACATGTTTTGATCTCTGGGCTTGGGGGAAGGTATCAGATATTTTCAGGTCAAAAGGCTCTAGTCCAAGTGAAGTCACGAGTCACTGGTGCTAAAGTGCGAGTGGAGCTGCGAGTCTTTGGTAAAGTTGAGTCTAAAGTCATCAAGTTTGTGACTTGAATCTGACTCTAGTCCTATACATGTGACTTGAGTCCACACCTCTGAACAGCAGTGTCCTTTTCCTGGCACACATTTCCATCTTGGGGCACTTAAAGCATGAACTGATGACTGGTGTTTCATATTAGCCCCATTAGTCCTTTCATAACAGATAGATGATGCAAAATTACACTTGTTTTTTTACATTTCCTAAGTAATGCTCTTCTTCTCTATGAGATGTTGTCATCATCGTTAAACGAGCATTACTCTGCGATCATAGTTTGGCTGATTGATAGTCTAATATACCTCAATAAAATATACATGACCCCAGATCAGAGATCATAAAAAGTAAAGAGCATTTCCGAGAAATCCATAGAACGTCATCCGTGGCCGTATAAACTATAAGGCTGGAGTGTGGGCTGTTGTGTCAGCGTAATGATCAGCTGTCAAAAATTAAATGACATGCACATGTGGAAAACTGAAAAACGTGTAACAGAGCAAGTCTGGTGAAATAATGTCTGAGGTAGATCTATTCTGATGGAGTGATGGATCTGATATCTATTAGTTTCAGCTGTGGGACTGAGCTGTTTACAATCCAGTGGCGCGATCCAGAGAGTGGGTGGTCTCGGAAACACTCCACAGCGCCTGGTCTCATCACAACATCATTTCAGATCTAAATGTTGGCCGTTAACTTACTGGAAGTAGTACGGCAACTTAGCGGAAATGAGACCATGTGGACGTCGTTGAAAGACAAGCTTGACATATCACAGCGGAATGATTACGCATCCCTGAAATGTCAGTGTGGGCGTCACATTATAGCCCCGTGTGTTTGTAGGGATGTAAACAACTCAGCCCGAGGCTGTGATGTAACGTGTGTGACTGATCCCATGTTCGTAACAGGTGAGATGCACCCATCATCACACCCACACACCCAAACATGCACACAAACAGGCGCACAAAGCTGTGCCTCAGTGGAAGTGAGGCTGACCCCTCACTGGTCGCACCGCAAACCAGAACATGTAGAAAAAAGAGTGATATATGGAGCAAAGTGGGCAGAGAATTCCTGAGGTCTCATGTTAAGTGTAATTAGGATAGCTCGGAAATGGGTCATAGGTTTACTCTGTGGTTATGTCATTACCACCAGTGGTGTGACACAGGCGCATCATACGTGACATCAGTCAGAGGCCTGTGTGGTAATGATATACAGGTTGTTCCTGGTGAAGGTATTACACAGTCATAATGACAACAGCAAATGGTATTTGCCTTGTATCCATCAGGATGGTTTGTCCAGACGCATGTATCAAAAGTGCTGTCTCAACTTATTTTTCAGTTGTGTGTTTTCCTGGAAGACCACGGCCGTTTCAACATATGCACCGCAAAGTGCGGCAAACTCTTTATTTTAGTGGGTGTTCACTTCAAATTCCTGTGGGGCTGCCACTTTTTAAACTATGGTGAGAAACATGGGTTTGGTGAGTTTATTGTGTGGGTCACGGAAGAATTTATAGATGGCTCGCACTCATAAAGGTATGGGTATAATTGTCTTTAACATTATATTTTCACATACATCTGATATAATGAGGTGTAGATTAGGTAGTTTAAGTTTGGATCTGGAGTAGGTTTCTATGTAATCCCAAAGATGAACTGAAGTAGCATGGGAGGCCTCACCGGACAGAAGTGGTCCTCTGCCTGGACATGCCCAGTGGGCCACACTGATGTCATGTCTGCATGCCTGATGACTAAATGTGACCAGTATGTTTGTGTGGCTCTTTGGATCGATCAATCATATATAATTTTACACACAATGCACAGGAAACATTAAAAGACACACACACAACGTGTGTTTTATGTGTGGGCACAGCAACAACCCCTTGGTGGCATTGTTATTTGCCCTGTTCGAACTAACAAAACATCTAATTCCATTCCCAGTGTAATAAAAGGGTACTTGGACAGGAATATAAACATCTCCCTAAAGTCGAACCAGATGCTGGTGCACGGCGGAGCGCAGGATTCTGAGGAAGGAGAGAGAAAGACAGAAAAACAAGGGAGGTACTTTATACGGGGAAGTGAGTCAGTACCCAGGCCTCAGCACTTCGAAACATTCATTCCTCAATTCCTTTGCCCTCCATCCCCCTGACCCACCCACCTAACCCAGAGCAGGGGGACATCCCTCAGGAGACAACGGGGGAAAAGCTGCCCGGCCTGGATTTGATTCTCTGCCGGCACTCACATGAGGCCTCGAGAGGCCTGTCGGAGAGGCGACTCAGCCGCTGCACGCACAGGAGAGGAGGTCTAACCACCACTGCACGCATAAATGAGTGCCTGGCTGGCTGCTGGAGCCTCACCCACCACCCTAAAACTTCGGCATGAGAGGAAAGCTGTCCAGTTTCCTTTAGGGTGCAAGTATGATCTCATTTGGCTGAAACTGGCTATGATTAAGATGGTGACACAGTTTGGAAAAATCCAAATATCGTAACATGAACGTCAGTTACAGTTTCACAGTTGTAGAGTGCTGTGTGCGCTGTTAAGGATCAAAGGTGGGACCGAGTCACTGGTTTGCAACTCAGAAGTAAGTTGCAAGTCATTCAAGTCTCAGTTCAAGTTCCAAGTCAAGGCAGGTAAATCCCAAGTCAACACTGACAAGTCCTAAGTCAAGTCCTAAACTTTGAGCTTTGAACTTTGAGCTGATGGCACAGTGGTTAGCATTGTCGCCATACATCAAATGGGTTCCTGGTTTGAGTTCAGGGTGGAGGGTTCGGAGCCCAGGTTGAAGGAGACCTTTTGTGTGGAATTGGTAAATGGTAAATGGACCTGCACTTGTATAGTACCTTTCTAGTCTTCTGACCACTCAAGGCGCTTTTTACACTACGAGTCAAATTTACCCGTTCGTCCGCGTGGGTTTTCTCCAGGTACTCCAGCTTCCTCCCACAGTCCAAAGAGGAGGTTAATTGGTGACTCTAAATTGTCCGTAGGTGTGAATAGTTGTCTGTCTCTATGTGTCAGCCCTGTAATAGTCTGGTGACCTGTCTAGGATGTACCCAACCTCTCACCCAGTGTCAGCTGAGCCACTGCAACCCCCAACTGGATAAGTGGTTACGGAAAATAAATAAATGAATGACATTTTAAAGATTGTACTATTTTGTTAAAACAAGTGCAACTGAACTTTATTAGAAAAGCAGTGCTGACACTGCACTCTCATAGCACGTAGCAACAACCAGTGTTCTCCCACAGCAGAATTAGTTTTACATATTTCTGTCCTGTCTTGTTTTATTATATTCATCTAGTATTTGGAAAATGTCTCTAACTTTCTGTTCCCGAATTGGCTTGGGGGAAAGTATCAAGTATTTTCAAGTCAAAAGGCTCCAGTTCAAGAGAAGTCATGAGTCACTGGTGGTTACGTCCAAGTTGAGTTGCAAGTTTTTGTTTTTTTTGGCTTTGTCACGTCGAGTCTAAATTCTTCAAATTTGTGACTCGCATCTGACTCAAGTCCAGTCAGAGTCCACACCTCTGATAATTTGTACAACGTGCTGAGGTAAATTGAGAAAAGCAGGTTGCAAAATGAAGATCAAGCATGTTCCAGTTTTAAAAGTCATAAGAGAAAGACAAGACATTGTGACAAATATTAAACTTTATGTTGTTTTGAAATGGCAGTACAAAAATACAAAAATATGTTGATGCATTTGTCATTCAAATTTCACAGTAGGTACACGGGTAGGTACACATGAGACTGTTATTTACAGGAGAGACATTGAGATGTTCCATAATACAAAATAAGGATTACTGAAAGGATTTCAGACATCTGCTTTGAGTCTAAAGATTCAATTGACCATCTGACCATTCGTATCGATATCTACCGGATTTGCCACTAGGTGAACAGACTGTCTCATCATCAATGATGGCCATAATCAGGTATGTTCAATTGGCAGTCCATTCTCAGACAAATTTAATTTTCCTTTCAATCAGACTGTGCTGATTACATTTGTCTGTCCGGTAAGGTTCTTTAAAAGTTTCCAATCAAATCAAAGCAGCAAAACAGCAACGGAAGGAACGAGCATGACCTACAAAAATGCGTTTACAAAACAAATCCAAGGACTCAACAGAGGAGGTATTGTAGAGGGCTTAGGGTTGTACCAACAGCCCTCTGAGACTCCTACAAACACAACCAAACTGTTAATTTAAGTGATCAGCGGGTGGCCGAGAGTTTGGATCAGGATCCAGAGTAAACATGCGTGTGGGGGAGACTGTACAGGTTTGTTTAGACTGAGCCCCTTCCTCACCTCCAGACGGAAAGCGTAAGTACATACAGCCCAACTGTAGCTGTTGTCTTCTTGTTTGTGGTGAATTGAAACCACATTGACTATAAAGTGGTATCAACCTTCCAAACATATTAGTGAGGCTTTCCATCCGCTCAAGGGGGGGGGAAACTGCTTGTTTGCGGGGAATATGGAGAATGTAAAAACTGTAAAAAGTCGTAAAATGCCAATGCCAGCAGCCAATATTGTACACACACAATAAACAAAACACAATAAATACATTTTATGCATCAGCTTTCCCAAGGATATATGGATTTGTTACTAGGATAAAAACATAAATAGAGTTTGATACCTTCTCCAATAAATAGTAGTGGTATTCTATTTACAGTATGCACACATCTCCCAAAGAGCCAATGAGATATTTCTATCTCGAGACACGTGTGTTCATCTGCCTCCATTTTCCAAACTAAGACAAATTGCTCACAGGGTTTTGTAGCTCTTTTTGAGGCAGTTACACTGTTGTATGTCTTCCAACAGAGGTCTTTGAAATGTATTGTCATTCTGTGTACAAAGAGGAGGGGGAGTGATTGTCAAATTTTTAAAAAGTCATCACGGGAAGCTAGTGGCGTGACACTTGGAGATATTTGTCAGCTAACTCGTCTCTTGATAAAGGACTGTGTCTGGAGGTGTCCATCTAGACCGCGTTTTCCTCGCTGCCTTCGAAGTCTTGAGGTTTCCGGGGAGGATCTGCACAAAAACAGAGAGACGTGAAAGCTGTAGAGTCGTCATTGTGACACACTGGTACAAAAAGGAAGTGAGAAGTGGATTTTTTGTAGCCTTACTGTTGCAGTGGCCGTAGTGGCGGACTCCTATGGAGCGTCCGAGGAAGCAGGTGGCCCGGCGGAGGTGGCAGGCGCTGGGGTAAGTGATGTTGTCATTGCCACAGATTTGTTGCTCAGATGGCATTGGGATCGGGCAGGGAGTTGTGCGGCACATGACGCAGTGGGCGCTGTTGGTCTGGTCGGTCACACAGGTGTGGGTACCTGGACACACCACGTTGGAGCACGACTCTGCAAGGCATAAAGAAAGAATGACAATCAGCAAATGTAAGAGTGTGATATTTTGAGTTTGTGCAGAACAGATTGTCTCGGAAATAGCAGACGAATCTTACTTTTGCAGTCTCCTTGGTACATGACCTCCAGGTCCGGGTGCCCCATGCAGCGAGCCATCAGCAGAGTACACTCATCCTTATATGACTTCCCGTCACTGCCGCACACAGCGTGCTTCCGGGTAATGTGAGAGCAGTCTGGAGAGCACACACACTGAGGCCTTCCCGTCTTCATTTTGCAAACCTTCCCGGGACTGCATTTGACTCCCTCGCAAGTCTCTACAAAAGCACAGCGAGTGATTTCATATGTGCGTGAGCTCTGCGCAGTGTCAGTGTAATGTTACTGTATTAACAAGTCTGCAGACATCAGGTGATCTGCAGGCATTTTCATACAAAACAAGCTTGAGTTCTGGGGTTTTCCCAGACCATAACACAATTTTCACCTTGCACAATATTTACAATAATCACATCTCTTTATTGACCGTTACACACAGGGGCGTCTCGCCTGGTGGAATGTGAGGCTGGCGTGTTTTCATAACAGATCTATGTGTACGGCTGCACACAGACTGGGCTAAGCTCCTGCAGAGGGGCTTTGGAGGTAGACGGAGTTCAAATAGCTGTCAGAGAAGTTTACAGGCTGAGAGAGGAGGAAGCCCCGGGCTCCTCTGACACCCCATAATGTCAAAGCACAGGAGGAAGTGTAATCCTACACAGTGCAGAGTCAACATGAGACAATGCAAACAGGTCTCTTCCCAGGACCTTTACAGTTGATGTCTGATCGGCTCTGAGTCCTGAGGATTCTGTAAACAATGAGGAACTTATTCTTTATTTCCTGTCTCTACCAGCACTTCAATATCCTGTTTTATTGCAGAGCTGTTTTTTTTAATATGACCGTCCTGGTCTAACTTTTGGTCCCTTGCCATCTTTCACTGTTGCTGTGTACACCTCTGAAAACAATCTCGTGATGATGTCTTCCTCTGAAGTGACCAGCCACAGTTACACTTTCACTGACGTGTCGTTCACGATACTGACGTTTTCCTCCCACAGAATTCCAAATGATCAAGTTAGTGTAGCACATTATGAGTCCCAGACATCTGGGCATGTGGCAGGAATTTATTCCAGCCTGCAGGAATGTTTTTCCGTATTTTGCTTTTGCTTTCCATTTTAACAAGCTTTAAAGAAAGTGAACACATAATGAAAGGAGGGATGGAGAGGGTTTGAAGTTGCGATTCGACCAACTTCATTCATTTTCCATTTGACAGCTGTTTACCTTTATGTGAGAGTCTTTTCTTTACAAAGCCGCAGGCTACCTTTGACTGTGGTCTCTCTGCGTATTTCAGGTTTATCTAAGTCCAATCTCTGTTTCTGAGCCATGTGACGACGCCAGAAAAACCTGAAGCTGCGCTCTCTCGGGTGTGTTCTCCCCAAAAATGCCAGTAGCTAAATTTTTACTGGACCTTATCAGCATGGAGAAATTCACATTTTTGGCCTCTGATCACATAGTGCAAGTGCTGCTCATGAAAACAGAATTTATCTGCAAAGTGAACCTGAATGAACCTCGCAGAGATTCCAGGAGGGGAAGCGTCTCAGGACAGCTGGGTGGAGTTATGTGGAACGCCTCTCCTCAATCCACGTCTGCATTTTGTTAGAAAGCTGCAGCGGGCGGGAACTCATTGTGTAAATATCTTGATTCACAAATGGCGTGGTTTGAATTAACTTTCACTGACTCTCCGCAGAGAGACATGAGTTATTTAGTGTAACGGAGTAGCCAGTTTTTGTCCCTGTGATATTTTAAACACAAGTTAAACCTCCTGTTTGAGTCTGCAAATGATATCTAAGCAGTCATTAAAACTCTCAGTACTTACCTTAAAAACATCCACTCACAGTAGCAGCCAGTCCAGTTAGATTTAATTATAATGTTTACTCACAATGTGACTGTAAAGAATTTAAATGTGGGTTAAAGCAGTTTAACTTTGGGGTTACATGCAATGACTAATACCGTGCCCCCCTGCAGTGATAAAGCAAAGCAAGTAACTGATTCCTTCAACTCATTAGTTTTTTTAAAGGTTTGTTTGTTTACCTTTGCATGGTTTACAAGAGACGATCCCCAGGAAGCCCAGCAGGCTGACCTCATTCATGGGCAGGCTGGTGTTGGACCACGCTGTGTCCAGGCGGTCCCCGGCACAGCACTCCTCTCTGGTCACCCCTCTCATCAGCACCATGTCGCACCTTTGGTCTTGACTCTGCTGCAGCCAGCACATCCCAGCTGGAGAACGGAGCATAAATAAAACACAACAACAGATATAAACTCATGTATAAACACATAAAAATGTATTATAGCGTTATGATTTACAGTCAGCTGGACTTCTTCTAGTCATATCCATTAAACAAAAATGGCTAAATTTCAAACTGTGGTATTAAAAATGCTGGTATGTAACACCTGTCTCCAACTTTAAAAAGTATATATATATACAAAGATAACTGATCTACTGCACTATTTTGTCAAAAAGGCTGAGGTAATAGTACACAAATATGACTACAGGGAAAAAGCACCTCATCAGTATGATAGCTCCAAGAGGATTCATGCAGTTATTTTAAAAGCATGACACACTGGTGCTCTTGCTTTTTCAAAATTAAAAAAAACAGAGACAGAGAGGAAAAAGTCCACTCACCACCGGCAGGATTCCTCCCAATCTGATACAAAGTGAGAATCACACCAAAAACAGGAATGAAAAAGATCATCGTGTACTCTTGTTAGCACAAAACCTGCTTTTTTTCCCTGTCCTGAAATCTCCCCTCAGATGCAAATATCAGATAAAGAAGCAGTGATGTTCCTCTGGCAAACGCGGCAGATCGCTCTAAGTCAACTCTGGAAGTAGCTCTCCCTTATGTGAATGAATGTGTTGTGGATAAGTGATGTCGTTCCCCCTCTGTATAAATATTTAGCCCAGATGGAATTATGCTGCTGGGATGGGCGATCCTCTCAGCCAGTAATAAGCCAGGGCAGGACACAGTTTGACTCTGACTCAATTTCCAGAGTCGGGAAATGATCCATGCCCTCCAGCGCCAGACGCTGGGCACTTAAATGACCTCACAAAACATTTTCACACCATATTAGACTCATTAAAGACTAATTAATTCCTAGAAAAGATTTAGAGTGGGGTTTTTAGATTAGCTTTTTCATTATTAAACTTTGAATTAAGTTCACGCAGCGTCTGAATGGACTAATTGAATTAGCTGTTCAGGTATTTGGGAAAATACTTTATTGCATAATAACCTCTGAGTGTGACCTTTTAAGAAGTTTATTTTTCTTGTGTTTTGTTCTGTTTAGTCTGATTTCTCTCTTTTTTTTGTGGCACAGCTCTCCTCAGAAATCATACACTGTTTGATCATGGAAGTTTTCTGTCTATAAGCGACTCTGTGGGGCTGATTTAAATTACACACTTATTTCTTATCTCATTATTGTGTTCAAACAATAATCTTTTGGGGCGACGTGCTCCTGCTCTGACCTTAAATTGTGCTTCTTTGTGGTGTAAACTCAGAGCAAAGGAAGAACCACCACAGCAAAGAGGTTACTAAAAGGGTTTCAGGGCATATTATTCTAAAATAATTTAATATCAAGTGCCTAAAAATATCCATGATGACAAACGTCATACCTCATAGTGTTGACTGTCTGGTTTGATCAGTGAATGCTGATATTTCACTCTACAGCTGCGGTTAGACTGATACTAAGAGACGAAGGGAGGAGTGGGAGTGAAGGTGGTCTGCCCTTGAGCAATATATCAAGTTCAATAAACACACCAGTGCTGAAGCTTATCATGAACATTCATGCGCGCTCCTTTTTAGCCGATGCTCAGACGCAGACGACCACAGCATAGACTGAAAACACTGGGACACTGTGGATATATATACAGTATCTGTGCACCAGACACCATCCGGTTTTCAAACACGACCCACCCGGGGTGCCTAATCTGCATTATCATCATGTTTGATCAGAACATCTGCACTGCTCCTCTCTCCTCCTGCACTCATTCACCCCTGACACTGAGAGGTATGCACTAACGCCAGAGTAATGTGAGTCTGCCCATCTGTCTGTCACCCCCTTTTTTTTTTATGTTCCCCTTTTGATCGTTGGTGGGGGGTGGAAATGAAGGTAGCATATGCTGTAGTATATCTAAGTCTTTGTGAGTGATGTTGCCTTCTTCAGCGGAGATCCCCAGGGCACCGAAAGAATGCTGCCTGACCTAGGAGGGGAGGAAAGAGAGCAGCCAGCGTTGGCTGTGGGTGGCCCTGCCTCTTCACTGGGTCTCTGCAGATCCACTCAGCTCCTCATATGGTTTGGATCATCACTGCCGAGCCATACAAATGAATACAGCATGTTGGGGACTTTGGAGCACCCACTAATGTATGATCTTTATTAGGGTGCAGCTCACTGTGTCCCATCTCTGAGAAATATTGGTCTCTTTCAAGTGGCCGGGCTCTGGGGAGTAGCATGAAATCGAAGAAGCCCGTGGTGGACTGTGTCTAATGTGAAATAGAGTGAGTGCATCTCCACATGGCAGGTGTGGAGCTCAGTCTGTCTTACTGTACATTTGCCTGTTGATAGAACAGAAAAAGGCAGAAACACCACTGCCATCTAGTGGAGGAAGTTGGGATTGGCTTGTGAGAAGCAGGGTTGAGTTGGTTTACCCATTGGAACAATTTTTAGCGTATTTCATACTGCTTTACAAGCTCATCACAAGCTGGAAAAACAACACTTGCCCCACTGGGCACTGGACAAAAAAACCATCATGTTATCACCACTGTAGCATCATTGAAAGGCATAATCCACAGAACTTTGACAGCTTTGTGTGTCTTGCTGATGCCACTATACTATATAGGACGACCAACAGAGGTAGCTGTGCAGTACAGCACAGATCTACGGAGTTTGGTAGGTCTCCGTTAGAGCTACAAAATATTTGAACTCAGTACCAAGCGAGATAAGATAAGATATAACCATGAAATCATGGCTAAAATCAACCCAATCATGTACCCATCACACATGAACTCAAACACTTGATCCCACATTATGAAATCTTGTTATTGCTGAAGCCGTTGTGTCATGAATATGTTCTGTTTTGTAATTGCGTTTTTTATATAATGTCTTTTAGCAGAGATTATTCTGTTTCCCACTCTTTAACATGGAGCTACAGACCAGGCATTAGTCAGGATCAATCAGGACACAGCTTCACTACAACTAAATATGAGAAACGTTATTAGGTTTTAAATCAAACCATACAAGCAGTGTCTGCCCCAGAATATACACCAAGCAGTCTGACCACACAGCTACCAGGATTCAGGCAAAACGGCACTGATTGTCCACACCTATCCATCAAGGCAGGAAACTCTCGCTAACCCTACCTACAGAGGGCAGTGCTCTCACCAGACATGACAGCCCTTGCTGATAGATAGATAGATAAAAATAGGCTAATGAATGAAGTTCAGAACTAAAGACGACCTCTTGGATAAGAAGTAAAATGGTTATAGGATTACCATGACCTGGATGACTGGGAACCTAGCACTTACCCTAACCCTAACCCTCTCCAACACTATTCGTCTGTTGCCCTAGCAATATGTGTTTCTCTCTACATAAACCTTACCAAAACTCTTGTCCCTACCCTTAACCACTGAGGGGAGCGCTAGGCATTAACAGGAGGGAAACACTGTGCAACAAGGTAACACAGTTTGATACAACACCTGGTAGCTAGCTAAAACTGTGTCATAGGCCTATACGATTAAAGGGACATTCAACCCCCAAATCAAAAATATGTATTTTTCCTCTTACCTGTAGTACCACTCATCATCTTGATTGTTTTGGCATGAGGTACAGAATGTCTCTGCCCTCTCTTGAATATAATGGTACAAGATGGCACTCAGCTCGTTGTGCTTAAAGTGCTAAAAAAATACATTTCAAAAACTCAACAGCAATGTCTTTTTCTGGAAATCATGACCTTGTTACTCAAGATAGTTCACAGACCAGTTTCATGTAGGAATGACTGTATGCTTCCTAGTCCTTATTGTGAACGTTTCATTCAGGAACTATCTTCTTTCTAAGGAACCACACCTGAGTTTTTAAAGTAATTTTTTTTGCCACTTTGAGCACCATAAACTAAGCGCCATCTAGTGTGATTATAGTGGAAAGAATGTCCAATATGTCCAATACTCAGCAACTCAAAAGGTTTTTTAAAACATGTTACTTTTTTTTTATTTTAATGTCCAACTTCTGAATATGCTCCCTGTTATAAATGATGAGCTGGTTTTGGCGTTGGCAAACAAAGTCTAATACCTTTGAGAGGCATATCATTATTACAGCGCTTGAGGATATCCTTAGCTGTCACTGCTCCCCATACAGACTTGTAGCATAATATCAATCAATACTGCATTACTGGGATTACTGGGAGACAAGGTATAGTTGCAATTGCAATCAACCAAAATAACCAGATGAGGGCGCCCATTGCCTGTTCTTCAATCTTCCATGTGTTCTTCAGCCAGTGTCTATTACAGTAATCTCTACAGCCCTTTTAAATCCCCATATGTCCTCACTTCATTAAAAGGTGTTCAACCTTTAATTTTGGACATCAGAGCAGTCCTACATGTAATTTACACTCATTATCTCCCAGACACGTGTCATCTTCTGCACACATACGTGATGTCTGTCACTGTGACCGCCCCGAGGAGTGACAGCTGACATTTCAGTGTCAGTGATTATGACGAGCAGTTACAACATCACCATCAGATGAGGATCAGTCACATGTTTCTGCTTCTGGTTGCCGAGTCACACCGATAGGTTTGGTTAATGTCATGGTGAGTGATATAATTTGGTCATGTATTGCTTGCATCTATATTTATTTCTCAATTTCTTTAAAGATAGTAAGATTTCCCATTGAATGGCATCACTCTTGACTGGTATATTAGGATAGGATATGAAGTTTTAACCTTTGAACAGAGCATGAAAGAAAGCACTTGGTTTATTGCTGTCAAAGAAAGTAAGCCACCCACCCCATTACAATCCACCCACTGGCCTATCTTAAGTCATAGAGTTGCTGCGTACGTCACTCGGCTAAACAGGGCTCAGCAGTGGTAATTGCTCTGTCTGCCCCGGACTGGCTGAAAGCAGCTGCATCATCTATGCACTCAATTTACTCCTAATGCTTGTTACTGATTGAACCGGCAGTGAGGGTAGGAAAAGTGACAAGGCCGGATAGAATCACCCCCTCTGTCCCTCTGCACTTTCCTCCTCCACCTCGCTCTCACCCTCTTCTTCCCTGCTTCCTTCCTGTGTTTAGCGTTGCCCATGTGAAGTCCCTCCAGCAGTTCATTAATGGAGAAGGTTAATGTCAGTGCACGCGCTGCACATACAAACAGCACTCCCCCCCTCCTCTGCCCCCGTGTCACCTTTTCCGCTCTCTTTCCCCTCTCGCTTTGCAAGCAGAGCAGGGCACTGACGTGGTCGTGACTAAAGGGTCTCCCTCTGTGTCAGAGCTGCTGTTGTTCACCTCCGTCTGCGTGCTGCTCCGGATCTCTCTGCTCTTCCCCAGTGGGTTGGAATATCCCCTGGTGCTCATCTCCTCTGCAGACGTCCTCATGCTCCTGCATTCATGACGACTTCCACAAGCTCTCATGTGTTTTTATTCGGCTTCAATAACAGATTCTCATGACCCTTGTGTCTCAAGACGTAACACCTGTCTTAATAAAAGTTTGGAAGGGTTGAAAGTCAAGGCAAGACATGGTGTTTTTCCAAAATTGCTATTTCCAAGTATTAGTAATAGTGTAGTCATTATATTACCATCCATGTACAGTATCCAACATATTGGACAACAAATATAATCTGTGTCAAATTATATTTGCATGAGATGATGAAAGAATCTAATTTGCCTTTTTATGGCTGATGACTGCCTCATTCAGTAGTTTTGGTTCATTGCAATACGTCAGCTGGTAATTTCATTAACTGTCTAATGTGGTGATCGACTGTTGAGTATGTGGGGAATATTTTTCCTGAGAAAAAGTTTCCTGTGTATCGAGTCCCTTGGCGTCATTACTTTATGTTCCTGGTGCCTATCAATACTGCCACAGTGTTTTCGTTATACAAGCAGCACCAACATTACAAGTGCTCAATTCAAAATGTCACGCTGTGTCTGTTTTGGTTAATTATTTCTGCAAATTGCTAATTGTTTGGAGTGTTTGCACAGTGAGGGCAATGATCTGCTGCTGATCGCGGACAGAGATTATGGTCATGTCTGACCTGGGTGTTGCAGAAGTTAATACTTATATTAGTGTGGGTATTGACCTTGATTGGTATTGATCTCTCAAGTGGCTTGCAGCTTAGTCCTTTGTGGCTTTAGAGAGTCTGTAGAAATATGAATTAAACTCTCTCAACTTAACTCAAAGATTTGTTATTCTCTGTGAGTCAAATTAATAATCAAAGGCTAAATGTGATCAAAAACTATCCCTGTCTTTATGCACCTTTTAATTAATCAAATCAAAGACTCAAAAGCAACATTAAACATCTCTATTTGATCAAACTCTTTGTAAAGTACCAGCTGCGTCCTGATCACGGCTATACCTCCGCCATATTGGTCTCCATACCCTGTCTGTCTTGAGACGGCGACTGATGTGCCACCGACCATCTGCTGTCTTTACACTTCACGTTGCCTTATGTTGCTTTGGGAGCTCACTTATACAAACAGTGTTTGTCAGACGTGGTTTAAAGCTGTCACATTTTGGGCTGCTAATTGATATTCGGTTTGCTGTGACTCACCTACTGTAGGCAGGCAGCCACTACACTCACTGTAGTTGTTTCCTGGATTGCTGGCACATCAGTCGCAGACACTTCAAAGTTATGTAATGTGGCCAGCGGTGTGCCCAGAAATTTTTCACAGGGGTGGTTAGATGGGCCGACTGAAAATCATGAGGCAGCGGACCAACACAGAAGGTCATAACTAAATTTCAGGAGTTCTGTTATGCTGTTGAAGTATATAGGTTTGCTGAAAATCGTGCCGCATACTGATACGTTGATTTCGTATTTTAGTTACTAATAATCTGATGTGCGTAAAATGATACCAATACTGTTAATGTTTTGAGTTCTACAACAATCCTGTACATGTGTGGTCGATTATTATTTCATACAGGCGAGCCCGGTCTCACTCCAAACTCGTCGAAATCCGGTGCTTGGGCAGTGACTTGTAGCTTCAGAAACCAATGAAAAAAGGCGTCCTTTATCATCGACATGATACACGGCTGGTTGCCGTTATAGTTTAACAGGGCTCTATGGCATCAAAGGAAACACAGTGGGACAAGGACGAAAGTCAAGGCGGCGAAAGTCCAAGTGGTGCGGGCAGGAGGGATGGTGAATAGGTTCAACAAACACCGACTTTCACCTGAGAGAGCGGTGTTCGTGTCCCGTAAGATTCTAAAGCCAAACCCTGTTCTTTTTTCCTAAACCCAACCATGTGTGTTAATTGTTCAAGGCAAAAATGTCAATTCACTTCATTTACAGGTCACAGTGTACGTTTGTCTCGTTGCCGTCACCATCAAAGACAACAAGTCAAAGTGCCACTGAAGTTAAGGTTTTTGGCTCAGAATATGAGAAAAGGATAACGGCCTTTTTACCATCTTTACCAAGAGTGTCTCTCCGTTAGTTTGGTGCTACAGTATTTACACTGAATCATTCAGCATAACGTTTGTTATCTCTGCCATTACAGATAAGTTAATGAAGCTAAGCTCCAGAAGTTAACGTTAGCTTAACTAGAGCCCTTTGGACAACAGCTAACAATGATGTACCATCACCAAAGTACAAAACTAGAACAAAACAGGCTAATGAACTCCCAGCAAACAAGGTGACATGATGAACACTTTTCTCACTTGAGATGTGGTTTAAAGGGTAAAAAACACACCTGGTCGCCCAGCCTCTCAGGATACCTTGTGTCAGAGCTGCATGTACCCCATGCACACCGTTTGACCATTCTTAAACTTCAAATCTCCGAAAAAGCTCATAAAACCGAACAAAACTGACTTTCTGTAATGCATTAGTTATATAGGCTGGTTGTTCCTAAAAAAGACAAATATACAGTTTGAAATGACCAGTGTGTAAAATTCAGAGCAATTTCGTAGCATCTACCAATGAGGATGGCCAAATGCACTCTTTGTAATCCTTCAGTGTTCATAATTCGTGAGGTTTTAACTGGGAGACGAATTATCCACAGAGGTCTCTTCCTCTCAAAAACAAACAGACTCAGTAATTAAAACCAGTAAAAACACAGAATAAAGTCATTTCACGGTAAAAATCAGTGTTTTTCTGACATCGGAGGGGCTGCCAATGTGGCCGATGCGGAAATGCAAAACACGAAAATGTAAGCAGCCGTATCTGAAGCCAGTGCTACTGTGGCAAGTGGATACTGTAAAAATATGGCAGTGCAATATGGCAATCTCTGTGGATATAAACGCCTCATTCTAAGGTAGCAAAACAATGGTTCTCATTTCAAGTAATTGTACACTAAAGAAATTATATTCCACCTCTGCCGATACATCCCCTTACATCCCACACACTGGACCTTGGATTCAAAGAAGTACATTGATTGTAAGGAACAAAACATTGACTGGGATCAAGCCTACTGAAGCTTAAAAACACCAGTTATTTTCCATTATTTTTATAAAGGGTGGGGGAGCAGCTGAGGGCAGTGTTGGTGCCACTGAATGTGCCGAGAGAAAAAGTCTCAAAAATCAAACAAAGAAAGTGTATTGGAACAGAAACCTCTCGGACTCTTTTCCAAGCCCTGACTGAGAGACCCTTCATCTGGTATTTGCTCAACAACAATACAAACTCTTGATTCCAGTTAACACCACTGACAGTCTGGAGAAAATAACAGTTTGAGCTTTGTCAGAGGGGCGTTAGGTCATTTTCCCACTCCTTGCAAAAGCGAGATATTATTTTTTCATAAAATACAGAGAGCTACTTTTTCATCATAGTCTGAATGGAGAACAAAAAAAGTCCATCCATTTGCTATGCTTCATGTCATACATCACAACCAGTCTGGACCCTTTTGAAGCTATAACATCCACAAGCTCACTGAGAAATGAGAGTTCAGCGTCCCACAGGGCTGCAGCTCAGACCTGCTTTAAGGTAGAGCTCTCTCTCTGACAGCTTAACAACATCTTTAAATCAATACTATGTGATTAAACATAAATCAGGTTTAAATGTGTCCATCACATGCTCGGGAATCTGCATTTAGGTGGGAGAAATAAATCCTATTTCAGCACGTATCAGTCATGTATTTTAAATCCAGTTGAGAATATAGTCTAGCAATGTCGGCTCGAGGTGCGATCCAGATATGAGTCACAGACAAATGTCTGCCAGTCTGTCTCCTGTGTAGGCATCATTCTCACTTACGCTGCATGATTTTACCACCAAAGGGTTATATGTCAGTACATCATGAAATACATTTTCCCCTCGAGTACGCAGCAGGAAAAATAGAAAACATAATAGCTGGTTAGTTTACAAAAACAAATATGAAAGATAATGTCATCCCTTACGGTATATATAAACCACCGTGTCTGATGGAAAATGTCATTACAGTTATTTGACCAAATTCTGAGAAAAAAGGCTCATAACATGTTTGTTGTTTGTCCTTAAATTACACCAGGAGCAGCCTCCCGTTGTTTCAGGATGCTCGAACACAACCCTGCAGAGAGGTTCTTGATACAACACATCACGCAGCATAAGTAGGTAATCATTCTTTGCCTCTGAAGCAGCAATTCCACTCACCTTCATATAGGCCTGCGAGAAAGTGCTCCAAAAAACGAGGTACAGATTGCATTTTGGATGAAATGCAACAATGCCTCTAGTAGTTTGCTTTTTCTTTTTCGTTGGGAACACAATTACTAGTGTGTGTGTGTGTGTGTGTGTGTCCAAGCTTTTGTTTTGTTATTTGCATTAAGCTTGGTGTTTTTGGCTCCTTTTTTGTACCTGTTTTCTGTTGAAGTGAAGCTTATTTGTTGGGAGCCTTTCATCATCATCTTATGTGCTTGTCTTGCCTGCTTTTGTTGAAATGGATTCATTGGCAGCACAGAGCAAAATTACTGTCAGGCCTGTCCTCATCACACCTCTGTGCGAGATGGCCCAAGCACAGCAAATAAGAAACTAGTCTACATGTTTGTTTTTTTCAGTGAGCTTTTGCATGCTTATAAAACACTGATTAACATGGGCGGATCAAAGATGATGTGCCCCTGGGGACAGATATGCAAAGGCCCCACCACTTCTCCTACATAGGAGCAGGTTACAAAATCTTTGTTGTGGTTTTGCGTCTCTTCAAGGTTTCTTTTTTGGTTGTTATGTGGCCCGTTCTAGCCATTTTGTGTCTCTATGTGGTTGTTTTGCCCATTTTTGTAGTTAATTTTTGTCACTTTGCAGTTTGGGTCGCTGTGGCTCAGAGGCAGAGTGGGTTGCCCACTAATTGGAGGAACGGCGCTTCAATCCCTGGTTCCTAGTCAGCATGTCGAAGTATACTCGGGCAAGATACTGAACCCCAAATTGCTTGCAATGGCTGTTCCATTGGTGCGAATGAATGGTTACTAAAGGTGCTTTCACACCTGCCCTGTTTGGTTCGGTTCAATTGAACTCAAGTTCGTTTGCCCCCTGAGTTCGGTTCATTTGGGCAGGTGTGAATACAGCAATCACACTTGGTGCGCACCAAAACATCCAGGCCAAGACCTTCTTGAAGAGGTTACAAAGGAACTCTGGTTCGTTTGAGAACGTGTTCCTACCTCGAGCCGAACCAACTGCGTGGTTGGGTGGTGGATGCAAACTTTAACCTGGTACATTCCCCTGGCGTCGCGTGTTCATGTGATTTGACTCACATTCATGCTGACAAAGAGATTTAAACTGGGATAATCATATTGTACTTCATTTTAGATGCCACAGTTGAGCATCAGGCATCCAGATAAACAAGAGGTGACATTCATATCAGACATTCATATCTACTCTAATACTAATCATTAAACCATGTCTGTAGCGTCTCTCCCAACGTCCCAGCCTGTCTCTCTCTGCGAGCTAGCCCTTTAAAGACTCTAGACTGCACAAGAGCTGATGCTCATGCTGGCAGCAGTTACCATGGCAACAAATGACTGAAGTGTGTTTGTTGCCACCGTTGTGTTGAAAGCTGTCAGAAACAGATAAATAAAACCAAACAGAGGAGGGAAAGTTTTGATTCTGTCTTTCACAATTGAGCGCCGTGCGACAGCCCTGAAACCATGTGACCCTGATTCACTGCGCTCAGAGAGAAGATGAATCAAAACAGATACATTCATATGTCGAGCATGCACACACTGATACTACGATTGCTCCCTGTCACTGACAACTCGTGATATTTGCTGCTGTGTTTTGTTTTGTTTTCAGTCACAGATTCATGTTCCACGGGCTGATTAATGAGCTGCATCTCTCTGGTCATTAACAACGATGAATTATTCCAGAGAATTAAATCAACCTCTCTGCCATATATGGTCACTGCTTCCTGTCAGTGCCAGGCAAAGCCGGCGACAGCGGATGGGAATAGATGGTTACTGAAAAAAGACTGACTGCTGTATAAATATTTAAACATGCAAAAGGGCAGATGGGTCTTTAGAATTAATTACCCGGCTCATTGTAAATATGAACATAAGGGGCGACTTACAATGAGTCGAGGCACCGTGCTGGAGTCTATGCAGTATTAATGACCGGCAGCAAAACAGCCTCACCTCTTTAAGTGGAATATGTTCGCTGGGCTACAGATGCAAGCCTCACAGTGTTGCTGTTGCTATAAGAAAGAATTTAATGGATACTTGACCACACTCTGAAAGTAAGAGCCTACACATCGGGCATATAAAGCAATGATGCTCAACTCTGTAATCATGTGGAGTCACTTCATATGCAGACAGTGTTGCAGAACGTTTCTAAAGCTGATACAGTTTATTGGTATTAGAACCCATGCACCCAGGAGATAATAGCTTATTGCAGGTTTATCTGTGCCAGCGTCTGTGTCGGCTGATAAGTGACTTTGGTCCAGACTGAAATCTCCAATAACTACAACATGGACTGACATTTGGAACAAGCATTAAAACCTATATGTTGGGATCCTTCAGCTTTTCCTCAATCTATTGCCATTGTGAGGTAAAACTATTTCAATTTGCTGAATTATTTGCTTTATGCCTGCTAAACTAATGACACAGAGTGCTGCATGGATAAGGGTTTGTTGGTAGGGTGACATGAAAGTAAGCTTCGCCCTGGTTCTCTTGTCATTATCGCAGAAAATAAGCTCTGTGGCAAACAAAGGTTTATGAAACTTAGGCTACATGTTTTGTTCAGCAAGATAATCTTCGTAAATGAACACCAATTTCATCATTTTTGAAGCGTAAATGCAATCAGCAAAAGAAAATGCTAATGTTAGGCTATAACAAGCTATACTACAGTTGAAAGATTCAACGTCACCACCACAACAAGCCTGTAAAGCTGTGTTCAGCTTGATGATGTTCTGTAGTCTCATTTAGCCACTTGTTAGCAACTGCCTTCTTAAAAAATGTCCAAATTCAGGGGTGGGGTGTTTACTGACGTATTTTGTGTCGTAGATCAAAACGTGAAAATCTCTTTAGCTCGTGTTGACCACAGACCAGGCATCTAATCAAAAAACTCAGTGACTTCGAGTCAAGGGAACCAGGGGTGCTAAAATGCTAACTCATCTCTGGGTTTTAGGACTCATTCCTGCACCACTCTATTCCCATTCAGCTCAGCTGTACTTTGTGTTCAGTGCTAATTAGCAAATATTAGCATGCTAGCAGCATTTCTGGTACCAGACTGTATACGTATTTATTTCTGCTGTAAAGTCAAGCATTTTAAGATGGAGGTCTATGGGCTCATAGACTAATGCACTACACACGTAAGTATAGATAGTTTACACAGTATACTACAAAGAAGTGTACTAACACAAGTATCTGTTCACAAGGTGCTATTGATACGAATGGACCACTGGGTGAAAAAAGGAGACATAACACTTGATCTTTAGAGATCTATTGATTTAAGATTTAGTAAATAGAGAACACAAGCTACTTTATTTCTCCTCACATACTGTTATAGCTGCTTTTTTCTCTCCAAAATCAATATGTTTGAAATAGCAAATACCATTAAAATTCATTTGGAGCTTCCTTTGTGCTCTTGAAAGTAGATTCCTAACCCAGTTTCTGAAGTGGCCATTTAACAAAATGTTGAAAATAGAGAATCTCTAAACGTTGAGGTCCTCGGTACAGCATCGTGTACCCTCAGAGTCCAAACATCACTCTGCTAAAAACATTTTCAGTTCATTGTTGAACTTGTTGGAAGTCACAGATAATTGCCCCTTTAATGTTTTCTTTTTTCTTTTTTTTATATAACTGCAGTGGTGGAGGTGGCGGAGTAAGATGAGCTGTTTAACGCTGGAGAATGGGAGTGGGTAGAGGAGCTCTTAGTGGCAGGAAAGAGGAAGAAAAACTAATTTCTGGAAATAATGGACGATTATGGGAAGGGATAAAACGGGGACAGTAACAAGTCAAACAAACATGGACTGAACATGTGACAACAGCACAAAGAAGCCAATTTTTTTGGTGTGTGTGTGTGTGTGTGTGTGTGTGTGTGTGTGTGTGTGTGTGTGTGTGTGTGTGTACCTTCAGTACATGACAGCGTACACATGCACCTCCCACACATCACACACTCTTCACTACACTCACACCTTCCACACTTGTGCCCACGCATACACACATACTACTTCATGCAGTTAGGTTATAAAATAGCTGTCTCTCTCCACACACACACACACACACACACACACACACACACACACACACACACACACACACACACACACACACACACACACACACACAGAGTCAGTCACAGCTACCTACCTCATGCCCTTGTGGCTCAGCTGGCATCACTCATGCTCTGTGAGCTGTTACAAAACAAAAGGTCTTCATCCCTCCATCTCCAAACATTACTCACTGCTCTCATAGAGGATGCTGCGTGTTCATGTAGTGGGCTGCTCTATTCAATATTTCTGGCAATAGGAAGGACATGTGGGCCATTTTTGTTTCCTGGGCGATATGTAATCTGAGCAGGAGAAAGCCACCTACTGAGGACACATGGAGTCTTACAGTGACGGTGAATACAACCATTGTGAAACCATCTTTCATAAACTCGCTCTGTTTCTCTTGGTTGAAGGTCATTTGGACCACGTTGAAAGCCAAGCTGGTTCTTTATATAACTCTGTCATTATGTAGTGTGTTTCTGTGTGTCGTCAAAGGAGGGAGACATCACATTTTCTTGTGGGTGACATGCTATGATTGGAAACTGACTCTTCATCGGCATATTTTTAAGACTGTCCTCCCAAAATAAATGTCCCTATAGGTCATCTGTGCAGCTTGTTACAACTTATTACTATTTGTGCTGCTACTTTTAGCCAGCACACTCGTGGGTTTTTATTTACAGATTAAAGGTGCAGGATTGTCCTTAATAAAAGAATAGACAGACTCACACAAAAGTCATTTCTTTCAATCATCACTTATGTCACACCAGAAGTGTGTGGCAGTGTATTAACCCTGTGAAACCTGGAGTGACATCTATTATCTTGTGCTGCTTCCAGACACCTTTCTCGAGTACTTAAACCTTTGAGCCCTGAGCAAATTGGTGTGATGTCTTTCAAAGAACACGAGACAAAAAGCAATGAGCAGCTTGGTAAGAAATGTCCCTCAAACTGCAAAAAAAAATAATGGATTTTTCCTGGTCATTTCCCTTTTTTTTTCTTTTTTTAAAAATGAATATACATATACACAGAAACAAGCACCTTTACATATGTAACACACATAGAAAAAAAACTTTAAAAAAATAATATAATAATAATATAAATATAAAAATATTTTTCTCTTTTTACTAATTTCTTGCAAATTTGGGGGTCATTTCTGCTTCTGTTGCTCAATACTTTCTGTCTGTTTGGCCAGTTTGTTACTTACTCTGTTACTTTACATCCATCCATCCCTTTTCTAACCGCTTATCCTCTTGAGGGTCACAGGGGCTGGAGTCTATCCCAGCTGACACTGAGCAAGAGGCAGGGTACACCACCCTCGCGGTGGATAAACAGGAAACAGCTGATAGCAGGAATTAGCGAGCAGCTAGTAAACCTGACAGACACTGTAAAGATGAGCAACTGGGGAGACAAGGAATTGCACGCCCTCCTTGCCCTCGCAAACGAAGAGGCCATTAACCGTCAAATGACAGAAATGGTGAAGAACGGGCCAACTTATGAGAGAATCACCGAAGGAATGACCAGCCGCAGCTTCCCTCCCACGTCACTGTTTACGTCACACGCTGAGCTACACGTTTTGTTACTTGCTCACGCCCCCCATTGCCCCGAAAAAGGCACATTCTGTATAAACAAAAGTAGGCAGGCGGCATTTTGCCGCACTCCCCAATTTTGTTTTTATACTGTCAATGCTGAGAAAAGACCGATTGGGCTTTCCTGCAAATGTGCACAGCTCCTATCTAAAAAGGGCTTTAGAGACAGACAACCATTCGACTCACATTCACACCTACAGACAATTTAGAGTCACCAATTAACCTGCATGTGTTTGGACTGTGGGAGGAAGCTGGAGTACCCAGAGAAAAGCCACGCTGACACAGGGAGAATATGCAGGCACCACACAGGGGGGCTCGGTCCCACACCTGGAATCGAACCAGGTTGCTGTGAAGTGACAGTGCTAACCACTACACCACCATGCCGCCCCCATTACTTCTATGTCTTCTGGGTTTGGTTTTCCTATAAGCCTGTACGGATGTCTATCACAGCCTCACATGCGCTTTTTAATATTTTTTTTTTATTCCCATTTGTTTTGTATTTATCTGTGTGAAACAAATAGATTAAAAAAATAAAGTGAAGGTGCAGTGCCACCATTATTCTCATTTTAAATCTGGTGTGATATTCATGAATGACAAACATAATCTTCATACTAGTCTGGAGGGTGACTCTGATTGGGCGCTGATTGTTTCCATCAGGCCCTAATTAAGACCAGAGAAGCCCCATTACTTTGTGTGTGTGTGTGTGTGTGTGTGTGTGTGTGTGTGTGTGTGTGTGTGTGTGTTATGAGTGGACTGATTGAAATGTGTGAAAGACAAAGGGCACACTCCATAATGAGATGACACTAGTCACGACCCCCCCCCCTGCACAACACACACACACACACACACACACACACACACACACACACACACACACACACACACACACACACACACACACACACTCACTCATCTCTGTCCCACGTTTGCCAGTATGTCCTTTGTAGATTCGTGGGCTTGTTTCTTATCTGCTAACAAGCTGTCAGAGCGTTGACGTGTTGTCTTTGTCCCTGCTGCTGGGTTCTTGATTAAAAATAAATTATATGTCAGGATGACACTTCATTGTGGAGTGCGGGGAGACATTTTAGTCGCAGGAGGAGTGAAAATCAAAACAATAATAAATCAATAGGGATTTTTTAATTTTTTCTTGTTCTGTCCTTTCCTCTGGGTGTTTGCTGTGTTGTGAGAGAAACAGAGGAGGAGGAGGAGGACACGGACGAGCCTCTCTCAGGGGGGAATGATGTCATTCAGCCCCAGGTAAGTGTGGTGCTATATAAGGCGAAGCCCTGGAGAGTAATGAGAGATACAAGCAGAGGGAGGGCTCCACACAGCAGAGTTCAGTATGTGACTGAAAGTAAACACCGCTGGTAAATTATTAACAAAACCATTTATTACATCTATAAAGAAAGATCAGCTTTGTGCATAACTCTGGCTTTGTTGTCATCATATTCATTTATTATTGCGTGAGACAGACACCAACAGAAGCAAATATAGAAAAAATATGCCTCTATTTAAATGATTAACAAAATTATTTCTGTCTTTCTTTCTTTTTTCAGCTTTCCTTTGAGCAGTTATCGGAGTACAACTTTGTGCTACATCAAGCAGAATATCTTACATATATCATGTAAAACACGAGTGCAGAGAGAGTATTTGGGAGCAGCTCACAAGAAGGAAATGTATTAAATATTAACACAACATCAAGAGCGACTCTTACATTACATGACCTATTTTTTTTTGGCGATTGCCGTCTAGACCTGCCGTTGGTGCCAAACATTCATCTTTCACTCAGCTGTCACATACACAGGAAACGCACACGTCCACAACCTGTTCCCTGACTCCTCTGCTCATTTTCATACCACCTCCTCTGCCCCTCTGTTATCCTCCTTTCCTCTGATCCAGCCAGATTCTGTCTCAGAGAGGAGCTCCTACAGGGAGATGGCCTTTCCTCCTCATGTGATGAGGCGCTCCATCACAGCAGGGTTGGGTGGTACAGGAGCAGGTTTGGTAATGATGATTAGTTGCCTTTGTAAGCGTTGGGCAGCTTCTGCTTTTGGGTTTGTCTACCTCTTTATGACAGCTTTTTTTGATTTGATGTGGCTGCGTCAGACACTGCAAATTAGAGTGAACAAGAGTACATGATGTGGTTGTGCCAGGAGAGCTGGATGATGGATTTAAAAAATATCAGGTAGAGCACTTAAATGGGGCGAAATACAGAGTGTATGTGGCAACAGTTCACGCGTGGTACAAAAGAAAAGATCAGGGCTGAGAAGTACCACCAGAGATCGTGGAGGCAGTGTAGCAAGAGCTTGGGCACACTCCGAAGTCGTCGAAATCTGGCGCTTGGTCGGTGACTTGGGATGTCAGAAACCAACAAAAAAAAGCGTCTTTTAACGTCGGCATGATACGCGGCCAGTCGCCATTATAGTTTAATAGCACCAGGCGGTGTCAGGGGGAAACGCGGTGGGACAAGGACTATCACCCGAGAGAGCGGTGTTTGTGTCCCGTAATTTTCTAAAGCCGAACCCGGTACTTTTTTCCTAAACCTAACCACGTGTGTTTGCTGTTGAAGGAAAAAACATGTCAATTTGCGATGTTGTAATGACATACAGTGCTTTCCTGTGAAAACAGAAGTGTATCTTGAGAGAGGGCAGTTCATATAACAGGCAGAACTTGACCAAGCAACACACCCAGGGTACCTTGCACGTCATATGTGGACGTGGAAAGTCCATGACCAAGCATGTCAATATGTGATGAGATTGGGGTGAGCTTGGCCTGCTGCCCCCGCGACCTGGCCCTGGAAATGAAAATGGAGGGATGGATGATATTTAAGGAGGAAGGGGGAGTATCTGTTGGCTGTGATTGGTTGTTCCTAGTCACATGGCATGCGATGTGTGCTACTGCGTTTCAAAAGCACAGCTCTGTTTATGTCAGGGCGCAGTCATCTGAAAAATAAGTGCTTGGGACTGGAGCGCGCTGTTGCTCTGGCATTTGAGTGCACCTGCCGTGCGTCTACATCGTGTTGCAGTGATGACATGTAGCTTGCTGAGGAATAACAATATTATGAAAGCTTTTGTTATGGCTCATTAGCTTTCAAAGCATTTCATTTCAGAGAAAGCTTCCGAAAAAGACCCATGTAATTTGGTACTACGGGAGGTTTGTCAACAGAGTAAATATTTATCTATTATTAACAAATCATTATTATTATCTTATTCTTTGTTTATATCCATTTGTTGCTTCTCTGAAGGTTATTTTCATATTGCTGCATGTTTAGTAAACCTGCTGTGCTCTGAATAAAAGACTCTCTGCTTACGCTCGTAATTAATTTAAATCAGCTAATTAGAACTAGACAAATTAGACACAGCTCAGTCTCTTGTCCCCAACAATTAGAAACAAATGACACACTGCTTTCCAGGAAAGTTCCTCGGAAATTATTTGGAAATTATAAGAAAATTACAGACCCATGAAAGAAGTATGCATTGGATTAAACTCTAAACAGCTAACAAAACTTATATTTCAAGCACAGGAATTTTGTTTTCCTTCATTCTGACCTGCTTCGACGTGAGTGTGATTGTGTGATGCTGTTCAGGGCGATACTGTAGTTGTGTCAGCAGCTATGGCCTGAAGAGGGATTTGCAGGCTGACTAACAGAAGGTGCTAGCAGCACTCAATATGTCATTGTCTCTTGTTTGGCTAATTGCAGCATGGTGCCGGTGTCAGCCCTCTAGCAAGCCAACACACACACACACACACACACACACACGCATTCAAGCACACATTCACATGCAGACATTCAGATATACAGACACATCAGGCCTCAAGGCAGAGTCAAAATGCATGATAAGAGTTTGCATTATCTTTTGCATCTGTTGCAGTTTGTGTAGGATTTCCACAGTGATGCCACAGTTCTGTTTGAGGTTTATTTTTAATTACATACAAATGGCCTCACTGAGTCCAGCAGTATCTTTAGCACATCCTTCTTTATTGTAATAGCCTTGACATCCTTATGAAACAACTTTTTCCCTCCGCCCACTCTTATTGCGGTGACTTCTCGGTGAGTCAGTCGGGGTGATGTAGGTTACAGTGTAAGAGCCTCTTCGGAGCCGTTTATAATCAAGCCTCCTCAATCACAGACTCTGTCAGCATGTGGCCGTGACAGGGAGTCGGAAGTTAAAGAGAATCATCTTTCCTTATTCCCCATTATTGCATGTTTGTCTGACGGCACTACAACCTACTCCTCTTGAAGTCAGACCTGTCTTCGGGGTCACAGGGGAAATTATGTCCATATATTTATTAGCCTATCTTGTTTTTATCGTGTTAGTCTTTGAATTGGAACATTTATTTTTCCATAGTGGAGCTTAATGAGCTGCCTGGAACTGTGACTGTGTCCACACAGGACCCAATTAAATTAAACATGAGGACCATCATTCTTCCCTGCCTTTACCTCTGTGTGTTGTGTTCCTCCTACCTCCAGAGCAGGAGGACACGCAGAGGGGAACGGTCTGATTCATTTTCTATTGCCAATTAATCGTAGGTTAAGAATGTCAGGCCGGAGTGGTGTGTTTGCGGTGGGAAATTAGATTACTTCCTCTTCCAATTTGAAGTGAAGACACATATATTGTTTTAACACAATTAAGGGACTGTACACGAATGATGAGTGAAGAGGGAAGGTCAGCAAAGGAGCTGGGGTCACGTATTTCTTCTCTGTCGTGAGGCGAGGAAAGTTTGACTTTTTGCAGGGGGAGAATCTTTTTATTTAACACCCCAAATTAAGTGTGAAAATTTCAGAGCTCCCTTAAAGGATTAAAATAGTCATGAGCAGTGTTGGGATGTTACTTTAAAAACATGTCCTACTGTTAACTGAATACATGCCCTAAAATGCAGCTGGTTACATATTCCATTAGTGGCACTCCTTGGAAAATTTGGAGGGACACAAACAACAGTTAAAGCGATGAAAGTCTGAGAAGGGTAGGCAGGAGGGGTGGTGGATGGACAAACACAGACCTGTCAGAGGCAAAAATACATCAATCCGCTGTGTTTCAAAGACATAGTGCTTTTATTTTGAAAGAGACTGTATGTAAACTGTAAATTGCCTGTGAAAGCGGAAGCGTATTTTGAAAGAAGACGATGCATATAACAGGCTGAACTTGACACGGCGTTCAAGAACATCAACAACCAACGCACGTCTTATCTGGACGTGAAAGGTCCATGTCCAAATGTTGCTTTGTGGAGTACGGTCTCACTCTGAAGTTGTTGAAATCCAACACTTGATCAGGGACTTGCAATGTCCGAAATCAACGTTAAAAGCCGTCCTTTAACCTCAGTATGATATGTCACAAGGCACCTCATGAACTCCATGATGATGATGCTGGCGACGATGACGCCTCAGACAGAATCACACCAACTGAGATCCTTCAGCATCCCTTTATAACCATGAGCCACCTTGTTGGCGTATTTCACAGCAGCCCCCAGTAAGTGTGAGCCTAGATGCTGTGAGTATTTTAACAGTGCTGATATAAACAGGTGAAGTTGACTGAGTCATATGTTTTCCAGTGCGAAATGGTCTGTGAAACTCATGAGTAACTGCCACTTTCTGGGCTCTGCTGATGGCGAGGAGACGACCTCCAACAGCCCGGCCTTCCAGCCCAATGAGGGTCACGCTGCTGGGCTGAGTGGCGAGGAGCAAATCAGCCTCCAGAGCATCAGTGGAGAAAACAGTCTAAGAAAAGGAAACGGGACTGTTCTGATGATTCACAGTGTGACAACAGGTAGGTGTTTGAAATATTTTGTTGTATACTGATCTGATATTTTGAGCAACAGTGTGGCAGATTTGGAAACTGTACTGTAGCCTACTATTATTTGCTTCCTTGCTGAGAGTTTATGTGAATGAACAATGGAGCTAGAGTCGACCACATGGTGATCACCAGGAGGGAAGTAGTTACAGCACGTAACTCTTACTCTATTTTTCTTTTTGACATCGCCAAAAGAGGGAGGAGTGAATGTCAGGATGAAGCGGAGACAGTTGGACAAACAAGCGCACTGCTCCGCAAAAGACGGAGGGATGAAGCAGATCAGCACTCAACCTCTGATATCACCTCCCAAAAAACAAAAAGGAGGCGTAATAGACCTCCATAAAGAACTGGCAGAGAGCATCAAAAGTAAGATCACCTATGGAAACACACACATGGGATCCATTTAATGAGGTCTTCTGTATCATAAATGGCTTCATATGGAAAAAATGACTGCACCATTCCCAGAACTGAACTTAATTATTATTGTTGAGAAAAAGGGTCAGAGTTGGTGAACCTCTTTTTATCTTTTTTGAACTTCTGAGCGACTCACAAGAGGCCGCATCCAGCTCAATACAGGTCCAGCCTCTTAAGTAGAGGAGAAGAACTGCTCCAGAGAAGAGAAGGAGGAGGAGGAGGAGGAGGAAGAGGAGGAGGGGAAGTCTGCGTGAGGGAGACACCAGACAGATGAGGTCATCTCCCTCCAGTCAGACTCAGAGCTGACAAAACCACACTGAAGACTGAAAATCATCTTCCCCTCTTCAATTTTTATTTAATTTTTTATATACGAACTTTTAAAATAAAATTTTTTTTATTAATTGCATACTTGATTTAAATATATAAAAACTGAGCAAAAATGACATTGTTGAATTTAGAGTAAGACCTCTTTGTAAACTCATTACCTGGGCACACAATTTTCTGCCTAAATGTTCTTTGTGGGGAGCTGCTGCTCTCCGCCTCTAACGCTGGCGGAGAGAGAGGTGGGGAAGAGTACGGTGGAGGAGAAGAGAACTTCTTCCACCACTGCAAAACTTAAACAGTACATCCTCCAGTTATCCTTACTGACGATCAAGTTATCTGTGGTATTTGCAGTTTTACAGTGTTTTAAATTAACTCGGGCATCACTGCACAGAAAAGGGTGTTATAACTCTGTTCAGGGAGGACGTGCAGAGCAGCAGGCAGGTTTAATGCAGCTGATAATAAAAAACCAGACCAGAGATGAACAAAGGGAAACACACAGGTATATATAAACAGAAAACTAATCAAAAGAACGAGACACAGCTGGAGTAGGAGGACACGGGCAAAAGGAGGGAAATGGGGACTGGCTCACAACAAGGGTGTGGAGGGGAACACTTGGGTGGAGCAAACATGACTAATACAGAACAGGTCTGAAGGGAAGACTCTGGGAACAGGGAGGGACTAACGAGACAGGTGTGAGAGGAAGTAAAACCAGACACGACACACGAGGAGAGAGTCTACAAAATAAAACAGGAAGCAGATTAAACATGAATGAATAACATGAAACAAGGCATCATTACAAACATTAACAAACAGAAAGGTCATCAGTCAGCAAGATTTCATTGGTCGCTTTGACCAGTAGAAACACAGAACGACCTGCTGCCGTAGACAACTGTATGACAACAACAGCCCAGCATTTTTAATATTTCCTCTAAGGATGTTACCACACAGAGTAAAAGGGGGAAATGATGGTGTGAAACAGTTAACGTTACTGTCACTAGCATCAAGCTAGCAAACAATAGTACATCCTCACGGTTGGACATAAAGTAATAACATTAACAAATAGCGGCGGGGCTTTTACTCACCACAACTGCAGAGGCTCAGCTTCATTTGAAACAAACTACATTATAGACAGTCCGTTATTTATTAATCCCTCTGTGTGTTTATATATTTACTTTTTATCCACTCCGTTGTCTTTGTAAAGTTAACATATCACACCATCATTTCCAACTCAACACTTGTTTCAAATTAAAAGCCCCCTATAACCTCGGCTGAGACAATCCCTCCATTTTCTAAATAGGCTTTTATTCTGAAACATTTGTCAGAACTTCCTGCGGAAGATACAGTAGCTCGATAGTTTACGTATGGTGCTTCAAATGTAGCTCCTGCCACCTGCTGACGCTTTTAGGTGACTACAACAACATGTCGGCTGGCACATGAACAGACACAGTGACTCAAATAATAGTGAAAGTAATAAAAACAGGACAAGATTAACCCGATGACATCACACATGCCGTGAAAGACGACCGGGGATAATTGGTGAGTACCAGCGTGTAGCATGTACCAGACATAATGCAAGTCCTGAGTCTGAAATATATATGTCAGCAAGTCCTGCTCCACCTATTTAGACTCCACCATAGACAATGGCAGCATTTCTTCGACCACGTAGCAAGTCACAAGCTCCGTGGCTTCTTTCAGACTGATAGGTTTAACGTTATCTCTGTTATTAGAACCAAACGACAGCCATTGCTGTTTCAGAGCTTTCTTGTTTGAAAATGTACTTGTACTAGTATTTAATTACTCAAACAGCAAACTAACGCGTTAGGTTACTCGTTACTGCAAAAAGTAATCAAAGTTATACCCAACTCTGCTCAGAATACAAACGGAAACCAGAGCACTTGGAAGACCAGTATGTTGTCTCAGTGAGTTTAAATGTATTTGCTCCCAAAATCTTTAGGAGTAAAAGAACAAATACTTAAAAATTGTTATTCAGTGCAGCACGTCCACCACAGGGAATCAAAGTTTTTATTCTGTGTTTGCGGTTTTACTTCCAGCTCTACTTGTTACATATCACGGGAGGAACATACAGTATGAATAACTGGGACAAACAAAACTTTGGCTCATAATGAATTCTAAAGGGGTTTTAGTTTTGTGGTGGGAGGCCAGACTTTATCCTACATGGCTTTTACTTACCAAGGGCATTCGAGCTTCACACCCACACACATCAGTCCACTACAGCGGAGAGGAAGGAGCCGCTGGGTTTCATACTGCAGTGCTGAGAGACACACTGAGAGAGAGAGCGAGAGAGGTGTGGTTGTAGCACAGCGTTTTGTTTTTGTTAATACCTTCTGCCTTTTTTAATATATATATAGAGGCTTTAATGCTCCGTGTGTGCGCCCGTACACTGCCCTCTGCTCCCTTTTACCCCTGATGATTTTTGGATACGTACATTTTCTCTCCTTTAGCCGGCAGCGGCTGAAATCGCACATTATAGAGGAGAGCATGTCTTTAAGTTGCCATAGCAACAGGGTGAGTCATTCTGCTGCAGTCAGTTTAGTCACACTCGCACTGACTGTATGTTTCCCTCTCTTCCATTTTTTTTCCCATCTCACTGTCCCTGCTACACACACACACACACACACACACACACACACACACACAGTCAGTCAGAGATAAACAGGCTTAAATCTTGTCTCTCAGGTATCCTCCACTAAAATACAACATAAAGACGGGATTTAAAAAGGTGTGTGTGTGTGTGTGTGTGTGTGTGAGCGATAGAGCAGCCTGATAATAAGGGCGAGCGGAATGTCGCTGCTCTCACTTTGATTACTTATTTATGAATCAGGCTAATCAGTAAACCCACAGCTGAGAAGCACACTGCGAAGGAGGCGGGTGGTGTGAGGAGAGATGGGGGAGGCAAAAAGAGGATGGGGGCACCTAACACTCTTTATTCTTCCAAGAACACTTGTTAGCTCTGAATAAATGAGCGAAACAAACTGCCATTACGGGAAGTTACTTCCTGTTTTTCTTACAACACGATTTTACAGCTGCGTCTCCCATCGTTAGCGCTACGCCCCTGCTTTACGAATGAATCATCAAACACCTCATTGTCAGTTATTTGTCACACGGCTTGGATGAAGACATGCTATGTTGCAAAAGTGAAAAAACGCTTTCGGTGTTGAAGTTGAGGTGGCGCACAGAGGCCGTCTGCTGTCCTGCTGTGCACCTGTTCGCCCAAAAAAATCAATTAAGTCAAGGCCAGTTTTTTATGACAACTTGTTTACTTGCCTTTGTTTGGGCTTTGTTTACCAATCCAATGATGGATTGAAGGCCGATGTCACCATTCAGTGTCATTTTTTTCTGTAAGCATCTCCATTTTAAGAAGTTAATCAGCTTCATGTGAGGTACATGAAATTGTGCTGCGAGGCTTTGATGTGTCTAAAATCAGCTGCTTGCATAATTTGGAGCAAAAGTCTTTTTACCATATTGTTACTACCACTAAATATGCAATAAGTAGTGTAACAGGTATAACACAGGATCTGTTTTTTATCTGCCATTAATCCATGTTGACGACTGTTACTATACTTGCAATTCACACATGAGCACTATATGACCAGATCCCACTTAAATCTCAAAATACTCACTGTCATGTACATTTCTTCAAGCAGCATTCAAATATTGGAACAATTGGCACAAACTCTGGCACAAACATTGATGACCTGTAATAACTTTGGTGACATCCCTTATTTTCCACCATAGCGCTTTCATCAAGTATTGGTTCAAACCAAGCTGCAACCTCTGAGGCTGAAAACGTGGAAATGCCGAAAACTGCAGTTCCTCAAATGGCCACTTGAGGCTGGCTCCAAAAGTGAGTCCAGTCCCCATAGACCGTGATGTTCAAATGTCTGACTTTACAGCAGAAATAAAAATGTTTACAGCCTGGTACAATAAATAATTTTAGTCTCTAAAGCTCTACGTATTGATGACAACTGCACAGGAGATGAATTTTTATATTGACTAATCACCCATTTACATTCCATTAAGGCTTAAAGTTACACATATTTGAGTGACAGGTGGGTGCTGTTGACAAGTAACCACATCAACAACATTTGTTAGATAATGTAACCACAACGCAACCCTCCGTTTCACAGAATAGCTATTAGCGTGGCTACAGTTGTCACTATTTCTGTATGTTTTCACTTCACGAAAGTTAATTATAGTGTTTTGGCTGCCAAAAAAATCTTGTTTAGCATTTGGTTGTTTTTGCTAGCAAACAAGCATTAGCCCAGTTAACCATAGATTTAAATGCACAATTCAAACCAAGCTAGAAGTTAGTGGCTAAAAAAATAAAAAATTCAAAAAACAATTTAAAAAAAGATGGCGATGGCCAAAATGAAAAACTTCAGGCTTAAAATCGGTAGTCCAAAAACCAATGAGTGACATCATCCTGGCTAACATCCGTTATTTTATACAGTCTGTGTTTAACATATGTGCAAAACTAATGACAAAACTATTGAAAAATCTGATACCATTGTCATTGTGAGAATGTTGCATACTGGTGTTGGCTCAAAGTTGTACTGCTAGCATGGCTGCAGACTCTTTCGTCTTGTTTTCCTGCAATAACAGAGTTTTTAGGCCACTTCTGGGCATTGTTGAACACAACACTGACATACCATAAACCTTTAAGCTCATATGGCACAAGTCCAATATTCACTCTGTTTTAGCTCTATTTTTGGGCTTCACCAACTCCCAAGGGAAATATCTGTCTCTCTAGCTGCTAAATGCTCTACTCTGTGTATACTAGTCAATTACTATCTGACTGTGATGCCGTGGTAGCTCACTGGGTGTAGTGTGTACCATTATACTGAGTTCTTACTGCAGCAGAGCAGGTTTGAGTCCAGCCCATGGATATAGTATGTTACTGAATACTGGACACCAAGATGGCGCCTATTCAGTCCAACAGAATTGCTGGCATACACCAAAAAAAGTTTCAAGCCTCCAGGTTGTCTTCCTGCAGCCCCAAAGCGTGCAAGTTCCAACTCAGCTCACACACTTTTAATGTCACAGATTATTAAATTGCTTTTTTCGTCTCGAGGAAAGTTTTATGGATCAAAAAATTCATCATAGACAGAGTCATAATCAACCTTGTTTGCAGTTCGAGGTGTGCTGTTAACAGTTTTATAGACATCTCCTTTACAGTGGGATTTTTTGCTGCAATACCACAAGTGGCCACTGGGAAAAATAGATGCAAGGCTGAGCTGCTCTCCTGGGAGCCGGTCTAGCCCGGGGCCCTTTGCTGCAGGTTCTCCACTTTCATAGTTCTCTCAGTATCAACAGAGCATGTAAAAGGCCCAGAAATATGTTACAAGAAAAATTGTGTCTGTCGTCTGTTTGCTGCTGAGCGGGTGGTGTGCAGCTGCCTGCTGCAGCCCAAAACGACAGATGAGATTAGTGACAGTGAAGCAAAACAAGAGCTCCGTAAAGCCGAGGGAAGCTGCAGAAAATATTGATCATAGCCGCTTTAATCTTCTCTTTTTGTTGTTATCATTTCCTATTGGTCAGTCTCCTCAGCAACTTTATTCATCCCACTCACTTCCTGTGGCCCTGTGTGACCTGGACCAGCATTGATATTTTGACAAGGCGGATAATTCGAGTCATAATCCTCCAGTCACGTCCCTGTGGCGTTGTTGACATAGGTGTTGATATTTTAGATTGCACGTCCCGAGATGCAGTGAGTCACTCTTGTCGTAAGTGCTGACCCACGTTTCTCCCCAGGTTATCTTAAGGAGGACCGGCGAGATCAGCGTGGTCACCGGCAGGTTTGTCTGAGTGCAGGCTGGACTCTCAGGAGTCTGTGTGTGACATGTTAACAAGAGCATCTCTGTATCTGCAGCATCAGACAAGGTCTGGACAAAGGGGTTTCCACTCTCAGCTGCAGTGAGTACACACAGGTTCAGTGAGGAAACCCCCAACTGTTATTTATATACCATTTCATACAATCAACTGGCATTTACATGAAACACAAAGATGGAAATTAAATCCCTGAGTTTCTAAAAGCTTTTCACCAAGCTTACTTATAAGGGGGTTGTACAGGCTGCTTGATGGATACATGATAACTTTCCAGTGTGTGGAATAATGTCCGCGTGTGCGTGGGTGTGCTTTGTCCTTCAACCCATCATGAAGTGTAGCGGCTGTAACAAACGGCCCAAAAGCTTCAGTCTGCATGTAATAACAAAGCTGAGCGGTGGAGAGTTCTGCTCCGTCCCCCTGAGAGGTGGGAGGAGGGTGGGGGCGCACGCACAATGAAATGAGCTGGATGACGCAGCTGAGAAAGGGAAAAAAAAAGGGGAGGGAGGAATGGATGGGAGCAGAATCCTGAACGAGGAGAGGAGGAAGAGGAGGAGGATGAGGATGAGGAGGCGGTGGAGAGAGCGAGCGTGGGCAGACTGCGTGGGAAGGAGATGCTGCATAATCAGCTTTCTAGGGTTTTCTCCGGCTCTCTTTTCTCTTTACTTTCTTTGCTGTCTTTTTTTTCCCTGGCCCATTCATCCCTGTCAGCTCAATCTGTGTCTGCCTCGCTGTCTTGCCGTTCTCGTCTCCTTGTAATTTTCACTATTCCCTCTTTTTCTCTATGACTCATACAAGCTTTAATAGAGTCTCCTTGTCCCTGAATTCTTTCTAAAAGAATGGAGAATTGTCTCATCTTGTCTCACCGTCCATGTGCACCTCTGCAGGCACAGACAGTCATGGTGTCAATGTTCTTTATGTGACTATATTGGACTGTCTCTTGCTCCAGTTTCATGCATCATAAGCAGACAAACACAAAGAAAATGCAATAAATTAGCAGTGCACAATGCAATTCACAAAACAGCTCTGTAGTAGTAAAAGCCTTTTTTTAGCTTTATTGCCGTCTAACACACAGCTATGGTCTGCTCAGTCAACATTACTTCACACTTATCAGCTTTTGGCATCACATTTATTTAGCCGCACATAATAAGTGAGAAACAGAATAGCCGCCTGATCGTGAGCGGAGAGGAACCCGGTGAGTCATCGGCATCTCTTGCAATTTCGAACGCCGCCTGGAGCTGCTCTGTTGAAAGGAAATCTGGTGAGGGAGAGGTGGTGGTGGTGGTGGTGGAGCGGAGAGGGGGAGGGGAATGCGTGGGTGGAGGGGGTTCGGAGGAGCAGGTGGTGGTGACGAAGGGGAGGGAAGGAGGGAGAGAGGGAGGGAGGGAGAGGGTTTTCCTTTCAGAAACATCCCTGAACGCAGACGGAGGAGAGGTGGAGGTGACTGCAAATATGTGCTCATTCATGTGTGTAAGGTAGACCCTTAAATGTGCAATGTGTGGGTGGGTGCACGAAGCAAGGGCACCGATCAGGGAACACCACCTTCATCACTATTTGTGGTTCCAGACGGTTTGAGCAACAGTTGTGAATGGACTAAATAAGTTGGTGGAGTGATGTCACTGCACCAAAGCTGTAACAAACCCTGACAGCTGAGGCAGCTCGTAACATCTGTATTCATGGGGTTTGGTTTTTTGTGGCTTGTACGTCTGTCTGCAAGATTCTCCCAGTGGGCAAAGATCAACATTTGTTTTAGTGCTGAAATGAACAACCAGGGATGCAGTGTAACGATCTAGGAAAACACAAAACACCTAGAGGGTCAGGGTTCAAACACGTGAAGGCAGAAGAGTCACGTTCCTGTTGCACTATTTTCTGCATGCATTTGTTTCATCAGTGCAGAGGTGGGCACTTGAGTCAGACTTGAGTGGCAAATTTTGAGGACTTGAGTCTTGCTTGACGGATACTGATAACAGACTCGACTTGAAAGGAGTTCTAAGTTCGGGAACGAAGACCACGCCTGGAACACATCCCATCTCTGCACAGAGTATTTAAGCGCACCTGATCCGTTCCCTTCCCCTTTGACTCAGTTCTCACATCCCTCCCTGCCAAACCCCCTTTTTTTTGCTGTTATCAAGTCTTTTCATTCTCTCATCCAAATACAGGAACCACCATGGGGCTCTATCCACATTTGAGAGAGAGTAAGAGAAAGAGACAGCTCCCCCACTCAAAGTCTCGACTTCCCCGGTTCCCTCCTGCCTTTCTGCCTTCAGCTGACACTGGACGACCATCACACTCCTCCTTTAGTCTGTCCACGAGCCTGATTTCTCCCCTTCATCCCCTCAGACCTTTCTCCCACAACCCTCATACCTCAAGTGTGTGTTATTTTGGCTGTAGAGCTGGACACTTTTACATGGGGGTCTATGGGGACTGACTCACTTCTGGAGCCAGCCTCAAGTGGCTGTTAAAAGAACTGCAGTTTTTTATATCTCTTACATTTGTCTTTCAAACTTGGTGCAGACTAATTTGGAATGATGTTTCATCGCTGCCTGGGCAGAGACAGACAGTATTTTGTGGTGGTACATCATTGCAACTTGCTGGTACAGGGGCTAAA
The DNA here is from genome assembly GCA_035609425.1 of Epinephelus awoara. Classification (NCBI taxonomy): domain Eukaryota; kingdom Metazoa; phylum Chordata; class Actinopteri; order Perciformes; family Serranidae; genus Epinephelus; species Epinephelus awoara. The sequence goes on from CM069303.1 coordinate 31,032,078, forward strand.
ATTAGCGCATACACCAGGGTGTGGGTTTAATACCTTAGCAATGACTGAGTTTTTGCTACCTCCCTGTTGGCTTCGGGGGTTTTTTTTCAGCCCTGGAAGTTGCTGCTTGTGTTTAACACACAATGGTCCAAGGCTTATGGGAAATGGTGTTTGTTAGAGGCTGCTAATGAGGGAAAACTACAACAAGAAAAGATTGTTTTTTTTAATTGCCATTTTTAATGCGTACCATATGACACATTGTTGAATAAGGCTGCGTTCCAAGACTGGATTTTTAGTCATTTGTGCTATTACAAATGTCAGTGGGATTTTGAATCTTTATATGGAGCCAAATTTGCTTTCGGGCCCTGGTCGCTTCCAAGTTCACAGCACACACAGCACGGAGGCTTTCATTCACAGCCTCAAAGGATGTTACAGTGGATTTTCCACCCTGCACAGACGATGACGCACCCCCACATACTGCAGGAGGAACCCCCTCTGCAAACTAAGCATTGGCTGACCGTTGAGGTGTCATGCTCAGGGATTGGCTGACATGCAATAAAGAGTGACGGAGGAAAAGGCACAGGATGATGCAAAAGAGTGAAACGAACAGAGAGGAGCAGCAGTCTGAGGCTGTGACTGTCCCCCACCCTTCACTGAATGAATGGAGCTTGTTTAGACTGCACCAGTCATCCCTCAGTCCGTCAGTATGAAGTGCAAAGTGATGTGTATTAAATCAGTCGACTGACAGTGATTTCATAGAGGACAATACATTTGCTGTTATGAAAACTGTATTTTTCTAAGTGAACAAATGACATGAAATGACATGGCTCAGGGCGGAGAGGAAAACAGACTGCGACTCAGTCTATTGAATGTGTTTGAGTTCATATAATCTTTGTTTTTCCTCTTTTTAGGGATCATTTAATGATCATTCAGAGACGATTGTAATTAACAACACAATATTTTGGTAAATGCATGCCTGCTGTGTATTCATGACTTTCCTCTCTGCATCAGGAGCTACAGTCTCCACCTTATCCACCAACACTCAGTTTGCTTCGCCTTGACTTTCATATATCATCAGTGTCATGCAGTAGTAGGGGGGAGCGGGGTCAGTTGTGACAGGGGGACAAGTTGGGGTGGTGCCTTTTAAGCAAGTTATAGATTGCTGTGTCTTTATTATTGCATGCACTCTGCCCCTGAAGTGCAAAGTGACAATTCTCAGGCTGCAATCAGCGAAACAAGCAACAGGTGTGGGACGTGAAAAAAAATATAACAAGGAAGCAGTGGGACTAAACGTGGAGGCCTACGGCAGAGAAAGATGGAGCAATTTTCAGGCTTATTTTGTGGCTAAATATAATTTGTAGCTTCTTAAAATATGACTAAGGACAGTGATGGTGAGATACTGGCTACGGCTGCATTTGTTATGTAGTAATGAAACAGCGAAAAACAGAAACAAAACAAGCATAAGCTGAACTATAATCACAATAAATATACCATGATAATATTAAGATTAATCAGTCCATGAGAATGTGTGTGTGTGTGTGTGTGTGTGTGTGTGTGTGTGTGTGTGTGTGTGTGTGTGTGTGTGTGTGTGTGTGTGTGTGTGGAGCACCTGCGGCAGCGAGCGAACACACTGTCTGTGGTCATTTTGACTTGACCAGCGGACTTCACTACAACCCGGTTGGCTGTAGACCAGCAGAGATGCTGATGATGGTGACACCATCAGCCGGCTTAAGGCGAGCGCACACATCTGCAACGTTCTAAAATGCTTTTCTCTCATCGTAAATCATTGGTCTGAACAGGGCCCAACATATAAAATGTCATCACTCATCATTTTATCTTATTGAAACGTTCCATCGGGTTGGAATTATGGCCAAAAACATGTTTTGTGAGGTCACTGTGACCTTTGACCATCAAACTCTGATCAGCTCCTTCTTGACTCCAACTGGACGTTTGAGCCAAATTTGAAGAAATTCCTATAAGGCCTATTGAGATGAGGCATCAGCACGGAGGCGTGAAAAGTAGGAAAGAAAATCAAGAAAGGGTTTTTTTCAAATGTTCAAATTTAGACTGCATTGACCCATTGTCCCAACCGTCCTAAGGAGGTAGAACTCCCAAAATTGTGCCCTTCATGTCGGGTTGAGCTTTACCTTACTGTTGGAGTAGGCTGTGAGTAATGAAAGGTTATTTCATGTTAATTCAATAATGTTCCAACCAACCCTGCTCTCCCCTGTGGCTGTATTTCTCTCTTAGCTCTCTTCTAAACTTTGGCTCTGCACTTTAAGGCGTGGGCCAGCAGGATGGCTTTAAGGTCTGAAGAAGAAGAGGTCAGACATTTTGAGATGTTCCCTTTGTAGATCACAGGCTGGATTTTCTCTCCAATTAATTTGAAGGAGGTGATAAGGAGAGGCAAGAAATCAATACGAGCCCGAGCAACGGAGGAAAAAATGAAATGAGATTCATGAGAGGGAACCTTATCTGCGATCCGTTCCCACGCCTTGATTAACAACCATTCCCCTGAAATAAAGCGAGTTAGAAACACCTTTGCTTCATTCATTTATTCACAGATTGGAAAACAACCCTAAAATAACACCTTTTTCTATAATTTGGTCCCTCAAGGCTCAACAAAAGCAAAGTTGTTAAGAAAGCTTGTGTGTTTTTTTTTTTTTAATCTTTGAGAAATTAAGCAGTTTACTAACAAGCAAGGATTACAGAAATACTTTAACTTTCAAAGAGATAAATCTCACAAAATCTCATCACAGCATCCTAGCATGACTCGGAAAAGTACAAAATCTCTAGTCATACCAATGTTTCCACTTCTGCCTTTTGAACAAATGAGCAGTAACTATGGATCATTTTGTACCGTAAGTCTGAGAAAACATAAAGATCTGTACTAAAATGTTAACTCTCATGCAGACCTACACACAGCTATGCATCAATGCGTTTGACAGGCTACTGGTTAGTATACAAACACCATTAACCACAGTGTCCCCAGTTATACAGCATCTGTCTAAACCTAATAAAGGACATCCATTAAGTCTAGCTCCTGTGACATTGTGCTTGTATACACAGCAAAGTTTCATCTTTGTACACATGTAGGGAAAACCCTTATGGCCGTTTTCTTTAAATGGTTGCTGTACTGTCATCTGACTCAGCGCTTAGACATTTTGGCTTTTGATCTGTGGGAAATGCAGCTGTCTTCCCCCTTCCTGTCTCCAACCCCGTCAGAATTTGCTGAGTAATTATTATCATCAGGGACGCATCAGTTCCATCATAACCAAGAGGCGGATTAATTTCCTTTCTGCTGATTAGCGCCGCCATAAAAAGAACGTCGTTTGATTGCACAAAATTGTGCCGGAGCACATTGTGTTTCATGGTGACATAATGTGTGTGTGAGGGGAGAAAAAAAAAAAAAAAAAAACCCTCTCTCCTCCTTATTTGAGTCCTTTCATCTCAGTCATTGCTCTTCTAATGAGGAACGCAGCTTCTGCACTTAGCCACAAGAGGAGACTCCTATCACGCAGCGGAGAGAGATCTAATCTAGGCAGGCTGGAGAGGAGCATCATCATCATCACACCCAAACAAAGAGAGGAGGATAATGTTCTTTTCCCCCTGATTTGCTATTCAGCTCTTTCAATGCACTGCATGGTAACGGCCTCAAAGAACGAGGGAAGGGAGACGAGGGATGAAAGGCGGAAACCCCTCTCTTGTTATGATTAATATTCAACACCATCTTCTGCAGTGGCTCCCCTCGCTGCACGTGGGAGAGACGGAAAGCCCAACAGCTCCTCTGAGAATGAGATTTTACGAGCGTGACTGGGTTACAATCAACCTGCTGCTGCTGCCGAGGATGTAAAAGTAGAGATCTGTGAGCAAAGATGGATTTTCAACATAATTCTGGCAATCATTGCCCACAGGAAGTACTTTGCTTTCAGGGTTTCCATTCGAATGGCAGTAGCAGTTTGTTTTAATCGCACCAAGCACCAAATGAGAGAGGGAAATAAAGTGGACTTAACTACAAACAACGTCTTTGTTGGTTTTACAAGCCAACAGGAAGTGAAGTCTTCGGCCCCCCCGAGGGAGGCGTCTACTGCGCTGTCAACTTTCTCAGCAGAAGAAGAGGAAGAGGAGGGGAAAACAAGAATGTCAGATGCGGACAAATAAAGCCTGTTCTGTGAGCCCCATGCACAAGGAAGCATGCCTTTCTTATAAATTCAATAAACACCAAACATCAGTGAGGGCAGCCATCTTGTCTCATAGCTTTAATGTAACTGCCCACCTTATGGCTGTAAACCTGTGCACGAGACTGAGTTTGTTCTCCCTGTCAGGACAGAGGTCATGTCAGTGACGCCTAGAGTACGAAGAGTCATAGCTTATGAAGATTATAATCGTGTCTATGACTGATAAAGTGTTTAGTTCTGTCTGTTGGCACAGAACCTGTCCTCTTCAAACCTGCCGCACTCTCAGTTTTCATTGTCATTTAAGCAAAGCAGACATACAAAAATATATTAAAAGTCATAAAACAAACCAATATAAAATAAACACAGTTGTCACAGAGCTGAGAAGCATTTTCAGTCAAAAACAACAAACATCATGACCAGTCGCCAGAAGGAAAGGTTGGCATTGTACATTTCTGCAAACCACGGATACCTTACATCTGCACGTTTCCTACGAATCATATAAAAGTTTGTAAAGTGACGTAGTTCTGATTAGATTTATATGAGCTGACTTGGTCATCGGGAGGTGGAGGGGATGGTGGATGGCATAACACCTAGGCGAGACGTCTGCCAAGCTGCAGACCTCTGTTATAGAGAACAGAGGCGTGACATCAGCAGTATTTCCAGCCATGATTGTGCCACCAAAACCTATTCCATGATCTTTTCTTGGTTTTTGTGCCTAAACGTGACCACACCTTAGTACATTATAACGTACACATGTTACATATCCATGGATTGCAGAGTCTTACAATGCCAATATTCATTCTGGCGACTGGGCTGCAGTCAGACACTCAATGAGGACAATCAAAGGATATCTTCTTTTCAAAATAACACCTTATGGGAGAAACTTTTTTGGCCTTTGCGAACTGTGTTATTCATTCTAAACCAGTGGTTCCCAACCTTTTTGGCTTGTGGCCCCATAAAATCAAGCACTGTCTACTTGTGGCTCCTGATGACTTGACTTGATTGCTGAAGGCGGGATGAAGAATAGGGAGGGTATCTTCCGACATAGCTGTCCAGCTGCATCCATGAAAAAAGGCCACAAAAATGGCAACAGGCATGGATGAGATGGACATGACTGGACCATAGACTGAATACAAAGATGGATGACACGTCTGCCCTTCCTCCCATTGTACAAAAGTGAAGCCAAAACATCCCAGATACAGGCAGTGCCATATTCATCATTTGGAGTCTGTGCAGTAGCAATCAGAACGTGAAGCCGCTGTATTGAGTTCCTGCCTATACACACATCCGACCCAATCCTGAGCAGTGCTATTGATCATGAGCACACTGATTTACACACACAGCTGTCAATCATGGCGTCAACACCCTCTCAATAGAACCTTTTAGGGTTGACGTCACAATGATGTCAGTTTGTTAGCTGGAGGCAAAACAGGACTCTCCACCACAGGGCTGTAGGCTACTAGGAGTCTTAAAATGTCGTCTTGTTGTGTTACTGGGAGCCAGAATAGAAGTCATGGCTCAAAACTTTTATCACATACCAGCCGCCACTGCCCGTCAATAAAAACGAGGAAAACTTTGGTCACATGTGATAACACGAAAGAACTGGACGGAGGCGATCATCAAAAATGCTCACATGTGCAGCGCACGCTTCATATCAGGTTAGTTGAGAGCGTAACATTACATTTTGGCCATTCTCGGAACCCATCGACTGTATTCGGTGTCTGACTTCCGGCAGGCGGCGATACAGCCTCTGGGGGCAGACCCCCGATTTTTTGGCATTCCGGTGTGATTTGGGCGGAGGAGGCGAATTTCCGTTTCCGAATTCCGTTAATATATAAGTAAATATGCTGAACCATTGGGATGGTGTTTATTTATTTAAGTAACACTCACGGTCCAGCAGAGTGAGTGACCTGTCATGGTGCGTTCGTAAATTCACTCGCATCATCTTCCTCCGCTGTCTAAAACAGGCCAACGGAACTTGCTAGCTAGCACTGGCTAATGACTGTGTAGAATTGTTTTGCCTCCAGCTAAGCCCCGCCCACTGAAGACTGTCATACTGTTAACTAGTAGTAAAAGGGTCAATAACATCAAATAATTAAACATGTACTTTGATGGTTTAAGTTGGCCCATGTCCCATCTGCTGACATGGAGGGGGTGGAGTTAATGACCTGCACTGCAGCCAGCCACCAGGGGGCGTTTGAGATGTTTTGGCTTCACTTTTTGGGAGCTGCCATGCCGTCAATCTTTACTGAGTTAGACAGGTTGTTGTAAATTGGCTCGTAGAATTAACAACACTTGATATCAATATATCAATCAGTGTGAAAAATATTAAGTGCTCCTAGAAGTTGCTGATTCATGGGGGACAGAGTCGTCCTTAACTATTAATGGCTTACGACAAAACCAACCAAAAAAAACAACAAACCAACACAAACCAAATCAAAAGAAAACCATCATTTTCTGTAAAAGAAATAAACAATTTTTTAATCATATCAGACTTCTCGTGGGACCACCACAGGCTGGGAACTACTGTCCTAAACAACCAGTAGGAACAACTTAAGGATGCATAAAGCTTTGATTGATTAATGATGGTATAAATTATTTTTAAGCTCATGAATAGTGATATAACTACTTATTTTCCACTAATGCATGATGGGACTAGCAGGGTAACTATTGCGTCCAGATCTGTAGCTTTTTACTCGTCTAATAGCACCTGGTTTCACAGTGGATCAACAAGTACAGCTTCACTTATTCACACCAGAGAACAGGGACATGAGTGACAGCAGTAGAGACGGAGACAGACTGCAGACATAGAGACAGCTGATGAAGAAACAATTCTTACTAAAACCATACGATTTTTGATATGTTAGCTCTGTTTGTTATTATGAGTTGTATCTTTTCTCAGATAAAAATGCAAAATGGCAACACTGAACAGCTGTGTAATGTTAACAGGCATGACAACAGACAGGCTGCATTTCTAGTGGATCAGCTGTATGTAGGACGATGACTTAAAGCATACTTTCCATTGTGAGTTTATGGGTCTGGATGCACCATTCAAGCTGTACACAGAGAAAAACTGAGGCGAGACAAATCAAACAAAAAGATAAGTGTGTATCAGCAGGAGTGAGGTTGACGAGGAGGACGACTGGAGCCGTGCTACACTGGGCTGTGGTCCGGAGAAGCGTGTGTGGCCGTCACCGTCACGCACTCAGTGGCTGTGTCCTTGGTCCTGCGAAGGCCCATGTACAGCCTCTCATCCAGGTTAGCAGTCAGTTTGTCTGTGAGCTCTGCTGTGATGGTCTGTGGGCCGTAGCCTGAGGAGTCGTGCTGCTGAGGGGGCGAGCGCTCGTCTGGGGGCTCTGGAGGGAGTCCAGATTGTTTGCTGTCCTCCTGAGAGTCGGGGTGCTCACTCTGCCCTACGTCTTTCTCTGAGACAGAGGGTGGAAGAGGTGGAGGAGAAGAGGAGGTATGGTCCTCTGTGTCTTTGACACTCTGCTCCCTGTCCTTGCGCCCACTTTCAGTAGTCGTAGGCTCTACCTTTGGAGTGTCAGGAGTGCTGCCGGTCCCGTCACTGGCCTCCTCATCAGGAGCACTGACGATGCGGGGCAGCGTGCTGTGGTAGCTTGTGTCCAATGGGTAGTTCACGCTCTCACCCCTCCGTAATGGGGTCCGCTGTCTGTCAAAAGAGGACTGGAAGTGTCTGACACCAGGGTCGCTCCATTGCTTGTGGCGCTGCCACTGCTTGCGGAGGTGGATTCGGGACCGGTGCTTCCTCAGCGGTGACTCTTGCTGGTCAAACTGAGGGTCGTGGCGGAGAAACTCATGGAAGAGGGCGTCCGTCTTCTCATCTATGCTGTAGTCTCGCCGGTGCAGCGTTGGCGGTTGAGGTGAAGGCTGCGCAGCCTCTCGAGGTGTGAGCATCTGACCATATGGGAACCAGCTCAGTGAACCAGCACCTGTTTCTATGGAAACTCCTCCACTAGCACCCAACAACAACTCATCCTCCGGTTCCTCCTCAAAGAGATGAGACTCAAAGCTCTCACCGATAGTGCCAGTTCGCCCTGCGTTGGTAAAGTGGTGCCTTTTTTCATGGGCTGTTCTGTCCTTAGGGCTACCGCTCATACTCCCGAACAGTCGCAGGTCTTCCGGACCACGAGTTGGAGCCTCAATCGACGCATAGCCGCTGTCCATCTGCAGCAATTTACGAGTCCCTGATTCTCCGTCACTGCCTCTCTCCGAATCTGTGCTTTCCTGTTTCCTTCTTCTTCCCTCCTTCACCCCAAACCTCTCATCCATATACATTGAAATGTCCTTGTCATCGTCTGCACCCTCTGCCTCGTCCCCTAAATCCTGGGACGGGTAGCTGGGCAGCCCTCCTCTCTCCGTCTCCGTGCGCCCGCCCAGCGAACACACACTTTCAGCATCACTGCAGACAGAGTTCCTGTCATTGTTGCTGCTCTGGTCAGAGGCGGCGTATTGTTCTAGTGACGCACGTAGGGTCCAGATGTCTTTGTAAAGTGACTGGGGGTCCTGGGGATCTAGGGGTTCCAAAGGGTCTGCACCTTCCCTTCTTGCCAGGGACAGTGCTTCGTCTTGGGGATCAGGGGATAGGCCAATCACCCCTGGTCCTCCGTGGCTGCAGCTGGGCTCCACCATCACCTCTACCTCTACCCTGTAGCATGCACACAGGTGTGGAGAGACGAGATAAAATGATAATAGTAAGGAGAGAAGGAAGGGGAGGAACACATGGACAGGCAAAACAAGTGTCAGTGTCAGAGCATCTCCCTAAATATCACATTCATCTGACACATGGCCGTGTTCACAGTGCACAGAATGATTTTTATGACTTGCAATGGCTGCTGTTGCATGTCCTTAAACTAAAGTTAGCTGAATACTGATGCCACGCGTGCTTGGAAATTCCCAGAAATCCACTGCTTTCATCTCTGGGCAGCAGATTAAAAAAAGACTGCGTACTGTATGAAACACAACTTGACTGGTATCAGAAGCAATTAGCTGTAAAGAAGCATGAGGATCATCAAATTTCTCAGCTTGTGGCGGCTTCCAGGAAATTGCTTTTATTTTCAACAACAAACATCTGCAAACATACACAGGAAATACTGGTTTTGTTTAATCTAATATTAAGTGAAGTAAAATAAATAGTTATGTAAGAAAACACTTAATAAAGGGAGGTTAGTTATTTTAGTAGCATGACTTAATGTTGGGCACAATTTGCTTTGTTAGAATTATTAACTTAAACAAAAATCGCAGTGGCCCTTGCACTTCTGCGGACATCATGACATTCTCAGACCATGTCAGCGATGGAATGGTTTCCTATGCCAGAATAAACCCTGCGTCCCAATTCTCCACTTCACCCTCTTAAAAAAGTGCACTTTGGGAATCCCCCACATCTGGCTGCACATCGTGAAATGGTTCTTGTTTACAGGGATCTCATTACACACAAATCAGCCTGTGGCTGGACAGTATTTACAGTTACACAGCATGTTGTTTTAATCCAATTAAATGTCATCGCTAAACAATTTGCCTAAAAGACACAAGACGGCTGTTTTCAAACAGGATTTTCTACATTTTTCAGATGACTTACAATTTAATTTTCTTGACACTGACATTTCAGGTTTAATTGTATCCCTGCTCATCTGGCTAGAACAACCACTTTGAGTTTTTTTGCAATGGTGTTTCACGCATAATATAAAAGCACACTTTTATGCTCAGGTAAAGTGGTGAAGAATTAGGACGTAGGGCCGTATCTTACTGTATATCATTACCATATGTCTTCTAGCTACAGTAAAGAAATGAGTGCAAGGCAGCAAAGCAGTGAACAGGATGAATGGGCAAGGGAATTAAAGATACCTGCCGAGGGAGGGGGGTGGTGTGGAGGGAGGTGAGAGGAGGCGTGTGGTGGGGTGGCTGGGACGGTAGGCGATGTCCTGGGTGCGGGCGATGTACTGGATGAGGTCTATGTGGTGCGCGTCGTTGTCGTCCTGGTCCATGCTCTCGCTGGCGGCTCGCTGGCGCTGGAACTGTCTCCTCTTTGGAGAGCCTGGCTCACAGCGAACACGGGGGAAAGAGCAGTGAGTCGTACAAGTTGTGTAACAGCAGGTTGGAGTGAAGTGACACTTAATTCAGGAGAAAGCTTCCATCAACTGTTGAGGTTTCTGAGGGGATTTTGGTATGATGGAGGGACTGAGCCTGGGGATGCGCAGGGAGAGAATGTGTATATAGGATGAAGGGGATCGGCAGGGAGGATTTACTCAGGGGCTCAAATTGACTTGGAACGACCAAACTTTACGTCACTGAGCCATCTGTCTCGTACGTGTGTGTGTCTGTGTGTATTTCCGAATCTAAGCGGCCAAAAGCCATCTCACAGTTGGTTGCTGGAGCCCCCTGGTTAACTATTGTCTGTTTACCACCAGAGATTATTGCCAAAAATACTAAACACACAAATAAAAAGAGAAAATACATCTACATAAGAAAGAAACTGTCAACAGCACAACTTTGTTTCCTCAGTTTCCTCGGTATGATGAACCACAAAGAATCGTTGCACCTCCCTGCTGCATTGGCACAGATTGTTTCTAAAAATATACTTTACACCATCAAGGATCCATTACCTCTGGTGTCCAGACTTGACGCTCTCTGGCTGCTGTCCAGCTTCCATTTCTTGATCTTGAAGTAGGGACTGGCCCCCTCCAGACTAGCATGGCGCCGCAGTTTAGTGAAGAACTGCAGCACGGGCCCCTGGCTTCCTGTGCCGCTGCCAGCAAGAGGGGCACCAGCGCTCCTCGCCGTGGCCCCCTCTCCGACACTGACACTGCTGCCTCTGCCCCGGGGCCCCGCTCCCATCATCTCGATCTGAGCAGAGATAGGAAGAAAAACGTGGTGAGAAAGAAAACCTGCCAAGACTAGTGGTGTGTGTATAATCCTCTCTGACAGTGATGTTGCACGCAGGCTTCCTTGTTTACCCATCAACCATCACTTCTGTTGGTCCTCCCTCAGGCTCTGTGACCCTCTAATGTCCTTATGTATGACTCAATGGCTGACTGGCTGCTTGAATAGCTGTTTAGTGTGCTGAGTGACTGTCTTAAAATAATTCATCACTCCACAAATGATTAACTCCACACACTTCACTCTGACCTGTATACGGCATGTTTCCACAACATGAGCTCTTACAGGTGATTTGTATGCACACTCAGTGTTAGTGAGTAGGGATGTTTCTTACGACTAATTTTCCTGACGTTTAAATGGAGTTTTAAACTTAGACTAGTCGGCTAGTTTAAAAGTAAGTAAGTATGTATGTGAGAATAAATGGTGATCAGGAGAGAGGAGAATCTTATTGGGACTGGTTATGGACTCAAATCAAAATGGGAGATGATTCTACATAATTATGAACTTGCTCTGTGACTATGTGACCCTGTAGAGTGATGTACTGTATAAGGACATATGTGTGACATGTTTTTGTTTGTTTTTTCTTTATCTACTGGAGTCCACCTCTTTCACACCAATATAAACTTGAATTATATATAAAAAACTGAGCTGTTGTCTATGATGTTAGACATTGTCAGAAAATATTATTGCATATATTATGAGAGTTATTATTATCTTTCAGTGACCAAATAATATCTTAAATGCTGCTGAAATGTTGCACACTGCACTGTACGTTATAAATCAAATCAAAACACTGTCAAACCACGCTGGTTTTATGAGCTGTCATCTTTGCCCGACTTTCCACCTCGCTGCTTGTGACCTAAATGGACAAATGTGGGTGTATTTTGTTTGTTTTTCCTTCATTTTTCTCTGCAACATTTGACTGGAGAGATATTTTGGTGCACATAATGTATGTATATAATGTGTGTATCAGTAAAATAACTTTAATAGTAAGTCTAGCTGACTAGTATTTCTGATGGTCGTAACATTTAATCAACTAGTCTGGTGATTTTTAAACTTTTTGTGCCCATGTACCTGTATTTGTATCTGTGCACAATAGCATCTATAATGTGTCGCGACATAAGAAAATATATATAAGAAAAAATAAGACAGGTAGCTTTTGTGACATTTTTTCTCTATTAGTGGTAGGTCGTCTGTGCTGGTGCTTTGTTGTAATATGCTCCGTACAATAAAGCGATCAATTGTCCCACTCACGGCTTTCTCCTTTTAATTGTCATCATCCCTCACACTGGCTGCCAATCAGAGCTTGTGATGTGTCACACTCTTGTAATTCCCACACACGAACAGCAAAAAATAGGTTTCTTGCGAAGGTTTTTTAAATTAAATTACATTTTTCAGCTTGAGTTTGCCTCTTTATTAGGAAATGGGTGCACACATCGCACTGACACAGTCAATTAAAAATTCATTCTTAACATTTTGTACAGGCCCAGTTGATTATTGCAATAATAATGTGTGGTTATCACAAAAGCCGACAGCACACTGGACTGACTAGTCAATCAGCTGACTCGTGCACATCCCTACTTGTGAGATATTTGCACCTGTGTTTTTGAAGTGTATTTCAGGTACAAAATCTCTCTGTGACAGGCCAAACACAGAATTCACTACCAGAGCTTAAGACAAGAGGTTTTTAAGACTATTTTAAAGCCACTCACAATGAAATTTAAGACCAATTTTACAAAAACCAATACTAATGAAAAACAAAACAAAACACTCATCAATTATTTAGAGTTAGGGACAATTCTGCCCAAATGTTATTTAGTATTGCAACAAAAAACATCACTTTGGGTGATGTTAATCTGAGTGGTTTCAGCAAATTATATATATATTTTAAAAGTTACCAACTATTTTGAGATTTTACAATGCAACATCAGAAGAAAACAATTCATAAAATCCTACTTTCCACATTTCACCATTCTGAAGACTTTCAAAAGATCGATTTAACATTTTTTAGATTACTGAATTCAACGCCTTTTAAGACTTGTTAAGGATCCATAGAACCCTGATGTGAAATATATTTAACGATAGTTGGAGGTAACTCACAGAGCAGGAGCTCGGCTCTTTGGTGCCGAGAGCGAGAGTGTTCTCACTGAAGCTGGTGTCCACCACAGAGTTGAGAGCATCTCCAGGGAGGGCACAGCTGGGATTGACGCTCAGGCTGGTCAACGCTGTTTGTGGCAGGGGGCACAGCATCGGCTGAAGGGAACCACAAAAATGACATTTTTATTCCTTTTGATTTAGGGCTGGGCAACACATCAATATTGTATCAATGCCACCATATGAGACTAGATATATATGAGACTACATATCGTTTTAGATTTTGGATTCAGTATTATCAGAAGTGTTGTCTTTTACTGGTTTTAAATGCTGCATTACAGTAAAGTGATGTCATTTTCTGAACTGTTATTTGCCTTTATCCAATTAGTCATTATAGCCACATTACTCGTGATTATTTAGCAACAATCACATGGTGTAAATATTATGTGAAAGCATCAATAGTCAACCCTACAATGTCGTTTCAATATTGGTATCAAGGTATTTGGTCAAAAATATCATTATATTTGATTTCTCCATATTGTCCAGCCCTATTTTGAATCAGTTGTTGAACATGCATGTTTTCTGTGAAGCTCTGTTGAATAATCCAGATATTCAGAATCATACGACTGCAGACACATTCTGTAGCTCCACTTCAAAAGTTTTTTTTCATGTTTAACATCTATGAATGAATATTAAGTCCAGATCCTCTCCCTAGCTGTCAGCCCTGCACCAGTGATTGAACATCTAAATGGGAAAATCAATGTGCGCAGCCTGTTGAAATGAGCAGGCAGAGCGCTCTCTGAGAGATCCCTGTGTTTGGCTACATTAGCTTGATACATTTTCTTGCCCTGACCCCAGTGACTGATGTTCTAATTGACCCCAGTCACGTCTAACGATGCATCCAGACTAATAGCAGGTTAAAGGCCGTCACCTGGAAGATGGAGAGGGCCGACTTAGTGACGGGGCGTGTCGTCATGGTGATGCTGTTCTCGGCCGAGTCGCACTCGTGGATGGTGACTATCTTGAGAGCCGGGGGAGGGATATGGAGGTGTGTGAGCCGAGCGTTCTTCAGGTGGTGAAAGTCGCCCTCGGTCAGAGTGTACCTGGGGTGAACGACACAGAGTTAAATCAGAAGCTATAAAATCTTTTTGAGATGAGACATAAGTTGGATACATTCTCAATAATTCATAAATCATGAAGCTCATCCCTGTGTGAGAGGCGAACAGCCAAGGGGAAATATCTGACTTCAAACCCATCACAGCTTCACTGGATTCTGCATTTAGCCCCAAAGAATAATTCCTTCTGAAGAATTTGCATATCAGGCTCAAGGCTTTAAGAGAAAAGTAGGGCAGTGAAATAATGAGGAAGGGTGAGCGTTCTTTGTGTCCACAGCATACATAATGCATCCTGGATTCATTCTTAACCCTAAACTAACACAGAAGAGCGATGGACACAGTTAAACGTGTAAATCCTTTGATCTCAGAAAGCAGTAAAGCTGCAGCGCACGGACATTAATGCGAGTTGAACACTGAATAAGATGCATTTGCAAATGTGGGCTTCTGTGTGTGTTGACTCTCTAACCTGCGGCCCTTCTCCTGGGCTTTCTTGCCGTGATCGAAGAGCGCAGCCTCATTGAAGGAGACACGACGGCCTGTGGTGCCCGTAGAGAGGAAGCGCTCAGTCTCCTGGTCGTGAGAGCTGGCCATTGACAGGCACTCTGACTCATCCACCCTGATGGTGATTTCTACCAGAGATACAAGAGGAAGGAGACAGAGGAGGCAGACAGAGAGATGGGCGAAGGAAGAGCAAGAGATTTTGTCATTCAGTGAAATATCTCAACATCTATTCAATGGGGTGCTCAAAATATTAATTTCTGAATATTATGGTTTATAACCAAATACCTATAAAACTGTACTTTGTATTCAGCGCTAATTAGCAAAGGTTAGCATGCTAACAGGCTATATAAAGACGTGAAAATGTGAAACATTATACGTGCTTAACATTAGCATGTTAGCATTGCCTCTTAGAGCATGTTAGCCCAGAGATAAGGACTTGAGTTTGAACTTGGATTAAAGTTGCAGTTTAGTTGAACACACACAGTGACTTCAGACTCAACTGAAGACTCATCCTCAAAAGACTTGAGACTTGACTCTGACAGATTTGGGACTCATGAACAGTTTTTTTCGGCACATTTTACATTAAGTAAATGTCTGAATATCATCTCTTCCTTTATTATTGTGTATAATGTGGTGTGTGCAGCCACAATGACTGCAGCAACAACACCATGGTGAGCACACATGCAGCTGCAGTGCCATTTGTCATAACCTTTGTCTATAATATCTTCATACAAGGCCCTAACAAAAGAATCGCTAAATGCATCGTTTGCGGTATCAAAATAAAGGACGGTGGTTCATTGATACTAAACTTTATCATTCTGTTATAATCATTAAAAAGCAAAAGCAGCATGTGTATACATTCAGTAGGCTATATCTTCAGTAGCTAGCTAGCTTACCCTACACTTTTCAGGGTTTGATTTTGGTTTTGGAACAGGGAAGAAACGTATATCTTTTTCCAACCTCTCCAGGTAACAAGTAACATTAATACACACCGTATAGGAACTTCCAGTAGTGTAGTGGTAGCCGATGAGGTGGATGTACTACTTGGTAGATGGGTAAGTTACAGAGGAAGAAGTGGGCATACTCTCCTTTATAGTCTAATGGCTTTTTGGCTGATAGGTAGGTATACTGTAATTGGCCAGATGTGGGTATACCCCTTATGTTCCTAAACATTTCCCGGTTTAAAACATCTGTTAGAAAAGTTAGCAAAAAGTCATCAAATGTAATAAGTTACATTACTTTGATGAAGTAATTTCAATAGTTACATTACTTATTACACTTTCAACAGGGTAACTAGTTATCTCTAACCTGTTACATTTCAAGGTAACCCCACAAACACTGCTCAAGTGGGATTGCTCTGATGGGGTTTCAAAGCACCAACCATGAATCACACTGTAAAAATCTCCATGTCTGCTACACTGTATATTTACAGTGAAGTGAAGCGTCTGATGTTCAGACACCTCTGTGGAGGATGAGTATGGTAACATGGCAAACTGCTGACTGATAAACTAAACAAAAAGCCTTACAAAAGCAGTTTGGTGCCAAACTGATACTGCCTCTTAATAAATCACTTTCATCTGAGACAGAGTGCATCCACTGGTCCCAAAATGTCAAAATGTGTTCCAGGAATGGCACAGCTACTTAAACTAATTGGGTCGGGATCACAATATTTTAATGGAATAGACATTACGCATTTGTGCTGACACGATAAAAATATCCCTGCTTGCCTCAATCCAATCCCTCCATCTCCCAGCCTGCCCGTCTTCATTACTCCTCCCTCCCTCAGTCGCCTCCTCATCCTTCCCTGCCTACATTTCTTCCACTTTGTCCATTTTGCTCTTACCATGGGTGGGCTGAGACTCCTCCACGTAGGTGGTGTTGGTTTTCTCAGGGTCATCGCTGGCCCTGGGGCACACAGAAACATTCACATCAATGCTGTGACACGATCACACCTGAAGTCTGTCTTTCATCTGTAGAACCCCACTGATGCCGGCGACCAAATGGGCGACCACAGTACAAGGCTTTACAATCAGCTGAGTTCCTGTTTGACCTTTCTGTTCAGCTATAAGACAACTATCAGGACATGAGTCTAGGACTGAGCGTTCACCATGCTCTTTGTCTAAATGGCTGCCTGCCTGGCTGTATAATCAATGAGGACCTAAATCATTGCCAGTAACTTGATAACCCTGAGGGCCAGGGGACCTCTTGAACTGATAAAGCATGGTGCTTTATTGGATTGCACATTTCCACTCATCTTTAAGGGCACAGAGAAAATACACGGTAAAGGTCACATTGGTTTGAGGATGGAGTTTGCATCATCATTTCAGTATATTCTGTCTTTAAACCTTCCCGTTTCAACTTCTCTCACTGCCGCTGACTCGCCGTACAAGCTTCTTTAATCCCATACCCAAGACTTACATTATGAGGCGGAAAAAAGAAACCGAAAGCTCTTCCCAGTCTCCATCTGATTTCATTGTGCAGAGCTATGAGTTGCATGTGTGTACTTGTGTGTGTGTGTGTGTGTGGGTGTGAATCGACTTGAGGGATTTCTCCGTCCACCCAGATCTGTGCTTCTTCTTGTCTTTCATTTCCTCTGTGGCTCCCGCTTCCTCACACTGTGTGTGTGTGTGAGCTACATGTGCACACGGGGCTGGGGTTGAGATGCGAGATTAATCACTGCCGATGGCTGCTATGAAATCTCATTACACTCATCATTTGTACCAGTCTGCCCGATTCTCCCCTGCTCTCCTCCCGGCAAGCCTCGCCTTTTCACGGCTCAGCCTCTGTGCTCGCTGTTTATCTGCATCTAGCTGGTGCGCTCTCGTATATTCAAGTGTACTTGATGATGCGTGCTGCTGTAGAGAGGGACAAAGCGTCTGGAGGGTAGCCATGTTACTGCTGAATAAACACAGATGAATCACAAATAGATGAGCATGAATATTGAATGTGTTCCCGGCAAGGTGTTTTCATAACGGCCCCACAGGGGGTCCTGACAGTCAAACGGCTAACGCGTTTCATGAGTGAATGCACGGCGTCCTCCTGCTTTAACATGCTTATATGAGTCTCTGTGGACTTACATAAGTTTTTTCTACCACCTACTGCTGCACAGCTTCAGATGCTTTAATTTGTTTAATGGATGACTGCACTATGTGTTAATGGAATCATGCTGAAGATGGGTTTGGGATTCACTGGGTGGAGCAACCTGGACGATTGCACAGGAAGTAGTTAGCCCCATCTGCAACTGAATGGGCCTTATCTATTATGCAAGTATACACATTCAACATAAGTATCAGCCTGTCTCAAAATAGTAGTAGCATGTGAGGTTAGGAAGAGTAGCCCCTGTCTGTCAACTGTGTGTACTCATGTGTGTTTTATACAACAGAGTAAAAGAACCACCTGTGCACCTGCAGACTAAACTATCTTTGTGAAGTTTGGTGTCATTAAGTTTGACTGCATCATAGGAGCAGGGTTGCAGCTGCATACCCTGGCATGAAAATTGGTGGTTAGCATACCATGAACATTTGCTTATCAATACAATATTGAAAAATATATATAATATTGAAAAAAATCAACCTGATGGAGAATCTCACCTTTATTTTATTTGTTTATCAAAGGGAGACTTTATTTCCATCTAAAAATGGTGTCAAATTTTTAATTACAATGAAACATTCGTTCGAGAAAAAACTTTTTTATTTCTTTGAGGGTCATAATGGTAATGCTGAGAAACTTATATTTTCTGAGACGGTTTTAAGGGTTTAAAGGGTAACTTTGGTATTCTACAGTTTGGCCACTATTTTCCTATCTTTTTGTGTCGAAGTGACTAATGGGAACAACAGTTTCTGAAATTTGAAAACAGGCTGAAATGTAATCCCTGGGGGCAACTGAGCACTGTCGACGTATTTCCACTAAAAGTGTTTGTTTTTGCCACTGACAGGCTCAGATTGTTAGTAAGCAGGATTTACACTTCTGCGTTGAATTGACGCCATCCCTATGGAATAGGCTCTGCGTTGACATAGAACCTATGTCGTAGCCTGACGTGCACCTCCCCAAAAATGTAACTACACGTCAAATGCAGGCCTCCCGTCTATTTTTGTAAGCTGAAACCATTTCCCTCAGTGGCAATTAAGCTTTTATCTACTTTAATTTCACAGACAATAAAAGCCTCCACAAAATAGCATTTTAAGTGTTGTGTGGGATTTATCCTGGCTTCATCTGAGCAGAGGAAATCCCTGCTCATTGCTAGGCTAATTTATACAATGTAAAATGCCATAGGCTTGTGCTAATAACATTAGCATGTTGTATATGTGGGGAAAATGTGCCCAGATTAAGATGCTGCGAGTTATAGTGAAGTGTGTACATGTGTTTGAAATTGTCTCTATTAAGCCATGTTTAATGACACAGACACACCACCACACAAGTATAAATGCTCACTACAGCGTAGGCTCTGCACAGAGCTGATGCACAAGTAAAAATCCCACTTTACAAGTGTCTGACAACATTTTGAAAAGGATTCCTACTGACACAGACCTTTTTGTTTGACCAGAAACAGACTTGAATCGCAAAACACACCAGACTCCATATAAATAAATAGTAATTTTAGTGTGTATAGGGCCAGAATATTTGCACATCTAACTGGGTAAATTAGAGGTTTAATTAAACCAAACTAGAGCTGGTGATTGTTCCACATTTGAAAGACAAACTTAAGGCACTTTTTGAGTTTTATTCTGCCTCTGTTGGCTTTAGATAAAGTGTGTTTTACAATGATAAAGTTTCTGTTTATTTACAGTCTGGTGGCTTTGACGATAATGACTTGTCGGCTGTTTCTGGTTAAACAACAAAGATCTTACACTTTGTCAAAGAGGTCTATTTCAGTAGGGATCCTTTCCATGATGTTGTCAGACACTTATAATAATCTGAGCCTGTCTGTGGCAAAAACAAGCACTTTTTATTGGACCTAAATTGACGAAATTGGTTGAAATTGGTTACATTGCGGCCTGTTTTGCTGCTGCTGGCTTCAGTGGTTTCACTCACTACTGGACCAATTACAAAAATAGTTGTTCGCCTTAGTCACCTATACACAAACACATCGGAAAATGTAGTCCAGGTTGAAAAATAGAGAAGTCACCCTTTAAATACCAGCAAAACCAGCCAACAATAGAATATATTATAATGAAAACCAACACTACAATGCTACATCCTATAGCCTCAATCAGTTGAATGAACACCTCTGTGCCACAGTGTCAACAAAGTTATCTTTTATTACAGTGCTCCTGTTATAAGACTGTGTAGCTGCTGGCTGCTGTTATTAAGCCCACCCCTCATATAGGTCCTCACTGTTGGTTACTTCCAGTGTTCTGGACTTTGAGCTTGTGCTGCTAAACTCTTCATAAGTCGCTCCAGCTAAGTGTGTCACATGAAGTGCTAACATGCTGAATGTAATGCATAGTTTTTGCATCGCACCTGGCACAGCATTGCCCTCCTCGACAGCAGCGACGGAAGGCGATGAGGAAGACAGAGATGAAGATCAATGTTCCTACCAGGAAAATGGAGAGGATCACCAGGAGCAGCACATAGCCATCTTTCTGCTCCTTGGCCTCGATTGGGATCTCCTGAGATACAAAGAGGAGGGCAAAGATGAATTAGATGGATGGAGAGATTATTAGTAACACCTGTTCTTTTTCCTACGATGACAAGCCAAAGGTCTGCAGTGAGATAAGTCTATATATGTACCTTTTTTTTTACTGTAGCGACGGATCTGTTAGCTGGTAATTGTACCTTGATACAACTCAGATTTATGAGTGGGCAGTGAGGGGAAGTTAAGTAGATATATAACAGGGAGAAATGTAGGTGTCTTCCTGTGCTGAATTTGGATATTAAGTGTGCTACTTTAACAGCAAAGCAAAAAGCTTCCCACATAAGCATCAACATACTGAAACTATCCACTGATGGAAAATGCTGCACCTCTCTGAGCTGAGGGAGAGGTAGAAACACAGCTACTCTCAACTCAGATTCAAAATAGCCTTAACCTGTTTATGAAACAGGTACAGCTGTATCTCAGTTCAGATCCAGGAGTCACATTTTTGTAATAAGACAGAGGGACATGTTATTAGTATGCCACTCATGTGATCAGAGAAATGCCGTCCCGATTCGACACATCAGCTGCAGCCTTGATTTGACTACCTTACTCTGCAGCTGTTTTACCTTCCTGGTACCGCCACACAGCTTAAAGGATTGATTCAGCCCCACTGCCTGGGTGGCCTGCATAAAGTGAATCTATAAATGCAACAGTGAAATGAATCAATAAATGCCAGGGCTATTAACCTGTCTACAGTGTACCTTAGCTACAGGAAAGCTCTCACAGGGAGGACTGCAGCTGAGTGAATTAACCACACAAGGAGCACCAGTAGGGGCTCTAGTAACAATATCCCGTTAGTTTTGTGAGGATAATCATGTTTCAACAAAGGAGGACATCTTGAAATCTCTCCCTCTTTATTCATTGGAAAAACTTATTTCAATCTGCCGACAAGAAAAGCAGATGGAAAGCTGTTACTAACAACAGGCCCGTGTCTGTCACTGCTTAAAGGGCCAGTATGCAGGATTCAGGGGAATCTATTGGCAGAAACAGTATATAACATTCATGACTGCTTTCATTAGTTTATTAATAAGTGCGTTAGTTACTACTTTTCAATATCTTGTGCAATATTTTTCACAACATTGTGTGCAATACTACTTCTCATTGTTATATCATATTCAATATAACATTAACTTTTGGGCACAGTCTGCTTTTTCCACCATTTTAGTTCATTTTTATTTAACTCTTTTACTTATCTTACTCTTGTTGTCGCTCTATTAGACACTGTTTTTTCTTTTGCTCCCTTAAAACAATTTTTATCTTGCATATTTGTATTTTTTGACAGATATTTAATATTCTGTTATGAATATATATGGGATAAATAAAGTTCTGCTGAATTGCATTAAAATGTAATCACCTAAAACTAATACCCTATTTCCACCAAAGTTAATGTGTGTATGCAGGTTTTTTAAACATGGGAAAACACATGAAAAAAAGACGATAGACTCCTTTCTCTTTGCCAGTAGACCAGAGCTGTGTACACGGCTCTGCAGCAGATCAGTATGCCTTTCTGTTCTGTACCTTGTTTTTTTCTGGTTTGGCCAACAGGATAACAGGGTTAGTAAACCGCAAAAGCAGCATGGAGGCTGGTGAAAATGTTACAGTGGTTACTTTTTCTTTATATTTCTTACTTATTCAGTCTCTTTCTCTGTTAAAACTCAGTGCCGACTAAATTTTGATCGATGTTTTAGCGCTGCTTGGATGGAGACAGATGGTACTTTGTGACATTGCATCTTACTGGCAAAGGGGCTAAAATTAGCGTATCCACCCAGGTGTTGTATTTCCATCACTGCCAACTGGAGCTGGAGCCAAAGAATACCAGTGACTACTGCAGAGTCATTTGAACCAGGAGTGATGGGGATTGTGACCTTTCACACTAAATAACAAAGCCAGATGTTAGTGGGTGTTGGTGGTTTCTTGTGCAGTGGGAAAGGGGCTGAAAAATCGCTGTTTGTTACCTTTGAACAAGCTGTTTATGTCTACATACGGAGCAAGTCCTTGACCACAGAGTTCGCCGTGTTATTTCCACAGTAGCCCAGAATGGACAAACCAAACACTGGCTCTAGATAGGGCCATCTGCATTTTTGTGTTTTCACATCAGCCACCGTATTTCTCCAACATGCTTGGCACACCGGAGAAGTTTCAGTTTTGCAACCTCACCCTTACATGCCACTATATCCTACACACTGGACCTTTGTATGATCTCCTACCTCACCAAGAACATTTTTTTGTCAGTATAAATCTATGAATGACATTATGCATTCATCTGTACATTTGCATTACTGTGAGTCCACAATTATTCTTTAAAACAATCAGCAGTTCAGTGCTCGCTGCTAACTGTTAGTGAGGAATCACACTGATTGATTTATGAGGGAACAAATCAGTGAATGACTATCTTCATAGATAAATAAATTCCAAAAATAACAAAGAAATAACCAAATGAATACGTTCACACATGTTCCCCTAAATATTTAAAAAACAAAAATTTGCATTTGTCCCACCCAATAAAAACATGAAAGAAGTAGAGGACTTTTACTTTGGCATAATTAAAGAAATTTACACCATAAATTGAGGCAGAAAATGCACGTTTGTGTTAAAAGAAAATTCACCGGAGAGAAAGAAATGAAGTGTTTGGTGCTCAAAATTTTCTGGTGAAGGACCTCCAAACCCCTGTTTCATGTGTCCCCCACAATAATATATATGTATTTTAGTTTCTTCTCTTGTCTTGGTAACGTTTTAAATTATTTTAGATAATAGGTGAATAGATATGGTGGAATTAATTTACTACATTACTATTTAATTGCCATTGTTTTTAGATTTTATCTCTGAATTTACTTGTTTTTTTTTCTATTTAATGAATAAAAATAATAAGCTAAATTTTGCTTCCACATGCGGTTTCATCATATTCATGTAGGCTAAAGAAGAAGGACTGAAGAGGTTTAAATAAAATGATAGATGGCAACATGAGTGGGAGAGCAGAGAACAACAGAAGGCTTTGTTCTTTTATGGAGCATCAGAGTGACGTGACAGCCAATGTTATATAAAGATAACAGACGTTCGGTATCAGAATGATGACCTTAAAGATGGCGTGCTGTGCTGAACTCTACGAGGGGAGAACGCAGAGCAAGTGTTAATGAGCGCCAGACTCTGACGTCACACTTTAATTTCTCTGCGAGGGGAAATTAAAGATGAGATTAGATCAGAGATTTAATTATGTCAGGTCCAGGTCAGGATGTTCTCTATTAACCGGTCAATCGGCCAGAAGAGAATATGAGGGAATGAATGGTTCTGGTGGGGAGCTGGACACAACACACACTGACACACACACATACACACACACACACAGGAAGTTTGAGAATAAGCCGGTGGCGAAAGGCAGACTTACTGTGGAGTTTTTTGGTAGGATGTTCCAGACGGTAGACTCATTGCTCATGGTCCAGGCCAACTAGAGAGTCCCCCTGAGAGATAACACATGCACACACACACAAACACACAGAGGAAATGACTGTTACCGGAGCTGTTCATCAAAACACAAAGTCAGCCTGTGTTGATAAATCCAGACATGTAAACAGAAAACTAGACTTAAAACTCAAAACATAAAACTGATGTCTGATTTATCATAACACTGTATGATGTGATAAAAGATTCCCGTCACTGCAGAAAAATCTTGTTGCATCTCACAGCCATTAAAGACAGCAAGACGAAGCAGAAACCAAATGTATGTGTGAACGGCGTGTGCTTGTGCGCCTGCGTCGAAACCCACAGAAGATGCAAATGTTACCATCTTGCCTGCAAATCATCACCCATAGTTCCATATCAGCCTGAAGACTCTCTATCTACCTCCCACACACACACACACACACACACAGAAAGAAACACCAGATTTCACTAAACACTGGCTCCAGCAGCTCCACTGCCACTACTGCTGCTGCTATGCGTTTGCTCTAACAGATCATGGCCATTAATACAGCTATTGCTGCACCAAACGCCCACACACACACACACACACACACACACACACACACACACACACACACACCTTGGATAGAGCTACTCACCCAGCAGGGTAGAAGCAACATGCCAGCAGCACTCAGCGCTCCTTGCTCTCCTGCCAGTCACTGCAGCACTCAACTTCAGCACCACAACCTGTAAGCTATTGCCGCCGTGGCTGTTTTGCTGCCAGCCTGTCTAACTCCCTGCACCTACCGTCCGAGCGTGAAAACAGTTACGGGAAACACATCAGGCTGTGACCAGAATGCTTCCCTTTGCAGAACTGTACCACATCCTGCTTTCTACCAGCCCCAGCGTCTTACCCTGATGGAGAGCAGTGTGCAGCAGCAGCGAGCTCTGGATGTGTGTGTCAGGCTGTGGCTCAGGAGTCTCCTCCTCAGCTCCCTTGCTGCATCCTCAGCCACCTCAGCAGCCCACCCAGCCGACTGAGCCCGAGCAGCAGCAGCAGCAGCAGCAGCAGCAGTGTTCCCCCTCAGGGCTGGCCCACTGGCCTCGGAGCAACAGGACGGCAGTGCTGCATGGCTGATGAAAAACATACGGCAGAATGACTGGTTAATTATTCAGTTTGTGTAGATAAGTTTGGGATTACATAACTGCCTGCATTCAACACATGCACAGGCTTCCCTTGACAGTGTTTTAGTAGTGATGATCATGGAAAACACAACATTTTATCACAAAAAATATCAGATTTTGAAGAATTCTTACAACATTAGGAAACAAGAAATGTACATTAAATGCAATAATCCAGCTTGATAACCAGATATAAATCCAGGTAGCCTACTTACACCTGTTGTTAGGCTTTCATAAATATCAGGAGAAATAACCATATTTGTAAAAGTAAGCAATGCAAATCAGTGTAGCCTGGTACTTTGTTGAACATTGTTTACTTCCATGGTGTTGCAAACCCTGTAGATTGCTCTATTGATTGGTTGACAGAGCAGATGGTAAGACACAGGTGTCCCAGCAATGCCATGTCCCGTCATGCCTAATAAAATTTCCGTCTATCTATGCCAGCTGCATTACTGGAATTATACTGGGTCAGATTCTCGCCTCCAGTAGCCTTTTATGTTGGGTCCCATGATTACCACAACACCCCAGCACAGCATTGTAATGGCTGATTTTGGACATTGTAATAACCTGTTTAAGATGAGACATTGCTGCACAAAGGAAAGCATCCCGTTTCTTATTGTTCGCTGCTGCAATACAAAATAATGAGCGTGGTCTCAGGCTCTGGCAGCTGTTTCCTTGTGGAGCTGCGGCTGATAAGATCTTTTGCAAGCAGACAAAAATCGCATCACACTACGTGATGAAAAGAAGCCGATAGTAAACTTTAAAAATGGATGAAAAGCAGCCGCGCTCCGGCGAGGTTAATAAATATGCCATCTTGATATTTCACAGGCGCCTGTGATTTTCATCAGTCCGGTGGCACCGACGGAGAGAGACGGCAGCTCACGATATGAATCGGCTGCACGGAGCGAGACGAGCAGGCATGCGGCGGAGGTACGCACTCACCTACTCAGCTGGCCGGGTCCATGCAGGGGTGGAGGGGCAAAGCCAATAACATGAAACTCTTCTGTGAACACTTTAATGTGGATTTTAAAGCTAAAAGTATTTATGAATGAAACCCCACTGTTCAAGACACGCCCACCACCCAGTCAGAGGCGCACCACGTGACGCACGGAGTGAGGTAAAGCTGAGTGATTGAAGGGTTTCTCCTAATTAGCCTGATGCTCAGTCAGTCCCAGACACTGTCTCTGTGTCAGGGAAGCCTTAGTGTCTCAGTAAATGTAACCTATAACATCCCCTCTTTTATACATACATTTTTACATTCACATTTACGCTCTTTGCTTCATTCATAGATTTATTTTACATTAGTAAAACGCAGTCATTCGCTTGCAGGTGTGGGCAAAATGGCGACGCAGTCCAGCTTCACAACTCAGTTAGTTAGTTAGTATGTTGGGTCTTCAACACCGTACAAGTGGCAGACAAAAGAGCAACAAAAACTTGATTTCAGACCTCACTGGGCCCCTGTCTGTTGCATATAACACATAACTTTGGCGCCATCTCCTGGTGGTGTGTACTCAGTAGCCGCATAACCTCAAAACCAAAGTTTAAAACAGTAAATTAAGGAGATAAACGGTTTTTAAAATGTGCTACTGTTAGCAAAATGTTGCTTTTTTAACGTTCGTCTGTTGTAAACCTCGCGACTATAAAAACACAACGGTATTTCCGATTTAGTAGCTGAAACAGACACATTTTGTTCGTGTCTGAAGCTACACTTCTTCAAATAAATGATAAAATACTTACTTGAGTTCGTTATGAAGCTAATAGGATGATAACCGACCGCTTAAATTCACAGCTAACCCACAAATTCAACCTCAAAGCTGTCTGTGAGCTTGTTCATCAAAAGACTACGCTACCCAGCATCCCTTGCGCCCCCCGTAAAGCCTTATGGGTAGGTTACCAACGTCCTTGTCCCAGCAAGCGCACACCGACTGCCTTCACGCAAGGGCTCGAGGATCTCTGTCATTCACTTGAACTTGAATAAAATCAGATTTTTTAGACATGATGGCAGCAAGGTTTCTCCGCCGCGGTCTCCCCATGCTGAGGCAAGCTCGCTCCTACGCCGAGGCCGCCTCCGGTGCCCCGCAGATGTCCTTCACGTTCGCCTCCCCGACACAGGTTAGCTAGCTTACGTTACTGGCGAGGCTTCTTGGGCCCAGCTAGCTACACGGCTAACTTGTTGTATTGCACTGCCAGAGTTTGCAGGGAAGAAAAGCTGCAGCTGTGTATGAATGCATGGTTTCGCTGTCATTGTCACACATAGTATTGTTATAGTAGAGTTAATGCACGCGTGCAGTTCAGGTGCACTGCACTGTCAGTTAAGGGTTTAGCTTAGCTAGCTAACGGTAGCTAAACTAGCTGTCATTCACTGTCTTTGACCTGCACTGTGGCAAAAATGAAACACTGCAGCGAACCGGTACTGCTGTTTTCCAGTTCATTGGCTTTGTATGTAATACTTGCACATGTGTTTTGAGATATGTGTCGATAGTGTAAGGTTATATCCATTGTAAAACCGTCACTCAGCAAGAGTGTTGACTGCAGAGCTATCTAACCTTGAGCTATGTGTCACTTTACTCTATGTACTTAACTGTTCCAGCAGATTTGAGAGTCCAGGTTCACACAGTGCTGCAAGTCTAATCCACACTCTGCTGCAAAATTGGTGTATTTGAACTAATAATTAAAGGCAAAGATATACCAACAGTAGTAATGCATCATATTGAGTGGACAGAGAGATGACAGACAGTGGTTGCAGGGTTTTAAAATGGCACATGGCACCAGCCAAATGCTGGTAAAATGTACAAAGTGTACTGCCAGATTTGCTTCACTCACAAGTAAAATAAAAAGGGTAATCTATTGAGAGTCTATTATATTATTGTAGTAGGCCATCTTAAGTTAAATTTGTACTTGTAATTTTAATAATATATATTATAAAAACCAGTACATGGCATTGTATAACGATTTGATAATGCTACACAAAAATATCGCCATACTATGCTGTATTGACTTTTTTCCCCCCACCCCTAAGTGGCAGATTGACAAAAACATTCATCTCCAAACCTTAGTGGTATTCTCATATTCTAGTGGCTATTGATAGCATTCTGTTAAATATTATATGATACTGTTTAGCATCGGCATGTTTGAGCAGTCATTGTTTGTAATGTTGAACTGATGCAGAGCAGTCCACAAGTCAGTGAACGCATCTCTCCATCCCTTGTCTCCACTCCCCAGGTGTTTTTCAAAGAGGCCAGTGTGAAACAGGTTGACGTGCCCACACTTACTGGTGCGTTCGGTATCCTTCCTGCCCACGTACCCACCCTGCAGGTGCTCAGGCCCGGTGTAGTCACAGTCTTCAGCGATGACGGCTCCTCTGTCAAATACTTTGGTAAGATTTGCTTCATGAAAATAAACGTGAACAAGGGCTTCGTCCTTATTTTCCTGCTGTCCATATGAAGCGCTGAATTCCTAAATGTGTGCTTTGATTATACAAACAAAACCCAGTAATGTTTTCTTGCATATTATTAAAACCTAAATGTCGGTTCCCCATTTAATACACTGCTATAGTAGTTGATATGTGTGCACCATTTCAACTTGATGTCTTTTCTTTTTTCAGTGTGCCAAATGTTAATATCTGCTTCGACTAGTCATTAAAGACATGAGTGCTGTCAGTCTAGAGAACACCACATTTCTCTCCCACTCTCAGGCTGCCTCCTCCGGAAGTGCTGAAACATGATACACGCATTATTCTTTCTGTATGCTCAGCTAAGTTATTCACAAATGATCCTGCAAGTTAATCGCTCTCCCGTCCATCTGGGTTTGACAGTGTGTCTGTGTGGCAGACTTATGGAAGCTGTAGCTATGTAATGCTAACAAAATCATGATAATTACCTTTATTAAAACAATGAATTCCACCTTTTCTTTTCTAAAAAGTTAAATAATAGATGCTAGTAAAGCTCATAATGGTGAATATAACATATACACGCGTATCATGTTTCAGCAGCACTGTGGAACAGAAGCTCGCCTGAGATGAGATAATGCACATTGCATCATCGGTTATAAAGAACAGTGAAGATGACTGTGTTGGCACGTGTTGTTACACTGTTTGTCTTTGCGTGTGTGTATGTGTGCGCAGTGAGCAGTGGGTCAGTAACAGTCAACGCTGATTCTTCAGTGCAGCTGCTAGCTGAGGAGGCTGTTCCTTTGGACCAGCTGGACGTTGCTGTGAGTAAAATGTCAAATCCACTCCACTCACACATACACCAGATTAATGTTGGGCAGCCTGGACATACATACCGTGAGATAATAAGACGTTGTCAAGTGTATTTTATGATAATATCTTTGGATGTATTAAGTCTTTGCTGGCAATGTTGTAAATCAATGAGCAGAGCTGCTTTTCAGAGGAACCGGATTCATGGGATTCTTCAGTAATAGCAATAAAAGTGATCAATGATAAATTTGGCAGGTATTTTAATCACTACATTAACGTATATTTTATTTTGTCTACAAATACTTTTTCAATTTATATTCAAGATTTTGAGAACTTTGAGAACAGAGCTGAGAAATGTCTTCATGTTAAAAAATAAATTATCTGAAAGGTTTGACAGAGTGTCAGGATAAAAACTTTGCATCATAGATTTGGGGAAAAGCACATGTTCACATGCAGTCGAATACCCACAAAACTATATGGTATTTTGCATTGTTTAAACACAAGTTGGCAAGACTGGGATTATCCCTTACAACACTTCTTTGTAGGCGAAGTAGTCATCAAAATAAAGCAGCTAAATTTACATAAAGGTGGAGTCTGCGATTCTGGAGAAAGATTGCTAATATTTGAAGTTAACACCCAAACAAATGCTCCCCAGGCATCAGTGCTCCTTCAGAAACTCTGGCAATGTTTCCAATGTTGTGTCATGACTATCATGGTGTAGCTCTGATGGAGAAAATGTGGAAGAGGGAGAGTAGCCGGCATAGTGTTGCGTAGCTCGGTCAGAGCCACTTTGTTAGTTTCCTGGGTTCCTGTGAATCCTTCAAGTCTGAACATGTAATGAATTTATTAATCTACACTAATGCCTTGCTATTAAAATGTCATAAATCAATCTTTCAAAGGTCCTTTCAAAAACCCTGCTTGGACAGAGATGTAGGATTTTATAACTTGTAAAATCTCAGTAATTGTTAACATCTATTTCTGAAAAAAGACATCAACATGCAGATCAGGATCGCGGAACCACCCACTTATATTTAGTTTCTGGCTATGATGCTCAGATGAGAGGATCCACTCTCCGCTAGCTAGCTGTTACTGTGCCTTGGACGACACGGGGAAGTGAAAGTGTGAGGCGATGTGTTCCAGGCTTGGTGTATTTTTTGCAAAAACTTTTTCAAACTCTGCAAGATGGCAGTCAAGGCCGTGGAATCTTAACATGTGGAGTGAGAATCACAAAATTACCAAGAAAACTTGGACACAAACACCAGGTATTTCCCCGTTCTGTTTTACCTTTGTCTCTGCCACAAGACAAAAATAACCATGTTTTAGGTTATAAGAAATATTTGGGCAAAATTGTCCCAGACCCTAAGTAGTTGTAGTTCAAGGTTATGTTAAAATTGGTCTAGAATTTAGTTCTTAGTGACATTAAAAGAAGTCTGAAATCGAACATGTCTTAAGCTGTAGAAACCCTGGTGTCTCATTTACAGAGGGCTGTTTTGGTGTGCACACAGAACAGACAACTAGCGGACTGTGAGGAGGTATACACTAAACTTGACAAAAAGAGTATCAGATATAGAATCACAGACTCCACCTTGACATGCTGCATCATGTACAGGAACATCACAATGAAAAATAAATACAGCAAAGTAGGATAGGACAACACAATACACAACAACATGAACAGTGATAAAATTAATCCAATAAAAAGAATAACCACTTCCTGACAAACACTGAACACACCTTTGACAGAAGTGGTATTTAATGCAGGGCTCATTGATTGTATCGTATTATACTGTACAGGTGATCCTCTAATTGCTTTCAGCGAACCTGTATTTACTTAAATGATTTTGACTAATATCAGTATTGATCCACTGTATAATAAACGGCGTAATGGGTTATGATGATCTAATGCTACAAATTTTTAATGAGGTAGCCGTAAATGCTAGAGATCAATATTTGTGGGCTTTAATGATCAGGAGCACCGCCTTTGAACCTGAGGACTGGGATTCAGAATATTATAAGGAGGTCGTTTTAAAAACCCAGAACGATATCTTCTGTAGTTATTTATACAATTAAGAAGAGTGTATTCACTCTTCAAGCACATCATTTTTAATCCCCTTTTTGGGAAACCAATTGCACTTTTTATTTCCTGTGCTCTATTGCATTTAAATTACAGAAATTTTAATCATTATGTGCAGAGGCTGGTTGTGTTTTCCAGCACATTTGCTCTTTTTAAAAATAGACTTTGAATTGCTCTTATTCTCTTTAACCTTCGCTTCACAAAACCAGCAGAGACCAAGCAGCAATTATCTTTGTACCTGTGGTGCTCTGGAGTGTTTGTAATCCTGAGCAGCTCTGTTGTTCTGCTGTTGGCTCTGAACTTTGATTTCACTGCGGAAGTGGACAAGCAAAAAGATGAATTTCTTCTTTGATATTATTATGGTGGTGGTTGTGGTGTGTGTGTTGAGTTTACATCTGCCGGGTGGATGTAATTCTTTATTAGTTCAAAGTGATAGTATCTTCCCTTCACAGTACACACAAAGATTGTACAGACAGGAGGAGCTGTGTCACTAAGTTCACATGCACAAAATATTATGTTTTTTTAACTTTATTTTGAAGAGGACAATATTCTGACTCGGCTACAAAAAGAAAGAGACGACTGGTTAGCCCTGTACATACACGCGTAGATTGAAATCTTGTGTCGGGTGCTTGTGGAGGACAGGAAACAACAAGATTGACAGGAAGGCAATCCAGGCACTCTGGGGGAAAAAAAGTAGAAAAACAAGGAAGGAAATATTAAAAAGCCTTTTATTGTAGTGGCTAAGTCATTAAAAAGACAACATGTTTTGACCACTGCAGGTCTTTGTCAGGGCTTTTAGAACATACAACACAGGTATGACCCCACGTATATAGTGGCAGGAACCAATCAGAGGCCATCACATGACCCAAGTAATGGTAGGACAGGTGAAACAAATAGGCATTAATGAAAAAATAAGTTAATAAAAAACACAGATACCCAGAAAAATATATATAAATATATACACACTATCTTAACACATAGGCTGTGAGAAAAAAAATGCTCCTCAGCTGTCTACATGGCTGATGAAAATTAATATTCCTTTCATAATCCTGTTTACATGCAGCTGTGTATTCTCCAGTTAGCGTGCCCCATAATGTTGTTTTATCACGCCGAAATATGGGGAGAGTGGAACGTTTGGAGGCGCTTGTGCCATTTTGCTTTTTTCCTTCAACCACCTGCTTGAAGAGGTCGGCCTTGAAGTATTTGCACATACCCAAAAACCTGTTGATATTCAAGTTTTTCATAATGTTTAAAAGTAGGTATGTGTTTCTCCCTCAGACTAGAAAAGTTGTCTTGTCTTTTGGGCATTAATTTCTTCCACCTTGCTGACTGTTGGCGAGTTGGTTCATGCACAACGTATTTATGACAACTCGCAGAGCTGAACGTAATCAGGCAGGAAGTAATGTGCCGTAAACTGCTGTAAAAACCCCAGTCAAGACGCATACTCCAAAGAATGCTCCTAAAATCCAGAATAATGTCAGCATATCCCACAAGTGATCACATAGAAAGCGTTTTAGCAGCTGGAGGCACCTTTTTGGAATTGTTTTAATGAGAATGAAGCTTTTTTTTTCTTGCTGTTTTTGCGTTGCGACACGTCTTGCGTTCCTGCATGCTAGGCTCCTGGCGTTTTTTTGCCAAAGCGCTCTGAACTCCTCGAGTTGAAAAAAGATTGATTACAAGGGAAGGTGAGGATAAGGAGGTGATGGGGTTTTGCAACAACATTTTTGTAAATTATTTGGATTATCCAAATATTAGTTTGCATGTGAACATAGTTATTTGTACCATGTGAAATTGTTGAAGCCATCCTCCTCTTAACATCTAGCAGGAACCACTAACTGTTAAATTATATCTTCACAATGTCCCTCTAATGTAAGTTAGTCAATTCTTTATGGATCCTTTATGTTAAATGGAATTATGTGATGGGTGTCAGTATCCAGTTTGTTGTTCACCCTGGTTATTCTCCCAGCAGGGACATGTACTTTGACAGCTGAGGCTTTGAAACGACACTATTTTATTTTTTCCCTCTCTCATTTTGATCCTCGGTGCTGATGACCACCTCCCAGCTGATGATTATCCATCTGATCAGCATTGCAGTTGGACTTCAATGTTGAGTCCTCGTTTAAATGTCAGTCTTGTTAATGCTAGGCTGCGTTATCCCGCGCTCGCCGCAGAGGTGTCTGCCTTTGACCTTGGGCAGTGCCGGTGTCACTGTCAAGTTGACTTCATAGCAGTAAATGAGTTATTTTTTCCTCGTTGTCTTCTACTCTGCAGTGAAAATGCACATGGGCCCACGCTGTTAATAAGGAGGGAAAGGTCAGTCACTGTTGAGTTATAGCAGATGTGTCAAATCCCTACTGGGAGACCTTTAACTTCCAGCTATGTTTGGCATTTCTCGTTTCTAATCACTACTGTGACAAATGGAGCTTTCACAGCAAAGAGGCAGTGGGGATTTTCTCTGCTCGTCTTACTCCCCACTTTTGACTCGTTGTTGCTCAGCCTCGCTTTTCTGACTTTTACATCACAGTTAGCCCCAAGAAGGCTTTTTAGGATGCGTAGAGCTTTGCAGGCTTTTCTGAATAACAGCCTGCTCGAGGCTTCTTACAGAAGGACAAGTAACAGATGATGCGGATGTGTTTAACGTGGCAACAAAACTAAATAGTGGGCTTTATCATTTGCTTTCCTGTTCTGTTTCTTGTTACTCATACTGTTTTCCTGTCTATTTTTAGGCTGCCAAGGCCAACCTGGAGAAGGCGCAGTCTGCATTGGCCAGCGCATCTGACGAAGCATTGAGGGCGGAAGCTCAGATCAGCATAGACGCCACTGAGGCCATCATCAAGGCTCTGGAGTAGACCTGCGGTATGACATCTGAGCTGCTGCATCATGATCTGATTATCAGACAGATAACGATGATGCATGCGTTCACTGTTAATAGACATGAAAATGGAAAAATTGACAAGAAATGAGAGGTCGTTTACATCGTAACTGAGTCACTGTGTTTCTTTCCCCCCTCTAGGTAATCTTTTCTGTTTCTTCGATGGAAATGAATGGTCCATCTGTGTTTCCAGCTCCGTCACGTCAGTGTCCAGAAGATTCCATGCTTGCTTTGTACAGTGGATAAAATTACAAAATAAATTTATTTGGAAATAACCTGGCGGTGGAGTTCATGGTGCTTTCTTCTCCTGCTTTTTAATGATGATCATATGTATTATTTTTGATGCACGGAGACAACTGAGTCTAATTGACTCCCGGAGAGTTGTATAATTCAGCTGCGTTGCACAAAAGTAAAGCTAATCAGCGTGACTTACAGCAGTCACATAGACTATCTTCAGGAAATGCTTTGCTCATTAAGCAGACTTGCCATGTCGTGTGGAAAAGTCAACCCAAATTAAAAGGAGCTTCGGTGCCAGTTTGTTTGCTGTGTAGTCAGTGCTCTTGCCACTTGGGGGCAGCAGATATCAGTGATATTTCAGCAGCAGAGCTTCTCAGATAATCAGATTTCTATTTCACTTCTCATCAGACCGCAGTTTCAGGGAAGGAACTGTCATTGGCTTTGTCATATAACCACTGCTGGGTGTGATTTCCTTAAAGCCAACTCCTTAAAACAAGGATCCTCTTTTTTTAATCGTACTGTCGTGTGTCCACTCCTGTATCTGGTTAGATCTTAGCCACTTTCATGGTTGCAAACCCACACATGGTGTTGCACTTATTTGGAACCCTGAGTTGCTGCATTGATTTAAATGTGCTGGCAGTGCTTGTTTGTTATGAGTGATGACCTCAAGCTTCTGTGACAAAGCCAGGAAAAGTCCTTTGCTGCCCATCCTGTGGAAAACTGGGCCTTTCTCTTGTTTCATAACCACAGGTTTCAGCTCAGACTTGCTCCAGGAGGCGCTGACCTCATTCACGTGCCGACTCGAGGCTTTCAGAGCTGAAACCGCAACCGGTTTATTTTGAATGTCAAAACTCTTGAGGGCCTTTAACAAGTTTGAGTCGACGGGAAGTATCAGTGTTTACACAGCAATGCGCTCATGACTGCTGCTTAGGTGCAGTACTATCTGCATTAGGGTTTGACTTCTCACTTCAAAACAGGACAATTTACAGAGGTTTTTCCAATACAGGATGCAAATTTATCTCCGTAATCAGTGAAGACAAATAACGGCATGTTTCCTAACTGTGTTGAAATATCTTTCCACTGATTAAGCACATGCTGTGCAGACTTGCAGACTGTGACTTAGGTCAGCAACCATTAATAAAATTTAAAAAAAAAAAAAAAAAAAAACCGACTTCTCAACACCTCACACACATCCTGCTCTCTGTTCTCCTTTCCAATCTGTCTGTCTCTTTCATCAAACCCGCTTCGTCCCAGCTGCACACACACACCCACAGTCATAAACAACACACACTCATGCTCACTCATCAGTCAGCCCTCGAGGGGCCTGGAAAGACATGTGAGTAACACTACAGACAGACGAGATGAAACGGTCCTGTCAAAACCACCACTTCTTTAATCCAGATTAATGATAGGGGATCTTGAAACTGAGCTCTATACCATTCTCTTTTCGGCTCCGCGCTGGTAATGCCACTCTCGTCGAAAGGCAAAGTGAAAAATGACCATGTGCTTTCCACGCGTGCGCTTTGTTCCCTCAGGCTGGAGTCGTGTAGCTTAAACAGAGACTGCAGGACATTTTAACTTTTCTAAAAAAGAAGATCCTGTGATTGAGGAACCAGTCTGTTAGGTCTGTCCAGATTTAGTATTTAGTGGACTTACTGTCATAGCGAGCATTTTTAGTGACAAGTATGAGTCAGAGTTGAATCACGGAATTCATCTTTTTAGTGTTATGCATTTTCTCTCTCAGCAGTTTCCACCAAAAACTGTCAAGCTGCCTCAGCCACACTTCCTAATGAAGTAAATGTCTCCTGAACGAACTGTCTGACCCGAGTGCTGAAGTGCTGCACATTGATATAGAAGCGATGAAGTGCTGTACGTTGATAAAGGACGATAAGTATCCAGTGAGAGCTCTTACTCAAGAGCCACTCGTTGGTGTTTAAGGGCTGATGAGGCCTGCGATAATAAGTCACTGTCTATCTCCCATGGATGGCCATGTACTGTAATTAAAAGATTGCACCGTCTGCACCCGGGAGTGAATAACATGATGCACGCTATGACAATCCATGGTGTCATCTCTGAGTGGTACTCTTAACACAAAGCGGCTCCCGGCTTGGTGAGAGCTTCATTGGGCTATATTTACTGAGTCGACCATGGCAGGAATAAAGGAGATCAGCCCGTGTGAATCATCATCATTTAGGATGATGTCAGTTCTGAAATGATAGTAGAGCAGTGTATTCTCTCGTCTTTGAAAGAAGCCACGACCAATAAATGTCTCTGGTGTCACCCGGCAACTGAACAATTTTAAGCTTAGAAACCGTAGCGGTGGAAACAGTTCATCGATCAACACAAAATGAATCATCAAGGGTTTGATTCACTATTCAGACCGTTTATGAAGCAAGTGTGAGAATTTGCTGCTTTTCAGTTTCACATCACTGTAGAATTATTATCAGTGGGTTTTTGATTGTTGGTGATACAAAGCAATGCTGCAAAGAGCCATTGATGCCTGTTAATATTCTGTTTTTGAAGTGATGACGGTCCCATTAGCTTCAGTTGTACTTTGTGTTTAGTGCTAATTAGCAAATGTTAGCACGCAGCCATGCCAAACATGGTAAACTTAACCTGCTGTACATCATGTTAACATTGCCATCATTTAGTTTAGTTTAATGGGATCCTCATTAGTGACAGCAACATCGCAGCTGTTGTTCTTCATCAGGAGCATGTTAGCATGCTAATGTTAGCCTTTAACACCAATATGCAAAAGTACAGCCTTGTAGAGTCGCTAGCACGATCTTTTCAGTTTGTCCGTCCATCCGTCTGTTCGTCCCATTCCTGTGAAAGCAGTATCTAAAGCAGTGGTTCCCAACTGGTCCAGCCACGGGGTCCAGATTTGTCACCTTGTAGGAATTTCTCCGACTTTGGCTAAACGTCTACTTGAACCTAAGAATGAACTGATGGTCAAAGGTCACTGTGACCTCACAAAACATGTTTTTGGCCGTAACTCAAGAATTCGTATACTAATTATGACAAAATTCCACTCAGATGTCTAGAATGAAATGATGCAGTGGTTAAGTCCAAAAGGTCAACTTCACTGTGACATCATGTCCTGCAAAACCACTTTTCTGACCATATTCAGTGCCATAACTGTCATATTCAATGAGCTTTGGTTAGTAACCGAAAGAACGAGATCGCAGATACAAGCAGCCGAAATGAGTTTACTCCGTGGGGTAGCTGGGCTCAGCCTCAGAGATTGGGTAAGGTGCTCTGACATCTGGAGGGAGCTTAGAGTAGAGCCGCTGCTTCTTCACGTTGAAAGGGGTCAGTTCAGGTGGCTCAGGCATCTGATCCTGGGCGCCTCCTTTTAGAGGTGTTCCGGGCACGTCCCACTGGTAGGAGGCCCCCATACAGACCCAGAACACTCTGGAGGGATTACATATCCAGTCTGGCCTGGGAATGCCTCCTCCTCCTGGCCCCCCAGGGGGAGCTGGAAAGCCTTGCTCAGGAGAGGGACATCTGTGGTGCTTTGCTTGGCCTGCTGCCCCCCTGACTCGGCCCCGGATAAGCCGATGAAAATGGATGGTTGAATTGGTGACATTATCTATAGATATGACGTAGCTATCTTCTATGCTGTTGGGTTTACAATGTGTGTGAAGTGTTGTCAACTGTCATGGCTACATACGAGTCTGGATGTGCATGTATGTCAACTGTAACTGCAACTTGACTGTTCAAGAATGTATACGACCACGAAGCAGTAGGCTACATTTAGTTTCTTGATAAATGGAATAAGACTCAACAATCAACTATTTTACTCCAGAACTGCGCCTTTAAAATAGTTCACTGTGAGGTTTAACTAATTAATCAATAGGCTAATCATGTCAGCACTGGACAGAACAAGCCATCCGAAGGTTTTACCTTCACTTCTGTGAAATTCACTATTTTCTGACATATAATAGTCTACATTTTTGTTAAATGAGAAAATAATAAGTTATTGATGATGAAGACAGCAGGCCCAAAGTAGTGCATAACAAAAACAAAGAAAAAATAAAGTAAAAAGTTAGGTAATGGAAATAGATTTAAGCTTGCCCATTTACAAAGCCAGCAGGGAATAGTTAGGCTTGCGCCCAGGCATCTGTCGCTGTAACGGTAAGAGCTTACAGTCAAGTGGTGAGCAATAAAATGAATCATAAAGCCAATGGAAAGAATCAAGGCACAACATTTTCTTTATGTACTGACGGAGGCTCCAACCTGAAACAGACTGGCTGTGAGACAGCGTGATATTTTCCTATACGCTGCATGAGCGTCCTGCCTTCAGACCGTCTTGATACAGGCTGAGTCATCGGCTGTATGGATCAGGATACGGAGTGACTTTAACCTCATCAGACTTGAAACACAGATGAGAGTCTCTCAGTAGACACTCAACCCAAAATCCTCTTCATCTCTTTTATATCAATGCTCTTGTTAGCCTCATGAAATCATGGGACACACTTCACATGCTCCCCCATTGACATTTCACTCCTCATGTTAATGATAATTCATGCAGCTGACAGCATCGGGAGACCTGTTAATTTATCAGGCACGATTATGGAAAAATAAAACCATGTAATAGGTGAATAATAAGGGAGTTATGCATAAAACGGGGGAGTGACAGATGACACATTATGAGAGAGTGATCTGATTTTTAAACAGGTGCTGTGACTCGACAAAAAACATTGAGATACCTTCGATTTCAACAAAAGGTATGAGATCACACTTCGGATTGCTCACTTACAGGAAGTAATGTCATGTTTGATTCCATCAGTCAGCTGGGAAATTAACTCTTCCAATGGACCCAAACGTTTCTCTGTCTCGTTCGTCCTGTTTTAGTCATCGTCTGTGCCGTTCAGACACCTGCCTCGTCTTGTCATGTTAAATAATAACTGAATTGCAATTTTTGATCATTTGCAGAGAAAGTATTTCCCACTGGCAGGTGGTAGGCTACAGGATATTGAGAGTGCCTGATGTGTGAAGGCAAATTAGAGACCTGAGATGGAACTGAGAGGAAATTAAAGATCTGGAAAGTTTAAATGCTTGGAGCAATGAGCCAGCTATATGACTTTGGGGATGGCAATTTTCCACACACCAAAGTGCACAAAAATTACACATATCATCCAGCGCGCGTAATCACCTGCCTTGAAACTTTAAAGGTCCAGTGTGTAGGATTTAGGAGGATATGTTGGCAGAAATGGAATGTAATATAATAAGCATGTTGTCTTCAGTGTATAATCACCACAAAATAAGAATCGCTCTGTTTTCGTAACCTTAAAATTACGTCGTCGTCTATGGGGATTGCCATGTTGCACCGACATTTTTCTCGTGTTTTCTTGTCAGCCACCATTGTTAAAAGCCCCTTCGTGACAAACAGCATTGAAAAAATATGAAATTTTTATGTAAAACGGCTTTATTCAGTGTTTTTACTGGTTTAAATCATTGTATCTATTTGTTTTGGAGAGTAACAGACCTCTGCAGATAATTCGGCTCCTGTTAAAAACCTCCTGAACATCTGGATCTTAAGTTATCAGAGAAAAAGATGAGCACACATTAGCAGATGCTGGGATAGCGGCTTGTCGACAATGTACCAAACAGCATTGGAGAAACACTAACTTGTAAAGTGAATCTGCTTTGTTCATTGTTTATAGTGGTTTTAATCACTGGGTCCAGTTGTTTTGGATAGGAGGATACCTCTGTGGATAATTCGGCTGCTGGTACTAACTTCCTGAATATCTGGATCTTAAGTTATCAGAGATAAAATGTGAGCGCAGATTAGCAGGTGCTGGGCTAGCGGCCTGTCTGCAACACAATGAACAGCATAAGAGAGAGACTGATTTGTCATGCCTAAACTGCTTTATTCTGTGTTTCCACCGCTTTAAATCACCTGGTCTGTTTGTTTTAGAGAAGAGGAGACCTGTGGGGAAAATTTGGCTCATGGTAAAAACCTCCTGAACGTCTGGATCAGAAAAAGATGAACTCACATTTGCAGGTGCTGGGCAAGTGAGTCACCTGCGAAGTGCCAAACAAGGAAGGAGAAACAGTGATTTGTAACATGAAAATGTTACAAATCAATGTGTTTTATCAATGTTACAATGTGATTTCATTGGTTTTAATCACCTGGTTCGTTTGTTTCGAAGAAAAAGAAGAGACCTCTGTGAATAATTCGGCTCCTA
Organism: Epinephelus awoara; assembly: GCA_035609425.1. Classification (NCBI taxonomy): domain Eukaryota; kingdom Metazoa; phylum Chordata; class Actinopteri; order Perciformes; family Serranidae; genus Epinephelus; species Epinephelus awoara. The sequence goes on from CM069303.1 coordinate 31,072,630, forward strand.
GTAAAAAAAACTTTCTGAACAAAGAACACTGAAGGTATACTAACCAGAAGTTTCAGCTGGTTGCAATCTGCAATCCTCACAACTATATTCCCTAAATCCCCCTAAGTCTTATACACTGGACTTTTAAAATACTGTGGATGTCACACGGTAAAGACACACAGACTCATTTTGGGGCTGCTTTCTTGTGTGTGAGAACTACATTTGCACCTGTGAGATATGGTCAAGCACGGCTAAGTGTGCATCAAGGGGCCCGGTTTGAGGCTCTGCAGTGGTAAGGGAAAAAGAGAGGCATCCAGAGAGCGGAGCTGATTGAAGTGCTGACCTTTTGGTGGGACTGTGTAAAGAGGGGGCCTGCAGACTCTCAGTCAGCTGTCAGATACTGCATCCAGCCTGGTAGTAGGAGTAGGGCCCTGACACCAGCCTCCCACCACTCTGCCCTGTTTGTGTCATCCATCCCTCCATTCTTACAGCCTTCCATTCCACACAAACACCCACCCACCCGCCAAACACACACACACACACACACACACACACACACACACACACACACACACACAGCCAGGCACCGCCGCAAACACTCACCCAGACGCAAACATCCACACAAACACAAACATATTTCAGCTTGTGCCAGCTAGGTAACATTTCTACAAATAGCAGTGTGGGCATTTGGGAGAAAATCGCAAAGCCGCAAACACAGCCTGCTGTAGGGGTGAGATAATCAGCTTTGTGGTAACAGCAAATGGCCCCTGAGTGGCAAGGCAGGTAATCATTGCACCGAGTGTTTTTGTGGGAGAGGAGAGGAGTGCTTTTCCATCCTCATGTGTGTGTCCATGCATATTAACACAGAAATAAGCAGCCAATTTAAAGACATGCTGCTATAAAAACTAAGGCTATACTCCTCTATATGCTTAATTACCATGCATATGCATATGGATGGTGTGGTTACTGCGTATCTGCCACCTACACCGTCTCTACACCAAATTAATACAGAAAAACTCCTAAATAAATACACATTTACGCAACCATAAAACTCAAAGCTGTTGTTGTTTGTGACATATTGTCTTGAGAACCTGGGCCATAGCTGTGCAACTCTGAGGAGACACAAAAAGGTCCCTGTTGTGCTCAAAGCTGCTCTTCCACTTCCTAGATTTACATAAGCAGTGAGAAAAAAAGCTGCAGATTTGCTTAAATCATGCTTGGAGTTATTCCATATCCTCAGTCTGTTTCCAGTTTTGCAATGCTTTGATGATCTTCACTCAATTACACATTACCAAAGAAAAACATCCACTCTTCCTTTTCATTGTAAATTCAAGGCTGTAATTAGCAGATTGAGTGGTTTCATGCACATTTTACAACAATATGCATATAAATGAAAACTAAAGGAAGCAATAGCTGTCAACAAAAGGCGTTGCGAGCGGAATTAAATCTTCCCTTGAAGAAAGATTCAATAAAGAAGATGACTAAAAGGTTGTGTGTGTGTGTGTGTGTGTGTGTGTGTGTGTGTGTGTGTGTGTGTGTGTGTGTGTGTGTGTGTGTGTGTGTGTGTGTGTGTGTGTGAGAAAATATGAAGATGACGCGAGGCTTACTTTGGCCCGGGACAGATGTGTAAAATATCTGACTTTCCCCGAAGCTGACAATGGGTATTGTGACTGTTTGGCATTCCACCTACAAGTGTCACATGCTCAAGGGTTCAGAAAAGTGCATCAGCAGGGTGGGACCCAACCTGTGTGTACAGTTCAACGAGATTAGGCGTGTGTGCTCGTGCAAGAGTGCAAGCAATGCTTTAGAGATGGTTCAGACAGAAACGGGAGATTTAAAAGGAGTGTCATGGTATAAGGTAAGACTAGGTCAGGCCGCACACACACACACACACACACACACGCATGCTGGTGCTTTTCAAATAAGTGTGATGAGAGCAGCTTGGCCTTTCGTGCCCCTGCTGACAGTGTGCACAGATCTATGTTTAGTCATGAGGCAGATGAAGGGGCTCACTTCAGTCTGGCTTTACATTTCTCGTGCGTTTCTCAGCAGGACTTCTCTACCTAAATTACCAGCAAAACAGAAATAGCTCATGATGCTGAGCTGCATGCTTCAAACCTGTTCAGTGATTCCCCATCAGGGTTTGTTGGGCTGTTCATACGTTCACTAGAGCTACCTCCAAGTTTGGTTAACACCGATTAAAATGAACTATTTCACGTTCATAGTTCACAATTTGAGTTCACATTCATGCATTGTTTTTTTTTTTCATAAAAGAAATTCTTGTGATCATCACCATCTTCACTCGCAGATATTTCTCAAGACTGGTTGGATGCTTCTACTCCATGTGTTGTTTCAAATTCGCTGCCAATGTGGCTGATCTTAGGATTTGTTTTTTCCAGACCTGGCAGGCAATTTGCATAAAATTGTGAGATTTATTTCTGTTGGAATCTGCACTGATCTGTTCATAAAAGTCCTTCAAATACCCATATGAATTGTCTCAGCATTGTCTAAAATGCCATCAGCACTAGCAATGCTGGTGTTGTATCAGCATCATAAAGAGAAGTGGATAAAGCACTGGAGGTGGGGATCTATTCTTTGTCATTAAAGTTGCTCAGTGGTACATGCAGCCAAAAAAGTTAGATTAACATTAAATAACCTGGATCCTCCGTATCCATGGAGCAAGTGCAGCAGTGTTTCCTTTAACCCCTTCCGCCAAACAGCGCTCTCTCGTCCTCACTTGACATGAATGACATTCGCTTCGCAGCCTGGTGTTGTTCCTGGGGGATTAGTCAGCATGCCAGGTGCCAAAAATCCTTGCGTGCCCAAAATAAGCGCTGTTAACTGTCACAAGAGAGAATGATGTCACGTTCAAGTTCATAAGTTGCAAACTGATGTGTTCAGGTCACTGTTCACTAAAAATATGAGCATGTTCATGGACAACAGTGAGGTTCTTGTACACCACATGGTACCTGTGCAGTTTCTATACGGTGAAGAATTGAGAAGTAGCTCAACTAATTTAACGGATAAACAGTTAAACTAGTTATTTTAACAGTAACGTTAACAGATAAACAGTTGAAATAGTAAGCTTAGAGTGAACAGTGAAAGTAGTAAGGCTTAAAGTAATAAATAATTACCTCATAATTAACATTAATATATAAATAGTTGAAATAGATAGCTTAAGTAACACATAGTTAAAATAGTTACCTTATATGTAGAACTAAAGTTAAGGGATAAACAGTTGAAATAGTTAGCTTAACATAAACAGTCAAAATTATGAGCTTAAAAGTAACGATACCGGTAAACAGTTAAACTAGTTATTTTAAAAGTAACGTTAACAAATAAACAGTTGAAATAGTTAGCCTAAAGTAACAGACAGTTAAAATCCTTAGCTTAAAAGTAATAATAGCGGATAAACAGTTGAAATAGGTAGCTTAAAGTAACAGAAACTTAGAATAATTATTTTATACATAGAACTAACGTTAACGGATTAGCAGTTGAAATAGTTAGCTTAACATAATGGATAAATAGTTAAAATATTTACCTTAAAGTAACAGACAGTTAAAACCATTAGCTTAAAAGTAACATTAACAAATTAACAGTTGAGATAGTTAGCCTAAAGTATAGGATAGTTAAAATAGTTAATTAATAAGTAACGCTAACAGATAAACAGTTGAGATAGTTAGTAAAAAGTAATGGATAAACATTTAAAATAGTTAGCTTACGTAATTTTAGCAGTTAGCTTAAAGTAACAGATAAACAGTTAAAATAATCATCTTAAAGTTATGTTACGGATAACAGCTAAAGGGTTAGCTAAAAGTGATGGATAACTGAATAATGAGCTTAAAGTAAAACATAAATGGTGAAATAGCTAAACCTAATGGATAAATAGTTGAAATAAATGGTGGTGTCAGTGAGAGGGTATCTAACAGGGCTGTGGGAGTACATCTGACAAAAAAGGTTGTGAAACAGTGCTGTACATAATCTGGCAACCTAATCATCACACAGTGATTGATCACCCCGTCAGACAGGTGGTACACTTGCCACCTGTGTAACAGTTCATGCCAGAGTCACCATGCACCCCTCAGCTCCTGCAGGGGGGCCACCTGGGCTGACAGCTGTGAGCCAAAGCTAACAGTAGCACCAACTGAATGCCGCTAATTCTGGAGCAGACACTTGACTCTTCCCAATAAAGGGACCACACGTCGATCCCTCAGTGCGGATGACGTCCGATTGCTCCACTGTCCTTTTGCGGGGTTAGTCATCTCTTGGATGATGGCAATTTTCCTGTCCTAGAGATCGCGCACTCTTTCCTCTCTCCTGCTCTGTTCAGATCACTCAGTCCCATGTGATCTGTCCATCAGGCCCAGGGTGTGTTTCCCTGCCTGCTGGGACTCCTTCACACACATTTTCCTATAGACTGTCTTTAGCTGGGTTAAGCTGCTCTGCCCCCTGTTTCCAAAACATCTCCTGGATCTGCCTGGGCACGTGAGGATGCATTCACACATGAGAGCACATTAACACACACACACACACACACACACACACACACACTCATCATGAAAGTGCAGTCGGTTATTTGTTGCCCTTTTAATTGCATGGTTAGCACAGGTGAGGGCCCTGTTATACCTCTGTCTGTGTGTATATACACACGCTCAACCACAACATGTCAAAAGAGGAATTGAGATAGAGTGTAAATAAGACCAGAGGAGCACCTCCGGGTTGCTTTTCCTTCCTCTTGAGCTGTGTTGAAACACTCGTGTCATCGTATCTGTTCTGCCACCTGTGCTGTTTTGAAACTTCCCAACTGACACAGAAATTCTTGAAATCTCAGCGATGATGTCACATTTCCTGAGAGCAGATGTAATGTATTAAATAACTGCTTCAATCGGGGTGTCACTTTAACACAAGGTAATTGACTTCCTTCATGCTGAGCACAGTGATGACGCTGTCCAATAGTAACCAGCTTGTGGCATTATGTAAAGAAGAAGCTCAGTTGAGTCATACACAAATTAGACTGAAAAGGACGGACGGAATGGCTAAGCCTCTTTATTTATTTTTTTTATAAGCTTGAGTTTGTGTTACGTTTCTTTGTGCCTATACAAATATGTCTGGCAACACACAGTCAGCGCATAGTTACATCATGGCTTGTGCAATGTGAAATTCACCATTACTCATTTACATATGTAAAACACCTTCCTCAGAAATGTCCATTCTAGATAATCTATCACAGGAAACACAACGTCTGTAACGTTTTGCCAAATCATATGTGACCAAACCTCTTTCTTATTATTGTAATATACTGTCACTCAGAGGAAGTCATTTGGTAAGCAAAATACACCCTCTTCTAAATGTTGTCACATCATGTTGACATATACAGTGGCATCCCTAAGGAGGGCCAGAGGGAGTGATGGCCGACAACATTACTGTATATAAGAGGCTTTGGCATACTCAGTTTTTACGCTACTACAAAGTACTGGTATCTTGTTAAACTTTTCTACGTCTATCCCACATACTTCCTGAAATTCAGTTATGACCTTTGGTTTGGGTGAGCCGCTTTTATTCCCATCAGAACATTGCAAACACATCATATTAGTATTGACACAATAAAGTTTGTAAAAGAAGAAATGAAATTACACATCTCACACTTTGCAAGCTGACTGGTGTTAATGTGTTCTCCTTTAACCTTCACCAGTCCAGCTAATCTCCCTGTGCTGGGTGACGCTCGCTTGTGTCCCCAGACTGACTGACAACTCATTGTGGCTTCATAGTCACAAGCCTCTTTGCTGAGGCGCTGTAGGAAAATATGCCAACAAGCTAGTTTCCACCTAGGACACCCAAAGCAGGCAGAAATAACTCCCTTAACACGCACGGACCAGCTCTGACAGACAGGGCCTGGATTCCAACACCCATGGGTGGGGTAGGGTTCAACAAATGAACTTATAATGGTCAACATGTGACTTTGGAGTACAAACAATAAGTAGGAGATAACTTTTAAGCTTTTAAGATAATTTATGACGGGTCGTCACAGTGTCATGTGTCATAATGATTGAACATAAGCACTTTAAATTCCTTTCAGCTGTAGGTAACATGTCATATTTGACTGATAAAAGCTGCATTCTGCCACTGTCTTCTCTATCAAATGAAAAATGAAAGGAAATGCCCATGTAGATTCCCCCCTTCTGGATTCCTATTTCTGCCCCGTCTTCCTCACCCATCTCCCCTCTTGATCCCTCTATCTCTTCCACTTCGGATTTTCCAGTATCACAGCATCTGGGTCAGCACAGCGATGACAGTGGCCGCTAATGAAATGTCCACAGGATAGCATTACACAGGATTATTTACACTGCAGAAGCCCAAAACTCAACTTTACCCTATTTCCCCAACAGATTTGTGTGACCCTGCTTTGGCCTGCTGTGTTGTAACATGCGTCAGCGTGTGTTTTGCGTGAGTTCAGCCCAGGTCAGACATCCTCTGAATGCAGCTCCTGACTGATTCTACACGTGGAGGCTCAGGAGGTGGGGTTGTTCCATGACTCCAAATAGAAAGCCAAAGTACTTCATGAACAGCTCTGAAAAGGTCATATAGATGGATTCCAGTATGAAGAAACTCTAAGTACAGAAACTATTTATGGCTGTAATGTTTAATCAGCATGCAGCCTTCACAGATCCAGCTAATTCTCAGAAATGTGATGTCAGAGGAAAAGAAACATTAAATAAAGGGATTCAATCTGATACCACACATTTGCAAATATGTTAAAGGAACAGTTATACATATGAGGAAATAGGCCTTTGTGCTGTCCTGCTGGGAAGTTGACAGGACGACACCACTCTAATGTTTGTACGGTGAATATGTAGCTAGCACCAGTAGCCTGTTAGCATAGTATAGCACTCAAACTGGAAACGGGGAAACAGCTGGCCGGCACTGTCAAAGGATAAGACAGATAAGTCCCTCCGCTGTTACTCAGTTAATCCATACAAATACTGAAGTGTGACATGACAAGTTGTGGTTTTACAGAGGTTATGTGCTGGACTATTTTTGGCACGGCGCACATAAATTTCCTATCTCTAAAGCCTGGTAGGGTGCTCTACATTTTTGATGAGTGTCACTCGACAGAAATTATAGAGCCACGCCGCATGGCGCTTTCAATTTATTTCATCAAAAGGTTTCAGTTGTCTCCATGGTAGCCAGACGCTGTCCGCCAGCTCGTGTACTTATATTATCTCGATCAGTATATATTTATCCTTCTGATAGCTGTTTGTTTTGTTATCTATATATGTACCACTTTGTGTCCTTATGCATTTTGACATGGAGGAATGACGATATCAGTGAGATAACTGGGGGAGCAGTGATTAGCATTGTTGCCTCACAGCAAGAGGATTCCTGGTTTGAACCCAGGGTGGGGAAGCCCTTCTACGTGGAGTCTCCATGTTCCCCTCATGACAGCCAGGGCTTTCTCTGGGTACTCTGGCTTCCTCCCACAGTCCAAAGACATGCAGGTTAGGAATTGGCTGTAGGTAAACTACAAATAAACTTGCCCTGCCTTGCCTTGCCTAGGTGTGAATGGTTCTCTGTCTCTATGTGATAACCCTCCGATAGTCTGGCAACTTGTCCAGGGTGTCCCCCGTCTCTTGGCCAGTGTCAGCTGAGACAAGTTTCAGTTTTGACAGTACCTTCATGTTTACTGGACACACATTAGCGTGGGATCAATCTTCTCATCTAACTCTGCAAGAAAAAGCCCAACTATTCCTTTCAGAGTAAAATATTATTTCTGAATTAGTTGTATCCAGTTTACTGTTTGTAAGTTTTTAATGATGCTATGCTACATGTGCACACAAACACCACTAAAACTGTAACTACACAAACTAGCAACATTAGGCAGAATTGTGATAAAATGCACATTTTACTGCAACCAAATGTCTATAAATTTAAATAACAAGCATGACTATAAACACATGCCATTCAGCATGTTGATGTAACACTACATGAATAACCACCCAGTTAATTATTTGCTGTCTGCTAACAATTCAGGGGTCAAGAATCACATTGATTGTAGTTGACATCATGGTGAACATTAACCATAAAAGTGTCAGGGAGTTGGAGGGAAGCAAACCACTTAATGTGTTTGTATTGTTAGCGGGAGATGTGAATGATCTTAGTCATGATCTAATCAAACAAAGGATAAAGAAGGTCCCGTTCAAAGAGTCCATGATGATACTGATGACCTAACTCGATTTATAATTAATTCCAACTTTGATTAGCACACTGAACAGCTTAAATGGAAAAATCTTACAACACCGTACATGAGCTGTAATGCATAACAGACGTTTCCCATCCACAAAGGTCAAGACTAAATTAACCTGATCTGCCGATGACATTGCCTGACAAAACATTTTATTTTATGATGACACACTATGTGCCCGTGAATTACTGCCTCCAACCCCATTTGTAGTCTCAAATTACCCTTTAAACTGCAGCTGAACTTGGCACATCACAGCCACCAAGAAATGTCTCTGATTATGTAAATTTTTCATCCACATTCTTGCTTTTGAGCCACACGCTGGTGAGTACTTGATAAACACATCCTTAACAAGCAGTCAACACCAGACACGTCAGCTGGGACAGTATAAATAGACACAACTGACTAATTAAGCGTGAACTCATAGTTGGCTGACTGGTTGTTATCAAGTAACATCAAACAGAAAGAATAGACATGGCTAAACATAGACGAGGACAAACCCTGGCAAAGCGAGGGAGATGAAGTTAGTTATCATCTGGTTTATACTTCAGAGCTTAAGGCGTATTGATGAAGGTGAAGAGCAGTCTGATAGTGAGAGACAGGAAGGGGATGACAAATAACTGGAGTCAGTCGAATATGAACTGGGTTCTGTCTGAGGTCGTGATTATTCTGATCTGAATGGCACATTTTTTAATGCCTCTGGTTTCTGGCATGTCAGAAAACCAATACTGAATGAAGCATGAATACAGCAAATAAAGAAGTGATGATGATTTAGTGACTCTAATCCTCCTTTGATACAGTTACACTTCCTACAAGAGCTAACAGCCATGCTATTGGCTCTGTGAGGCTCCTACTGAGGCACCATTTCAGCCACCACAGGAAAATGTTGGCATTACATGTTTCTGCAAACCACAATTACATTACATTTGCATGCTGCATTCGACATATCAATGTTTCTAAAGTGACTTTTGTCAACTGGAGGTGGAGGGGATTGTGGATGGCGTGGCAAGCCACCAGCCAAGCTGCAGACCACTGTTTGATACCAACAACACCCACTGTTTTTAGCAGAACATCCCAGCAGTGTTTGTCACACAGAACCTGGGTGTTTTAAATCCAACCATGATCTTTTCCTAACCACAAACAAGTGATTTTTGCGCCTAAACTTAACCACACCTTCACCACAATTTTGGTAAGAAACATAGAGTTAAATGAATCCGGCACAAAATAATGTACATATCTGTGGCTTGCAAAAATGTAAAATACAAACTTTTTTTTCTGCCGATTGCATTGCACCGCAGAGTTTTGAGCTAATTGCTAACGTCAGCATGCTAACATTCGCAAAGCCAATGTTGACATTTAGGAGGTATGAAACTAACCACGTTCATCATCTTAGTTTAGCGTGTTGGCATGCTAACATTTACAACCATAGCATTAGTTCAGACAGGACACGTTGTCAAGCTCAGCTCACATCCCAGCTACATCAGCTGATCTCAAGAAGCCCTGATGGAGCAGCTGATTGATGGAGGGGAGTCAGCTGATAGATCACATGATCCCTGTCTATGCAACTAATTGGTGAATCTCATTCAGGGTGCCTTATTTAAACTGCTTTGGCCTGCCTACTGTTGCTGCTTCCTCTGCAAGCCGCTTTGGAACTTACCTCCACCCCAGCTCCTCCTTTTCATGTTGTGTCTGACTTATCAGTGTCATTTCTGTTTGTCATTGATGCTGCTTTGTTCTGTTCCCGGGGGTCTTTGCTGTTGCTCTCCCTGCCTTAGGCTTTCCATGTAGGCGCATGGAAGGGCAGATGTGTATGCTCTCTCTGCATCATGCTTTCCATGTAGGCGCATGGAAGGGCAGATGTGTATGCTCTCTCTGCGTCATGCTTTCTGTGTAGGCGCATGGAAGAGGATTTCTGCGTAGGCCTGAGGAAGGGCAGAGAGGCCCCAGAACAGAGCCATGCTGCCAAATATAATACTGCAAATGGAAATTAAGTTTTCTTTGACCAAAGTGTTCCTGACTGAATTAGCACTAAACACAAAGTTTAATGGGAATGTCAGTAATTTGCACGTATTTGTACATAAAACAAAGTAATGAACAACTTAAATACTTGACCAGATGAAGGCTCCAGATAAAAACTGAAGCGATCAACAAAGTTATCACTGTTCATCCTGAGAGGGACATGAGCATGTGTTTCAATTTCATGGTGATACATCCTATAGTTGTTGAGACATTTTATTCAAAATCACAAATGTGAATCTTGTAGTGGTGCTACAGGAAAGGTCAGAGGATCACCAAAATCTTTAGGGTTTATCCTCTGGGGACTATGAAGGTCTGTACGGTGTTTCACAGCAGTCCATTCAATAATTATCAGAATATTATTGTCAATGCGGTATGTGTGTTAGAGTACCAAAGATTACACTGCTTGTATACCATGTTAATGGCACCTGAAATGACTGATTTTAAATGCCTATGCTGTTTTGCACTGGCTGGCTTTAGCGGTAAAGTCATTGTTTTTATTGCAGGAGTATAAATTTACATGTTCTAGTGAACCTCTGGGTCTGACTCTGACTGTTACCACCGTTTTTAGGATCACTTCCTGGTCTTATATATTTATGTTAATGCCAGCTTCTGAGTCGTGTTTGAGAACAACAGGATGTCCATGGTGTGGGTGGTGGAACTGTCACGGCAGAACAAACGGTGCTGCGTTCGTGGACAGGGGTTAAAATTGAAGCTTCGCCTTTGATCATTAGTTATATAGATAGAGGGTCAGCACAGCCTTCCCTGTGTGACTCACTTTTGCCTCACGGTATTCCGCCCGTACACGGTAAATATTTAACTATGTAAGTGGTGGCATTCGGTTTTCGTTATCCAAATGCACCTCTTCTCCGAAATGACAGTGGCATTTCAGCGCATGAATGTGTTTTTTTTTTTTAAGTGCTGGGCAAGTGGCGGGCCGGGGAAGGGCGCATTCATTTGCATGTTATTGTTATCATTTTTCAGGAGAACAGCCCTGAATGGAGGTTTCCCTGACTGAAACTGTGATGGAACATGTTTTAAATTTCAGGCCTACGGTAAGAGAAAGTCGTCTGCTGGAGAGCAATCAGCATAAAGTGCAATGAACTCTCTTTTATGGAATTACTGCTGTTATCGAGAAACGCAAACAGTGAGATGGCAAAGAGGAAGAAAAAGGGAGAGGGGGCCAGCAAAGCCTGGAAAGTTACAGGAGGAGGGGGTGGAAAAAAAGAGAGCAAAGGGGGAGAGTGCAGAGGAGACGGAGGGAGAGGGAGGGAGTGAGATAGCAAGAGAGGAAAGGGGGCGGCAGAGCCAGAGGGAGACGGGAATGGATGACGTCATCAGTGGGGACGGAGGGCTATTTTAGGAATGTGATAGGGAGAAGGCCACTGCGCACTCCTCTGGGCCGACGTCACAGATGAGATCAACTCTCTGTGCGACCTGCCAGCCAGATCATGTGACCCGTAATGACCTTCGCTATCAGTGATCAGATTACTGCATGTCAACTGCAGAGCAAAGAGCTGCTGTCGGGAGCAGATACGCTGCTGCAGCGAAAACAGCAGGAGAAAGTTAAGGAAAGCACAAACAGAAAGAAGAACCGAGAGAGTGAAGTGGAATCTCTTGAGGAAAGAAGTGGGGGGGGGTAAAAGCAGATGGAGAGATATAGAAAAAAACTAATTAAGCAAGAGTGTGAGTGCAAGGACCAAGGGTGGAGAACAGAAAGACAACAGGAGAGATATAAAACAGAGGAGCACCAGCCAAGATTGAATTAGCCTGCAGCTTCGGCTACCCCTAAGCCTAGGATGGAGGAGGATTAGTGGGCAGGGATTCTGGAGTGTGTGTGGGTGTGTGTGGAAGTATTCAACCGTGTGGGAGGAGAGCAGGGCGATTTGGCAAGTTCTGAACTTGCTTGCACCAACAAAGGAAATGCCTGCATCTGGTATTCATCACTGTGTACTGTACACACACACACACACACACACACACACACACACACACAGGCACACATTCACTGCTATTATCTCCTATCTGTTTTCTTTCAGTGCAAAAGTGCTGGGAGTTCTGGTGTACATCACAACATGTTGCTCTTAAACTGAGTTGGTGTCCCTTCTACACACGCTGACCTCAAAGAGCAAAATTTTTACAACTGATACTACTCAGTGAATGAGCGGAGCCATTGCAAAAGCCATATCTTTGTTTTACCAGAAGTAATACGCAAGAAGTCCATTCTGCATTGCCAAAACCACCTACCCAGCCACCCACACTTCCTGCCCTGAGTCTCTCTCTCCTCCACTCTCTCTCACTCCTATTCTCTCCTGCCTCTCTCTCAATCGCTCTGCTCTGTTCTATTTTATACACTCCACGCTGACACCTAACCTTTGTCGGACCACCAGTCCCTCTGGCGCTACGCCGCGGGCTGTCAAACAGACAAATAAACAAACAGATAGAGCTAACACCCTCCCAGCTTGGCCGAGTTTCACAGCTATAAAGGTTCTTATCGTGCCCGGCTTGTGTCCTGTGGGTGGATTTCATTAGCTTATTTAGCACATTCAGCCCAGTTCCAGGCTGAGTCCTATTGTGGGCCTTTTAGTGTGAGCAGACCGACTCTGTAAAAGGCAGCAATTATCAGGTCCACTTTGTGGGGGTGTCGAATTTACACTACATTAGGCTGCGCAGTAAGTGGTTGACAGGCCTGAATCTGGGGTTTGGGAGCACAGTGCACCGCCACTATGAGTCGTGCAGCGTCACGACACAACAGAGACTGTGAACAAGACAAATGGTCCGCTGCACACGGACAGAATATGGAACGGAGTGTGAAGTATCCTGTTACAAACGTGATAGGCTAAGCCATAACAGTACATCGTATTCTCACAGGATCCATGAGGAGGCTCAGATCACAGTGCTGTGCTGATTCACAATACTCTGCTACTACAAGCCAGTGGTTGTGCTAATAAATACTGCATTAAGGAACAGGTCCACATTTTAGGGGCTACTCTAATTTGCTTTCTTGCCAAGAGTTAGATGAGAGGATTGACATCAGTCTTATGTCTGAATGCCAAATATGAAGTAACAGCTAGAGCAGTTAGCATACAGACTCTAAATGGGGACTAACTATTGTTCCGATGGGAAAGATTCTGAAGCGACCTGCGCAATTTATTTAGGACATGTGTGCACAAAAGGAAGGGTGCTCAAAGTGCAAAATGTGAATAAAAACAGCAGCAAATGTTTCAGCCCTTGACTATCATCAGTGCAACTGACACGAGTGTTTATTGTTTGTTCACAATACTTATTTTTGTGCACGGATGTTTTGAATAAATTGACTATTTTTTACATTGATCTCAGCCTGTGGACCTTTTTGTGGCCGTCCAGCCCAGTTGCATTGGTATCCTGATACCCTCTGCCGTCCTTGCTTGTTTGTCTCTTGCACTGACACACCCAAAACAAACTTTTTCATTGCCTAAGTAGGCACAGTTTCACAGCAGCCCTGAGACTTTCCAAAATTCTGAAGCCTAATTAAGGCCTTTTGGAGACTAGGTCCCAAAAGCAGGGATGGGTCGGTGAAAAACACCCAGGTTTGGCTGCTGAGAAACACCTCACCACCTGGGATCGGTGGCTCAAACGACACCAGGGAATGCCATTAAGGATTGGTAAAAATACACAGGACCATCGTCTCAAATGCCGCTGGGAAATGTTGGCAAAAACATCCGTTATTGGTGGCTAAAACCCTGTGGGGAAACTGAAACTGTATTTTCAGAGAAATGGGACACACCCGGTGAAACAACAGGTGTTTGTTTTTGGAATAATGGGCTGTTGGAGAATTGGGCTCTCGATCCAATGGGACAGTTTTAGGACTAATGGGGTTTTGGAAGCCAGCTAGCTGCACCTGCCACCTGGCCAAGAAATAGCCCGGCTCAACTTGTTTTTACACTTTTATTTTGTTATGTTTGTTTTTAAATAAACAACGTAAAATTCATTCTGATCATTGGGAGCTTTAGAAGTGCTGGTGGGTGTATCAGGCTAGCTATTTCCCATTGATTCTACTCCTAATGCTAAGCTAAGCTAACAGTCTCCTGGCTATAGCTTCATACTCATTGGACATGAGAGCTGTATTAATCCCTCTCATCTAACTCTCAGTAGAGTGGGACTCAGCTCAAAAAGATAACCCTAAAAAAGGTGTTTTGCAGGTGGTATTTTGTCCTAGTTCTACTCCTGGGTTCAGTTGTGGCTTAAACAAAGAACATGCAGGTTGGATTGCAGGTGCTGACGATTTGAATATTAAAATGAAATGAAAATAACTGTAATTTAATTTAATGTTTTCATTTTAGTCCACCCTTTCAACGTCTGCTGACTTTGTGTGTTGGCTGTCCTCTGCGCTACCTGGAATATGAGAGCCACCTCAATCAGGCGTGTTTCTAAGGTAGGTAGGTACCTTAAATGTGGAGATGTGCTACACAACATTATTAGAATAAGCAAAAAAAAATCCTGAACAACCTCAATTTTTAATTATCTTAGTTTCACATGGATGAAATGTCCCACAGTGATCCCTTAATGTGCTGCCTAAGTGAGTTATTTGAACAGCACGTGGCTGTTCCAGGATTTACGGTGTGGTGGGGCTGCGGATCTTGTGTCGACGGGTCAGTCAAGGTCACATGTGGGGGCGGCAGGACGGGTGTGGCATTGCATGTCGGGAGCGGGTCTTGAAAATCAGACCTGTGCAGAGCTCAAATAATTTACCAAATATGTCTAACTTCCTTTTAAAAAAACAAAGAAGTCTGTGATTAAACTCAGGGTGCAGCTATGCTACGCTAAAAAGACCTTTCATTATTACACGATTCAGTCATTGTCTCACCGGTGATAAAGTCGTTGGTCAACACTCTGCGAGTATCAAAACATTCACTTGCCAAGATATGAGTAAAGATATTCTGGTTACACACTTTGTACAGTAATGTGTCTCATCAACTTCACTTGCCACATTGGAATGTGTTGACTAAAGACGGAGTGACAAACATGTACTAAATGTTATATAGAAACAAAACACAAACAGTACATAATGTTACTCATCTCTATGCGCTCACACACGCATAAACTCAGCCATATGATGAATGCGCCATCTGTAGAGAATGAATACAGCCAGCTTGATTGTGAAATGTTTGGACAGAATCCAGTGTGCCTCTGGGCGCTGCGCGATCTACAGAGGTTGTTGCGTTTAGTCATCACTCACTCAGCACCAACTGAAAATCATAAACTTTACAGTAAGTATCCGAGCTGATGCTGTGAGTCATTTATCACTCACTGACCACTACATATGGAATTTGTAAAATGAAGAATCTGCTTCCCGAAAAACTCTCAAGAAAAAGTTTCTCGGACAAAAGTCAAGGGAATGTTGTCGTGACTCGATGTTGTGGAATACGGGGTCTGGTTGAAATGTCCGTGGCTTGGATGTTCAGAAGTTACTGTAAGCTGTGACTGTGACTAAACCATCGTCTGATGTGACACTTTCTTTTCTTGTCCCCTGTCACTGCACGTTTTGCACATTTTCCACTCTCTTTCTCTCTCAGGCCGGGGCTCTGACACTCTCTCGGCACATTGTCTGCTTTGGTGTGCAAAGCCGTAGAGCTCGAGATGTGTCATCAATCATCTGTGCTGTGAGCCGGGAGGGCAAGGGAGCAGCACTTCAAACAGGGCTCCTTCTGCAGGTGTGGGATCAGAGGCCCTGTCCACACGGAAGCCCTTCCCACTCCCACTCAGCTCCTCATCCCTCTGCTCTCTGATGACTCCTTTTTTCACCCTACGCTCTATCTTGGGTCCTTTTGAACTCCATCCCAAAATTTAACATTGATCCCACTCCACATTTGCCACTAATATGACCAGGTTTCTACAAGCTATGGAGGTATGTTTGTAGCAAAATCCCAAAGGAGGCTTTCACACCAGGGCCTCGAATTCAAGTACACTTGACCCCAAATCTCAGTTTGTTTGATTGGTGTGAACACTGTATCGTTCTCAGGCACAGTCTGTTGATCTGTGCCTTGGTCCACTTGAAAAGGTTGTCTAAGGCTGCTTTCAGACCTAGAGTTGTCTTGCTTTGGTCAGAATCAGGGATTTATTTTATTACACGGTTGTATAATTGCCTAGAGTGGGTTCGTGTTCTCCCGGCAGCATTTACAAGCGGACCAGATCAAATGCCTCGTGTGAGAGAGCTGCTCTTGGTTGGTCAGAATTTCCATGTAGGAAAAATCCAGGAAGTAAACAAAACATTGAAGAAGAGTACACATGCAAGATAAATGTGACACTTGAGTTCGATTGACCCGAACCAAACAGGGCAGGTGTGAGCACCCTAAAGTGTGGTTCACTCACTCAGGTACGGTATATCGTGATATTTTTTACCACATCGCTCAATATCGATATTGTGATGATATTGTAGGGTTGACCATCGGTGCTTTCACAAAATGTTTACACTGATTTTTTATAAATAATCACTAGTAATGTGGATATAATAACTAAGTGGGGAATAATAGAACAGCCTTCTCTATTCATTTGTCACATTGCATAGATCCACACACATATTTTGTCTGTCTTCAAGTCTTCTTTGTATGAATACAATAAAATTCACTGCAGCAACTGAAGCAAATCTGTGCATGTGTGGATTTCATTGACAGAATCCTTTACTACACATCAGTGCAAATATTCTCTTTCTATGTTGTTCCGGTGACCTCTGGTAGTGATATACGCATCATACAGTACATGTGATGTGTCAATACATGTGTGACCGCATCATCGCTGTGATGCGTTCTGTAGTAGAGGAGGCGTCATTCAGACTAAAGCAACAGCCAATTACATAATTGTCTGCGTTGTGTTTGCTGATTGACAAAGACTCTGTGACGAATGGTGGCATTATGAAATAAAACGGTTGTTGAAAAACCAGCATTATGAAATGGGAACAGGTTATGGGAAAAGGACATTTTGAAATACAACTTGATTGCAATCAAATTTTAAAAGCAAAGCAATAAAGTGTAACTGTGAAATATGAGCTGTGTCATTAAAATTGAACTGGATTATTATCACAATGTCACACTTCTATCTTTGTCTATAATTATTCAAATAGTTATTTATTATTATGTGTTTTATTTCTTTAATATTGAACACTTTTCTCTGGATGTAAATTCCATTGTACAAGTGCAGAGGTTTTGCTACAATAATAATATAAGATGAAAACCCTCCTGCTTCACAGGAGCTGTGTGTAGGATTTAGCAGTGAGTGTGAACTCCCGGTTAGGATTCATTCAGTGTTCATCGTGCAGGAGGTTTTTACCAGGAGTTGAATTATCCGCACAGGTCTCTTCATCTCCAAAACAAACCAATCTGGCCATTAATACTGGTAAAAACACTGAATAAAGCTGTTTCGCTTTACATATGTGTGTTTCTCTGATGCAGTCTAGCTCATTGCATATGGGGCCACTAGCTCAGCACCTGCTAATGCAGTGGTTCCCAACTGGTCCAGCCACGGGGTCCATATTTCTTATTAGCTATTAGTTCAAGGTCCACACATTTTAGCACACTGAGTGTCATATTTGCTTTTGGCCCTGTCGTCAAGCTATTTTGCCGTCTGCTTCACTCACTCTACAGCAGGAAAAAGCACTTCAAAATAAAAGCTCTGTGCTGAAACATTTGCTGTACTTAAAAATTAAGTTGTTTTTTTTTTTTTTTTTGCAAACATGACATGTTCGCAGGTCACTTGCGGATTTAACTGGTGTCACGTTAAAAAAGAATCACTGTTTTTTTGTGACGGAGGGGCTGCTAACTATGGTGGCCGATGCAAAAACGCAAGCGGCCCCATCTAAAGCCAGTGTTTGGTTTGTCCATTCTGGGCTACTGTAGCCCATGGACGAGGACCTGCTCCCTATGTAGATAAAAACAGCTCATTCTAAGGTAACAAAAACACAGTGATTCTTATTGCCAGGTGATTATACACTAAAGAAAACATACTTATTATATTATATTCCTGCCAATATATCCCCTTAAACCAACACACTGGACCTTTAAGAAAATCATCTCACTTTGATCTCACTTATTTTCATATGTATCCTTAACACACACACATTCACACACAAATCACAAATCATTTGTCACATCTTCTGCCACGTAACCTTGTGTCCCCTTATCGCGCACTACCAGTAAGATGTTCCCTATTGTTCTGAATCTAGTTTAATGTCTTTTAGTCTGAAATGGACTCTCACAATCACAGTTCAATCTCATTCACCAGTCAGACCATTCAAATGGCTCGATGTCCACATAATTTGGAAACTTTATCCACTTACAGTAACAGGCACTTAGGCTGTAGTCAATACCATCTCTACGATAACATGTGAATCGAATTAGAGACACATAAAGATCTGGGCCTTATTTAGACAAAACCAAGATCGAGGCTGGGAGAGGAGCACTTGACTCCAAATCGAGACATGACATGATGATGTATCTTACATCAGACAGCAATGAACTGTGTTTGAGTTTACGTGTCCAATTATTTGAGAGCCACCCTCGCATCTGTCATAAAGAGAGACACTCCTTGTATGATAAGTTTTACAAGTATGAATTCACACTGTTTGTGTCAGCATGCAAGGTATGCAGGCATCTGTATGTGTCAGCTTCCTGTAGTAGTGTTGTGAACGTAGCATGTTGATGGCCGGCGAGGTGTGTCTGCCCCACTCACAGCCACTCAGGGTGAATCAGGGAGGAAATGGTGGCAGGAGAACAACAGCAGCAGGCTGAGCGCGTCGGGCATGGTTCATTTTTCTCCCGAGGCAGAGGGCGGCCCACTGGTGACTTTGATGGATAGGAATGCTGCTCACCCACACACACACACACGCCCACACATGTCCCACACACTCAGTCTCTCACACAACAACTCGCGCGTTCTTGCTCGCACATGGACATACACAAAGTCGGGTACACACGCAATCACACGCAGGCTGCTCTGTCCCACCAGATCTGATATCCAATGTGAAATGTTTACGACCCGCCCACACGGCCTTCCTCCCTTGTCAATAAACTCTTCCCAGAACTATGTGTGATGCATTATCATGTAGCTGCATATGGGGGTTGCTCTTGCATCCTCCATCACAGGCTTACCCATGTGCATCCCATTGCAGCATGCAGTGCAGAGCGAGAAACATTTAGCTTTTGGGCCGCCTCATGATGAATTTGTGCATTAACGGTATTCCTTTACTTAATCACATTGTGATTTTTCACATTAGCACAGACAGGACGAGGGGACATACTGTACCAGCTGCTGTGGATTAAAACAAATGACCTTCTGAAAAGAGGTCTCTACCTGAAATGTGAAAAAACCATGGATGGACTTCTGAATGGGCCGACCAGGCACAGGCACTGGGGCTAAAACTGTCAGGGGTCCGTCACTTGCAAAATATCTCTCAAATTAATACATGCCAACCAGGAAGAGACTCAAAATGATCACAAAGAGACACAATATGAATATAAAGACCCAAAATTATGTAAAAGAGACACAACTTAACTTAGTAAGACACAAAATTACCTCAAAGAAACTAATATGAAAATAAAATGAGACACAAAACAAACACAAGGAAACACAAAATTACTTCAAATTGATAAAACGACCAAATAAAGACATAAAATTACCTCAAAGATTCACAAAATCACGTAAAAAAGAAACAAATTACCTCAATAATACACAAAATTGCCTCAAAGAAACTAAAACAACTACAAAAAGAGGCACAAAACAACCACAAAGAAACACAAAATGACTACAAGTTGACATAACGACTAAAAAAGAGACCCCAAAGAGTCACACAATTACCTCAGTAAGACACAAAATTTCCTAACAGAGACCCAAATGACTACAAAAATAAACAATGCAGCCACAAGGAGACACAAAATTACCATAAAAGACATAAAATGGCATTAAAGAGATACAAAATGACCTCAATAAGACACAAGATTACTTCAAAGAAACTAAAATGACGCCTATAAACTAAAGTGACACTAAACAATCACAAGGAAACACAAAATGACTTCAAATAGACAAAATGACTAACATATACATAAAACTACCTCAATCAGACACAAAATCACCTCACAGAGACCCAACTGACTACAAAAAGAAGCAAAACAGCCACATGGAGACACAAAATACCCCAAAGAGACACAAAATGATCTAAGTAAAACATGGAATTACCCATAGGAGACACGAAATTACCTCAAAGAAACTGAAAAGAATACAACAAAGAGACACAAAACAAGCATGAGGAAACAGAAGATGACTACAAATTGATAAAAAACAACAACTAAAAAAGACACAAACTTACCTCAAAGAATTACAAAATGACCGAAATGCCTCACAGAGACCAAAGTGACTACAAAAAGAAACAAAACAGCCACAAGGAGACACTAAGAGACACAAAACAACTACATAGTGACACAAGATAACCACAAGGAAACACAAATGACTTCAAATTGACAAAACAACCAAAAAAAGACATAAAATTATGTCAAAGAATCACAAAATTACCAAAAAGAAACTAAAACGACTACAAAAAGGGACACAACACAGCCACAAGGAGACACAAAGTGACTAAGAAGTGACACAAAAGGACCAAAAAAGATAAAAATTACTTTAAAGAGTCACAACATGACCTAAAGAAAACACAAAATTACCTTAAAGAAACTAAAACAGCTACAAAAAGAGACACAAAACAGCCACTAGGAGACACAAAGTGACACAAAAGGACCAAAAAAAAGTCACAAAATTACCTCTGAGAGACCCAAGCAACTACAAAAAGACACAAACAACCACATAGAGACACAAAATGACCATAAAAAGATCGTCTACAACAAGATACAAAACCACAAAGTCTGTGTGTCTTGCTCCTGTGTAGGGGAGGTGGTGGGGCCCTTTGCATATCTGTGCCCAGGAGGCCATTGTCTCATAATCCGCCCATGCTAAAAACATTTACTTAAGAATGAGGGACTGTCAATTTACAGGACAATCTCGTGATCGCTATCAAAAGCAATGAGTTGCAGCTTTGTCATAAAACATATCAGATTGTCAGCTCAACTACAAGGTCTAATTCAGGCAAACAAGGTCAGAGTGTTCTGCGTGACCTGCGCTGTGCTGACAGCCAGACCTGCTGACGGGGACAGCCAAGCCGTCTCATGGCTGACAGAAGAACTTGACTCTCAAGCGGCCGGAGCCACAAACATCAGTGCACAATTTGCTTCCGCTCTGCACTAAACTCTCCAACACACGCAGATGCCTTAATGTGCTCCTGCCAGCACGACGAGCGTCAAAACAAGCCATGGCGTCAAGCGAGCTAATACAAAAGCGCAGCGTTTGACTGGAACAAAGGGTTGTGTTTCAAGTACAGGAGGGAGGTTTAACCAACTCCTTTCACTTTGTTCCACTGAGTCAGCACCTCCCAGAGAGAGAGAAAGAGATGGAGACAGATAAAGCTGCTGGGGCCGGGCAAAGACAGGGACCTTTGTCTGTGCGTGGAGACTCTAGGAGATGTTTCTTTTGAACACACTTTGTTTTCTCTATCACACATGCATTCACACACACACACACACACACACACACACGAGGATGATTCAGTTCTCAGACAGTGTGATAATATGCTGGTGGGGCACCGTGTCCCCTGAACAGTGGGTAGGAGTGTGTGTCTGTAATCAGACAGACAGTCTGTGCTGGTCCTGAGGCTGGAGGGAAGGACAGTTCTTGGCTGGTGCATGTTTGCACGTTCTGAGGCAGAGTCAGATCTTTTTTTGAACACATTACACTGCATCTCTCTCGTCCTTGAGGTGAACCTGACTATCACATATCTGATTACATGATGTAATCACCACACAGGCACATTACAATAGCGCACCCTGACCTACAATACGTGGAACAATTTACAAATCAACAATTCCAATATTTTATTTCCATGGCCTTTGAAAGTCCAATCAGTGCTTGGGAACATGAGCTTCTCCCTCTCAAAGAGAACCCAGTGAAGTAAGTCTCAAACTTGTGATGTCATAGGGCAGTGGTTTTCAAACTTTCTGTGCCCAAGCCAAACCCTCAAGGCACACCTGTGTTTATATCTGTGCACAATAGCTTCTTTAACGTGTGTTATCACTCTCATCACGACGCAAGACAATACAAATGAGAAAAAATACTGACTTTGTCTCTTTTCTTTCTGTGGCAGGTCATCTTCACTGGTGCTGTGTTGTAATTTGCTCCGTACAATAAAGCGACCTATTGCTCCTTCACGACTTTCTCCTTTCAAACGTTAACCGTCACACTGGCTGCCAATCAGGGCTCCTGATGTGTCACACAGTCTTCATCACAACTGTGACAAATAGGTTCCTCATGAACCGAGCCTATCCCAGCTGACATTGGGCAAGAGGCAGGGTACACCCTGGACAGGTCACCAGACTATCACAGGGCTGACACATAGAGACAGACAACCATTCACACTCACATTCACATCTACGGACAATTTAGAGTCATCAATTAACCTGCATGTCTTTGGACTGTGGGAGGAAGCTGGAGTACCCGGAGAAAACCCACACTGACACAGAGAGAACATGCAAACACTGCTCAGCTTCCATGTCAGATTCCAGCCTGCTTCTCCAAACTGAGGGCATGCCGAATGCCATCTGCTGTATGTAATATACTGTCTACATGCTGTAGGACCCCATACAACCCCACTTCAAAAAACCTGAACTATCCCTTTAAGTTACCTCCTGCCTAACAAACTTTTTACAAATCAAAAGTTTTAGTAGCAGTAGGTTTCAACCAACATTGTTTTGTACTGATACTGCTGGTTTACAATATGTTGCAGTGTTTGACAGCTTAAATACGACCACAATACGTATTTATTGTTTAGTAACAAAACTGAATTCTGGTCAGGGCGAAAATAGGACACTCACTGTTTAACTTGCTCCTGAATCCTGGCACATCTTAGCCTCTGAAAGTGCATCATTATCAGGGGAGCAAAGTCACCTAATGGGGGGTTTGGCCCCTCTGGTGGGCAGGCTCTGGCCTTATTTTTGACACTGCTGGAATAAAGTATAGGAAAGTGTATAATAGGTTAGAATTACCTCGACCAGCTGCAACTTGAATTGCTTTGCTACCAAAACACGAGCAGGAGATTCACACCATGGATGTGCAGCTGGATAATCTGCAGCAACTGTGTGATGCCATCATGTCAATATGGACCAAAATCGCTGAGAAATGTTTCCAGCACATTGTTGAATATATGCCACAAAGAACTGAGACAGGTCTGAAGGCAAAATGGGGCCCAACCTTGTATTAGCAAGGTGTACCTAATAAAGTGACCAGTGAATGTGCAATGTTACCAAATAAATATGCGCTCCCCTAACACAACCTTTGCTCTTCTATGTATCTGCCAAAAATATCTTTTTTGCCTGGAAGCGAATTATTTCTCACATTAAACATGATTATTGCAGTTTTAAATTAGACCAGCTCTAAAAATTTCAATGCATGTGACTAAATAAAGCT
This sequence comes from Epinephelus awoara, assembly GCA_035609425.1. Lineage (NCBI taxonomy): Eukaryota > Metazoa > Chordata > Actinopteri > Perciformes > Serranidae > Epinephelus > Epinephelus awoara. The sequence continues at coordinate 31,096,394 of CM069303.1, forward strand.
ATAAGTGAAATGAATGCATACTTTAATATAGGCTAACTCATATTCACTCTATATACTTCTTCATGTTGTATAATAACACAACAGCTGTGTGTGAACAGTGACGTTACAGGACAGGCTTTGCTACCAAAATATGGAACTGGAGATTACAGCTGACAAATCTGCAGCAATTGTGTGATGCTATCATGTCGATAAGGAACAAAATCTCTGAGGAATGTTTCCAGCACATTGTTGAATCTATGCCACCAAGAATTAAGGCAGCTCTGGAGTCCAACCTGGCACTTGCAAGGTGAACCTGATAAAGCGGCAGGTGGGTGTCAGCCAAATAGCTAAAATGGAGATTGCATACTTTTTAATGTAGGTTAATTAATACTGTGGTATCTCTTTTATATAAAGAGAATTTAAAAAAATTAGCATTGTGGTTTAAATAGTATAATACATGATTTAAATGAATGAATGCATACTTTAATGTAGGCTCATTCATATTGTTGTATTAAAAATACAACAGTAGCATGTTAACAGTGAAGTTACAGGAGACAGGCTTTGCTGCCAAAATATGTGATTTTACTTGATTTTGACAAATGTCCATAAACTTTCCCAACATGTCAGTTGTATTTCCCCAAACACTGCAACACAACATGCCAGAAAACTTTGTGTTTATCGGTGTACGTGCCCTCCGTCTCCATGGAGCCTGTTTACCTGCCCTGTTGCCCGGTGACATTTCTCCCTTATGCCGTCAGAGCGTGGCAACACCCCTCATATCGCCACAGCCTTCGCCTCATTAACGGTTTGTTAAGGTGGCAGACAACAAGGCTGCTGCTGTGCGCGCTGCTATTTCGGTGCGTAGCGCCATTAAAAGCCTTCAGTGGCGTCCAGAGAGCCGCTGCACTGACACACTTGGATATCTGCTGGCGGCTTTGCGTGGGCACATTCTTTCCCAGCGACGGGAACACGTTGGACATGAGAGGCGGTTACAAGCCAAGCGAGGCCACCTTAAATCACACGCTGACATAACAAGAACTCTACTCTCCACCCATATCCGAGAAGAGTGTGTTAAGAGGTGTCTCACCTTCCCGACTGTACTCTTATTACCAAGAAGGACGCCGGTGTACTGACAACACACCGAGGCATCTTAGGACATTACTGCAGCGCCTTATTGGTCAGGAGTCGCGAGGTCCGCTGCGTAAAAACGTCGCGCGCCGGACACGCACGGGCCTGTTGGAGAGGAAAAGAAAACTTGTGGATACCCGAGTGGATTTATCTGAGAGCTTTTATCACGGTTTGGGTTTGTTTTACATGCCAAAGCTGGGGGAACAGACTGGAACACAGCACGCTGCTGAGCGAGGCTTCACAGTTTTCGCCACAATTATTGGTGAGTACACTTTTAATGTGTGTGTGTGTCATTTGGACACTGAAAGAATTGATTGGAGGCGAGCAGTCAATCACGGGTCGATAAAATGTCGCTGCATGTTGCCGAGTGATTGGATGAGCCGCCTTCCATGTAAATACCGGGGACATGATTAATAAGTTAATAAGGCTGGTATCGACGACAGGACAATGTCACTGTTACTGTAAATTAGTATTAGCGGCTGACAGTAAGTCGTTGCTGATGTTGTCTGTTAAAGAAGCACAATGACAACCTTGTGACGCTATTGTGTAGCAGTGACACTCATTATAACTATTTTAAAACACATTTATCATTAAAAAGAAGCCAATTAATATCTCTAACATGTAAAAAAAAATGCTGTAAAATCCAAACGTGAGTCTGCCTTTGTTAGACACAAGTAAACTATGAATCAGTTGCAAGTTTTCATGGTCAGTTCCTTCCTTGGCCACTGGGGGGCGACCGAGTATCTCCTTTATCATGTCAAAGCCCTGACTTGTATTGGAAGAAGCTGTGTAGCTGTGTAGTGTTTTTTAAATCCTCACGCAGCCCCTCTTTGTTTGCAAGTTTCAGCTTAGTTTGGTTGCGACAAGATGGACAAGATGGACGCCTGCATCACCACTTGTGCACGCAGCCATGCTGCATATGTATCACTTGCTTTTGCACAGTGGTTTCTGTCCCTTGCATGTTGTTCCTGATGGGAATGTTTCATGCCCAGTGTTTAATCTGCGTGCTATTCACGTCCACTTTAATAGTTTCTGCGTTTTTGCTGAGATCAGGAGAAAGAAGGTGACGTCAGCACTATTTATGCCCATCTGATAATTCTCAAACAACATCTACAAATAAACTAGAGCTGCTGATCGCAAGGCTTCACTGGATATCTCATTGGATAAGATGACTGTGTTGGATGATTAATAGTGAATAAATTAGTATGAGTGACCCTTAAAGCTCAGTGTATGCTCCTGTGATATGGCCCCATATTTTGTTCTATGCTGTAATTTATTATGAATGGCCTAAACTCTCCTGCCCTCCACGTGGGTGTGGATCTCTTCCTCCCATTGGCTGAAAGCAGCAGCGTCCTGAAGGAGCTCTCCCACGATTGGCTGCGCCGGCTGTGGGCTGTGGGCGTATTTATCGATGGTGGAAGTGGGATACTTTGTGACAATGTTCATTGTCGATATTTCAGTGGAGCTGCCGTGGGTACGAGTGCGCAGCGCAGCGGAGAGCCTCTCGCCACTAACCCGTATGAGGCTTTGCAGCTCACGGACCGTGTGTTTTCTCATCTGAAGCTTGCAAAGGCTGACAGAAACACCGAGAGGAATTTATATTCTTTGTTTTTTTTATTATTGTTAGACGTGAGAGTTTTTTGTTTTAAAGGTAACCGCCTGCGTAAGTGTGCGTCCATGGCATTTTCTGCTGACAACATCGCGTCTCTGCCTGGCATTTACTCATCTATGTAGCACATAGGAAGACTTTTGGTGCACGTTGGAGAGGGCAACAAAGAGAGAGATCAAACAAAGAGAAAAAGCCTTATGTAGTTGACTTTCCTGTGGGGAATATTCTCATGATATCGACCGGAGAGGAGACAGAGCGGGTTTTATTCTGACTCTCGGAGAGCGAGAGAAAGAAAGAAAAGAAAAGCTCTCTGAATGCTGCCTTTGATTTGCAAGCAGAACAAGGGACGGTAAGCCGAAGCGACGGATCGGCTTCACCATCCTCCTCCTACTCCTCCTCACCCCCGCTTCATCCCCGGCTCTGCTCGTCTTGTCTCCCCCCTTCTCTGACCACAGGTTATCGGATGGACCAGCACCCCAGCGCCCGGAGCTGCACCAGTCGCGGTGCTTCGTCCTGCGAGGCCGTCCCGACTGAGCCCTCCATGAATCTGTACATCCACTCCACCACCGGCACACGCTTCGAGCTCTCCCTGCCCCAGGAGGAGACCGTGGATGGACTGAAGAGGAGGCTGTCACAAAGACTCAAAGTACCAAGAGAGAGACTCGCTCTGCTGCACAAAGAAACGTGAGTAAACCTCTTGTAACTATTATAATGTGTCTACAAGAAAATGTGCATGAACATTATTTTACGCTTTGTCCTGAAAGGCCTGCCCCTATCTGTGCCATGCGCTGACATCACGAGCCGTAATGTCTAGGCTATTCCGCATGTAAATGTGAGTTTAGGTGCGTTCACCCTCGGGCCCGCAGCGATATGTTTTAATCTATACTTCGGATTTATGCGCGGCCCGAGCTCTCAGGAGCCTCAGAGACAACCTTGGCTGCTTTGGTCATCAATACATTCAAGGAAACCACTGACCATCAGGACGCACGGTATTGGAATTACGCATAGGGGACGCACCGGTCACTGGAACAGTATTGACGAGGCGATCTGCAGACTTGCATTGATTCACTCCTCCTTCATTATAAATACTGAAGCCTGACTGAATTACTAATGCTCTGGGAATCAAACATGTTAAACATTAATGAGGAAAGTCACAGGGACTGTGGTAGCCTGTAATTTATTTACTCTGCTGCTGCACAAGCACAGATATACTGTGCATGTTGTTACTGTGTAATGGAAGGTGGATGTGTGCTGTAGTTGCTGCATGGTGATAGCCAGCAGGAGCAGGGCAACTCCTTAATGGTTTCAGTGGGTTTCTTATGGGTGGGCCAGCACTGCAAGGACGAGAGAGTTAAAGCCTTTATTATTTAAAACAAACCGAAACCTACAGTATGAGGCGGTTCCCGAATGAATCATGCCCAGGTTAAATGAGCCAGCAGTTGTGCAGGTGGTGTTATGCAAAAAGAGAAGGGGATGCTTTAGTGCATGCAAACAGTCAGCATTGTTTTCCAGCCCCCTGTCCCCTCCCTCCCATTGTAATCACCCAATAAATCACATCATCCTTTAAAACCTGAAACCCCCTTTTTAATCCCCTCCTGCTCCTCAAACTGTAGACCTACAGCAAGTCAGCGCTGAGGGCCTTTGTTCAGCTGCATGGGGTGAGATTTGGGTCATGCCTGTACAGCAGGCTGTCCTGAACACCCTTCACTAAACTAACTAAAGGAGGCAGAGACTGTGTGCGAGTGGTTCTAGTGCATCGTGACCTGAAAGAAAAGACAGTTTCCTCATTGTGGGTGCAGACACTCCTGCGCTGCACCAAACATTAAATAGTAAAGCCCCTGGAATGTATTATGTATCAGGTTTCTTCGGAATAACAGAGACAGCAATCGTAATACACATCAATTAGGATCTTGAAATGTCAGTGATAAGTGCACGTCATGCTGTTTATCTTTTCTCATAACTATTAAAAGGGTTGTGGTTTTGGTTTCAGAATTTCTGCTCCCCATTTGTACGGCTCAAAAATGGCAAAAGAAAAATACTTACCTCCACTTAGGCAAGTGGCAGTGGTGCCAGATATCCACTGCGAGCGGTTGTCAAGCTCCACTATACTCGAAATTGAAATATGACAGGCCAATCAATACTTCTCTTTCATGGCGCTTTTCACCCACGGCTCTTTTCCAAACTAGTTTTGAATTCTGTCTGCCCCCCTCCCCTGGCTGAAGGCTGTTTGTGTGTCTGAAGAGAGAAGATATTGTCAGCACAGTCTAATTATCTTGTTCTCTCTAACCCTGCAGGCGACTAAGTTCAGGCAAACTCCAGGATCTGGGCATCTCGGATGGGAGCAAGTTAACACTTGTACCAACAGTCGAAGCAGGATTAATGGTGAGGCTCACCTGGCTGTGATTTTATGTAGTGTGCAGTCCTGATATCAATAACAAATACAGTGCACGACTGTTTCTTGCATATTTATTACTGTATGTAATTAATTACTGCTCATTTTTAGTCAGTTTAAATTATTATTTTTTTAATATTCTCACCTTTTTTTGCAGTCTCAAGCATCAAGACCCGAGCAGTCCGTAATGCAAGCCTTGGAGAGTTTAACAGAAACTCAGGTAAGAGGCTGTTCCTCCGTGTTGACACGGCAACAATGCAACAAACTTAGCATCCTATCATGGTTGCTGTCTAAACCGAGCTTTGGACCTTTTGTGTGTGTGTTTGCACGGGGGGATATGGGAGGCTGTAGCCTTGGTTAAGTGCAGAGCAACACCCAGATATGACACAGAGAAAGAGATGAGATGAGATGAGCAGGCTGCACAAGCACAAGCCTCTTTGCTTGTCTAATCTCAGCCTCTTAAACAAGCCGAGCCAAGCTAGACATCCAGTGTGAGCTGTTAGGATATAATAAGCAGCAACACCCCTTGTATCCTAGTAACATCTGTGATAGCATGTGTGTTTGCGTATGTGTGTGTGTGCGTGCACGCCGCTGCAGGAAGCCAGGGCCAACACCACACAAGAAAGGCTTATTTGTGAGCTGCTGAGAGGACCAGCACATAACACTCACTTTCACATTTCTGTTTATACCTTTATCTGTAATCTCTCTCCACTCCTCCTGTATTTCATGCTCTCACACACACACACACACACACACACACACACACACACACACACACACACACACACACGTACACACACGTGCACACACATACATGTACAGGCAAGTTTCCAGGAAGTGTGCTGTGGTTGCATGGAGATTGAGTGTAGTCTCACGCACTCATACACATAGTGCTGGATCATCAGATGACAGCTTTCTCACTCAGTATTAGCATAGGGTTCCTGGAAGCCTAGCATGCACGCACAGCGCGAGTGGGGCCTACTCCCCGTGCTTACAGTGAAACAGCTCTGTAGACCTGCTTAAATACAGTATGCATTTGAGTCAGTGTGGCATGACTCACCAAAGTGATCAATAGTGAGAGTAAAGTGAAAAAAAAGGCAAAGAGTTCTCCGCGCTGGCCGCAGAGAGACGCGAGCGAGAAGAGAGGCGATAAGGCTGAATGCACACAGGCAACAGTGTGACGTATGAAACATTCTGCAGCTGACTGACTGACTCAGACCTACTTCCTTTTGTAGTGTTGGGTAACACTGAGATGTACGTAAGCGCATCAGTGATGCGCCGCTGACTGATGTCAAAACAGTACAAGATGGTGAAATGAATGATGCATTTGTCCAAGAACGACACTGTACATTAAGTAGAATTTTACCAGAGGATGTGGGCCGATTGGAGATAGCGGAGTGCGGTTCGCCGTGGCTGCGTTCCCTGCTGATAATTTTCTGGTGGAAATCCTGGCCCTTGTTGTGTGTGTGAACTCAGCATGCGTCTCGTAGCGCTGACAGCAGATGACTGCGTGTGTGTAGGTGTGTGTAAGTGAAAGTGCGCACATCTGTTACTGGATGTGTGTGAGAGTGGCAGTGGGCTGGAGGCGAGCCTTGCCCATCATGTGGTACGCCTTTGCTGGGCAGCCATGAGTGACTGTCATTTTCACCAGAGGCAGATGATAATTCAGCAGCCGATCCGGCGCAGCAGACTTCTCACTTTGCCTTTCTTCCTCTATCTCTATTACTCTTTGACTCATTATGAGTCAGACGCTTGCATTTTTCTCAAGAATTGCTTACACTACATTACCGTCGCATTTATGTTTATGTAATTGTAATCCCGCGGTGGGGGCAGAGAGAAAAAAGGGCACAGTAAGGCGGAGAGCGGGGTAAAAGGTTAAAAAAATGCATAAAGCTGCTTTAGTGTGTTTTTATCCCGAGAAATTGATTCCTCTTTATAATTCATGAAGCGGAATGGAATGATATAGATTGCAGAGAGATTAAGGATCTGAGTAAGATTAGAAAATAGGAACACAAAAGCTTTCCCTCATTTCCTTTCTCCCCCCCTCCCCTAACTCTGGGGCTATCAAAAATCAATCAATGCACTTAGCTCTTAAAAGTGTCTGACATGATAACTGATATGCCCATACACCCAAAAATAGCCTCGGGGAGATGTGGGGTGGTTGCTAGCCGTGGTAGAAAAAGCGGGTATGAACCCCCGGACCTCCTCTAACCTCTCACCATAGGCGGATTAAGAGATAATGGGCCCTCGGGCACAGATATGAAAAGGGCACCAACACATCTCCTACATCGGCACAAGACACTCTTTTGCATCTCTTTGTAGCTGCTATGCATCTTTGTGTGGGTTTGTGGTGATCTTGTGGCTGTTTTGTTATTTCGAGTCTCCTGGGCGTTATGTGTTAATTTGACATTTGACATTTTGCAAGTGAAAGCCAGGGAGCCCCCCGACACCTCAGGCCCGTGGTCCTGTGCCTGGTGGGCCCGTGCAGTAATCCGCCCCTGCCCCTCACCCCTCCACCTGCTTGTATTTTGGTCATTTGAGGTCTCATTTCCAGATCGGGTGTTTTGCCAGGAAGTGTGTGTATTCATGGAAGACGGGGCCGATCGGATCCCCTCATGTCTTCTCTACTTTATCAGGATTCTGGGGGAGTTCACAGCTAGCAGCTAGCTAGCCAACCAACCGAGCAGAACATGACAGCTTCCAGGGCTGTTTCAGACTTTGCGGAGCGAGTTAGATAGAAAATGTTTTATGGAAACGGAGCCCCGGCAATTATCGAAATGGGATTTTTTTTTTCTTCCCCTCCTTCCTTTCCTCCGTCTCCCCCTTTTCCCTCCTTCTTCTCCCTCTCTTGTTTCTGCTTAACAGCTCTCCCAGGGCCCTATAATTTAAATGTGCTGTGGTTTGCAAGTCCGGCTAGCTGCCTCGGCCTGACCGTGATGGCTGGCTTCTTTAGCAAGGACAATCCTGGACCGCCTTAATTCCTCCTCTGGCATCTCACTAGACTTTTTGCATGACATCTAAGCTGTATTAAGCTACTGCCTCCTGACAGCCCATCAAAATACAGTTGCCTGCACTAGTCTCCTCTTATTCTGTCTGCTAAATAGAGGTTGTGTGTTCAGCTTACATATGCAGCCATGCACGGACACACACACACACACTCACACACCAGAATTGAAAGGATATATTTAAGAGGATTGAGTTCAGAGAATGAGAAAATGTCTGATCCTGGTAGTAAAATGAATGTACACTTACAAGACAAGCAGTGAAAGGGAAGTGAAAGCAATATTCATGATTTCTGGGCATATGTAGACAGTGACATCAGCTCCCCATCTATCGATCTGGGTATTTGACAGAAAGAGAAGGATTATGTGTCCCTCTCAGCACACAGGGACTATTTGCTCATTGATGCACATTGATGTTAGAATAAAAGCCAACCAGGCAGGCAGGCATCACCCTCACCATCCCCCCATTGCCCTTCCCCCATGCAGCCACCTCTTTGTTCCTGTCTTAAAGCACGAGCTCCGAACCTGCCCAGCTGACAAACCCCTCAAACACACAACAATGATTGAGGGTCACTCTTTAGGTTCGCCCCCCCCACGATCCCGTTTCATCCTCCATCCATACGTCCATATGTGTCAGCAATCGAGTGCAGCTACAGTGGTGCATACTGGTTTCAAAATCAATGCACGGCCCAGCTGGAGCGAGGCTCAGCAGGCTGCAGATTGACAAATTTCGCCTTGAACACTAACACAGATTGCTTTGGGAGGAGGCTGTGTGTTGCCATTCCATATATCCCAGTGGAATACGCCATTACGTATCTGCTCTACTTTTCTTGCTCCCGCCGACAAGCACCTCCTGTCCTCATCCAATCCCCTCCTCCTCCTCTTCCTCGAGGAATGATATGGCACAGTTTTGTCATTGTGTCTAGAAGCAGACAGATGCAAACTAGTGAGGATCTAACAATCTGTGGTGGGGCGGGGGGGGGGGTCACCTCTGGGTCACCCTCACCTCGTCTCCTCCACTCTGCCTCCCTCGGGGTGTGCCACGGTGGGCCAGACAGGTGGAGGAGAAACGAAAGGGAGCTTTGCACAAGTTATACTGTAACATGTCAAGTCAGTGTGCGTGTTCGAGTTCTGTAGGTCGGAGGTAATTGGGAGGGTGAGCTCATGTGCTTGGGTAACTCACAGATGAAGAAATACAGACATGAGTCTAATGGAAGGAAGGGAATCAGGACAGAAGAGGCTTACAACTAGACAGATTTTTGGAGAGTTTATATGGACAATGAACTGTTCATGCCGGTGTACCTGCACATGTGTGTACATCAGCTCAATGCAGATGGTCAATATGTTCCTTTTTGCCCATCCTGCACCCTGTAGCCCACCTTATCTAGATGCTAGCTAATCAGCAGGATTGACACTACTGGAAATCATTGGAGAGTAATTGTATTGAGGATTTGGGTGTGCGAGGAATTGAAAAATGACTTGAGTCAGTTTGTTGGTCAATACGAGAGGATCCTCCCCCTTTTTTATAGCACGCAGCTCCCTCTGTCCTTCCCACTGCCATTGAAATGAAGGCTTTTTATATGCATGCGGGATGAGCGAGGGAGTCTTTGCTCTTTAGAATGGTAATTTTTTTTGTTACCTAAATGAAAGCTACAGAAATTAATTTGTTGCTGTGTGTGTATATCAAATTGTGTATGGAAGACAAGACAATGGTGATCTAAAGGCCTATTCAGTCCGCTGCTCGTGTAAATCCTGGCCTTGAAAATTGCATTAATAAGCTGTTCGCACAGTATTTTTGCACCTGTGTAATCCCCTTTGTGATGCTTAAATGCACAGAGGGAGTGGGGACGCTGGGAGGGGTGGAGGGAATCAAGGTGTGTTGTTGGGCAATCAAGGGATAGATGGATTTTGCAGTGGATGTCGTTGTCCTATTGTGTATATGCATCTGGTCGCGTTTGCGTGTGTGTGGCAGCATCCATTCGTAATGTCTGTGTCGTTGCGGGTTCCTCTCGCTCGGCGGTCCAGGGGAGTCTTATTTCTCCATATTTGAGTCGTGACCGTCATATCTTCCCATTCCCTGGCGACACTGAGCTTTTGTGATTCAAGTAGCAGGCATCGTGACTAGTGGGGCTACTGTGTGGGAGGACGGAGGCCGGGAATGTCACGTCTGATAGCCACCACCAAGTCTAATGAAGTCAATTAGGCATATGCTGCTGGTGAAACAGAGAGGCAGGGGTCAAAATACCCAGGTCGATCCACAAAGTCACACAAAAAACATACTGAATTAAAGGGAAGTGGAGATATTATTTGCCGCTCTGCTCGTCATGTTTCCTCCTGCCTCCCCTTGATTTGCCTGCACTTCTCAAACAGATGAGATGCTGTTTCCTCAGTCTTATTTAGCTAGTGGTAATGTTGTTGCTAAAAATTTCTCTTGCTGGGTACAGAAACTGCTCATCTTTAAGTGATGCTCCCCTCCACCAACACAGGATCCTGCTTTAATCATATTAATCTGCAGGTATGAAATGCATTCAGTGGAGAGTGAGGAGTGTGAGCAGCAAGCAAACTAGTGAAAACTGGGATACACGAGGGCTGTGGAGGCCTGCATGTGCATGTGAATCGGCTCCGTGTCTCTGGTCAGTTGTCAGCACAGTCGGACGTGTGAGGAGTGGCTTTAGCTTGGAACCCGATCGTCCTGAACTTTGCCATTCTGATCTCTCTTTTTACTCAGCCGGTCAAATTCAGTGATGGCCAGCTGGTCGTCTCTTGCTCCTTCCAGCCCCCTCTGTTTCTTATCAGGCAGCATTACAGACGCCTATCTTTCTAATGGGGCCTTTGAAGAGCCCCCCGGCTGCTTTTAGGATTTGGGGCATGATGCAAGTCATTGATTTTTTTTTTTTTTTTTACCTTCTCTCTTTTGAGAGGCTGTTATTGCATCTTTAGCCGGTGTGTGTCTGCGCAGAGACTATCAATAGTGTCCTGGTGCGATCAAAACATCTAGGTTGATAGGCGGGTTAATAAGCGGGTTTTTGAACCATACCCTTCGCCTAGCGGTTCGACAGGTGAGCCGCTGAGATGGAAGCAGAATGGCTTCCTCCTCTCAAGGCTTCCCTCTCTCCACCCTCCTGTCCCGCCCTCCAATCCTCTATCCTCTTTTCTCTGGCACAAAGCTGCTCAGTTGTTCATGAATGTCAGCTCAGTGCTGCCAGCACTCTCTATCTTTCCCTCCCTCTTCCTTCTCGCCCTCCCTCAGCCTCTCAGCCTCTCAGCCTCTCTCTTCCTCCCTCACTCCTTATCTCCCTCCCTTAGTTCGCTTAGTGTGCAAAGGAAGAACGACTGCAAATGAGTTCCTTGAACCACAGGGACCCCAATAAATAAAACTGTCAGCCAGAGATGTCGAAAGAAAAAAAAAGAGGGAAGGAGCCAGAGGCACACTCTCACTGAATATTTCATCACCCACCACCACTCTGACACCCTACCCCCATCGCCCGCATCCCCCATCCCCCCTTCACCATCCTTTCTCCCTTCCTCTCTCATGCCAGCCACCCCCCTTTTTTCCTCCATCTTTTCCCCACCCCTCCTCCCCTGGCTGCCCCTTATCATATTCTCCCCCATCACTGCATAGCAACCAAAGCTCCTGCTAAACAAAATACCACCTCCTGGACCCCAGCTACTAAAACAAAATGGTTGATGGCGCCGGCTCTGGGGTCACTTGTTAAAGAGGAGCAATTAAGTGGAACAGCTTTGTATCAACACCTGTATGTCACTGAGTAGACTCTGTCACGGCACTGTCCATCAAATTTCTGTGGAATAAAGTCGTCTGCCGCATGTTGTTCCCAGCGGACACACACACACCTTGTTCTTCAGGCATGAGCTCCTCTTCTCTTTGCATACCACCGCTGCTGCATCACAGAGAGAACAATGACTGGCTGGTTTCTCTCTGTCTGCCTAAACACAACAAAAGTGGGGCCCTCCACTCTCCCTGTCTTGTGCCTCTCATAACAAACCACCACAGACGGCCATAAGAAAGCTCGCTCCTCTCGCGGGCTAATTTGTAGCCTGCCATGTGGTGTTGGGAGCTCAGTAGGAGTACATGAATTTCATCTCGGTGGTTTTGAATAATCCACACTAGTCATTATAAGGGTAATCAAGCCTCCTCTCTGTTTCTCCTGCTGTCACTCACTGTCGGCCTTTTTCTCTCACTTTCTCTCACACGTGCTCACACACACACATACACACACAGAAACTGCGTGGTGAAGCAAGGTCCCTGCTCAAACTTGACATTAAAGGGTAATCAACCTGGGCCCAAATTTTGTATGTTTTTGTGTCTAAGTCTCAGTGGTAGCAACAATTTGGGGAAGTTATCCAAATCTGAACAAGAGTGCTACAAGAGTACCAGCTGTGATGTAAATGCGTCCATTAAAAGTGTTTGTTTTTGCCACTGATAGGCTCATATTATTTTAAGTGTCTGAAAACATGGAAGGGATCCCTACAGAGATAGACCTTTATGTTAAAGGGTAAAATTCTTTTTGTTTAAACAAAATCGCCACCAGACTCCATTTAAATAAACAGCCATTTTAGTGTGTATTGAACCAGCATGTTTTTACATCTGACTTTGCGAATTTAGGGTTTATTTCAACCAAACCAGAGCTGGTGATTGTTGGAACAGTGGAAAGATGAATCACAACAGTTTTTGTGAGGTTTATTTAGTTTCTGTCGACTCTGAATGAAGTGTGTTTTACAATGATAAAATGACTGTTTATTTAAATGGAGTCTGGCGGCTGTGGAGATAGTGATTTTATGGCTGTTTATGGTTAAACAAAAAGGACATTACTCTCTGACAGAATGGTCTATCTCTGTAGGTATCCTTTCCATAATGTTTTCAGACAAACAAGCACTTTTATTCGACTTAAATTTATGGTGCCCATATGCCCCAAGTGGTTACATTGCAGCCTGTTTGGCAGCTGCCGCCTGCAGCCCTCTGGCCCAAGACTGGACCAATTTCAGAATTCGCTGTTCCCATTAGTCACTTACACACAAAAAGATTGGAAAATAGGGTCCAGGTTGAAAAATACCCAAGATACCCTTTAAATGGCATCTTGGATGATTCCTCAGGATTGAGCATATACTACAGTGTGAACACAAAAGTGTCCCTGACCATATTTAGCTAAGCAGTTTTCTGACACATGGTTGATCTGCCTCCTCCAAATAACTCCGACAATGTGTAGAAGTACCCAAATAGCCACTGCAGTCTTCTTTTCTCGCTGTGTGACTGAGCACAAACACTGTCTAGCAGCAGTTGCAGTTTCTTCACAGATAAAAATCAAATGTGAGCAGGGAAGTGAAATCCGATCACAGGCAGTCACTCGGGGCAGATTCTGATGCCGGGTGTGAACTGTAACCTGTCTCTACTGGACGCTGGCGCAGTCTGGATATACAGCATGTGGATACAAGATGGGAGAGCAGCACCATAGACAAACACACACTCACTTCCCAGGGGCGCCCCCCCCCCCAATCTTCCTCCCTCCCTTTAACTAAACACTGGGTTGATGGTCCCCCTCGGGGCCTCTGACTTTGTATGCATGTTCGTTTGTGTGTGTGTGTTGTGGGTTGGCAAACTGTCGACTCATTCTCTTGACAGCTGTCAGTCACACACAGTCAGTGTCTCCTCCTCCGCCTCCTTTTCTCTTTGTTTCTCCCCCCCACTCACTCTCGGGATCCCGCCTCCCCCCTGAGGTCTCAAACAGACAAACACACACACATCTAGCAGGTGACCTTTGTACATGGAGTTTCCTAGAGCCATATCAGGTAGCACCCTGCCCTGTTCTCCTCCTCACTTCACACCCCGCCCTGCTGACTTTATTGTCTTACCACGACAGGGTAATCATGGGTGCGGACTTGACTATCAACAAGCCATTAGCGGCTGGGTTTACCCTCCTAAAAGGCTGAGTTTCTGTTTATCTTGCAGCAGCCTTTATGCTGATTTTTTGCTGCTATAGCTGTTGATTATTTACATGTTGAAATGCAGCCATCAGATCATCCCAACCCCCATCGTCCTTTCACCTGCCTCTCCTCTCCCTCCATCCTCTTTTCCACGCCATGTCAATACCAATGTGCAAAGGTCACCCTGGCAACAGAGAGGCAGCGGTCGATAGAGAAATAAATAAGCAGAAGAAAAGGGAGAGAAGTGATGGAGGGCAGAGCCTGGCGATTCACAGGGTTAACTGCAGGCCAGCATCTCACAAGCACACTCCAAAGGCTGCAGGGTCTGGGGGGAGTGAGGCCTCTGCTCTCTTTTGCTGTCTTTGTATGTATGTCTCTATTACTTGTTTTGCTCTGCTTTGTCATTATTCTTTCTCTCCATCTCCCGGCCTCTTTGTGCTCTCTCCTCCCCTTGTGCAGCTTTTTCGGTACTGCTTCTGTCTTCCTGTTTCCCCCTCCCTCCGTGCCTCTCTGGGGACTGAAAGCACACAGGCAGTAGGGGTTGTTGAAACCTTTTTGGACAGAGACGTCACTTTGTGTTTGCCGGCGCTGCTTGTTTCTGTTTGCTTCTATTTGGGGAGAACCTGAGATGTCATTGCTGCTGAGTCTTCAAGACCCAAAGAAGCTTTCTGACCCCTGAATGACTCTCACTAGAAAATAAACACGCTCTCACGCACCTCCACACTTGCACAGACTCGAGCAGAGAGTGGCAATACACAGCAATGGAGCCGCAAGCATGCAGGAGGGGGGGGGGGGACAAGAGAACTTTTGTTGTTTAGTGTGAATCCTCCAGCCAAGTCGTGACAACTCCGTGTTTGTGTGCGTCCATCCGGGCCACGGGTGGGACAGTGAAGGCCTCCACACTTGGCTCCTATTAGTCGTTGCCAGAGCTCCAAAAATGGGCAGCCCTTCCAGATCCGCCGCGGACAATCGGCCATTCTGTGTTTGAGAGGCAGGCGGGGTGTATTTCCTGGACGTGGGACTGATTTTTCAGGCCCGGGGCCAGACAGAAGGGTGGCCTCTGTCTCTGAGCTGAATGACACTGCTGACTAAGAACGGACTGAGGGGCAGTGGGAGGCAGGCGAGAGTGGGCTCTATTTGTGTGTGTTTTCCAATAGGTCTCCTCATCCACTGCTCCCCAGCAGATGTAAATAGGCCAGTGTTACAGAATAGTGATTGATTGCATGATGGGCTAATGTGGTGTGTCTGTGTCTCTATGAGAGGGGGAGCTCAAAGCTCTGTTGTGTGTATTTTAACTGCCATCCATGGTGCAGACTGTTCATTTACAAAGGAGGAAGTCAATATGCGTGGGGGAGTTTTTCTCTTTTTGAAAGGCTTTGGCTTTCAGCACATAATCTGGGTGCAGACTTAGTTTGCAAATACCGCTGCACCAATAAATCACGCTTATTGTGTTAGACTTTGGCAAAGCTGCGCTGGTGATCTTTCAGTAGAAGTATATGAACTCAAATTCTCTTTTGTCCTCCTGCAGGTCAGTGACTTCCTGTCCGGCCGCTCTCCTCTCACCCTGGCACTGCGCGTCGGTGACCACATGATGTTCGTCCAGCTCCAGTTGGCGGCGCAGCAGTCCGGCGGCCCCCAGCTCCAGCACAGACACCTCATCACCCGGGGCAACGCAGACACTGCAATGGGACAGCCCACGGGGCAGCCCCGCGTTCCCCACCCTCACCCACACTCCCACCACCACCCCCATCATCCACACAGTCACCCCAGTTCCCACTTGTCCCAACCTCACCTGGCCCCTTCCTCCCCCTCTTCCCCGGGCTCCCCGTCCTTCCCCCTGCCCTCCACGCACCACCAGCCGCTCCCCCCCATGTACCACCAGTCGCCCTCCTCCTCTCACTGTAGCCCCCCTACTCCCCCTCCTCCACCCCACTCCCCTCGCCCCTCCCACGTCCCTGGAGGTCTTTTCCGCTCTCCAGCACATCATCATCATCACCATCACCACTACCACCAGCCTTCCTCAAGCCAACCCAGCCACGACATCGGCCAGGCCAGCCCCGTAGCCCCGGTCATCTGCCCTGAAGTAAGTACACTGCATATTGTTTATGAATTTAGTACTGCTGCAACGTCTTCGTCATCAGCCCCGTTTAGTGAGGAGACAAACATGCAAAATATCTGAAATATTATCATTCTAATATAAGGTGCTGCTGATAAGTGGTAAAATCGCTTCACTTTTACATAACTGATGTCATCAGAGGCACTTAGCCCTCTCATGAATGAACAACGGAGGGGATGGGTTATGACTGTTTGACCTGAGTGGCATGCACACAACTAAATCACCCTCCATTAAATTGATTAGATTAGCGGGATATCCCAGCAGCATGAGAGCGAACCCGTGGTTTACTCAGGTCTGCAGAAGGTTCGCATGTGATATGTGTGCTTCCAAACCACAGTGCACTTAGTCATCACCAGAGTGCAATCTGCTTCCCAATTCATGCAAACAGGCCAACACACACACAAGAGCCAGGCATCCCGATGACCTCATCCTGCCCATTGAGACGTACGGGGAAAAGGGGGGGAAGATAAACAGCTTGAGAGGATGAGATTAAAAAAAAGAGAGGCAGATTTAATGAATCGGAGTTGGTTTTTCATGTCAAGACTGATCATTAACCTCAGTGTTGTCTGCCATTTATCATTAACCTTTACAACCGTTTATTTTTATTGGGATAACTCTAAGAACAGCTGCACACACACACACACACACACACAAGCACAAACGCGCTTGTCTTCGCCAACCAAAGTTGCTGTTTATGCTTTCTCTACCTCCCCGAGCTCCAGCCTATGGAAAGCGAATAAGAACCAGATGTCAGTGGACTATGTGGGAGAGATGGCGCACAACAAGAAAAACAGAGAGACGGGCCAGTTTAGCAGTGAGAAAACGGAAACGGCTATTCCTCATTAGGCTTTCACATGTGTAACACACACAAAAACAAGACAAGCGCACAAACACAGAGACCTTTGCCTGGGTTTCAGTTTCACTTTCAAATGTCAGTCGAGTGATCCAAGTCAAGCTGAGGTGAAGTAACGGTTGCAAAGTTTGGTCTTTCTGAGCATTGAGGTAACAAGATATGCTGGCTGTTTTGGGGCTGTAGCGTTGCAGAAAGCTCGGGTTTCCTGCTTTCTTGAGTTTCTCGTCACCTCCACTGCAAAGGTTACTTACATAGTGCAAATAGTATTTACAACACCCTGAGGTAAAGGCCAAAGAACTTAGTGAGGTATTCTCAAGACAGAACTTGCGTCATATGGTATATTTAAGGTGTATGTGCCAGAACACGATTTCAACATTTCACAGCTCACAAGTTATGCATGAATTTCATTTGATGTGTATGTTAGCACAGTATGTGATGTGATTCTGCACAGATGTGTTCTTTCACACTGTTTCTCCATGCCCTGAAGCCTCACTTTATGCTATTTAATATTTCTCCTCCAGGCTAACTGCAGCACCAACAGCCCCAGCAGTGGCAGCAGTCCCTCAACACGCTCCCGTAAACCCGGCGCCATCATTGAGAGCTTTGTGAACCACGCTCCCGGAGTCTTCTCAGGGACCTTTTCAGGTGAGGGGACACGGAGCCGCCTTAAAGATTTATTGCTCCTTGAAGCAATAACCATGCACACAGTGAGATCCAGCTGAAAGCCTCTTTTACGAGAGTATGCATCACAAAAAACACCCAGAACATTAACACATTCTCCTCTGTCACGTCTTAGCGTCTGTTGCAGGAATGTGTTTGTAATAGGGATGTCAAGGGTTAACGTTATCCGTTAATTGGTTAACCACCAAGTCTCCCTGGTCGCCCCGGTTAGTAAGTGGCTCAATTTTAAGTGGTAAACACCCTCACAGTTAGCTCTGTTAGTGCCGTTAGCCGTGTTAGCTCATAGAGCTATTACAGTTTACAATGCTAAAGGGGCTTTGCAGCTTTGCTCATCAGGGAAACTGGAGTGTGACCACAATGTTTCCACAGCAATGTTAGCTATCGGGACAGCTTTATTAGCAATAAGGTAATCGCCAAATGAGCAGCGATGCTAGCTAGCTCTTACCCAACCTGGATGGTGCAGAGCGGCTAAGGCTAATGCCAGCTAACCAATGGTGACCAGACAGGGGGCAGCTGGCAATGTGTTTCTGCATGCTCATGCTGCTAGCCTGCTGTCTGTCAGCAAAGCCAGCAATTTACAAAACATTCAAATTGAACCCCCTCCAAATTGATAGCGCTTCGAAATTCGGTGCTAAAACTCACTGAGTCAATGAAGCGTCGGACTAAAAGGAAGGGCCTCTTGTATTTCACGTTCTTCTGCATTTTTTTCAGGCCATCAAAACCAAAATTGAAATGAAACTGAAAACCCTAGTATGTAGGAATGACCTTTTCTATATTCTCTACTTCCTCTCTCAGGCACTTTGCACCCTAACTGCCAGGACAGCAGCGGGCGTCCCAGACGAGACATCGGTACCATCTTGCAGATCCTCAATGACCTCCTGAGCGCCACGCGCCACTACCAGGGCATGCCCCCCTCCCTCACCCAGCTCCGCTACCAAACCCAGTGCGGTTCACCCACTTCCCCATCCCCCTCGCCGCCTCCTTCGCCCCAGGTTGCCGGCATGACGGGCCTCTCTGCCAAAGCTACCTCTGTGCCCGCCAGCAGCCCCAGCAGCCCTCCGCCGACTCTTCATCCGCTGGTGCAGTGCCAGAGTCAGATCCGCATGTGCAAACCCCCTGGTGAGTGACTTCACGCCCTGCACGCCTTCTGCTCATGCAAGCATGTCAGGAGCACAAACAGAAACACACACACACACACACAAAAAGTTGTGCATCCCTTGAGGCAGATGTTGCAGTTGCTACAGCTTTGCAGTGAGCGTGTGTGTCTGCGTGTGTTTGTGAAATGACTGCAGTCTAGAACCTGTCATTTTACTGAGATCTGCTCTTGCTTTGTAACCTACTAAAGAATTCATTGTCATCTTTGTCTGTTCTGTTGCTGTTCTCATTGCACATCATGGGTAGCTATTAGTTCTGCTGGGATGATTTTGCATCATTGCCTTGTTCAAGTGCTTATTTTCATCTTTAAAATACTGACAAAGCAAGAACAGGAAAGTCAGATTAAAGAACAAAAGCAGTCACACATATATCTCTCTTGGGTTTCGAGGCAGAGGAGAAGAGGAAGAGACGGGAGGAAGGGGGTGGGGGGAGGTCTCCTTGGTAATGCAATACAAGCTTCTCCAGGCCTGTTCAGTCAGGCTTCACTTGTCAGGCAGCGGAGTTGGCTTTGTTTTTGTGTGCCAAGGAGATAGGTTTACCCCTTCAAGCCTGGGCTGGGCTATGTTTAGATTAGATTAGGCTTTGGGTGATTTAACCTGCCTCTTAAAGAAGGGCTGCAGCTGGGGCATGTGTGGGCTGCGGCCGGACAAACCTCGACATACCCATGCCCAAGGGCTGGGCTGGGGCAGGTGCTGGAGCTCAGATGATACCGTTTAAAGGGACTCGAGTGTTTTAAAAAACCTCCTTTCCTTGCAGAGACACAGGATGTTGAGTGTCAGACAGATGTCCAGGACTGATAACATTCAGTCAATGTTGTAAGGTTAGACTGGCTGTGCTGAGAGAAACAGCATTGTCCTCTGCTGCCTCCTTATCTCCTGTTGAGGAAATCGAGCCAGCCTCTGGTGAGCTGCTGGTAAATTTTGTTGAATAGTCTGGTAGGGAGGGTCCTGGGGTGTAGGGCTTTATGTTTAATGTTTTCTTTTGTTAAATAAAAAGCAAGAGCGTACATTTCTATTGTCATTCTCTGGCTTCGTCCTGTTTCATGACCTTCAGTTGCAACAGAATAGAGTGTTGTAGTTTCGGCAACTGAATACAGATTGACCGGGAATGTCCAGTATTCCTTTGCGTCACCCTGGGTGCCCTTACAAGTGTTCAGTGAACAGTTGGAATAACACAGCCTTATTTTCCTAACTCAGGGAAGACCTTTCCTTCACTTCCCCCACCTACATATTCCCCCCCGCCCTTCTCCTCCTCTCCCACTCTTGTCATCTCTCCTCGTCTACAGCCCACGCCGCTGTTTCCCCCATTTGCTGTCCAAAAACAGCCTCGTCTGTAAAATCCATCTCTCCATGTCTTCCTCCCTCTCTTTCCATGTCTGTGTTGTGCATCAATACATTGTCTGTGCTCATTTGGCCTTTAAATAGAAAGATTTATTCCGAAATGCAGCTCTGAAAAGAATTTGCTTTGTGAAGTAGAGGGCAGTGAGAGGAGGAGGAGGAGGAGGACGCGGAAGAGGGGGGTTGTTAAAACCACAACACTAAGCCTCCATTCATCATATGGGTGTTTATATCCTGTCCATCAGTCTACCAACTGCCCACTGATTAACCAAGGGCAAAGCAAAAAAAGAATGGGTGAAAGAATAGTCTGTCTGGTGTCCTTTTCGGACTTCGCTGCCTCCGTCCAACTTCCTGCTCCCAGTGTACACTTCCAGAAAGCGACGTGAACGGGCAGCCCGTCCAGCCAAGCGCAGTCTAGCTCGCTGAGACAATGAATGTGCCGGCGTGTTTGTGTGGACGGAGGCTGCGTGCCTACTTTGTATCCCGTTCCACATGGTGTCCTAAGGAAGCCGATGACTAAGCGCTCTCAGGCAGTCTTATCAGCCGACACCTGATGGAAGACTTACTGGACTTAACACCGCGGCTTAACTCTGCTTCACAGAAACCTGCCTTCATTCAGCTACAGGAATAACCCGCGCTTCACCCAACTGCCTGAACGTGTGTGTGCGCAGTCAAACTCGGGTTGAAACGGCCTCTTGAAAATGTCACATAGCTAGGCTGTCTCCTGAGAGCCTTTACCCTTTCCGCTGCAAGTTCATGTGCGAGGCGGAGAAGACAAGCGTAAATAAAAAGCTCCAACATACTCACATGCACACACACACTCAAACCACAAATGCCTGGTTAAAGTCTTTGGCGACTGGCTTGGTTTCATGGCTTTGCTGTATAGTATTGCTGAGTGTGGGGATTTGTCAGCCCTGGACTCGTGTTGGATTTGAACAGGAGGGCTTTAGCATGGCCTGGCAGGCTGATTGTTAGCTAAATTCCTTTACTGAGTAGGGTGGACCTCCCCGGCACCCCCTCCCGCCTTCAGCCCTTCAGCCCCCTGCCCGGCCAAAGCCATTGTGCAGGGGCCGGGGACAGGGGCTGCATACAGGGCACCAGGCTGAGCCATTGTGGGGCAGAGGAGGGGAGGGCTGTGGGATTATAGGGCTGCCTTTTAGTCCCACTCCCACTGCAGCTGCCTTAGTTCAACACAGGCACACAGAGAGGGGCAAAGCAGGGGCAAAGTTAGTGCTGAAAGCTTCTCCAGCACCCCCTTCCTCTCTTCCACATCCCTTCACCCCCTCCCGTCCCCTTTCGATTTGTCAGGTCATGTTAGCTTCGTGCTGGCTGGGACCGGGCAAGCCAAAGGAGGGAGCGAGGGAGGGAGGGAGGGAGAAGAGAGACACACAGGGAAAGATCCTACGCCCTTAACCTCATTGAGTCCTGTATTTAAGCCCTGACCTGCTTGGCTGAGGCACCGCACATTATCCACCGGTAGGCTTTTGCTCCTCTCTCGTCACACTCACGGGGGTTTTGGCGTGACACACGTGCGCCGGTAACTTCGGCGAACGCCCCGGCGACGCAGCGCAGCACAGAGCTATCTAGCAAAGCCAGCCAAGCACATCAGGTGCCCTTTCATTGTCGACAAGGAGAGCAGGAGGGAGAGAGAGAGAATGCAAATGAAGTCTAAAAGTCATTGAAGAGCTTGTGTCCCCGCAGGGCTGTCAATGCCCTTTCACTGGCTGTCAAAATGCTCATATTAGCTCACATTTGATTGGTTGCTTCAGTTTGTGTCTGATTAGTTGGTTTAATTTTTTTTTTCTGGCGTTGAACTTGAGTGCTGTGCTTTTTCTGGACAAGTCGGGCTGACCTGATTTGTAGCCGGACTGTGTTACAGAGTGGTTTCTCACAGAGCTGTTAACCTTGACATTGAGCTACTGGACCCTAAACTTCAAATTAAAGGAACAGTTCACCTCCAAATCAAAAATACATAGCTCAGCTGAGATTTAGGCTTTGGGGTGCTTCATAGCAGTTGTACCTTGTTTTAACTCTTGTCGACATTCGTTAGTACCAGTGAAATTCGGCTGGAACCCTTAAACCTAAAGAGTTCGGTAGCCTACTTAAGTGAACTGTCCCTTTAACCTCTGGACTCTATGTCATGTCATGGCCACAGCATTGACATTTTGTTACTTGATGATGAATGCTACTGCAGCTATTGTCACATACCAATATCTAAAATACTGTGATAATTATCGTAGTACTAATTTTGCCCACATCTTGAACCCATAGAGTGGGGGCAGAGTGATACTAGAGGAAACCAAGGCTGACTTTGCTGCAATGTGATATTCTTTCCTCTTCTTCCTCTCTCCCCTTCACTTTCTCTTCCTCTCCTTCCACCCCTCCCTCTTTCCCCTGGTTCCCTGGATGCTGAGCAAACACAATGTTCTCTCTGCAAGATCACAAGACTTATCAAGGCAAACAAACAAACAACAGCACTAAGACAACTGCAAATGAAGGCCAATCTTTATACAATCAATAAAAGGAGAAGCTCCTTTAATCTCCCTGTGCGTCCTGCACACTGCAGCCCTCCTCCCTTTTTCTCTACCTCCATCCTCGTGCCTCTCCTCCCCTCCTTCCCTACCTCCCACCCACCCACTCCTCCTCCCACCCTCCCGTGTGCTCCCTATCTCAGTCCTTGCTGTGTTGCTGGGCTGGGCTCAAAGGCAAGGAAAACTGACTGACGCATCGATTATTCATAGATCACCCCTTCTTTCTCTCACTCTGGCTGTTTTTCTCCGGCTTTCTCTGCAGCGCTCGTTGTATTTACAGGGCCTGTGTCAAAGTCTTCAGAGAGGAGAGTTTTGGGGATGGAAAAATGTGCTGCTCGGGATTGGGTTTTGGTTGTGATTGGCAGGAAGGGGGAAAGAGAGACAGGAGGAAAAGGAGACTGGCGTTTCCTTCCTCTCTGTGCCCTTGACCTGTCTTCTGTTTGATATCTTCCACCGCACGTTTCCGGAAAAAATATCGGTTGTCTTTCTCTGTGTCGTGCAGGGTTGTGTATGAACTTGGCTTCCCTCTCATCCATCGCCTCTGTCTGTTATCCACCTCTCTCTGGGTCCTCCAAGGTTATTGTGCTCACGTCAAACCCTAGTCTCTGCATCCAGGCTTTGTGTCAGCCTGTGTATATCAGTGTGTGTGTGTATAGTCTGTCCTTCTTAGCCAGCCCTAATAATAGCCCTACTGTCATAAACATAGTCTGGAGATCCTTGCGGCCAGCTGTGTCCGGCCCAGCCGCCCAGGGCTCCGGTAGTGACGCTGATGAATGGCCACACACACATGCACACACACAGCAAGTTCGGTGTAGCTCCACATTCTCGGAGATCTTGCCAAGCTAAAGGCCAAGACCTAAAGCGGCACTAAACTGTGCTTAATGCTGAGTGTGTGTTCCTATTCTTATGTATTTGAGTTATCCGAGTAAATGAACCTCTTTGAAAAGAAGCAGGAGAGAAGAAGAGAATTTAAACGGAGACACTCTGAAGGCAAACTGTACCAGACGAACAGATTTTGTATGTAGGCATGTGTTGGCTTCGTGCCGTTTCATTGTGTACAGCCATATTTCGACACAGCCGAGGGGCGGTTTCGCTTGTAGCTAGTGAGAGCAGGGGAATAAGGGGAAGAGGGAGGACCGGAGGGGGAACAAAGCCTTGCGGCAGCGTATGTGGATGTCACATGGAGCTGAGGCAGCGGAACAATGGCTCTAATATAGGAGAACCCCCCCAACCCCCCTCTTTTTGGTGTACCCCCTGTTCTCCAGAGATGGCACGCTGCCCTCACACACAGCAGCGTGTACGACATCTGGATGCACACACATGTATCAGGACAGAACACATTGGCAGGAAGTGGAAAAACCCCAGTCTGTGCATGTGGCTGAGGGTGATGTGAAGAAGTATTCTTTTCGGTTAACTCTGTGTCACTGTTCACATCCTCTCTGCTCTCAGAAAGCAGCATGGAGACTGCTTGATGGCAGTTTAGTCCTTTAGTATGCACTGCCAGACAGTGGTGAATATTTATAGCTGGAGAAAAGGCTCTGCGCTGCTCGATCCGATAAGCAAATGAGGGAAAGAGGTAAATTAAGCCCACACAGAGTCCGGAATTCATTCCGATGGGGGGGAAGAGCAGAGGAGGGCACAATCGATTCGGAAAACTGCCACCTACGACTGATCCTTTACCCTCCACCCTCTTCCTCTGTCCTTTTTTTCCCCTATCCCCCTCGCCCCTGGGGGAGGAATTCCTTAACCCACACCGCCCGCCCGTCTTACCCCTCCTCCTCCTCCTCTCGCCTCCTGCTTCCCCTTCTTCACACTGCCCCACCTAGCTGTCTCAGGGGAGACATAGGGCAAGAGCTGGGGGAGGGAGGAGTGTGAGTGTGTGTGAGGGGTGAAAGGGGTGGAAGTGAGACGGAGAGAAAAGGGGGTGTGGGGTGTTGGGTCAATGAGCTGAGAGTGGGAAGCTACAGCCATAATAAAGAAAAAAAAATAGCAGAAAAAAACCCAATCTCTCCCTCGTCTCCCTCTCTCGCTCTCTCTCTCTCTCTCCGCTTACAATTTCCATTCGCTTGCATTTTCTATTGAAAGCCAATAGCGTTGTCCTGGGCCCGAGATGGATGGCTGCACTAGAGCTAAGGTTTAATCAATAGGTCTTTTTAATTTGCCATCGATCCACGTTAAAAGCTACTGCGGCTGTTGCTGCTGCTGCGTGTGTGTATGTGCGTGCCTGCACCGGCGAGCCGTGTGTTTGTGCATATATACGTGCACGAGTCACGTTGTGTGTGTGTGTGTGTTTTTGTGTGAATACATGATGTACTCGAATGCGGATTTGAGTCTGTGTGTGTGTGTGTGTTTGTGTGTGTTGGGGTGTGCAGCAGAGGCAGAGATGGCCGCTGTGCTTCGGTTTATTGACATTCTAGCCCATTATTTAATTATTTAATTCCCAGACAGATACTAATGGAGCTGGCTAATAGATTGTGGTTGCCTTCCCTTCCTTCCAAGCCCCCCGAATATACGTATAAATGGAATTAGGCTCGACTCGGCCACTGTAGGAAAGCATTCACAGTGCGATGCGAGGCCGCTCCCTCGAGACCGGATCCTCCTATAGGCACATCAACAGCTAGAAATGCACTTAGCAGCACATCCAGCCACTGAGGCATGTCATCTGCAATTATGTGCGTGAATATCATAGGCAGCTATCCCAATGTGTGGTGGCTGGCTTGTGTTTGTGTGTTTTTGGCCTTGCTGTTGGCTCTCAAGGAGATTCAGGTCTAAGAAGGTCTCCCCACTCAGTGATAAGGGGATGAAATGGCACTGAGGGGGCTAATGATGCTCAGTGGGGGAGGTTAAGCAGCAAATTCCACATTGTGCACATGGTGTGTGTGCGTGTGTGTCAGAGCCAAGGGAATGTCAAGGCTGTGGTGCTTTATCTGCTGCCTGCTAAACACAAACACACACTAAAGCACACATATTGCGAGCTCATTTCGTAGTTAGTGTTAATACTGGTCCGTGTAAACAAGCTGGTCAACATGCAAAGAGAAACACTCGACTGACCATCTCTCCCGTCTCTTTCCCTTTGTCCAGGTGACCGAATTCGTCAGACCGAGAACCGTGCAACTCGCTGCAAGGTGGAGCGCCTGCAGCTGTTGATGCAGCAGAAGCGCCTGCGCAGGAAGGCCAGGCGGGACCAGCGCGCCCCGTATCAGTGGCTGCCCAACCGGAAGGCGGGACGCAGCAACAGCAACAGCAGCATGTCCAGCGAGGGCTCCCTGGACCTGGACTTTGACGACTCAGTGTGGAAGCCCGACGTCAAGGCTGACTTGAAGTCTGAGTTCGTCATGGCCTGAACACGTCTGATCCCGCACGCCGGGGGATAGATTCAAAGATGTGCGAAGCATTGCTCGGGATTTACTTAGAGATATATTTTGAGGGAGTGGATTGGCAGGAGGTGACACAGAACTGTGCAAAGAGGAAATCAAAAGGTTGTCCTCGTGACTGGCATCTGTCACACGACACATGAGGCTCCCCTGCAGACTTTAATCCCATTTTGTCCTTCACAGTTGTGAAAAAACAGCAAGAGAACTTTGTTTTGATGCTTGGATTTGGACAGGCAACAACCGGACATAACAGTGTACAAGACTTTTTAACGGTGTGATTACAGAGACCATACCTGAACTTGAGCATAGCAGAATTCAGTGGGTGGTGGTGGTGGTGGTGGTGGTGGTATTTTCAGATTTTTTTTTTCTAAGATTTGTTTTTTAACGCGCACTCTGGACAGCAATGAAGAGATCCACACTGGACTTTTAAACAGGAGAGGAGCACCAGAGGCCTCAGTGTTTCCTATTCACAAGATGGCAGAACTGCCAAACTATGGATTATTCCAACGGGCATTCTTATCGATCTCAAAACTCACCAACCAGAGTCTAGTTTTTACCTGTTACGGGGTGGTTAAACTCTTTTTTTTTTCCATTTTGAAACATATTATTATATTTTATAAACAAAAAAATATGTAGCATTGTTCACAAAGCATTCAGGTTTTCATATAACAGTTCAAAGTAGTTGTTGATTTGCACATTTTCTTGATTTATAACAGCTGGTCAATGTGTGCAAGAAGGAGGAGGTGGGGCCTGAAATAAAAAAAATGAATATGGAAGTATTGATATCAACCTCAGTGACATAGGGTATCGATAGGAATGATTAATGAGTAAACAAAAATGAATTAATATTAACAGAAAGTGCTTTAGAGGATTTTAAAATCTTTAAAATGTATATGGAAAAAAAAATCTATTTTTTATTTCTCTTCCTATCTGCTGTTTTCAAAAAACAGCAGCCCTCTGTGGCTTCAGTCAAGTCGTTGACTACTGACAAGTACATCCATTCAATCATCCATTAGCTCATTCATGAATTATAGCCACAACAGATAATACGGAAAGATAAAATTTCATCCAGTCCGCCTCATGTCTTACAGACCTGAAAGGACTTGTTGAGGGTTTGTATTAGTTTGTGTACATAAATGTGACAATTGGCAAAGGTTTATGAGGGTGTGTGTGTATGTTTGACTTAAGTGTAAATTGATTTAGACTCCCCCATGTTTTTGTCTTCTCCTGAACGACACCATAGTTTCTCCAAGATCCTCAAGATCAGCTGCAGTGAATGCATGGGTCACTACTTTATATCACCACAGGATAAAAAAACAACAACATCAAATTCTGAGTTCCTTTACAAGTCCTCATAATAATGACTCTATTTTTTTATTGGCAAAAAGAGGGAGAAGAAGTGGGATCTGTATCCAGCATCATTATCTAGTGCCTCCACCAGTACATCCGTTGACATATCAGGTTAGGCCTTTCACAGTTTTGCTGCTACACACGGGGACTTCAAATGACAAAAAAAAAAGAAACAAAAAAAAAAACAGAAAGCGAGAGGGGAAACTTTTCTTTGCATGCAGAAGTGTGAATTACACTGATCTTTTTTCTATTGATGGAAGAAAAAAAAAAAGAAACTGGTGCTGTGGGAATGAAGGTTAACAACATGCATGAAATTGTGAAGAAAATAAACAATGCTGCTTTTGTTGGTTAGGTTTTTTTGTAACTTTTTATTTTCCAATGTTAGAACAACAGTGTCCTGCTAAAGTATTACGACGCAAAACCAAAACAGATGAAGTTAAAGTGTGGACTTCGCGTCTTGCTCAGCACTGAACATTCCTGTTGTGTGACAATGAAGATGATGATGATGAGCAAAAGAGCAACTGACTCTCTCTCGACTCCCCCGAGCTCTGGTTTTACCCCCCGTGACTCTCAAGGACCCAGACAGCCCCATACGAACTGTTCAGCCACCTCCCCTCCTCCCAGCCCGAACGCCAACCGAGGCTCGCGTGGACGTACTCTGGCAGGGAACTAACAGACCAGCGGATTTACAGTACTGTCCGTCGAACTCGAGAGAAGCACCTGGTCTGTCTCTTTATCTGTCTGTCTGTCTGATCGATCGACCACCCTACCACAATTGCACTCCCAGAGATTGCAGTGAGAGATTACCTTTTTGGTGAACCTCATCTTTTTTTTAAGTGGCCTTACCTTTCACTAAAAAAATGAGACACTTGGGGACAATGGGGGCGGGAATGTTTTTTTTTTTTTTCTTTTGGGTTTTGAAACTTTCTGTGTGCATCGTTGTCGGACTTGTTGTCATCAAGGCGCCATTTTTTGTCACTGAGGACACTGGGCATCTGTCGTTTAGTGCTTTTAGCTGGTGGAGTCTCTATTATGTCAAGGCTTCTGTGCCTTAAAAATGTTGCCCTTGCTGTGTCAGTGTCAGATTTAAGCTTGTTTTCATTGGTTGATAACACAGGACTGTAGTATTCGCAGCCATGAGAGTTGTAGATTTTAGGGGTGGAGCTTGTTTGAGTGAATCAATTCAAAAAAAGTTGGTGTTGTTCCTCAAATACTGTCTTTGTCCCATTTCTTCATTGTGTTGCCATGCTTGTTGGTCTCCGTTGTCCGAAAACCTCACATCCCTCTTAACTCAGTCCTCCCACCAACAAGCTGCAAAAAGCTGCAAATCTGTGTAACTTATGTTAAACTGAGGAAGTTTACACCACAGTACTTAGGTGGCAAGAAACAGCCCTGATTCAGAATAAGAAAAAAGGTCCTCTGAGGACTCCAGACTACATGCACTTCCTGTTTCCTTGGATACAACATTATTAAAGGACAATTTATCCCCTGCCCCTCCCAAATTTTATTTAATTTTGTTTTGTATATGTATGAACTATACTCTGTGTGTGCCTCACTTCTGTGTGAAACTCAAAAAGATGAAACAAAAACAAAAAAGATGACAAAAGCATTACAGAGAGGATAAAAAACAGTATGTTGGTGGAATTCTGATCACGTCATTTAAGTTGCCTGTTCTTTCTTGTAGCCAACTATTGAAAATAACAGGATTCAAGAATACAATTTACAATGTTCTAGCTCTAGACCGGTGTAGCACATGTGTGACTGTATTAATTTATGAAACCAAAATGGTAACTGTGAATTATGTATTTCTTTGTGCATTTTTTTTTTTTTTTTTTTTAAAGCAGGGGAGAAGGTTGTCGGGACACGGCAGCAGCTGATGCTCGTGTCCGAAAAAAACTTTTGTTTTGTTTTGTTTTTTTGTTTTTTTTGGTGGAATATAATGGAAACGAAACAATGTTTCCGAAAAAAGAAAAAAAATGAAAAAAATGCCAAAAAAAGAGAAAAAAAATGAAAAAATATATGAATATATTTTTTTTCTTAAGCAATACATTTCAGTGTGACTTGTGATAGAACATTTTCTTTTTTTAGGTAATAAATAAATAAAAAACAAAATGAGTACGTCAGGTTGTGTCCGTGAGTATTCATTACTGACCCATTCGATAACATTGAGTGAAAGCTGCTATTTGGTCTAATATTTCATGTGAGAATCTATTTCATGAGGTAACGTGATATAAGTGGGGAATGAATAACTAGAGAGGCTTGGAATTGCATTGATAAAATATTGCCTTACTCAATATCAAAAGCTAATGTAATTGGTGATTGGACTGAACCATCTCGGCTGGCTTAGGGGTGGACAGGGCCCATATTGGATATGGATTATTATGGGTATACTGGGTAGAGGCCCAGGGGTCTGAGCCAAAGGACAAAGGAAAGTCAAAGAGATCGGTCACAAATATGGGTGGTCTTATCCTGATCATTTTGCTTTTAGTACCAATGTTGAGTCCAATCAAATACATAAAATCAAATGGCGCTGAGCAATGGTTGCCTCAATTGGTTCATGTTTAGCCACCTAAAAAAGGCCCACCTAAAACAAATCAACATCAATGTAAGTGTATGTTTTGTTTTAAATATTTTCACTGACCTATTATCATCAGACAGCCCTGTCCAATCAGGAACTGAAGCCGTTACCTCAAAGCCACCAGACCCCATAGACAACAACAGTCATTGTAAAACACTGGAGTTGCTGGTCGACCGCTGCCTCCATCACTTGGCGTATAAAGTGAAGAGGAAGAAGCCAGCAAAGCAAAACATATAAGCCCAACAGACATGTTGGTTTGGGCCGCCGTGTTTGACTGTATTTCAATCAGGAGAGACTCATTCTGAGAGAAAAGAGTATTTATTTACATGTGCCCATAAGTATGAGAGATGAGAAAAGTCTTAAGCGATTAGACACCATTGTGATATCGTATATTCCAGGAGGGTGGTAAAGACATAGTAGATTAGGGATTGATGACATTAAAAATGATTATCATTCCATTTAACTCCAGGTTGCTAGTATTGTACATACTGACTCACTGTCATGGCTCACTGGGACACTTGATGGAACTGAACCATCATTAATGAAATTAGTTTCACCTGTGTTTTTCCATAAAATGTCTGCCTTGGAAAAAGGTCCATTGTCTCCCTGGCAGTGTTGGCGCAACATCACGGTGATTCTGTCAATACCTTTGCACAGAACACTGAATTTCAGGTGCAGTTTTTAAACCATCAACAGTAGTTTAAACTTTTGGTTAACCTGCAAAATGTTACTGAAAAGACCCAGGGGCCGAGGGTTTGTGTGTGGGTGGATGAAGGTTGAAGGGGGGCGGTGAGGGGGGGAGCAGTTCGCTGAGCGAGCCAGCAGAAATGTTCTCCACATCTGTGAGTGCAGCCCCGGCTCAAGATGAGACAGAATATGGAAGTGGAGTGACAGATTGGAGAAGGAGAAAGAGCCGTGCCTCATGTGAAGCCCCGCTTCCTGACACATGTACTTACAGCAAAAGGTGTTTTGAAGCAGCACTTGTAGCGCCACGGCTTTTGTAACCAGCGAGGCTGAGAACAGAGCTTGACTTGGAGCATCAAGAAATAGCTGAAAGAGGATTGAACATGAAAGAGCGGAGCTACTGTATGTCAAAGCATGTCTCAGGCAGGGATGCCAATAACAGTGCATGCACACTGTGAGAAGCTGCAACATAGCAAGACAACAGACAACTCCACTCATAGTCTATGTAGACAGACGGACTATTACACCTTTAACAAGGTAGAAAGCATCTCACTTATTCAGCTCAGATCTATTTAGTTGCTAATGTGTGTTAATTTGCAGGCTTTTGTTGTAAAATTGAAGGTAATTCCACATTAATACAATGTGTAGGAGCCAGACAGGCCAGATGCCTCGTGTTGTTTACACCTTCATCCTGATAATGGCCAAGGACTCAAAATGTGTCCCTTGGCCTTTTCTCATGCCTGGCCTGCCTTCCTTTTTCTGCAGAGATGATTCTGGTAATGAAAGCCTCCTACACAGTGGCCTTCTGCACATAAGCAAACACGCTTCCTCCCCGTCCGTGGCCTGTGGTGAACGCGGGGCCAGCAAAGTTTGATAAGGGAAGCCAGATGAAAGGGGAATATCGATGAGAGATCATTGATTAGCTCACCAATAGCAAATGGTTGCACATTTCCCTGAAGCCACAGGGACAGATAGAAAAACACACTAAATATGGAGCAAAGGAAGCTACTTTATCAGCTTCAGTTTCGGTAAGGTAAACTCAAACTCTCTCAGGTTAACAGCTGTCACTTTGTTATTCAGCCTGGTTTAATGTTGGGCAGCAGCTTCTGTCCACAGTCACCATGATTATTTTAACATTGAAAGCTTTTTTGGCATTGAGCTACACACATGTATATCTGAAGTGGAATTTTAACACAGATATGGACTGAAATGTTAAGGTTGAATATAAATAATTGAAGGAGACTTGTTTTGAGCCTTTTCTTTAGTACTTGGTGGAGGGATTTGACATCTGTGTATAATGATGTTTTCAATGGGGACTGCTAGGACAATTTTCAATTTTTCCCAAAAGCACAATGTATTAATTCTTTTAGCCTGCCTGTTTTTACCCACCTGAATATGTAGATTTCAAAAAAGCAAGTTATGAATAAATACACAGTTTGATTTTTGAGTCTTGTTGACACCAAGCAGTCAGTTTAGTTCAGTTTGTGAGACATTCGAAAGGTTATTTTTGCATTTCAGTTGTTAAATTGTGGGTGGTATCGTTAAGCTCTGTTCCCACCAAACACTCAGTATGGTACCTTTGGAACCACATGGTACCTAGACCCTAGCGTTTCCACCGCAAACAGTGCTCTTAAATGTGGGCGGGGTTGTTGTCACTCACTGCTCTGTCCAGCACTCACTGTATTTCCTCCTTCATCAGTCTGCACCATGGGGTATTTAAAAATAGCAGGTTTGTGCATTTAGTCCTTCTCAGGCAAGCTCAGGGGTTTAGTGTTGATGTAGCCCACAGGAACTACGCTCCACAACGCTTTTTTTTCTCTCCAAGCAAGGATTGTAATATACGGTCGAATTTGGTCGAAATGAACGTATATTACTAAATGCTTGAAGATCCACTCATTACTAAAAGTGTATGTCATCCAAGAGAGACAAAAAATTAAAGTAATGGTCAAAGTTGTCACAGTGAAATTGAATCTGCGCTGATGGATTCACGTCGTGAGTAACACCTAAAAAGTCTCCGGCAGTCGGCCCAGTGGATTAAGTTATATTTTCTCAAACTCCAGCTGCTGCAAGAGGCAGCAAAACATCCTTTCATTTTATAGTTACAGTTTCCTGATGTATGTAAAACTCTCAATGGCATGAACGGCGGTTGCGTAAGCCTAAAAACCAGCCACAACTCTGCCTTGAGCAAGAGTGACCTTCCGCTATTGGCCAATCAACTGACTGGCACCCTAATCCAATAGTAAAAGCTGGAGCTACAGCCACTGCAGCCTGTTGATTAGTCAAGAGAGAATTGTCACTCTTGCTCAACAAAAATGAATGCACAAAACCGCCATTTTTAAATGCCCCATCGATTGCGACAGCGACTTTTAGCTCTCCAGCCTGTTCTTATTTGCATACAGCACTGCTACATGCATGATCAAGGAGGAGTGCATCGTCAGTGAAGGGGAAATACAGCGAGAGCTACATGAAAGAGTACTGTCTGCAGTTGAAATGCCAAACACATGGAAGGTTTAGGTACATGTCTGTACGGGTTATGTGAAGCGTGTAGAAAGTTTCTTTTTTTCAGACAATGAGTTTTTAAGGAGATGTAGTTTACCTTGACATCTTTCGACTGTCACTTCAGTCTTCCTCAGAAGCCGATGACGTGCGTCATGACATGTCTTTATCAGCTGGTAGCACCAAAAGTGTTAGCTGGAAATGTTATTGGCAGCTTTAGCCACAGATGTGTAACCACAGCAACATCAACAGTTAAAAAGATAAATAGATGTTCGAGTTGGGTGGCTCTCAGTCTGTTTGTGATCCATTACAATCATGGAAGGCACAAGTTGTCCGGATTTATCCCTTGGATAAACTTCGGTGCCCATGTTTATAGTACTGAAGGAACATGTCACCCAGTGTGACTTATTAATGTGTTTTTGGGGCTTTTGGTACAATTTGTTCGTCGGATCAATTCAGTGTTAGTTTGGGTCTTTTACTGGAATTTGCAGCGTTTAATTGCAGACATGTTTTGTTTTTAGCTTTCGCTCAGTTTTGACATTTAAAAACCAAAAAAACAAATGAGAAAGAAACTTCATTATGCTCCCATGTTAAGGTTTCTCAATCATATGTCAGTTAGGTGAGACTCAAACAAAAAAAACCCACAAGTGAGAAGTTTGACACATATTTACAATGAAGTGCAGGTGTACATAGCAGACTGCTCTAATAGTGATTCTGTCCTGTCTGACTGTTTACTGTTTGCAGCTTTACATTTTACTGGATATAACCTGAGCAAAAAAAGCGCAGCTGATAGATTCTCAGGGCTTCCAGTCATACTGCAACTATCAGGAGCCTCTTCTGAGAAGTCACTGCCTATTTCTGACTGCATCTGACTGTCAGTCTCAGCCTCCACACTTATCTGCTGCTTTCTGCAAGCTTGCCGTCTGTGGATGTAACTGCCTTTAGAGACAGACGAGAACAGAGAGATGGAGAGGAGAGAGAGTGAGAGAGAGAGAGAGAGAGAGAGGCTCAGCTGCCACCGCAAACTGAAACCCTGTGGCTCCAGGATCGAGAGGAGTTCCGCAGAGTTGGGGTTTCACACGTTGTTGTATGATCTAAGATAAGACACGCTCAGCTGTATCCTCCCTCCGCTTAAAAATATACACACGTACACACACACAGTATAACGGAAAATATTCCAGGATGTCACCCTGCACGACAGCGAGTATCGTATGCCCTCCTGTAACAATGAAAGTTCATGGCATAGATGTGTGCTTGTCTGCATTTGTGTGTGTGTAGGAGGGTACATAGGTTGTGTGCATGAACTCTTATAAGTTGAATCTGGTGAGAGATAATCAAACTTTTTTTTTTTTGAGAGAGAGAGAAACAGAAAAATGCATTTACTGTAAAAAGACGTTTTACCTGAACTTCTCATATCACCACCACAGACTGCAGGGAAATATTAAAAGTAAACCCCCTGTTTCATGTAATGTCACCCTTTGATGAAACTCTTGAAGTAATAGTTTGACATTTTGGGGAATAATTTAACATGCTTTCTTGCTGAGAGTTAGATGAGAGGATCGATATCACTCTATACATGTTTGTATAAAGCTCCTGAGACAGTCATACTTGCCAACCTTGAGACCTCAAAAATAGGGAGGATTTTGACAGAGCAGTAAGTGACAACAACCCCGCCCACATTTAAGAGTACCGTTTGCAGTGGAAACCGTAGGGTCTAGGTACCATGTCTGAAGGGTTTCTTTTGGTTCCAAAGGTACCATACCGAAAGTGTTTGGTGGACACTGGGCTCAGGCTTGTCCCGCAGCTGGCTGTCCTCCCTGCACACACACCACTGGGTCCTGGATGCCTAAGCAAGGCGGAACAAGAGGCTCACAGTGTCTGGAAGACAGCTGAATACACCGCTGTGACGGAGGAGTGCAAGCCCCCCCCAACCCCTGAGGCACCCCTCAGACCCAGAACGGTCCTGTCATGCACACATAACGCAGTCACTGGTGAGCACAGAGACAAGGTGTCCGCCTGACTCATGCGGGCCTGGTGGGCACTCCTCTCTGGCCTTGGAGTGTCAGAGAAGGAGGGGGAAGTGCCAAGTGGTAAGAAACAGTACAGTTTTAGAGTAGACTAACACATGCTGAACAGTGCCAGAAACTGGTTGTGATAACAAAAGGTGGATTTTTGTCATAAATTGGGATAAATATGGGAGAATTGTGACCCTTGGAGGGAAACAGGAGAGGGCAATGAAAACGTGAGTGTCTCAGGTGAATCGAGAAGGTTGGCAAGTATGGAGACAGTTAGCTTAGCTTAGCACAAAGACTGGAAACAGAGGGAAACAGCTAGCCTGACTGTCGAAAAGGTAGCAAAGTCTCCCAGTAGCTCCTGTAGTATCTCATTTGTTTGAGTCATACAAAAACTAATTAATTTAACCAGCTGCTTGCAGTAGCCTCATATTTCCAAAAATGTGAGACTATTCCTTTAAGAAATGTATTTTGCCTTATACATACATTTAAAGGTTAAAAATTGCTGTAATTTTCAGTTCTAGTTCTCCAAACCCCTTCCTTTCTTCTTTTCCTACATTTTGCATTCATGCATTTTTGGCCTTCTCTTTAAGTACATGCTTTTATCATTTTACATAAGGACAACAAACAACCTCTGTGCTCTGATGAAAGCCCCATCTGCACAAGAGAGTAATGAAGCGAACACACTGAAGATGCATTTTCTTCAGGTCAGGGCATAAACATCAGAGCTCACAGCCTCACAGCCTGCTCCTCTGCGAGACCCAGGGCTGTTTGCACGGTCAGCAGGGACCTTGTTGTCTTTTGTCTATTTTTGTTTATTCCCTGCACAGTTGAAAGAGAAGAATGGCTTTCTGTTTGAAACATTACCTGATGGATATTTATGCAGCTGTGAGGCTGTGAAGAGAACCTTTGATATCTTTTTCCGGCTACACACACACACACACGCACATACGCACACACACACACACACAAACACGCACACACACACACGCACATACGCACAATTCCTCTGTGAAACCCTAAACAAGCCATCAGTGGGCCACTGCAGGACAAGTGAACACACACATGCACACATTACACTCAAAGGTGCTCAGCTGTCTATCCCCATCAGTGTGGAGCCGACCTCGGAGCTTGACCCCGTGACCCCGGGGGAAATGGCACAGAGGTCATGGTTAAAATAAACCCTGGACACTGGGTAAACAGGATGTGTACACCCACCCAGACATATGGCACTCACTAATCAAAGAGCACTGAGCTGGGTGACGAAGAAGAAGAGGAAATCATCTCTGTGGAAGCCGCGCGCTCACAGCATTAGTACAAACCCACTGTACTGTAATATAAATGGATCAAGCTGCTTAGCAACAAAAACAGCTTCTGGAGCTCAGAGAGCGTTCTCTCATCAAATGTACAGTAATTTATTTTAAGACTTAGACAAATACCTCTGAGAGGGAATTGTAAATGTCAAAGTATTACATGCAGCGAGTGGAGTTCCCTGTCACCAATCACAGACAACCATGATGCACTGATAATAAGACAAGGGGCCTGAATAAGTAAGTAGGCTTTAACATCAACGACAGCAGCCTGAGTGCACTTGACCCCAACGTCCAGTGTAGCCAGCAGGGTTAGTGTACATACATAGTGAGGTGGAGCACACAGGAAATTAATTTCTTTAAGCAATTACAGATCCATTCATCACTAAAGCGTATGTCATGAAAGAGACCCAATAAAACCAAGTGGACTGGTCAACGTTGTCATGTTGACATGTAAGGTGTGTTGAGTGATTAATCTAATGTATTCAGTAAAGGACTGTTGGTTATGTGTGAGAGGGACGAGGGTGGTGCAAAATAATTATTATTTGGCTTTGGCTTAGGAGAGGGACATTCAACTTTAACTGGTTGTATTTTGTATATTTTTAGAAACCCAAAGCCCACAAGTGGGTTTGAAGGGCATGTTGACACCATTTATCATAGTGAAAACATACATTTTGACGTCAGCTGATTAAGTAATTATCAGTAATCTACCAACATGATGCAGATTACTCACGGTCAGCATTTTTATGTGTGGCCCATGTGGGTGGTAAATGGGCTGAAAAATGGGCCCTATGGGACTGTCCACAAGTTTCATATTGGCCCCATGGCAAATGTTTACCCAAGTGGGCCCCAGATAAGATGCCCATTTCGGACCAATACTCACTTTGTACCCAGGTCGCCCCAGCATGTCCCATGTGGGCAAACCCACCCATGTGGGCAGTTGGCATGGGGCCAATATGAAACATGAGGACAATCCAATATAGGGCCCATTTGTTAACGCACTTACTACCCACCTGGCCCAAACATACAAATGTTGAATGGGTTGTTGTCGCTGCTTCGGCTGCTGCTCTGTGGTCTCATAAAACAATGCGTAGAATCCTAAATTCCAATTTCCTATCTCCAAAATGTTAATAAGCATGGGTCAAAGTTTCTCCCATCAAGTCTGTTTTTATAGATCACAATTGTTGTGTGGGAAGTGGCGAAAGTGTCAGGCCTTGTTTTGTATACATGCAGTGTGTGTATAAATGAGACCCCGGGTGCTCGATTACAGCTTTGGATTGTGAGCACAAGCAACAGGACGCTGCCTGCCGTTCACTTGACGTCCTCAGCCAGAGGTGTCACTAATAAGAATGGTTTTCTGAAAGTTACAGGCAGAAAAATTAAGAAATTAGCTATTTTGTTTTTGCGATAACTCCCTCTGTGCTATTTCGTATCTACATTTTGTGTGACTACTAAAAGTGTGGTTATTTATGGTGGGAGGAAGGGTCATGTATCTTCCGCCAGTCATGCAAGGAGGCTCAAGGAAAAATATTTGTAGCTCCAGGATAGGTCAAAATAAAAAAACAAAAAAAACAAAACAGAAGCAAAAAATAAGCTTTTATGCAAATAATTTGCATAAAAGCTTATAATTATATACAGCAAACTGTGTTCCGCCCGGACTATTATTACTGTGACACAATGCCTCACCTCTGAGGACAGGTGCGGTAAAGAAGAAACCACAAAACAGCATTCATGCTCAAACTAGAAGACCTAATAAGATGGCGCAGTCCACGGAGCAGACCACACAAGGTAACACTGACATTAGCATTAATGATGCCCGGAGCTCCTCGCTCATCCACCCGCAAACGCCCGCCAGATGCCGGGCAACCCGGGGACCTCCACCGGCGGATGAGTGTGGAGCTCCGGGCAGCAGGAGTGAATCCAGCCGGACACCTTTCATCTGCACACAGTGCCCACACTGTGGTGAGGCTGCGTTTACTTTCACAAACTGACTGCAGCTTTTTATTGTCTGTGTTTATTTCCTTGAGCCAAACCTCTAACCAACATGGAGACATGACCACAGTAAATAAAATGCTGGCATCAATTTGTGAAAGCCTGAACTTCATTCATGTTACTGTTATGATAATCACACACACACACACACACACACACACACACACACACACACACACACACACACACACACACACACCTACAGTAGTCCCCTCACAGCGGTGCATACAATCCAAATATCAGGTGGTGTAAGGTGCAGTTGGAGCCTAATTATTGTTGCACTTTAAACAAGTAAATGTTGGTTCTTCTTTAAAGGAAGCCAATTAGTTGTTCATTTAACAGACCTGTGTTATTTTCTGCTTTGTATGTTTATTTGTATTTTAAATAAGGAAAAGTGTATCTTATCTGATTACTTTATAATTGATGAATTCATCGATAGAATAATCGATTACTAAAATAATCAGTAGCTGCAGCCTTATTTCGAAAGGAGCCACAACGTCATAGGTGTGCTTAGGTATTTAAACAAATAGCACTATAGCCCCAGTACCTGGACATGGCTGGCCGATAACTGTCAGTTGAAAAGGTGGTCTCAAGTATGGTAATGTGTATTTGGTACAGTTTGCAAGCAATTATACCAAAACATGGAAGTAGACTGCTATTCAACACGAGTAGAAGTTTGCGAGTAGATCTTGTAAATGCATCTAGTAAAAACATTTCTAACGTGAAAGCTTAGCGGCAGGGAGGTGGAGACTGGGGCAATCGTACTCGAGAACGGTGCAAAATAATTGTACCTAATATAACAATGCCCAAAAGGTCAAGTTTGACCTCTACTTCTGTTTGCATTGATGGAAAAATATGCTAACTCATTGTTTTGTTGCAAGGTGACAAATTTTACTCTCTTTTATTAATATTTCAAACAACAAATGTACAAATGCAGTAGATTTTCCATTTGTTCGAACAAATAGAAATTTATTTTGAGCTGCAGATATTTCAACACGTACTGTAGGATAGGAGAAAGTAACAGTAACATTTGTCTTCTTGCAGCTCATTATAAATGTGGATCACTTGCTGTAGGAGTGCTGTCAAACTTTCCGCTGTCCTTGTGCTCTGGGCCTCTGCACTTTGAGTGTTGCTGTTACTCACAGATTTAGCACTTGGGAGGTTTCTGGCAACTGTCATAATGTCAAATGCTCTTTTTGTTGGTGGCCTCCACCTCTCCCTCTCTCTCTTTTCTCTGAGAGGAAGATCAGGTACCTTTCAGCAGTTGCTCCAGTGACCTTTAGCAGCTGTGGGGGTGAAATTGGCTGAGCCTCCCTCACCTCATCCTGGTTCTCTCACTTGCTATTTCTGCATCTCTCTCCTCATCTCACGTACGAACTCGCTCCCCTGATATACAGAGCTGCCATGTTACGAATTCACTTTTTTATTTTGCAAGCTGGCATGTGGTGTGTTTTACAGCCTTGGAGCTTTGCATGAAAAAGATTGTAGCCTGAATGGTGTAAAGGGAACGTAGTAAGAAGTGAGCTATATTATTTTCCGTTAATCTCCCCTTGACAGCCTCTGTAGGTCGCTGCACAAAAGAGCCCTGACAATAAAAACATCCATCTTGTCCGGTATATAATTACAGTACACTACAGCCTGGTACGGCAGCACGCAGCAGCTCAGGGCTGTTAATGGCGAACTGACCTGGACAGTCCAACGTTAACAAAGTACAAACCTGGTCTCATATATAACGTGGCACAGTTTGGAGTCTCCAGAGCCTTACCTACAGTACATACTCAGGCTTGTTTCCTAATTAGGCCTGTGTCTGAGTTAATTGTGAGAGGTGTAGTGTTGCCGCTCCGTGCTGACCATGCTCCTTGTACAAACGATGTGATTCCTCGTCCTAAGCACTCAATGAAAAGGGCAGGCCAGCGGTTTGGATGCCCTCCAACAGGTATTCACGGCAGCCAGAGCATGCAGGGCGTGAGGGCAGGAGGGAGCAGGAGATATCATTCCTCCCTGCCATCCCTGCTCATCTCCTCCATCCCTCTCGCCCCAGATAGTCAGCTACCCCTCCATCAATCCATCCATCCACCCTTACCCCCCTCCACATAAGTGAATGTGGCTGTGTGAGTTATGGAATGGCTGTACAGTGTGCTGAAACAGCTGAGGTCATGGATACAGACAGAGTGCACGCAAGCCTCGCGCGCTGAATGCAAACGAGCTGGCCTTTCTCCAGCCGGGGAGCTGAGCCGAGCCGTGCGTGATCTTGTCTGCCCCTCCCTCGGAGACGCCAGGCAGGGCAGGGATCCTGCTAATCAGCCCAGAGTATGTGGGACAGTAGTCAGTGTTTAGAAGAGGACAGAGATCCTTTTGAGGGAGCCAAACATGCAGCTCCCTAAACACGAAACAACGCAGCCATCTCTCTTGCTCTCTCGTGAGTCTTAGGGCTCTCTCTCAGTCTTTCCCCCTCTTTCTTCTCGAGCACGCAACGAGGAAACACCGGCTGCATGCGTGGGTTTGACATAGTTTCCACTCAGAAAAGGTGAATTTCAAAACCTGCTGCGAAAAAAAAGGAGGCGAACTGAAGAGCAAGAGAGACGGAAAGGATGAAAAATGGCTCTGATATTGGTTGTTTGTGGATCTTGTTAGCAACAGAAAAATAGGTTGCTCTCATGCTGTACCGTGCGGTGCATAAAAACCCCAGCATAATTAACATTGAGATCAAAATAACAGACTCCAGCCTAACCTGCTTTATGCTTTCTCCTTTGTTCCACAGTCCCTTGAAATCCCATGTCAAGTAGCACACACATTTACATTCCATTTAACTGTAAGTGGAGATAATTGTGTGCAAATGGGTGAAGTTACGAATGGCTGATAAGGAGCATGGCACAGAGGTGTGTGTGTGTGTGTTTTTGTGTGTGTGTACCGACTGTGTGTGGATACCATTAATGGTGTTTATCTGTCTATGGGGGAAGCCCTGTGCCCATTGTTCATAAAACCCCATATATGGTAATGTAAACACGGCCCTTCGTAACTCCTCTGGAGCGTGCACACAAAAATGAATGAACACAGGAAGACCCACTCTGGCAGGAAGTGGCAGCTGCTGCCATGGTAACAAACTGAAACCCGAAGCAGTGCGGGGAGAGAGAGAGACTCGCCTTTCTCACTGTCTTGACGTCATTTCTAGTACGCTACGACTAAAAGGCAGCAGCTGCAGAGCACACGCAGAGCAAACAAAGATACAGGGAAGTTTCGAGCACGTACAGAAAAATGAAGAGAGACCCGTTGAGTGTTTTTGGTCCTTTCAAGAAAATCATTGCACTGGAAAATCCCCATATGTTCAACACTATCAAGGACAATGATTTAAAAGCAGCAGTGACAGCATTAACAGTAATACAAGCGTATTATCAAAAGTGTGACTGATGAATATGCAAATCGCCTCTGTGTTAATGCCAAATTATCAATATGTTCGCAACACATTTTTAAACTCTAGCAGTGTCGCTTTTACAGCTTAGTGGCGTGTGAAACAAGCGCAGTTTTATTGTTTACACAACCACTGGTTTAGTAAATCTGTGCTTCTCAGTTCTGGCTGAGAAACCACACCAGTGTGATGCCAGCAGGACTTTACCGAAAATGATGAGAGTCAATGCGGGGAGCAATCAGATCATTTTGTGAAACTATGTCGTGTGGCTTCGGAGGACGAAATACGACGGAACAAAGCAATTATCACCACCAGCTGGGAGGGTGTTGAAGATGGTGCAAACTGGGGAATGGAGGACTGCGGGCAGACATGCATGCATGCATTAGGGATGGAGAAGAAAAAATGCCAGAAGCGTGCATCTCATGCTGTCAAATTTTTAGGTCATGGCTCAAATAGGGTATGTCATAGCCCTTGATGCCTTCAGGGCTGAAGCAGTTTAACTTATTCCTCTAACTATCTCTGCAGGAAAGCTTTATCCAAATTATTTATAGCACGTGTTACCTAGAAAGTAGCTTTTCTTCCCTTGGCTAAATATGTTTTGCTTCTATTAGTCACTCCGCTGACCCATTTAGGGCGAACAGTCGTTGCTGCAAATATAAAAGCATCATACAATTCAATAAAGAGAGTCAACAAAGCAGCGAATTTTCACCCACGACCCAAGCAGGTGATTTGTAGTCAGTCAGAGAGTAAAGTGTCCTGGGC
Source organism: Epinephelus awoara (assembly GCA_035609425.1). Lineage (NCBI taxonomy): Eukaryota > Metazoa > Chordata > Actinopteri > Perciformes > Serranidae > Epinephelus > Epinephelus awoara. Next base: position 31,139,081 of record CM069303.1, read on the forward strand.
CAAGAAAATGACTCCCTCGTGGCCTGGCTCATCTTTCCCTCGCCTTTCACCCCCTCGCCGCCTAATTAAAAAACTCTGCATCCATACAGATTTATCCCGCTCCGTCTCCACAGCGGTCCCCCACTCATTAGCCGCGGCCTTATCCTTTGTAATTAGCTGTTGCTTCTCAATGCTGCTGTATATTAGAGTTGAGGTTTTTCAGGAAAAGAGGGTCAGGTTTGGTTTGGCCCTCAAGGCTAAATCCATAGACAACAACCTCTTTTAAATGGGGGTAGGGGAGAGGATATAAGTGTGTGCGTCTGTGTGCGTTGAGTGAGGCACGTGCAAGAGGATAGGGGGCTTAAGAGGAGGTGTGTAGGCCTTTGCATGCAGATAGGGGAGGGTTGGGGGTAAACCCTGAGCCCACCAACACCCACACTGACCCTGTGTGGCTTGTGTGATGGGAGTCTGGGCTCCACTTACACACACCTACGGACAAACAGACTTTTTTGGGCCCTATAATCATCCAGACAGACCCCCCCCCCCCTCAGCATCCCTCTCTCTCTACAACGCTGTGAAAGGCGAGGGACAGGTGCTGCTGCAGCCTCGTGGGTTTTAAGCTCCTCAGAAATGGTCTTCCACTCATTAGCCTCCTGCACACACCCCACAAACACACACACACACACACACACACACACACACTGATGGAGACACTGGATTGTTATTCCATGTCTGTCAGTAGTTATGATTTATGATCGTAAATCTCTCAGAAGGGCCATACGTTCAAACATCTGTGTCTGTGGCAGTAAGTGGGATTCTGAGGTGTCAGCAGTTGCGTTGCCAAGTCATGCTTTTGTTGGAAGCATTTTACTCAATCTGTTAGGTCAGTTTTAGTCAAAAGACACAACTATGTAAGATTAGAACATTTATATTGTGTATGTATGTGTACGTTAGGTATGTCAGTCTTGATTAGTTTTGCTTTTGATAGCCTGACACACAATTTTAAGGAAAAGAAACCCCCAAGAAAGCCTAAAATGACTTAAACTACAGGAGGACTTTCCTTTTAGTCCAGTGCTCTGTAATGCAGCACTTAAGCTCGCAGAGTTAATAGAGACTCCATTGAGTCAGTGAGCTTTAGCGCTGCGTTTCAAAGCGCTATCCATTCACAGGTGGTGAAACTTTAATGTTTAGGGATGTAAATGTCATGCCTTGTGTTTTATTTTCTGCTGGCCGACTAACTGTGTTAACATGCAAATGCTGGCCCGCTGCCCACCCTCCTGTCTCCACTGTTTAGCCAGTGTTAGCCTTGGTCGCTCTACACTAGGAGCTAAACAAATCAGCTTCACTGTAACTCGCAAGATTCACAAACACTTGTCTTTATCTGGACACATTTTCCCCACAAATACAACATGCTAATGTTTTTAGCACAAGCCTATGGCATTTTACATTGTATAATTTAGCCTAGCGGCTAGCAGACTTTTCCTCTACTCATATAAAGCCAGGATAAATCACACACAAGACTTAAAATGCTATTTTGTGGAGGCTTTATTGTCTTCACAATTTATTGTTTCTTATCTGTGAAATTAAAATAAAAGATTAATTTCCACTGAGGGAAATGGTTTCAGCTTACAAAATAGACAGGAGGTCTGCGTCGCCGCAACATGTAGTCACATGTCTAGGGAGGAGCACATCAGGATACTGCATAAGTAGTATAAAGTTTAAATCCCCATTAAAAGTTAACCCATGACATCCCTAGCATGTAGGTTTGTTTAAAAAATATATATATATAAATGTTAGGGTCAGTAAACCAAATACAAGCAAGAGCCAGGGTTGTGTTTTTCACTGAGGACACTAACCGCTTTAAAAGTTCTTGTTTACCAACGACAGACAAATTATATAAGGTGTTTTTTATTTCTTGGTTACATCTGTTAATATAATGAGAAAGATATACCATTATCAACATCTTAGAGGAGCAGAGTTAATATTTATACTAAGAGCTTAGAAGCCCACTGAGCAGCTAAGTGCATCAACAAATTCAAGGACAAGTCATGTTATCACTATTCAGTGATTTAATTCAGTGTATCAGCAGCCATATCTCCTACAAAATAGGATTATGTGCTGCTCATTTCCTTTGACAAAATATGTTTTGGAGGAAATATAATAGCTGTCTAGATTGCATTCAATGGCAGTGTCCTTTTTTTTTGTCCCATCCAGGAAATATGATTTATACTGAGGTCATATGGAGAAGATTGTTGGCTGGGCAAACAGATCTCTTTTATTTAAATAATAAATGGTTACAAAAATGTCAGTGATTGCTCTTTTTCAATACTTAGCCATTATTTCCATTTTTTTTTCAACCTCTAAAAAAAGAGTTTTTGCAATTTAAGCCTAACAGTGCTATGCAAACCATGATCACGATCTCGCCCTAAGCTAAGCCAGAAGCCTTGAGTTGACTAAATATAATCATGAGTTACAGCTGGGCGTGCACAGGCATGAGTTTTTAAAATAAATACTGTAAAATATAGTCATTGCCATTTTTTGTTCTGCATTATTGATGTAGTTTATGTGTCAGGGTTGTCTCATAACAAAGGAGCGGTGAGTGACACATCACCAGCCCTCCAGTAGATACCACTGAGTGTGATCCAATTGTCCATGGTGGGATCAGTGGATCATCCGGGACCCTCCTGCTAGGCTGCCCTCCCTCCCCCCCTCCCCCAAAACAGCGAGGGGCCTCTGGTACATCAGGGGGGCGATGATCAATAGGGATTTTGTGTGTTTGATTGTCTGTGTGTATATGTGTGTCTGCTGTGCTTGTTTAGTGTGTGTTTCCCAGTCTGTGTGTATGTGTGTGTGTGTGTGTGTGTGTGTGTGTGTGTGTGTCCATCTGTGTGTGTTTAAGTGAGGTGAGGAGGGGGTGAGGTGTCTTTTAGTTCAGTGCTATGGTTGTGACTGATAGGGTGGCGGGCCCCAGCGTGTGGGGGCCCAGGGGACCGGCTCTGTATTGGCGGACTCTGCAGAGAGGCTTTCTGTTCCCCCATCGATCCCAACATGTCAATTAGACAGATTCAAATAAATGTGCCCTCAGCCTCAGCAGGCCGGCCGTATGCAGAGCCTCCCATGTAAACGACACCCACACATCAGCCCCCGTGTCACCGGAGCCGAGGCGATACCAAAAGGGCCTTCTGGGTTGGAATTGACCGAGAGCTTTTCCGCTGCACAGATTGTTTTTCACTTTGACCCCGGCCTTTGCTCGCGAGCAGTCAGACAATGTGTGTGCGACACTGCAGACATCGTGTAGGTGAATTACCTTTTATGGCTCTGACTTTCCCTTTGGTTTCTCTGAAAACCAACTGCCATTTACAAAAATGAAAGCAAGGGAACAGTGTGCCCCGAGCTTGTTTTTGTTTTGAGAAAAAAAATGATAATTTGCTGAATAATAGCGTGAAACCCAGGTTGTTTTTGCGCCTGTGAAAATCACTTTAGAGAGTGTCTCAGAAAAAATAGGTGTTCGTGCTGCAAAAGGCTGTCTTTTAGGGTAAATTGCTCATCATTGCAGAGGAGAAAAGACCCTTTCATTAGAATAGTTCTTATGCTTTATTAGTTGATGTTCGTGGAGCACAAGAAGAGTTCATATTATACTCTAGATAGATAGGTAAATAGATAGATAGAAGGTACGTACATACACATGACACAATACACCAAAAAAAGTACAAAGACACGGTATACAAGCAAAAATAATGCAAATATGCAGTGTACTCTGATGCAATCATTCTGTGTTCAGCACCTGTATAGTACAGGGTAACAATCATCATCACAATATATTACCATACACACATAGGCATTGCACTGTTTACATTTAAAACAGTAGTTCGACATTTTGGAAATTGCGCTAATGGGCTTTTTGGTGGAGAGAAAGTAAGAAAAGACTGATACAATTTTCATTGTGTAGGTTATATGTGACTGGAGCCTGCAGCTCGTTAGCTTAGCTTAGCACAAAGACTGGAGACAGGGGGAACCAGCTAGCCTGGCTCTGCCTGAAGGTAAACAACCTACCGGCACCTCTGAAGCTCACCAATAAACTTATCTTTTTGTTAAATGCATATGCAAAACACATGTAAGGACAACAAATTTGTGCTTTACAGGTTGTGTACCGGACTACCCGCTCCACTCCAGTCTAGTTACACAACCCCACAAAAAACAACAGACAACATCAACAAAAAAAGAATAATTGTCATTTTTGCACAATATACTGTGACGAGCTTCAGAGGTGCTGCTGTGGAATTTGTCCCCTTTGTTTGCCCTGTTCTTAATACTAAGCTAAGCTAATGCTGGCTATGAGGCCTAGACACACCAACACGACACCAAAGAACTAGAGGCTGTAAAAAACAACTGGTGTGGTGCCTCATGTCGCCCGTGTCTCCTCCAAAAAGTTGCGTATGAATACACTGCAAAGACTGCAGCCAACGCCCAACTAGCATATATGCAAAACTACGGGGGCAGACGCTCACCGACATTGACCGACAGCTGACCCTTGGCTTGGCGTGTCAGGGCCCTTGTTTTTAACAGACATACATGAAAGTGGTATCTTCTCATCTGACGTACCACCAGACAGCGAATGAACTTATTTGCCAAAATGCAAATCTTTAAGCTCGTCTGAAATACAAGATTATTGCTCTGTTGTATCTGAACGCGCATGCCTGGACTCACACAGACGCAAATAGACATATGAAGAGCCCAGATGAGACTATAGAATTGACTGTGTCCAAACAAGCCCACCATTATAGAGACAGATTGGGGGTGAAGCCTCTTGAAGATAATGACAGGCAGAAGTGAGTGACCCCGACTGGAGGTGATAAACCGATACTACCTCCATCTCTTCCCCTCACTCCATCACCCCTTCCTGCTCCACATTCCCTCCTCTCCATCAGCTCTCTAAACCCAACTCTTCACGCCTCCCTCCCCTGAGCAGACACCCTTGTGAGAGGCAACCCACCCTCCTTCCACCCCCTCCTCTGTACCCTCCGTACTGATCAGTAGGATTTACTGTGCACTCGCCCACAGTTCTCAGCCGGTCACACACGCCCTCTGGGTCGATCCAGGTCGAATTCAATTTGTAAGATATTATGTATTGATCCCTGCGCTCCGTCCTGGCCCCCTCCCCACCCTCTGCGCAGCCCTGGCAGGCACTCATTGACCCACATGCACGATTCCTTGGATCATCATCATCATCATCACAGAAGTGTGGCAGTCTGAGCCAGTATTAGGGTCGGTGGCCTTAGGCCTTTAGTGGCGACCCTCCTTTACATCTGCTGCCTGAGATCTTCTCCTCCACAACACCTAATGCTCTAAAGGAGGAGCGCGCCTCTGATGAAGGTGCAGAAAAAATACAACCCCAAATGTGTTGTGACAGCTTTGTCAATGCTCAAGAGGCGTCTTTTATGAACATTTGTCAGCGTGAAATGTTTGGTTGAATTAGTCCAGTTTTCTTGGCCTTTGGTGAAAGTATATTTTAAGAAATGACTTCAAAGGAAAACAGATGGATTTAGCCCCTGTTCTACCTCTTTATATAACTCCGCTTTGCATGTATTTATGAAGACGAGATAACCAGACCCCCCAACGCTTCCACTAACCATCTCATGCTGCCATTTAGCTTAGCCAACAGGCTCTAAATCTCTCAGATCAATAGTTGCTCCCCAGTCCCTCCATCAAACCCACAAGTAAATAATTCAAATGAGATAGTTAAGCCCCTTGGAATATAAATTGTGGAAGGGAAAAAAAATCCTCATTGTGATTTGGACCTGCGATTTACGGGCATAACATTCGCTGTGGTGAGAACAGGAAGGGGCCGTCTATAAATTTTCAGGTTAAATCAATGACTTTGACTGGATAAATTGAGATCTGAAAAGCTTTTATGACTTTCCTATTACATTAACATCAAATATTCAGGAGGCTCCGGATCACTTACCCATTAGGCGGATCGCGGTATTACACTGTTGTCAAAACAAAACGGCAACCGCACGTCCCACCTGGTGCCTAAACACACACACACACACATGCATGTCAGCACTGCGAAGCCTCAGACCCAGATTCCACGTTACATATTTTTGTGCACCACAAATGACTGACACATAAACAGATGAGCGGAGGTCCTGCATGGCTGCCACAGATAAGAGAAATAAGGTCACACGCTAACAGGGGAGAAAGCGCTACGCCAAGGTGAGCAATGGCTATGACATTTCACAAACTAGGCTAATTCCTCTGAAAATTTAGAAAGGGCACGTTGCACGTTATTGCATCACGATGGTGATCATGTTCAAAGCATATCAGAGTTGCTCTTTTTTCACCCCCTCGCAGCTCCTTTTTTTCCTGTGCCCAGTATTGTCAGAGAGACATAAGCCATCACTACGAGCACACACATGAATTACCACGCTTCATGCTGTGCATTCTAAAACAAAGCTCCCAAAGTGGATATCCGCAGAAGTTACTGAATGGAACAAAGCAAAAATCTTTAAAGAACAAATGCGATTTAAATTCTTATCTCTGCCAGACGCTGCATAGAAATCCTTTGTCTCAAACTGAGGACATAAGGGGACCCCGTGCGTGCACATGTGGACTTAAGTGGGCAGCAATGCATCCATGCATGTATGTGTCAGTGTGTGTGTGTGTGGGGGGGGGGAAAGAGAGTCCCTGCGGTGTGTGTAGGACGGCACTGTGGAGTTTCCTCGTCAGCATGTGGGATTCCCTCTGTTTACCCCTCCACTTCCTGTCCCAGCAAGGAAGCATGAAACACTCTCCGACTCCCCTGGCAGGAAACACGAGCTCGTTCGGCTTTGTGACTCACATCATGACCTTCAGCCAAACCCTGTTCGCATGACAGTTTTAGATTTGCCCAGGGGGAAATTTAAATGCTCTAAGAATACAAGCGTGCCTGCTGACAGTGTATTTATATGGATCTCTCAGTGTGCTGTTTGTCTTTTGCCAAGGCCCTTTAACAATAACACATTATTCTGGGATAAATTTATCCTCTGCAGAAAATATCGCCAACATTAATCTCGTGTTGGGACTTGTCCGTTTCAAATGACAGAGGTCATAGTCAGGAAATGTGGGTACATGTGCAGTTGAAAGAGTTTCCACTAAGTTCGTCTACAGTACTCCACTGTATCATGCTGCATTTGAGACATTTTGTGTGTATAACTCTTGTGTCCTGTCGACAGCTCAGTGCAGCGTAATTACTACACCTGTGACACATTATACTGTGACTCAGTGGTATAAGAAGTATCAAGATTTTTTACAAGTGCCATTCTAATTAAGTAAGTAAGTACTGTGACAGTTAAGGGTTAAGGGGATTTCCTTATCTACTGTGATGTGAGGTAAAGCCCTCTGAAATTGGGCTTTATAAATAAAATTTAATTTAATTGAAATACAGTTTAGGGTTGCGTTGAAAGTTTGCTCTGTCCACCAGCACCGAAGCCCCCAACAGATGCTCGGAAGTGCACAACTTTCAGTCACAAAGTCCCATTAGAATAACATTGATGATGATGATTGTTGTCTCATTTGTGCCCTGAAAAAACAGTGAATTCACCGCAGTAAGTGCCATATTGCTGTTTCCCAAACTGCTGTGGCTGCAATCATTGCTATGAAAACGGATTAATGTTATTTATGACTATTAGCCACACCCCAATCCTCTGTTTAAGAAAGAACATTAATTATTAAACAGGAAGTAAAACTGGCTGGAGGGGGACTTTAACTTTTGACGCAGAATGACCTTTGTCAGTGTTATGTTACTGAATTATTAATACATCACCATGTATGTAGGATTTTATGTTGTAGCTAGTCAAAGTAAAGCTGATTTTTGCTGTTTAATATACCAATGACAATGAATCTTAAACATGCAAAAAAAAAAAAAATTAGTGGAATAAAAAGTACAGTATTTTTCTTGTAGGAGTATAAAGAAGCATATAATGTTAATACTATACTAATACTTAATACTGGAAAAACTAAATAAAGTACCTAAAATTAGCAATAGCGTAATGTACCTCATCATGACTTTCCAACGCAGCTATATAGACTTAGCAAGCTGTAAAACGTCACATTCAAACCAATAATTGTGTATTTTACTTGCCAGCAGTCAGTAGTGTGATGATGTTCAAATTTATTCCCATTTTGCTCCTGGCCGAATGAGAGGACTGATACCTCTCTCTGACATCTGTGCGGTGAATGCAAAGCTACAGCCAGTGGCCAGTTAGCTTAGTCGAGCGTAAAAAAACAATGAGAAACAGCTTCCACAAGTATATATTTAGATTCTCAAGCCCCTGGCAAGTATTAAAACATAATTTTATAGTAATCTCTTCTTATTATTATTCACTTCAAAATAATATTATTACTCTGTGAGATGGCTAATTTGTTTTCTTGTAATATTACTTTTTCGTAATGCCCTGATGGTGGCAATTTAACACTCATTAAAAACTGGGATAATTTAGTGGCAAAATGGCAGTAATGATATTTATCATAAACTGATTCAATCTAAGCATTGAGGCTGTCAAAGGTAACTTTTCTGCAGGTAGCCTGCATGGTGCAAAACACTTCTTGAATCGCTGAGGTTATTTCGACATTACTGTAATAAAAGTATGAGCAATATGTTTGATATAAAACTTGTTCTGAGTTACTTCAGCATTAACAAACTCCCAACAATATAACACTTGGAGCGTTCAGCATTCTTAAGCCCAGTTCAGACCAAAGGGTCGCAACGAGACGACACCGTTTCAGAACATTGCAGAGAGAAGTTGCAGCGGTGTGAACTGACTGTTTCAGCTCGACTGAAGCCGGCTGATAATGTCAACTGGTCAAATCATCAGCGGCTCTGTTTCTACAGCCGATCGGCTTGTAGTGAAGTCCGCTGGACAAATCAAAATTACTGCAGGTGACATGTCTGCTTGCTGCGGCAGGTGCTCCGTCTCTGCTGAGCCCTCTGTTTCCGTCCTCACGTTTGTTTCTGTTTTTCGCCATTTCATCACTACTACAAATGCATCAAATTAATCCATCTGATCGACAAACACAAACATTAACCTCATGTTTGAGCTATGGAAAAGTCAAGGGATCACCAAAGTCATTGGAGTTCATCCTCTGGGCACCACGACTGGTTGTATAAACTTTGTACGAATCCATGTTGTAGCTGGTGAAATATTTAACAGGATAAGTGAAAGGTTTGACGGGCTGCTGCTACAGGAGAAGTCAAGGATCACCAGAGCCACTGTCTGAATATTTGGAGCAAATTTCAAGTCAGTCCATCTGATAGTTATTTATATGTTTCGGTTTGAATCATATTTTTGGACGGAGACTGCCATCCCTCGAGCTGCTGCCATGGCTAAAAAGCAATGATTTAGAAAACTGTGACTTCTTTAAATAGGAAGAAACATTTCTATTTTTGGAAGTGGCAAAGGCACCAAATTTATTTCCACTCTATCAATATTCTGCTTTTCTTCTTTCCACCGAAAACAACCCGCCAAAACCCTTGATCTATGTCACAACGTATCAGCTCTGACTGAGTGATGACTGGCTGTTGTTTTTCTTTCTGAGTTGACTGTCTTGGAAGTGTGCTTCCTTCCTTCCTGCCCTCCAGATTTCAGCTCTGTCTGAGTTTGGTGTCATGGGCCAACAGACAGAGACGGGGCCGGCGGTGAGCCTGGACTACATCAAACACACGCCAGACGCTGCAGCCGGAAGACAGGCAGGAACCGTGAAGCTCTGCTCGGCTCTGTCACTGTCTATCATCAGAAAAACTGACCTAGAACGGAGCAGCGCTGCATAGGTGGGGGCGTGAGGCAGGTGGGGAGGGACGCAAGCCAACATTCAGTCTGCTTTTTGTCAGCGTGTTCTCGTGTTCAGCCTCGTCTGAACCTTGTGTGCAGGGGGGGGGGGAGAAAATGAGAATATCAGAGCTGATGTCAAGTGGCGACTGTATCCTCATTCATCTGAGATCCCTTCTCTTGGTGCAGGGCAATTACAAAACGCGGTACATGCCAATTTTTTCGAGGGAAAAGGTTATTTTCAGAAGATGAAGATAGACTTTCCACTTGACCTGTGTATAATCAAAGAGCATAACAATGAAACCAGGTTCTCTCTGTGGTTTCCCCCCTGCAGCTTTCTGACATTTAGCAGAGCTGTCTTCTGACTTAATGACTTGTGAATGAAGAGAGGGAAAATGTAACATGTGCTATTGTTGTTGCATCTGATCCATGCAGCCATCTATCATTCTGTTGCAGAGTTCTATGTTTAGAACAGACATGTAGAATAAATTAATGAGTTTCGTCCAAAAAATGAAGGAAAACCTGCTCGCAAGGAAGAAAAGCCGAATATTTCTAATGATAATATACAAGAAATTATGTTTCTGTGTGCTCTCAGAAGTCTTTTTGAAATATTGATTGATGAATTGGAAACTGCATTTGTTCACAAACTGTATAACATTTCAACCTGAAATCCTAACATGTCAAACCTGAACAAGACCAGACAGGACTTAAACCAAACCAAGCTAAACTAAGCCAATCCATGACCAGAGGAAGCTCCAGCACAGGCTGGACCGGATCAGAGCCGTCAGATGTCCGTCAGTCTGCACAGATCGTCTCAGCCAGTCTGGAGGTATTGATCTCTCCGATTGATCCGAAGCTCTGTCCATCTGCCTGATCCAGGCTTTTAATGCCACAGAGTACACAGGACGGAGAGGTGGGGAGGCTGGGAAAGGAGAGGAGAGATAAACAGATAAGAGCACAGATACGATGGTGCATCAGGAACTGTAGGCAGAGTAGGAGGGGATGGAGAGTCTCGCCAGTCTAGTCTGGACAGCTGGTGTTGATAACCAATCTGCCCATTGCTGGCGCTTTTTGTACAACATGAAACCCGGCAACCTGATAGCATGAATTAATAAATGAACAATTTCTTCTACAATGGGGCCCCCTGTTCCATAGGGGTTTCTTTACACAGACACAATAGATGCTTAGAGGGGCCCACAGGGGTGTTCATTCCCTCAAGTACTAACTACACAGACCACTGCATGACTGAGAACCACTTGATCAAATAATGACACCGAGAGCTGATATCCTCGCCCATGTAGCCGTCGGAGTAATACGCAGTGTGGGATCTGTGAATAGCATTTGGGAGGGAACCGACTGCCGCTTCTCTGTTTCTTTTTTTGGTTATTTAGAGCAGGCCTAATAAGCAGTGTGGGTGGTGAATGAGGAACCATTAGCTCAATAGCTGAATGAAGCGCAGCTCTGCCTCCTCTTTGCTTCTTTGCTTTTCACCCCCGGCAATGGGAACACCTGCACAGAGACATGGGAACGGTGGGAGGGGTGGAGGGGCAGAGTGAAAAGGGTGTCAGGGTTTATAGGTGAAAAGGCTTAGGTGAGGCGCAGAAAGAAAGAAGAAAAGAAAGTTGCTTTTTTTTGGCATGCACCGAGTTAGATGACAAGATTAATACCACTCTTATACTTGTCTCTTAAATCTCTTAAGTCTCTTAAAAGAATGTGGTGACAGACGTGCTTGTTTTTCTCGAGAAGTCACTATGCTTGAATAATTGTTGTTTTATTACGGCTTTTTGTATTATAATGTTGTATTTGTTGCATTTTAAATGTGTTTTAATTGGCTGCTACCTTGGACAAGTCTCCCTTGTAAAAGAGATTCAATCTCAGTGGGACTTTCTGGTTAAATAGAATTAGAATAAATAAATAAATGTAAGGCTACAGTCAGCAGCTGGTTAGCTTAGCTTAGCATAATGACTGGAAACAAGGGGAAACAGCTAGCCTAGCTCTACCCAGGGCTATAAAAATCTGACTTTTTAAAGGAGCAGTGCGGAGCATTTAGTGGCATCTAGAGATGAGGATTGCAACCAGATGAAACTTCTCATGTGTGCAAAGCTTTAACTCCAGGAAAGGATTCCCTCAGTATTCATCATTCAGTAGGTTTTTCCCAGGAGCCGAATTATCTACAGAGGTCTCATCAAGGCCAATACACATGCACCAGGTGATTAAAACTGGTTAAAACACTTTGCTGCTGCTCTCTCTCACTTAGGCTTTCCATGTAGGCACATGGAAGGGCAGGGAGTTTTGCTCTCTCCGCCTTAAGGCTTTCCACATAGGTGCTTGGATGGGTGGATAGGTGTGCCCTCTTCAGTGGCTGACACGAAAATGCAAAAGCACAAACTTCCCTATCTCGAGTCAGTATTTGGTTTATCCATTCAGGGCTACTGTAGAAACATGGCAGTGCAACGTGGCGGACTCCGTGGACGAGGACTCTTTTGTACATATAAGTATAATTCTAAGGAATTCAAAACAACAACAAGTCTTATTTTCAGGTTATCATACACTAAAGAAAACACACTTATTATAATATATTCCATTTCTTTCAATAAATCCTCCTAAATCCTACACACTGGACCTTTAACGCTGATATCTCAGTTTATTTTTTTATTTTTGTAACTCTTTTTTTATCTGCCTTTGGACAGAGATAGAGTCACACTAGCTTTTTCCTAATGTTTCCAGTCTTTATGCTAAGATAAACTAACCTGCTGTAGCCTTATAGATATATAAGAGACATATATAAGACTGGTAATAATGTTCTTATGCAACTGTCTGCAAGAAAGCAAATAAGCCTGTTTCCCATAATGTCGAACCATCCCTGTAAGTGCACATTGCTTGTTTGTTCTCACTTCCCGGAAAGAACCCTCATACTCGACGTCTGTTTTGCAATTGACAGCTGCAATTGATGAAACTGATGACGAAAGGTGAAAAGAATGAGACCAAGGCATTGTGGGTGCTGAGTGAGCCTGTCAGAAGGCTGATGTATGGCAGGGCAGATGCAGCGAGGGGGAGGGAGCTTTGGGGAGGTTTTAGGCTTGGCTGAGGTAAGCTGGCAGGCGGGGCACAGAGGAGAAAGAGAACAGAGAGACAGAGACAGGGAGAGAAGAGGAGCAGGCATGCAAGCTATGTGATGATTATCAGAAAACACAGGGGCCGTCTGTTCTCCACCCTGCCTGGGCTGGGAGGCACAGGGCTGGGTCCCTGAGCAGGTGTGCAAAGGGGGGTGAGGTAGACACAGGGAAGGAATGGAGGAGGGGCTGAGAGACAGCCAGGGAGATGGAAACTATAGTGGAAGTGAGAAGAAAAGACAAATTGGAGAAAGACAGAGGTGAGTATTGATAAAAAGACTGAAAGACAGACATGAGGCCTTGATGACATCGTGGCCGCGAGCGATCATACGTAAGATGAGAACAGGGGTCAAAACAGGTGGAGGAGAACGGCACGCGGGCTCGCTGGGAGCCATGCTGGTCATTAGCGTCTCTCGCACGGCTCAATAAAGAGCTCAGACACTGGAAGACTGTATGCCTTCCAGCATTCGTCTGTATGGTTAGATGTCAATATAGAAACGGCAGTGTATCAGAGGAATCGCGGGGATCAATGGAGAGAAAAGGTGAGCGTAACTGGATCACTGTGACCCTCAGCTGACCCTTCATCACCAGGACACACACACACAGACAATGTCACCTGTCCCCCAGACGCACACTTACCGCTCTCTGTGTCTCCTCACAAATGCACATGCACGCACATAATCGACCTCTCACCTGATTGGTTTATTATCACAGCAGCTCTTTCTTTCATATTTATTTCTTTTAGTCAGGGCACACGGCACTGATGTGTATATAGAGAGAAGCCTTTATATTTATATTAAAAGTCAAAATGATAAAGGCAGTAGTGGCGATTCATTGTCCAGGACACCAATCCATGGAAAAACAAGGTGGCAGCCATCTCTGCAAAGTCAGTCTGCAGCAGACCCTGACACAAAAGAGGACAAGGTCTAAAACCTGATCACATTTTATGGTTGAAACTTGTTTATGATTAATAATGTTTGTAATTTGATATGGCAACAAATTTGACCAACAGTAACAAACTAAGACACTGTTAATTTGGAAGTACTCAGTTGAAGACATTGGGACGTTACTCTTGTCTTGTTTGGGACTTAATTATCATTGACAATATTTTGTTTTCTTATACTCACTGGGGCCTACCGATCCCAAATAGCGAGGAGCAGCAGACCAGGTTTGATCCTTTGCAGCTGATCGGGTTTAATTCCAACCCATGGGCCATGTGTCATCCCACCTCTCACTGAGCACAGCGTTCAACTCACATCCCAGCTACATCAGCTGATCTCTTTGCTAGGGCTCGCATGGAAGGGCAGGGAGGTTTACTTTCTCTGCCTCAGGCTTTCCTCGTTTGCGCGTGGAAGGGTGGAGAGGTGTGCTCACTCCACCTTAGGCTTTCCATGCAGACATGCTGAGGGGTGTGCTCTTTCAGCCTTAGGCCTCCTCATTTGCGTGTGGAAGGGTGGAGAGGTGTGCTCCCTCCGCCTTAGGCTTTCCATGTAGGTCTAAGAAAGGCAAAGAGGCCCCAGAACGGAGCCACACCGCCAAATATATTTAGTTTTTGACTAAAGTGGTCTTAAAAAATTTGTCATTTCACAACTGACCTGTCAAAGAAAAGGCAAAAACTGCAAAAAAATATCTAAGGCATCTACTGGAACCAACCATGTCTGCATAACTTGTCAAGAAGGGGGCTAAATAATGTTCCAATGTTGGGCTAAATTTTGGCGAGGGAAAGACTGGCATGGCCATTCTCAAAGGGTCCTTTGAACTCTCACCTCAAGATATCTGAATGAAAATGGGTTCTATGGGAACCCACAAATCTCCCTAAACTTCAGGAGGCTTGTTCCCAGCAAATGTTTTGTTTCTTACAATCAATGTAGTCCTTCAAATTAAAGCCCTATATTTGTCTTTTTAAGGAAAAGGACAACGAACCTAGTTAAACAACAATGAATCGCTCAGCATGTGTAGAGACAGAACACATTAAAACAGAAATGTTGTGGAACGCAAAATGTAAACTATGCTAGTGTTAGTCTGTGCACATCAAATAATTAGTACTATTAACTGGAAAGTATGAAATCAATGCATCAGTATGCAATTCATTTACTCTTATATTGCAACTTATCAGTTTGTATGATATCCTACGTATTAATGCCCCACAAAGACATTGCATATTTAATGTAAATTTACATGCTTAAAGTATAGTTATCTTGGTCAGGTTTAGGAAAAGAAACATGGCAACAGTGTACCTTAAAATGACTCAAAGTTCACTCAGAGTTCACACAGTTCCTAACACCCGTCTCCTGGGAAATGTCCTGTGTTTTGTGACCCATCCAACACCACAACCTGCCTCAAGGGACCGCTTCCTTCTCTACTCCTACAGCACATTGGTCAGGTGATCGCAGCTTTCCCAAATACGTGGGTTATGCACAAATTACTGGCACATGATTACGTAGGATAAGTACGAATTTCGGTGCGTTACTTTTTGTAGGAAACATATCAACAGTGCATGAGAACAGCCTGCATATGAACATAGTTTCAACTAGCCTATGTGCTTTAACAGCATAGTAGAATCCCTGAAATTCAGTTATGGCTTTTGGTCTTGGTGTGCCACCCCAAGATTTTCAGTTGCTGACCCGATGAGAAATAACTGGGGGTGCAACTGATTTAAAATCCACTCTTGAGCAGAATTGAATGTCAGTAGGGCTATTCTACTTTTGTACCACCCACGTATATACTAAAATCATAACTATGAATGAAAAGGTTCTCTTGTGGTGTATCTGTGTACCTGGGACAGCACATCTATGTGCTTTAGCTGTGCTAAAAATATGCCTCTCTTGTACTTCTCTTTCTGAGTATGTTCTAAAGCTTTGAAAAGGCAAATAATTGGCTTGTGACTCCACAGCACAACATAATTAAGCACAGATAAATCAGCAGAGACCAGCGTAGGCCCTGCCTGTCTGTGTACACACACGCACACACGCACATGCACAGCCACTGTTGCCTTGTCAGCTGCTGCTGCTTCTGGTAAAGAGTGCAGGCTGTGGGAGTGCAGGGACATTTCTCGCAAAGGGAAGTGGTGGGTTTTTGTGGTCTCGTTTTAGCCCTGCGTGTTGAGAAATGGCCGTTGCTTTCATTTCGAGCCGAGAGGCTAGCAATTACACTCTGCAGGGTCACGTGACATGAGATGCATGGCTTTTTACTGCACCACCGAGGCCCTCCAAGGCTGATATGCCAAGAATGAAAAATAAAGAGTCGACCCCCCTCCACCCCTTCCACCACTCTGATCCTCCCCCTTGCACACACTAAAATAAACACACACACACACACACACATGCACACAGTCGGTCTCTTGCCCTCTGAATGGCTTCCAGGCCCATATGTGCATGCAGCTCATCTTTGCATTTATCAGACTCACAGTATAATGAATACCTCGCGCTGGAATGAATGGATTCGCCAATAACACTCCAAATGTTCTTGAGCTAACATGGCCCCAGCCCGTAATGCTCTTATTGTTCTCTGTTGTATTTGCTCCATTGAAATAAAGATCAATATCCACAGACAATAGATGACCAGCAGCATCAGATGAAAACAGCAAACACTCATTTAATTGGTGGAGAGTTGTCATTAATCTGCACTAGTGTGTGTGTGTGTGTTTTGCATGTGTGTGTGTCCCTCATTGTCTGTGCACCCTCTTACTTTGTTTCAAAGTGCTAGATTCTTTTTTTTCTCCCTCTCCCAACGACAGGCAGCGCATCTTTTTCTGGTCAAGGAGGACGTTGATGAATTGCTGCGAGGCGAGCCGGAGAGGCACAATTAAGATTCCATCAGGATAAAGGTAAAGGTAAATTATTTACATTAACAAGAAGGCTCAGCTCCACCAAACATTCCTCCACAAATGGAGCA
The DNA here is from genome assembly GCA_035609425.1 of Epinephelus awoara. Taxonomy (NCBI): domain Eukaryota; kingdom Metazoa; phylum Chordata; class Actinopteri; order Perciformes; family Serranidae; genus Epinephelus; species Epinephelus awoara. Next base: position 31,155,873 of record CM069303.1, read on the forward strand.
GAGGAAAAAAAAAGAAAAGCCCCCTATACCTCTGGAAGCTGGAGGAGCCAGCTTCCGTAAATTGTTTGTGCTTTTAATTAATGAGCCGGGCAAATGTTTGTTTATGTGCGAGTGTGTGTTAGGTGTGTTACGGTGGGGTGAGAGCACTGAGGGGAGCTAAGGAGGAATGATGTGGTGGGTGGCAGAGGAAGGAGTTTACTTATTAAAATGGTCAGTGAGGCACCGGCTGCCTGCTCCTGTTTTAAGTTTTTCTGTGTGTTAGACTTCACTCTTCAGCTTGAGATTCAGAAACAATGAAATTATTTACCGAAAAAAATGTGTTAGCCTAGAAAGTATAAATTTACTCATCTTTATATCAAGAGGTGCTACCTTTTTGGGGCCACCTCCACCTCACATGGTAGAACGTGCACCTCATGTAGGCTAAGATCTTGGCGGCGGGTTTGATTGCACCTGAGGCCCTTTGCTGCATGACATCCCCTCTTTTCACCCCTTTCCTTTGACTCCCTAGGTAATTTATAATGATTGCACTAAAAGCCTAAACTAAGGCCTAAGCCTTTACTACACCAAGCGAGGGGTAGGTATCTTGTTCACAAGTGAGGGTAGAATGGAGCGCGAGATGGATTGGCGGCTTGGCACAGCATCTGCAGTGATGGGGGTGCTGTGCCGGGCCGTTGTGGTGAAGACAAAGCTGAGCCAGAAGGCAAAGTTCTCAATTTACTGGTCCGTCTGCATCCCAACCCTCACCTATGGTCATGAGCTCTGGGTAATGACTGAAAGAATGAGGTCGTGGATACAAGCGGCCGAGTTTCCTCAGAAGGGTGGCTGGGCTCAGCCTTAGAGATAGGCCGAGGAGCTCGGACAGCCGGAGGGAGCTCGGAGTAGAGTTGCTGTTACTACTCGGAACGGGGTCAGTTGGAGTGGTTCGGGCATCGGATCAGGATGCCTCCTGGGCGCCTCCTGTTAGAGGTGTTCCAGGCATGTCCAACTGGTAGGAGGCCTCAGGGCAGACCCAGAACACGCTGGAGGGATTACATATCTTGTCTGGCCAGGGAACACCTTGGGGTCCCCCAGGAGGAGCTGGAAAGCGTTGCTGGGAAGAGGGACATCTGGAATACTTTGCTCAGCCTGCTGCCTCCACAACCTGGCTTTGGATAAGTAGTTGAAAATAGATGGATGGACATTTACTAAGTAACTAACCAGCATGTGAGACATGAAAATGGTGGGTTTTAAACTAGTGCATGAGGCCAAATTGAGTGACTACACATGAAACATTATGTTACAGTCCATCATGTTTTGGTCATCCATGCTACTGGCATTTGCTAGCCATGCTAATTGTAGCAAAAGTAGAAATACTAATGTAACTAGTCAAAGTCTGATCACCAGTTGTGTGATTGGCCACCGCAGTGTGACATTGGGTTGCGTTTCTCCATAAGTTGATTCTGTTGTAACTTTTCACTGTAGGTCTCTGCATTTTTTTCAATATCCCTGTGGCTCCATCGCCGCAGCCTAGACGCACTACCCACATTCAAACATTTAGATAAATGGGAGGACCAGGGGTTTTGCCACAACACCTGATTTGGTGTGAATGCAGCCTTACACACTCAGCAGTTACACCATCATTTATGAATGTAGGTTCAATACTCTGTCCTGTGAGCTCTGTCTTTTGTCTCCACAAACTCCTGAGTTAAATATCTGCCTCTTAGCTGATGAATGCGCCACTATGATCACCAGCTGGTTACTAGCTTTGTCTGTTGTCTGGTGCTGGGCAGGTGATGTATAGTGGGTTTTCATTGCCTCTTTTACTACTAGTTGCTATCACCGAAATGTCACTGATGAGAGCTGTGAGACTCAATCCAAATGGTAAAGCTACAGTCCGTAAATCCAAAACAATGAGCTGAACGTTGTCATGAAGCTCTATAAAGCTGTGTTGAGCTGCAGGGTCGAGTGATAATGCAAACCCTTTCACATACCAGCTGTCATGTGATACGCTGTTGATATAGAAATACTGGTCATAGCTGCTTTAAGTTCATTTACTGGCTTCAAGTCACTGAGAACGTTAAGGAAGGAGTTATTGTTCGTTTTCCAACTCATGCAGTCACAAAAATAATAAAACTCTCCACACTTAGGAGAGATAGGGACACAAGAGAGAAACTAATATGGAAGGAATCAGGAACATAAACACATCTGTGTGAAAAAAAAAAGCCACAGTGGAAAACTATCTGAATATGAAACATTGATTTTGGACTGCATTTGTTTGACAGCTTTCCAAAACAAACGTTCCCCCCACGTGACATTTAGATAACATTTCTAAATTGACAACCCGCATCACAGTTAGGTTTGTTTGGAACGTATACTTGCAAACATTTATGTGCTTCCTCAAATTTCTGGTGCTGGACCGTTTTCTTTTGTTTGCATTAGTTAGTGCTTGAGTGTTTTTTGGCAGCATGCAGACTCCAGCTTCTCTTTTTTTAAAGCTTGCAAAAAGGGATCCAGGCAAAGGGGCAAAGACGTCAAACAATTCAGTTTAAGAGAATGTGGCAGTTCAATCATCTCAGAAACAGTCTCTCCCCCTTTGACAACTGTTTGTTTAATGCTGAGGAACAAGCAAATTGAATATTTGTCCAAATGGCAGCAATTATTTAACGAGTAATAACCTTCATGTTTTTGACATTTCACAAAAAAACAAAGATTAGATTAAAGAAAAATGAATACAAATGTGTGTAGCAGAACTATGTTTTTTCTTCTTTTCTACTCCATTAATTATCTCATGACCCCTCAAATTTATCTTGTGACCCCTGGGTGTTTGGGAACTACTATTTTAAATCACCTAACTGTATTTAGAACCAAGTCAATGGAAAAAAATATCACCAGCTGAGCAGCTACAACAGTAAAATGCCCTTAAAAAGCACCAGTAATAACAATCTAATGTAGTGTACAATTAGGTAAAACTCATGAGGGACATTTTCCTGCAGAATTCCAATACTAGGAATACTTCACCCTCCCCATGAGCCATTTGTATATCAGCTACTCATGGTAGTTGATTTTGTGAAGTAAACTTTGTTTTGTTCGTATGCTTCAGGTGAACGAAGAATCCAAAAACTGAAAAAAACTGTTGATGAATTGAGGTAAAAGGGGTCAAGCAGTGTCATCCAAGTCTCATTTAACCATTCGTATTTTCAGTACTTCCCAAAACAGACAACCCTTTCTGATTTAATATGGTCTCTTCAAAGCCAGACTTTCTTTATTTTTCTTGCAAGCCTCAAGTGAATGAAGAATCCAAAAACGGATAAAATTCTTAGTCACTGGCGACCACATTTAACTGACTGCTGTTTACATGTTCCATTCACCTTATTTTTCACGGAGACACGGAGGCAAAACAGAACGCAGCCAGCTTCCGTTTTTTTGTGCGACACTTCCAGTCCAGCACTCTTGACCACTGTGTAAATGTCCCACAGTATTTGCTACAGTGACATTACTGGAAATGTTTACATTACTGAAAGCAATTTTAAGGACTAACTCTAAATATTTAAAGTTAATCGTTAAAGAATAAATCACCTGGAAAGCTCTGCTGCTAATTTAAAAGGCAACTTAGCCCAGTGTGCTATCAGAGCTGATCCGCGCATCACTATGGCTTAATAATCAACTCAGTCAATAAAAACAACCCGTCCTGTGTTAGGAGTGTATGTCGCTGACAGAAAGAAAGAAAGAAAAATAAAAAAAGATAGAAAAGCAGCGTACACCTCACATATTTATTTCTCACAGTTGCGCACACGTTTGGCTGGCAAGCAGAAGCACCGTCTGTGTGTCTGTGTGTCAAGGGTGCAAGCCGCAGCTTCAGCTGCTCAGGTAGACAGGCTGTGTGGCCCAGTGTGCTTTTCGCTGATTGGGTTCTGCAGGTTCTCTGCTGGCACACTGGAGACGGGGATCAAGCAGTTTGTCTCACTCGGGATAGATTGGGCTTTTTTCGGTTCATAGTTTTTGATTAACGTGCGATTTATTCGGCTTTCCTTCCTTTCCCTCGCTCATGAGCACGTCATCAAAATGCGCTGTCGTCGCATTATTCATGACGTACGACGTGGATTGCCAGGAAATATCCGATCCGTCTGTTTAGATTACAGACCTATTGGCAGATATCTGAGTCATATCCAATATATTTCCACATATGAAGGAGGCCTGAATCTGATCTGACAATATCCGATATCATGCTTTTTTTTCCTGTTTACACGTTCATGTTACAGATACGATCTGTGCCACTTGAGAGGAAAAATTGGAATTGGGTCACTTGAACCATGCAGTGTAAAGTAGGCTTAAGAAACTTATCTCTGATCTTTTCAAGGCCAGACTCCATTGACAAAAACAGTAATTTTACCTCACTGAACACAGGAGCTGCTGGTCTACCTCTTGCCTCGATCAGTTAGCTAGTTTGTGTTCTTCTGTGACTTTGGTGTTTTAAAGGGTTAGTTTGGATTCACCGGAGTCACACAATAATACTAACTAACTAAAAATTCAAGGCAGTGATAGACCAGCAGCTCCTGTGTTCAGTGAGGTAAAATTACTGTTTTTGTCAATGGAGTGTGGCACTGAAGAGAGCATTGATAAGTTTCGCTTTCAGTTCAGTTCCTCGTCAGAGAGGGCTGCCTGTTTGGGAAGTATTTAGCATATGACTGGGTAAATGAGGCTTGGATTATACTGCACGAGTTGTGTGAAAGTTTGTAAACTGATGTTTTGATATAGATTTGCTGTAGTTAAATGTGGTCGCCTATGACTTTTTGGATTCTTCGTTCACTTGAGGCATGCAAGAAAAGTAAAGTGTTTGTCATGAATTCAGCGTAACATAAGGTGAGTAATTAATATACAAATGGTCATTTTGGAAGTGAAGTATTTTACATTTTGTCTATAATACTTATTTAGTTGTGCAGGATTTTGATTTAATCCTTCATATTTTTATGTTCTAATTTTATAAAAGTAAAGGATACTTGGTCCAACAATGCTGTATTATATTCTGTAGCAGATGCAGTTTGGCTATGTCTTAGATTTCGCTCTGTGAAGCTTCTATAATGTCTTTTAGATGTGAACAGACCTCAGTTGGAGTTTGTACCCTCTTGTCCCTCATCTCTGATGTTTGGTTTGCCGGCAGAATGATGCTGAATGCCACATGACTCCTCACAGGCAGAGATGCCCTTCGCTTGATGGGATCAATCAAACAACATGCCTCAAAGTCCTGTGTGTGTGTGTGTGTGTGTGTGTAAGCACTTCCACATTGCTTCTAACACTGTGTGTTTGCATATTTGCTGTGCATGTTTATACCCACCAATGTATGTGTGTGCCCACACGTGCTCAACATGAAAGTTTAAAATGTGTGTGTGTGAGAGAGGGCTTGTGCATGTGTGTTTGTGAGAGGAAGAGCTGGGGAGAGAGAATGTGAGAGAGAGAGAGAGAGAGCAAGAGAGAGAGAGAGAGAGAGAGAGACTGTGTGTGGGCGGGATACGTTTTGACAAAGTTCCCCATTTTTCAGAAATAATCACTTGTTCCCGTTACAGAGACAGAGTCGTGTGACTCCGGGGCTGCTGAGAAGGCAAAGCCAGAAAAAAACTCTCTGGTTCTTCTCTCTCCTTCTGCCTCTCTTCCTCTCTCTCGCTCCCGGTGCATCCGACCCTTGTCCTTGTGGCTGCTAACGAGGGGGTGTGGCTGTCACTGGAGGCGTTGGGGCTAAATTACCATATTAATTAGCTCATCCTTTGACCGACAAACACAGAACTGAAATGTCACCACACTCACGTTGGCCATAGGAAACACAATTAGTAGAAGTCATTATTGTTTTAGCAATGCTCCGTGCCTCTCACTCCATTTCCTGTGTCGTCTGTTCCTCCCACTCCTCAGCTCCTTCTCCAGTTGTGGAGGAAGTACTCAGATACGTAAAGTAGAAATACCATAGTCTATAAATACTCTATTGCAAGTAAAACTCCTGAATTAAAGTGGTACTAAAGTATGCGTTATGCAGAATGGCTCCTTTCTTAGTGTTATAGAATATGGTATTATTCTGTTTTTCATCACTAACAAAGACACTAATCAGCCACAACATTAAACCACTGACAGGTAAAGTGAGATACATTGATAACCTTGTTACAATGCAATGTTCTGCTGAGAAACTTTGTATCCTGGCATTCATGTGGGTGCCACTTGACATGCATCTCCCACCCAAATACAGTTGGAGACCAAAGAGAGTATACCCACTTCCTCCTTGGTAATGTACCCATCTACCGAGTAGCACACCCATCTCATCAACTACCACTACATTACTGCTTGGCTCTGACATACTGAGGCCTGGACACAGGACCTCTGGGATACTATAGATTCTTGACTGGATGGGATGTGGGGAATTCGGAGGCCAGGTTGACGCCTTGAGCTCTTTCCCACATTCCTCGGGCCATTCCTGAGCAGTTGTTGTGGTGTTGCATGGCACACTGGAATGCCACTGCCGTCGGGGAGTGCCGTTGCCATGAGGTGATGCGCCTGGTTTGCAACGGCGTTTGAGTGGGTGGTTTGTGTCAAATGATGCCACATGAATGCCAGGAACATCGCATTGTGATAAGATGATCAATTTATTTCACCTGTCAGTGGTTCTAATGCTGAGGCTGATCGGTGCACATGAGTACGTAAGTGTAAGTAGTATAGTACTGCATCATATCATATGTTTTTTATGTAAAAAGTAATTAACTATAAGTGTGGATGTAATGTAAGGGAGTAGAAGAACAAAGTAGCATAAAATAGAAATACTCAAGTGAACTGCGATTATGTCAAAATCGAACTTAAGTGCAGCACATGCAGTGAATGTACTCAGTGACCCTCCACCCCTGTCCTTCTCCTCTCTCTCTGTTACGTCTTTGTTGCTATCTTACAATCCTTGTTGCTTGCAGGGCTCATACAGGCGCCGCGTAGGATCGGCTTAGTCATGCACTCAAAGTGCCCATGTCTGACGTGGACCCACTGCTCAGACCAGCATGCTGAGCTGAAGTAGTAGCCTTTACTTACAAGACTCAGGAACAACAGTGAGGTTTCACTTCCACATACTAATGATGTCACGCTGAGCAAAACTGCAGAGATTTCTATTTTGACAGGCTTGGTGTGCTGCCGGCAAACCAGGCAGTGTGTTTTTATCCTGACCTCTCCCTGAGCATCCCCATTTCTCCTTGCATCAGCCGGCTACCCTGCAGGAATACACACACACACACACACGCACACACACACATAAACACACAGCACGCAACGTTTCCACCCAAAGCACTAATTACGCCCGGATGATTTTGCTGTCATCATTTTATCTCTATAGTTTTCAAGACAACAGGATGCTCATGATATACTTCCAGCAGTGGATTTCTGAAAAATGACACATCAGCGACAGCAGCTTGTGACCCTGAAACTAAAAAGAGAACGTCTGCGCTCAGAGAAACATTTTTCATCAGACGCAAATGCACAGCAGCATTTGATTAGATAAACCAATTTGAGTGCTGTTTTTGCCGGTCATTAACCCTTTCATGTTTCATCTGAACAGTCTCATCAGCTATTCATGAGTCCATTACTGTAAATAGAGACTTTCCTAAATTTTAAGTAACTACTAGCTAGTTTACTGAATCAGGTTGCACCATTATTATTCAAGAAATGCCTCAGCTAGTGAAGACTTTAGTAAGGTGTCGATAGCTTGCTAGAAAACTTCTCTAGTGCTGTTCAATCAAGCTGTGACAAACTTACAAAAGTAACAGTTTCAAGTAACGTCCATGGTACATAGAAATCAGGAAGAGAAATTTAAAAATTACTATTAAAAGCACTTCCACATAAACACAAATAGCTAGTGCTAGAGGAGTTTTTAATAGTAATGTTTTAGAGAAAATGCATGTGTTTGCTGAGGTGCTCAGCATACGACTGGATAAATGAGACTTGGATTATACTGTACAGGTTGTGAGAGAGTTTGTAAATGGATGTTTTGATAAAGTTTTGCTGTTGTTTAACGCAAGTCCCTTATGACTTCAATTCATCAAGAATTTAATTATTAAATTAATTTCACTAGCAAGGACCAGGCCACAACAATATGTCATTTAAATGTTTAATTGTAATTCAGAAGTTGTTCGTTGTTGAGGACTGGTGAATGGATGTAAGTGGGGGTGAAGGTGGAGGAGGGATGTACTCTGATAGGTTGATCTGGGTGGAGGGCGACTCAAGCCCTTTTTAAATAGGAATTGTGCAAATTTGCAGGAATCCCAGTCAGTCTTCATTAAGCATTGGCAGTATAAAAACAAAATCAGGGAGTGCAGCAAAATGCTGCCTGCCTACTTTTGTTTATACAGAATGCGCCTTTTTCAGGGCAATGGGGGGCGTGAGCAAGTAACAAAACGTGTAGCTCAGTGTGTGACGTAAACAGTGACGTGGGAGGGAAGCTGCGGCTGGTCAGTCCTTTGGCGATTCTCCTACAAGTCGGCCCGTCCTTTACCGTCCCCGTCATCTGACGCTTAATGGCCTCTTCGTTTGCGAGGGCAAGGAGGGCGCGCAATTCCTTGTCTCCCCAGTTGCTCATCTTTACAGTGTCTGTCAGGTTTGCGTTTCCCTCTTGCTACTAGCTGCTCGCTAATTCCTGCTATCAGCTGTTTCCTGTTCCTGCGTCATCAACAGCTCCTCCCACAAGTCATCAACAGCCCCATCAAATTAATTTCATAATCAGTTAGTTGCGACCGAGCATTTTGATTGGACAGGAATCAACAAGTGCTGTATAACAGCACTGGGACTTTTAGTTAATTACGTTAATCGTTAGTTGGCTGACATTAAGGGTCGTCGTGACAAACGTAACACAGCAAAGTGAAACATATCACCACAAATAACATTTGAGTTTAATAAAGAATAGTCAGAAAAGGATAAAGGGACATAAAGATGCCTGAATACTTCACTTTAGATCAGAAATCGACACATATATTAGCTAGCTAATGGAAGTTTCACTGTCAATTCAGGTAGTTATGCAAGAGTGACACCCTGCAGCTCCTGGGTGTAAAATATTTAATAAACTAATTGTTACATAAGAGCTAGTTTGTGTTGTGCAACCTGTTTAATTTAGTCAGGATAAATCTCCACGCAGTAAACATTTACAGTCTAACTCAGCTGACATTTGAACCGTAAACAAAAAGAGAGCTTTAATGCTGCCTGTGTGCCACTGAGAAGGAATAACTTAAGTGCGATGTTTCCATGTGTATGCCATATGTATACTTCCTCTGATCTGAAAAGCTGCAGTGTGCTGCAGCACACCCCCTCACAACACCACTCCTCTTTGAATCACTGTCCACGTCTTTGTGTATTCCTCACGCAGGCATCTGATGAATAAGTTAGGCCATGAGGGGACTGTAAGGCTCAGATATCCTCCTGTGTAGATCTGACCCTGGACCGCTGCCTTTGTGTTCTTGTATGCTGTCAGAATGCTCTCATCATTTTGACATCAAAGACGCTGTCCAGATATCAGTCGCTTCACATGGATCGTAGCTGGAGGTAACCTTGGCACTTCCTATGCATGCCCGCAGGTCAGCATACACATCTGTGTGTGTGTGTGTGTGTGTCTGTGTCTGTGTGTGTGTGTGTGTGTGTGTGTGTGTGTGTGTGTGTGTGTGTGTGTGTGTGTGTGCGCGTGCGTGCATTCATTTGTATGGTGAGCCGACTTCCCTTTAGTCTTTGCATAGGAGATCATGTGATAAACCAGAATACTGGTGCTGGACAGGAAATAGTTTGTCTCCTGTCCTAATCTCACACAGCCAGACTTTGTCTCAGTAAACTAATGGATGAGTCGAGTGATTCAAACACAAAAGCTGGTAAGAAAAGGGTGAGACAGTCGGGCGTTTCAACTAATACAGCGACACAGAGGTGGGTGTCTTCTGACTAACAGGGTCAAGACTTTTAAAGGTCTTGTTACCTGAATTATCTTTAAGGGGAGACACCTGAGGGAAGTTGGGTATCATTCTTAACTAAAATTTATCACCATGAAACTTCCCCAGTTGATAACTTACAGTAAGATGATACATTTTATATCACAAGTTTTTTTTTTTATCAAGTTTAAGGGTACATTTACAGAACAGAAATCTGAACACTGGATATATAGGGTATAATAATTCCCACTATACATTCGGACAACACTACGAAATGGCAAACTCACTCTATGCTGGACTATATAGTGAGTGGTGAGTGACTTCAGACACAGCCCTACTGTTTGTAGGAATAAATTGTTCCATAAATCAGGTTATAGATGTTATATGAATACGCTCCTCTGTGAAAACCTTCAGAATATTGGTAGGAATAAAACTGGAAATTTTGGCATATGTTAGTGCTACTGAAGTGGAAGTTTTCTGGCTCAGTGTATGAGGGAAAACACATTTTTAGAAAATGGCCTTTAAAGATATGTATTGTAAAATTTCAGAAAGTTTTTTAGACACAAAAGTAAGACACTTGGAGAGAAATTTTTAGCTAACAGATATCACCATGAAACTTCCTCAGTTAAGGTAAGGTAGTTAATTTGAGATACAAACAGTAGTCATGAGTACAACAACACACACAGAATCCAGTATCACATACTGTCAGGGGTAAATCATGGACATGAAGGGTCACTGCCGGTTAAGATAAGCGACAGCAGACGGGACGCTTAGTGCTGCATTCAGGCAAAACCTCCAAACCAAAAGAACAAACTGACTCAATAAAAGCAGAATAGAGCAATTTCATGATTGTCCTATCGACATCGAAACTCCTCTGCTTCCTTTAAAATAAAGGGCGCTGGTTTGCCTTCTTACAGATGCTGTCACTGTTCACATCAAAATTCAACTTGTCATATAAGACAGTGCCCAAATACTTGTACTGCTGCACCGCTGCAGGTTCTCAGAATCTTTTTGTTTGAATACCCAAATAATAAATCATGTAAATAAATATGCACTTTTTGCATAAAAAACACAACCACAAAACTGAACTAAAACACCTTAATGTGTATTTGGGATTAAAGAAGACATGCTATGGAAGCAAAATAGCCCAGAATCTCAACATTGACCACCCCACCCTGACTCCTGACTGTCTTGGCGTGTGAGCATATATGTGTTTATATGCGCATTAGGTTTTAATCCCTGTCAGAGGGGTTGCAGATGCTACGCTTCATCGATGGAATTAATACGTACCAATAATGACATGTTTTATTCATCAGTTATCATATATACACAGTCATGTATAATGTGATGTGTTTGTGTGCACATACGTGTTTGTGTGTGTGTGCTCTGGCTCTCCTGGGGGCCCTCACTTGGGCCCACCGGTGTAAGAAGTGGGTCAATCCCACTGTGCCGAGCGGTGAGAGTCAAGCAGTGACAGGTCTATGAGAAGCAGGGGGAAAGGGAGGAGGAGCAAAGGCCCCCGTAAATCAGAGGCAGTATCACATGTAGCAGTCAAGGCATCCTCGAGAAGCATGCGGCGTGCGTGCTGTATATACTCTGCACGCTGCCTATACGTGGGTGGACTGAGCAGCGAGCTAATCAGATGTGTTATTTGTATGGGGTGAATGCAAGGCTGCCCACGGAATATGTGAGAAATCCGTCTTTGACCTTGAGTCTCACTTCCATGCTGCTGCACTTGATGACTTGTCACATGTGGTCTGATTTAGACGCATTTTGAAGGACGAGTCGTGGGGCCGAGGGAGGATGAACCCTTCAGAACAACACAGTGATGTGTCAAACAGAAATATTTTACGAGGCAATAAGAGATGATTGTTAATAGGCAGATATTATAGCCTACGCTGATTTACTGTCTTGCAAAGCGTGTGACTTTTTCTTTTTACTTTTTTTTTTTTTTTAAGGATTCAGAATGAGTTTCACATACAGTAAATACCAAGCAAATCTGATACCACAATGCTGTTAAGTTCTGAGTTATGGTTCTCACTTTGATTTTGTTTGCACAGCGGGGGTGTTCCTCTTTTCTTCTCTTCTTTCCTCTCCATCCCTAATAGAAGATGCCGTTAGAAGTCTTCTCCCATGGGAAGAATGCGACAGATCCCACATTGTTCATTGTTGTTTGTCTCTCCTTGAAAAGAAAGACAGAAAAAAAAAACACTTCACAATGGTGTGGGCCAGGACGGGGGAAAAATGGAATTACAAAGATCACATTTTCATCCTCTTTGATCTGATGTGTTGAGAGAAGGTTTTTGGTGAGTTGGTGTGTGCGTGTAGGGGGGGTGATGATGTTTGCATGAGTGTGTCATGACAGAGAGTGGGGGGGGAAGACGAAAAAAAAAAGTGTATGAGAGAAAGGGACAGTGAAAAGCGAGAACTGTAGGGAGGAGGTGGGGGCTATAGTGATGTGAAACTGTCCTTGAGGGTTTGAGATGCATAAAGGGAGGAGATGCTCCATGCAGGGAGAGTGGGCTGTTTATTTACTGCAAAGAAGCTGTCTCCCTCTAGGGCTTTCCAGGGGAGCTTGTCCCCATCACTACCTCGGCTCCTGCACCTACCCTCTGGCTAAACCCCCTCAGTTAAGCTCCACCCAGCCGGGGGAGACAGCGGAGAAAGAGAAAGAGAGACACTCTCCTCTCATAGCCGTTGGCCGTGTTCTCTCCTTCCCCCGTCTGGAGCAGAAAATGGGGGAAACCACGCAGCGCCTCTGCCTCGGCACCAAGGAAAACAAGCAGACTCCTAATGCCAAAGAAGTGCTTATTAAGTCCCAGACAGCCTTGCATTTGCGCTGTGCAGCCAGTCAAAATAAGAAATTGTTTGTTGTTGGTTTAATCACTCTGCCTCCCTCTCATTCCACATGCTTTCTTAACCTCCTCCGAATCAAACCCCGGACTCTCTCCGTATTCTCTGTTTCAGTCTCCCCTTTTTCCTTCCTTTCATCTCTGTGTTTGTGAGAAATGATGTGTGGCTGAGGCAAAAAACATGGGACATGACAGCCAAGCAGCAAAAACATGCAGATGTGACAGTATGAGAGGGCCACTGGAGGGCAGAAAGAAGGAGGGAGTATTAGGGGGAGAAAATGACAGGCACAAACAGAAAATCTGATAGAACCGAGACGAGACATTGCGAAAAAAAAAAAATATTGTGCAGGAGGGAAAGAGAGAGAGCCTGAGGGATGAAATATTTGAAATAGTGAAGGAGATTGTTAGTGTGGAGAGGGAGGGAGGGAGGGAGGGTGGGAGAGAGAAGGAGGGAGGGTTGGGGTACACTGTGAACAGCAGATTGTGGGGGCGCATGTTGTCGAGGTGGCCCAGGTCCCTGGTGCCCTCCTGTTTCATGGCTCTCACAGCCTGTCAGTGAAAACAGCCCAGCCATGTAGACAGCTGTGCTCAGGAGGCTGCGGGGGCGAGGAGAGGAGAGGAGAGGAGAGGAGAGGAGAGGAGAGGAGAGGAGAGGACCTTTGTTTTCCATTTTGCTCCTCGTCTCCATCCCATTTTCCTCCAGCGTCACCATATATTCATTCCACCCAAATTTCTGCGCTCTGCCATGTTTGTTCTATTTATCTGCAAAAGTAACACAAAAGAAACAAAAGCCTTGAGTTTGCATTCAACATCCTCGATAATATTTACACGTCTGTTTGTTCACTGTTTGTTTTTGCTGTTGTCAGTCAACTCAAGCCATGTAGACTAAAATGCCCCCTCTCTTTGTCTGTGCCCCATATTAACCCACTTCCTGGAGGCTACAGTACATTTTCGGGAATGTGTGTGTGTGTGTGTGTATGTGTGTGTGTGTGTGTGTGAGGGGAAGATATCCGAGATGGAAGCGTCACATTGAGCAATGGATGGCCAGAACTACCGCGCTGCCATTTCCACTCGCTTGAAATCAATCACAGGTTAGTTCGAATGATTTTTATTGGCCCTAAAAAGTCCTAGCCACAGGCTAATGGGAAAGATTCATCTTCACTCCCACAAACAATACATCTCCCGACGTGGGGACTTAAAAGAATATGACAGCTTGTCATCCAGAGCGTCTCTATGCGTTAGTCCTTTTTGTGTTCGCGTCCTCTACATCAGAGGGATCACACAGATCAATGCTCTCTCCTCTTTCCTTTGAAGGGACAAGTGCTGCCCCTGAGGTGCCCCCCCCCCCCCCATACCGACCCTCTCCAAACCCTCATGAAGGCCTCCGCTCACCTCCCCGTCTCCCTCCACCTCCTACCCGCTGACTCCCCCAGCCCTTCCTGCCATCACCGCCTTGTTTACGAGCCTCTCCCCTGGAAGGACAGGTTAATAGAGGACCTGGCTCAGCTCAGGCCCGCCTGGTTCTCATTCGCTCCCTAATAAGACATTTCATCTCCTGCCTTAGTGCCTGCTTGCCAGCGGCAAAGCTCTCCCCAAAACACTGTGTGTGTGTGTGTGTGTGTGTGTGTGTGTGTGTGTGTGTGTGTGTGTTCACATTGGTCTCAGCTGTATGGTGGCCTTGAGGTGCAAAACACAACCACATTTCACAAATCAAATATGAAAAGCTGAAGAAATAATCACATTGCTTTAACATTATTCACATTATTACATTGTGTGTGTATAATCATCTCACAAGTTTGGCCATGAAGCAGATTTTTTTGCTGCACTACAGATTTATTTTTTATTTGTTATACACATGTCCAGAGTGACTTTGTGTCACTCTCTAACGCATCGATTACCCTGCATTCACACATAGGAACCCAAACACAGGACCTGCGGCAGGATGCCATTCATTGTAACTTTGAATTGGATCCTGAACGGTGCCCACTGTGATTCAATACTCAAAAGTCGCGCTGTAGCACAGTGTGGGGAAGTTGAGAACGATTCAACATGGAGACAACCAGTCATTTTGAATCGCTCCGGAAACGAAACTCACCTACACCATCTAAACTAAATGATTCTCCATTTAAACAAGCTACCGGGAGTTGAAATGAAAAATAATATGATATCGGAAGCAAATGACGACACTATCAGTGCCTACTAGTGTGTAAATTACCAGCTCTGCGCTAATCATGCCTGCAACTTTGAATCTATATGTGTGAACAGGGTGTTGAGGTTCTTCGTGATACGTATTAAAGCAGCAAGGTTGCCGGAGACACTGTTACAAACCAGCGGATGTCTCATCGACTCTTCATTACAAAACCACACATTTTACCATTATATATAAATAGATTAATGCATGAATCCTCAGAGGGACGATGGCAACACTTTAGGCATTAGACATGTAGTGGGGCCGCTTGTGAGGAGAACACACAAAACAGAAATAAGTTTAGCTCACTCTTTCATCCAGCGGCTTTGAGTGGTTTACACTGGGAGCTGAAGTATCTGCAGAGGTCTCTTCCTCTCCAAAACAAACTGACCCGATGATTTAAAGCGTTATAAACACTTAATAAAGCAGTTTCATGTGAAAAAATTGGGGTTGTTCCAATGCTGCTCATCACAGAGGGGCTGCTAATAACAGTGGCCAACCAACACCTCGCCACATGTCGCCGTTTGGTCATGGAGTTAACACGTCCGGATACAACATGAAAGGTACCCTCGGTGCGTTGGTTGTTGACGCTCTGGGATGCCATGTCTTTCAAAATACACCTCTCTTTTAACAGGAAATTTACTGTTTACAGACAGTCTCTTTCAAAATAAAGCAATACGTCAGTACAACAGCACAATTTGACGTTTTTTACTTCCAACAACTAATGCACGTGGTTAGGTTTAGGAAAAAAGAACAGGGTTTGGCTTTAGAATCTTGCGGGACATGAACACCACTCTCCAGTTTGATAATTGCTGTTTGCTGTACCCATCCGCCACCAATCCCGCCCACCCTACATGGACTTTCCCCACCTTAACTTTCGTTCTCGTCCTGCCGCGTTTCCCCCAATGCCGCCGAGCGCCGTTAAAAGACGTCTTTTTTTGTCACTTTGGGGCGAGACTGGGTTGGGCCAGTGCATAAATGCGAATGTCCCTATCTAGAGCAAGTATTAGGTTTGTTTGCTCTGTTCTACTGTAGAAACATGGCGGTGCAACATGGCAATTTCCGTAGACGAGGACCTGCTGCCTATGTGGATAAAAATGTCACATTCTGAGGAACCGAAACCACAACAATTTTTATTTTCAGGTGATTATACAGTAAAGAAAACATCCTTATTAAATTCCATTTCTACCAATATGTCCCTCTAAATCATACACACGGACCTTTAATGTTTTTTGCCAACAGTTTAAACATTCTCTTCCTGTGGTAACCACAGTATAATTAAGGTTAGAGAAGGTAAATAAAGGTTAGGCATCTAAAATACTTGGTTATGGTTCGGGGGAAAATCATGATTACAGTTAATAGAAAGGCAAACTTTAATTGCAGGACGCAAACTCTCCTGCACGTGCTCAGACCCATCCACCGCCTCGACCTTCACAGCCTTACCTTTGCACCTCGCTACGTTGACGGCACGCTACTTCCCACACTGCAGCTGAATGTTGACACAGCACGTAAATCGTAAGGTGTGAAAGGATCCAATGTGGATGTGATCCCGAAGGAATACTGGGCTGATTGCTCTCGCCACCTGCTCCACTCATCATAAACAACCATTTAGAAATAAGAGTGTGAAAGGTAGTGAATACCTACCTCTTCTTGTGTTTGATATTATGTCTTTTTGCGCATAGTGTTTTCTGATATGTTTTACTTTCTTTAGTGTTTGTGTGTTTTCTGAAATGTTTTGCTCCTCAGGGCCACCGTACCACAGCCCGCAATTAAAGACAGAAGAACAGACCAATGAAAGTAGCCCCCAGCACACACGGTTACCCTGTAAATCAGCTCCCAAGGACACAATAACAGCCTCCTGAAAACACTGAAACACAAGGACTGTGATCTTTTTACTGGGGGACGAATGAAAAGCAGGAACTGGAGGAATGGGGAGCCAGGCCTGGGCCGTAATGCCTGGGCTTTTTGGTGTTTTAAATCACCTTGACTGGCCCGAACTCTCAAAGCAAGCCAACTTCCTCCCATCCAGAGGGAGAGCAGGGTGACTCGGTGTCCAGTAAACAATGTCCGCCTCGCCCTCTGGAGCCCTGGGAGGGAGAGGAAACGGCATGTCCTTGGGGCTTCAACTTTGACCCCTCCTCCCTGATGAAATATGGGCCCTGCCCTGTGGTGTAGACTTGTTTGAACTGGAGTCCCTAATGGGCGAGGGTGTGTGTGCGTTTTCCATCGTGCCTTTGTGGTTGTGCACTTTTTGTGAGTTTGTGTGCTTCACAAATGGAATACAGTTGATTGCAAATAACTCAAACTTGATTTCAGTTTTGGATTTAAACTACAAATTGTTAACTTCCTGCTGTATTGATTTTGTATTTTGCTTTTCTTGCTCTTTGTTGTGTTAATTATGAATCCAAGCAATTATGAGTCTGCTAAAAGAGCACTACTGTTTTATAATTTTATGTTATCTTACCCGCTTTGTGATTTGCAGAATGGGTTTGAGGGGGAGAGGACTTACGAGAAATGTTTACACAACCCCAGCTGATGCTTTGATAAATGTGCTAGGAAATGACCTATGTGTAATACCAGTTGCTCTGCTCATTCATATTCGATATGATGCTTGGCACATGATCCATCAGCAAAGCACAGTGACCTTTACCATACTGATGAGCAGCTTCTCACACTGTGTTTTAGATAAGGGAGGATTTATGCCCTCTGAAACAGCCTGTGTGTGGAGTTGAACTGTGACATTTGGTGAGGGCTATTTTGTCCCACAAAAGCCAGGCGTATAATTCAGTCCTTATTTCACCTCATTTAATATATTTCTGAGGGTAATTTCTCTGAGGTACTGTAAAGTAGGTTGCCACTTTTGCGCCGATAGCATGACAAAGCACCAGATGGATACATGGAAGGTTTATTGTGGTTTTACTCTGGGAGGAAAAGCTGCTTTTTGAGGCAAATGTTTCCTTACAAGGCAGTAATTATGATATATATTCAAATACGTTAAAAATGCCGTACCTTTCTGCTAACAAAGGTGCCGGCGTGATGCAAGCTGTGCATTTCTGCGACAGTTAGACACTGCACACACAACTTAGATGGTTCCTGCATGGAGTGTGTTGCACTAAAAATCGCATATTAGAAATTGTGTAACACGTCCTGTGCTGATTATGTGGCACTAGAGAACACACAGTGATTATTTTCATGTTGCTGAATATTGTGTGTTGACCACCCCACATAAACTTCATGTAAATTGAATGATCTCTATCACAGAAGGCTGACTTCCTGTTGGTACTATCACTATGAGTCAGTGAGATCATATAGATGTCTTAAGGCCTGGACTCTTATACAGCATGTGTAATTTGGGGCAGATTGGCCTGTGTAAAGTCAAGTTACACCAGTTTCCTGTGTCATATAGAAACATCAAATTAACTGTGCCACAATGGCAACGTCGTTTGATGACAGCCCAAAATCTTCACATGAAAGCAGCTTTTCTGCCCAAATTTTAGGTGGCTCTGGTTAACTTGATAGGAGGACATCAGAGTGTAAAGCATGTCATTTCCTGTTGGCAGTGCTAAGACTGTAACTTAATATTGGCATGTAGATAGCTTCCAGCCAGGACGCTTATCAAATGTGAAGTTTGGTTCTGTGGCAAGACATGGGAATTCGATGCCCCACCACAGCCAAAAAATCAAAAGCTTCACAACTTAGCATTACCAAGTTCTTTAGATTGCACTGCACAAATCTGAAGTCGATCTGTCCGTTAAAGTGCATTGCCTGGAAATGGCAAAAAATGCCCTAAAAATTACAGATGAATTCAAAAGGACTGACTTTGTCAGTCCCTCAGTTGTCTCCACCGTTTAAAAGCTGCGATGTTGGTTGACTCTGGTTTTTCCTCTCGCTTTATCCAAAGCCTTTTTCGTCGCAGCCTTTTCTGCCTCCGACTTTCTCTTCTCAGCCTGTTTAGCGGGGCGAGCCGTTACAATGTTCAAAATTAAAATGTTCTTGCAGGCGCTAATGAGCCATTTTTTCACAACCAACGAGCACCCATGAAATGCCAAATTTTTCACCAGTTTTGATGCACGTGCAAATTTTGTGAGTTTTCCAAGCACATTTGGCACCTCAAAAAGTCAGTTCTTTTTGTCAGATAATAATAAACAAAACGATTTTTGGTCCCCCTCAGTGTTGACTCCATGGCTACGGCCTTGTTTCCTTATCTACAAGAAAAGGCACCTGGTAATACAGTGTTACAAAATGACTCCATGTCAAAACGTATTTGGTGTTGCCACAGTGATGGGCAGCGAGTCAAAGTTGGCATTGATATTCACCATGAATAACAGATGCACATGAACAAACAAGCCGGATTTGAGATTTTCCACTTCCCTTCAATTCCTCCTGCTGTGGCTGTTAGTTGAGGTAATTAAGAGTCGTCTCTGTTTCCATGGTACATCTGAAATACAAGCCGTCTTTGTACAAATTGATCTGTAGGACGTCCCTCATACTGTGCCTGGTGTTCCCCTAATTGACAATGCATGTGTTTCCATTTCTGCTCTTTTACATTTCAAATGATGGATGAAAAAGAAGGCTGCCTTTTTGCCGATGCAAAAAGCACCTTCAGACTGTGGATGGCGGCCACAAGTGTCGTAACCTAGCAACCAGGGAGTCGCTGCGTGAGAGAGCACAGAGAGAGAAGAGGGGCTTCCTCTTGAAAAAAAACAAAACAAACCTCTCACACTCATTCGAGTTTATTCATGCCTTTGTTTGACCAGCTATTTTAGGACCTTTGAGTGTTTCTCTCTCACCCGAGGATTCATTTATTTTTAGCGTCGGCTCATGTTTCCTTCCTTTTCTTTCTGCCTGCTTCATTTGTGAACACTGCTTAACCCTTTTCTATTTCTGCTGTGTTGCCTGCATCTGTTCCACAGAACCGCATGGGAGGATGGATTTGTGGGGAAAAGGGGAAAGGGTGTGTGTGTGTGTGTGTGTGTGTGTGTGAGGGCTTAGGAAGAGGGGAGGAGAGACGGGAGGAGAGAGGATGAGGGAGGAGAAGAGACAGAGGGAGTGTTTTCCATCTGCTTTTTGGCTGAATGTATTCTTTTTGTTTGAGGCCGTCACGCTGGGCAACATGTTTGTTTGTGAATATGGTTGTTTCACCATCTGGACTATTACCTTTAACAGAACATTGTCTTTGTCCTTGTTTACACTATATTTGTTTTAGCTGTGTGCACAAACTCATTTTAGACTTAACACCACTCCTGTATGTGTAGTCCTTTGTGACAACGCTGCAGAAACACAGACTGGTCCTGAGTGTCAATATGTATTAATGTTAGCTACTGTGCTGCTACTGTTCTGAGGAAAAACACAGTTTCAGTTTCTCAAGAGCTAAGGAAATCGGATTTTAAAAGGTAAAGCTGACATTATTAATTTAGAGTGTAGGTTGCGTTTTAACACTGGGGGGTACACATATGAAATGGGATGGGAAATGGGGGTCCCCCCAGGAGATTTTAAGAATCAGATACTTCATTTCCTGCTTTGTGGTGAATTTGTATAGACCAATTTGTGCCTCTTTTACATCAATTTATGGTGGAAATGTCTTCAGTTTCTTCGAAATAAAAGTCCTCTGCTACCATCATGTTTTCACATATTCTAAATACTGAGGGGCCATGTCTCCTGTGCCCTCCCCAATATCTGTGCTTATGTCTTTGGCACTCACAGCCTGTTTGTTCCTGCCTAAAACATAAATCCTTAAAAGAGTACTTCACAGATCAAGCATTGCACTCCTAAAATATTATCCGAATCACCATTGCTGCACAATCAGTGATGTTGTCATCTTTATTCTACGCATTCTTCTTCCTCATCAAAACCTGGGTCCTACATCACCCATGTGCAACACCATAAATATTTGGGCTGCACATTCAGGTGTGTTATGCTAGTAGTGGCTAATGTATCCTTGAGACGCAAGCCTCGAGTAGAGATGCGAAGCAGGCAGATGCAGTATGCCCACTTCTTTCTAATGCCACCCCAAGATTTTTAGTTTCCAGACTCTTAGTCTTCAGGGCCCCAACTGACACTGATTCATGAGACACCACATGAGGATCTAAAAATGATCTAAACAACTTTTGCACTTCCTCTTTTGAAAGCAGGTTACAGATATATAGTTAAAGGTGCAATGTACGATATTCAGAACATTAATACAGCAGCAAAACAACTTTGCTAGATATAGAGATATAGTGAAGTAGACAAGGAATTGCGCGCCCTCCTTGCCCTTGCAAACGAAAAGGCCATTAACTGTCAGATGACGGGGACGGTGAAGAACGGGCCAACTTATGCGAGAATCGCAGAAGGACTGACCAGGTGCAGCTTCCCTCCGACGTCACTGGTTACGTCACACGCTGAGCTACACGTTTTGTTACTTGCTCACGCCCCCCATTGCCCAGAAAAAGGCACATTCTGTATAAACAAAAGTAGGTAGGCGGCATTTTGCTGCACTCCTTGATTTTGTTTCTATACTGCCAATGCTGAAAAAAGACTGATTGGGCTTTCCTGCAAATTCCTGCAAGTCCTGTCTTTATGTCATTCGCTAGTTAATCTGCGTCGCTCTGCACTGGCCTCATACAGCGGTTACCTGGCCGATAATGCTGTCCCAAACCACAATGGTGGGACGACTCTGGGTCCCCCCAGGTTAACACTGTTAACTCTGTCAGCACCTTTGCTGTTGTTAGCATAGTTAGCGAGGCTAGCCCTACCTGCTAAATGTTGTATATTGCACAGTTAAGGTTTTTTTTAAAAAGTGTTAAATTAACAATTGTGAAACAGCTGTTGTTTTAGCAGGAAGAAACTGTCTGTTTGTTGGGAACTATTTTAAGAAGTCCATTTGATGTGCTGGCAATTATTTCTGGCAGCAGGATAGAGTCTATGGGATCAACTCAAAGTAAACTACAGTGCCCATCATCATGATCATGAAACATGTCACGCAGTGCAATTATGCGGCTCACTGGTGTGTTTATATTGATTTATGGAAACAACAATGGGAGTAATAAGCTATAAAAGACTCCAGGTACACAGGTAATACTTTATAGTTGCTTTGGTCTTTCCATGATTATGTTATCAATAAGAAAAATACAGGCTATCATGATAACTACATTTTTTAAATTCATACAAATCCAACAATCAAAAACAGCATAGCATAATCCACTGAGGATCATGTGATTCTTTAGTTACATGAAACATTAAAATCAAAATTGGAGATGGAAGGTGATATATCAGTTTGTGTTTGACTGATTCATTGTCCTCTGTTGTGTATAAACCAGCACATACACAGATGATCCCCGAGCCTGAATATGAATTGATGTCTTCTCTTAATCGCCCTCCTCTTCGGCCTGCGTCTCATTCTCTCCACCCCTGAATTTGCATAGTCAAAGCTGCGATCATTTACATGATGGCATAGGTACAATTCATTCCAGTCTGAAGTCGCTCCCTCCCTCCGGATGAAGCACTGCGGCCCCGGCCTGTGCGTCTGCGGGGAAACGATAGGGGGGGAAAATAAATGAGGAAATCATACAGGGGTGCTCAGCAGCTGATGTGTAGCTCTCTAGTGGCAATGTGATTTTACTGTCATTGGCTGGAGAAAGGTCAAAGCAAAGGCGCATTGAAATGGGGGAATAAATAGGCAAGCATACTGCAGTGCTTAGGGAGAGTCGGCCTGCCAATGAAGTCCCAATCTATTCCCCTCACGCTCCCTGTTCACTCCCATTACAGACCTCATCAGCATCAAATCCCCACTAGCAGCAGCAGCACGCCCTCCCCCACATACAGTATGCTGCCTCTTTCTCACGGACGCACAAACACACACACACACACACACACACACACCTCATTTGCAGGCCTTGCAAAAAGGAGGCTATTTGTTTAAATCTTCTGGGCAGTCTCTCTCAGTGTATACACTGTATATGCATTTTTATGTGCATGCATTTTCCCTAACTCTAACCTACAAATAACAGCGGCAGTTCAGATTGTCACCTCAGTTTTCATGGTGGCCATTATCTACTATCTGTAAGGAACAATGTGAGCTGGCAAAAGCCGTCATTTCCAAGGCAACCGACTTTTTTACTTGACATAAACCTTTATCGTGCACATTTATAGGACACAGTAGTCTCAAACTGATGCTGTAAGATTAAAATAATAGTATTAGAAAGAAAATATTATGCTTTCACGCAATAGATGTAATTATTGGTTATTTGCCTGATGATGATGATGATGAGCAGCTGGAGGTCATAGTTTATATTAACTACTACATCACTGCCCTCTCTGCATCGTTCCCCCGTCCTCTCTCCCTCCTCCCTCTCCCCTCCTTCCCACACCTCCCCGTCCCGTCGCCTGAGGCAGTGGACCGATACCTTAGCTACATCCAGACAGACACACCACCACCGCCTCCTCTTCCACCTCACGATCCTACACCCCTCTCTGTCCACCTCAGCTCAGCTCAGCTCAGCTAACATGACAGGCCAGGCAGATGATGATAAATGCAGAGGAGGAAAAGCAATTACTGGATCAGTTAGGTGTAGTAGGGAGCGCTCAGGGCACTCATTACCAACAGACTGTAGAGTTGGGGATGCGCACACACACTTGCTCACACAAACACACGTGTGCATCTCCGCCGGATTCGATGCATCAACAACAAGCTCAGAGTTACATCTGACAAAGTGATGATATTATTGTCCTTATTTTGTTTCATACTTCCATTCTTCCAGCTAAACTGAACCGTGAATCATTATCAATTTAACGCTGCGGCGTGCAAACACACAGAACGGGCACTAATGATAACAAAAATAAGATCAAAAGTGGCAAGCAGATGACAAGAACGCTGTTACAGACACACAACGTGAATAGGTTAATATCAGAACGGCAATAATGCAGCGTGTATTTGTTGATGTGAGCTATACTGCTGTGTGATGTGCCATCTGCACACCTGTCAAAGCCGGAGAGGCCGCATGTATAGAGTATAAGCCAAGGAGGATGAGGCAGCCTCGGTGATTGACAGTAGCGCTGAGGTTGTCATAGGGACAGCTGCAGTCCTCGCTGTCCCCTGAGGAGAATGTAGAAACACTAATAATAAGGGAGAGACACGTACACACAGAGAGGGAAAGAGAGAGATTGAGGAAAAAGGACGGGATGATTTGTATTTACCCTCCAAATGCGCACACACACACAAACACAGACACACACACTCACAAACACACAAGCGCGCTCTTTCTTGCAAGCAGAGGCAGTTGCCCGGGCTGCGTGTCTATGTGAGTGGTGGGCGGTGAGATCGCAGGTCAGGCCCACGCAGTCCCCATTCAGCCGTACAGTGTGCAGCACACACCGGCTGCACAGAGGCCAGAATGGCAGACGGAACAAAGAGGAGCTCATGCATGCACGCAAAAAAAGCAGAAACACACACGTACATTAACACATGCACACACACACACACACACACACACACACACACACACACACACACACACACACACACACACACACACAAACAAGACTCCACCCTGGTGCCCACTTTGCCTCTGCATTGCTGCCCCCTTTCAGTAAAAGGCATGATGATTATTGCTTTATTAAGAAGCTGTTGAAAGTGTCTATGTTAGACAAAAACACAACATGATAATCCACATTAAAGGTTTTACTTTGCTGCAGTGCTTTCCAAAACGCTCTGTGTGTGGAGCAGGAGAAGAGAAAGTAACTGTATGTTAAGTACTGTTTAAAGCTGTTCTTTTTTTTTTGCCCTGAAAAACTTTCATTTTCCTCCAAATGTCCAGCCACAATTACATAAGAGTCCGTGGGTCTTAATTGTGGGTTTCCTTTACCACTACACACAGCAAACATGTGATTACAAAAACAGCTTGATCCTGCTGGACGTCTAATCACTGGTTGCATTGCGGCTCACCGTGATATCACTTTCCTTAACCTTAACTGTCAGAGGAGGTGTCTGTTTGACTTTGATAATGGGCATGTTTGGACGTTTGACTCGGAGGGGCATTTTGTCCGACCACATTCGGACTGGACAGGATGTTCTAAACAAGTTCATGCTCGAGCGCCGCTGGGAGAGGATGATGTAGTGGCACCGTAGGTGGCGGAGATACACAAAGTCTCAAAGTGTGTTTGCGCGCGTTTCATTGCGTGTGTTTGTGTGCGCGTGTGTGCGTCAGCGCCGGAGTGAATGTTTGTGTATATGGGCGAGTGGGGGTGGCAGGGCTATAATCTGCTCCAAACTGCTTGCGGGCAGAGGCGAGGTGGGCGAGACAGTGATACAGAAAGAGAGCAAGGGAAGGAGAGAACGAGGGGAGGGGGAGTGAGGACAAGCAAGGAAAGAAATGAGTTGGCAAGAGAGAGGAGATACAGAAAGAAAGGAAAAACAAGGAGAGAGGGAGGGAGAAGTAGAGGTGAGTTGAGAGCAGCGTGGATTCGCACGGCTTACGGATGCTCTACAGCTACTGTACCCACTGTCCTCTCTCCTCTCCCACCCATTGTCATGCCGGGCTCCGTGGGCGCCGGCAAGGCAGCTAATTCCTCTGACATTTACGCTGCTTTCTCAGTCCTCCAGTGACGCAAGCCTGGCTGCAGCCACTGTCAGCACCCACAATGGCCTCAGGTGGATGAGAGATGGTGGATGGTGCAGACGATGGACCGCTCAACCCTAACTGGGGCCCAGCCAATGAGGAGGCCCTTAGAAACTCTCTCAGAGCCAAGGTCCTGCATATTGTGTTATATTATACAGTATGTCTTGAATAAAATAGGATTAGTGTGGGTGGAAGAATAAGAGAAGAGAACAGTGCGGAGGAAAAGAGTGAAAGAAAACTGAAGGAGAGGAAGAGGAGAGGGAGGAAAAAAAAGTGGGAAATTGATAGTGCGAGGAATTTACAAATGTTTCACTCTTCCATGCCAAAGTATGCACTTGGGTTTTAAAGTACGGATTTCATGAATTCACTTAAGAATACTTACGAAAAGATCACAGCAGATTTTTAGGAGCATGCCTGTTGATCACCTGACCTGACACCACTACACAGAAAATATTTCGCTTCTACAGATGCTCTTACAGCTCAACATACTCATCATTCTGCCTGTGGTTATTTTACCAAATATCAGTTTGCTTTTATTCGCATGTGTTGATTTTGTTTTTTTGTAGCTCAAACTTACAGATGTCAAGGTTGTTATTATATAAATGCATGCCTTACTAAAGCAACACACTATCAACGTGTGAATGTGGCCTTGTGTTGTGAGTGCTGTGATAACAGCTTGGCAAATGATAAATGACAGGGAAGTGAATAAAGGTGGTGAAATTGTCATTCTGTCATAATGAAGAAGGAATAAAATGGCAGCTAGTTAAAAACAGTCACTAGATAGTGGCTAAATCCACTAACACCTACTTTGGAGGATTAGTGTGGAATAATTTAGGAAATGATTCAAATGGAAAAGTTGACTTTCTTATTGAGGATCCAAAAGAACAAAGTCTATTAAATGTGGAATAAATGGATCATAGTTATAAAACCATTACAAGCAGACTTTGTGTGACTCCACTTATGTTTCATCGTTCTTTCCCCTTCTTGATAGGAATAGTAGCAATGTAAGCTCCCTTAGTTTGAATGTCTACACTCGAACTTTTGGGCGCGTGTATGAAAGTTAAACACGAAAACTGCGGTCAGATTGACGTGGAAGTACACAAAGGTTTGTGGGTTGTATTCAAGTGGAGATGTGGGTGAATGTGTATGTGTATAGATGTGCTGAACCTGTGCTTGGAAATGGAGATAGAGCAATCAAAGACTTTCTGGGGACAGAGTTGCGGCCCTCAGCCATTGTGGCTCTCCCCGTTTTATGAGCATAGGCGTATACACTCACTGGCCACTTTATAAGATACATCTATTCAACTGCTCTTTAACGCAAATAGCTAATCAGCTAATCATATGGCAGCAATCGATGTATTTAGGCATGTAGACATGGTGAAGACTAGCCTGGTGTTGCCAGACCCAATTCGCAAAACGCAAATGGGGCTGTACATTTCCTCTATTCCCGAGGGGCGGTATCAACGGCTGTCACTCAAAGTGCCCCTTCGCACAATTGGAAAAACAGAAAATAGAATATGAGCTCGCGAGATTAGGATGGTTTCACCAGGCTAGGTAAGGACGACCTGCTGAAGTTCAAACTGAGCACCAGAATGGGGAAGAAAGGTGATTTAAGTGACTTTGAACGTGGCATGGTTGTTGGTGCCAGACTGGTCTGAGTATTTTCAGAAACTGCTGATCTACTGGGATTTTCACACACAACCCTCTCTAGGGTTTACAGAGGAACTGAACCCCAGCCTCCATTTAATGCATGTATAGTTCCTGTTTGTGCATGTGTTTGTTAATGACAACAGATTGAAAAAAAAAAAAAGATTTTCCCCTTGGGGATTAATAACATATATCTTCTTCTTCATTTTCACTAAA
This sequence comes from Epinephelus awoara, assembly GCA_035609425.1. NCBI lineage: Eukaryota > Metazoa > Chordata > Actinopteri > Perciformes > Serranidae > Epinephelus > Epinephelus awoara. Next base: position 31,183,267 of record CM069303.1, read on the forward strand.
AACGTTACCATGTAAAACACTTGCACCTGTAAGTAGTGCGCCCTAAGTGTACCTGAGTCTCACTTTTATTTCAGTGCATATGATGACTTTAGCAGTAACCACTTCCACAAGATCTTCTGGAGACATTCCTCCATAAACGTGCTAAAAAAAGTGAAATCCATACAGCACAGTCTTTTACGTGGGATTACTAATGAGGTGCCAACACAGTAATGGCAGCTTGTCTTCTTCAGCCTACCACCAGGATTTGTCTGTTTGGAGTCGTTGACTGCAGGATAGGCCAACGTGATTAGTGTGTATTATTATTAGTTTCCTGTCTGGATCATTTTGAAGGACTTGCATTACAGCATTAACTGCTTTTTTTATTCTATGGCCTTGTTAATGATACTCACTCAACTTAGTTTTAAAAGAAGTAATTTAAACATTTTCCAAAGATTATTTTTTCTACATGTATTTTTAAAGGATATTATCAGTGGAGAATGCATCATTGCAAGAGTGACAGCAAAACACTTTCAACATGCTCAACGCGTGAGCTGCTCCTGTGGGAAATGTGTTGCACATAAAGACATTTTGATTGTTTCATGGGTGTGTGAGGCATCCCACTATAGCTATGAACTCATACACCAACAGTGTGCCTTAATGTAATGTAAACACAAACTGTCAATATTGTTCTCACTAAAACTAACCCTCACTAACAGATTACAGCTGTACTTCTTTTACCGTGACATAATCACTGACGCATATCCATCCATCCATCCATCCATCCATCCATCCATTTTCATTCGCTTATCCTAGCCTGGTTAGGGGGGGCAGCAGGCCAAGCAAAGAACCCCACACATCCCTCTCCCCAGCAACACTTTCCAGCTCCTCCTGTGGGACCCCAAGGCGTTCCCGGGTCAGATGAGATATGTAATCCCTCCAGCATGTTCTGGGTCCGCCCCGGGGCCTCCTACCAGAGGGACGTGCCCAGAATCCTTCTAACAGGAGGCACCCATGCGGCATCCTTATCAGATGCTCAACAAAAAAGCGAAGGAGCAGTAGCTCTACTCCGAGCTCCCTCCAGATGTCCGAGCTCCTTACCCCTATTTCTAAGGCTGAGCCCAGCCACCCCACGGAGGAAACTCATTTCGGTTGCTCACTACCCAGAGCTCATGACCATAGGTGAGGGTTTGGACATAGATGGATCCATAAATTGAAAGCTTCACCTTCCAGCTCAGCTCTCACTTCACTACAACAGTCCAGCGCAGTGCCCACATCACTCCAGAGGCTGCACCAAACCGCTGATCCATCTCACGCTCCATTCTACCCTCACTCATGAACAAGACCCCGAGATACTTGAACTCCCTCACTTGAGGCAGTAACTCCCACCCAACCTGGAGGGGGAAATCCACCGACTTCCGGCAGAGAACCTCAGATTTGAGAGGAGGTGCTGACTCATTTCGACCGCTTCACACTCGGCTGCAAACCACCCCAGTGCATGCTGGAGGTCACTGTGTTTTGAAGCCAACAGAACCACATCATCTGCAAAAAGCAGAAATGCAATTCTGAGGTCCTCAAACCGGCCCCCTTCCTCCCTGGCTGTGCCTCAAGATCCTGTCCATGAATGTCACCAACAGGATCGGAGAGAAGGGGCAGCCCAGGTGGAGACCAACACCCACATATCCACGGCAAATGGGTTTTTTTAAATGCTGGGTTTTTGCCGTGTATTGAGTTAGCATTATTACGTCATACTTTTTTTTTTTATAAATCCGGACTCCAGAGTAGAAACTGCAGCTTTTAGGTGTTGACAAGTAAACTTAGTCATTATCTGTCTTCCTCTTAAATGTGGGTGGAGCTAAATGGCGGGTATACGTTTTAACTGTCGAACTGGTTGTGTGTTTGTAGTGTAATATAACAAAGTGTTCTCTCGCAGTGGTATAACGTGCACAGTCCTGTCTGTTTATAGGACAGCCTGGGGGCTCATACTGTTCACTCTTTCAACAGCGTCTCATCCTCACTCCCATTTGCTTTCTTTTTTACCTCTCTTTCCGCGTCTGAGCCTCTTCCCCTCCATCCCTTCTTGTGCTCTGCAGGACGCACTGATAATTGAATATAATTGTCAGGACACTCGCAGAGCCTGGGGGAACAAAGAAGCACGCAGACACACGCACACACTCACAGACACATCCATTACTACCTTACATAACTCTCCAACATGTACTTTAAGTTAGACAAAGTGGAATGCAAAATCAGGAGCGACACCAGACACGACATCCATCAGTTTAACGACGAGACGGCCCTCGAGAAAAATCCTGAACTTTATTTTGACAATAGACGGGAGGCAGCCTTCTGTCACAGCAGACACTCTTGTCATTCCTGAATTGCTTTTGCAAATGACTGTAAAGAGAATGCAAATATCTCTTTGTGGGTTTTAACGCTCCAAGCTTAAACATGCAAATGATAGATAGAATCCATTCTCTCGCAGAGGGTTGCTTTGTCGACTATCCCAGTCACTGTCTGCACACTAACTCTTCCCTACTCTCTTTTAAATGTCTCCAATGCCCAGCTTCAGCACTGCAGTGTTTGATATTACATGCTGGTCCCTCTGTCTTCTGTTGATCCTTGTCTCTGTCTCTCTCTGTTCACTCTGGCCAGCCTTGAACTCACAGACCAGGAAGATAAGTGCTTCAGCTGTCCTGGTCACTGATCACTGTGAATGAAAATCGCCTTCTCTTTTATTTTCTTTCCCTCTGATGTCATATCTTTGTTTCTGCAAAGGCGTGGGTTCAAATAGAGTTCACAGTTGGAATGGAAAAAAGATCTGGAGGGATGTTATCTTGGGTGGGATGATAGGAGTGGCACTGACCACTCGGAGATGAAATGGTGAGATGAGAAGTGTAAGATTGATTCGACCATCCCTTAGTCACCGGGGAGTGATGACGGGCGCTTACACAGAGCCTGAAAAGAACAATAGATTCATTCAGGTTTGTCACAGTGCATCTGAACCATATATTATCGTTTCAAGAAATGTTCGTCAATACAAGAAATCGGCGTGTTTGCTGCTTTATATTCAAATCAAAGACAATTTCTGAATCTACATACATGCACAGTGGATACCGACATGGCCTCGGCGTCAAAGAAGTGAAGACTGAAGACAAAGTCATTATGATTGAGCTGCAATCTGTGACCCCCCCTCCTCCCCGCAGCCTCCAGTGCTCACCCGGATAGATCTAACTGATATTGACAGTTGAATAAATTTTCTGCATGAAATCACGTCAGCTCGAGCATGCTGTCCCCCCACCTCTACGACCCACTGAAGTGCTAAATAATTACATTAGTTTCCAGAGGCTAATTTGACTGAGAGCAATAATTCTGGTCCCATGCCACCATAGATGTTTTCATATGTCTAATGTCGGTATTAGTAAATGAAAATTTCATATATATGTTGTGAGGTGATAATCGAAACTTTGGACTGTGGTGTAGCTGCAGGGGATGTCTGTCATCTGCAGAAACTTAGATAGGTAATTATCTGGGTACCTTTCACTGTAAGAACTGTCATATTGATGAATAATTAGCAAACGCTCAAAAACACCTTCAGTGTTGTACAAGCCTGTAAACAGAGAGGGAAAAAAGCCTGTGCAATGCAGGAATTAAATAAATAATTAAGCAGAGCTTTATTTAGAGGGGACATATTGTGCTTTTCATTATTTTCTGTCACATATATAAAGTTAATATGTTGTATTTTTGTATTAAATGTGACCAAAGTTTCAGATAATGAGGTAAACTTATGTAAAAGTAGAGCAAAACTCTCGGGTGTCAGACTGTTCTACTGCACTATACTCTGTTTCCTACTTTTTTATCCAATTTTAGCTTCAAGCTAATGTCAGCTCATGATGGATTTCTTTTTATGGTCATCTGCTCCAGGCACGCTACGTTAAGTGTTCACATTACGCAGCCTATACTGCTACATTAAGCTACATGCTAACCTCGAAATCACCAGAGGCCACACAGTACGATATTATCACGATACAATTTTATTTCGATTTAAACGTGTTGTTATATGCTGAGTTTTGCGTCAAAATATATGTAACTGGTGGACTTTGGTGTTGCCTGTGTTGTGCTGATATGAAGAGGCCCAGACTGTGGATATCTTTGGAGGCGATCTCCGTTTATTCCTGACAAGTCTGACAGCAAGAGGTAAAAACAAAATCCTTCATCAATTACAACCATGTAAACTGGAGCCCCTACACAGATTAAGTGACACGTAAGGTGGGAGACACCCCTTTATATGTGGGTTAGGTAGAGGTACAGGAACTGAGTATCAGCATTCCACATATTGAGTACGGAGGCCTAAGCGTGTCAGGTAATAACAACTGAAACAAATGTTATGTAACTATTATACTTAATGTAAGCACTGCTGCAGAATGTTTGTGTAAAAGCTACTATATGCTAGTATCACGGTGTGTAGTATACATTATTCTACTTTTTGGCTTTTCTTTGTAATAATACAATTTTGTGTTTTATATTGCTTGTTTTAGAGCTGTACATTTTTATTCTGTATTTTTGTTCTATGTTCCTGCCTGTCTTGGCCAGGACACAGATTTTTAACCTCAAGAGTTTCTTTACTGGTTAAATAAAGGTTAAATAAATAAAAATAAAATAATCTGTGATTTTTATGATAGAAAGAGACACTACAAAGTCATTCTCCAGCTATAGTGGTGGTGAGGATGTTAAAGACCTGCAAACGCTAACCAATCAGAGCATTGGGCTTAAAGAGACAGGCACTAAAACAGACTGTCTCAGAAAGAGGGTAAATACAGATGTTCCAGCACACACAGTAGAAAAACTATGTCGGTGGGTTTCTTTTAATTAAAGCAGATAAACATCTTCTATGAGAAACCTCAAACGCAAGTATGGACCTGAAAATGAGCATAAAAAGTCCCCTTTATTAGACATCAATCAGTCAAAATGTGCTTTATGGTGACATCAAATATGCGCTTTGACATGCAAGGACGCATAGGAAAATGCAGCTCAAAATCATAGTTCTAGTGGTGCATCCAAATACTATGGGAAGCTCTACAAATGCAGCATGTCACAAAAACAACATAAATCAATATATACAGCAATTAGGAAGTCAAAATAACATTATAAATACACATTAAAAGTAATAAAAGTAAAGTCAATATTATCTGACTCTATAACAGACTTCTAATAGATTCATTCATCATGATCCGTCTCCAAAACAGTGTGACTTATGAGGCTTATACGGCTTTTATGTCTGTTTAATGGCATATTTAGAGCCTTTAATAGTCTCTGTTTACTCCTCTAGACCTGTTACCCATAGAGCTACAATAACATTGTAATTTATGACTTTGTCAGATCTTTTATGCCTGTTTAATGACACTGCAATTACAGAAATAACACAGTATCAACATGCTGTGTAATGGTGTGTTTTTAACGCTGACGAATGCTTTGACCTTTGCATGTTTGCAGGCTGCAGTACAATAAGACTGTTTGGCTGCAGTTTCCTCAGATGGGTTCATGTGTTTTGGAGGAAGAGTCGCTGTTGTCTGTGAGTGACGTTATGTAAGTGTGTTGGGTCTGACTGGTCTTTCCACTGTTGGAGTCTCTGCCCCCTGGTATTTGGAACAGCGAACGTCTGACTCCTGCGACTACAAGGCTGCATTCTCTTTATTGTGTGTGTGTGTGTGCGTGTGTGTTTGTGTGTGTGTAGAGGGGGCTGATCTAACTGCATAATATAGAGCAGTTACATCATCTAAGAAAAAGACAGAATTCTCTCTCACAGCCTCTCAGTCAAAACAAGGCAGTTCTGGACTCGTCTGCGTTCGTGTAAGACTCAATGTGTTCTCCATTAAAAAAAAGTTAGCACAGTGTGTTTTCACTGTTAGGTCATTGTCACATAAATTTTCTGTTTTTCTGGTATAATGTAATATCTTCTGGGAAATTTCGTGTTGTGTGAAACAGGAAGTACAAGGACTGGAGAACAGACAAAGGTCGTTGGCTGCAGGGTTAAAGTAACTCGGGTTAAGTAGCGTCAAAGCCTCTTCTCACTGAAAACCCCTTAAATCCTGACGAGGACAAACAACTCCCTGACACACACACATGCATACCACACACACCCACACAAACAAAGAGTTTGCTGATGAGACAGCCAGGGGTCACCCTGAAGGAGAAATGCTGATAATGATAAAAACAGTCCTTCCTCAACATAACTCTGGATAAACACACACAGAAACACACGTCCGCCACGCATATAAACAAAGTCGTCATCTGCACAACACACAAGTTGTACCCGATGTGTTTTTAAGAACCAAAATCATGTTCTGAGAAACTTAGACACATGTGTTCACTTCCCCCCGCTGCTCATCATCATTCCATCTCGCCGTCATTACCCCTGACCCCGACGCTCAAAGTAGTTTTTACCCAAATTTGCCTGTGTCCCTCATCTCATCTCTGCTCCCCTGGCAGCTGTGTCAACACCCACAGGCCTCTAGCCTTAAACAAACCATCCGCACAGCCATTGTACACCACGCCACTCCCCTCGCTACAGGAAGGCTGCGCTGACAACTCTATAAATGTTGGCAGTCAGTCCCTGAACAACATTGATTTTGTTCCAATCAATCCAGAGAGATTGCGACGCATGGTAAATGACACAGCCTGTGCGCCATAGCATACATTTCAGCATTAATTGTTGCTGGGCAGATTCGGCAGGCCAAATAGTGGGTTGGTCCCGTGAGTGTTGCGACATTGGGAAACATCAGTGGGCTGTCTGTTCGCTGGAGCTCGGTGGGAGGCCCAGCTGTCACCCATATCTCATCTCAGGGTGGACAAACTTGATCCCCATCCAACAAAAATGGTCCTTACCATTAATCCAAACACTGCATTCAGCAATAATTTAGTATGAAACACCAAAAATATTTAAACTCTGAAGTGAAAATAATAAACAAGGCAGATTTCCTTTCAGCTAGTTTTCTGTCAGTGCAATGTAAAGCAATATTTCAACTCTTATTAACTCTCTTGCTGAGGCAGGCATTTTTTTTTCCTTCTATGGAAAAGGCATGACCTGCCCTGCTCTCACGGGCGGATTATGGGACGCCATAATGCCTTATGTTGTGTTTCTTTATAGTCGTATTATGTCTCTTTATAATCATTTTGTGTATTTTTTGGTTGCTTTGTGTCTCTTTGTGGTCGTTTTGCCCATTTTCTGGTCATTTTGAGTGTCTTCTTGGTCGGTACGTTTCAATTTGAGTGGCACTTTTGTAGCTGAGGGCCAGTGGGGCTTGTGTCTGATGGGCTCATTCAGTAATCCATTCAGTAATCCATCCATGTCTAGCCTGCCTCTAATTGGCCTGTGCTTACTGCCCTTGTTGGTTCAGTTGGTTAGGTTTAGGCATGAGGAGTAAGATTGTTAAGGGTTTGGATACGGTCACACATAAGCCAATTTAACAACGGTGAATATTCAATGGCCGTTCACTTCCATTGAATGCAAGCAGATGGTTGAATAAAACATTCATTACCAATGACAAAGCAAATTTGCGTCTTTGCATGGCATGAACTTCAACTACAAACTGCCCCGCATGAGAGATGCCACCTGGCTGGCAGCGAGTCAAGAGACAGGCATGGAATGTTAGAAAATGGAAAATGTACCAATAACATCGTATTTTGTGGTTTTTATTAGTATGCTAGCTAATGTTAGCCAGCAAGCTAGCTTTTTCTGTCCGTCACATCAGGCACTGCCCACATTCAGCATGAATATATGTGGCTGTGCCGTTAGGTAAGATAGGGTAAGATATTTATAGAGAAGGGGTGGGAATACATAAGTTTGTACCTCCTCTCACTCCTTTTTGGACACTTAAATCAAATCATTATATGTTGTTCTCAGTTTACATACTACCTTTTGTAACCTGTTATTTAATGTCTGTTTACTGCTGTATGATTATTTTGTTTATTTGCTACATACATGTTTGAAATAAACTGCCACTAACTAAGAAGATCAGGGTAAGCCAATCAGAGGCAGAGCAGGGGACAATAGGGTGAGTCATGCTTTCGCCATAGTCAGAAAAAATATCGCAGCGACATTGGAAACAAGATCAAACAGTAGGCCTGGTTTTGCCCAAAGTTAAAAAATATGGAAAAAAAGTTGTGATGTTTCTGAGTTAAAATATCTTAATCTTGAGGCCTTTTCAGGTAAGTACAGTTAGATGTGATTGCGTGCTATTAAATCAGCATATACAGTATTTATTTCTGCCACTTCACCCCAGTGTTGTCCTTTTGATAAAGAAACACCAAACAATGACAATCCTACAAGGGCCCCACATAGAGTGCCCCAGGAATGAGTCATAAAATCCAAAAATGAGTTCGCATTTTACCACTACCGTTTCGCTTGTCTTGAAATCAATGGGTTTTTGGTTAGATGCCTAATATAAGGTCTGAGGTTAACTTAAGACTTCCACATTTTTTTTCTTCAACATAAAACACATCAGTAAATATCCCACTTGTGAATTTATAAGCTTTTATGTGTCTTCAAAAAGGCGGTTGCTAACAAGTGGCTAAATGAGACTACGGAACTTCATCACACCAAACACGGCTTTACAGTTGTGGTGGTAGGGATGTTACATCATGTAGTTTGTCTTTAGCCTAACGTTAGCTGTTTTAGATTAGATTGTTGAACAAAATAAGCATCATAAACCTTTGTTTGCCACAGAGCTTATTTTCAGCAATAATCCAAAATCCAATCCAATGGAAGAATCCCAAAGGCTTTTTGATGAGGGAGCCAGGGTGACGCTAACCTCCGCGTCGGCCTACAGAATCATCCCTGGAGCACTCTGTTTGCTCTTGAAGCTTAAGTCCACCCCTGTTCCCCAGTTCCCAGTCTTTGCACCATGCTAAGCTAACCATCTCCTGGCTGTAGTTCATATTTAACAAACAGATGAGCTGTATCAATCATCTCATTTCAATATATCTAATAAGCATATTTACCAAAATGTTAAAGTATTCCTGTAGGCTAATCGTTATTTTGGTCATTTCTCAGGAAGCACAGTTTCCTTCTCCGTCTATGAGCTTTTGATTGCTAACATAAATTGATATTGCAGGCTCTTGCCAGAGCAGCGTATGTACGGTCAAGGAACTGCTGTGGATGTTATTCTAGCTGTCAGACTTTGTTTACCTTTCATTTGAACATTTTCCTGTCTCTCATTCCTAACTTTTGTATGTTTTCTCTTCGGCCCGCCTGTTGTTTGGTGTCATAACAAAGTGAGTTATATTCCCTCCTCCAATAGTTTTCTCATCCTCTCTCCTTATGGTTGATTTTGCTGTTTATGTTTCCACTCCATCATCCGTCTCCCCACGGACGGAGCAGAGATAGGACACAAGGCCTGCTATTCTACTCTGAGTGATGTGGGTTTGGGTGTGTTTGTGTGGTTTTGGCACGGGGCATGTTTCAGAAAGTATGTCAGGAGAGGTGTGAGCTCGCCGCGTGACGTCAGCGACATATCTCTGCTGATGCAGGTCCGCCAATTTGCGTCTTCTGTGAGCGGCATCGCTCTGTGTTTTATCTGCCTACATCTTTGTGGACACAGATTGTAAGAGGGGGTGGGGGTGGTGGTGGGGAGTCCTGTGCTGACAGCCAACCTGCTGCCTCCCGGCTGCAGGAAAATACTAATGTACCAGTGAGCAGGAACTCTGCCAGCACTCTCTTTCTCTCTGTGTCAGTCCATGTCTGATTGCTGGGAAAGACTTCTAGAGTTTTATGAGTTTTGCTGCCGGACCTGCCGCGGGCTTGGCTTAGGGCCCTGACAGGGATCAGAGTGGCATAGCAGCACTCACACTAGGTCGCAAACACACACACACACACAAGTGCACACCCACCCACGCACAGACACAGTAGAGTAAATGTGCCTGGTAACAAAAGTGAATCATGTGTATGTTCCTCTCTCGCCCTCCTGGGAGGATTCTCTGTGATTGAGGTGGCGATGTGTAGTGCCATTGGCTATACAGGGGGACGCTGGACACTGGTCACAACATTCACACACACACATGAGCACATTTAGACCGAGTACAGACAACCTGAAGACAACCTGAACAGCCTTGGGCCAGCAGACTGCGGATTACGCCACACATGAGCGGCTGCCTGGCGAGGCAAAGGGCACCGGGAGCAGATTTGACGTACTGCTGAGAGTCCAGTACGTAATCAGAGACGACAGAGGAGCTGGTCGGGGATAATAAAGATAAACATTTGCTCTTCAGGTTATTTCCTCAGCCTTGTGCTAAATTTGGACCTGGTGACAGCCAAGCGGTGTCTCGCCCAACCTGACCAACCTGTGGCTCAGAGCCATTTCCTATTGGCTCTGACCTTTTCTCCTGCTCCGCTCTCTAACAGATATGATCATCTGCACTTTATGCTGACACACAACCACAGAAAGTAGAGACAGAGAGAATGAGACTTTATTAATCACTGACCAGTGATTGCACATGAATGAATGAAAAGCAGCAACAGAAAGCTGAGAGGGAAAGAGAGGGCGCAGACCTGAACAATGCTCTTTTGAGGTGACAGTTGTGTTGTAAAAGCAGCGGAGCAGAAAGAGAAGAGAGGTACTGTCCCCGTCGGTAAAGAGCACTCACTGCCCTTTGTGTTTGGTTTAGAAGAGGAGGAGTAACTGCTGACCACATCAACCACAGGCCTTTAACTCACGGCGCAAGCACTTTCTGCATGACCTTCACATTAAAGCGGCTTAAAACTGATGTCTAGAGTTCAGTAAAAGAAAAAAAAAGAAAGAAAAGAAAAAGGTGGACTAGATTCGTACCTTTCAGAGTAAAAAGGCCTGACACAGGGGCAGCACCCTATTAGAGTACAATTCAGTACCCTTTCTCGCTAGTTTTCCACCTCCTCCAATTGTACTTTTAACTTTCAACCTTGAGAAATGTACCTTTACAGGAGCAGTGAGAGGGATTGAGTGGCATCTAGATGACGAGATTGCGGACTGAAACTAGCTGAAACTCTCCCGCGTGTCAAGCATGGACTCTTTGTTAGAATTCCTCCAGTGTTCACTGTTTAGGAGGTTTTAACTGGGAGCAGAGGTCTCTTCTTCTCTTAAACAGAGCAGGGCCCAGTTGTTTGGAAGATTGAAGATTGGGGGCTTGAGGGTGGATTTTATGAGTAAAATGAAATAAAAATTTTAAATTTGTCAGATATATGTACATTTATTCATATATCACACTTGATTCGTTTAACTGTTGCAATGATAAAATAGATAAGGTAGACATAATGCTACCTATCAAGTCCTCTAGTGCTGTAAAGTAAAAAACAAATCAAGGATTTTGTCCCTAAAAATAATCCCACAAATAGCCATCAATCTCACTTTATATTAATTACAATTACACCGTTAAAAGTAGTCTCTAACAATTGCCTCCCTCGTGCTGTTTTCTGTCTCTTCAATAAAAAACCGTCAAAGTGTCCATGTGTTAAGAATGGAGCGGGGCCAGATCACGAAAATCCCCCTAAGATGGATACCACCAGGCAAAAGAAATCCAAAAGGCCCAAAACCACCTGGCGCAGAACTGTGACACTGGAATTGGAAAAGATGAACCTGTCATGGGGAGAGACGCAACATGCTGCCAAGGATTGACTGCAATGGAAAGAGCTAATTGAAGCCTTATGTCCCATATGGGATGAAGAGAAATAAGTAAGTAAGTAAAGTGACCCAACACTGGCTATTCTACATGTTGTTCTTCACATAGCTCGTAAGTTGTGCAGTCCAGTTTAGAGCACTGGTTATCCAGATTTGGTTATCTTTAAGGTTTGTGTCTGGATCAGAGTGATCCAGTTTAATGCTTTGAAAAATGGCACAAAAGTAAGATGGATTAGCAGATCCTTCATAGCTGTTGTGATAGCGTTATTGATAGTTTAATAAAGGTCTTGTTTTGGGTGTGGTTTAGGCAGGGTCACATTTAGGGGTTGTGGCATTGACTCATTAGTTGCTATTAGCTGAACCTGGGACGAGAGCTGGAGAGGCACCCCAAGACGCCGAAGACAAGACATTCTGAAGACACAAAGAGACAAAGAACATGTCTTAAAATACACCTTTACTCTGAACAACCATGAGGAAGATTGAGCCAAGTGACTGGTCCGACATAACGGTATCTGAGGGGTGTCCAACAGATTCACCAGGTCTGAGCAAGTGGCGGTGGCCCCACACAATCCCCAGATACCCAGGGATGTCCAGGTACATTTCTCACATCTAATGCAATATGTAGGGAGAGGCACTACGCTAAGCCTTAGCTAATTAGGTTTCACAAACCTGGTTTAGCATAGCAGCAAAACAATAGCCAAAATATGAAATTTGCAAATCTGGGCATCACGTACAGAAAAAATCAAATAATCTGGAACATTCTGATCTAAATTAATTTTGTTTTAAACAACTGGGTCCAGGTGATAAAACCAGTAAAAACACTGAATAAAGCAATAACAAATCAGTGTTACTCCGACTCTGTTTGGCTTGTGGCAAAGCAGCACCTGCTAATGTGTGCTCACCTTTTTTCTCTGACAACTTAAGATCCAGACGCTCAGGAGGTTTGTATCAGGAGCCGAATTATCCACAGAGGTCTCTTCGTCTCCAAAACAAGCAGACTGGGTGATTTAAACAGGTAAAAACACTGAATAAAGCAGTTTAACTTTAAAAATCTGTGTTTTTCCAATGCTGTTTGGCTTGTTGTGGAGGGGCTGCTAACTATAGTGGCCGATGCAAATATGCGGCAATGCAAATGGCCCTATCTAGAGCCAGTGTGGTTTGTCCTTTCTGAGCTACTGTAGAAACATGGCAGTGCACCATGGCAGACTCTGTGGATGAGGACCCGCTCCCTATGTAGATATATACAGCTCATTCTACGGTAAAGAAAACAGGACTGTTCCTATTTTCAGGTGATTTTGCACCAAAGAAAACATATGTCCCTCTAAATCCTACACGCTGGACCTTTAAACAATAGTGCACACAATAAGAAATGCTTAGAAAATGTGAGTGCTACCATTATGTTTTTGTATTGTCACCTTTTCCTCCATATTTGGGAGACACAGTAGACAGACCAACTATAAGGAGCTGCTTGTGCCACAACGAGGACACCATCCTGCCCCACATTAAAATGTATCAGGCTGTCTGGGCTCTCCAACACTGCACCGTTCCTTTCCACCGAGGTTTAACATAGTGCTGGCTTTGACAGGGCTGCCTCTTCTCACCACTGACTGTGTGCATTTACTAAACAGTGGCCTGGGACTGATTACCTCCCCTCCCTCCTCCCTGGCTGTCTCTGTATATGTCTGCCGATGTTGTTTAGAGCCGTACAGACCACTTCAAATTGTCCTCAGTGTGGAATGGAAACGCCGGCAATCAGGGGGAGTGCTGCAGTGCATTCTTACATGTCACTTTTTAGCAAAACACACAAGCAGAGCTCTTATTCTCTGTCTCCGCGTGGAGTTTGCAGTGTGGGCAGAGGGTGATGAATACAATGGAGAGAAAATAGAGGAGAGGAGCGAGGGGGAGTGGGGATGGAGGAGAGTGCGTGGGTGAGCAGATAGGACTGGAGATGAGGGGGAGGGGGGCAGGTTAAGTTGGTGCCTACACAGGGCTCTATCCCACAGGCTCTCTCCTGTCTCCCACGCCTGGCCCCTCTAACCTGGCCTAGCTTCTGTTTAATGTCTGGCTCTGTCACACCTCGGCCCACTCCCTAGAGATCTGCACGTCTGTGGAGTAAAGTACATTTCAAACTAGTTCTCCAAAGGAGAAAAACACACTGGAGAAGCCTTCAGCATGGATTCTTTATTTCTTTTTTTTTTTTGGCCTTTCATCTCTCAGGCAGCTTCTGCTCAGCTCCATCTTTGGCTCGTTTATCTTGTTGCTCTTAAGCTCTTTTTTTGTTTTTGCTTCTGCAGTACTTGTATTTGCTAATATCATTTTGGCTCAGCTCGTTCAGTCATCCAGCATCTAGCGTGTTCCATCGCAATATTCACAGATGTTCCTGATCTTTTGATTGACTTTAACTCAATGTGAGGTTGTGTGTACAGTGGGGGGAAGGTTCACCGTGTCTCATCACTGAGTATGGGCATATTAATTGTCAGTATTTATGTGCCTTTATTCACCGTCACAGAGAGTGGAGGTCGTCGTGAGCAGAAGGTTTGCAGTGAAAATGGTTTTGTCAGGTGTGTGATAGTGAAAAGGAGCAGACCAAGAGCTTTTCCCAACTTTCTTCATGTTATATTCACTGCCAGCATGTGAAACTTCAAATAGTTCTTGGTGTCTCCATGCGGTAAGCTAGCCTGCATCGCGACCAACTTTAAATCCACCTGATTGTAGCAATGTGATGCTGTACTGATGTAACAACAAACACGTGGCTCTCCTTCAGTCCCCACATGGCTGAGGATGATGAGGAGAGGGGTCTGCCTTTTACATGCACTGGGTCTCATTCAAGAAAAGTGAGTACATCTGTGTGTGGATTTGCACATAAAATATAATCAGCAATTAGCATAAATCCCCGCCCATGAATAGCCAATGACCACCATATAAGGAGGTGTAGGTGCATCCAGTCGACCTGTCAGTCATGGCGCAGAGAAAGAAAGCGGAGCATTCTGAAGCGGAGATCAAAATAATTTTGTCATGTTTAGATTACGTGTTTCAAAGGCATCTGTGTATTGTGCACATAACAGAGCACAATACGAATTAAAATTGTAATTTCCAATAGTGACAAGCAATATTTATGTGCTTTACTAAATTTTCACAAGCACTACGAGTGGTCAGGAGCAGGTGTAGACTTTTTCAATAAATTTCCATCTGCGAAGTTTAATTTACCGTTAACATACAGTCTCTTTCAACATAAACACACTACGTCAGTACAACACCAAGAATTGTCATTTATTTCCTTCAACAACTAACGCACATGGTTGGGTTTAGGCAATAAAAACACATGGTTAGGTTTAGGAAGAAAAGAACAGGGTTTGGCTTTAGAATCTTACAGGACACAAACACTGCTCTCCTGGGTGAAAGTCTGTGTCGGACCCATTCACCACCACTCCACCTGACGCCACTGTTTTTCAAATGTATTTTTTGGCACTTTGAGCACCACAAGCCGAGTGCCATCTAGTTCCATTATATTCAAGAAAAGGCAGACACCTCTACGGCCGATATCTCCAACACTCTGCAACTCACACCAAAACATTTTGAAATAGTGCAGCAGGTTAGAGGAAGAATTTTTATTTTTGATTTTGAAGTATAGCAAATACAGAAAACAGAGGCAGTAAGGTTGCACATTTACTTCATATAGAAAGAGTTTCTTTGTTCCTCCCCTAATCTTTTTACTTTCTCACGACTGCTAACTAAAAACCTTCATGCTAGGAAGGTCACCATTTTAAGGTGTTTTCTTTGCACTTGCAGTAATCAGTCTAAGGTGTTTCTAATATACCGTATCATGCATTTAAACACACTCAGTGTCGTGCTCTGAAATACTTCCTCATGGCGAATTCTTGCCAACACATTTGAGCCTGAACAGGATTTTCTGTCTGAATGGCAGCTTCCCTCCTCGTTGCTCATCATTTCCTCGTGTTGGCCAGGAAACAGGTAACACTTTATCAACTGCTGGTCTACATAATCACTGAGATATTCAAATCCACATGAGGGCTGGATGAGCAGATTAATAGTATTGACAAATCCTAATTAGCGTCATGCTGAATCAAATGATTAATGTGAACAGTTGTTAAGGAGGCAGTGTGTGTCTAAATAGACCCAGAGGCTAGATAATACAGTAATAGCCTATGACTCACACTAGCACTGTTTTAATGAGAAATAGACAGAAAAAGATTGAGAGAGAGAAAGAAAGAGAGAATGACAGGAAAACAGAGAAAGTAAGAAAATGGGGGGAAAGGGAAGAAGACAGAGTGTTTTGTATCGCTACTGTTGTCTGCCTGCCTTCCTGCCTGGCTCCCCGCAATGTTTTTACACCTCGAGTTTTAAGCAGCGATGGGATTAGTTTGTAGGATTGTTGGCTTGCATTGTGTGCTGAGAGGATAGGCAGTGAAATCCCTTTTTCAGCCACCGCTACTTATCCTTGTCCCTGTGTTGTCTCTTTCAAACAGAAGCGCCTCGCTCTACATGCATGTAATCTAGGTGACAAGAAAGAATGAAAAGAGAATTGAATGTGTATGAAGGGAGTGAAAATGGGACGGCTGACAGGGAGAAGAATGCAGCGAGGTGAGAGGAATAGAGTCGGGAGGAAAGAGGGTGGGAGTGTGGCTGACTCTGTGGCACCGAGGTAGCCCCCCGTTTTTCTTTTTCCCCCATATAAAAACGGGGTGCAGGCCCACAACACGAGCAGAGTGCATTTATGTCTGACATCAGCATGTGAATAATTCATCCTCAACTTCATGCCTGAATTATTGATGTCTCAAAGAATACAGAAACAGGCAGGAGAAAACAGCATTCTGGAGGGAGGGAGCATGATGCAAGACGGAGAAAAGAATTATGATTTCATCATTATTTACAGTTTCATTCCAGAGTGAGTTATTCGCAAATTGAAAAATGTGACATTTAATCAGATAAAGAATGACTGCTGCCATGGAAATAAAACATGCGGTTTAATATATTGTGTTATTAGCCGGCTCTAATTTACAAAACATTTTAGACAATAAAAACACAAACGTGTGGCTCACACTGGAGACGCTGTATGTGTGTGTGTGTGTGTGTGTGTGTGTGTGAGAAAGCAGAATGATATGGTTGCCCTGGTTCAGTAGACACAAGCTGTTTTTCATACTGCATACTAATATTATGCTGTATTATTATAGTATTGCACTGTTTTTATCCACGTTAGCAGCATAGCTCTGTGGCACTTTGGCCCAGACTGGAACAAAACAACAGCTATTTGACAGATTGCTATGAAATAAAGACGTTCATGGGCCTCAGATGATGACTTCTCTTAAGTGCCACCATAAAGTTGATCTTTGTAGCTCTGCGTAGGCTAAAATGCTTTAAACCCAGAGAATGGATTGGTTGATTTGGTATAGATATTCCTGCCTTAACCTTTCATTTACTATCTCAGTTTCGACTTTCGATTTATGACCAAATACCCACGTAACTATTGACATTCCCATCAGCCTTAGCTGCACTTTGTATCTGGTGCAAATTCCGTTTGTGCATGCTAACACGATAAACTAAGATAGTGACATGATAAACGCTGTACCCTCGCCGTACCACATCAGCCAGTTAGCATTGTCATTACGAACATGTGGGCAGATATTAGCATTTTAGCAGTGCTGGGCAGCCCCATACAGCTTCATGTTGACTCATTTGCTGTGTCTTCGTTCGGCTATTTCCATAACTTCCCTGTAGTACATTGTGTACACTAACTTGTGTAGTGCAGAATTTGACAGGGTTGTGTTGCCTCAAATGGAAAACAGCTGCTGTGCAAAGAAATGAGGATGGCAACATTTGCCCAGTTCTTCCTCTTCTTTGTTCAATACTAACTGCAATCAGACGGAGCATTACCACCAACAATTGCCCGCGAAAAATACCTGCCAGCTTCTTAGCTTGTTCACCCACGACACTGTAGCCGCTGCAGCTGCCATAGCTGCAACTTTTACAAGGCCAAGTAGCCAAGATTGCATGCGACAAGTGTGTGAGGTGTCCAGCTTTCTATGCTCAACTTTTTGACCATTATGAGTACATTGTTCAGGTACTCGTAGTGCGCTGCGTTGTGCCATACTTGACAGTGTGAATGCACGCATGCACTCATGGGGGTGGCAGTAGGCCCGTCCATAGGGACTTGGCTTGGGGACTGGAGTGTCGCCAGCTCAGGTCCCTGCTTGGATCAAGCATGGAGTGTGCACTGGTAGCTGCAGAGGTGCCAGTTCACCTCCTGGGCACTACAGAGCAAGGCACTGAACCCCCACCTGCTCAGGGCGCCTGTCCAATGCAGCCCCCTTTCTCAGACACCTCTCCAGTTACTGCATGTGTAGGTCCTGTTTGTGCATGTGTGTGTATAAAGTATATCATCTTCTTCTTCTTCATAAGCAAGTGTAAGGAAAGGAGAACGCAGCATTGTCTCGTTGGAGTTAGTAGGCCTAGCTACATCTCAGTGAAACTGTAACCAGTTTACAGGCCATGTAAACTATTTTTTGCAGTAGCTTATACATACTTTTTGTTTTCAGAGATTTTCCTGCAGCTGTTGCACTATTCATTCATTTTCCGTAACTGCTTATCCTGTTGGGGGTCGCGGGGGGGGGGGGGCTGGAGCCTATCCCAGCTGACATTGGGTGAGAGGCGGGGTACACTCTGCACAGGCAGCCAGACTATCACAGGGCTGACACATTCACAATCACAATTGCGGACAATTTAGAGTCACCAATTAACCTGCGTGTCTTTGGACTGTGGGAGGAAGCTGGAGTACCCAGAGAAAACCCACGCTGACACGGAGAGAACATGCAAACTCAGCACAGAAGGGTTCAAACCCCCCACCCGCAACACTCTTGCTGTGAGGCGACGATGCTAACCCCTGCACCACCATGCCGCTGCTATTGTACCAGCATAGCCAATTTATTCTTTTCATATTGTAAAGATCCTCCGTTTGTGAGTTGCATTGTGGGACAATAACATATATTAATAGCACACTCAGGAATCAATATGATTTAGTATGCGTGTTCTCATGTTAAACACACATGAACACACTGCATCCTAAAAAACTGCATGAAATGAGTAGCCTATAAAACCAGGACACAATAACAGAAATAAAGAGTATCTGTGCTGGCTGGATGGATGGATGGATGGATGGACTGATAAGAATAAATGACTGAGATCTACTAAAAGCCAGATATTCTTATAACAGAATGGAACAAAGAGACCTCCCATCTCTCTGTCTCTCTCTGTCTTTTGTTAACTTTGTTATCCCCCTTCTGCAGCACCCAGAATGATAGGCTACTTGTGTGTGCTTACGTACATCTTTCTGTGGGTGTAACTGTGCGTACATGTGTGTGTGTGTCTGTGTGTCTGTGTATGTGGTGGCTGTGCTGCCTGCTCAGGGAGGCACGGGGCCCAGACACTTGGAATCATTTAGTGAGAATTTCGAGTGTGGGAGGAGAGGAATGTGCGCCCAGATAAAAGAAAGAAAAGTGAAAGAAAAATATAGCAAAGAGAGGGGGTGGAGAGTGCGAGAGATAGACACAGATATAGACAGAGGGAGAGGGAGAGGGCAGGCAGGGAGAGTGTGGCAGGTGAGGAAGAGGTGGTGGGAAGATAGAGAGGGGGGGATGTGCCACCTGAGAGAGAGAGAGAGAGAGAGAGAGAGAGAAATTTGGAGTGGAGGAAGACAAGCTCGAGTCGAAGACGGGGGTGAAAAGGAGGGCGCGGGGAGGGAAACAAAACGGAGGGAAGGGTAGGCAGAGCGCAGAAGACAGAGATCTGGAGCAAATGACAGACAGTGGGAGCAGCAGGGAAAGAATAGAAGAAAAAGGCTCGGGAAAAAAAAGTACAAGCTGCCCACTCCTTACCTACTGTTCTCCATTAAGCTGATTTTTTCAAATGGCTCTTGCAGGTCTCGCTTAGGGGGAACATCTATTCCTATCACAATGCTGCCTACACACACCGCGCAGTGACAGGCAGAGCGGGAGAGAAAGAAAAGAGGGGGGCCACAAGTATAAATGAACGATGATTTAAAAAAAAGAATAGTGGAAAAGCAAAGGGGGGGGGGTGTCCACATGTGCAACTGAAGGTACAAAACAAAGGTGCATGTTATATAGCTTTAATTATTAATAATAGAGAAGAAAGAATCTGCTGGAAGCTTGTTTTTTACTGCAGAGCCGTCTTCAGTGACTCAGTGGCGAAAAAAAAATCATAAACACTCCCCCCTTTTAGTTTCTAATCTCTCTCCAAATAACCACTTTTTTTTTTTTTACATCCAGTGTGTTCTTTTTGAATATCCATATATACAAACTGTTGTAACCTCTGTATATCTGTCTTTATTTTTTTTGCCGCTCACAAATACACCCTCCCACATTCCCTCCTCGGGCTTCCGGTCTCTCTTCCCTTCCCTGGTCTGTGCCAAAGCTAACAGCCTTGTGTGTGAGCATCCCTAACAGTTGCGTGTGTGAGAGTTGACATGTGTCTGTAGGTGTGTGTTTGGGTGTGTGTACGCTTGTGTGTCTGCAGGAGAGCCAGAGAATTCCCATGGAATGACTTCCCAGCTTCTCCGAGGGAGTTTGGACTGGAGGACGGACGCCAAAATTTCTCTCTAAATCACCTCCGATCAGAGCGTAGCTGAAATTATAGAAACTCGGAGCCTCCAACCAAACTAAACTCTGGAGTCAGACTTTCTGATATGATTTCTTTTACAGAGATAAGAGACGAAGCCTGGTTGTGAGAGACGCATTTTTTTGAAGCTCTGCCTTGATGCAGGTTCAAAAGGCAAAGGATTTGATGAAAAGTGTCTATCCGTGCAAATCCGCCACTGGCCTCCTGACCCAGCTGATGAGCTACGTAGTTTAATTGGAAAGAGTATACACTGAAAACAACTGAAAATCAGCAACCATTGTTCACTATTGACAAGCACCAATCCCTCGCTAGGCCCCTGCCTGCAGGTCAAGATGATTGCCATCCAAAATCAATCCCTGGGACTAACGTGTGCATCTGTACGGCCATTCCTCTATCTTCAAGGGACTAATATGCACAGGCTACGAATTAAAAAATTTAATGACGAATCAGAGTTCCATTGATGGACGTGAGGCGCTATTGACCAGCCGGGGTCACAGAATGAACTGGGCCGAGCTGACCCTCATGGCTCCTGGCAACAAGGCGGGCACATTCAATCTCACTTGACCCACTCAGCTTTGACCTTCGACCCCTGACAATGCTGCCCCTGTGTGAACTCTCACCTCTGGGGATCAATAGCTCTTGACCATCGCCTCAGGCCTTTGGCCAGAGCGCTGAGGGCGATGGAGGTAATGCACAGGGCGGTGGAAGTGGGGTGCAAGCTGGTAGAAGCAGCTGACCTCAAAGGGCAGGGCCAGTGACCAATGATGATGTGGGAGATTTATAGCGAAATTGGATCTGATGCGGGGAGAGGGGCGTTGGAATGTATATGGGGATGCAAATTTAGAATCAAAGCACAGCAATTTAATCCTTCTTTTAAAGTCAGCATTGAAATTTCAGACTGCAGACTTAAAAAACCGGCCAACTAAAAACTCGCACTCAGTAAGAGCAATCTTTTCAAGCTCCCCCAATCTATTTATGTCATACATGGATGCCTCGCTCCACACTTCAAACCAGGTTTCCACATTTTGATCCTTAGTTATTGTGGTTTTGTTGTGTAGTTTAAAAAGTCAGATCACTAATCCTCTTATGCTAGAATGGTGCAGCAGCGCAGCATCTGAAAGTTGAGCTGCCCTGCGTTCTAATCAGCAAGGTAAGGTTCTTTGATCTCCAGTTGAAAAAGCTTCCTCAGTTTCTGCTATGGAGATGATACTGTGCAGGGTGGCGGCTTTATGGTCTAAAACCCTTCTAGCGCTTGCTTTGCTGTTGCCACACACTCTGGTATTAGGCTACTTACAAAAACAGCCATTTCAATCCTTATTCCCATGTGACAATTTCCAGCGTTCTAACGTGCGGCTTGAACCTCTGTATTTCAACACACATAGGATCACACTGGCAAACTGCACATGCTAATAAATACATAGTGGGTCTCAGTGGGTGTCAAAGAGATATGCTGAGGGTGTTATAACAGCAGTGAGTCATCAGCAACAGAACACAACAGAACACTGAATGCAGTCTGTGAATACATTTTGTCCATAAAAGTGTGCTAGACAAGATGAGAAAGAGGCAGATTAACTCATCAAGCGTACTGCAGGTGACGTGCTGTACACTTACAGTGAGAATATGAGCAGAGGCTCGGGAAAAACAGGTTTGAACTCAAAAGCACGACTCTTAGGACAGGTTGGGAAAATAGAAAGTTTCAGTTTATTCAAGGTTGAAAACAGGCAGTGAATGAATGGAGGTTGGTTGTATAGGCTAGTGGGCTGATGGGAAATGGTCCAAAATCCAACTCGGATATCTTACAGAAAACACAGACTAGTGCAGAAACACTGTGTTACACAACACAGCAGACATTTTTGGAATACACTCCAGTGCCTGAAGATGAGATAACAATGTGTGTTACACAATAGAAGCTTTTGAAGGACAATAAAAACTGATTAAAATGCTACTAATTAGCAAACAGCTACCTGTCGCCAGTATGTCCAGCACACCATTATATCCTAACATAATGGTTTGTATTATATTAACTCACAATAACTTAAATCTGGTACCCTGTTACAAACAAACCACAACAAATCAGCTCTACACTTAAGAGATGGTGAGTACGTACTTCCTTATTCATATTTACAACAGCACTATCATGGGTATAGATATTGTTTTAGCTACAATACTATATCATGCCATCATCTCCATTTTGTAAAACAAGCTAGCTAGTTAGCGAGCACAGCAACAACACTTGCCAGCTCCCTGGCGATCTTCCTCCAGCCAGCTGCCGCTTTATTTTAGCCTCAGTTTTTGTAGTGAAATGAAGGCGTATCATAAGTCCTGTTTCCACCAAACACTTTCGGTATGGTACCTTTGGAACCAAAAGTATCCCTCCAAACATGGTATCTAGACCCTCGGTCCGTTTAGTGTTTCCACTGCAACAGCACTCTTAAATGCGGGCAGGGTTGTTGTCAGTCACTGCCACGTCTACAACTTGCCGTATTTCCTCATTACCACTGACATAGATGGAAGTCTGCACCTCGTTTATCGTCCACAGAATGAGGTTGCATGTCTTTCATTTTATAGTAACAGTTTCCGAATAAAACTCTCCACGGTATGAACAGTGGTTACATGAGCTTAAAAACCAGCCACAACTCAGCCCTGAGCAGAGTGACCGTCCTCTACTGACCAATCAACAGACTGCAGTGTTCACAGCTCCACCTTTTAGTACCAGATCTGTGTGCTAGGTACCCCAACAGAGGGGGAACCAAAAATGGGGATGGTATGGAACGGTTCAGTTGGTACCATCCACAACTTTTCACAGTGGAATTGGAAAAAATGTGTACCGAACTGTACCATACCTTACCACTCTGTGGAAGCAGGGCTTTATAGACAACTCCTCATTTCAACCTTACGAATCAGCCGTCCCTCGTCCGTTGTGGTGTTTCCAACATGAGCATCAGGAGCATGTGACAAAAATTGTTTATTTGTAGGTTAGGTTTAAGAAAAGAAACATGGTGATGACCTATGTCAAAAAATCCCAAGTTGGCTTGGTTTCACACAGTCCCAACCACTGGTCTCCTGTGGGAAAGTCCTGTGTTTGTTTGACCCATCCACCACCCCAACCTGCTTCTCTACATGGCCTCTCTATAAAGTACTTCCTTCTCCTGTCAGCACATTGATCACGATTGCAGCCTTCCTGCTTACGTGGGTTATACACAAATTACTGGCTCACGACTGCATGTGTTACATGGAAGTTGTGGTACATTGTTTTTTTATAGGTGTACATACGGACAGTGCATAGGAACAGCATGGTCAAGCAATATATGAATCATCCTGAATGCAAAAGAAGTGAAATAAACAAGGTTAGATTTTTATCAGTTTAGCAGAAGTAGAAATGTGCAAGATTTAAGTGTTTCTGTGTTAGCATGTGGTTCTGCAATCCTGTCTTTATTGCTTTTTATGTGTTGTGAAAATGGTAGAAATTTCTGTCTTTGCATGTGCTTTGTCAATTTGCGGTGCATTAAGCTCTCATGGCCACCTTACTCTTCTCTGCCGCCGCCACCCTTGCGCTATTTTTTATTCATCACCCCATAATAAACGTCACTTGTGGCCACAGTGGTTGCTGTTCAGGAAAAGTTTCACAGGCTCGCTTTATACAAACAAACAAACATTAGACGACGCTTTTCTTGAAGCCTGTCAACAGATTGAAAAGAATAGTTTCCAGAGCATTTAAAAAACCCAGCTGGAGACCGTCTCAACACAGTCACAGATGATCATTAGTTGTGGAAAGTAAAGTTAACTTCACAAAAGCCTCTTCAAACTCGTGTCCCACAAAGCCTCAGACACTTCACCGCAGCAGCGAACATTCATTGTGAGACAGGTGCTCCAGTCTGGCTCTAAGCTTATTCATCCCAGAATGTTCCTGGTACAAGAATATAACCCTCTGTGTGTGTGTGTGTGTGTGTGTGTGTGTGTACGTGTGGGTGTGTGTGTGTGAGTGTTTGTGCAAGTGAGCGTGTGTGTCTGTTTGTTCTCTCATTTCCCATTTCTCATATCTCATGTCTGTGGTTTCACAGACAGCAGGGCCCATCTCACGAGAGCTGAGGCATGACTCAGACCTACGCAGACTTGTGGCTGGCGGCTGTGACTCAGAAAGGAAGGGAGAGGGAGGGGAGAGGAGAGGAGAAGGGAAGGGAGTTAAGGGGAGGTAGGGTGGTGGTGGTGGTGGTGGAGGGGGGGGGTAGAAACAGAGAGTGGAGGGTGTCATAGATGGGATGTCTTCTCCCCGCTCACCCGGGGTAGCAGAGATGAGCAGCTGGCCATGAATACATGCGTGGCAGCATCACTCAACACACACATGCATACACAGACGCTGATACACACATGCAGACACACAGGAGCAGCTGAAAATAGCAAAACAGAGGCCTTCCACAACATCTGCCAATTATCTGGCAGAAAGCAGGCCTGGGCCCAGGATCAGAGTAGTCCCAGCTGTGGGCCTGGACTGGAGGATGGCACTGATAGAAATAGAGAGTGAGAGGAGAGCGGGAGCCTGGTGAGAAAAAATTGTCAATAACAGACAAAGGGCTTTACAACAAGCAAACTGGCTCCCATTGCGACAGGCGCATAGATCAGTCTGTCATAAACACATAGATTTATTTTATCCATATGTGCCGCAGAGAAACAACCAGGGCCCCAGCCTTCCAACAGCATTGGCAGGAATCACAATATCCTTGACAGTCAGTCGGTTTGCCCACCTTCCCTCCATCTCCATCTCCATCCCTCTCCCTTTGGTCTCCTCCGCGCTCAGAAAAAGAAAGACAAACTCATTTCCATACAAATGGAGTGAGAGCCTGCAGCCCAGGGACCCAGCGGAATTGCAAATATTTCATCTTTGCCTGGGAGCTTCGCGCTATTACTCCTTGGCCATTATCCCCTCTCTTTCATTCTTTCTCTCTTCTTTTACTTTCTTTCTCTTCTCCACTCTCGTACCTACTCATCTCTGTTGACCCTCCGTACCTCCATCTATCATTTGGTCTTCCAAATCACCCATCTAACAGAAAAACATCCTCCCACAACATTACAGCCATTCACTACTCCCTCTGTACAGTCCAAAATAACTTCACTACAAAGAAAGACTCACTGCGAGCTTACAATACAGCGCCTTTGCTGAACTCAGTAGTTTCCAGAGGTGGGAGAAAGTCATTGTTTAGCAAGTCACAAGTAAGTCTCAAGTCAAAACAGGCCATCCTCCCTCCCAACTCATCAAATATCGTAGCTTTGTCAGTGATCTCGGTGTCAGATACTGACACACAGAAGCACCTTTGTGGTGGTACGATACGCACCGGAGGGCAGCAATTGTTGTTGCAGTGGGCAACAACCACAACTCGAAAATACAGACCTTTTCAGTGGATCAGTGAACGCACAGACGCACCCTTCACGGCAGTATGAAATTCACTGGCAGGCAGTTTGAACGCCACTGGCTACTACTGTAATATAAAGCATGAGACAGTCCGTGGAGCGCGAGCATGGGAGGTGGTCGATTGGTCAAACAACTCCGGACTTTTACCTGGAAGCCTGCTGTTTGTTTCTTGCATCAAACAAAAGTCAGTGGAAATATTTTAATAACAATGTAGTGTGCTAGTATGTGTAGCATGCTAAGGTAGTGGCGTATATCACATGTCATTTATCACATGATGTTACATGACGTTAGTAACATAATCACAGACTTTTGTTGCCTAAACCTGAGGCAACATAAACCTCAACACAGCACACTGCTCACCGAAACACTGTTGTTATGTCTGGCTTACATGCTGCTAACTTGCTTTACGTCCTTACCCGTTGCCAGGCAGAGTGCTGTGGAGAATTGTTTTACCTCCAGCTAAGCCCCGCCCACCAAAAAACATTGTAGTGTTTACTAACAGTAATAGAGTCTATTCATATTTACAACAGTACTATCACGGGTACAGATATACTGCTCTCCATGTCTGAATGTAATGCTAATTTGTGTGTTGCTGGCATGTCTGTTTGTGCTAACATGCTGTGTGTTGTGCTGTTGTTTTGTACTGATGCTCTGCTGCTGCTTGTTGCTTTGCATGGCTTCTGTTTTACCTTGACAATTTCTGTTTGCTGTGGTAATGCTGTCTTTATGTCTTTATGCTGTCTTTGTCCTGTGGATTTTATCCTTTTATTGGTTTCAAAACATCTCGCCAAAAGACTGCAGTTTAGAATTTGCCAGGTTGCATTTACAAAAATGTGTATTAATGTGCGTTGTCCTTATGAACAAAATAAATAATAAAAAAATAATAATGATAAGTAAAGAAACCTAAACATTAAGGGCCGAATTCACAAAAGGATTGCGTGGCTTTTGCGGCCGCTAAACCGTTAAAAATGGAGCAAACAGATACCGTCTAATTCACAAAGCATGCGCAGAGGGTGAAATGCTCCACTAACTGTGCTGCCAAGCAGATTGTGTCTCGGTGCTCCGGTGTTATTTGCACGTATTTAAAATGAGATAATATGCATATATTTGGCGCAAAAATTGCCCCTTTCTATGCAAATGAGCCTCATTGATAAACAACGTCTAATTCGCTAACACCAGCGCTAATAGCCACTGCGGTCGTTCTCAAAATGCACCTCTGTCACACACTTCAAAAGCAACTTTCAATAATTCATTTTACGAAACGGGGGAAACAAACGTGAACAAAAACGGTTCCATAATTCATATTAAATTCAAAAGATGACGAAAAAACAGCTGCAAGTGAGAGGGAATAGTGATAAAGTGGTCAAACTTGGTCAAATCCACAGCCTCAACCCATCTGACACTGTTAGACTGACTCACCAGCAGACATCACCACATGAGGGTATACAGTATTCAGTACTTTGCCAAACAAAGTCTGCCATTGTTCTGCCACGGTGTTCTTGGCGCAAAGCCAGCATTTATACTTTGCCATACATGTATGGCTCATTGCAATCGGGGCAAACTGCACTCAGCTGCCAAACTTTGTGGGCGTGTTTGCGCTGATATATCATTAGCGCAATATCCTTTGTGAATAGGACGTTAAGACGGAGCAAACTGGGGGTGCAAGTGAAGTGCAATTCAAGGTGCTATCAGCGGCCGCAGTTCATTTATTGTGAATTCGGCCCTAAGTGTTTTACGTGCTTGTAAGTTTATTTTGAAAAAGACTGTATGCATGTAACGAGCTGTGCATTTCCTGTGAAAACAGGAGTGTATTTTGGAAAAACACAATACATGTAACAAGGGTAAACTGACACGCCGTCCCCGAACAACTAAAACTGATGCAAGAGGGTACCTAGCGTGTTATATTTTGACATGTTGGTCCCTGGTCCAGGGATGAGAACGCGTTGTCAAGACGGACAAGTCCTTAGTCAAACTGCGAGTCGTACACATTGCGTGTGAGTCCTAGGCAAGTCGTAATACACCAGATGTAATTCGATTTTAACAACAGAGTAATAATATATTACATTTACTAAAATTGTGAATGCTTTTTAAAATGTGTAATTATTTGTTAGTACTAGTTTGTTGGAAGTTTTTGTGTCTTCACAGTTTTTAACCTGCACGCTTTTCATACTTAATACAATTTATTTTCTGTTGACCACAGAACAGTTTCTGCGCGCAAACAAAATTATCTTTGATATCATTTTTTCCAACTGCTGCTCAGTAAGGTATGTTAGGTCTTTATGGTTCTCTCCTGCAACTTGATTGGATGCTGTGGAATTGGTTCAAACAAACTGGATCTGGGGAAATATGTGTGGTGTTTATATTAGCCTATGTTAGTGGATTTAGGGAAATAAAGGGAAATTGATTGATTTGTGACACATCTTTAAATCGGTGGTTCCCAACTGGTGAGTCCTGGTCCAAAAGTTGGTCACGGGTCCATTCTGAATCGACCACAAGTGACTTAGGAATGTTCCAAGTTTCTAAGAAACACGTTATTTTGAAGTACAGTGAATTCCCAGCACAAGCTTTTATTTTGAAGTGCCGTTTCCTGCTGTAGAGCGAGTGAATAACAGACAGCTACTTGACAAAGACAGCAAACTAGCTTGACAACGTGGCCAAATGCAACTATGGTGCTGAATATATTAAACTGTGTGGACCTTGAACTAATGACTGAAGAGAAATCTGCACCCTGGGGCTGGACCAGTTGGAAACCACTGTTTTAAATAACATACATTTTGATGTATATTTAAAGTCAAAAGGCTCAAGTCCAAGTGAAGTCACAGGTCAACAGTGTAAAAGTCGAAGTCGAGTTACAAGCCAATTTGGATTTTGTCAAGTCTAAAGTCATCAAAGTTTTGACTTGAGTCTCCCCCTCTGGTATTCTCTGAGTGTGAACACTGTCATGACTTTGAACTGATGCAGTTCAGCCAGGAAGCAGCGGCTGCCCTTCTCTTTCAACTTCTCCTTCTTGTCTTTCTCTCCCTACGACATCCCTCCATCCTCGCCTACTTCGTAGCATCTGCCCAGTGCCCACATTCTTGGGCACACATGGTGTCCAGCAGCTGCCAGGTCAGTATAGGTGCTGGAGCACAGATTGCCTGGCGCTGGCCTCCTACCCAGGCGAGCTGCCAGTTGTGGACACAGAGACAGCAGGGAGGCGCTGCAGAAGGTAGAGGATTTAACAGACTTTACACAGCACACTGCTCTGGCTAGCTTTCTCTAATTCTCCTATTACTAATCAAAGGTAAGGAAAAGCGTGCGGTGATGAATCTCCAGATATGAATCTATACATGGATGGTAATTGCCAAATGAGTATTGGATTGCCGGATTGGAATCATTCAATTAACATTAAAATTTAAATCTGACATTTTAGCTACCGTGGAGATATTGATGGGGGCACTGAACCTGCAAATCTCCAAAGCATTTAATATTCCTTTTCTATCCGAGCTTGCCAAATTTCCATCCAGCAGCACACAAAACTTTACTCCTTACTGTCTGCTATTTTCTGCTTGCTCTACATTTTATCCTCCAGAGGAAGGCCCCGGCCAGGAGTAAAGGGAGTCCTTTACATGGCTGATTTTACTAGTATACAAAGAAGAGCAGAGGGAGGACAGGCTAGGCCCCAGATGGACAGTGTGTAATGTTGTTAGCTATAGTTAGCCAATTTAGTCACACTGCCAGCAGCTCTCATTACATGATCTAATTCTCCCTCTCTATCTTTCTCTCCCCCTCCTATTTCTCCTGCACACACACTCCCACACAAGCCAGAGAGGATGGAGGGAGTGCCAGGAGGTGAAAGACAGACAGACGTGTGTGTGTGTGTGCGTGTATCTGTGTCTGTGCGTGTGTGGATGCGGGCGGAGGTGGTGGAGCTGCAGTAGTACCAGTATGTGTTCAGGAGGCAATGCAGGACCTCCTCACTCAGGAACCCCTAGTTTTCCAACAAGAGAAAGGCATCAAAATTGAATGAAGATATTAATAATTCAGCGTCAGATTTCCCCACGAAAACAGGTTTTCTGAAACGATAAAGCAAAAATCAATGCAGCCTCTCCTCTCTCGCTCTCTCTGTCTCCCTTCCGCTCCCCGTCTCTTCATGCATGCATGCGTGGAGGAGAAAGGAAGAGGGGGTGGAGAGAGGATCAGCGTATGTGGCTGTATGCCTCTTTGTTTGGCGCTCCATGTGTGGGAGCTTCTGTTGGTGTGCTTCTGTCTGTGTTCTAGCAGGGTGGACATCAGCTTCGTGCCCGGCAGCCTGTGCTGTTACTCAGTGAATCCCCCTGGAGGCAGGAGCGCTGCTTCAGCCTCGCCACCTCCAGACTGGGTCAGAGGAGAGGAGACACCACGCGGAGGGAGGTGCAAATCTCAGCGGGGCTTCGGGAAAAACAGGCACACATGCACAAGCGCATGTAAGCATGCACCCATCTGAGCACACACACACACACTTAATGGAAGCCCTCGCTGTGAGACAAACAGGCTGCTCATGCTTTTGAACATTGATGTGTTGGGTCAAGCAGCATACAGCATGAGCTAATTATCACCTCTGTGTGGAGCTGTCTGGAGAGGAGCAGGTACACACCCAGAGCATGCGTGTGTGTGTTTCTGTCAGAATGTCAGATGCACCACTGTGTCTCTGCTTGATGTTGTCTTTTTTATTATATACCTCCACCAATCTTTCCTACTATGTGCTGCCTCTCCCACTTAACCCACAGAGACCCAAATGTAAAAATACTCAAATCTGTCATCTCTCTCTTCATCCTCCCGCAGTGGTCGCATGGACGGCTTGTCAGATTTTTCCTCACAGTAATTGTAAGTTGGAGGGGAGTTTGCAGCAAGACTGCGTGGGCGAGGTAGTTTACTAATGTTTTTAGAAACACTTGACTCGCAAGGTTAGTTGGTTGGGACATTTTTGGCTCTGACGTGATGAGGAGGAGGAAATGTAAATCAGTGACACAAATTGGAGGAGGGCGGTTTGTTAAACAGCTTCCTAAATATTTCTTTTTCCTTTTTGGAGAGACACACAGATTCGACACATCTTTCTATTGTAATGGGCATGCAGTGAAAACAGAGAGGCGTTGATTCAGCTCCATTTAGTGAACTGTAGCGCCGGGTTTCTGCTTGCGGGAGTAGTCTGTTCAGCAGGCTGTTTAACAAAAGGAAAGTGTTTTAAAGGTCCAGCGTGTAGGATTTAGAGGGATCTAGCATTGAGGTTGCAAAATTGAGCTTCTCACATGTGCTTAGCATGTAGGAGACCTGCAGTGGCTGACGTGAAATGGCGCTATCTAGAGCCAGTGTTTGATATGTCCGTTCTGGGCTACTGTAGAACAATACAACACATTCTCATAGAACAGTTCGTATGATTTCCGACAAATTTGCGCCCCACGAATGACATCACATCCCTAATGCACACCTAAAGTTACGGAGATTAGGTTTGGGAGAAGAAACATGGTGAGGACGTACTTTACATACTCATGAAAGGCATCTGAAAGCAGCACAAGAAAGATTCCAGGTTTGAAAGGGTTAAAATTAAAAGTGTTTAAAAGGTTTGAAATGACTCAAACACAGATCTGAACATGCAACTCCAGGGGAAACTCCCAGATGAAAGTCAGTTTTTTGTGATCCATCCACCACCCTAACCCGCCCCTTACAAGCTCACAGGACTGCTCTCTTGTTTACTGTCATCAGTGCATTGGTCATGTGATCGCAGCTTTTCAAAAAATTCGGGTGTATACAAATTTGGATGCATGTGAGGAGAGCCTGAACAATATGTCAGATTCCGTTGGAAAGGACCTGCTCTGAACATAGAGATGATAATAGTGATAGTGATTATAAAGTAATGAAAACATAGTTATGAATATTATACACCATTTCTGCCAGTAGATGCCCTTAAATCCTACACACTGGACCTTTAATGTCAGAAATAAAGAATATCAAATCCATACTAGCTACAGAAAGATTCTGGATATATTTATATCATATATGATATTATTTCATATCATAAACTGCCCACACACCTGCTCCTTACAGTGTTTTTTCTAAAGTTGGGAAGTGGGAGGAGCTATTTCAGGTGTCCCTGGTTAGAAAGTAAAAGTTCCATTAATGTTCTCTATAAACGATCTGAGGTGACTCACAGTTTCTGAGCACTTTGACATCTTAGATGGACTCGAAACTCTCCTGGTTGAATCATCGGTACGAAAGATCAACAACTGTGTTGGAAAATATCTGCTTCTTTGATTAAAAAGAAAGTTAAAGATACAAGATTATGTACATAAAACTTTAAAACAATGCTGAACGTGCCACTTAAAGAAATTAAAGTTCTGTCACACACGCCGTTACAAGTGGGTGGAAGCTACTGATTCAGGTGTGGTGTTTCCCCCCCCCACAAATTCATCAATGAAACATTTAAAATTTGCCGAGAGCTTTGACGCACACCCATGACTGGTTTCCATTCCATAGCTACAACGGCTGAGTCTCATGTCTAATATAAATTAGTCCGTTATTCTATGACGGGATTTCTCAGAAACAGAGCTGTGACAATTAACATGACACAGACCTATATGATTG
The DNA here is from genome assembly GCA_035609425.1 of Epinephelus awoara. Classification (NCBI taxonomy): domain Eukaryota; kingdom Metazoa; phylum Chordata; class Actinopteri; order Perciformes; family Serranidae; genus Epinephelus; species Epinephelus awoara. The sequence goes on from CM069303.1 coordinate 31,215,547, forward strand.
TTGCATTACCCTGGAGAGTCCATAATAAAGGAAAGCACTTTATTGGCTCTTCCCACTTTGCAGCTCAGCTGTATAAAAACACTTAATATACCAATCACAGTGCTTGAAGTCCTGTGACGTGTGCTGCTTAGGCCTCATTTACACCGCAAGCAATGTGTTCGTGTAGCGGTTGAGAACAGTTGCCGTTTACTCGCGTTTTCATTTCGGCGAGCATGTTAACAGGTTAGAGCACTCACACCGCATCCGTTCTACGTGCTGCTCAAGTCGCGCTGCATTCACGAGCAAGCTCGAAAATAGAAGAGACGCTGATTTTTTGCGCAAGCAAATGGTCGTGAAAAAACACGAGTTTGCGTGTATTGTGATCTCTCTCGGCCACCGTAGACATCTACCCCTTTACCAAGCGAGACCTGACAGGCACATGTTTCATGTACTCACCCATTTGTAGTGCTAAATATTAATTCTCCAAGCGTTGGAATAATCACTGGTGCGCAAACCTGATTCAAATTTGTCTGCTTTGCCAAGCTGACAGTCAAGATCTGATCTCTAAAAGACAGCCAAAAACATTTAAACTCATTGTCATAACATAAACCTATACTATCGTGACTGAGCCTGATTCTGGACATGATTAATTACATCACATAATATTATAAACTGCCCACACACCTGCCCCCTACACTGAGTTGTGAGGTGGGGGGAGTTATTTGAGGTGTCCCTGGTTAGAAAGTATTAGTCCCATTATGTGAGGTGACTCACAGTTTCTGAGCACTTTGACATCTTAGATGGACATGAAACTCTCCTGGTTGAATCATCGGTACAAAGATCAACAACTGTGCTGGAAAATATCTGCTTCTTTGATTTGGAAAAAAAGAAAGTTGAAGACACAAACTTGTGTACATAAAAACTTTGAAGTTTGCAATGACGCCCAGCATGTAGTGGAAATAAACATCCGGTCGCAGAGCTTAATTCGGTGATGGCGGAAGCTAATGTTTTTCACAAGTTCAGTGATTGCTACTGCTCTGACTTGCACCTATGACGGGTTTCCTTACCAAAGTAGCGTTCTCACAATACATACAACACCTTGAAATACGCCCTCGATGCACTGAGGGCACACAATTTAAACGTATTATTAAAGGATATATATAACAAGGTAAAAACATGATGTTATAAACAGAGAACGACAGAGAATGATATAACGTAGTAAAGTGCAGCTGTGTATTGATGCTGCGCAAAATGAGTATTCAAACTGTTCCAAACATCCAGAATCAATATGTATACTCCATGGTAACAGCAGCTGACAGACCAGACCTGGTGTCTCAGAAACAGAGCTTAAATAATGAAATCTGGTGGTCATAACATGAACCTATATGACCGTTACCGTTACACAAGAGAGTGCCATGTTTCTATGGGGACAAGCACTCCACTGACCCTTCTTCACATCGCTCCTGTTCCTTAGATAGAAACTTTTCTTTGAATGGAGAGTGATAAAGAACAAAGGTGTTTGATGCTACAAACAACCGTAGTGAAGGTTGTGTTTTTATTTATATGCTCAATATGTTGGTGAGTGTTCCTATTTGGTGGAAGACATCCTCCATGGGGAGATGAGAAGCAACACAGACTAACTTCCTGTGATTGTTGAGGACGAGCAACGAGGCCTTGTGTGTTTGTGTGTGGGTGGCACATCTGGCACTGGAAGCTAATAATCTGTGTGTGTGTGTGTGTGTGTGTGTGTGTGTGTGTGTGTGTGTGTGTGTGTGTGTGTGTGTGTGTGTGTGTGTGTGTGTGTGTGTGTCTGCCTTTTTCCGTGTGCCCTTAGGGACACGTATCTACTTCTGTGCATCTAAGTGTGAGCACGCATTTGTGTCTATGCACTCTCTGATGTATGTGTGAATGTTCCTACGCACGCACAACCCTGAAAGTTTGTTCGTGCATATGTGTGTTATTCCCTCCAAGTGTGTGTTTGGCGTGTTGTGAGAGATGGAGGAGGTTCTGCTCCTCTGACACAGCCACTGTGTCATGCAGACATATCCAGAGTAGAAGAAATCATTACACTATGTTCTCCGTAATAAATTAGTGGGTTGAGGTAACCCAAGGCAAGGTAATACAAGGTTAATAATGCACTGTTATTCCCCACTGGCACAAATAAACAATCTCCTCTGTTTATTTGCCTTCGCTACACTCCCACGAGAAGCCAGAAACAGCAGGACAGAGGCGTGGAAAGAGGGAAACGGAGGGAAAAAAGAGATAGCAGGGATGAGAGTGAGAAAGATAGATGACAAATAGATGATGCTCCATTCCCACTCTGACACCCACCTACCCCTCCTGCCGTGTCCTTCGTTTCGCTGCTGAGAAAAATTAAAACAGGTCGACCCACGTTTTTTTTTTTCCCTTTTCTCCTTTCTCTCTCGTCCCTTTTTCCTTCCTCCACATCGGGCCATCTCTCTCTCTCTGTTTATCTCCCTTTCTCTCTCTTCCTCCCACTCTCCTGGTCACTGCATGGGTCAGGATGGGAGTCACGACAGGCTCTGGGATGAACCCCCCACTATCTGTCATTCATCACATCCCACAAATGACAGCTGCCTCTGCCCACTCACACTTTCACCTCTGCATTTCTCATGGAAGACAATGTGTTGCGTGTAGCGGTGATACATCGGTGAGCCTGTTTGTCAAAGACTAAATAACTCCTCGCTAAATTCACCATTGTGTTTGTGCATAAATAATATTAAACCCTATAGGATGGCTAATTCCTCAGTGATACTACGCAGCGAGTGATTCATGGTGGAGTCAGTATGTAAAATAAAACGCATTTAAACTATTAAGTGTGAGCAGCTGATAAAATGAATTAGAATAATTAGAGTACAATGTATTTGTGTTTACAGCTATCGTTTATCTTAAATGTGTTTGCACTGGAGCACTTGTAAGTGCATGTAATTGTGTCTGTTAGTTGATCTCCTTGGTAACCATGTAGAGCAAAGATATACATGGCCCTATGCTTAGAACTGTGACGAATCAGTTTTAGACGCTCAGGGACGGCATGTCAGTTTCCGCTCATTACATAAATAGTGTCTCTTCAAAATAAGCTTCCATGTTCACATGAAACGTGGGTTTCATCACCAAAATCACTTCAGGTTTAGGCAACAAAACCGCACGGTTAGGTTCCGAATCAAAGGTTGTGGTTTGGGTTAGAATAAGTGGGTCTGTTACGTGACTCTACATAGTGAAGTTGGGCATACTTGGTGCAATTTTAGACAGTTCTGACCTGATTTCTGAGCCATACGACTCGTTTTAGACCAAGTTTCCACTTTGTCAGGCGTTGTTTACCACGTACTGCACAGGGGGAGCGAGGGCTGATCATGGCCCAGTCAACTGCTGTACACTTATACAGTGTATGCCCAGCTTACTGTAAAACTTCAATTAATAGCCCGGGCTATTATTATTATTTGCCTGAATCACTGAACTCAGTCGGCCTGTATTTGGGACAGGCCTTTAATTTCTTCACACAAAGCTGTTGCTTAGCAAAGATCAAGAAATACAATGAAAGTGTTTATTCAAACCAGTATGAATATTACTTGTATGAAAATAAGGCTTCAGATAATATATGTTTATGAAACATACATTTGAACTAGCGCCGACAGACAGCACATCAGAGAAAGAGAGTTATGGCACCCGGCATACAGACACACCACCACTTTGTCCTGTAAAAACAATCCTCACAACTTGGATTAATTTGCATGAAAACCCCATTTGATTCTTTTGAGCCCCGTCCTCAAGCGCAATGAGCCAACCACAGTACGGTATCAAGGTATCCTGAGAGGCTGGGCGACCAGGTGTGTTTTTACCCTTTAAACCACATCTCAAGCGAGAAAAGTGTCTCCTTTGGATAAAGCTGTGTGGTAACGTTAGACCACAACATCAACTCAGCGTGAATAAGATCAACAATGATGTCTACATCTGTTCTAAGGTAAGTCAACATTGTGTTTGAGGCAACATATTGTCACTGTGCTGGAAAGAAATATAAAGTTATCTTTAACATCTCTAGCTAACGTTAGCTAAAGTTAGCCTAACGTTAGCTCCTAGCTGCGTTGTTCATCATGTCACCTTGTTTGCTGGGAGTTCATTAGCCTGTTTTGTTCTAGTTTTGTCCTTTGGTGATGGTACATCATTGTTAGCTGTTGTCCAAAGGGCTCTAGTTAAGCTAACGTTAACTTCTGGAGCTTAGCTTCATTAACTTATCTGTAATGGCAGAGATAACAAACGTTATGCTGAATGATTCAGTGTAAATACTGTAGCACCAAACTAACGGAGACACTCTTGGTAAAGATGGTAAAAAGGCCGTTATCCTTTTCTCATATTCTGATCCAAAAACCTTAACTTCACTGGCACTTTGACTTGTTGTCTTTGATGGCGACGGCAACAAGATGCGCTTCACAAACGTACACTGTGACCTGTAAATTTTGGCTTGTAATTTAAGCTTTTCATCGACCTTCTCAACAATAAAATGATGAATATATCCCTCCAATGTGTAGTTTAGGCCCTTTTGGTTACTTCTCAATGACATCTGATCATTATGTCTCCAAAAATCATCAGTTGCCTCCTGTGAAATGTCGTGTACTGTGACACCTGCCATAGCGTCGCTCACTGAATGCTGATAGTTTGTCTGAGTGAGTGGAGGGGGCGGGGCTTAGCCATAGGTCAAATTAAGTTTTACGTTAAGTAAGTTAATCAGTATGTCATGTGGCACATATATCACATTACAATAACTAAGTAATGCAAACTCAGTGTTGACTTTTGGTCTCACACAGGACACAAACAGTGGTTTCCTGGGTAAAAGTCCTGTATTTGTTTGTCCCTTCCACCTAACATGGCCTTTCTAATTCCTTAACTACATCACTGCCGCAAATAGGTTTACATTCGAATTAGCTGAAAGCCTCGTACATCTCATACAGACACTAAAGTGTGCCTCATGTGTCAGAATTAAACACTGACGGCCACAGACCAAGGTGCTGTATTTGATGCCCTGGGAATGAGAAGGGGATGGTGTGAGGAGGGACACAGCCTCACCATTATTCAACATATTGTGCTTAATTAGCATCCGCACTATTACTCATTGCACCAAGAGGAGGGAGAGGAGGGTCTGCAGAGATAGCATGTTTTCTATCTTACTAATGTGTACAGAACAAAAGAAACTTATAGTCCCTGTTTGTTTGATCCTCTTTAGCTTTTGCATTGCAGCAGTTATTCTTCCTGGGGTTTACTCAGTTACATGGTGGCAATACAAAATGTACAGTGCATTCACACTACACTACACAGCACACTAAATAATACATCATAACATACATACACTGTAAATGAAACAATAACAGTTGACATAATTTACATGACACGAAGAAAATAAACCTGCTCTGACTGAATCCAACAGATAAATATCATGATTTAACTTACTATAAATTAGACGAAGTTCCTTCTTAAGTAATGCTCTTTTAGCATTGTTTTTAAACCACATATATTATTTTGTTGTATAATATGACGATGCTGTGAAGATGTACAGTATTTCGTGACTTCTGTGAGAACAGTGAGTGTCGCTTGATCATGCAGCGACACAACCGAGGACAGAGCGGAGAGAAAAGAGAAAAGATGGATAACAAACTTGTCATGTTTTATTGCAAGAGATGGTGTTCCTTCTTCGTGACAGTCCTCCCCGCGGTGACATTCAGGCCCCCACAGCCGTCATCCGATGATCTCATTGGTGACACACAGACACAAACACCACACACTCACCTGGCCCGTCATGACCTCGATGCTCTTTCCTGAATAGACAGTTCTTAGAATTACGCTTACCTTAAGCAGAAACCTGGTATGCAGGATGAGCCCACACATAAATGCGAAAACACACACATGTACCTACACACATGCAAAGGCTGCAGCTGAAAGGTGAACCAGACCGATGATTGCATATGCAACCCCCCCCCTGTCACCTGCACAGTGAAACAGGACAGATAATGCAGAGGTAGGAGGTAGAGGCCAGAGTTACAGAGCGCAGCGAGCAGCAGTGTGAGAGTCAGATAGGAAGTGAAGTAGCTAAAAACAGAGCTCACATGCGAGGCGAGCCTGTCAGAAGAACTACTAAAACCCACCACGGGGACTTACTAACTAGGTCACCCAGGACCTTTGGGTGTCTGGGTGAGCGCTGCACTTTTCAGAGAGAGGCCAAATTCTCTCCATTAAGGTGGAATAGAGGAGTGTGGGATCTATCATGTCCACCTTAATCTCCACCGGGGGAATGCTCATTATGCCCCTATCTACCACCATGATCATTTTTTTAACATTTCCATTTCCCTAGGTAAACACTTATTTTCACCTCAGGCCGGTCTTTGTGCTGCGTGTGCATCACTAAAACGAGGTCGACGTGTCCCTATTGATTCCTTTCAAAGGAGTGCTACTCTGTAAAATTCATTAGATTGTTTCTCCCAAGGTGTGTTTTGAAGCTGGAGTTACTTTTATCACTGAAAATATACATCAAGCCATCAATCAGGGAGAATGCCGACTCATGCAACAAAATGGCACACTCATATTTAACAGATTTTTTTTGCTGTAAACACATGGAATATCCTCAAGGCTCATTTATACTCCCTTTAGGTAACTTTATAAACGTCACTGCTCTCATACTTCCATGTGTTCTTTATGTTGGCACAGATACAGCCAATAGATGGCAGAAGCATAAGTTTCACCCAACTACAAATAAGGCGACAGTGGAGGAGGTCGTAATACTATACCTTTAAATGGAGGCAGCGTTGTAGACTGTATTCACTGTGCTTACATTTCTTTCAATGATTTATCATCCTATCTTGAAAATGAAATTGAGACAAAAGCAGTAGATCGTGTCTTTGGGTTCTTTTTTTTTTTTTTTACTGATGAATGTGCCTGAGATGCATTTCTTTGGCTGTGTGCACTCACTATGACTCAAATACATTTGGATGCCAATGATGGGTGCACATGTCACAGGCCGGAGGTCAGTGTATGACAAACATTTCTGGCGCTTAGTTGTGATGCTATAGGCCAGCAATATCGTGTTACTTATCTTTTTTTTTTTTTAAGATTATTTTTTGGGGCTTTTTGCCTTTAATGTAAAGGACAGTGTGAAATGGGGAGACAGAGAGAGTGGGGGGGACGACATGCAGCAAAGGGTTGCAAGACAGAGTTGAACTCGCGGCACTATCCACTAAGCATTAGCTTTAATTTTACAACAACAGAGGCTAGCAGCCAGCTACATGTCCAGGATCCACCCATTTTGCCTTTCTGCAGGAGTTTGATGCAACAGGGAGACGCAGAGTGGACTTCAGATAGGTAGGAATACTACTTAATTTTCTCATCTGGCCTTCCTCTTTATTGTTTATTGTAGCAGCTTGGTTTGGGCTTTGTGTTACATTTTGTTGCTGTATATTTTATATGCCTAACTGCAGATGTTGTTGCTGTGATGTTACTGTTGTCTGTGGCTCAGTGTTTTATATTGTATTCTATTATTTTGCTGGCTGTTGTTGTCATGTTTGTTGGCTTGTCTTTTAAATGCATGTGGTCGGCTAATCACAGTTTTATGGTGGCGTTGTGTTGGTAATGTTAATGTTAATCTCTTGCTCACTCACTGAGTCAACTGCGTATGTCTATGCCTGAGAACCTGCATGTTAAAGGTACCCTACAAGTGGGTGGGCGGTTCCTGTGGGTACTATGAAATATAATCCTGCCGACGCCACTGATCCGTGCGGCCATACGACATTACATCCTGACACGTGGACAAAGAGTCCTTTTCACTATATTACCGATTTGTTTCATTCCACCTTTATTTAAATTTCTTCCTCATCTCCTATGGTCGTATTTTGCTAAATTTGTTTTTCACCATCCAGTAGTTTGGAATATATGCTTGGAACATTACCGAATTATGCAGCATAAACCTATAATATAGTATATATAATGATATGTTATAATAATATGTTTAAACCAGATAAAGTTCTTTATAATCATATAAACTCACATGACAACCAACAGGCAACTGAATCGCACAGAATGGTCTGTTAGCAGCCTGTTAGCTAAGCTAGCACTCTGTCATATCGTCTCTTCAAAATCCATCGCAAAAGTTTGCGGGCACATCGGATATCACAGAGATTCCGGCAGCCAGTGGCTGCTTGCTCTGCTGCCATTCAGTGGCTAGCTAAACATTCTGGTGCCAAATATCTACTGGAGTTTGCCAGGTTGCCATGCGGCATTTAAAGATTATTACAAGCATGGTATTTCTTGGCTTTCAGCGTCTCATCTCATCAATGAAAATGAAACATACATTTTGTTTTAATTTCTATTATCAAAATCTGTTTTTAGCTCGTCATCATCTTGTTTTTGTCATGGAAAAAAGGTTGTTGACGAAAAAATTTTGTCATAGTTTTCATCAACGAAATTACCACTGCACTGCAGATCCCTGTGGAAACCAACCAACACCCGCTGCTACATTTCTAGCGTCAATTGTGCCACCAAATATGTGATTTTTAAGCTAAAGCATGATGTTCTCCAGTTCATAACCAAGTGTTTTTTGTGCCTAAACAACTACACAATGTTGAAATACAAAGAAACGAAAAGTTTCAACATATCTTCTACCTAATAATGTACAAATATAATGTATCATATAATGTATCCGTGGTTTGAAGAAACGTACAATGTCAAAATTTATTCTGCTGACTGGGTTGTAAGATCACCTGACTTTTTTTCCCTTATACAGTATGCATGATTGTTCATTTGAAAGTGTATGTGCCATATTGAAAACAAGATTTTCTATTTTGTAAACGATGTGTAGTCCTTTCAGATTTTATTTTTTTATCAAAGGCACGATCTTCAGTTTGTTTAGTACCATGATGCAACATTTCAAGGATTCTTCACATTTTTCTCTAGCAGTGCCTCTTCAGAGCTGCAGTACAGTACATGATGTTTTCTTTAACTGTCTATAGGTTATACTAGGGACACGCTGCAGACAAACTGAAACTGCGGCTTGAAAGTAGATGCTCTAAAAGCATCAGTGTTATCAGTGTTATTGGATGAACATGTTTGTACACGTTTCCTGTCGTACCTGTGAGAATGCAATCACTGTCTCAGCTGGGGAGAACAGAAAGTGTGTGTACACGTGTGTGTGATCATTATTAGTTATACCCTTCCTATCGTTGTGTACACATCTGCTGTGCTTTGGCTCACGGCTGTGACAGACAGAAGTGCTTAAAGTTCCTGGCTCATAGACACTATAATCAAACCAACACCCAAAGCCCACACAGAGCAGAGGGGCCAGCAGCCCACACACACACACACACACACACACACACACACGTACACATGATTACACACATCTTCACCCAGAAACTCATATAAACACTTTCTCTCTTGCTCATACAGACACACCTACGATCTCACATAGCTCCAAGCACTTACCTGCAGCTTTTAATTGTACTTCCTGTGTTCTTATTCCACAAAACTCCAGACACCCACAGCCTCTTTGCTGCCTACCTTGTTGATAATCCCTTTTTTCTCTTTTAAGATGCCATGCAGCCGCTTTTCCCATGACTACGCCTCTGAGTCAACTCATTACATCCCCTTTAGTATTGGTTTTATTATCTCAACACAGTGTGCTTAATCTCCAGCCTGTTTACATACACACTGTATACGGTCACTTTCATATGGGCGGTCAGGCAAGGATGTGAATGAGTTCCAAGCATTTCTGTATGATTAGCACAGGATGACTCATTCGCCATGGCTTCCCGTCACGCTCACACACACACACACACACACACACACACTCACACATAGGTGTGCACACACAGAACACGCACATCATTAAATACATAAAGGAATATATGTGTGTATTCAGTCGACGCGCCCACACACATTTCGGTAGTCATAGAGTTCTTGCCAGATGTCAAATGCTTTTTGTGCGTTTAATATGTAGGCTGTGGCTGTTGATGTTCTCATTCAATGTGACTACACTTGGACTCTGCAGTTGACATTCAGTCCATTCAAAGGCTAGCAGCGGGCGCCGCAGCTCTGTCACAAGAGTGTCTCCTTTCACGGAGCCTACCCGTATTTTACGGTTTTCTGTCATTTTTTTTTTTGGGTGGTGCGGAGCCAGTGCAGTAATTCCATATGTGTCAGCAAAGAAGGAATTCAGTGTGGGTGATTGTAAAACATAATTGCTTGAACATAAAACCTCAACTTTTCCTGAATGTGAATAGTGTGTGTGACTGGATGAGCTGAAACGTGACGTGCCCCTCCCTTCTCCCCCTCGTGTCAATTAGGCTTAGTTGGGATGGAGAGGCATCTGGTTTGATCGTTTCGGTCTCTGTGCAGAAGCCAAGCTATGGTGTCAGACACACCCTGACACTTTATTTCTCCGAGGCACAAATGCAATATTCTCAATAAAATAGACAGGCAGATTATAACATAGATATTGCATATTGAAAATCCAGTGTGTAGAATGTAGAGGTACATATTGGAGATGGAATATAATATAAAAAGTGTGTATTCTTTTGTGTATAATCACCTGAAAATAAGATTTGTGTTTTCTTAACTATAGAATGAGCCATTTTCATTCACATAGGGAGCGGGCTCTCATCTGCAGGGTCCGCCATGTTTCTATAGTAGCCCAGAAGAGCCAAATCAAGCACTGGGTCTAGATAGGGACATTCAGGTTTTCATGTCGGCCCCTCTGCAATGAGCATTAAACTACTTTATTCAGTGTTTTAACCAATTAAAATCACCAGGCTTGTTTATTTTGGAGAGGAAGAGACCTCTGCGGATAATTCAGCTCCTGGTAAAAACCTCCTGAACGTCTGGATCAGAAAAAAGGTGAGCACATGCACCAATTGTGAAATTCTGGGCCAATACAGATATTTAACATTCATGTCGACGTTGATAATGACTCCCTGGCTACCGCGTTTATCTCATTATTAGACTCCATTGGCTTCAGTCAGGGTGTACATGAGCCCACTCACTGTTTTAACCATACCCTCGATCTAGTTCTGACGTATGGAATTGAAATTGATAACCTAACAGTCTTTCCACAGAATCCCTCGCTATCGGATCATTATTTGATTATTTTTGATTTCTTTTTACTCGACTACACGCCACTTAGCAACAGTTACTATACCAGATGTTTATCAGATAGTGCTGTCGCAAAATTTAAGGAAATGATTACTCCGTCGTTAAATTCAATCCCAAGTCCTTTAGTAACAGAGGTTTCCCGTACCGACTTTAACCTCTCCCGAATTGATCAATTTGTTGATAGCGCCGTAAGCTCGCTGCGAACAACACTTTACTCTGTAGCTCCTCTTAAAAAGAAGTTAACAAAACAAAGAAAGTTCGCTCCTTGGTATAACTCTGAAACCCGTAAATTAAAGCAAATATCGCGAAAGTTTGAAAGGAATTGGCGATTAACCAAACTGGAAGAATCTCGTGTAATCTGGGCAGACAGTCTCAAAACTTATAAGAGGGGCCTCCGCAATGCCAGAGCAAACTATTACTCCGCTTTAATAGAAGAAAACAAAAATAACCCCAGGTTTCTTTTCAGCACTGTAGCCAGGCTGACTGAGAGTCAAAGCTCTATTGAGCCTTGCATTCCTTTAACCCTTAGCAGTAATGATTTTATGAGCTTCTTTAATGACAAAATCCTAGCTATTAGAGGCAAAATTAATGACGACCTGTCCTCAGATAGTACCTATCTAACCTCAAACACAGCTGTAACACCTAATATTTATTTAGATTCCTTCTCCCCAATTTCTCTTCAAGAATTGACCGCAGTGATTTCTTCATCTAAATCATCAACGTGTCTCTTAGACCCCATCCCAACTAGGCTACTCAAGGAGGTCTTACCTTTAGTTAACACCCATATATTAGATATGCTCAATATATCCTTATTAACAGGCTATGTACCACAGTCTTTTAAGGTAGCTGTAATTAAACCTCTACTAAAAAAGCCCACCCTGGATCCAGAGGTGTTAGCCAACTATAGACCAATATCTAATCTTACCTTTATGTCAAAGATCCTTGAGAAAGTAGTCGCAGACCAGCTGTGTGATTTTCTCCAGGATAATAATTTATTTGAGGAATTACAGTCAGGATTTAGAGCGCATCATAGCACTGAGACAGCTCTAGTTAAAATTACAAATGACCTTCTGATTGCTTCAGACAAAGGACTCGTCTCTGTACTTGTTTTATTAGATCTTAGTGCAGCGTTTGACACTGTTGACCATGAAATTCTGTTACAGAGACTGGAACACTTAATTGGCCTAAAAGGTTCTGCACTAAGCTGGTTTAAATCATATTTATCTGATCGTTTTCAATTTGTTGACGTTCATAATGAATCATCCGTACGTACTAAAGTTTGTTTTGGAGTTCCGCGAGGTTCTGTGCTCGGACCAATCCTATTTATTCTATAAATGCTTCCTTTAGGTAACATCATTAGAAATCACTCTATAAATTTTCATTGTTATGCGGATGATACACAGTTGTATTTATCGATGAAGCCAGAAGAAAGGGATCAATTAACTAAACTTCATAATTGTCTTAAAGACATAAAAACCTGGATGAGCACCAATTTCCTGATGTTAAATTCAAACAAAACTGAAGTTATTGTTCTTGGCCCCAAACAACTCAGAGACTCTTTATCTGATGACATAGTTTCTCTCGATGGCATTGCTCTGGCCTCTACCACTACTGTAAGAAACCTCGGAGTAACATTTGATCAAGATCTGTCTTTCAATTCTCATTTAAAACAAACCTCACGGACTGCATTTTTTCATCTGCGTAATATTGCAAAAATTAGGCCTATCTTGACCCAAAAAGATGCAGAAAAATTGGTCCACGCTTTTGTTACCTCGAGGCTGGATTACTGTAACTCTCTACTATCAGGTAGCTCTAGTAAATCATTAAAAACTCTTCAGCTAATTCAGAATGCAGCAGCACGTGTACTAACAGGAACTAAGAAACGAGATCATATTTCTCCTGTTTTAGCTTCTCTGCACTGGCTCCCTGTAAAATCCAGAATTGAATTTAAAATCCTACTGTTAACTTATAAAGCTCTAAATGGTCAAGCTCCGTCATATCTTAGAGAGCTCATAGTGCCATATTATCCCACCAGAACTCTGCGCTCTGAGAACGCAGGGTTACTCGTGGTCCCTAAAGTCTCCAAAAGTAGATCAGGAGCCAGAGCCTTCAGCTATCAGGCTCCTCTCCTGTGGAATCATCTTCCTGTTACGGTCCGGGAGGCAGACACCGTCTCCACATTTAAGGCTAGACTTAAGACTTTCCTCTTTGATAAAGCTTATAGTTAGGGCTGGCTCGGGCTTGCCTTGTACCAGCCCCTAGTTAGGCTGACTTAGGCCTAGTCTACCGGAGGACCACCTTTAATGCACCGGGCACCTTCTCTCTCTCTCGCTCTCACTCTCTCTCTCTCTCTCCCTCTCTCTCTCGTATCCTATTACTGTATCTATTTTACTCGGCCATTCTGGATGTCACTAACTCGGTTTCTTCTCCGGAGCCTTTGTGCTCCACTGTCTCTCAGGTTAACTCGTATTGCAGCGGTGCCTGGATAGTGTGACGTGTGTGGTTGTGCTGCTGCCGTGGTCCTGCCAGATGCCTGCTGCTGCTGCTGCCATCGTTAATCATTAGTCATACTTCTACTGCTATTATAGACATATGATATTATCATACATGTATACTGCCAGATACTAATATATACTTTCAACATATTGTACCACAGTAGCCAGAACTATAACGACAGTATTATTACTTTCATGAATGTTGTTATAAGCTACTGTCATTACCGAGGATGTCATACAGATTACTGTATTGTGTCATACAGATTACTGTTAATTTGTTATGCTGATCTGTTCTGTACGACATCTACTGCACGTCTGTCCGTCCTGGAAGAGGGATCCCTCCTCAGTTGCTCTTCCTGAGGTTTCTACCATTTTTTTCCCCTGGTAAAGGGGTTTTTTTGGGGAGTTTTTCCTTATCCGCTGTGAGGGTCTAAAGGACAGAGGGATGTCGTATGCTGTAAAGCCCTGTGAGGCAAATTGTATTTGTGATATTGGGCTTTATAAATAAAATTAAAAATTAAAATTAAAAATTTAAAATAATTTGACTCATCGCCGATACCAGTGGGCTTCTGTGTCGTTGTCGTTTAATTTTGTTTTTGTTATTTATGTCCCCTTTTGTGCCTGGGAAACAAAGAATATTCATTATAGAAAAAACTGTTCTCAAGTCATTCAACCATTCATTACACAATCTCAATGAGCACACATTCAATCACAGTTATAAAACAACCTTTAACATACCTGTCACATGAAAACATCTTTTTCTCCAAAAAAAGAAATAATAATAATACATTTTATTTACAGGCGCCTTTCATGACACTCAAGGTCACCTTACAGGCAAAGATAGAAAAAATAACTGCAGATAAACAGTCAGCGAGGTAAGGAATAACGTAAAATATAGTAAATAAATAAATAACAACAGCAAAGCAGGTTTACAGTGAATAAAATTCTGTGTAAATAGTGGATGCGTGTGGCTAGATGGATGAACTGAATAGGCTATTTGACAGAGATGAGTTTTGAGGCGGGATTTGAAAGTGGAGAGTGTCGATGCTACGAATGTCCAGTGGGAGTGAGTTCCAGAGACCATGGTCTACTTTTTTACTGTATGGTTTCTCACAAAAAAATACATTTAAAGATAACATTTGAACACATGGTGATAATGATATAATTTACCTTCTCTTAATGCTCATTTTTGCTAAGCAGAGCTTGGCACAAAAATAAGTAAGTCAACGCAACCTCTGTACGGCTTCCAAAGTGAACGTTTTTAAAAATATCCGTTTCTATGGAGACGTGTAAACAGTTTAGACGGAGATTTTGGAAAACGTTGACGCTGCAATCCAGTTCGTGCACGCCCAACAGGCGCCCAGGAACCACAGCAACAATGGCGGATATATGCCGGGTTGTTTACGTTTTGTTAGCCCTTTTGGGACCACTTACGAACTTACACACTGCTGCATCAACAGCACCGCTACTTTGGCGAACAAAGATGTCTGCTGTGCTCACTATTAGTAAGTGTATAGCAGCTAACTATGCTACATAAGGTTAAAATGTAGTTTATCATAGTTTTTATCACTAGCGCCAAGAGGAAAACAAATCACTGTGCAGGCGCAGGACGTTCTTCTATGGTGTTTGACATATGGCGTATCGCCACCTACTGGCCTGGCTGCTAATTGCGGCAAAAAGCTGCCGTTATTGCATTTTCGTGTAAACAGGGATATTGTATATGTGATATGTGATATTGTTTGGGAGAGGAAGAAGCTTCTGCAGATGATTCAGATAGAAGTTTAAACCTCCTCAACAACGAACACTAACTAGATCCCAACTGCGAGTCCATGCTTGGTACAGGAGAAGTTTCAGCTGGATGCAATCTGCATTCCTTGCTGCTAGATGCCACTAAATCTTATCAATCCTTTTATCAATTGACCCCACTTTCCTTGAGCGTTAGAACATCTGTTTATATTAATATCTATGATGCTGCAACTGTTAATAAAAGCATGTAGCGTGTGTATGTGCCAGACCCGTGTGTATTCATACTGTTGTCCAGTGAGGGCCACTTAAAATGCTCTGCCCTGTTGTGTGTGCGTTCGAGCCTTTCTCTGCCTCCAATCCCCTGCACTTTGTCACTCACAGCTCCTCCGGTTACGACCTGGCCCCTCTCGGGGGCCTCTGGGGCCCGCTGGCTAAATTAGTTTCAGCAGCACCAGGAACCGAAGTTGGAGGCCTCTAACCTCTCTTAGGATTACAGGACTCTAACTCTCCTCTCTGTCAAGGCCTCCCAAGGCCTTTGAAGTTGCTCATGGCTTTCCTTCCTCACGCCACCCGACTCCCAATGAATGATCTACCCCCACCTCTGCCCTTCAGCGACCCTCCCTCGTACTCTTGCCCTCTTTTTCCTGCTATCTCACCACTCCTCCTCCTCTCTCTTTCCATCTCTCTGCTTCCAGGGTGACGCCCCCCTCCCTCCATTTCCTCCCACTCCTCCGGGCCTCCGTCCCTCTTCTTTCTCCTCATTTGTCCTTTCTTTGTCCCCCCTCCTTCAAAAGCACCTCTCCACGTCTCCATCTGCATCTTTTCTCCCCCTTCTCCTTCAGCATTTTCACATCCTCCTCTTTTCTCCTCAGAATCTGTTTCCTCTCCCACTCTTTCTCTCAACTTCTCACATCGTCATGTTTTTCCTCCTTCCACTCTTCTTCGCCCGAGCTTCTCTTAAACCCACTCTCTTCTTCTCTGTCCCATTTTCCTCCCCCTTCCTTCCTTTCTTCACCCCTCCCTTCCTCCGTTTGGACCCTGTCCCCAGGGTATTTTGCGTGCCTCACACATTCCTTTGCGCTGACTGTCTGTGTTTACATTGACATCCTCTATTCTGTGCGCGGACCGCAGCGCCACAAACCCAACGGCACAGAAGCACACACAGATCATCAAGTTCATTAACCATCGTCTCCCTCCGTCTCTCTCCAAAGAAAATAAATGAAACTAAGAGCGAATAACACAATTAAATAAATAGAAAGTGCAGAAATAGAAAGTACTTCATTATAACAGCCACGTAACTATAATGTGCCACGGTTTATGTCTTTACGTTTGAGGACCCCTTGACTTTTTCTCCGCTAATTACACTTGCACATGGCAGTACGCTCTCTAAAGGTGGACATTTTTCATCAACATGCTAGGGACGGCAGGATAGTTGGAAGTTCAAATAGAACTCAAACACATTAGAGTACATTATGCCAGCAGAGGTTACGGAGTAAAGTCAAGAGCTGCCAAACTGTAATAGCACCCTTAATCATATACCACCTGATCCTGCAAAGTGAAAGCAGGGGGAGGCACAGGTTCATTGATAAATAAATGCAGCCAAGTGGTTCTTTTTATAGCTCCTGCAGCCAGAGGACAATATGTTAGCCATGTGAGCTATGTTTATTTTATTAAACAGAGTACGAGAGGAGAACAAGGTAGTGTGGGCGGGTGTAGTGGGGGTGGGGGTGGGGGGAAACGAGACAAAGGACAGCGACAGGGCCGGAGAGTGAGGGAAAAGTAAGGGGAGGGAGCGTTAACAGTTGATCTATCATAAGGTCATCTTTTTCCGCCACGTACACGTCACCTGTGCGCGGCCTACCAAAGGACAGTCAGCACATTCAAATGTCATGGTCCACTGCTTGTATTGTGTAATGCCACGCTCGCGATACCGCACACACGCATGCTTGTGTGTCGTGTAAAAACAGAAGTGATCGCATGTGCCTTCAGAGCCCTGCCCTTCCAGGTACTGTATTGTGCAAGGCGCTCCCAACCGCCTCCTCCTCGCCTTTACCCATCCATATTAGGATGTTATTTCTCCTCCATGACATACTGTGTCGTGTGTGTGTGTGTGTCACCATTTCCTGTCCTGTGCTATTCTTGTATTCACCTGTCAGTCTGGCTTATGAGTCTTATTATTTGCTGAAATAATGCCCTATTGTGGACAAGCCTTAGATATTCAATGGGGTGACACAGTAGCTTTATAACTAATCTGCTATTGTTTTTAATGCTCATATAGCCAACATTCATGATTTAGAGTAGCTTGACTAAACCCTGTGTTTATGGGTTAAACACAGGCGTGACCAATCCAGGGCTCCTCCTCAGTCTACCCTGTTTCATCTTGTGTTGCTCCTTCCCTCGCCGATTGATCCTGTCCTCTATCTGTGTGTGTGTGTGTGTGTGTGCTGACACGTCCGTCATGCCAGGTCACAGTTAATTGCCAGGCGGATTATATGCTGTTGCAAATGGATAAAAACATTTGTGGAGTGAATCATTTCGACTTTTCTGGCACACACGCCTTCACTTCCAGTAAGGATCCATAGCAGCACGCCCGCCTCTTCCCCCGAGCTTCCACGAAAACCGACATCGATGCCAATGGCTCTGGAACTGCCCCACAAGGAGTTAACACCTCAGATGGAGAGACATGGTGGAGGGAAGAGGGGGAGAGTGGGAGGAGAAGGAAGAGGATGGTGTGAAGGAGAAAAGGAGTGGCTGGCGGCAGGCGCAAAGGTGGTGAGCTCAGGGCTGTGGAATCAGGAACTGCTCTTTGCTCTTTACTCTGCTACGCCCCTGCAGCGCCGCCACCGCAACACCCACACCCACACCCACACCTCCACCTCCACCTCCACCCATGCTCTCTTACCCGTACGACCTCTGCTCCGCTCTGGCCTGGCTGGAATGCTGACTTTCACCCCCCCTCCACCCACCCACCTCTACATTTCTCACCCCTCCCTTCTCTTGCGAAATCCGGAGAAGTAAAGGGGAAGCAGCATCCCCTGTTACAAGCTGCGGCTTTGTGTGACCAGCAGTCTGCCTGTGAATGTGAATCACGCTTGTATTGGAAGTCACAGAAAAAAAACAACTTCTGAATCGGAGAAATGCACCTTCTGTGCTGTCTTGGTGTACTTGAGCAGAAGTGCCACTGTTTGACTAAAAATATCTCTCAAAGCAGCAGAAGGAAAGTCTGATTCCACGCGAGGCTCTATTAAAACCCACAGATTTCGGCAGTGCAGACCTCAGTCTGATTCCAGTGAGGATCATTCCTGCCTCTAGAGCTGGAGTTTGCACTGATTGAGACCAGGAAAAATATTCACACACAGTCCCAGTTGAAGCAGATTCCAGTAAAAGCAATTTGTTTAAATTTGTGTCCAGGGAAAATGGCTTCAGAGTGGGCGAGCCAGTCTAACAAAATACTACCTTTTTTTGCCTTAAATGAACAAAAGATGTTATGGCTTCAGTATCTGAGTCACGCAGGAGGTATCCTATATATGGTTCAGGAAAGAATGATAATGCATCTTTCATGTGTCTGCTCCTTTTAGCACCTCAACCTCTTACATGAGCCAGGTCAAGTTAACCGTTCCCCTGAGTTGAGACACTTGAGGCATGGCTGGCATGAAGTACTCATCACTGTGTTTGTCACCATCTATCTTTGGTGGTAACGGACCATAGACGCTGTCTGTCTCCTGTTCCACAATATGACTCACCAAACCATACTGTATGAATAAAACGCCTTGTGTTTCTTGATAGCGGAACATTTCCAGTTGGCTTTTTAAAGTGTTAGGTGGCCAATGTTTCTGATGAAGATAAGGATGCTTATCTGATCGAGTGGCTTGTTACGCAAATAAACCTTTTCCTTTGAAACGAGTTCAAGTCTGTTTGCCACAGCTAGGTCAACAGCAGGGAATGGATGGAGGTTCGGAGGAAGAAAGAAAGAAAGAAATAGGGTGGTCGCTAGCACATCTGTCATCCATTTGGGGTTGGAAAGGAAGGGATGGCTTTCTGCTTACCTGTGCACCGTCAGCCCAGGAGGGGCGGCGAGGACATTTGTCAAGGAGCCGGGGAGTAAATAGTGAGGAAACAACCAGCCATCTGTCTGGGCCCATTGATTTTCACATGAAAAGCAAATACATCCATTCTGTTGGCGCTGCCTCCCAGCCCTGTCTGCCTGTTGGGCGGGCGCAGAGTTGAAGTTTACCTTTCGACATCATGTTCCTTTGATAATCCTTATATATGACTGAACCTCTAGCCTGATTACTCCCTTTTGTGGGGTGCCACTGGCTAAGAAAAAAGGAGCAAACATGAAGTGCTTGAGCCCCAGTGTGAGTCAGGACACAGAGGTGCCAGAACAGCGGCAGGTTGGCGATGTAAGCAGATAGCATCTTTACGACAATGAACAATACACAGAGGCAGTGACGTGTACGTGTGTGACCTGAACAAAGGGCAGTGACAATGAAGGTCAACGATCCAGCCTCTCACATCCTGCACTTTTGTGACGCCTTAAAAAAAAACGCAACATTTTCTGTCTTCACCCTCCAGCCCACACCTCAAAGCGAAGATGTCCATTCACATCTCCGATATGTCACAAAGGTGTGTTTAGAGGTGGGCACGAGAAGAAAAGAGAGGCAGAGGAAAAAGAGCGAGAGCTTTAATGTCTTGTGTCACCAACACCTGCCTCCTCTTATGAAATCTCTTCATGTTCCACCCACTGAGTTTCCAATCCTCCATTCTGCCCTTGAACAGACACTAATTCAGCCACCGAATCTAATCCCTAATGTAAAGACCTGATAAATTCCTTTCACTGCCACCATGTAAATGTTTATCATTAAATGGGGGGTATTCACAGAATTATCACTGAGGGGCGTAATGACTTTTTATGAGGTCTGACTAAGGTTTGTGGGTAGATAACCTAACAAAGAGCGTCTAGGTGCTCTCTGTGTGTATTATCCTCCCTATTTGGCTTTGATCGTTTTGGCATTTTGCTGCAGACACTTTAGATATACAGCTGATGCAACCAAAATGTCATCCCTCTTTTTTGTACAACCGCTGGAGAGAGGGCCTTTTCATTTAGGGAGAGAATTTGAAACAGCTCTAACCTTTCATCAACAATGCTGCCACTTTACGCTGTGGAATTCCTAATTCAATGAGAGGCGTAGCAAGGCACCTGCTTTCATCAGAGCCGAGGTCCTCTGAGAAAGTCTGCAGAAAGAGAGAAAAGGGACGGAGAGAGGCATTAGCAACTTGTTGACAAGACTCCGGTGGCGAAAACAAAATGAAACAAGCACCTAAGGGCTCGTGATGTCATGTGGCACAAACAGGTTTGTACTGCTGGGACAATAAACATATCACACACACACACAGACAGATACACACGCGCTCACATGGTATGGGGATCAAATCGTAGTAATGACAAAGACATTGACGCATCACGGCACGTCATTAGATAATTATATGTTTATACATATGTGTATTTACAACTTGGATGCATGTGTGTGTGTCTGTTTTGTTCCCATGCCCTTTCGTGTCCATGTCAATCCTCACCTGTTCAACAGAGGGGGAAAACTCTCAACCATGCAGACGCCCCTCAAACAGCCCCCTCTGCATCCAAACCCACTTGACGTCTCATGGCTGGTTTCATCGTTGCATTCCCGTCCCTGTTCTCACATCATCTAACAACCACGTAAACAATCTAATGAGAAGAGTGTTATCACGGGGGCCATTTACTGTCACTGTGTTTCAAATTTTGTTGCTCATTTTCTTTTTACTCCCTTCTCTGTTCGCCTCCCCTCCCCTTCATACCCCCCCCCTCCATCTCTGCCTCTCACAGCCCCCTCTTCCCCTCCCTCTCTCCACATTCCTTGGTGAGTGGGTGGAAAGTTCAATGGGGATGTGGGATCCCAGAAGGGCAGGGGGTTTGCCTCTCACCACAGCACAGTATGTGGTCAAACCAGGGGCTTCTTATCAGCCAATCCAGTCTGTCAGCAGTGGCGGGTGACTGCTCGGCGGTGGTGGTGTTGTGGAGTCCCTCGAGAGGGGTCCAAAATGTGCCCTGAATCATCCTATTTACTCACACTTAGATTCTTAGAATATAAAATGAAACTTTGTGATCATGTTAGCATCATGTTTGTCGTTACATTATTGTAGCTGAAGCACTGGACTGTCTGAACTGTTGTGCTTCACCTTCATCACCTATTCTCGGTTGCTTCCTACCTCAAGATAAGGAGACACTTACAACACTTAATGAGAGAAGGACCTCTGCTGGACGTGTCTTGATACTGCAGCCAAGAGAGGAGCGTCAGCTTTGTTGACTACAGTAGGTTAAAGTTTTGCTATGCTATGTCTACTATAAATACTAAAATAGCCAAACGTACGGCCAGGGGACCACAACCGGCCCACCAAAGGGTCCACTGCGGCCCACTGGATGACTATGCACATCTAATAGTGATGCACTTGTGAAGGCTACAAGGTGTCAGGTTTCAGGAGCAACTTAAACTGTGAGTTTCAGTTTGACGTGATGATGTTAGGCTTACTACACAGGAGTGGAAATGTATAGAAAAATGCACATGGAGTGACAGTGAGTAGTCGACTGACTGAATGTGGGAAAACTGAGACATGTTGCTGAAGTTGCATTTATTCTTCTGGAGACATTACAGGCTTTTTGTCATCTGTTTTGTTAACATCCTCTGGTATAGACAGTGCAGGCAGGGAGGTTGCACTGGGGCCTATAGGGAGAGTGGGAAAAGTGCAGAAAACATGCCCTTGTGCATTATTCTAGAAACATGCCTGTGTTTAAAGAGGAACTCACATTAAATTAAAAATGTTTCCATTTGCTGGTTTTCATTTGTTTTTGTAAAGTAGTCAGCATCAATCTATAGCAAAATATGCTATAAAAGATAAGCTTATTCTACATAAACTATAAAAATGTGTTCAATTAAATGAATAATTTGTTATTTTCTTTGGTATTGTTGTCAAATACAGATATGCAGTGATGATTCTTGGGTAATACGCATGCTGTCACATCTCTTTTCGATCATGTGACAAGACGATGAGATTAAACTGTGGCTAATTTAGTTTAGTTGCCTGACTAATTTGCATGCACTGGGCCTGTTTTAACTACCATACCCCACTGATCCCCCATCAGCTGTGCACAGCTAGTCTTCCTGAGTTCCACTTTTAAAAGCATGCATTAAAACACAATAATAATAACGGTAATAAAATGTATTTGATAAAGCACCTTTCACAGAAATTAAATTCACAATGAGCTTCACAAAATACAAACATGCAACTGATAAAAACAAAGGCAGTATAACAAAACCAAGCAACAAAAAGAAAGTAAAACACAGAGCAAAAACAGGCCACTGAGGCCTCAAACAGAAACACACCATGGAGCAAGCACAGCATGTAATTTCGTTTTAGAGACATAAATTAGAGGATAACATCAACATGCATTTAAACCTACACTGATATGTGTATGTGTGACATGTGTGAGTATATGCCCCTGTATGGATGTAAACAATCTTTCAACATAGTTCCCTGCAAAAACTACAAATCCCTTTATGCACAGCATCCTGCAAATATGATGTTCCAAGGTGTTTCCTTATTTGCTTTTTACACATTGATTTCTGTGCAAAACAATTTCATGTTTTCATTGCAGTGTGTTATGGTGCATTAAGGAAATTGCCTAAGGAAGTAAAAACTGGCCTCCTGTTGCCTGTGTGGTGATATATCACTCTAAACTGTGTCTCAGTGACTGTACTGACGTGAGGGATTTTTGGATTGTAAAACTTTCCGTGTTCAAAGCAGAAGCGCAGCACTCCTTCTGTCGTCAACTTTAAGCCAGTTGAGACGGAAGACGCACTTTGATCATGTATGCATAGGTTGAAGTTGACAGACGGGTCATTACTCCAACAAAGATCTGTTATCTGCTGCTGCTTTTGTCATTGTAACACTTGACTGCTGCACCTCACACACTTGGCAAGCATAAAATGAAAGGGGCAGGGCAGTGACAGGCGAGTCATTTCCAGCAACTTGCATAACCTTCCTATAGTGACAAGCCCATCACTATTTTCTTTGAGGCATTCCTTGCCCTTGTGTCACCATGTTTACCTTTGGTTCTGTGTTATCTGCGTCGCGCTGCGAGCAAACAAACTGGTTTTAGAAGCAGCTCTGGTCCGTGGGCTGCGAGTGTAGGAGACACACAGGAAGTGGTGGGCGACCAGCAAACTGTATTTCCCCTTCCTGTCTATGTCCTCCCTCCCTGCCTGCCTGCCCTTTGGCTATTAATGTAACTCTGAGCTACCCACCACACACCCACATGGCCACTGGGAGCTGCTGTGCACTAGAATTCACAGCACGCGGACACACACATACATGCACAAACATGCATACAGTCCCAGCAGCAGAAGCCAAGTGATATCAGTGTAAACAATTAGCAGCTAGAGAGACACGCAAAGTGTACAGGACAGTGTGTGCCCTCACGGCTGGCTTTCATATCAATCCATTATCTCTTGCCTCTACCTCATACCTCGCTGGTACACAGACAACAAGCAGCAGGGTGCAATTAAATAGGTGTCCATCACTCAATCACGACGTCTATCACAGCCGAGGAGGAGGTGATGTACAGTACGCACGCACAGTAGGAAAATGCCACCAGCGTGATAACAAGGTGTCCCATTCTTTAAGTAGCTGCACCTGCCCCTGCACACAGACAGGCACGTGTACATCAGACACACACACACACACTCTCATCAGTCACACACATTACAGATGTAGCATTGCAGTTCATACTGTAGGCCTGATTTTTTTTTTTTTCTAAACTGAAAGTGGGCTCAAAGGTGGGCTGACAAATTTAGCACTTCAGCTGTGCACTTCCAGTCTCTTCCTCTCTTTGTTCAATTTACCACTTACACACGTGGCACAGCCTACACACACACATGCACATGCACACACATACCCATGATCCATGTTCCCATTGCAGCCCTTATCTCCCCCCCCCCCCGGTCATCCAGCTCATCAGCGAGAACAGAGAGAACACACACTGGCATGAATCACGGTGAATCATAGCACCCAAAGAGAGGTGTTGCATTTAACCAGGACACAGACTATTTATAATGGCCTGGGCGTGCACATTCTCATTATAGGCCACGGAGGATGCTGACAATGGACAGGCAGATGAGGGGGTTGCGACTCCTTTTAAATGTCACCAGCAATGTATCTTTTTATCTACAGGCAGTTGCAGTGGCAGTCCGTCTGAATCCAATATTTAGAGCAGGGTGAATGAACTGGGATGGAGGGGGAGAAGAGATCTTTTATAAGACACTATGATTTGCAGATGAGAGGGCAGAGACACTTCATCGCCACATAAAGATATAGATTTTTGAGATTTAGTCAGTCCTGTGGCAAAGGGCTCTGACGTTTCACCTGCTTAGTGTCAAGGCGGCTAATTTGATTAAGGTCAACCATGGTGATTTACAGGGACAGTGTGTAGAACATAGTGGCATCTAGCAGTGAGGATTGCGGATTGCAACCAGCTGAAACTTCTCCTGTGTGTCAAGTGTGACCTCCCGGCAAGGACTCCTTTAGTGTTCCTTGTTGTGGTAGTTTTTACAGAGAGTCGAATTATCCACAGAGGTCTCTTCCTCCCCAAAACAAATGGGGGAGTTGATTAGAACTGCTCAGACACTGAATACGCTGTTCAGCTCTTCACAAACAGGCCACTAGCCCTGCACCTGCTCACATGTGCTTACCTATTTTCTCTAATAACTGAAGTTCCAGAGGTTCAGGAGGTTTTTACTGTGAGCTAAATTATCCACAAGGTCCCCTCCTCTTCAAAATAAAAGGAACTGGTGATATAAACTGGTAAAAACACTGATGTGGAACTATCTCCCTGTTTCAGTCCAGGAGGCAGAAACCATCTCCACATTTAAAAGCAGACTTAAAACTTTACTTTTTGTTGAAGCTTATAGTCAGGGCTGGCTCAGGCTTGCCATGGACCATCCCCTAGTTAGGCTGATATAGGCCTAGTCTGCCTGGGGACCTCCTATGATATATTGAGCACCTGTAGGTCATGGTTGCACTGCTGCCGTGGCCCTGCCTGATGCCTACTACTACTGCTGCTGTTATTATTACCCATACCTCTACTATAATTATATACATATGATTATTATTGTCTCATACATATACTATCATATATTAATATACTTAGAAATACTACCAAATTCTGTCTTCTTTCCCTCAATTTTCATATGGATTGCTGTACATCTATTATGTTGACCTCTTCTGTACACACGTATATAGCACGTGACCTTATACTTCATTCTGCTTAACTAAGACCTGTTGTCCTCGTTCGTGGACACTTTTTTGTGCCATCTAGTGGCAGTAAGAGCACAATAAATCTACATAAAACAAGATGGCAGCCATCTCTTCCAAGTCAGTCTGCAGATGATCCTGACACAAAAGTGGACATGGTCCAAAGCCTGATCACATTTTATGGTTGAAACGTGTTTGTTTATGATGAGTAATGTTTGTAGTTTGATATGGGAACAAATTTGTCAGATTTTAGCAACAGTAAAGAGCTAAGACACTGTTAATTAGGAAGTACTTGTTTGAAGACATTGGGACTTAATTATCATTGACAGCACTTAGTTTTTTTGTACTTTTCAGGTCCTACTGATCCCAAATAGCTAGGAGAATGTTCGGGTCTCAGGAGGATATAAATAAATTCTATTTCCTTTCCTTACTACTGTAGAAACATGGCAGTGCAACATGTGTAGACAAGGACCTGCTCCCTGTGCAGATATAAATGTTTCATTCTCAGGTAACTGAACACAACGGTTCATATTTTCCAATGATTATACACTAAAGAAAACGTACTTACTTCTGCCAGTATGTCCCCCTAAATCCAAGACCCTGGACCTTTAAACACTAATGACCACAGGTTGTTTATAAGCACCTATGCAATTCATCATTGGTGATTAAATTTTGGTTTAAAAAAAGAAAAAACTTCTCACAAAATAAACATGACAAAGTGTCTCTTTCATGCAGACCTCTGCCTAATATGCTTGTTAAAGTCTAATTAGTGTAACAAGTAGCTGGAAGATAAATAAACATAATTATCATATCAAATACATTAGCTGTTCGGGGGATGATAGACTAATTTGACAAACACTTTGTTCTTCTGTTTTCTTTTGGCTTATTTTCTCTCCCCGCATGCCAATCATGCTCAATGCATCACATCAGGACAGAGTTGGGAAGTGCAGGCTCATCAATCCTTGGCAAGCTAATGTTCAAATTACACTGTGTCTGATCCTGAAAGCAACAATGTGCTGAACCCAACCCCCCAGAATTGCCAGCTAGCACGGTGGAAACCACATTTCAGGTGAAACGGCTTCAAGAAGCAATCAGCACCTGAACAATTACATCTAGTGAATTGATTGCATATTGATTGAGGGCAGCCAGACACCTGACCAGAATCTGCAGACACCCACATTGCAAATCAGCATAAGCCTACAAGTCCCAACAACAAAACGCTGGAACACTGTGACAGTTTGCCTGTCTCTCCTCTGATCCAGTGGAAGAGGGAGAGGAGAAGAAAGGAGGGGCGATTTCATTACCAGCCAACATGTAGGCTCATGCCGCACGGCTTTACCCAACCAACCGTTGTCATGGTAGCAACTTGTCATGTCATCTGCGTCTCACCTTGAATGAATGGAGACTTGTGGGACATGTGGCCCTCCCCTGGGAGCATGCACGGGGGGGGGGGGGGGGGCGTAGTGGAAGTGCGTCAGCCCCTACAAGCAGCTGGGGACACACCCACGGCAAACCTGCGTACATGTGTGTGTTATGCGTCTGCTTCCCTAGGAGATGACAAGCTGGCTTCCTCAGGACCACGTTGTCACCACAGGGACGACAATAACAGCAACAACATCGGCAACAGCATCAGGAGCAGTCGACCAGCTGCTACTCCATCTGAAAACTGCACTTCTCTAGGCGGCGGCCTGCCGAGGAGGGACAGCCCTGTTGGTCCCCTTATCAAGGAGCCATTTCAGTGTTCGGTTAAAGAGGGCGTCACTGCTGAGTTTCAGTTTTTAAACGTGACGAAATTGGTCGCTAGTATCAGTATCATCCGAGAGATATGAAGAGATGGTTGCCTTATACTGCTAATCTGTGATGTGACAGAACATGTATTTTTCCATTATAACTGGAAACATGAGGAAACTGTGGCTTCTACAGAGGCAGTATCTGTGTTGCTTTTTCTGTGGTAGTGTTGACATCAATCATGTCTCTAGTTTGTGGCCTGACAGCAGCAACAACAAACAGATAATACGGTCTATTTAGCTGGAAATATTACCATCATTTCTTTGGAAAAGTTCCACTGATTTGATTGGTACATCGACTCAAGATGGCGCCACTGATCAGATGGCCCTTTGAAAATATCTCGTTTGATTTCTTACTTTGAGTTGTGCTCCATATAGGCTTCTGTGTATAGGCTAAACTGTAGTGCTTTTTATTCATAATTGCTCACATCTCCTGGTGTTTCTCTGCCTCAGTCTGACTCTATAGGAGTTGGACGTCTTTTTTTCCTGCGTTGCCTCTTGAAGTCGTTCATGTGTCTTGAGTGTTTATTGAATAGATGCAAAAAAGCTTTGTGTGTGCGCGCGTGTGTGTCTACAAGTTTGAGTGTGCTGAGGGGGTGATGAGGGGAGAGGAGGAAAGGCACGGCAGGTTTCCATGACAACAACTTTTTATTTGCGCTTCCTCAATGGCGTTGGTGGAGGAGACAGGGATAGATAGATAGATAGATAGATAGATAGATAGATAGATAGATAGATAGATAGATAGATAGATAGATAGATAGACAGATAGATAGACAGATAGATAGACAGACAGTCTGGCAGAGTTATTAGGAAGAGACAGGCTAGTGGGCTGGGGTGCATGGGCAGGCGGGGGTGGAAGAAGGCAGCAGAGTTGTATGCCTGCTTGCTTGCTTTGTCTAGAACAGAATGTCCTCTTTGTATACACCCCTCCCTTGATGGATGACAAGTAAGGAACAACTTGCTAGCAGACATCCAGAAATACCTTATGACTATAGTGAGATCTGCGTCTATACCTTCTGATGAGAAGCGAGCATGCCTCTCTAAGGCAAATGGAACAATGAGAAACTCGCGCGTGCCTAAACATTTACCGTGGGTGGGTGTTTGTGCACTGACGCGTGTTTGTGTGTGTCTCTGTGTGTTTGCACGCTTCCGAGCTAAATAATCTGCCACTTTGTCCGTGACTGACTCTCTTGAGTGAGACCTCAAGAGCCTATATCCTGGTGAGATTTCAAAAGAAGTAAAAAGGTGGCACCTACGTGGCAGCTAACCAAATGATGTCGTTTCCAGATCAGGAGAGACATTAAAGGACGTAAATGAAACTTGTAGCTGCCCTCATTTAGTTTGATACCAGACCACATGAATATGACGCCCACCTTTAGCGGCGGAGTCAGGTGGCCCAAAAAAAAAAGAGCATGCATCTGCAACATACATAAATAAACGTGTGATGTGCACAAAGGTTTGCACACATAAATGTACACAGATGTACATGATTGGTAAGAAGTGTGCAGATATACAATGTGAATGCATGCTCAATGACCAAATGTGCTATTTTGACAAGGCCTCTTTCAGAAAGTATTTTTTACATTTAGGTTCAATTTAAAAAACAGTTGTAAGATTTTAAAAGAGCCTTAAATTAGTATTTGAGTCCACTGCAACTCCTGTTTGCGCTTATTTTGTTTGATGCTGCTGAGCCACGTCAATCTTACCTTCCTCTGGAAATGGAGTCAGCCGGCCTAAAGAACGGATAGTCACTATTCATCTGCAGAACACACAGATT
The DNA here is from genome assembly GCA_035609425.1 of Epinephelus awoara. Lineage (NCBI taxonomy): Eukaryota > Metazoa > Chordata > Actinopteri > Perciformes > Serranidae > Epinephelus > Epinephelus awoara. The sequence goes on from CM069303.1 coordinate 31,244,817, forward strand.
AACCACTGCAATCGGCACACAGAATCACAAAACCAAACACACAGAGATGCACAGTGTATGCAGTGGTATTCTTTATCACTCTGTTGCTCACAGCACTATTTTATTCTCTCAACAACAATTTGGGCAACATACACACACACACACACACACACACACACACACTGATAGACTGTCTATCTGTGTGGGGAATGACTCACCTCCTCCACCTGGAGTAGAGCCAAGCCTTTCTCGCCTCCTCCCCCTTCATCTGTGTGAGCCCTTCACTTCACTCACTCCAGCTCCACTATGGAAGCATTTCAATCATTCAAATTAGCTGTAATCACAGCCAAAGGCATAGAGTGGGAATGGCAGCGCGTCACTCTGCATACTCGAGAACACTTAATACATTGATTTTATATTGAGCATGCTGTGTTTCAAAAAGGGAGCTGGGGAGGAAATAAATAAGCTATCCAGGCCAAGCCTTCTCTGCCACGCATGCTTCCAAGACAAAGGGATGGAAGCAGGGATGAGAGGCCGGCTCTATAATGAGCAGCGCTAAGACTCCTTTCAGTCTTCAGACCTGACATGTGAGAAGCAGTGCATCAGTGGCACCAGCTGCAGTCTTCACATAATGACACAAATTATTGGCTCGTTAATGGGCAGCTTAGCCTTGAGTGTTCAGCCCGCAACACCATTCTGGAGAACGGGGGGAACACGGGATCAATCTCTGCCTCCTTGGACGTGCTATAAAACAGGGGATGCATCCAAAGGACATCTTATCCACATCGCAGTGTCTCTCTCTGTTTCTCTATCTCTCCCTCTCTTTCTAATCCATACCGGCCCCTGGAGACTCATATTAGGAGACTCCTACACACGCCCCTCCCACACCTTCTCTCTCCCCCACACACCACCCTCAGAACCACTATCTGTCCACCTCCACAGTCGGCCTGTGGACAAACCCAGAATAACAATGTGATCTTGCCTCTTAAAGGCACACAGGCAGCTTTTTCGCATCATTATCTTTCAGTCCAGGACTGTGTTACTACATTTATGTGAGCCTCGTAATGCTGATGTTGGGGAGAATGAATAAAAACGGCTCACATGTTCATCTCAAGCACATGGAATCATAATCTCAAGGATCTGTATTAAAATGTGCATTGATTTGTGTTATGCAGTATAATAAATAATCAGAAGTAAACGATCATCCGAGATAAACAAAGCAGTCACATCCGACCACTGAAGCACTGAAACTCGATGCCTCTGCAAAGCTGCGGCTCCGGAATAGCAATCAACATCAAACAGAGAGTCAAGTGCAGGACACAGCACTTGTAGGCTGCAGTCAATGAACCTCTCAGAGGAGGTGCTGGTCCAGACTCCAACTTGCATGAGGAAAGCCAGAATAGGTTTGCTTAGAGTGCCCCCTTCTGTCATATCAATAAAAATTACATAAATGACATTGCAAAAATAAATGTATATATAAAAAAAAACATTTATAGTTGAGGGCACGTAGAGAGGAAACAGTGGTGCACACAGTATTCTTATTCTGTAACTGATTGATTGCTTCATTAGCTGACTGTTTTCTGCCTGTCTTTGATTTATTGATATGAAAAGCTGACATTAAATTAACAGGTGCGCAACAGCACAAAAATGAATCATTATTTTTTTTCACACTTTGCAAAAACACAGTCCTTCAGCATATAAATACATTGTCTTTATATATCTCAGCAGGCGTATTTTGCAAGTTCTCACCTGACTAAAGTTGTCAGTGGAGCTTGATTGGCCCAGCTCTACCACAATGGAAAACTGTGGTGTTGCACAGGAAGCCGTGAGGTGCACTTGTGTGTAGGAGGTGCTGAGGTAGAAAAAGGGTAGTTCAGAAGTTAGAGTGCTTACTACAGCAGTATCTGCGTCTATTTTTAAACCTGACTGTGGTCTTAACTTTCTAATCTCAATTGCCCACACCAAGCGCGTTTAGTTTAGAGACAGTCCAGGACCATGGCCTCAAAACAGCTTATTGCAAATATTGCATGTATGCTCAGTGGCCTGCAGCTGTTATTGTAATAAACAACAAATCGCCATCTTCTCCTTTACAGATTTACTTTTTATTAGCTTTAACTTGTCAACCTGTCAGACATGATGATAACTAACTCGTCAATCTAACTCAGCCACATTTTTCTGCCCTGCCATATTGAGAGTCATTGATATAATATTTGCTGCACCTGGCCTCTGTACCACCACACAGGTGAAGTGTAAGGTGTCCTTCAACCCTTAAATTTATCCAAACTATGCAGCAAAGTGAGCACAACAGCAAAGGGTCCTTTAAGGAATTCTTTTCAAGCGTCAGTGCTGCCACCTAGTGTATTCATGCAGAATAGCATCACTTTGTTCAAGCCTCTTAATTAACAGTCACCCCTTTCTCCTTGGCCTTCAATATACAGTACAGGGGCCGGTTGCACAAAACACCTTAGGTTAAGATTTTCCTGAAAGTCCATGTTAAGGCTTTCTGAAAATAAAACCAGTGGCAAACACATATTTTCCTTCAGGTTTCCTTAAAATGTTCACTTAAGTATTTAAGGTTTTCTCTTTATCCTGGTTTCATACTTAAGGAATCCCTTAAAGTTAGTGAAACCATTGCACAAAAGACTTATGCACAAGCAAGCAGATGGTTACCATGGAAGTGTAGTATTTTACCACTGTTAAAACTCTGTCAGTGGAGTAAATGCCTTAACATTTTTACTTAACTAAGGAAACCATCCAAGTGATTCTATGCAACACCCTTAAGTAAGTCCATCAGCTTAGGAAAAATTAAGTCTTAACTGTCTTTTAGCAGAGAAGTTATTCTTTATTTCCGGCCCAGGGACTACAGATGAATATTAGCTTAAAGCTATGTCTTGCAGCTAAGTAGTTGTGCACCGTCCCTGTTAAATGAAATAAAATAAAATAGAATAAATGTGTAATAGTTAAGGAGAAACCTAATGTGTTTTGTACGACTGGCTCCAGATGTCTAGCAGACGATTTAGCAGCATTTTCATGCTGACATGTTGACACCAGACCTCAGGTAGATGTACTATTGTTCACAACTGTTGGGGGACACTAAAGTAGCCTATTGTTGACCTACAAGCTTCTCACAGACAGTTTTAAGAAAAAATGTCTTATTATAAAACAAAGCTGTCTATGCAGTAAAAGGACGCAACTGCGTTTTAAATCGGTGCTAAATGACCAGAGAAAACCGAGGAAAGGTGCCGCGGCATCGGCTCTTGCTGAAGAGGCAGAAAACCTACAACTACCAGAATGCCTTGCGCCGCTCCCGCTGGTGGTTGACGTAGGCCAGCTCTGCTTTCCCAACGGAAACAAAATGTCTGACGGTAACTAGCTTGAAGTACAGTTAAACAGTAAGTAAAATATGTTATTACAGTTAAGTAGAAGGTTAAAATGCGTTCATGAAAATATTTTAGGCGAGAAACATCAACACAGTAACAGAATCTTGGTTTATGTTTTATTAGCACTGCTTAGTTTCACCGTTAAACCGGTATAGCCTCCGTTTTTACAACAACGTTAACTAACCTTACAGGAAATTAACCGTTATGGCACCAGACTCTTGTTCACAAATAGTTTATTCCAGCCAAACAGCGCACTAAAATATGTTTCTGAAGACATTAAAGGCAAAAATATCACGTTTATCACAGTCAGTCTACCTGTACTAATATTGTTATGATATGTTGGTTGTTTTAGGAACAGAGACATTACACAGTGCATAACCAACCACTTAAATAAATTATGCCTGGTGGTATTAAGACCTTTGGTTTATGTAAAAGTACTAATGCCCTTATATAAAATGTTCCCCATTAAAAGCCCTGCTTTTAAAACGCTACTTTAGTGAAAGTACATAAGGATTAGCAGAAACGCAGATCCCATTTGGAGTGTTTGCTTAACATATATTACTGGACTATAATTACTGATACATTGACATTAAAGCACCATTTTAATGATGTCAAAGTAGAGCTAATTTCAACAACTCTACATTGCCTTGAGTGTGTTAACCTATAATACAGCTCATTTTATAAATCCATAATATGTTTCAGATGTAAACTCTTCATCTGTACAGTAAGTAGTAACCATGGCTGTGAAGCAAATGCAGTGGAGTAAAACAATAATACAGTCTTCCCCTCTGAAATGAAGTAGCATATAATGGAAATACTAAGCCGAAGTATTTCTAAACAGCACTTACAGTATGTGCAGTATTTGAGTAAATGTGCTTGCTTACTTTTATGGCAGGCATTAAAAAGCTTAAGATGCCTATAACCTATATGAATATTGGTGAGAGTCAGAAAACCTTGTAGGTATTTTTCACTTTCTATGCCTCCCTTCTTTCATAGGTGCAGGAGAAGTGGTGGAGACTTATAAGGGGATGGGAATAGTGCAAGAGATATGTGTGCAGTGAATGAAGCAGCAGAGGATACAGGAGTTCTGATGGATAATCTCGAGGAAGTCAAAAGAGGGATAGCAGGTGAGAACAGTAAGCATATAATCACTCATGTCATTATACATAGTGCTTAAGGAAGTATTTCAATCCTGGAAGTTTGTCTTTGCATAAAACTAGACTGTCTATGCTTGAGAAAGACACAAATACTTTCGGAATTAGTGCAGAGAAAAGGGTCTGTGGCATTGCTTTTGCTCAAGTGGTAGAAAACCTACGACTATCAGAATCCGTTGTGCTGCACTTGACCAATAAATGCTCCAGTTATTGGGTGATGTAATGCAAGCATGGATATTTTTCTACAGCAAACATCCTCTCTCGATCCATGTCTGTGCTCCTTGTGTCAGTGGGGCTGTAAATGAAAATAGGGAAGGACTATCTGTGACTCAAGTAACAGCAACTGTCACCTCTGGCAGCACCACTGGCTGTCAGTGGTGGAAGAATTACTCAGATCTTAATTAACTTAAAGCACTAACACAGCAATGTCAAAATACTCAGAGTAAAAGTAAAACTGCTGATGACACACATCTGAAGTGTGACAAGGGGCTGCAACCAGGAACTGCTTTTTTTGTAAGAGCTCACAGGCCAAAAATGGTAGTAAGTGCTGGTTTAATGCATTGTGTTTTATCAGCTCATCATGTGTTTTATTTTCATGTTAAGTGACAAGTGGCATAACTGTAGCTGTCAGATAAATGTTGAGGACTAGGAGCATAAAATAACATAAAATGGATGTAGGCCTGCTCAAGTAAAGTAAAACAACCTCAAAATTGTACTAAAGTACATGGGCAAAGTTACTTTCCACCGCTGCTGGCTATTGTTTCTTGTTTCTCCCACATTTCAGGAGCCAGGGATGATATGGAGATCCACTACAGAGCCAGCAGAGCAGCTACAGTGAGTACCACAGTGATGTAACTAAAGTAGGTTGTTATGTAGTCTTTCCACTGTTAATGTGCAGCTATGCTGAAATATGGAAAGTCCTCATCATGCCTCGCCACGACTGTTTCTGAAACCTCTAAAAGCGCTCATCCTCATTTATTAGTATAATAAATGTTCCATGGCCACCTTAAATACATCCATCTACCTGTAACAGAATAAAGTAAGATTAGGATTTTGCTCATCATAATTTAGTAATACAACAAGATACAAAATTACCCTTAATAGAGTCAGAAGCACGCTCATACTGTCCTTCAACATAATGTGCTGTTACTCCAATATGGAGCAAGAGTTGAGAAGCTGCCTTATGAAACATTCTGCTTTAGGCTTGTCTTTTAATGCTAAAGTATCAGTGCCTATACCAATATACAGTATAAGTACATCTTAACCATGGACCACCACACGATCATTGCGCAATGTCGTTGGTGTTACATCGTTTGTGCCAGTGGCGGCTGCTGGTCTTTTAAACAGGGGAAGCTCACTTTAAGTTTACATCATGAAATTTGTCATATTGTAGCGAGGCAGTAACTTATAAAAGGAACATTTAATTGAAGCCGTTTTTCAACCACACTCATGCTATAGAACCACAGCAAAACACACCTCAAAGATTTTAGATGGGTTTAACGGTGAAAATGAGCTATATCACTTATGGAAATAAGGAACTCCGGACAGCACTTTGTCAGGAGACTCCACTCGCAAATATCCGCATTGGACTGAGCTCGAATTTTGCAGCGCTGTCAGTCACGAAGAGGTCAGTCTTTTAGACAATTCCTCCAATCATCATGCATACACTGAGCATCCTCTCCCACCTACTGCTCCATAAGGTCCCAGGGAAGCTGAGCCTCCCTGGAAGTGACGATTTTGTCGCATTTATCCAATGACCGTCTCGCTTTGCTCCATGGAAAAAACCTGCTCAGCGCTGTCTCGTAGGAATGCTTGGAGGCTCTGCATTCACTGTGCTGACACGAGAATGTATGACAGGGAGGTCGTGTTTGAAAACTGGTGATAAACAGCTGACATTTGACCATCATAGTCATGATGTGAAACGCATCCTAGCGCACGTTTAATGCAGTGTAAATTCTTATTTTAATGTATATTATGTATATATATATATATTTATTCTATGAAATTTTAGGGGAAGTTCAGCCTCCCTTGTTGTCTCAGAGCAATCGGTCCTGGTTTGCACATTACCAAAAATCTGTTGATCTCCCAGTCTTTCATAATGTTTAAAAGTAGGTGTGTTTCTTCTTCTGACCAGAAATGTTGGCTTTTCTTTAGGGCATGAAATTCTACCACAGCCTAGCAAACTGTCAGCACATTTGATGTGTATAAGATATCCATGACAACACACAGAGCTGACTGTAAACAGGCAAGAAGCTGTGTGACATAAACTGGGTTTAAAACACGTATTCATAATGCACTATGATAATAATACTTAGTCTTATCCCACATGTCTTAATCAGGAAAGGCTAAATTCAGAAAAAATGCTTAATTTGGAATATCTAAATCAAATACGCTGTTTTCATGACACAGATTCAGAATACTGTCATACTCTGAATAATAGTGGACAGTAGTACTTATAGTAGTTCACATCACCGTCTGCCCGCTTGACTATGTATTCTAGAGTCTTTGGCGCCAGGGAGCCAGACTCATTGTGGTTTATGGGAAACATACAACCCAATTTGATCTCAAGTTGGCCAGATCTGTAAAATCATTGGGAAATAACCTATAAATAACAACACCTCCAAATGTTTCTGTTATTGTAAAGTACATCCTGAAAACATTTATCCTTTTATGAAACAGACGATGAACAGCCTGAGATGTCTTAATAAAAACAAGTGCAGTTTCAACAATCTGTCTGTTTTTCCACATTAAGTGAGTCTACAACTCACATATGCATACACTTCAACTCCTGTGTAGAAATGCTGGCATCACCACACCAGACTAAAGTTAATGAGGAAGTGGGGTAAGTTATTCCTTGCCTTACAGACCATTTACAAATTAAACGTTTTGGCAGTGCTTTAGCAACAGGGTTCCACCAATATTGTTTTAAGATAAATGTCTGATACAGCTGGCGATTAACAATATTTTGCACGGTGTTTAATATCTTTATATATGACCACAATAAGTATTCATTGTTTTTTAGAGAGCTGTATTCTGTATTCCAGCATTTTACATAAAAATAGGCTCCCAACTGTTCAATTTCCCATGAAACTTTGGTAACTCTTAGCCCTCACAAGTGCCTTAGTATTTCAGTAGGTGTGCTAAGTGGGCGGGCCGGTTCTGGCCCTTGCTTTAGCTGTTCTGCCCCCCGCCTTTGGAAGTCTCTCCACCATGACATTCACAATGTTGACTCCCTTTCCATTTTCAAATCCCGCCTGAAAACAGTCCTTTTCAAGCTGGCATATTTGGTCTGATTTAATGGGGACACACATATCAAGACTTGTAGTGATGATGACGACGTTATGATGATGATTTTATACCTTATTTTTATCATTTTGATTATTGGCTACTTATTTTATTAACCTATTATTGTATATTACTGACTTTATGGTCTATAAATTGATTGCTGCTTTTTTGAACTGTGTCTTGTAAGGTGTCCTTGAGTGCTTTAAAAGATGCCTATAAGTAAAACGCATTATTATTAGCATTATTAGTATTATTAGTATTGTTGTTGTATACATATGAGATCACCAATTGGCAATACTTTCCAAATGGGTTTCAGCCTGAGTTATGAATGTAAATATATGAATACATGCAGTGTGGATGTACATAATGCCTGCGCATGTGGTAAATTTGCAGTCACCATTAGGTCATGTAAAAATAGGAACTGCCTCTTGGTGGTGCTAAAGTCAAGCTGATACTGTCACCAAATTCATGAGGTTTCTTCCTCTTGTGAGCATCGATATGTCCAAGACACGATGCAACTTAAACTGTCAGATATGCTGATCAGAGATAAAGAAATGGCCAAACAGAGGTTTGGATCTAATTGAAAGAATAAAGTGCCTCCCTGTTACCAGTGAACTCGGAGGTAACATGTAGGCATAAGTTAAGGCTGTAAAGCAAAATAAAAGGGAAATCTTACACTGTAGAAATAGACGTGGTGGTCTAACGTAAGCATAATATGTATAACTAATCCACAACTAAGTGGCAAAATGAATTGCTTCCAAAAGTAGGTGGCAGTGTTGCAATGTACAGAGGTGCAAGTAGAAACGTCTCTGTGAAAACTCACACCTTTCTATGCAGTCTGAGTAATTTCCTTTTCCCAATGTCCCCTGCATATAAGACAGCATCAGAACTACAGGTGGTAAGTTGTATAAAGATAACTTGTTTGGATTTGCTGAAACTGTCACGATATTCTCTTGGCACAAAATGAGATAGATTTTCTGTGACAAAAATCTTACCCCTCTGCCTACGCTATTGCCTTGAAGCATTTCTAATCAAACAACCAATCAGAGCTGAGGAGTCTCAAACACAGCTGTCAGTCATTTCAGTCACAGCTCGGAAACTGTGGTCAAACTAGACAACACTGATGAAATATGAATCGAGATTCTGCTACTTCATTGTCTATTTCTCACCTCAAATAACTTCAGAAATCTATTTAATTGTACTGTTTAGCTGTAAAATGAGAAAGTTTGTGACCTGGCCGCCATGTTGGATACAGTTTGACTGAGTGTCAAGCTCCGCCCACCAGCTGGACCAGCATTCTTATTTTACAACACAATATGTTTCTTGTTTGTTTTACAGATTATCTGTCTCATGTACTTCTTTATATATGACAAAGTATCTCATAAAAGTTACCAACTGTAGCTTTAAGGCCTAAACTCATTTAAAGCCCACACATTCACATTGGAATCACAGTGTGATGGTATAACTGTGACGGCACGACACATCACAGATGCTGTTAGAGTTGATCCTGTCCGTTTACTCTGTGAGGTAGGCAGTTACAGGATCTGTTCAACAACAGGCAGAGACTGTATTTAGAGCTTACAAATGGATGACAGATTCACCTCTGACTTCAGTGACACCCTTGGTGCTGCATTAATACACTTTGGTCATAGGGAGGCAGCATTGTCTTTTGGTGACCTAATTAACGCTCATACAGAGAAGTGTACAAAAGTGCAGAGAGAACACAGTGAGAGAGCAACAGTTTATTTGTTTAAAAAGATGATACAAAACAAACTGAGAGGATCCTGTGCTCTCATATTAAGTCAAAAAAGCACAAAGCACTAATACATTTAAAGGATATAATGTTGTATTTAAGAGCAGCATGACATCAACCAACAAAAATCAAACAGGATTGAGTTTAAACTTTTTTTTTAGATTTTAAGCCATACTTAATTTATGATTGGCTTGTTAAAGCCCAGCCTTGGGAAAAAAACTGCATGCGTTTGGTTTAAATTTGGATTTTGCTTTGAATAATCAATAGTCTATTTACAAAAAAATGATGTCAATTTGTAGCCCCCTGCGGCCAAAAACAAACAAGAAACAGCTGTACCATTAAAGCCAAACCATGTCACTTAAATGAACAAAATCACGTTCATCTACTGACTCAGCTTACTCGACAAAAATGTGATTTGTATCATTTTGAAAGTCAAGCACTTTTTTTTAATTAAATCTTTTTAAAGCACTCGCATCACTGTGGAATCAGTCGCGATATTAGCATCTCAGTTACCGGCTCTCCAGCGTCATACAGACGCTCAATTCAAATGCTGTGATTTGATCAAACAGCCGTTACATGTAGGGCTTTCTCTGAGGCTTCATCTTGGATTCAATCCAGCTTCTGTAGTCTGGGATCTTAGCATAACTGTACATTTCCAGGCCATCTGAGTCCAGTTTGCGAGAGGACACCACCCCGTATGCCTTTCCATCTTCGCAGACCAGTGGACCACCAGAGTCTCCCTGTAATTACATACACAATATGCAGTGATTGCTTCATCAGTGAATTAAGTATCATCGTTGACTAATGCTTGTTTGTCCATGCCATGTTACAGGAATACATACCTCAGCTGGTCCTTTATCATCCTTAGAGCAGTATGTTTTGTCCTTTTTACACTGATCACGGTCTCTCAGTGTTACATTGGCTTCCATGAGAATGAGAGACAGTGATTCTATGGTCCTGTTTGTTCTTCCCCAGCCAGAGACTGTGCATGATTTTGGCAGAGAGCCATCCCCTTGGTCTGCGAGAGCAATGGGGCTCACATTTTCATTGAGAATTGCCTTGGTGCTCAACTTGATGAAGAGGGAGAGATAAAAGTGTAATTAAAAATCTGAACAACAGTATGTAAAGTATTTTAATGCTCCTCTCGATAAAGGCATTAAATGAAGCATTTGATTACAACATACTGATATACAAATATTGGAGATGACAAATGTTAAGTACAAGGATTTTAAAAGCAATCATTTACTCTTTTACCTTAAGAAGCATTATGTCATTTTCATAAGTCACTGCGTTGTAGTCTTCATGTAGAAATGTTTGTTTCACCATGACACGCTGTACACCAGTTCTGTTATGGTAATTGTGAAGTCCTAGTAAGACATAGGAGGACCTGAAATGTGAGTGCAGAAAAGTTTTATAATCAGAGCATTGTATTCATTAAATGAGAAGTCTTGGTTGTTGTTGGGATAATTCTTATCAGGGGCCCCAATATTCCTTACAGGTAAATATAAAGTGTGTTAAACTGACCAGGCTTTGCAGTGGGCTGCAGTCATCACAAAATCCTCATTTAGAAGGAAGCCACCACAGTATTTTCTTTTACCATCCTCTGCGCGCTGGTCCAAAAGCACCATATAGGGCCTGCTGTGTGGCACAGCCTTGTGACCTCCAACAATTTCCCCTGTACGAACTGAAAAAGAGCACGTGTGACCAAAACTGAAAGCTAAACTAGCAAAAGAAACAGATTAAATAATTTCATTTATCGTCATGCACTGTTTGTCTCACAGCACTGACAGTGAAATGTGGTTACTTACTTACTGTGGTTTAAACCTCCATGCTATAATACCCTGTGTGAAGCAGTACAGTATAATGCCGTAAGAACTAAACTTACCTTGACCATCGAGAGTCAGCCCGACTATCAGTATTACCAGTTCACAGTGGAAAAACATGGTGAGATCACAGTCAAGCTGAGCTACTAAAAAGCAGTGATCACTGACGAATCCTGTCTTTAAATGCTTTCCTGTATTAAGGAGAGAGGAAGTGTTTGTGTAGTTTGCATATTATGCAAATGATGTGGCTTTGAACAACATTCATGAGGAGGACGTCTGTCACCTCCAGAGCATGACAAAAGTTAGATTTTTAAATTCTTTAGATACTGTTTAATTTAGTACATACAGTATAGTGAATGTGGCTAACACATATACTATATTTAGGATTATACTGATCCCTCCGTGGTAACACACAGAGCCTTTGAGATCCTTTAAGAGCCTTTACGCGTTCTGAATGCCATGGCTCTCAGAGGTCACACGCCCCCAAAGGAAACGCTATTCTAATTTTGTCATGTCTTAAAAAGGATTTGTGAAATGTGACTGCTGGGCTACATAAAGTATATAACTTCTGCGTTAATCAAATGATTCCTTAATTGCTGATTGTGTGATCTCAGCTCAACAAGCACTCTTTCCAAAGCTGATGATTGAGCAATTTAAAAGTAATGTGAGTTTGTGGCTGACTTTTGGAGTCGGTACAAAACTGCTATTTACAATAATGATGCTTTTTGCAACAGAAAGAAATTTCACATCTTATCAAAGTTGACTGGCACTGCTGCAAAGGCAGTCGCAGCAATTATGACTCTGCAGTTGATTTACTGCAGGACAGATTTGACAAAATGGTCCTCATTATATGTAAACATATGTGGAAGCTGCTCAACCTCAGACGTGAGATAAAATCTAATATGAAGGCTCTGAGACAGCTGTATGATAGATGTGAAATGATAGCCTGGAGACACTGAAAGTAGTACAAACAGTTTTGCAAATCTACGGCGGGACTACTACCAATAGTGCTGCAGTTGATTCCAGGCGATATGGCTCTTGACTGTAGTCAACAGATGGAATACAATAGTGAATGAAAAGTGCTTAAAGAGGCAGTACACCTACAAATAAAAAATACATCTTTTCTTCTTACCTGTAGCACTATTTATCAATCTAGATCGTTTTGGTGTGAGTCGCAGAGTGTTGGAGATATCAGCCAAAGAGATGTCTTCCCTCTCTTGAATAAAATGGAACTAGACGGCACCCAACTTATGGTGGTCAAAGCACCAAAAAAATCAACAACTCAACAACAGTGTCTTTTTCCAGAGATCATGACCAGGTTGCTCAAGATAATCCGTGTTGTGAGCAGTTTCATATAGGAACTATTCTTTCTTTCTACTGACTTACACAGGTATCACTGCACAGAAAGAAGTATGCATCTGCTGCTAGACGCCATTAATGTTTTTTTTTAATCTCACACTATCACAAGCACTAGCTTCTTGTCCATGAGTATATGCACACTTTCTTCTGCGCAGCGATATGGTTGCCGGGTGCAGCTAATTAGAAAGAAAATAGTTCCTACATGAAACTGCTCACAACAAAGTCTGGGGATAATCTTGAGCAACCAGTGCATGATTTCTGAAAACAGACGCTGCTGTTGAGATTTCAAATGTTTCTTTATTTTTTCCGGCTGATATCTCCAACACTCAGCAACTCACACCAAAACAGTTTGGACTGATAAATAGCACTTCAGGTAAGATTATGTAAGTTAAATAATAAATTCAGATAGTTGTTCAGAGCTTTGACAGCAACGGGGTCTTACACACAGAAAGAAAGACTGTCTAGCCACAGACCATGTAAGTCATTTTCCACCTTTGAATTCAAGTTAAAGAAGCTAAACTGGGCATCTGCAGTCACATATGCACAGCTAGCCAAAGCACATGAAACTGTTAAGTTTGTGAGAGTACTGAACACGATCTAAAGGATATCGAGACCTGAAAGCTGATGCACAAAAGTAAAAATTGACCAAGCTGGGCAGGTGTTTAATTTGCTTCAGACTTAAACATAATGTTCTACAGTGAAAAGACCTTGTCATGTTCAGCTTGTTGGGAGAGAGACATCATCATGTTCCTTGCAGTGTGAGATGGAACAGCCCACTATTTCAAAAGATCCAGACACTGTTTGGGTTATCTTCCACACCAAAAAGAGAAACTTGATAATAAAAGCACTGCACTCCTTCAAACTGCCACAGCACAGATGTTGTGCCTGGGTAACAAAAAGATAGTCCACTGCTTGTTACATGGAGGTAGTCAGGGATATTTTGTACCTGGAAACAGAAAGGAAGAGGAGAAGTGTCTCCTCGCAGACTCCCCATTACTTTTGGCAGGTAGTATCAGGGCACACAGATGGTAGAAAGAGTGCCAAGAGACTGTACATTACTGATATGTAACAAGACATATTAATTACCTCATCATGCTGCTCTGAGGGAAGAAGAGCTGTGCTTTTGTTTGATGCTTCACTATACAGATTGCAGGCACATTCTTTATGAGTTTATTAACAGGACCCAAACTGACTCTACATGTGATGAGCATAAAGTTTAGGCTTTATGAAACCTTTGATTGACATCAAGAACGCGTTTCTGCCCAAATATTTATCATAAAGAGACAAAGATGCAATAAGATATTTGTGGTTCACTAAGGAAAATAACAGGAAGCCATGTGCGCTGAGAATGATTAAGGTGGTGTTTCACCCTCCCCACTAGCAGTCACCACGGAGCATCGCAAGTATGAATCAGAACATCCACAAGTGGTAGAGATGATTAAAACTTCACTGTACGTTGCCCACCCTGTAGCAATGACAGCAAAGATTGTCATGCTGGCTGCCTGTCTGGAGTGTTCTCATAAGCGTAAACCAGGGGTGTCCAGACTTTTTTGAATGGGGGCCATATTAGATGATGTGAAAATACCCGGGGGCCAGCTGCTTCTTATATCATATGGTTTATTAAAAAAAGAATTGCATAAAAATGAGGCAAATACAAAAATCTGTCATTGAGAAAGTATTAACCCTATATATTAATATGGTAATTCATTCATTTATTCATTTTCCGTAAACGCTTATCCTGTTGGGGGTCGCAGGGGGGCTGGAGCCTATCCCAGCTGACATTGGGTGAGAGGTAGGGTACACCATGGACAGGTTGCCAGACTATTGTAGGGCTAACACATAGAGACAGACAACCACACATACACAGTTATAGGCAATTTAGAGTCAATTAAACAGCATGTCTGTAGGAGGAAGAACACACACCATGACTGTGGGAGGAAGCCAGAGTACCCAGAGAAAACCCACACTGACACAGGGAAACATGCAAACTCCACACAGATTGAGTATGGTAATAATATTGTATAGTAATATACTATGTTGTATAGCTGATGACATGTTCCTTGCCTTTGGAAATTATGCTGCTTATTATTGCAGGTAGGTAGCTGGGCATGCTAACATTTGCAGGTTATGTTTTAGCAGCTAAAATCAGTGGTTTAATCTGTTTCTTACAATTCTTTACGTTGTTTTATACGAACCAAACTGTTTCACCACGCAGAGAAATCTGTAATTCTGTTAGCTGGGATATGGTCGTACAGTCAGGTGTTAAATGAACATTCAGTTGGAAGTTGTGTTGTGACAGTGTATTCATTTATTTGCATGCATTTTGTAACAAATAACCTTTTCTTGGCATAACTAAACCGACTACCTCGAGGGTCCAGTCTAAAGGACCTGACACACTGTTGGCTGTTGGTCAGTGTTGGGCCATGTATGAGTGTCTGTCGCCCTAGTCGTGGCTAGTTGGCCGAGACATGCCGATTTCAGGCAACACAGCAGCAGGGGGCCTTCACTGCAGCTGGTTTTCTGAAGTCGGTTCGGTGTGTCGGGCCTTACCTCGACAGTGTTTATTTTTTGTTATTGATTCATCTTTTAATTTATTGCACTTTTTAATGATTCTCCCTTCTTTGGTCTGCATAAGCTGTAGCCTGTCAATTCTTGGTACTAATTTAATCAAAGTCTCTCATATTTTAATTTATTGTGGATACAGTCTTTATTTTTTGCACAGCACAGGTCTTGTATCTCAGGTTGTTGCTCGGTCACATCCGTTTGAAATGCTTTTGCTGTGTGTATCATTCTTTGTAATCAGCAGGAAGAAGTATAGATTGCTATCATAAACCATTTCCTCTGCCTGAGGTGTGAAGCAGCAGTATAGGTTAGCTCTCAACCTTTGAGGTTTTATTTTTAGTCATATATGTTCAGAGGCCCCAGTGGATCCCATGCCCTTCAAGTTGTCCACCAAGAAAGACCATGCTAGGCTATTTACGTATGCAAATCTGTGTATTGGAGTTGCAGGGATGAATGAATTAGGAATTATGGAAGGAATTATGAATTAATGAAGGGGTAAAAGAGGGTTGTGCAATCTGTGACAAAAACATAGTTCTCTGGAGAAGACTAGTCTGCAGTTTTACATCATTTCTCATGGGTTTGAAATGACTCAGATATGAATTCTAGCAGAAGCGAAATATGGGGTGAGAGGTGACACACTGATCTGTGATTCTTGAGAATGATTATGAAGGCCAAACTTGGCCGAACTATATAATGAGGAACATTCTGAGTGGTCCAAGGTGGCTGAACTGGTTAAGAAAATTCCACTCTTTCCTAGGCTGGACATTAAATCAGTTGTGACCTGACTTTACTTAACCTGTAATGTTGTGGCGCCATGGGTGACCTCTGGAACACCTCTGTTTTTTGTTTTGCTTTTGGTGTGTGTGTGTGTGTGTGTGTGTGTGTGTGTGTGTGTGTGTGTGTGTGTGTGTGTGTGTGTGTGTGTGTGTGTGTGTGTGAAATTGTATTATTGTAATTGGCCTTATACGAGTTTGCCTCAGAGGGCTTTACAGCATATGACATCCCTCTGTCCTATAGGACAGTCACAGCAAATAAGGAAAAACTCTCCCAAAAAAACCTTTAACGGGGGAAAAAATTGGTAGA
Organism: Epinephelus awoara; assembly: GCA_035609425.1. Taxonomy (NCBI): domain Eukaryota; kingdom Metazoa; phylum Chordata; class Actinopteri; order Perciformes; family Serranidae; genus Epinephelus; species Epinephelus awoara. The sequence continues at coordinate 31,261,195 of CM069303.1, forward strand.
AATCTCAGGAAGAGCAACTGAGGAGGGATCCCTCTTCCAGGACGGACAGACGTGCAATATCTTCGTCGTACAGAACAGATCAGCATAATAAATTAACAGTAATCCGGATGACACAATGAAACAGAAAGAGAGATGCAGGACAGACGGTAATGACAGTAGCTGACAACAACATTAACAAGTAACAGTATTATAATTCTGGCTATTGTGGTACAATATGTTGAAAGTATATATTAATATCTGATAGTATACATACGTGACAATAATCATATATAAATAATAACAGTAGAAGTATGACTAATGATAACAGCAGCAGCAGGAGGCATCTGGCAGGACCACAGCAGCAGCACAACCACACACGAGACACTATCCAGGCACCGCTGTGATATGAGTTAACCTGAGAGACAGTGGAGCACAAAGGCTCCGGAGAAGAAGCTGAGTTAGTGACATGCAGTATGGCCGAGTTAGCAAGATGCAGTAACAGGACACGAGAGAGAGAGAGAGAGAAGGAGAGAAGGTGCCCGGTGTATTATAGGGGGTCCTCCAGCGGACTACACCTAAGTCAGCCTAACTAGGGGCTGGTACGAGGCAAGCCTGAGCCAGCCCTAACTATAAGCTTTATCAAAGAGGAAAGTCTTAAGTCTAGTCTTAAATGTGGAGACGGTGTCTGCCTCCCGGACCGCAACAGGAAGATGATTCCACAGGAGAGGAGCCTGATAGCTGAAGGCTCTGGCTCCTGATCTACTTTTGGAGACTTTAGGGACCACGAGTAACCCTGCGTTCTCAGAGCGCAGTGTTCTGGTGGGATAATATGGCACTATGAGCTCTCTTAAGATATGACGGAGCTTGACCATTTAGAGCTTCATAAGTTAACAGTAGAATTTTAAATTCAATTCTGGATTTTACAGGGAGCCAGTGCAGAGAAGCTAAAACAGGAGAAATATGATCTCGTTTCCTAGTTCCTGTTAGTACACGTGCCGCTGCATTCTGAATATATACTCGCATGTTGAGACAAATTGCGCAACGCTGTGTATTCAAAGAATCAGAGGAAACTGAAGAATGCCAGGAGAAACATGCATTCATGTGTTGAGTCTGTAGCCCTATTCAGACGGGATTAGTTTAACGTGGAGATGTGGGGTTAAGTAATAATTACCAGGGGTTTTAGACCTGTCCGAACGCGCCATGTCTGTAATCATTACGGATAATGCCAGTAAAAATTACGGCGACTTTTACCTTCTGTAAAATGGTCCAGAGAAAATACCTTGGGTAATTTTAGTCCTGTGTGAACGCGATCCTCTGTAAAAAATGTATGTAAATATTTCGTCATGTCCTCTTCACAACCATTTTTCTGTGTTTTTTTTGATGATGGAGGTGCTTGAAGAAGCATTCGGTGTTGTAGGCAGTTGTGATAGTGGACATTCTTCTAATGATTGCATAGCCCTACGTGGGAGACCAATCAAAAAGGTCGAGAAGAAAGCACTTTTCAGAGCCACAAGACTTCTGGTTGTGTTAGGTAGGCCTAATGTAAATCCATACTGCTAATCGGCTAATCTGCTAATTAGCTGCACCAGAGTCAGATATAAGCTGTTTTACACCTGTTGTCATCGGGCACGAAACAGAAAATGGCATCTTTGTTAAGAAAGTTAAAACTGTGATGTAAAAACACATTTAGTGAAGAGTACAGATTCACTATACAGCAACAACAACAAGATTCCACAAAATTAATAAGACACATCAAGTGTTTGCATTAATGGGTAAAGGGTACACTGTTGAGTTGATTTTAGCCATGATTTTATCTTGGATTTCATATCAATAAAACTGCACCACTATTTTATATGACGAAGTGTGGAGCTCCGAAAGTTTGTTGTTCTATTGGAGATGGCTGATCTGCCAAACTCAGTAGATCTGTGCTGTATTGTACAGTCACCTCACCTTGATCCTTTGGACAGAGATACCATATTTGCTGATACCACAAAGTCTGCCACAATACAATTTCGATGAGTCACATTCAGCTGCCTTTTCTCAGTATGAGACGATATAAGTAAATATCCTCCTCCTCTGTCTTTTCTTAGCTGCTTACCATTACTGTCTGCCTGGTGCTAGGCCACTTGTGTTATTGAATGCTCAGGAAGGATGGAAATTGTGACACAGACATGTCATAGGAATTTCAAAATAAAGGTGTATCTCAAAAATGACAGTATGTGTCAGTAGCACACAAGTCCTCCCTTTCTCTTGCCAGAGTCTTATGCTCTGTCAGATCAATAGATAAAGAGTCACCTGGCTGAATAACGCTGTCTGTCCGCACCTATACTGTATCTTAGCTGTCAAGTGAGTTCTCAACTGACAACTGCTAAATGACTTATTGTGTTTGTCATTAGCGAGGTATGTCAACCAGTAGTTAACACTAGCCACTCAGTTAATCTTAACTGTTGTTTTTCTAAAGCTAACTGCTAATGCTACGTAGCAGGTTGTCAAGTGTACTAAAAGGAGATACAATAACAAGAGATACAGCAATATTTTACCTGACACAAAACTCATTACAGGCAGGTGCAGCATCAGTTTATATTTTTAATGTATAAGAAATGTTCCTGTTTGTTTCCTTGACTTGAGAAATATACAACTACCTCCTAAACTCAGAAACAATTAGATTTATTATGTCGCATGCAGCTAAAAACAGGTTATAGGTGGTTGCCATTTTGAAAGTCCAAGATGGCTGCCACAGGGACTTTGGGAAAAAAAATGGAAACATTGGTTTTGGGGTTTCTCAGACTCTAAACGTTCCAAAAATGTATAGTTTATAAACTCCCCAAAGATTTTGAAAGAAGGTTCAAATCAGGACATTGTGAACCTGACAAAAATGTTGTAACTGCACTCAATTTTGCTTGGCTGACTTCAGATGGTTTCTTATTTTCCTTTCCTTTCCTTACAAAGACTTGAACAGAGCCCAGGTTGTAGTTTGTGATGAGCAGATATGTTATGGGATCCTGTGGTCCTGTGGGGATGATAAAAATTTCAGTATGTGTGTTGCTGTTTTGCCTCTTTTTTGTGCTCTTTTCCTTTTTATTTGATTTCGAAATATTATATTTTAAAGGCAATCCAGCCTCCCCTTCAACCATTTTTTATCATCTAGTCTCAGGAACAGGGTGGGGTGGATGATGGGCAGGAGTTAAGGGACTTCCTCCCTCTACACTGTCCACACAAGTCTTTTTGGCATTTGCCCAGCTTTTCTCACGCATGGTTCATCTTGTTTTTAATTTACAAGAAATATAGATGTATATCATAACCACATCCTCTGAGTTGTGACGCAGTAGTGTATCAACCGTCGCTTATCTCTCATCCTTTGGGGAGTTTATCTATGGTGCGTGTTTAGTAACCAGAATCAATAGATCCCGTTCCCTTCAGCTTCTTATAGAAGTATTGAATTGGACAGTGACTGAACCTTTGGTCCTCCACATGTTAGACTGGAAAGACATCCAGCACCTTACTGCAAGGGGCACATTGGGACTCTAATGTTCCTAGCTCACACTCAAAGGACTGTCAGGAGGACATGGAGGCTCCCATGGGCATGGCACAGCTTATTTCAACCATGTAGCTCCTGTGCTGACCAGCAAGGGGATGTTATTGGAATTCTTAATGAGAGGTGTTGAAAGTTTAGCTAAATGTTGTCAGTGACTGCAACATCTTTCTATTTCACCAGCATTTTATACAAAACAGTCACCGAGTACGTTTACATGCACAGTTCGGTCGAGCTATGGTTACAGCTTGACTGGGCCATTTAATAGGACTAATGTCCTATACAAGCACATGAGGGGAATGTATATATACTGACCGAAGTATGTCTGACTCTGCTACTATATGTAGCGATATGGACCCTTTCAAACTTTTTCCGGTTGACCTGTGTGTGTGACCTGTGATCCTCTGTTACACATTTAATTGCTTTCAACTTCTGGGTCAAAGCTGTGGGTGAACACAGACTGTGACCTTTCATCTGAAGACACACAGAAAAAAAACAATGATTTTTACAGTGACAGAAGTGCATTTGGGACATGAAGCAGGTTGAGATACAGATACACATCTGATTGACTAGCCCCCGTCTCTGTCACAGTGAAGGACAAGAACAGCAAGACTGTTTCCCAACTGAAGTGGCATTACAAATGGTTATATTCTTAAATTTTGGATAATCAACCAGACTGTTTCATTTCGAGTGGGTGTGGAGCTCTCAACGTTTGTTCAGACTGCTAGACTGCTTGCTTCCTTGTCTGGATGGTCATGTAAATGAGATATTTTTAAGTTGCAAAACTTTCCAAATGGGTTTTCCCTTTATCGGCAGTTAATGATATATTTGGTGTGTGTTCGTGTCTTATGTTTGTTTATTTGTGTTTGCGCTTGTCCTGCACTCATGCGTGTGTTGCTTTCTTGTCTGTCTATGTGTGTTTGTGCTTGTCTGTACTGCACTTGTGTGTGTGTGCGTGTGTGTGAGCCAAGTATATTAAAATTTTGCTTAGTGTAAGCTGGTACACTTTTTCACATTACAACTAACCCAGACTCTTGTAGCCACAGTTAAAGGTCATTTCACTAGCAAGGATCACGCCACAACGATATGAAGTTAAACATTTTAATGAATGTTCTGAGGTATCAGGTGATGTTGATGGTGAGTGGATGTAGAGGGGAGGGGCAAAGATGGATGGAGGATGTCGTCAGCTAGGCTGGTCCTGAGGGTACGCTGGACGCTGGGCAGAAGGAGACTCAGTGTGGGGGTTCCGTCTCGGCTTTTCCTGCCCGAGCTGATTATGGACCCCCTGACCGACCTAGAATGAGACATGGGAGAGATATGCACTAGATGGAATTGGAAGGGATGAGAGGAGTAGTGGAGATGATGGAGAGAAGGGGAAAGGGTGGGCAGGATGAGAGATCTGAGACAAACAGGACTGGATGGGTTGGCCTGGTATAAATAGACTTGTCAGGTGATTAGAGGTGTGGTTGAGGCGTGACCCTGCTCCCGAACCTAAGTTAACTAGTTAACTTCATTTCACTAGCAAGGATCACGCCACAACGATATGAAGTTAAACATTTTAATGAATGTTCTGAGGTATCAGGTGATGTTGATGGTGAGTGGATGTAGAGGGGAGGAGCAAAGATGGATGGAGGATGTCGTCAGCTAGGCTGGTCCTGAGGGTACGCTGGACGCTGGGCAGAAGGAGACTCAGTGTGGGGGTTCCGTCTCAGCTTTTCCTGCCCGAGCTGATTATGGACCCCCAAAAGAGTTGGATTTTTATAAGCTCAATTGGACGTGAGCTTGACGTAGATCGTTGAGGTTGTTATGTATGTATGTGCGGTATGCCTGTGAGGACCAGCGACCTAGGACCTGGATGGTTTGATCGGAGATGCCCATTCTGGCTGCGGTGGAGGCTGCGCCGATGCGGAAGGAATGGCTTGAGTAATGTTCGGAAGAAATGCCTGAAATGCGGAGGACTCTGTGTAGATGTTTCTGGAACCAGAACCGGGTGGCCATTTTTCCTCTGTCTGTGACAAATAGTGGGTGTTGAGGTAATGCGTTGGAAGCAAACCTGGAGTGGATGTATTTTGCCAGTGGCTCATATGGGCTGAGATATGAGTTAAGGCGGAAGAGGTAGATGAGGAAGGAAATGCCCAGTTGATCGGTTTTGCTCCTTCGGAGTGTGAATATGAGAGAGTCAGAGGTATGGAAGGTTATGTCGGACATACTGGGATGATGAGAAGGGTTGTAAGCGGAAGAAGTTGGGGCGAATTCGGAGCATCTCAGGAACCCGAAGAAGGCCAGCAGGAACATGGATTCGAGGGTTAAGTCGACCATCGGGGACGAGTAGCCTGAACGTAGGGTGTGGATGCAGAGGCTGAGAAGGTCGGAGGTCAGTGGTAGGCGTCTATTCGGAGGCGCGGGTTCCTGTTTACGCAAGCCTTTGACTAGCATTGTAACGTGTGAATGAGAGATAGCTGGACAAGGGGAGCCAGTGACGAGTTTATGGAAACAGTTGATCCCTGCTAGGTAGGTCTGGATGGTGGATGCTCGGATGTTTAAGATGGAATGAGCATGGGTGATGAAGTTGCAGATGGATGTGATGTCGAGAGAGGGAAATGACATCTGGTAGGTGACGTGATATGCTTTGAAAGAGTTCCAGCCGGTTAGATAGGCAGAGAGAGTGCTGAGAGCGAGGCTGTTCAGTATGGCCTCTTGTGAGGCGCTTGTGAGATTTCTTAGCTGTGGAGCTAATTGAATATTGTGGCTGAAAACGGTGGGACTGATGTGGGATGAAGATCTGAGTTTGGAGCCAAGTGTCTGAATTTCTGGAATGAAAAGCGAGACAATGAGTCAGCAATGCTGTTGTGATAGCCGGGAATGTGAGCTGCCTGGAGAATAAACTGTTGTTGAGCTGAGATTAGTGTGAGTCTGCGCATGAACTGCATGATGATGGGAGAGCGAGATCGCCCTTTGTTGATTATCTCTACGGCTGCTGCGTTGTCGGAGTGGATGAGTATGGATTTTTTTTTTTTTTGACCATTCGTGTCCCCAAAGAATGGCAGCTATGATAACGGGATATAGCTCGTGGAGTGCGGATGAAGGAGAGCGGGACTCTGAATCGAGAGAGCTAAACTCTGGGGGCCAAGCTGAAGCGAACCACCTCCCTCCGTAGTAGCCGCCGAAACCTTTGGTGGGAGCTGCGTCTGTGTAAAGTTGGATGTCCTCGGGCTGTGTGAGGAAGTCTTCGTAAAAGAACGAAATGCCGTTCCAGAAGGACAGGAAATGCTGCCACATGCGCATTTCCATTTTGCAGGCGTCGTCTAGGGTGACTCTGTCGTGGAGTGAGGGGACGGTTGCTGCCTTAGTCAGGAGGTTGGAGAGGAAGGATTTTGCCTGAGGAATTATGCGGATGGCATAATTGAGATGGCCAAGGAGGGCTAGCAGCTGGCGTTTGGTGCATATGTCTGCTAGGAGATAGTTGGACAGGAGCAAGGTGATGCGTTGTATTTTCTCGGCTGGAAGAGAAGCTTGGAAGGAGACTGAATCGAGAGTGATGCCCAAGAACTCGATGGATGTGTTGGGCCCTGAGGTTTTCTCTTCGGAAAGAGGAACGCCGAGTTCCGAAAAGGCTTTGATGAGGGTAGTGAGCTCGTGGCGAGAGGTTGAGGATGGTGGAGTGACGATGAGAAAATCGTCAAGGAGGTGTAATACGTGAGGGAGTTTGTAGTTGTTGATCAAGATCCAGCAAAGGGCTTCTGAGAGTGAGTCAAAGATCTTAGGACTGCTTCTGCATCCAAAGGTGAGGCGTACTGAGAAGTAAAAACTTCCTTTCCGGCAAACGCCGAAAAAACGGCAGTAGTCTGGGTGAAGGGGCAGAACTTTAAATGCGCTGGTGATGTCGGCTTTGGAAAGCCAGGCCCCGCGTCCTGCTAGACGGATGAGGGTGATGGCATGGTCAATGTTTGTGTATTGCATGGAGAAATCTGGGCATGGTATGACGCTGTTGATGCTCGGGATGTGTGAGCCGTGTGGTGAGGATAGATCAATGATTAGCCTCTTTTTGCCTGAATATTTCCGAGTTGCGATGCCTATGGGACTGATGCGGAATATAGGAAATGGGGGACTGTCGAATGGCCCTATCATGAAACCCTCTTTGACTTCCTTGGCCAGCAGGGTGTCGACAGTGTGGGGTTCTGTGAGAGCGGACTGGAGGTTATGACATATATGTGAAGTGTCAGGAAGTATTTCCATACCGGGATGGAAACCGTGTGTGAAGCCATTGATGAGAAAATCAACGAACATTCTATCAAGATGATGTTGTAGAGCAGTGGCGAGGATGTTTACCTTAACAGGTGTGGCTAGGTGCCGTGCTAGTCATGCTGCATGTGTGGTGGGGTTGTGAGAGCAGGTGGTCCTGGCGTGCGCACCTCCGCAGAAGGAACAGACGTGCAGGAGGCGGCAGTTGGAGAGGGAGCAGCCCAGGTGGTTGAAATTATTGCAGACCATCCTTCCTGCCTGGTAGAGGATTGGACGCCCCCGTTTGTCCACCCCTTTAGGCACTGGGACATTGGCTGAGGGACGTAAGTCTGCGGGCTTAGGGATGATTGAAGGTGGGGGTGCAGCTACTGATAAACGGTTGAAAACTGATGAGTCACGTGAAGAAGAAGGACGTGATCGAGGCGGTGGGGCGCTGACTGTGCATGTGGTGGCAGGGTGGGAGGGGGCTCCGCACAAGTCGCAGGAGAGGGATGTGCGGGCGGCGAAGATGCGGCAGTATAACTCGGAATCGAGAGTGCCCCAGTATGTTGCTTGATTGAATTGTTGTATGCGGCCGGCTGCTTGATTGGCGAAATGGACGTGGTAAGAGTAAAACCCTGTCCCTCCGAATCGTAGTGCCATATCGAGCACTATTGACAGGTAGTCGTCTAGCTCAGGTCTCCGTGCGGGGAAGGCTGAGCAGATGACATCTCTGTAGAAGGAAAAGGCCAGAGCAAATTCAGTGGGGGTCAGGTCTTTGGACCGAGATGGTAAAGGGTTGCGGAGCTGCGTGTAACCGGAGTGAGTGTGAATTTCTCTGGGTTGACTGGTGTCTATAATGGATGGCTGTAGGAGTTGGGCTAGATCGACGTAATTACCAGTTAGAATTTGGTGGCGTAAGGTGGGAGAGACGGGAGAAGGGCGATAGAGGGCTGAAGCTGGTTGGCTGGGTGGTGCTGCTGTGGCGAGAGTGTGGTTAGTTGCACAATTGGAAAAAACATTTGGGTGTTGGGGAAGGGAGGGGGTAGGGAGGGGAAGGGGAGGAGGGGGAAAGGATAGACAAGTTGGAAAGAGGGAAGCAGGCTGTGCAGCTTGTGGTGGAGCCCCCTGCATTGTTGCATTGGGTTCTTGACCTGCTGTGCTGCTGGTGAGAGAAGATGGGGGAGCAGAAGCCATATTGTTTTGGATGACTGAAGGAAGGGTAGAGGAAGGGATGATAGGATGAAAGGATGCGTGTGCGCGGGGATTTTGTGAAGCCTGCGAAGACAGGGATGAAAAGAAAGCTGAGATTAGCTGAGAGAAGTCAGCGACAGAGGGAGCAGGCACAGGGGGACATACAACCTCCCCCCCGCTAGGGGGGGCTGGTGCTGCAGGTTGTGGTCGTGGCGGGGTGACCTGAGTGACGTCACGGCTTGTGACGCCGGCGTTGGTTGGCCCGGACGTCGAAGCCAGAAGCACGGGAAGCGTGGTCGAAGCAGCGGCGATGGAGGCTGAATACAGTTGAAACAATTTGGATTTGTTGTCGGTACGGTGGAAGTAGATGCCTTTCTCCCTCAGGAACCTTTGGAGGCGGGCGATGGTCCAGTTTCTGATGTCGGGCGGTGATTGTGGACGTGGAGACTGCCGGGTCGGAGGTGGAGGCGGAGAGCGAGGGTGCCGTGTTTGTGGGCTGGAGGCTCTTCGCCGACGTGAAGGAGGCTGCCGATGGGTAGGTGGTGCGGAGGGGTGAAACCGGCCTCCGCGATCCCTCCTGCGGCGGCCGGTGTGGTGGATCCTCGCAGAAGGTGGATGTGATGCCCGGGTTCTGCTGGGCGTAGGAGAGATCTCGTTAGTGGAGCTTGAGCGGCGGGATAGTGGTACGTTGACCACAGAACGCAGCCGGCTCCTGCGGGTCGCTTGGCTGCGGTCCGGTTGCTGCTCCGGAGGAGGATAACCGGTCTCGTACAGATCGTCGTAGAGATCTCTGTTGGAATCAGGTGGACCGATGTGCAATTCGGCGTCCATGGTGGGTGAGTATCTAATTGCAGAATTGACTTTATTCAGAGATGCTGTTAAGCTGTGCGTGGAGCACTGTCTGTCTGAGGATCTGATGAGAGATCTGAGACAAACAGGACTGGATGGGTTGGCCTGGTATAAATAGACTTGTCAGGTGATTAGAGGTGTGGTTGAGGCGTGACCCTGCTCCCGAACCTAAGTTAACTAGTTAACTTCATTTTCTGGTTTTGTCAGTCTGGTCCCGTGCTTAACAGTTTAATTTGATGCAAACTGGCTGACCCCATTTGTCATCATAACACTTATGGCAAATTAAAAAGCGACAACCTGTGCTCCAGGCCTCACAGTGCAAAATCCAACATATATTGCATAATAACCAGCAATATGACAGCATGATAAACATGTAAATGGAGTAATGGAGCCACTGGCGTCAGACAAGCTGGGAACCGAGATCAGCAACATGAAGGAGATCACATTTCAGGAGATGGGAGAGGCGGAGTGACACAAGCAGTGTTTGCTTACAACAAAGTTCATGTGTTTTGGGGTGACGAGAGGGGACATGGCAAGACAACTAAAACTGCACCAACATGGCAACATTTTGGATTTGAAGCCGACGAGAGGAGTATCCTAAATAACTGCAAGCGACACAGCGCTGCCGTTCTGACCCAAAGTTTTGTCAGACGCTGTGTTCATATTTATAACTGTTGCTTGCTTTGTAAAACTACGTATTGGACAAAGAAGGGCTGATTCACGAAGTTAAGATGAGGAATTATCTACGCGATACCTCCTTATTTCATTACAAAAACCTGAATAAGATGGGGGCTGTCTGGAGAAAGATCACCAGGGAGCTTAGAGTTTTTGGTGAGCTAAATGACCATTGCCACTAATAAGCTACGCTTCTCGCTGTAGACTATATTATATGTAATTTCCATTACATATTACAGCACATAAAACAGAGAGCTCTGATGTTACGTGATGCGAGGCAATAGCCTGACGATCATTTGTCGTTGGGACAAGGTGTCATGATGTTCCACTTTGGAGCAGCAACACCTGGTAAAATTCTGTATACCCGTCCAGTCTGGTATTCGGCTTAATATCAAACCAGTTTGAACATTTTTAAACCTGCCCAACCCTGCTAATAGCTTAAACATTAGCACTTGCAACTTCCATGAACCATGTCTACATACAGAAAAGAAGCATGATTAAAGCTTGATGAATTTAACTACAATGCAGTCAATTCTATTACAAAATACCTGGCAACTGCCATCTGTCTGGTCTGATCTACACCTCTCAGTGTGTTGAATTCTGTACTCGTGATCGACAAGAAGCTCAGCTTTTCCTTACATTTGACTCAGCACAAGTATTATGACAATTCATCATTTGTTTAAGCATGATTTAGCTAAATTTGGAGTGGCAATAAAGCAAGATGGCCTGATACAATGCCATAACGTATTTTATTCCTTAAACATTCTTAAAATTGGAAGCAAAATGCACTTGTAAAATTGAAAAGTGTTGGGCAGATGCTGTTAGGGTTCATCATAAGCATTGACCTCTCTGTCAGATATTGCTACTGTTGCAGGAACCGGATCTGTTAACCAACAGGAAGAAACTTAACTATGATTAGAGCTTATAAATAAGAGTCTCAGCACTGACTTCAGTGAGTGAAACTCCTCTTGCTGCATCAGTACACTTTGGTCACAAGGAGGCACTGTTGTCTTTTTGTGGAGTTAACTAACATTCACACAGAGAAGTGTACAGAGGCACCGAGAACATGGTGACAAAGCAACGTTTTTTTATTTGAAAAGATGGTACAAAACACACTTAGAGGCTCCTGTGCGTGTCATTTGATCAAGCCATAAAATAGATGCACAAAGCATTAATATATTCAATGTATATAATGTTGTATATAAAAGCAGGATTACATACGGTATTTATTGTTAATATATTACATCTACAGCATTCGGTTTACACTAATTTGTGTGCCATTATTGTCATGCGAAAGTTCAGCCTTACCAAAACAAACAAAAAAATTGCGTGTGTTTGAGTTAAATTTATAAGTTTTGTGGAATATTCAAAGGTCTGAAGTCAAAATGCATTTATATTACATTTATACACATTCAGTCTTTTGACTTAAGTTGCCCAACAAATGAAATCACTGTTTTTTAACACATTTTCCATGATTGAATCGACCCAGCTTCTGTAGTCAGGAATCTTTGTGTAACAATTGATTTGCGGGCCACCTGAGGCTGGTTTGAAGATGTTGGACGCCACCCCGTATGCCTTTCCATCTTCACAGACCAGTGGAATACCAGAGTCTCCCTGGAAGTACATGTATAGTATGCAGTGATTGCTTCAATAGACAGTTAATTATTACAGTTGACAAACATTTGTTTGTCCATGTTATGTTAGAAAAATACGTACACTGTTCGGTCCAATCCTTCCTTCAGAGCAGTACTGGTTTTTCTTAGCACACAGCGGATCATTAATTAGTGTAACGTTGACTTCCATGAGCTTGAATGACATATAAAGATTGTTCTCATCTGTTTTTCCCCAGCCGGAGACTATACATGATTTTGGCTGTAAGCCATCACCCGGGCCTGCGAGAGCAATGGGTCTCACTCTGTCACTGAGCTGTGCCTTGGAGCTCAACTTGATAAACAGAGAGAGATAAAATCTTATTAAAGATATATGAACATTCATATGTTAATGCTCCTCTTGTTTAATGCATCCAGTAATATAATCAGAAATATAAATTGGAAATGACAAAAATAAGTGAAAGCTAATTTTTCCTGTTAACTGCAAGAATTGTCTTACCTTAAGAAGCATTATGTCATTTTTAATTTGAATTTCATCGTAGAGTGTATGTGGAAATGTTTGTTCCACAGATATAGTCTGTACTCCATTCTTGTGTCGTAAATCGTGAACTCCCAGTAGGACTTTGTAGGACCTGAAATTAAAAAATTTAATGCAAAAAAAAAAAAAAAGTAAAGAGAAAAATCTTACAGTTAAATTAGTTTTTTTTTTGTTTTTTTTTTTCCTTTTAAATCTGAGGGCATTGCATTCTTGAAATAGAAATATATAGATATTTGAATGTCATGATTATTGAAGTAATCATATAATATACTTGTGAAATAGATATCATTTAATATTATTTATGTCTTAATACATGACACTAGGTTGTTGCTGAGATATACAGTGGTGTGAAAAAGTGTTTGCCCCCTTCCTGATTTCTTATTTTTTTGCATGTTTGTCACACCTAAATGTTTCAGATCATCAAACAAATTTAAATATAAGACAAAGATAACACAAGTAAACACAAAATGCAGTTTTTAAATTAAGGTTTTTGTTAAGGGGAAAAAAAATCCAAACCTACATGGCCCTGTGTGAAAAAGTGTTTGCCCCCTGAACCTAATAACTGGTTGGGCCACCTTTAGCAGCAACAACTGCAATCAAGCGTTTGCGATAACTTGCAATGAGTCTTTTACAGCGCTGTGGAGGAATTTTGGCCCACTCATCTTTGCAGAATCGTTGTAATTCAGCCACATTGGAGGGTTTGAGCATAAACCGCCTTTTTAAGGTCATGCCACAGCATCTCAATAGGATTCAGGTCAGGACTTTGACTAGGCCATTACAAAGTCTTCATTTTGTTTTTCTTCAGCCATTCAGAGGTGGACTTACTGGTGTGTTTTGGATCATTGTCCTGCTGCAGAACCAAAGTTCGCTTCAGCTTGAGGTCACGAACAGATGGCCGGACATTCTCCTTCAGGATTTTTTGGTAGACAGCAGAATTCATGGTTCCATTTATCACAGCAAGTCTTCCAGGTCCTGAAGCAGCAAAACAGCCCCAGACCATCACACTACCACCACCATATTCTACTGTTGGTATGATGTTCTTTTTCTGAAATGCGGTGTTACTTTTACGCCAGATGTAATGGGACACACACCTTCCAAAAAGTTCAACTTTTGTCTCGTCCGTCCACAGAGTATTTTCCCAAAAGTCTTGGGGATCATCAGGATGTTTTCTGACAAAAATGAGACGAGCCTTAATATTCTTTTTGCTCAGCAGTGGTTTTCGTCTTGGAACTCTGCCATGCAGGCCATTTTTGCCCAGTCTCTTTCTTATGGTGGAGTCATGAACACTGACCTTAACTGAGGCAAATGATGTCTGCAGTTCTTTGGATGTTGTTGTGGGGTCTTTTGTCACCTCTTGGATGAATCGTTGCTGTGCTCTTGGGGTCATTTTGGTCGTCCGGCCACTCCTGGGAAGGTTCACCACTGTTCCTTGTTTTGGCCATTTGTGGATAACGGCTCTCACTGTGGTTCGCTGGAGTCCCAAAGCTAAATCATTTTCCAAACTGATAGATCTCAATTACTTTCTTTCTCATTTGTTCCTGAATTTCTTTGGATCTCAGCATGATGTCTAGCTTTTGAGGATCTTTTGGTTTACTTCACTTTGTCAGGCAGGTCCTATTTAAGTGATTTCTTGATTGAGAACAGGTGTGGCAGTAATCAGGCCTGGGTGTGGCTAGAGAAATTAAACTCAGGTGTGATAAACCACAGTTAAGTTATGTTTTAACAGGGGGGTCAAACACTTTTTCACACAGGGCCATGTAGGTTTGGATTTTGTTTTCCCTTAATAATAAAAACCTTGATTTAAAAACTGCATTTTGTGTTTACTTGTGTTATCTTTGACTAATATTTAAATTTGTTTGATGATCTGAAACATTTAAGTGTGACAAACATGCAAAAAAGTAAGAAATCAGGAAGGGAGCAAACACTTTTTCACACCACTGTATCTCATCATGGGCCTCAGCATTTCCAGTGAGTAAACATAAAATGCGTTACACTGACCTGCCTTGGCAGTGGGCTGCAGTCATCACAAAATCCTCATTCAGAAGGAAGCCACCGCAGTATTTTATTTTACCATCCTGCATGTGCTGCTCCAAAAGCACCATGTAGGGCCTGCTGTGTGGCACCGCCTCTTCTGTATGAACTGATATCAATAATAAATATATTTATATATAAACTCACAAAACAAAACTGACCATTGATGTTAATGATGACCTTGAATTTGACTGACATAAACAGACCCATCCTTGTGCATTTCCTAATGTGCTGTAGTCTAAAGTGCATCTCTAACATCCAGGATAGAAAAAGGACACAGCTTTAATATGCTTTTTAACTTACCTTGACCATCAAGAGTCAGGACAAGTATCAGTATTACGAGTTCGCAGTGGAAGAACATGGCGAGATCACAGTCCAACTGAGCTGCCGAAAAGCAGTGGCTCACATCACTTACGAATTCAATCTATAGATGCTTTCTTGTACTAAAGAGAGAAGGAAGTGTTTTTATAGGCTGCATATGCAAATAATGTGGCTTTGAACCACATTAATGAGGAGGATGTCTCTGTCACCCCCAGATTTTTATGGTTTAAGTCTTAAGTTCTTTATACAACCTTTATTTAAGTTCATAGAGTGTGGCGAATGTGGTTTACATACACCATATGTAGCATTATACTTATGAATTTAAAAAATGAATAATGACATTGAAAACACATTTAGATGGTGGTGCTTTTGATATATAAAGTAGGTTTATTAGTTCAGTTTATTTGAGATGGACATCACAGTGGCATTAGAATTGTACATTTATGCACAAGAAACAGATGTGTGTTTTGAGTTTTTGTAGAGAAATGCGAATTGTCAACTGCGAACCCACAGGAGGCTTTTTAAAAGTAAAAAAAATAAAAGTGCCCACAAGTGCATACACAGAAGAACACGCGCACAAAATAGAAAATACCAGTGTGCCATTGTGGTGTTAAATGTGAGAACAATGTCGTTCTGTTGTGAGATATGTTTGGCCAGCCATTGTTTCTGTCATAATAAAAGGAAAGCTCAGCAATAGGCCTACTGCTGCTCAATTGAATGAAATAACAAATACTTATATTGCAGATTATTAACCAGTCTGTTCTATTAAAAGTGCCTTAATACGCTTAAAGACAGTGGCTTCCTTATTTGGATGTTGATGTAAATTGGGTGTTTTTCACTTTATCAGCATCAGTAAACATTGATAATGTGCATGTGTATTCAATAACGCAGTCATTAATATGTTATTATTAGAGATGTACCAATACCACTTTTTCCTTCCTGATTCCATTCCAATCCCTGAACCTTAGGTGTCTGCCGATACCGAGTACCGATCCGATACCAGCACGTAAAAGAAAAATAGATGGGATATGAATTGTTGTATGTCTCAATTCCTAAAACTCTATGTAAAATATTAAGAAATAAATACATAATAGAAGAATGAATGCCATAAAACTTTTGTTTATTATTATTATCCAGTGTTGACACAGATCAAGACACATGTTAAAGTGCAGCCACACAATTTGGTAAAAGAGACATTTTAAAGGCTACAGTAGAATGCTTTTTAAACTCCACTCTGTTTCCATTTTGTTTGCCTGTAGCGTGCGTATGCTTAATGACATGAGGCATTACGTGGTATCGGATTGGTCATAGGCTGTACTTGCCAATACCCGATACCGCATTTTAGGCAGTATCAGAGGCATTTCCTATACTGGTATCAGTATCGGTACAACTCACAATAAACAATTATTCATTTTATTTCCTCTAACTGCACTAATATCAGCATGGCTTATAGACCTCTGCTATCCTGGGAAATAAAATCGCTGAGAGGCGCTTATTCCATACGTACATTTCTTTTAGCACAGGACAACATGACTTGTTTTTTATAGCTACATTTTATATTTGTATTGTTTAAGCATGGAGTGGTATTAAAGCAAAGTGGCCTGACATAATGTCTTAACTTAATTAATGCCTAATCAATCTGAAAGTTGGAAACAAATTGTGTTCCTACGATTGGAAAGTGATGAAAAATGCTGTTAGAGTTCACCCTGAGTGTTGACTACTCTTTCATATAATTAACACAAATGCAATCACAGGGTGTGTTAAACAACAGGCAGAGACTTAACTGTGTGTAGAGCTTATAAATAAGACGGTTTCTTTATTAGGTGAAACTCTTCCTGCTGCATCAGTACAGTTAGTACACAGGGAGGCAGCGTTGACTTTTTTTTTCTTTCATTTAATGTATGCTCAATGTGCACAGAGGTATTGATAGAGCGGTTTATTATTTAAAAGGGTGGTATAAAACAAACGTAGGTGATCGTGTGTTCTCATTTGTTTGAGTCAAAAAGATGCAAAGAGCAGTAATGCATTTAATGTATATAAAGTTTTATTTAACAGCAGAATGACATACAGTATTGCAGTACATCTATTAGGCAGCATTAAGTCTACATTTAAATTTTTGATTTTAAGCCAAATTTAATTTGAATGCCATGATTGCCGTGTTACAGTCTAGCCCTGAAAAAAACCTGCATGTGTGTGGTTTAAACTTGCTGAGTTTATTGACAAAACATGGTAGTTTTTAAGTTCCTAGCCCCGGGAGCAGACAAAAAAACAGCTCTACCATAAAAGCCAAAACATGTCACTGTAATGAATAAATGATATTTCTATATTTTCAGTCTTTTGACTCAACTTTTCAAACAAAAATGTAATTTGTGTCATTTGGAAACATCAAAGCAAAGCACATTTTCATTAAATCTGTGTAAAGCAAACAAGTCCACACTTTGGTATGACAGTCTTATTGCTGTGGAATAAGTCATGATGATAGCATCTGAATTATCAGGTCCTTAGTAAATTCAATTGTTGTGATTTGATCAATCAGGTGTTACGTGTACCAGATCTTTTCACACATATGTCATAGTCAAATCGACCCAGCTTCTGTAGTCAGGAATCTTAGCGTAACAATTGATTTGCGGGCCACCTGAGGCTGGTTTGAAGATGTTGGACACCACCCCGTATGCCTTTCCATCTTCACAGACCAGTGGACCACCAGAGTCTCCCTGCAAGTACATGTATAGTATGCAGTGATTGCGTCAATAGACAGTTAATTATTACAGTTTGTAATAATCGACATTTGTTAGTTGATTTTATATTAGAAAAATACATACATGGTTCGGTCCAATCCTTCCCTCAGAGCAGTACAGGTTGTCCAGAGCACAATGTGGATTGTTAGTTAGTGTAACATTGACTTCCATGAGTTTGAAAGACATATAAGTTAGGTTCTCATCTGTTTTTCCCCAGCCGGAGACTATACATGATTTTGGCTGTAAGCCATCACCCTGGCCTGCGAGAGCAATGGGTTTCACTTTGTCACTGAACTGTGCCTTGGAGCTCAACTTGATAAACAGAGAGATAAAAAAAAAAAAATACACACATTAAGCTGGAGTATCAGTTGCAGTGCTCACATTGCCCATTGTCCAGTAGGCCTACATTTCCTGATTATTAAATTGGAAATTGCAAAAATAGTTGAAATAACTGCAAGAATTTTCTTACCTTTAGTAGCATTATGTCATTTTTAAGATTGGTTTCATTGTAGTCTTTGCGTGGAAATGTTTGTTCCACAGGTATAGTCTGTACTCCATTCTTGTCACGGAGATCATGAACTCCCAGTAGAGCTTTGTAGGACCTGAAATGACAAAATTCAGTGCAAAAATGATCTAATTATTTTTTCCTCTGAGAGCTTGTATTCACACAATGTCACATTTTTTAAAAGCCATCATGAAACATATTCAATATCATATATGTAATTAATTTGAGTATTTTAAACTCAAGTCTTAATACATGAGACTAGGTTGTTGTTAGGAAAAATCCTCTTGGGCCCCAGAATTCCTTGCACCATCTCTGTCTGTAGGTTAACATAAAATGCATTACACTGACCTGCCTTGGCAGTGGGCTGCAGTCATCACAAAATCCTCATTCAGAAGGAAGCCACCGCAGTATTTTATTTTACCATCCTGCATGTGCCGCTCCAAAAGCACCATGTAGGGCCTGCTGTGTGGCACCGCCTGGTGACCTCCAATTATTTTCCCTGTATGAACTGGGAGAAAAATATATATATATATATATATATATAGCAATTGAAGTTGCATAACTGATCAAAGACTCACGTGCTGTGGTCTAAAGTGCATCTACAACAACCTAGATGCAAAAGTATGTACACAGCTGTAAAATCTTAGCTTACCTTGACCATCAAGAGTCAGAGCAAGTATCGCTAGTACCAGTTCACTGTGGAAGAACATGGCGAGATCACAGTTGAGCTGAGATACTGAAAGGCAGTGGCTCACATCTCTGACATGTCAGTCTTTAAATGCTTCGCTGTATTACGCAAAGAAGGAAGTGTTTGTGTAATTTGCATATGCAAACGATGTGGCTTTGAACCACATTCATGAGGAGGATGTCTCTGTCACCCCCAGAGCACGACAAAAGTTGGATTTATTTTATAGAAGTTGAAATGGTTTAGACAATTTAATAGGTATTGTGTACGTGTGGTTTGCATGCACAATATGTGGCAGTATTTATAATATATGTTGGGGGTGACACATCCCGTCAGTATTCAAATATGCTCAAAATGCAATATACTGATCAAAAATTTAAAGAGGTAAAAATTTGTAATCCTAGGACTGCTGCTAATAATCATCAGCAAATGTAATTATGATCATAAATACATGTCACAAATTACCATTATTTGTACTGGCTCTAGTATGAGGGTGGTGTACCGCAGTTCATTTGTTTTCCCCTTGTTTTCAACAACATAACAACAGTAATACATTCAGTGTGGAATACCAAGATACAAGCATGTCTTCAATTTTACCCTACCCCCAAGCCATATAGAACAAAGATGAAAATATATATACACGCACACAGGTGGACATGTACATTTTAGACATACATAAGCAAACAGCACAATAAATCAGAATATAAACATAAATACACATGCACATTCACACAAACAAATAGATGTGTACATCAGTTATAGTGGTCTATTGCCAATCTATGTTGTAATTAGCCTTTAAAAAGGAGAAATAGTGGAAGAGTATTTTCATATATGCCAGAAGTAGTTGCCATGTCCTGTAAAATTTACCTGTAGAACCATTGAGCGTACACTTTATATTCTCCAAGAATAGAAACTATGTGTCTCTGCATGTGGTTTGTCCAAGAGGTGTTGCCGTACACCAGCAGAAGCCATTGCTCGACATCGGCACATCATTTTGTCCTGGAACTGTAATTGTGGACATAAATAATACTGTGCTGAAAAGTGTTAGTAATTGCATGGAGTGGAAACCAGCATTTTTAATGAAAACAGGCCAGTTTCTGAGTGTTGATCGATCAACATTCACTCATGTTGTTAGCTATTACAGCTCAGTTACCTGCATTTGATTAGCCAGACATTAACACAGCAACCAACAAAAGTGCTCACAGGCATACTCGACTTAATTAGTGTGTCAGATAACTCACATGAAATCTGAGGAAAGTCCTATAATATCCTTTAAAGCTGTACTTGCTTATGATAAACAATACCATAAGAAATGTGTTTTCAAAATGAGGATTTTTTTTTGGTTTCCCTCCAATGTTGAGTCCATGGCTACGACCTTGTATCCTTGACCTCAAGTTAACTTATAATTGTGTGCAAGCTTGAGTATAATTCAGACCAGTGTGTAGTGAAGTGTGATATAATTGGTCATTATTTATCCACTAAGTCATTTAGTGGTATCGTTTTACAGCCTTGAAGATCTCCATTGGCAGTTCATGTTCAAAACTGTGGCTCTCTCAGAGGAGACTCTGTGTCTGTCAAACAGCCCCAAAGGTAACATTATTCTGATGTTGTCACAAGACAGTGTATAAAAATAGGATTTGTTTGAAAGTGTGGTTCGTGGAACTTAAAGTGAAATGTGAGCCCTAAGCTACCAGAGGAACGAAGAAGTCATTAGGATTCTGTTGGAGCGAAAAGGCGATTAGACGGCAGGTTTTATAAACCAACATTACAGTAAAAGAATATTTCAGTCCATCTTTTTTTTTTTTTTTAAGCAAGGACCCACTATGATAATTTCTTTATTAGAAAAGTGAATGTGCAACATAAATCCAGCACAATTCACTATGTGTGTTCATAGCTTGTGGGTTGTGCAGACATATTTGTGTCAGTTTGGCAAAAATAAAGGAAAATACACTTGTGAGTTACTGACTGCTGTATTTTTGTAACCAACAAGAGGTGAAAAGAAAAGCTGGGTATTAGCTCAGAACAATGACTGGATCAAACATGAAGGAAGCTCTGTAAAAAATAAAAGATATGAAGAAACACTTAAAATAGTGGCAACTATTACCCATTCCCCTTCAGTGTAGTCAAGTCGAAAAGTATGCAGCCTACTGACCACAGAGTACAGATATGTCTGCTGCATCACTTCCTCAGTCTAGACGCAACTATGCCCGTCTCATATCTTAGTCACAAACTATGTTATAAATGTTTTGAAAGATACACAATAGAGTTTTCATGTGTTGAAGAAGGTGGAAAAAGAAGAGGCAGGGGAGGATGAGAGGAGTGAACAGGTTTTTGGGATGTGAGCTCCTGGAGTCCAGGGCAGTAATGGGAATTACAGGAGGAGACGCAGAGAGGAACTTGCTTGGTAGAACAGGGGCCTTTACGGTTAGCCCCGTCACTTTTATGGGGACCACGGGGCCTGAGAGGACTGGCTGGTTTAGCCATCGGACACAGCAACAAGGAAAGAGGGAATATAATACTATCCATAAAAAACCATCACTCGCAGCGCAAATTATATGTTTATTAAGAGAAAAGGAAAATGACAACAGTAAAAGCCAACAGACAGAAACAGACATTCCTAGAACTGTGATGATAGATCAAACTGAGGGTTTAACGAAATCACATATGGCAACAGAGCTTTATGAGCCATGCTGATGTGACACTGTTCAGCAGTTATCCTGATAGTAGCTGACTCATGTCTGTGCATAACCTTACGCTCACATAACAGTTTTTAATAAAAATTGTCCCCTAAGGTTTTTATTCAAGTGGTTACATCATGTTTGTGGACCACCAGTCGACCTTAACTGCAAACTGAACATATCAGAATATTTTATTTCTTTAATTAAATGTAGCAATATGACATCTCAATTCAAACAACATTAACAACTTGTGAGGAAACTGTTTGTAAAGTTCAGTTGTATTCATATGTGTGTGTGTGTGTGTGTGTGTGTGTGTGTGTGTGTGACTATTTCCAATAAGCAGGAGTTGCTTATACGCTCCTTCTCACTGCAGGATTAAGACTTGCTGAGTGTGTGGTGATACAGTGTTCTGGAGACGCGAGCTGCCAAACATAAGCACTTCCTGTCCGCAAGCAATGATGGGACTGGATTCCAAGACTTCACCTCTGTCAGGAGAAATAAGACTGTTCTAGACAAGAGTAAGACGGCCTGTCCAAATGGGCTACACACACAGACGCGCACACTTTTTAGCTAAACCCAACCGAGAACAATTATCAGCTCAGCGTTTGCTGACCTCACAAGATGGTTATGATCTACTTCCAGTGGTTTTTTTGGCGACGTAGCAAAGAAAGTGGTGGGACAATGACTACTATGGACAGATGCAAACCCAGAGAAGAACTGTGACAACTTTCACTTCACAGAGGACACGTGGTAGTTCTGGACACTGTCAACTTTTATTGTCAAGTAGCAATTGAACTACAGAGTCAAAACTCGGTAGGAAAATACAGCTGGGGTCATGACATGGGACAGCCAACTCACTAATGGTGCAAACTATAAATTAACGCACAAATGACTACTTAATTACTTGCATAAAACATCATGTTCTGAGCAGACAAACCAAAGACAGTAACAAAATGATTACATTTGCGTTATGGAACAGAAAACTGCAAAGTTAACAGCAATTGCAAACTACTCAGTCCAGTGTGCTGGGAAATGTTGGCATCGCTACTGTACACATTTTACAATTTCACATACTGTAATGCAGTTGTTATACACAGTTAAAGACAGCTGATAATATGACTGAGGACACACCTTTTTTTCCTCAACTTCCTGTCATAAGTCTTACTTCTTAATTTTATTTGCGCTGTTAATTTGGGTAGCTTTGTTTGCTCTGCTGAAGGACCCCAATTATTCCACGTTGTCCCACTGCTTTTCTGTTTAATAATCCTCCCAGAAAGATACTTGTGATCTTAAAGGTGGGTCTATTTTTGTAAGCTGAAACCATAAATTGTGAAGACAGTAAAGCCTCCCCAAAATAGCATTTTAAGTCTTGTGTGTGATTTATCCTGGCTTCATATAAGCGGAGGACATTTATACAATGTAAAATGCCATAGGCTTGTGCTAATAATGTTAGCATTTTCTATTTGTTTGGAAAATGTGTTTAGGATAAGACAGTGGTTTTGTCGGTGAACTTTTTTGAGTTGTAATTGAGACGAATTTTGTAACATTACCTTTGTTAAATGTTGCTGTCGTTCCTGGTTTCCTATGAGAAAAGGAAACATTTGCTAGCTGCTAGGCTAATTTATACAATGTAAAATGCCATAGGCTTGTGCTGAAAACATTAGCATGTTGTATTTGTGGGGAAAATGTGTCCAAATAAAGACAAGTGTTTGTCTGTGAATGCTGAGAGTTATAGTGAAGCTGATTTGTGTACTTGTGTTTGAAATTGTTGCTATTAAGCCATGTTTATTGTGTGTTTAATGTGTGTTTTTAATCAACTAAACTGTACAACACTTTGCAGGAACCCCATTGCCAACTAGTGCAGGGGTGGCCAACCAGTCAGAGACCACAAAAGAGCCACAAAAATTACCGTGGTAGTGCAAAGAGCCACATCATGCACGTGTGCTTACAAACGCACTCCCTCTCTCACACAAACACGAAATGACATAAAATCAAAATCCAAGCATTTCCAATTTTCAAAGCCAGATTTATTTATCTCACACACAAATGAATAACCATGAATAGAGATACACACAAACACAGTCTCTCCCTCTCATACTGTCTTTCTCCATCCCCCCTCCACACTCACAGTCTCTCCCTCTCCCACTCTCTCCACCACATCCACACAGTCTCTCCCACTCTCATACTCTCTCCAAATTAGTGTCATTGCGGTACCAAAATTGGGACCCACGGTACGATACCAGTGAAAGTATCACAGTTCTGAGTAGTATCAGGATACCACAGCAAAAGTGAGGCAAATATGCCTTTTGTCATTTATAAAAAAATAAATCACTTTTCTATAATACATAAATGATATTTCAATGGAATAAATTACTTATTGACTTATTCATACTTGAAAAACAGCGTCAATAAGTGATTAACATAGGGGGGATCAAAATAAAATAAATAAATAACAATAAAAAATAATCTCTTGGGCATACATGTTGTTATGGTTTTCCTACTTGTGCCATTTTACGTTTTGAGTGTGGGGTTTTTCCCCACATCGCGGCCTCTGGAGTCAAATGCAGGTATACAAATTTAAAATTATTTCACCCAGCCGACCTTAAATGTAAAATAATGATAATTGTGGATGATTAACCCAGAATTAAATTAATTTTCAGCTTACTTAGAACCACTAAAACTACACTTCGTCTTTTTTAGCTGCGAACACATAGGACTTTGTCCCAAATGACCCGTCACTTCTATCTGCTTTCACAAGAGCAGATTTAATTTGTTGACATTGTTGTTTTTCAGTTGCTAAACGTGATGCAGACAGAACTGTGACGATACACGACCTTATCTTCTACTTTTATCAGTTTCATTATTGCACCATAACCCAAGTTGTTGAGAACAGAGCTGAGTGTCATTTGAAAGCAGGATCTCTAAAAAAGCAAAGTTTAATTAAATACAACCATTTATGAGTTTTAGTTACAGAATCAAGAAACTTATATGATTTGTTAAAGATTTCCTGATGTTGCAAGACAGGACTTTTCAAAATACTTCTACCAGTTTCGTAACAAGTGCTGCACCTAGGTGAAAGGCAAACTCTGGCCCATGCATTCCATAGTTTCTTTTCCTATTTCTGTCCCTGTCTGTATTGTGATTTAGCACAAAGTGTTTTCTGCTATAGCATATTTAGAGGGCTGTGCAGAGGTATGTGCTCTCTGAGTGCTTTCTAGCTGTTGTTTTGATACTGTATATACTGTGCTGTGCTAAAACAAAATGATTATCTTTGTCTTGACTCCTTACTATGTGAATTAACATGATTGTTCTGTTGAATAACTGCGACTTAAATCAGGAAATGTCAGATCAAAGAATTGAAACTGCACTAACAGTCTGTCCTTGTAAGTAACTGCAGGTCACAGTTGTTTTAAAACCTTAATGCAAGAGACAAAATTCAGAGAACTAAAAAAAGTAACTGAGGTTAGATTTCAAGATTGCTTTGAAAGCCAATGCAATTTTTCCACAGTACCCACTATCAGGATTGTGACATAGACCACGTTACCCTGCTATCTCTATTGCTATCTTGATGCTGACAGTCATTTGCTTACCACTGAACAGGAAACAAAAATACAAATAAGGCACGTAGGCATGCGGTTTCTAAGACTGTGGTGCAGTCAGTAATGAAAAGGCCTTTCTCAGTATGAAGTGATTGAACATACATTATGCATACATAACTGTAATTATCTTTTTTTGCTGAAGCGTCAGTAAGAATACACACATCCTTTATTTGAAGCTTGTTAAATCTGCTGCGTAATAAGAAATGAAAAAAACATGTTTTATTCCACTAAGATACTCACTGCAATGATTTTATAACTCAATACTTCAAGCCTAATCAAGGCCTACCTATCAGTAATAGAGTAACTGTCAAACAGGTGAGAATGCCTCCTGTAAGTTTGTTAATTGAGCTTCAGCCATTTGTTTTAGCCTGCATAGTTCATGACAATGACCATGACTAATAGCTTTGATAATAACCTGCATTATATTTGATTTAAATGGCAGAAGTTGACATTGAGAAAGGTATTTATAGTGAACATGTCAGTTTAAAATAATCTGTTTTACTGTTGCAAAACACAGAAAGATTTTCTCATGAAATATCATCCCCATCGCAAAGAAAAAACATTTATGCTTACATCCTTTGAAAAATAAAAAAAATCATGTGTGTACATGTGCTGGACACATTAGATAATGGAAAGAAATTTGAGAAAGTTCACTTTCCCACCGTGTACTCACATTTCTCTGTAAAGACTTCAGATACAAACTTTGGCTCAGTCCCACTGTCCAAAGCTTTAGGGGATTAGATTTTGTGATTCAAACTTATGTGATGTTGTGTTGACTTATGTTGCTCCACTTGTTTGACAGCTTTCTGTAAAGAATGTGCTGTTATTCTCAAGCAGCAGATCTCCAGCACATGAGGCCACGCTCCGTTAGTTTTTGTCTCAGATATTGGAGCTGCTTGTGTCTCAGCCACGTACAGAGTGCACCAGGGACAAATCTGTAAGATCGAAGTGGTTGTTTAAACACCCAGTCAAAATATTAATCTAAACAATGAAATTAAGAATGGGTAGACAGTTTATGACAATATGTAATTATATTAGAAAACCACAGGGGACTTCTCGCCAAAATTAAGCTTCCACTAAAGTAACATGGCCGCCACAAAGGAGAGAGAAAAGGCAAATCGTTTGACAGAGCCTCAAACGACATAAATTATGTCAGCTCTATGGGTGTTTTTCTGTTCTGCTCGAACCATTTCAATCCAAAAAACATATGGTGTCTATCCGCTTTAGACATGGGATTCATATTTAGATGTATCAGATTTAAACCAGTATAATGAGAGGATGGGAATTTTCTTCTTTTACCCCCTTTTCATTATGTTGAAGAATGAAGCTTTCCCAACAAAACAGTTAGGCCTTATTGCAAGAAACGTGATACCAGTAGCTGAAAGCTTTCGTGTTTTAAGTTGTGCTATTTATCAGGCCTTTTAAAGACAACCTGTCAAAATGAGGGAACGGTACAAACCTACGTGTGAAGTAAACGGTCTGTTCTCCGATGACCTCCGTGTCGGTGTATGTTAGTCTAGTCTAGTTGTTACCCTTCCCTTAAAGATAACTGACCTTTTGCCTTTGAACAAATTGTAATTGTTCATATTCAGTCCAACGCAACTTATATAGCTGTCACACAAGCACGTGTGAGCAGCAGAAAGTGTCTTACCCTTCAGTACAGTCTTTACACTTTCTCGTTTGGTATCATATAATTGCACTGGGTGTCTTGAGGAAGCAGTCAGACAAGGTTGCACACTTAGGTGCAAGCTAGCAAGCAGTGACGTAAGTATTTATTTATTTGCAAAGTAACTAAATCTTTTTCTTTTTTTAAAAAAGTGTAAGTGAAATAAGTGAGTAAAAAGTGTGTCTTGCACTGGGTTGGGTATCTGTTGGTAACCAGCACAGTAGTTGTGTAACAGGTAAAAAGGAACTAAATTTGGGCGTGCAGCGGATGAGTTTTTTTTTTTTTTTTTTTTCGCAAAATCAGAATTTAACCCTTGTATGACCCCTGGACATTTTTGTCCATTTCCAAAATTCAAAACTCCCTCACAGACAAATGAAAGGTCACAGGGCGGTGAGTTTTTGCATGGGGGTTTCATTCTGGGTGAAATTTCAAAATCCCAACTTTCAGCATGAAAATCCGTTATTTGACCCTGTAATGCATTTCCCAGCAACAATAACAAATGGCTAAATGACAGGTGGACATTTTTGTCCACTTGAAGGGTCATGGATAGGATAAAAATGCATTACAGGGTCAAATAATGGATTTTCGTGCTGAAAGTTGGGATTTTGAAATTTCACCCAGAATAACACCCCCATGCAAAAAATCACCCCCCTGTGACTTTTGTTGGACACTACAAAAGTTTCTAGAAAATGGACACAAGGGTTAAAATGTTTGTGCTCGCAATAACCATGTGCAGATTTTGAGACAGAGGGTCCCTGGGCACAGATATGCAATAGGCCCCCAATACCTCTTCCACATCGGAGCAAGACACACAGACTTTGTGGTGGTTTTGTTGTCATTATGTATTTTTTTGTGGGTTTGTGTCCCTTTGTGGTCAGTTTGTGTCTCCTTGTGTCTGCTTTATGTCTCAGTGTGGGCATTTTGAGTCTCTTCCTGGTTGGTACGCGTTAATCTGACATTTTGCAAGTGAAGGCCAGGTGACCCCCTGACACTTTGGGCCCCTAGGCCTGTGCCCAGAAGGCCTGTTAAGCAATGCATCCATGGCCATCCTGGCATTGAGAGCAGCCAGTTAAAGAGACCTTTCCCTGAACCTAGCTTAAACCAGGAACTGTGGACAATATTCTTTTTCTGTACAGTTACTCAGGCTTGAGGTCAAGTAAATGTCAGCATAGTGAGCAGCAACGTAGTTGGAGTTCGATTCTGCCAAATAGGCTACGGTAAATTATGATTTAAGTTCATGTTTCTACGTGTCCCAATTGTGCAAGTAAAACTAAAGCATTTTATAGTGAGCGACTGTGTAGACTGTGTTTAATCACAGGTCAGGTCGCGGGCAGGTCCAAATTTGACATGGATATAATTGCAGGTTACTGGTGAGTTCTGGCACTGAGCTTTGCGGATGCTGGCCGGTGTAGAGGCCAAAATACTGCAGATGCTTCAGTGTTGTGATAATTTGCTGCTAGTGTCCTCCATTTTAATAAAGCCAGTTAGCCACACTTGCTAACATTCGCAGCTTACCATTTCAACCATCCGATAAATCCAAAGTGTGACAGGCCAATTCAGAGAGTTGCCGTAGCCCCATCAACAAGACACACACATAACTAGTTGGTTATAAGGAAGTAAAATCTGTTTGAGGCATGCGAAGCCTCCGGGAATCAAGAAATACAGTATAACAGAAGGTGACAGCAGCCTCTTTCTCTCTAACACGCAGATACACACATACATCCACAGAATACCTTTGCAGCGTGCAGTGTCTCCTCGTCAGTCTGTCTGAGCACACAGATCCAGTGTTCTGACCACAGAGAGTGCCTCTGAAAGAAAAACGTGTCGGTCAAACAGTGTGGAAACAAAAACAGACCTTTGAAAGGGTGCTGTATTAGTTTTCACTGTGGTGCAAAAGAGGTCTGTAAGTAGCAACAGAAGACTAATACATCAGCCCTTTTCATGGAAGGCAAACGAGGGGTCGGATGTAATAGATAGGAATGGTAAACTGATATTTAGACATTCCCGTTAGCCCCGGTGTGGCTGAAGGAAATGATCGAAGTGCCAGATGGGAAAGTTAGAACTAGTTTGGTCTGACAATGTCATATTGGGTCATGATATTCACCACAGAGCCTGTTGAGATCGGGGTCTGTCTTGTGATGGGTTGTGAGTAGATTTTTATTTTATTTTTTTGTCAGTATCTAGCAATGCAGCGAGAATGGCAGAATTGAAAAAGTCATCATAACTATAAGGAGGAAAGGTCCCAAAGGAATTTGGATGACAGGTAGCCTCTTTGATTCTTAGCTCCATCCTCTAAGCCATAACTCTTCCTGCCTTCTCTGCTCCAGGGGGCTTAAGTGAATTTCACAAGACGTCATTTTGCATCTGTTTTTACATGGGTGCTTAGGATTTGGTGTGTGTATGTGTGTAAATGTAGCACACACAAATTGAGTGGGTGTGTGAAACTTGAGATTAGAAAAGTTCCTGCTGAATTAGATGTGTAATTGTAATTTCTTTAGTAGAGATATGAATCTGGCCAAACTCTTGAACTCCCCTACTGAAGGTGCCTTCTCTGTGTTTTGCAATGTGGAGATTTAAAGGTACAGTATGTAACTTCATACATGTATTAATTGTTTTCTGTTGCCAGTGGGTGAACAGGTTGTAATCTAACTCAAAAACTGAGTTTTGGCTTATGGTTTGGTGCAATTTTTTTGGAAACAGCACTGTCTTCGTTGTCATGTAAACTTCCAATATGCACTTCCTCTGAAAACTGAGACTTTTCATACATGCGCATTACGGTCCCAGTCACAAAGCATGCGCAAGAAAGTCGACCATCACAACAACAATGGCGGACTCCCAAGCTCTGTTTGTGCTGCTCACTCTATTGATATTATCTACGCTTCACCAGCAAAGTGTAGATTTATTGTAGCAACTCCACTTCATCGTCGCTTGGCCACAGCAGTGTACAACACTAGGTAGCGTTAGCTAAGAAATGTAATCCGCTAAGATCAACAAACAACCAGCACCCACCACAACTCAGAGTCCACATGTGCTGTGTTTCAGTTGCATAGATTTTACAGTGGCAGCCCGGCAGAGACTGACCTTCACCTGGAGCTCTGGAGCCACTGAAATTCAGCCAGAGCAAGACCAAGTGCTTAAGCGTCATGGATCTGATTCTGGACTGCCCCCTGCTGGATCAGCAGACTCTTGTTGCTGCAGTTACACTGATTACACCCCACGCTGTGTCAACGCCACAGCTTGGGTTTGCACTGGCTGAGTTTGAGCTGTTACAGGATGCTGACTGCAGTTCACTGAACGGCCTTAAAGAGAGAGGGGTCGCTAATAACAAGGATTTGGTAAAAGTTACATTCAAAACCTCTAAAAAAAGGTATTTATGATTTGTGAGAAATATCTACCATTATCTGTGAGAAGGAATGCCTGCAGTGCTGTGTGGATGCCTTTTACTGGGGCCAAGCTTCCAATTCCCTTCTTTTACACAGGAAACCTTGAGTAGATTGGTCCCACCAGATGGAAAAGGACACTGGTATTCTGGGTATTTGGCAGTCAGCGGGGGGAAGAAAAGGCAGGTATTTGGAGGTATTTGGATACATAGTGGACAGACAGAAGGTGGATAAAGGGGATGAGAGTAAGAACAATAGAGCGTGTATCTTTGGAGTGGCCTGCCTTGGGGTGGAAGAGGACTCAGACAGTCTGTGTTTGTCATTAAGGGAGATTTTTCAATGGAGAAAACAGACGAGCACTTCTTATCTGATGATTCCTGACAGCTGTGATCAGACAGGATGGGGATCAGTGTGCGCGCCTATACAGTACTGCATGGGTACATGTTTGGCGTGTTCTTTTATGTGCTGTTTCTCTAATGAGAATGCGACATGGCTCATTTTCTCCAGAGGACCACCCTTGCTACACCAAATAGCTCTATGTTTTCTTCTGTTTGACTGAGGGTCGAAGTAATAACAATAACACCCACCGTCATAATCTTACAACAGTCATTAACTGCTGAGCTGCAATAAATTTTCTGGCCACATCCCAATATATATTTTTTTAATTTTCATTCAGCTTTGTTGTGCTGTTATACTCCAAAGCCACTGTGACCTTTTTCTTTGTGATTTAGTAGTTGAGTAGCATGACATCAGCTCAGTCACTCTCTTAATAGCTGCTATTTTTCACTGTCACTCCTGTTGTTTACTGACCTGGCTCTGACTCCATTTGTCTGGCTAAAACAGGGCTATTTAGGGGGAAAAAATGCCTGAAAGAAATAAAAAGGGAATAAGGAGGTGGGAGCATGAGGAAATGATGACATAAAACCTTGAGCTGATGTGGATACAGATGATGGGATGGGATACCTGAGGTGTTGAGGATGACTGTTCCAGCAGGTGTCTTATTCCTGTTATTACCAAATTTAGGAGGCTGTCTGGTTCCCTCATAGGACGTATTTAAATACACGTTGATGATTGCATGATTGTGGGTCACTCTCTTTGGAGCAAATTGTAGCATCTGCACTTTAAATTTCTCCCTCTCAATAAATGTCGAGATTACTTTTTGTTGCAGAAGCCGATTTTCAAGATTGCTGAGAGATAAAAAGCAGCCAACATGGGCTGTCTGCACGTTGTCTTGCAGATTGTAGAAGCTGACATTTTCCTTAACTGATGTGGTAATAAGATTATCTTGAACAGTCATTTTTGGTTTAAATTGTTAGTCACCACCGTGCAAAAAAGATCCTCTGCTTCGATGGTATGTACCTTAACTGTTCGACTACCGAGGCACTTTGCGAATGACCTCTAGTGAGTTTATCTTGTTGGGGATCACAGGGGAGCTGGAGCCTATCCCAGCTGACATTAGGCAAGAGGCGGGGTTCACAAAGTAACATGTTAGAGTACTTTGATTACTTTTTGCAGTAACGAGTAACCTAACATGTTAGTTTGCTGTTTGAGTAATCAAATACTTGAGTACATTTTCAAACAAGCCATCAGTTACTTCCGTTACTTTTAGAACGCTGGTCCTTCAGCTCCGAAACAGCAACGACTGTCTTTTGGTTCTAATAAGGGAGAGAACGTTAAACATATCAGTCCTGAAAAAGTCATGAAGCTTGTGGCTCGCTACATGGTAGAAGAAATGCTGCCATTGTCTATGGTGGAGTCTAAAACATTCCGCAGGATCGTCAGTAAAATCCCCACGACTCAATAGATGGAGGACTCGACAGGTCAGACTCAGGACTTGCATTATGCCTGGTACACACTACACGACTTTTCTGCCCGTTCTGAAAGTCACTATGTCACATCACACGATTGTAGAATCTTAAAAGACATGACACACTACACGATGGCACTCACCAGTTATCCCCAGTCGTCTTTCATGGAGTGCGTGATGTCATCAGGTTATTCTTGTCCTATTTTTATTACTTTTACTATCATCTGAGTCACTGTGTCTGTTCATGTACGAGCTGAAATGTTGTTGTAGTCACCTAAAAGTGGCAGCAGATGGCAGGAGCTACATTTGAAGCACCGTACGCAAACATTCAAGTTACTGTATCCTCCAAACCAAGTTCCTACAAATGTTTCACAATAAAAGCCTATTCAGAAAATGGAGGGATTCTCTCAGTCAAGGTTGTAGGGGGCTTTTAATTTGAAACAAATTCAGGAAGTGTTGAGTTTAAAATGATGGCGCGATGCATTAACTCTATAAAGACAATGGGAGCAGATAAAAAGTAAATAAATAAACACACAGAGGGATTAATAAATAACAGACCGTCTATAATGTAGTTTGTTTCAAATGAAGCTGGGAGCCACTGCAGTTGTTGGTGAGTAAAAGCCCCGCCGCACATGGAGAACACCAAACTCAGCACAGAAGGGCTCCCCCGCCCCTGGGTTCAAACCAGGAACCCTCTTGCCATGTAGCGACAGTGCTAACCACAACTATGCTATGTGACCTGTGAAATCAGGTCGATTTTATCAGCACTGCTTAGTTTTACAGTTTGATCTCAGTTTTTTAACAATACAGGAAACAGTATGCCCCCCTCTTCCTTTTCATAGTCTTGCCAAACAGTGCACTAAATTATGTTTCTGAAAACATTTTAGGCAAGAAATTGGAGACGCAGTAAAAGAATCCTGGCTCATATTCATCAGAAATGTCTGTTTTTACTGTTTGATCAGTTTGGTCTGCAGATAAGAGAGAGAGAGGAGAGGGTCACTCTCTCGATCCACTTCTATACACTGTGTCCGTGATGGCGGTGATATGATAATGCTGAAGTACAATCTGAAGTTCGAGCAACAGCCACCAGAGCAGGGAGGTCTGGGTGCTGGTAAGACGGAAGGATGTTTACCACAGTTCATTTTCACATACTACTCACATTATTATGATACACAGCCGGTTGAAAAATGAGAAAAGTGTCCCTTTAATACAGCATATATTTGTGCTAATAATGATTTTGATGCAGAAAGCCTTATCCACAGGATAACCACACTATTACCACTGCAAAGAAACATTGTTTGGCTTTGTACTTCTTTAGTTTCTCTTGCTTAAAGGATGAACGCTAACCTGTTTTGCCACAATGATTCATGTCTCAAGCATCTGGCTTTCAGCAGCAGTCCCAGTATGATATTCCCTTCAAGGTCTCTGAGTTTTCATATTGCAGGCCACTCATGATCTGGGAAAAGAAATTGTGAAATACAGCAGGATATCGCTGGGGTCAAATGCAATAGCAGTGACGTAAGGATCATAAACAATCATAGATGTATCATCCTGAACTCCTTTCAGAAAATGTGAAGTGCTGATAATTTGTCCCTTTGAGAGATCATTATACAAGTTCAAAGACACAATTAAATATTTAATTGCTGTAGGATGTTTGTGACTCATGAAGGCTGCAGCACAGTTCTCGTATGTGGTGGAAAAAAATAACAAGGTCAAAATGTTGACTGAAGAATTGAACTTCCTACCACTTCTGCAGAAGTGTTCTCGCTGCACAAGCAGTATAACCTGTGGAAAAGAAGAGTAAGCAGTCAGGATTGAGGGATGGTATTTGGAGAGCAAGAGGCGGCTTGAATTCACCTCTTAAAAAAAAAAATTCATAACTGCAATTTTAAACAACCTTCTGCTGTAAGTACAGATTCAGCAAACCCATGCAAGAATTCATTTTTAACGTGGAGGAAGTGGAAATTTCATATTATCCCCATTTGTTGAAGTCATTTCAGTGTTTTGCTCATTTGTTCTTCTTTTCCATTCTTTAGCACTTGTCCCTCCTTAACCCTCCACACAAGTCAAACCAAAAAAGAATGAGCATGAATGAGGCCGTGTAACCAGGTCATGCTATGTGTCATAGCAGATGCTGCTGATTTGATTTGAGACCCTTGCAACAAAATAAACTAGTTCATAAAAACCTGATGTGTTGACCTCTCTTTGAAACGTTCTTGCATCTCCTTGTAGCTTACAAGAAGTGTAGATTATTATCATTACCCATTTCCTCTGGCTGAGTTGTGAAGCAGCAGGTTATCGCCCCTTGCTTAGCTCTCATTCTGACCTTGACTCTTAACGGTTACACCCACATTGAGTTTTGCATTGATGATGATGATAAAGTGTTTCACTAAGTGTGTGTTACTTCTTTATTTGATTTTATGATGCGTCATGAAATCTATACTTGTTTTCTTGTGAGTGCTTTGACAGGGGCCTATAAATAAAATGCATCATTATTATTATTATCATTATTATTATTAAAATTGGACAATCGCTGGACCTTTGGCCCTCATGATTTTAGACTGGAAAGATTTTTTAGCGCCTCATAAAGTGTTCCACCGTGACTCTAATGCTCCTAGCTCACGCTCAAAGGAAAGTCGGGAAGACATGGAGGATTCCCTGGGCAATATGCAGGTTATTCCAACCAGGTAGCTCCTGCGCTGACCTAGTTTTTAGCAAGTGCAACTGATTATATTTGCCAGATCTGAAGTGAAATGTAGGAACATGTGGAAGACAAGAGGTGCCTGAGGTTGAGGGCAGATCTTTGCCCCAGATGTTTGTAGTGTTGCAAAATCAAAACTGCAGCTCCGTGTGGTTTCACCAGCTGTTCAAAGAGGGAACACTTTAAAAAACATGACCTTTCCTTTTGATGTCACAGTCAAAACAATAAATATTCATGGTGTATTTAGACCATGGTGCATTAGAGATTAGAAACTGTGAGATATGGTTTTGTACTTGGATGACCAGCCATTGTTCCTGTGAGCAGGAGCAGCAACACTGCTGTACAAGTGAAAATTTACACTGACTGATTTCCAGGTGCCCTTAAAGACCCACATCACTGTGTGTCACTTGATTAGTAATAATTAGTTGGTGATTAGTGGTTTGCACCACTCAGTCACAGTATCAACTGCAACAATAAAAGCCTAAAAGAGACATTTCACCCCTTAAGCAAAAATCTCTTCCCTGAAGTGCTGTTTACCAGTCTAGATTGCTGGAGATATCAGCTGTAGAGATGTCTGCCTTCTCTCCAATATAATTGAAATAGACGACTCTCAGCTTGTGGTGCTCAAAGCGCCAAAAAAATACATTTTGAAAACCTCAACAGCAATGTCTCTTTCCAGAAAACATGATCTGGTTACTAAAGATAATCCACAGACCTTGTGAGTTGTGTAATGTAGGAAATATTTTCTTTCTAACAAACTACACCCACTAACCATAGCTTCTTCTTCTTCTGCTAGCTGACCTAGCACCACTAAGCAAGCTAACTTTACAGCTCAGCCGACGGGAACGCTATTCATGTTTACATCTCATGCTGTCACGAGCATGAGCCTCTCGTTGAATAGATGCAGTTATCGTCATCGAAAAACCGTTCCTACGTGAAACTGCTCACAGCAAAGTCTGTGGCTTATCTTGACAGGGTTTTCCCCTGGGTTTTTTCAAGACCAAGGTGGCAAAGGCCTGTGGCACGGCAATCTTGACAATAGAGGGTCCGCCCTCTATTAAATATGAAAGGAGTCCCCCACATGCTTGAGCTTTACACTGCTAACTTGTATAATTAGAACAGACATGTCCTGTGATTTTCAGCCTTCTATGATTATATTTACCCTTCACAGCAGGCACATCCTGACAGCTGAGAATATTACTGTCAGGAATTGTCCCCCCTCTATTAAACATGAAAGGAGGCTGAAAATCACAGGACATGTCTGTTCTGATGATACAAGGCAGCGGTCCTGAAATGTGTGTTTCTCTTCTATAATACACATTCTACATCTCAGACGACGTCTCTCCACGTACGGGCTTTCTTCGCCTTTCAAACGGGGCAGATAGGCAAGGAAAACCCTGCTTGAGTAACCAGGTCATGATTTCTGGAAAGAGACATTGCTGTTGAGTTTTTCAAATGTAGTTTTTGCCCCTTTGAGCACCATAAGCCGAGTGCTATCTGGTTTCATTATATTGGTGGGAAGGCAGACATCTCAATGGCACTCAGCAACTTACATCAAAACATACAAACAATAAAAATTCACTACAGGAACAATATGTATTTTTGATTTTGGTGTGAAAAGGATTCACGAATTCAAGAATTATTTTCATCATACAACACAGGATTGAACAATGTTGACATACCCCCTCCATGCTACGCACAAAGCAAATGTATAAACAGTTAAACAAAATTTTCGAATATAAACTAAGATAGCCAATAGAATAAAACCAAATTAATAACTAAGGAATAAACTAAAGGAAGACTGAAAAATAGGATCTGTGTCAAAGATAGTTTGAAGACCTTCATTTTTTTTTTGGTGGAGATGTGTTTGCATGGTGTATATTCTGCCCCAGGATCCCCTCTAGTTCGTTTATCCAGCCATGTTCAAAATAAATGTTGTATTTTTGTCAGTGGCTTTATAGTTAAATCATCTGTTCAACTAGTATCCCCCTTTAGATTTGGTCCCAGTAGAATTGGTTTGCAGCAGCGAGTTATCTGGTGCAGCCCTATTTCTCAGCGAGACAGATAACTTGAGATGTATGTCAGTGATCTTTGCAGCTACATGCTGTTCTCAACTCAACATCCCCACACCACACAGATGTGGTTGATATGCACTTAAGAAAGCGGACCAGTGAATAATACATTTTGCAAAGAGAACGTGCCTTGCAGAGAGATATCAGTTTGATCAGAGTTGTAAATGCATTTTTTTTTGTTAGAAAAAACCCCCCACAGTAACAGATGTAAGACTGAGTGCTTTTTAAATATAGAGCTGCTGTTGTGGAGAGCTACAACAGTACTTTTAACAATACTATGACAGAATATTGCTATTATTTTCATGTAGGTCGTATCCCCGTTAATGCAGAAACATTGCATGCTCATTCTGTTTTGGCCTTTCATGCACACTATGCTTTTTTTTTTTTTTTTTTCTTACAAACACTGGAGATAGTTGATCACACAATGTACATTCTGTCATTTACGTTGATTATGTCTCTGTTTATGCTATCAGATGGATATGCATGTATAAAATTATAATTTAATTAGAGGAACAATGCTGCAATTAACCTTGATTAGAAAGGGACAGTTATAGATGACTATTGGATGCAAATACAGATATTTGACAATCAAGTCAGATTCCTTGTTTACTATTTATGAATGTTATCTTTCTTATTTATATGACTTGATATGATATCAAGCAAATAATGAATTACGATTGGTTGTAATACTTTACATAATGTTAGGGGTATGTTACATAACAATGTTAGGGTTAACATTGTGGCTGCAGAGCAAGATGGTCCTGGTTCAAACCCAGGGTGGGGGAGCTCTTTTGTGGGGAGTTTACATGTTCTCCCCGTGTCAGCGTGGGTTTTCTCCAGGTACTCCAGCTTCCTCCCACAGTCCAAAGACATGCAGGTTAATTGGTGACTCTAAATTGTCCCTAGGTGTGAATGTGAGTGTGAATGGTTGTCTCTCTGTATGTGTCAGCCCTGTGATAGTCTGGTGACCTGTCCAGGGTGTACCCTGCCTCTCACCTAGTGTCAAAAATGAATGAATAACAATGTTAGTAAACCAAAAAGCCTCACAAATTTCTGCATTACAATGCAGTAACCCAATAATCACCAATAATTTCCTTCGTATACACACATGTGGCGGTCCGATCCTCGGCTACAGAAGTTGGCTCTTGGGACATGGAATGTCACCTCTCTGGCGGGGAAGGAGCTGGAGCTTGTGGAAGAGGTTGAGCGCTACCGGCTAGATATAGTCGGCCTCACCTCGACACACAGTTCCGGCTCTGGAACCCAAGTCCTTGAGGGGGGGTGGACCTTCTCCTTTGCTGGAGTTGCTCCGGGTGAGAGGCGGAGGGCCGGGGTGGGCTTTCTGATAGCCCCCAGACTCTCTGCCTGTATGTTGGGGTTCACCCCAGTAGACGAAAGGGTTGCTTCCCTGCGCCTTCGGGTCGGGGAACGGGTCCTGACTGTTGTCTGCGCTTATGCGCCAAACAGCAGTTCAGAGTACCCGCCCTTTTTGGAGTCCCTGGGACGGGTGCTGGACAGTGCCCCAACTGGGGACTCCATTGTTCTGCTGGGGGACTTCAACGCTCACGTGGGCAATGACAGCGAGACCTGGAGGGGCGTGATTGGGAGGAACGGCCTGCCCGATCTGAACCCGAGTGGTGTTCAGTTATTGGACTTCTGTGCGGGTCGCAGTTTGGCCATAACTAACACCATGTTCAAACATAAGGATGTCCATCGGTGCACGTGGCACCAGGACAGCCTAGGTCGCAGGTCAATGATTGACTTTGTAGTCGTATCATTTGACCTGCGACCATATGTTCTGGACACTCGGGTGAAGAGAGGAGCAGAGCTGTCAACTGATCACCACCTGGTGGTGAGTTGGATCAGATGGTGGGGGAAGACGCCGCGCAGACCTGGCAGGCCCAAGCGAACAGTGAGGGTCTGCTGGGAACGCCTGGCGGAAGAACCTGTCCAGATGATCTTCAGTTCCCACCTCCGGGAGAGCTTCAACCGTGTCCCGAGGGCAGAGGGGGACATTGAGTCCGAATGGGCCTTGTTCCGCTCTGCCATTGCCGAGGCGGCGGCTGCAAGCTGTGGCCGCAAGGCAGCTGGTGCCAGTCGTGGCGGTAATCCCCGAACCCGCTGGTGGACACCAGAGGTGAGGGGAGCCGTCAGGCTGAAGAAGGAGGCCTACAGGGCATGGTTGGCCTGTGGGTCTCCGGAAGCAGCTGGCGGGTACCGGCGGGCCAAGCGGAGTGCAGCGGCAGCGGTCGCGGAGGCAAAAACTCGGGCGTGGGAGGAGTTCGGTGAGGCCATGGAGGAAGACTATCGATCGGCTCCAAAAAGGTTCTGGCAAACCATCCGGCGCCTCAGGGGGGGAAGGCGGCAACTAGCTCACACTGTTTACAGTGGGGGCGGGGAGCTGCTGACGTCAACTGGGGACATTGTCGGGCGGTGGAAGGAATACTTTGAGGAGCTCCTCAATCCCACCAGCACGTATTCCAGTGCGGAAACAGAGACGGGGGTATCGGGGGCGGGTCGTCCAATTTCTGGGGCAGAAGTTGCCGAGGTAGTGAAACAACTCCGAGGCAGCGGAGCCCCGGGGGTGGATGAGATTCGTCCTGGATATCTCAAGGCTCTGGATGTTGTAGGGCTGTCTTGGTTGACACGTCTCTGCAACATTGCGTGGACATCGGGGGCAGTGCCTCTGGAGTGGCAGACCGGGGTGGTGGTCCCCATTTTCAAGAAGGGGGACCAGAGGGTGTGTTCCAACTACAGGGGGATCACATTCCTCAGCCTACCTGGTAAGGTCTACTCCAGGGTGCTGGAGAAGAGGGTCCGGTCGATAGTTGAACCTCAGATTGAGGAGGAGCAATGTGGTTTTCGTC
This sequence comes from Epinephelus awoara, assembly GCA_035609425.1. Lineage (NCBI taxonomy): Eukaryota > Metazoa > Chordata > Actinopteri > Perciformes > Serranidae > Epinephelus > Epinephelus awoara. Next base: position 31,300,843 of record CM069303.1, read on the forward strand.
CCGGACGCGGAACCGTGGACCAGCTCTTTACCCTCGCCAGGGTGCTGGAGGGGGCATAGGAGTTTGCCCAACCGGTCCACATGTGTTTTGTGGATTTGGAGAAGGCTTACGACCGTGTCCCCAGGGGCATCCTGTGGGGGGTGCTCCGGGAGTATGGGGTTGGTGGCCCCCTGCTAGGGGCCATCCAGTCCCTGTACTGAAGGAGCACGAGTCTGGTTCGCGTGGCCGGCAATAAGTCGGACCTGTTCCCGGTGAGGGTTGGACTCCGCCCTTTGTCACCGGTTCTGTTCATAACTTTTATGGACAGAATTTCTAGGCGCAGCCGAGTGGTGGAGGGTGTCAGGTTCGGTAGCGGGAGGATCTCGTCCCTGCTTTTTGCGGATGACGTGGTCCTCCTAGCCCCATCGAACAGTGACCTCCAGCTCTTGCTGGGACGGTTCGCAGCCGAGTGTGAAGCGGCTGGGATGAGAATCAGCACCTCCAAGTCTGAGGCCATGGTCCTCAGCCGGAAAAGGGTGGATTGCCCTCTCCGGGTCGGGGGGGGGGGTCCTTCCTCAGGTGGAGGAGTTTAAGTATCTCGGGGTCTTGTTCACGAGTGAGGGTAGGATGGAGCGAGAGATGGACAGGCGGATTGGGGCGGCGTCAGCAGTGATGCGGGCGCTGAACCGGTCCGTTGTGGTGAAGAGGGAGCTTAGCCAAAAAGCGAAGCTCTCGATTTACCGGTCTATCTTCGTTCCAATCCTCACCTATGGTCACGAGCTCTGGGTAGTGACCGAAAGAATGAGATCGCGAGTGCAAGCGGCCGAAATGAGTTTCCTCCGCAGGGTGGCTGGGCTCAGCCTTAGAGATAGGGTGAGGAGCTCGGACATCCGGGAGGGACTCGGAGTAGAGCCGCTGCTCCTCCACATCGAGAGGAGCCAGTTGAGGTGGTTCGGGCATCTAGTGAGGATGCCACCCGGACGCCTTCCTTGGGAGGTGTTTCGGGCGTGTCCAACCGGGAGGAGACCTCGGGGCCGCCCCAGGACACGCTGGAGGGACTACATCGCCCGGCTGGCCTGGGAACGCCTCGGGGTTCCTGCGGAAGAGCTGATGGAAGTGGCTGGGGAGAGGACTGTCTGGGCTTCTTTGCTGAGGCTGCTGCCCCCGCGACCCGGACCCGGATAAGCGGAGGACGACGACGACGACGAATTTCCTTCGTAGTGACCTGATACATCCGGATAAATATCATGTTATATACAAAATGGCTGACAAAAATTCAAACTGCCTCCTTCAATGTGATGAACCTTTAAGTTTTCTTTTTCTACTTTGCTACAAAGAGCACCGCCGCTTACTGTATTGTGAGCAGCCCAGTTGCCACAGAGAAAGGTTGGCATTGTACATTTCTGCAAACCACGAATACCTTACATTTGGACATTTCATACGTATGACACCTGGGCACCAAGCCGCAGACAAGAGCTGCCCCCTGATAGTTGGCCTAACGTTAGTCGACCAGAAAGGTCATTAGTCGGCAAGATTTCATTGGTCCCTTAGAAAAACAAACAAAGGTGAAACTCTATTAGGAGCTGCACCTTGTCAAAATAAATCAAAACCTATATGACTGGACCATGTGGAAATTTAATTTGAAAGGACAGACACAGGAAGTGGCCACGCTCAGCAGTCAGGTTAATTTCCAGGGCTGGTACCTGCAGTTATTCCACAGGCTAGTTAATAACATGTCAGGCAGGAAATCCAAAGTGTGGGATCATTTTGAGAAGGTGAAGGACGAACCCAAGGTGATATGTAAACTCATCTTCACTGGTCGACTACAAACATGACGTATCATCTGAAACATGGAAGTAGCTACATGCCCATTAGCCCACAGCGTCATTAACAGGCGGCTCGCTCAGTGTGTGACGTGCACTTGTAGATAAAATATAGGCCTATATTAATGAAGGTTCATTAGTTTTGTATTTCTCTGTAATGTCGCACAGTGTTAACAATGTTACTGATACTATTCTCTCTCACACCTTCAACTCAAACCATTGTGTTGCCCCGCCCAAAATATGTAATTTAATAATAAATTAGTATTGTAAACATGCGGAGATAGTTGTACAAAAAAAAGCAGTTTTTACCAGGACATGTGTTTTCTGCCTGTTAGGAGGATCACCTAAATTTAAAGGTGTTTTTCAGACTCCTATCCCCAGTGGAAATTAGGCCCCTTGTGTGACAGTCAATCCATTTCTGCTCTTTTCGCCGACTGACAGTCAGATAGGTTGGAACTTTTGTATTGTTTTGTCTCGACCAGATATCGTTTGGAAAACAATCTTAAACCCGAGTGCGGTGGAATTGCTTTAACATGAAAATATTGTTTTCAAATGTATCCCCATTTGTGCAAACATTGCGTGAGTCTCCCTGAAGAATGTACAAAAACAGCTAACATGCTGCGCTTCACTTCACGAGACCTTTGTATCTGAATGTGCACTTTCCCAGATGGACGGGTCCCCCCTTACAAATCGATCCCTCCTCTGTAAGACCTGCGTGCTGTGCTCTCATCCCCCTGGCTGGAGAGGCTGCTACACCGAGTGCTGTGATGTGGTTAGTAGCTGGTGGCCAACGCAGATTTCATCTTTCCTTTCATGGTCTATCAAATAGCCTTTTATAGAGCTGAGCTGTTGTTTTTTAAGTTCCTACATTCAGTGTGACCACCTTAAACATAAGATTGATAGACATGTCTAGGTTGGTGTTGTTTTAGTTAACTTTTACCTCTCCCCTGGCCATTACACCGTCCTGTCTGATGGAAACCGGGAACATGTTAGATCTATTGATGCTGGAATGTAATTTAGGCTGAAATGACTCTGATGGTTTCTGTTGATCTCTTGAGCAAAATATCTATGGAGAGGTATATGTCTCACAAGCTTACAGCCCGGGAGGTATGTAATCTGTCTCCAGTAAAACAAGGGACACACACACACACAAATTACATTTTTGTTTACTTTGTGAGAAAGCCATCGGTCTCCATTATCCAGTCTTTGATCTGTCTCGTTCCAGAGTGTAATATGCTTTCATAAAATGTACTCTTGTTATTTTCGAGGGCCGGGGAGTACAGTATGTCCCTTTAAGAGTGCTGTTATGGGACAGATGCAGATCAGCGAGGCTTGAAGTAGCCATGAGAGGAAAGCGAAGACTTAGTTTGAGCCGGGGATGGAATCTGCAGCGGCAGCAACAGTCGGTCAACAGACAGGAACAGGCTTAACATGTCTCCGCGGGCCACTTTGAAATGCAATGTTCCAACAACAGTTTTTCTCTCTGTCATGGGGCCCCAGCTACCAATATTTTTTAACACACCTGAATTCATGCATCATGTATTTCATGTCACCTCTTTTACTACCTGCAATTACTGGTAGGTTCGCAGTAGAGTCGTGTTTTTTGTATAGGACGTGTTCAGTGCACAGACATGCATGCAGTGGTCATCTTTTTTTTATTTCATCAGGCTAAATTGGCAATTGGCCTCATAAAGTAGTTTTCAAGGTGTAACAAATGGCAGGTTGTTGGCCTGGTGGAGCCAAAATGATGTTTTAAGTAGCGGGTCTCTACGTGCCTCAGGGCTGAATATGAATAATATGTTGATGTGGAGAAGCTTGACGTTTTTCAGAAGGTCGAATGTGGAGACGTCTGCAGACCGAGGGAGGGTCAAGTGATTATAAGCCTGTGAGTAGAACACTGTGTCCTCTGTTGTGGGGAAACCGCTTATCATGGTGTGCATCTGTGGGGTGTGTGTATGTGTGTGTGTGTGTGTGTGTTTTCATTTTTAACATTGTACGCAAATTTGTGAGCTTATCTCTTCTCTCTCTGAACTACAGTCTGCATGTTTTAATTTTTGGCTTCATGGATGAAAGACATGATATTTCTCTGTGCTTGTTGTAGTTGAATAATGTCATTTTAAATTCATAAATTCAATTCAGTGAATCTTTATTGGCATGACATTTTGCTGAAGCCTACAGACTGATAGATAATATATTGTCCTGTGTTAGAGGATCTTTGTTTCCACAGCCTGTACTCACAAAACAGCAATTAAGGATCATCAATCACAAAACATAGCCACTAGGAACGCAATGAAGCTGTCACAAGGACGAGTCCATTAAGTGATTGTTGAAGGCAGTGATGACAGAGGGCACAGAGCTCTTAGTGTCGCTTGATCAGAGATCTGTATCTGTGGCCGGATGGAAGATGAGTCAAGAGATGAGTTTAGGGGGTGGCTGGTGTTGCATGCAGCAGTGAGTGCTTTGCATGTGATAGCAGCATCAGCAAGGGCTGGGAGGTTAAGAGTACAGTAGGGAGAGCAATTATTTAGAGACATGGGCCTCATTCAAAAACAGTGGGTATGCACAAATTTGTGCGTATTTATGTTAAAACAAATCTGGTCAGGGCGTCTGTGGCTTAGTGGTAGAGCAGGTGCCCCATGTACAAGGCTGTTGCTGTTGTCTGTCCTATCCATTAAAGGCTAATAATGGCACAAAAAATATCTTTTAAAAAAACAACAACAACAAAAAAAAATCTGGGAATATTCAATATGTTTCTGAAGCAGCTCTAAATTTGTTAGAGAAGTGCCTTCAGGCCATGCGTATGCACAAAGGCCCGGCTGTAAATACAAACCTTTTAATTAAATTCATAGCATAGTAAAAATGCATTCATTTAACAAGGCTTTAATGGATAACATTATTTAAGACCTTTGATTTACTAATGCAATGGCCAGAGTTGATACATGATTGATGCCCTTTCATCTTGATCAATTATTGTCATAAATAAAATATTCAGTTATAAAAATTGAGTGTCCCAGTCAGAGCTTATGGTGGAATAAATGAGAACGGCCTTATTAAAATGTTTTGGTTTTCATAGTTGTTATTGACTTGGCTTATAATGACCAGCTACCCCCAACAATTTCTAGTACAATGTGGTGCTGGCATATCTAGCTTTGCTGGAAGACATTGCAGCCTGTGCCCTCAGGAGAGAGGCCTTTTCAGAGAGCGACATAACTTGTTTGAAGAGAGTGACAAACTGCTTGTCAGCTGTTTCTGACTGCCTGAAGACATCCACTATATGTATGTAGAAACAGCTTTACCGCTTTCTCATAGCTACACCTAAGGGCATGACAGTATGCTGATTGCGTCAATTTGTAGTGATTCTGATTCAGTAACATAGTGATCAGTGTTGAGCACATGTCATGAATCCAGTGGTAATTTTGTGCGCAAAGAAAGAGCATTTTTATTGATCCATAATGATTGTATCACCCAGGTTTATTCATACAAATACTTGGGTGTACATACTGACTATGATCTGTCTTGGAATGTCCATTTTAATTCTGTGTACACTAGGATCCAACAATGGCTTAACTTTCTGTGCAGACTCAGGAGGGTTGAACAAAGGGTAATGATATTATGTTACCATGCTGTGATAGAGAGTATATTATGTTATGGAATTTGGTCCACACAGCCATGAAAGTGATGAGGCTGAGGGAGCATCCCCCCTCCAAATGCTCTTTGAAAAGACTGAGTTAAAAAGAAAATCATCACAGACCCCTCTAATGTCCTGTATTCAGAAAACAAACTGCTCCCATCAGGTAAAATGAGAGGCAGTGTTAATGCACAATATGTCTGCACTTCTCCCTCCTTTCCATTTTATGTTTTTGCACTATGTGTGATTTTTTTATGTGGCAGACTTTATTTCCAAGACAAATTTCCCTAGGGACAAATAAATAATCTTGAATCTTCAATAGCAACGCCATGGTTTGACATTTCTGCTTTTAAGTGAAATACCTCTTCAATTATTTGCTGGATTTCCACTAAATATGGTACAGATTTCAACTGTGCCTCCTGCTCAGAGAATGAATGCTAATAACTTCCATGGTCACCTGACTTTTCTTCTGGTATGGTCAGCTGGGCAATGTTTGATGTTTTTTGTTTGTTGATGATATTTGCATAACTACATTTCTATCAGCCCCAGTGGTACTTTCTGTTTACTGCTAATTATGTAATGGCTGTAGACAAAGTAATACGTTTCATAAAGTAAGGGAAGTAAGAACGAAATGTCTCCTGTTGCCTAGATGATAGTGTTTACTGTGAATAAACACTATATACAGTGTTAATTTTGACAGCTATTTTAGAGTCTTAAGCCCTTTTTACACTGCCACTTCCACGAATGTTGGGCCGATTTGCTGGACAGCTGTTATACACACAGGGGCGGAGAGGTGAGTTGATCCGAGGCACCCAATTTTCCGCCTCGTAGGGTAGTCACATTGGCCCTTTTAGTTTAAACAGGCCGGGGCCCCTCCTGCAGGGGGAGGGGCTGTTGAAGACTTCTGGGAGGATCTGTTAATGACACCACACGTGCGACCCACTGGCGGTGGATAAACAGGAAACAGCTGATAGCAGGAATTAACAAGCAGCTAGTGGCAAGAGGGAAACGCAAACCTGACAGACACTGTAAAGATGAGCAACTGGGGACACAAGGAATAGCGCGCCATCCTTGCACTCGCAAATCAAGAGGACATTAACCGTCAGATGACGGGGAGCACAAAGAACAGGCCGATTTACGAGAGAGTCGGCATCTGACTACCGCAGTGGCTTCCCTCCCACATAACTGTTTACGTCACACGCTGAGCTACACGTTTTGTTACTTGCTCACGCCCCCCATTGCCCCGAAAAAGGCACATTCTGTATAAACAAAAGTAGGTAGGCGGCATTTTGCTGCACTCCCCGATTTGTTTTATACTGCCAATGCTGAAAAAAGACTGATTGGGCTTTCCTGCAAATTTGCACAATTCCTATCTAAAAAGGGCTTTAGTCTTAGTCTTGAGACGAAAGTGCTTATTGGTTTTAGTCACAATTTAGTCATTTTTATCCTTCAGTGTTTTAGTCAACGAAAATTCAAAACGTTTTCGTCAACAAAAAATCATAACATTTTAGTCAACTTTTAGTCATTATGTCTTCTTTTTTCTTTTTTTTTTTTATCAGCTCCATCATCCACAGTCAGATGCACACAGCTGGTTATTAACTGCGAAATTACCGCTCACAACTCGCACACACACACTCGCAGTGTCTGACAACGTTTTTGCCACGTCTTGTCTTGTCAGTGAAATTGAAACATAGATTTCATCTTGGTTTTTAACATTATCTATTTTTAGCTCATCGTCATCTAATTTTCGCCACGGAAAAAGTCACCGATGATGATTTTTTTTTCTGTAGTACGTGTAATACGAAATGAACACTGACTATATATGCCTCTTGCGTCTTTCATTATACAATTCCAGCTCAACAATTTATGCAGCCTTTACAACCTCAACACCATCTGCAACCTGCAGTCACTTAAAATAATAAAGTATCATGTAGTACAGTCGTATATTAATACCCATTTAGCCACGTAGCATGAATTGATTATAGGCTTCCTGAAAACTTCACAATGCATCACAACGAGCACATACCTGATCCTATTTCCTCCAATCAACGCAATATGTCAACACAATCCAACATAAACCATATGGCACACTGTAAAACCATCATCACAGAGGCACGTCATGATAACTACACGTGTGCATTTTCAGATGGTGAACTCCTCCTGCTCACTATTCAGACGCTGCCTCCCCTAACAGTCCGTCTGCTTAGCTGGGAACCTTGAAGAACAAGGCGTATTGTGTCTGGATATAATCAGGACTGAGGACATGAAGGAAGGAATGTAGCATAGACTGATCTCTCCTGCAGACATGTATGCAGTGGAGGTGGAGCGGTGGGGGCAGACTCTGCAGGGAGTGACTCAGCGGCTCGATGTCATGCCCTTGCAGTCTCGTGGGTACAATTAAATGATGTCTTTCCCTCAACAAATTGGTCAGAGAAAAACATTGTAAGGTTTAAGATGCTTGCAGGTCAAACGAGGTCCACTTTTACAGGCGATGCCATTTGGAAAATTGATCTGAATCTTGCTCTCCGTCCCTCGACATTGTCAGAATGTTACTTCGTATTACACGTAAGGAAATTATGCTGTACAACATCACTTCGGGTCACATTTACCCTGTCAGATTGCCTCCTCAGCGAAACAGCATGCTGCATCTAAAAGTCAGCACTAACCTTTATAAATGAAGAATAACATTGTTAAGGAACATTAAGGATGTCAGAGTAAGTTTGTGGAGAGATGTATGTTGACATACTTTGAAACTAGACTGTGAAAATGTGGAGGGAGTAAAGAGCAGGAAGTGTCTGTGTTAGATTCCAGCGTCATCTATCACATCGATGTGATTGAAGTCCAATTTCAAGAGAAGCAAACAAGGCCATTAATCAACATTTCAAAGTCAATGTTCTTCATTTCTGTTTGAATCTTGCCCCACACAAATAATCTTGAATGATAGAGGTAGGAAAAATAACCACAACACATGAAGAATGGCCGACCTTGAAGTCGCTAAATCACAATAATAGGTCAGGCTGCACAGATGTCACATATTAAGTTGATTGCCAATTAGCAGCAAGAGGTCTGCTCGTCCTGTTTTCTGCAAGTTTCCGTAATTGAGACCAAAATTTTGGGCTGATGAGTCATTTCACCATTCACCCTTTTTCCTTCGCTCAGGCAGCTTTATGTTTGGAAAAAGCCAAAGGATGCCTTCGGTCTGCACTGACTGCTGCCAAAAGTTTAATACCGTGGCTCTGTAATGGTGTGAGCAGCCATCTCATGTCATTAGATCTTGATTATTGCCCTGCGTGGTCACATAACAGCCAAAGAATGAGACTATTTTACAGGTCCAGGTGGTGCAAACACTGTTCCCGAACCACGATCCTGTTTTCCAAGATCCTGATGCGCCCATAAACACTGCTAAACAAATCAAAGAGTGGTCTCATGAACACTATTAAGAACAAGATCCTTCAATGGCCTCCCCAGTAACCAGATTTAAACATCACTGAACCTTTTATGAGATCGGGAGCAGAAAGTGTGGAGTTGCCTCCGTCCCATTCCTCACAGAACTGGAGGATTTCCTTCTTGACAAATGATCCAATATCCCACCGCACTTATTTCAGGATTTGTGTGGCTTCCCTCAAAAGAGAGTTGAGGCTGTTTTCTTATTTGGTGTGTTTATTGTATTGTTCACCCCGTGGACTTAAGACTTGGTATGCACTGTGGCTGACCCTGATCAGTGTTCTCTCTCTTAGGATCTGATATTATTTTTGTGGGGGGCGGGAGTCCTGCTGCAATACAGGAGGTCCAGTCCTAATGTCAACCTAAGCCCTAAGCACTTAAACTTTTCAAACTTTGGTTAAAGGAATAGTTGGAAACATACACTTATTTCTTGATAAGAGTTTAGCACAAGCACTGGAAACGGCTAGCCTTGCTTTGTTTGAAGGTCCGCCGACCAGCTCCTAAAGCTCACTAATTAACACGTTACTGTATATCCCAAATGTTTTATCAAAATTTGGTTCAAAAACCAAAGTATAAAAGTGACAGATTGCGGTGTTATGTGCCAGACTATTTCTTGGCCAGGTGAAGTAAGTTCCTGGAATCTTCTTGTTACTGTGATTTTGCCAGGCAACCAGGAGAGACTTCAGGAAATAACTGCATGCAGAACAGCATGATGTGATTTAGTCAAGTAGGACATGCTCCTGGATCATCATCCTACATTGCATTCCTGGACCAATGTTGCAATCAACCAATCACGACCTGCCAACATCATCAGTGTGCTGTTCTGTGCTTCTTTAAAAATTGCTGTGTGTGTCTTCAGAGCTAAGTAGTTTTCCGCATTGTACAAAATCCTTGGCAACACTGAACAAAAATCTTATAAGCTACTGCAGGGTTAGTGAATTAGCTTGCTCAGTAGGTTGGCCATACTAACAAGTAAACTTGCCAGTAGACTAGAATATTAGCAGGTTAGCTTGCTAACTCGATAGGCTATGCTAACAAGTAAGCTTGCCGGTAGGCTAAAATATTGTTCATTAACATTAAGGTTAAGTTATGTCATTTTTTGCAGTTGCTAAGACCTGCAAAGGACACATTTTCCCTCCTTTTAATAACTTTTTAAAAACTGTTTATTTGACTAAAATAAATGTTTTTTTAGGTTATAAAAAGGAGGGAAAATGTGTTAATTGCAGGTATTTGTAACTGAAAAATTATATTATCCTTACTCTTTGTCAGTGAACAATATTCTAGCCTATTGGCAAGCTTACTTGTTAGCTTAGCCAACCTAATTGGCAACTCATGAACCCTACAGACGCTTATAAGGTTTTTGTTCAATGTTACTGATTTTTTTTCAACTGTATAAACTTCAGTTTGGAAAACTAGCTTAGCTCTGAAGAGGCACAAAGGAATTTTTAAAGAAACATAAGCAGCACACTTATGATGTTGGTCCAGGAACATGATGTGGGGTGTTGATTCAGGGGCATGTCCTACTTGGCAAAATCACGTTGTGTGTTCAGAACAGACCCCCAGGGAGTGTGTCTGTCTTTTAAGTCATTCTTTATAGTGGCTAAACAGCATAATTACATTCGTCACATGATGCTATGGGGCCCAGAAAACCGTTTTCCCATAGACCTGGATGACGAAAGACATCTGTAAATCAGTGGGTAAATTTTTTGAGCGTCAGAACCCCCGCAAAATGGCAAAATCAGAATTTGAAGTATTTGCTTCAATAACATTTGGAAAGTCTAGAAGAGGGGCACTTTGAATTAGCAAGGTGCTAAATGGAAGCAGTCACCTCGGCTGGCGGAAGTCTCTAGTGGGCCTACTCTACGGGCCACACAGTGTGAACACGGTGGCAGTCATCTGCTTAATTTTAAATGTGGCAGTTGAAGTTTTTCGGCTTAATGCAACACTGAACAACTTATATAGGAGTGAAAGGGGCCCAGCCTCAGTTCTCTTCATCCATGGTAAGTAATCTGTGAAATTACCTTAAAACAGATGCAGCCTTACTGTTCCTCCATGTTTCCAGTCTCTGTGCTAAGCTAATCTATCTTGCTGCTGGTTGCAGCTTTGTATTTACAGTACAGACATGACAGTGAGTTTACACAGGAGGTGTTTCAAGTGTGTTTTTCAGTCTGATGTATGGTGTCTAACGGAACAAATACACTTCTATTATAATCGATCTGGCTGCAAAGCAAATAAAACTTAAACACCATCCGTGTGATCACTATAAGTGCAAGAGGGTGCAAGGGCTGAAAACGTTTCCCGATTAATGGGCCAGCACTTTATGAAATCACCTGTTACCTGGGACAAAGGAATATCTTTGGCAATTAAATGTGATACTCATAATCCTTTAGTTTACTTAAAGTTTGCTGCTCTCCTCCATATCAAGTAATTGTCTATGTGTTATTTGTGCTGTTGTTTGATCAGCACAGATGAATGCAAAGCAACAGTGCTATATGTCATCTTGTTCTTGATCATTTTGGACCTCCATTTTTGAACGTTATAATGTTATGAATTTGGGGTAATTACCTCAAGCTAAGTCCGCACCATTGCAGACTTATATAAAGTATGCATAAAGTGCTCAGATGTTTATTAAAGGCCCTCAACCACTTATCGTTTTCACAGTGGGAGCCCTGGGGCTTATTGGTAATGCAGGTCTGTGAGGGCAGACATTGGGCCTGGATCCAGGAGTCAGTTGTGGGTTCGGTTTCCTGTCCACTAAACATCAAAGTTGAGTCTGGATTTGCATTTGAAGTGACATTATGACTGTTCACGTTCCACAGTTACAGAGGACATCAAGTACCAGGCAAACAATGGTGCTATCCTTGTATGAGCTCCTTGTGGGAGCTTTAAATCACGCTGTCCTCCTATCGGTACATGAAACAAGAAGAACTTGAATGACAAGATATTTTGGAACAAGGAGCAAAGTAAGCAGGTAGCTGTGTTTTAAGCTTGGCAGATGCATTTACTTAGCTAATAAAAAAAACAGGTTGGCAGGAGAGTTTGTCTTCCATCAATCCCTGGCAGATGAGTTAGGAGACATTGGAGGGTGGTTGCTGGGATGTGGACAAGACGAAGCTAATGATAGATGAGTTTGGGCTCCACTCACCGTCTAATATCTCATCTGGGCCAGACTTTCTCCACACCAAATTTTGCCTCCTGCAAAAAGTTACACTGTCCAGTGGTCTGAATACTGCAACGAGAAGTCAAAGAAATTTATGGACAGTGCTATCCTTATTTTGGCCTGTCTCTTGCTGTCTGCACCTTTGTTTACCAATCCCATCCAGCCTGCTGAGTCAGATTTTCCACAATACATCATTTTGATGTCTGTAATTGCATTTTTTTTTTCTCTCTCTCTCTCTCTCAAAACTCAAATCATTTGGAGCTCATTTAATTTGATTCACAGCGTGCGCCTTGCAGTTTTCTCACCTTCCAGCATGCCAAAGCAGAGCTGTTGGTAATGACTGTCAGTTTGTCAGTGCCACCTCAAAGCTGCAGACTGCCCACTTCACTGTACAGCTTTTTTGGCTGAAATCCTCTAGGACCCATTTCATAACCTCAGGACCCCACCCTCTAATTAGTAATACTTGGCTGGATTGTTGAAAATAAACACCTTTGGTGATTTTCCAATCAAACCCTGCTGTATGAGAGGAGACTGCATGATTCAAGCCTACCTGTGCTGATCAGCACGCCAAAATATTCCCAGCTGTGTTTTATTACCGCTGCTTATTTGGAATTTATTCTGGGTATTTCCACAGAAATGCTATAATGATACACTGTTAAACACTACCTGAAATTAACGGACAGCAGAGGATTATTTAATTTTAATAAAGCTAATTTGGACCTCTGCTTGTCTGAGCAATGCTATTTTGTAACTTCATGTGAAATATGAATAAAAATGATGCACTGCTGTTATTTATTTTGTTTTTGAATACAACCCAATTCTAACAAAGTTAAGACACTGTGTAAAAATAAATAAAAACAGAATGCAATGATTTGCAAATCCTTTTTGACCTGTATTTAATTGAATACAGTCCAAATACAAGATATTTAATGTTCAAACTCATAAAATGTATTTATTTATTTTATAAACATGCACTCATTCTCAATTTAATGGTTACAACATGTTCCAAAAAGTTGGGACGGGGGCATGTTTACCACTGTGTTACATCATCTTTTAACAACACTCAGTAAGCGCTTGGGAACTGAGGACACTAATTGTTGAAGTCCTGATATACGACTGTAACTGCTTAACAACTGTTGTCGTATTTTGCACTTTTTAATGTGTGTCACATTTTCAATAGGAGACAGGTCTAGTACCAGCACTCTTTTCCTACGAAGCCTGCTGTTGTCACACGTGGAGAATGTGGCTCGGCATTGTCTTGCTGGACTAAGCAGGGACGTCCCTGAAAATGGTAGTAATGGATTAGCACAAAATAGAGCTGACGGAAGTGGCTGGGGAGAGGACTGTCTGGGCTTCTTTGCTGAGGCTGCTGCCCCCGTGACCCGGACCCGGATAAGCGAAAAACGACGATAACGAGTACGGATTCAACTTTAGCAGATTTGTCAGATAAACATTAGGGACATTTGAAGCCTACACAACATGCCCCTACAAACCAAGTCCACCACTGGTACAAGACAAGCCACCAGCAGGACTGGTATTTGAATCCTTGTGAATTAATATGAGGCAAAACGTTGCAACAATCCACTTTATTCACTACCTTTACTAACTATACCTGAAGACATGGTTTGCCTTTTAAGTAACGAGATGTAACCTTTACCCTAACCTTCACCGCTTCTCTTTGAAAAAACACTTAATAGCTTCCACTAACCAAGTGCGCTGATCCTGGACTTACGTGTAGGTATGGCAGACGAGTCACATGGCTGCACCAGCCTCACTGCAGCTGTACCTGCTTGAAACATTGACTTTGTGAACTCTACCCCAGCGTAGTAAAACAGAAATATGGTCTTAAGATTTGCAAGAGTGAATAATTATACGAACATCACATGGGTGCAAAGCTATCAAAAAAAAAAGCGTACATGACAAAAAAAGGAAGGCCTACACTTACTCCATGCAACACGTTTAATAAAGACAACGTTTTGATCTTACTTGGATCTTCATCAGGTAAAAATCATCTTGAACTTGAACTGACAAAGATCTAAGTAGGATCGAAACATTGACTGAAATAAACTTGTCATGCACAAAGTGTGCAGGCACACGTCCTATCCTATGTAACTTAAAAATAGTAACATCAAACAATGTTAAGAGTGGTTAGAGTGGAAATTAGTCATTCTTAACAGTTGTTGTTATGGCTTTAGAACTATGAAGACTGATGGAGAACAGTTAAATACAAAATTAGGATAAAGGCGCTACAAGATGAATTTTTTCCTTGTCAACTATCATGTTTTTCACAAATGATTATAGTGGCCGTTTCAACATACTAAAGTTTCTAGGCCTCGTAGGGTGCTTTTAGACCTAGAGTGTGCTTGCTTTGGTCTGAATCAGGGACTATTGCTATTACAAAGTTGCCTAGAGGTGGTTCGTGTTCTCACGGCAGAATTTACAAGCAGACCAGATCAAATACCTTGTGTGAAAAAGCTGCCCTTGATTGGTCAGAATTTCCATTCAGGAAAAATCCAGGAAGTAAACAAAATGTTGAAGAAGAGTACACTTGCAAGATAAATGTGACACTTTCTAATGTCACAATGGAGGGACAACTACGCAGGTTGATTTTAGCGCTGCTCATCGTGGACTATATTGCTGTCATTGTTCATTTTAGTCAAACCATACAGTTTGAAAACGAGGCGCGGCTCCAACTAGAAAACAATGTTTTGATGCATTGGATGTGCTGAATGTGCATATTAAGGCAGTACAGGAGGAGGTGCACATTAATAATCCTCCAGGACTGTAACATGCTCATGTTTGACCCAAACAATGTGTCATGTGACTGCAGTTGGTTCGGATCAAGGTCGGAACACGTTCTCACCACAAACAAACCGCACCAGAGTTTGTTTGTAACCAGACAGAGACCACCTCTTCAAGAAGGTCTTGGTCCAGTTGTTTTGGTGCGCACCTGAGTGTGATTGCTGTGCCCAACCTAACCACACTTAGGGGGCTAACGAACTTGAGGTCAGTTGAACCAAACCAAACGGGGCAGGTGTGAAAGCACCCTAAGTTTGTGAGGTGTCTCAGTTTTGACTCGTGTTTCTGTTCCTTTTCTGAAGACCCACAGTACTTACATGAGGCAGGGTAAAAGTTGAACGAGGTTTATTGAGAATTCAAAAAAGAAAACAAAACGGCAGGGTAAGTCCTTCCAAAATTACATCACGTGTGGTCCACTACCAACTCAATGTCCTATTTCTATATATTCTCACCGTATTACCCGTTACTGCACTTCAACACTGCATAACATGGTCAAAATTGTGTTACGATCCTAAACAACACAAACTTCATGTTGTCTTTTACGCATGACGTTGTTCACAATCTCCTTTTGTCATGCGCACTAAACTGCCATGTGGCACCATACCTGGCATAAATAACTTGTGCCTGTAATCCGTAATGATGTGTCATATCAACAGACAGTTTTACCAAATATAAATATGTGTGTATGTGGCTCTTACAATGACGTGGAGATATGTAGGCATTCTGATGTCTCAAATGACTATATAGATGCTGTAAATTGGAAAAGCTCTCCCCAGGGGAACATGACCCTGGACCCAACATCTGGCTCCGCCCCTGGTTGTACAAAATGATGCTGAGAAATGGAAAAGCCAGAACCAAAGTTGGACAAAGCTGTGATGCTGACAATGGGAAATCTCTGCAAAAACAACACAAAGTTAAACACGATACTACATGACATGCTGGTGTGTAATGTTTAAGCTTCAATCCAACGTAATACATCTACATATCAAGGTTTTAAATGTCGCCCATGAAGACTAACGTAGAATGGGTTATAATGACGATATCCTGTCAATCTGCTGAGGCCGTTGGCCGAGCACACAACATATTTGAGAATTCCGTCACTCACCTCAGGTTTCTTTACCCTGGCTCATCGTATTCTTCAGTGATTTAACTTCACATTTACTTTCTCAAGGATCCAACTCCTGACAAGACCCAGTACACATTCTTCCTCCCTGCCCATGACACGTTTTCATGGCTCTCCTCTGCGCTCACGCTGCAGCCTTACATGAGTCAGTTTCTCAAAGTCAGGAATCAGAACAAGTGGCCTCTGTTATGCATCACTCCAGTCTAGACAGTAACTCACATTACTTCTGGGCTCAACTGCCAGCAGCATGATTACTGGCACAATAAAGCGAAGGAGACAATGTGAATAAAAGTTGAGGAAATACAGATCGTCATTTATGTGTTTTTGTTTTTTGCAATTTGCCAATTGGGCAAATTTGTAGGTGGCAAAAGTCTCGACTCCGATGCTATCGCAAAGGTCAGTTTTATACACTGTTGGTAATTATGAGTCATTAATTTTCTTTGATCTTAGACAGATGGCCGACGTCTTCGCGGAAGGTCTCACAGAGGTTAAACTGACTGACAGGAGTTGGAGATGGCGTTTTAAGATTTATCTCTCTGAGGTTAAGTTTTATCTGTCCGATCATCTTGGATTTGATAAAGTGGCTGCAGTGGGCCACTCGCTAAATCACACAGCTGACACGCAGGCTCGACAACTCGAACACTGGCAGAAACACGGAGTCCACAAACAATTTGTGGTAATGCTAAGAAACTGCAACATGGAAAACCCAACCTAAGGAATCAGCCAAATACCTGTCTGGAGCAGCGTACAGTGCGGAGTCGGCCATGAAAGAACAATAACAGGCTTTGTAGCTGATAATTAAGAAATGGGTTTGAGCTATTTGCACAGTACATAAAAAGTAATGTTCCACAGTCACCACACTGTTTGGGAACACGTGCAGTATTCTGTGTATTAAAGTGCTCTTCATTAAACTCAGCAGGGCCACCAAAAAAGTCTTGCATTGTTTGAACATAAAACAGTGTCACAGACTGAGACTAATCAAAGAACAGAAAAGGTTGGTTTGTTCTTAAGGAAACATTATTTCTGATGAGCAGCAGCCTCCACAGAAAGGCCCATTTCTGCAAGCTTGTTTTGGCTGCTGCTTCAACTTTGGTTTATTTTTAGAGACGGCTGTATATTTTAAACCGATTAATCAGTGGCATAATAAATCTGTGGGTTTGTATTGAATATCTGTGTGGCTCATCTTTTATTAATTCTCATGCATGTAGCTGAAACGAGGGGCAGCAGCAGCAGCAGCAGCAGCCGGAGCGCGCAGCGTGCCTCTGTGTGACTGTGTCACGGCTCGTTGGCAGTCTGCAGCCCGGATGGAGGCAGCTCGGTCCGCACGGCTGACCGTCGTACCTCTCGGCCCGGGTGGTTAATATGGAATATTTTCACCGAGCGAGCTGCCAGATGCATTTGCACCGGCGGAAAAAAGCAGCCCTGTAGTAGCGCAAATTAGAAAAGCAGCTCACTTCGCCGTCCTTTATGGCTTCTGGCTCCGGAGACGAGGAGGGAAACACGGAAGGCGCTTCATGGAGGCTCATAGGCCCAGCAGCGGGGCTCTCCAAGAAGCGCTGCCGTCTCATGTACTCCTCCCTCGGCTACGACTCTGATGTCTGCCTCTTCTACGTGAAGGGGGAGTTTTTTGCCATGGATGCTCGCTGTGCGCACTCCGGTAAAACCTCTATCTATAAGTCGCTTTTATTAACCCTTTAGCTATCTCTAACAGCAGATTAATGCGCAGTGCATCACATTTTATTGCGTGAAACAAGTGTATTCACCATAATATGGGGGATGTAATGTAAACACACATCTGTGGGTCAGATTTTAACCATCCCCCTGCAGAGGATGAGGATCTGGTTTATGTATCCCTCAGCTGGTAGCCTACTGACAGGTCTATGTGACAGCCCCCTGCTGTCAGACAGCTTATCACTTTCACACCATGTTATGCAAGCCTCAAAATCACATTTTCCTAGAGGGAAGACAGCATAAGTCATTAGTTTTGAGAGGAAGACGCTGTGATTAACAGCTTCCTGTGTCTCCCAGGCGGTCCTCTGTGTGAGGGGGACATCGAGGAGGCCGATGGAGTCCTGCAGGTCTTCTGTCCCTGGCACGACTACAACTTTGACCTCAGGACTGGGAAGTCAGGGACCTCCTTACAGGTCAGTAGTAGTATGTCTTTACTGTGTTTTTTTTTCAGCTTAATGTGTGTCTCAGGATTCAAATACAAAAATAAAATGTAATATATAGTAGTGAACATTAATAAGGTCTCAAAAGATGCTCAGTATATCACCACTGAGTACGTAGATATGCTTAAACTTCCAGATACATCATATGCAAACTTCATTGCATCCCCAGCTGCACTTGTTGACCGCACCTGGAAGATGACAGGAACATTTGCAGCAATGCGAAGACAAATCATCCACTTTTATTAGATGTAGGAAGTTCCACTGATTGACACGGCATGAGAAATCAAAGCTCATGAGTCAGAGTTGAGATTATGTTTCCCTTTTGTTCTGTCAAACATGTTTTCCTCCCCTGTTCTGTTTACATGCAACGAACTGTCCAAAACAAGAGCTTCACTTTCCATAAACATCTCGTCCTCTTTTCCATTAATCATTTTTATAAACTGTTGTTTCTCTTGTACATCAACGTGATGTCAACTATCAGGCAGTGGAAGAAATACAAAAACAGACACTCTCATGTTTTCACGGGAGGTTTTTCTACATTTGTAACTTGTGTAAAGTGACATTAAATACACTGTAAGCTGATTTTGGCACATTAGGGTGAGTTCACAGTGCTTCCACAGTAGCTCAAAATGGTGTGTTTCTCCTTGTTCTTACGGCTTTGTATCCCTTTTGTTTTGATTTTCACAGCAACAAGTGTATGAAGTCAAGCTGGAGGATGGCAACGTGTACGTGAAACATGCCAGTCGTCTCTCCTTGGAGCCTTTTCCTGCGGATCAGAAGAGTTGAGCAACCTTAGCACAACCACCTCGTCCTCCAGCCCTTCGTGAAGCTGTTGTTGAGGTCTATTTTTAAGACTTGTTCCACAAACCCAAGCCATCTGAAACATTCCTAAGCCTTATCTGTCATTTTCACAGACCGTTTCTACTTTGATTGCCGTGAACTCAGGACGATATCGAGAGGATTGTCTGAAGAGGACATGACATCATGAGTTTTTCTTGTTGGCATTCCAGGTAGAGATAACACACCAGACAGTAGCAAACACATGGAAACACAAAATTTAAATTTTCACAGCAGATAGTAGAACAAACCAGCATATTTAATCAATGGCAGAACAGAAGCGATTTTCCTATACTGATCATTTTCTAGATTTATAAGGATTCTTGAGGAAGGTAATCGTTTCTGATGAACATGTCATAGATTGAAATATATTCTGAGGTTTTGTCTTCCCACTTGAGCAGTGGTTTGGAATTAACAAAATGTTTTGGGGGAGTTTTGAATATATATTGTTTTGGCTATTGTTTAATACTTGTTGAATATCGGAAAAGGATGCAAAAAATGTCACTGGTATCATGTGGTACACATAGACCAGACCAGCTTTGTGCAATCGCCAAGATTACGCCCCGTTTTCGGAGAAAAAACGCGTCGTCACATAAGAAGAGAAACAAGAAAATTATGAAAAGCTGTTGTGTCGTGGGTTAACCGAGACTCTCACAATAAAATATGAGGCGTGTTGGATATGTGAGTATTCACTGACAGTGTGGTAAAATGCTAAATGATGCTGGTGACAGTTACTACTGATGGATAGCTTACATTAGCTTGAGGCTGCTGCAGTACAATCATGCAGCACAGCAGCATCAGGCTTCAACTAAATCTCAGCTCATAGATCAAACTGTTGGCTATTAGCAGGTTGCTTATTTACAGAAGACACTTGGCCTAACGATACCTGGTGATTCAGTCTGATTGAATCACCAGCTGTTGTGATCCGGACATTAATACGTGAATAGCTGTCTGAAAAATCAATATCCGGCCAGTGTGTTGGCTCATTGATCTACTTGGATGGGGGGAGACTAAAGGGACATGATTGCAATCAACCATAATTTAATAAGATGTCACAGACGCTCAGGTTCTGCAAAGTCACAAAACAATTATTAGGCATATCCATGAAGTAAATGTTTAACAAGAAATAAATGCATACAAACATGTCAAAATTATAATCCATCACGCCAAATTGCACTGACATTTGTCTGATCTTTGGCTTTCTATCCCCCAAAAAGCAGCAGGGCCTTGATGCTTTGCAAAGTAGTGCTGTCCATTGGCAGATGCAGCTAGTTCCTGATGTCAAAGTCAAAGTCATGGAAATTGAGTAAAATATTGTCGAAAAGTTATTGAAAGTTATTTGAAATTAATTGGTAGAAATGTGTGGGAGCCTCGATCTGAAAATTCATCTCAATTCTCAATGCTCCCAACTGTGTCCTCATTAAAATACAAAATGATCATTTGCAAAAATCAATTGCAATCAGGGGATGAATTCACATGTAGCCAGAAATGACGCCTTTATTTTTTGTCATGCAGGAGGTAAAAGGAGTCACTCTGATGTATGAAAAATGCAGTGCTAATGTAGTCATTTGTAAATGCAGCTCATGTGGACAATGTGCAGAATGAATGGTACAGATGAGTGACAGATTCTTATCAGTTGTGGTATGTTTGTAATTTTGAGTTCCTAACTGACGGCAGTGGATTAGCATAAGTAATACAGCTCACCTTTTTGAGTATAAAGCGTCCAGTGATTGTCAGTAGAAGAAGTTGTAGAATCATGTAATAGTGGATGTGCCATGACAGTTTCTTTCAGCAGCTAATATTTAAGCGAACTTGACAGTCTCATGGTCGTTACTACCAATAATTCTCTTCCTTGTCTTCAGTAAGTGTTACCTGAAGCCTCAAACTCTTAAACTCGCACACAAGCAGAGTTGTGGTCTCTGGATAAATTTAGACACTTATTCCAGTGATGTCACGCAACAGAAACTCCCTTTCAGAATCTGTGTTTCTGAACAGTTTTTGTAACCCAATTAGAGTTCCAACAAGCAGAACACACATGAAGGGCACTGCAATTACGATTGGTGGCGGTCCCAGCGCTAAGTCGTCTCCATCAGCATTTCTCTGCGTTCCTGGCCCGTGCACACACAGGTTTGTCTGTTGCTGACGCAATGGGATTCAAAAGGAATGGTTAGTAAGGCGCCGGTGGAAGGTTCATGACCTGAAATGCACCAGTGACTCAAGAAAAATGTGTTTTTCTAGCTTTTACGTGTGGCTGTGTGTGCGCACTGATGCGAGTGTGTTTTCTTTATTCCTTAGTGGTGAGACCAGTCACTCACTATATTTTCTGTCAGCTCCGTTTTCTGGCAGAGGCGCAGAGACCAGTCACGGAGGTGTTGGTGACAGTGCGGCTCAACACTCTCATTTTCCTCCCTGCTGTGCTCCCCGCTGTACAACTTTATTACAATAATAATTCCACTGGCCACATGAGGTATGTGTGGTGTGCACTATAGATTTTCTGTGTGCATTATAACTCATCACCTGGAGGATAACGGGCGCACACTGTGGAGAAGATATAGCTATTTTCTATCAGTAGAAAAGTAAAAGTAAACATTGTTTGGGATTCTGCTCAGGTCAGGAGTGGTTTCTTGTATTTTTATATCTTTTTATTACATCCCCCGACTCTCATTGAGAAAACCAGCATCCATGTCAGCCTGTTGCTATACGTTTCCTTAAATTTATTTCATATACTCGGATAATTTTAATTCATTTTATGGTGTGTTTGTTTTGTGACTTATGTATCTGATCACAGATGTCTGTAAACACTGTTACTTTAGTCATGCTTATTTTAACTACCTATCACTTGTACTGTAAGCTGCTGTTGTTTTGTTTACTGTAAACTGTATTTATTGTTGTGTCTTATGCAAAGCTGAACATTTTATCTGTATTATTTAAATCACAAATTAAATTATTGTATGTTTGCAACACCAAAAAAGACCACTTTTTCCTGTCTTCTGAAACGTGAAGTTGTTAAACTTGTATGACTTTTTTTTTAATACATAAAACACAACCCAAAGTATAAATCAAAAGTTTACACAAAATTATTTATTTACAGTTTCTTGTTCGTACAATAATAGTAGATTTCATACAATACACAATTTACACATAAAAACTCAGAGAGAAACGGGCTCGGCATCACCATGCAATAGTTAAGCGCTTACAGAGTATTATCAGGAGATCGTTGATGTAATTCTTTTACTGGAGCTCGGGGAGGCTTCCTGGAGCACAGTGGCAAATATACAACTCTCTTTGCAAACTCCAGAAAGTGGTGGAAAGGTCTCAAGGATGACCTTCTGAATAAATTATGATCTCCTTGAGACCATCTGGACTGTACAGAGGAGAAATGGATTAATCTGTTCATGCTTGATGAATTGGCGGTGGTTTCTGGTGGATTGAGAGTCTTTTCTGCCCTAAAATTAAATAGGGCTGGTGAGCGTTACATGTACCCACTGAGATTCTGTGACAGAGAGGTGACATATGGTGAAATACTTTGCAGACTTCTTTAAATTTTTAATGTTCACAAACACAACCCAAGTTTAGCACGTCTAAAGGGGTAAAAAGTCCAATAGAGTGCAGTAGGAATGACCTGGAAATGAGTTTTAGCACTCCTGGTTTCTTTGTCTCTTTTTCTGTTAGATGCTTGAAAAAAGGTCTGTTGTTCACACAAGCTTAAGAGACTTTAATGATTTGTTCAACAACCTAAAATATGCCAGTAAATACCCCACTTGTAAATGTATATGCCTTTACATGTCATAAAAAAGATGGTTGCTAGCAAGGGGCTAAATGAGACCATAGAACAGCATCAAGCCAAACACGACTTTCCAGCCTCATGGTGGTGGTGACCTTGAAGTCATGCAACCATATTCTAGGTCGTTTATAACCGTACGTATAACGTTTTTACTTTTGGCGATTGCATTTACGCTCCATAGATTATAAAAGTGGTGGTAATTTCTCACTAAACAAAACATGAAAGTATCGTAAACGTTTGTTTGCCACAGAACTTATTTTTTGTGATAATCCCAAACTTCAATGGAAAAATCCTATTTGCTTTTGACGAGGTAACAAGGGCGACGCTAACTTCGCCATCCCAGCAGTGCTCTATTGTAAAGCATGCAAGATTTCAGTACTGGTAAGTATATTGTATTCATTAAAGGAATTGTTCATCGTTTTGGTACATCAACTTGTTTACTTTATTTTCACGAGACGAGAAGATTGATACCACTCTCATGTCCTTACGGTAAATATAAAGCCCCAGGCAGCAGCTGGTTAGCTTAGCTTAGCATAAGAACAGCTACTGAGCTAGCTAGGCTTTGTCCGAATATAAGAAAATTTCCAAGCCAGTGCCTTTAATGAGCATGCTGAATCTTGTTTGTTTTATCTGTGTAAACACTGAAGTTTAAAAAAGACAAGTCATGGCCTCGTCATGCTACAGCTAGCATGGCTAGCCAGCCGCTCCCCTGTTTCCAGTCTTTATGCTAAGTGAAGCTAACAGGCACTGGCTGTAGCCTCATAAATGCACAGAAATGAGAGGGATATTGCTAGTGAACTCTCTTTAAGAAAGACAAAGCTGATTTTCCTCAAGGTGTAAAACAAAAGTAACCCTTTAACCCATATACATGATATTAACATTGAATTCCTGTAAAATGGGGTGGTTGCTACTTCAAGTGCCAGTTCAATGAGATTTCCTCTCCATGCAGTGTGTTTTATCTGTTGGATTCAAGCTTAAACTCACTTTATTTGATTCTAAATACTTTGGAAACTTTTTCTTAAGTCATTAAACCAAACATTGCAAAGCTTCTTTAATCTGCTTTGAAGTTACCCACAAGACAAAATAATTGTTTGGAGAGCCCGGCTTACTTTCCCATGCAAAGCCTTACATAATGGTTTACTATTATTGTTACCTTGTCTTTCAAACTCCCCTGATAACTTCTGCTCATGAATAAGCCAATTCTTCTGTCAAAGCATTCTCCTCAAAAAAACCCGCATTCTTCCATGTGCAACCACTTTCAGAGCCTGAGATTCTGTAAGTGATGGACTGTGGGGCCAAAGACCACTAATATTTTCCCTTCCCTTTTTTCCCTTCACCAAACAGTTCCCCAAAAATGATTAAATCCATCACGAGATAATCTCACTCTTATTTCTCTTGATGTCTTTGGTCTAACATTTCCTCCAGTTGCTATACAGCTGTTGGGCCTCCTCAGCTGACCTCACACAACCATTGCATTTTTACAGGACTTATCTCTTCCCACACCTGGATTCAATCATCATCTCTTTTCACAGGGTGGATGCTGCATCTGCTGCAGGGAGATGTTTGTTTTCATCTGGAGATCTGAACCGTGGAGTTGCGGACGGCCCACAGGCCTGTGATTAGAGAGGTCAGTGATAATGGCAAAGGTACCACGTGTTGTTGCCCGATACTGCTCTGTCTTTGAGTGTTTTTCTGGAGTGCGCTGCTCATATACATAATGGGGAGAGATTGTTTTTCGATGTGGGGCTAAGCACAAGTGTAAGGTTACAATATATAGTTTGCATTTATACATACAACTTTACATTAGCACCTTTTAGCACACATTAAACAATAAATCTGTTGTACATGAGAATTAAAAATGTCATTAAGCTTAAATGAAGTTACCTGTACAGTGGGCTGGTTGCCATTTTAATTGTAAATATGTGACCATAATCCTCTTGGGTTCTGTATAGTGTTGATTACTTAACTTCATCCTGCGTAGGTGGAAATTAAATGTTGGCTGTTTGTGAAAGTCAGGGGCAAACTGTTTAAATAGTTCCCAGGAGATTCTGTAATTTATTTTTCTAATTAACAGCAGGCTTATATTTACTTGTCACGCTCTCCTGGTTTCTCCACGGACCACAGTCCCCCCTGATATGGTTTTGGATTAGTTCAGCTTGGAGAGCTTTTCCCATGGGTCTGCAAGTGCCCGTTTTGCAGATAAACAAGTTTGGTGCCTTTATCGCAGAGGGAGGTTTCTCCCCATCACCAGCCTCGATTAAAATAACCTAATATATGTTTTCTAAGTCTAATATTCTGTCTGAGTATCTACGGTATCAAGATGTGTACTTTAAAGGTACTTACATTGTCACAAAGACAAGATTTATAAAAACATGGCCAGTAAATTGACAAGTGTGTTACTTTTTAATTATCAGTCTCATGTGTAAGAATCATACAGTGGGTTTTGTTAATGAAGAAAAGGCTCCGCTGAGAGTTTTAACTCCCTCTTACAAGATTGCACTCTGAAATTGAAAAGATTACTGTGGTGTACAAATTGTAAAATGAACTGAGTCATGCAGCAAAGTATGAAAAGGTTAATAGATTCTACGCAGCTCAGAGAGTTGAAGAGCGATTACATAGCAGTTAAATTATTTGCTTCAAATGAGTCCTGTGCAAGATCTCATACACCTCAACCGCACTATCTGCCACACGTACTGAAGGAGTTGTTGCTTTAGTCACCAGCAGCACTTTTTACGTACTGTAATAGTTTGTTACATGCTGATCATTCTTAAGTTAAATTATATAGTTATTGCACTTCAAGATACAACGGCAGCTCACAAGCACATTACCCCAAAACAACAATGAAAAAAAAAAGTCAATTTAGACCCTGAAAGAGTCTCTGTAACTGTTTCTGTGAAAGTGAGATGTATGGAAATTTATATTTGGGTAACATTTTCTTTGGTGGTACTAATTTGGAATGTGCAGAGGACAAAAGGGAATTATGTCATACTTCTCAATCAACTATCCACATTTCAGACCGCTTGCCACTAGTGGGATCCATGCTTGTCTTGGCGGAGGCCTTGGCCTTACACATTCTAAGTAGGTGTGAAAGGACGTTTGGCTGAGTCACAGTTGGCAATGTGGCATGCAAATGAAAAACATTAAGAAGCATGACTGAAAACATCCTCTGTTCCCTGGGTGGCATGCCTCACCCCGCTGCATGCGTCTCTTTCGAGCGAGCCTCCTCTTGGTGGAGAGAGTTTCCCAGTTTGTAGAAAAAGGGCTCAGTGTCTGCTGCAGACGACAAGGACCTCAAGCTGGTTTCTCTCTGATCATGAGGAGAAGTTCGGTGGAAAGCAATGGCCAATTATGAAGTGTTTGGGGCCTGGCGTAGTATTTACGGTTTCTGGAGGTTTGGTTTCAACTCAAGCATTGAGAGATGTCAGCAAAAGAAAAATACCCACCATGGGGAAAGTGGAATGCCACAAATTGGAACTATAAAAGTTACGTTCTCAAACGTCAATTTAGTCTTTTCATACATAAAAGTAGACCAAAACTAATAAAGCAAATGCCAGTCACTGCATTACATATAATCAAGTGATTCATGTCTTTTAGGAGGGAAAGGAATTAATAATTGACATACCAAAGCCTTCAAGTAAGTATAAGTCTAATGATTATCTTCTATAAGTCTCTTTGATTTTGCTGAATTGCTGTCTGCCTCGGTTTTGTGGTTTCCATATTCAGGAGGGAGTTCATACCCATCAGCAGACGGCCAACTTTAACTTTCTCATCTTGGTGACATCATATCAGTCTTGACAAAAGACCTACAAGTGAAAAAGAAAGAACATATAATTTAGTGTGATATTACTGTCACTAACATGAATGCTAATATCCCACTATTTCTGCGGATATGACAGTGTTCTGAATTTGATACGGATGGTGTAAACAGCATATTTCAATTACATATTTTGAAATAGGCCTTTTTCAGAATTTAGCATTTTCTGATTAATATGTGGAATATCTTTTAATATGTATACAGCACATTTGGAAAATGCATCTCATTTGGGCTTTTGACCAGTCATTTCTGTGCATTAGCATGGATAATTTGTACGTAAACCAACTCGGCAACAGTTTGCAAGGCTGGTGTACGCCCAGAAGAAAAGCCCACATTTCTGGTCAGAAGAAGAAACACATCTACTTTTAAATATTCTGAAAAACTTGGCTATCAACAGGTTTTTGGGTTTGGGTGAATAACAAAGGAATGAAAGAGGGAGGCTGTGTTCGCATGGCCCAACAAGTCTGACACAGTAAGGAAACTTTCCCAATTTGATGCAAAGAAGCAAAATGAAAAGCCGCCGCAGCTTTTCCACTCCTCTATTTTGACGCATGTTAGGGCCCAATAATTTGTACACATGGCTACATGTATAAAGGATTATTAGTGCAATATTAATTTTCATTTGCAATGTAAACAGCTTAGTAGGAATATTGTATTTTTCAGAATGAGGGCAAAAAATGAAATACTTTGTGCATGTAAATGTATTCAATGATAT
This sequence comes from Epinephelus awoara, assembly GCA_035609425.1. Classification (NCBI taxonomy): domain Eukaryota; kingdom Metazoa; phylum Chordata; class Actinopteri; order Perciformes; family Serranidae; genus Epinephelus; species Epinephelus awoara. The sequence continues at coordinate 31,328,120 of CM069303.1, forward strand.
CTCATTATCTTATCTGAACTTACCTACCTTGAAGCATCTATTGGCGTTGCTGTGTGCGCATGGACACTCTCCTCCTGGTTGTGGAGGTGACTCTGCGACTCTGGGTCCTGCCCCGCTGCTCTGAAGGATAAGCCACAATCTGAGAGGGTAATCTTTGCACCTGCAGACCCTCCGACTCCCTCATGTCCCTTGCCATCTGAGACAAAGTCTGACCCGGGTTGGTCTGCAGACGTTGAAAAAGGCTTTCTCTGTTAATTTTCCTCTCTGGACAACTGAAGGTCAACGCCACCCCAGAGTCTGACTTCATCTCCCTGGAGAAACCATCTGAGGTGCCGTCAAAGCAGCGGCCTATAGCGATCTCCTTGGCCACCCTGGGGTTCTGGTCTGTGACTGTGTAGATGCCATAGTTGTGTCCCAAAGGATCAACAGGGGCTAGCATGGTGAATCCATGGGACTCATTGTTGTGAGCAACTGGTGGATGTTTGATGAGATACTCTTGCAGGAGGCTGTTGGTGCCAGTCCGGCGACAGTTTCCTTGTGGAAGGACTGATATGATGGATCTGTCAACCTCAGCTTGATCAAACAACATGCCGCTACATTTGAACTCTACGCAGGCTGCTGAAGTGTTGGCCTCTCGCATGTCCCGGGTGCTGCGAATGTCTCTTATGCCATAAAGTTTGCCTTTCGTTTCCCGGTGTGTTCCTCCTAGATTCCTCGACCTGACCATCACTTCCTTCTGTCCATGGATCTTGACCTTAATGAAGCATGCTCTAAACTCCTGGGGATTAGGCCACCAGGAAAGGTAATCTCCTGTCCAGGTTGTCAAATCATTCTCCTCAAAGGGAACAACGTTGTATTCATACTTGTCCTTTTCCACTCTGAAGAATCTGAAATGATTTGCATCAAAAGGGGCGTTCTCACAACCTATCAAATTCTGATAGGGATATATTGGCCCATTGGTCTCATCAAGATTATTTTGGTTAGGCTTTGCCAAGTTGATTCTGAAGGCTGTTTTCTTCAAAGCTGGATCTTCGTGATCTGAGCGCTGGTAGTCTATTTTATCCAGATATGGCTGAGATACTCCAATGATATTTGGATTCATCTTAGGGGAAGAGGGAGCTGCCTCCAGTTCTTCCCCACCCATCATTGCTGTGACATAAGCTGTGTAAGCATCGGCCCTTTGGGCATCACAGAAAGCTGGTAAACAGGCTCCGTTGGGTCCAGTGAGGACGCTGTCAAAACGCCCCCATGCTCTCGGATTAGAGGAATAACCAGGTTTGGGTTCTAGGTTTATCAAGCTGATCACAACACCCTCCAGCTGTTCACTAGGTAGGAATTTGTCACTCATGTAGGCACGAACTTTGACGTAGCAGCGTCTGTTTTCAGGCACGTCTAAATTGAAGAGCCTTCGTTCTCTGATCTCCATGTTGCCTATGAGGAATGTGCGCTCCTCTCGTTTGCTTCGCCCATGACCACCAGTAGTTGTTGTGGTGTAGGAGAAGCCACTCTCCTCTTCCCAGACTCCTGTGTCTGGATTTAAAGACCACAGTTTCATTTTGGGAATGTGCTCTTGCATTTTGACGTGCTGCGTGTCGAGGAGGAGTTGAACAGCTCCAGCTCCGAGCATCTCCTTGTTGGTCTCATCTCTGAAGTCTACAGAGAACATGCCATAGGTCCTCAAAGGGAGCATGTCACCCTCATCATCAACAAAGTTGAGATCCCCAGGGGCCGCAGCTGCAGTGGTTATATTTCTTGGGTCAATGAATGTGACGCTTGCTTTCACAGTGCCCTCATAGACTTCTCCATTGTCCTTGTGGAAGGAGTTGGGTGGAATAACCAACTGACCAATGGGGTCTTCCCCTTCAATTTCCCCAAGGTTAATAGAGTTGGTCTCTCCAGCATTGATATCAATGGGTGTCTGCTTCCTCATTACCTTCACATCATGGTAGATGGACCCACCTTTCTTATCAAGGATGAACACCTTAGGAGTGTCAAGAAACTTCTCAGTGGGGTCAACAAAATTTACCACTAATCTCTGAGTATCAGGAGTAATTTGCAATGTGAAACCTCCTTGGTATCCAGTGGTGCCCACCCTCTCTTTACCAATGTACATGTGCCCAAAACGCAGAGGCTCACCATTGTCAGCTGTGACCACTCTGCCACGAACCAGCACAGTGGGCTGCACACACTTCTGACAGCTGCATTCTGACACAGCCTTGATAGGGAGGCTGTAGCTCCCGCAGTCAATGATCCGACTTTCCATAGTTTTGACCCCACAGCAGAACCCAGCTCCGTCTCTGCAACGCATATCAAAGTCTAGTGAGCCAGCACATTTGTTGTGAGGACAGCGGCCAGCGTTGTAGTGCATTGAGTCAGTCCCTGGTTGAACACAGTCTATCGGCAGTCTGATGAGGTGCATCTCAGGGGTGGGGTTGCATGCTGGCTTTCCTTTTGCTGTGAATCACACAATAAATTGTGTTAAATAAGCATTCACACAACACATTATAAAACATAATTTGTTCATCTGATATACATAAAACATGAAAGACTTTTTCTCAGTGCGAGAATGAACAAAGACTTGACATGTTGACATGTGAAGATACAGCTGTTGAGGTTCTGCTTTCTTTAACATCTTGAAAGCCTCTTAAATCTGTTGATTGTTATTATAAAATTGTGGGGTACTGGATAATTGTATATCACTGCATGAGTGGTGTAGGACAATTTGTGACGGCCCTTGGCCTCAGAACCCATTTCCTGCTGAATTGGTTGCTGGGTTCTGGAGAGCAGCTCATTAGGAGTGATGGCTGACACCTGAGTTGGTGTGACTGCTCATCTATTTACATATATATGCCTTAGCAGTCAGTCTCTCTCTGGGTTACTTGGTTTAGTGGGACTTAAGTTATCTTTTTCTTCGTTCACACATTGCCAATGAACTGACCTCATACCTAATTTAGCTTTGAATAAATGTATTCTACTTTGAAGAGTAATTTAAGGTCTCCACAATTTGTCCTGCCTTAGAGCTGAATCGTGACAAGTGCATAGTGAATACATTGGAACTTGCCAGCTGAGTATTTAAAAGATACTATTTCTGCCCTTTATGCAGACGTGGATGCACAAACACACACATAATTTATGCATATACACACACACAGTGTCCGCATGGCTTGAAAGTACCTGTGAGTGGCCAAGTTGGACTGTGAAATGTGCATGAAAGGGTAATTAGACAAGAAGTTGAAGAGAACATTTATTTACCAACCATCCAGATGGGAGTTGGAAAGAAAGAATTTTTGTTCACGGAGACATTGACAGAATAGTCCGTGTGCATGATATCATGGTTGAGCTTATAGTCAAGTATCCCTGTTAAGCTCCCAATCTCCCAAGTAAGTCTATAATTGCAGACACATGGAAGAGTGTGATGTGTTTGAAACACCATTACTCTGCTGCCGATGGCCATTACCATTACTCTACTGCTGATGGCTTAACCATAAGGGCCTTGAGTTTTCTTTGATAATTAATTATGTACCTCCTAGTCACCTGTGCGAAGTGTGGTTAACGCATTTTATGGTAAATCAAATTAAACTTCTGTGTAGTGTAAAATGTGAGAAGAACCTGCACTGTTAAAAGAGTGGGAGTAAGTTTTTCTGCTCTGAGGCACAGGTGTCCTGCACACATACAGTGTCCTGCCATAATGGCTTTCGGAGTGCTGGAATTTGTCAGTGGCCTGGGATAGATTACTTTAGCACTCTTCCATGAATACCTTGTTCGTTAATCTGTGTCTTAGCTAACAAGCACCTAAAGGATATAAGCAATGTGTAGCTCTCCCACGCAGATGTGGAAACGCATACTTGTCTGACTCGGAGAGAGAAAAGAAACAGGATTTATTTGCAATTGTGGATTTCGTCTCAACACCAGGTGTTCTGGAGAAATTGGGTTTGAGGTTTTACAGTGTCCTGAGCCATCACACACAATAAAGCATCCCTAGGAAGCCGTAGCTTTGACCAATGTCAACATAATAAAAACGTACTGCTCCATGCGCAGCCAGGTTATGCGAGCCCTGATATTTTTATTTTCCTATTTTCTTTGCCTGTAATAGTTTTTTTCCAGTGACAGACAGTCTATTAGCTGACTTCTCTCCCTCGCCCAGCTGTAGGACACTGTGGTTTTGTTTGAATCCCTCTTTATGCATGGACATGGCTTGTGGATGACTCGGTTGGAGCTTAGCGCTGACATTCCCCTTAAAATGTGTATTCAAGCTCTGGGGCAGCTGCTCTTTATACACTAAAATAAATTGTGGTTGTTTGCTTTTTGTCAGCGGTTGTACTTGAATCTGTGCAGAACTTTGAGTACACACGTCATTGTCAATGCACTGGGATAGCAGCCATCCCGAGCAATAATCCCTGTGTGCCACTATCATCATAGTAAGTTATTTTCTTTCCAGTCTGATGATGATGAATTACGGTTTACATTACATCACTGACTAGAAGGGAGCTTTTGTATCTTTTTGACAGTGAGAACAAACTTAGACCAAATAGAAATGTTTTTGGGGTTTTTTCACAACTTTAACGTATGTAACAGTTTACTAGCACTAGTTTGTATCATCAAAAAGACCAGCAGGTTAATGTGATTTTAAGCATTATCCATTAGATAGTGAGATCTTTAACTGATGTTACGAGGCTCAAGACTCTACATACCAATCACAGTGAGAAGGGCTGGAGAGGACTTGATGCTGCCTGCAGGACTGCTAGTTTTGCAGTAGTACTCCCCTGTCTGCTCCGGCTTCAGATCCCACAGTACAAGGTCCTCTTCATACTTGTACACTCTCCTGTCCAGCAGGGTCCCATTGTGGTACCTTGACAAATAGTTACAGAGATATTTAAGAAAAAAAATACTACTAGCTGTATACAACAATTTGGGTGTGTAAGTATGTAAATATGGATGTAAAATGTGAAAATGTGTCACTTAAAAATATGATATTTATTCTAAAAATGAGTTCTGATATTGATGTATTAGGGGCCATACACATGCTGCGTCTTTAACCCTCCGGAAAAGGCAAAGTTTTGCGCTGGCCGACGGTAGGTTGTGTCTAAAGTTGCTAAACAACCTCAACAAGAGCTGGATTGTAGCCTATGTACCTGTATTCCCGAGTGCAGAGCTGATCATGCTTCAGGTGCTGTTTGTGTGTAGGCCTGTTGTGTGTGGGCATGTCGTCCGTGGGACAGATGTAAAGCTCTGGCAGCCCTGCACCAAAATTATCAACTTTTCCATATTTACTACAGACTGATATTTACAGAAGAAGGGAAAGATATCTGTCGACTGTGATTGGTTGTTCCTCGTCACATGACTTGTGGTGTATGCTGCTGCGTTCCAAAAGTTGAACTTTGTTTATCTCAGGGCGCAGCTGTCGCACCCTAAAAAATACGCACCTGGGAACGTGTGCACGCCACAACAGCGTTGCTCTGGCGTTTCAGCGTGCCTTTTGCACTCCCTCATTGAAAACAATGAATTTAAGCGTGCACTAAACGCGGCATGTGTTTTGCCCCTTAAATTACGCTAATCAATAATAGATATTAGCAATGGATGAAATTAAATGTCTGCCTGGATTTACTTCTAGAGCATCAAAATCGGCGGCTTGGGTAGTGTCCTCAGCATCCCCATAATAACAAGCACGCAACTTCAACCCAGGAGACCGGTATGTCTTTCCCATGTAAAACTAAAAGTTAACATTCAGTTATTTTGCCACATAAGTTGTTAGATACGTGAGTCGACTTGTGACTAACCACAATCTTTTCCTAACCCTAACCAAGTAGTTTTGTTGCCAAAACCTAACCACTGACCTTTTCTTGGTCACGTTAGTGGACTCACATGACGTAATGGTGACCCCTTCTGTGTCAAGATACAGTGCAAAAGGCTGTAATTACAATTACGCAGAGGGCTTTTGCCCAAGCGTCAAGAATATGAAGTAGGGATGAGATCACTTTAGAATTGTTATGTGAAAGGGGTTTCTTCTAGTGATGAACCCAGTATCACCCAACTCAGCAGTTTCCCTCAGCCCTAATTAGCATCTTACAGCTAATTTTTTTGGTTTTCAAGGCAGTGCTTTATTTAAACCAGCTGACTTATGGATCAGTCTCACGGCTCTCATCAATGTTGTTTTTCACGCGTAGCAGGCAGATGTTTTCATCCAAAAAATTGATAACCCCATTGCCGCCCTACACCAAGCAGCAGAAGGGAGTAAGCTGCTAACTGGCGAACTTAAGGGAGTATTTGGCAGCACAAGAGACATGTTTCTCAGGGGCAGGTGGGGACCAAAACCTGTTAAAGTAACTGATTAATGCTGTTTTAACAATAAAAAAAAGGAAATTGAATTTTTAGGGAGCTCCGAGTATATATTTCACAATATGTAAAAATAATCACTCTGCTACTCGCTGTTTCTGTGATTAACTGTGTGCCGGCGCAAGTATTTATCTCACCAGTAGTATTTGTCAGGTGTTGGTGATCCCGTTGCCTTGCAGCACAACATCACTCGTCCTCCCTCAAAACGCACTTTGTCCTCAGGGTGCTTCACAATGTACGGCTTCTCTGTGGAAAGCGGAAAGGAGCAAAACCTCAAGAACTTCCTCTGACTGTTGTGAATGGTGCCGCAGAGTTTTGAGACCTCATAAAACTCAGTCAGACGTTACATTTTATTCTCACATTGGTCCCTGTGCTTATGAAAAATTATTGTTGAGGGGATTACTCTTTCAAAAGCAGCACTGGCCTATTTTTATTTGGTCTCCATGCAACAAAGCAAGTAAGTGCTCCAGACAATGTGAAGTCTTACAATAGGCCAGACTGTTTATGTTGTAGCTTTGTCAATTTCCTGTTTTCTAAAGTCTGAGAATGTGATTGGAGGATTTACTGGCTCTGCAGAATGGTTATAATGACAATAAAGAAAAGTCTTACTTGAAAATGAAAACCGCTCTTTTAAGAAATAGCCAAGAATAACTTAAATTAAAAAATGATACTACTAACTTACTTTTGGGTCGATTGAAAGCAGCAGACATCAATAAAACAGATGTTCTTTTAATAGTAATCTTTTTTATTAGCACTCACCGGCTGATTTAAGGACAGCCCGTACCCAGGACAACCCTGTGGTGTTGCTGGAGGAGGAGACAGTGATGGGGGCAAACTTCTCCTTCCTGATGGAGATCAAGGTCGAGCTGGAGGAGCAGATGCCTGTGAGCCTGAACTGACCTTTGGCATCTGTACGGGCACGGATCACCTTGGGGTGGCTGGCCAGGGCGACCCAGGCTCCTGCCACAGGGACACCAGTCACACTGTGGACTTCTCCGTGCAGCACGTGGTCGTCACACGTACACTGGTTGCAGTCCTCATTGGGACGGCCCTCGGTGCACACAAGCTGACATTTGGCTGTTGGGAGAAAGACAGAGAGGTAAGCACATAACTCATTGAAGGAAAGATTATACAACTTTTACAGCATAGACTAGACCAGAATACCTGGGCATGGGCTCTTTCCACACTTCTGTACTTCAACAGGCCGTCCGTTACACTGAACTGTCACTGAGCTCCTCACACAGGTCCTCCTCCTAATCCTGCGGCCTCCACCACAGGTCACTGAACAAGTTCCCCACCGACCCCATGGACCCCACTTGGCTGATCACACAGAGAGACAGGAATGATGTGAGTTTTTTTCTGTTATTTAAAACTTATACAGACTGATGCAAAACTTGTTAACTCTCATGTGCATGGGCGCCCCGAGTACAAAGGAAAATCCATTGAAAATTATTAAATGCTGCAATTATACCGTATTGTGGGCATGAAAATATAAGACAGCTGATTATATAGCTGCAGTTTAAAGACCGCTGATTACAAATTGTTCAATCAAGAACACTTAACTGAGTATTATAAAGTTCTGTTTAGCAGAAGTTCTGCTCTGGAGGGTTCACCCTGAAACAGAGGTTACAATATTGTAACCCTTGTTCTATTAGCACAGGCTGAGCCCTCTACTGGACCCTATGGGTAATACAGATGGATTTATTAAGAGACCTGGAGACAGCATTGGACATGGGACCCTATTTATTCCTAACAAAGTTGCTCAGTGGCACATGATGCCAAAAAAGGTCTATTTCTGTTGTAAGAAATTACCCAGATTACCAGCGCTGCTTCTGCATCATTGGGTCCTCAGAGCAAAGGCACTAGACACTTCCGCTAGCCAAGCCAGCTACTTCTGGTTGAGTGCTCCGCTAACTTGAAGGGACATAAAATGATTCAATGTTGCAGCTCCTCTAGACTTTCGAAATGTCTTTGAACCAAATGAATTAAATCCTGATAGCAATACAAGCCAATTTGCGGGGTTGTGATGCTCAGTCTTTTTTGGACCCGATGGCATTATGTGATGGACTCAGGAGTTGTAATTCCACTTTCTAGCCTCTACGAAAATTGGCTTCAGAGCTTGTTGCTGTTCCTGGGGGCTTGGTAATACTCTCCAATCTAGAGCATGCATTCTCCCACTGAAATTTGCATAAATGTAGCTGGCCAATCAGGACATATCTATCCAACTACTTGTGGAGCCCACTGTATATAAGGCAGAACATAATAATATTGCTGTCAGCCATCCTACACTCTCTTTAGCAAGGGAGGGTCCCTAGGGAGAGGGCTCTGCCTGTGCTTAAAGACCTATGGGTACAGTGGGTGGAGCCCAATGAATGAACGCCCCATCCCATAACATCGACTCAGCCACACTGATTCTGACCGGCTAAAAGTTAGTCGCCACAGGCTGCCTACTTCTTTATAACTTGGGCGCCTGTAGTGAAGAGGTAGGGGGCCCCAGCCAACACAGGTGGTGTGCAACCAAACTGGGTGGAGCCATGGCCAATCCTTACAGGGGTAGAAAGACAAGCAGAAGCACACCATATCTCCTGGGTCATCAAGGAGCATGGGATCTTGTAGGTGTATCAGTGGGCAAATCGGTCTTTACTGCCTTATATACTGTGGGGTATGTACATATTCAAGTAGACCTGTCCTAATTGGGAGGCTGCATTCATTTAAATTTCAGTGGGTGAATACATGCTCGTGACTGAAGGACAGTATTACTTATTAAGTCCAGTAAAGGGCAGAGCTTGTGTTAGATAGAACCATACAGCAGGGAATGGCAAGTACAGATGAGGTGAACAACATAAATCATCTTGTAACAAGGCAATGTTCTGCTGGGAAACCTTGGGTCCTGGTATTCCTTTAGATGCCACCTGACATGCCATACCCACCTAAACACTGTTGCATACCAAGTACACCCCCTCATGGCAACGGCAGTCCCCAGTGGCTGTGACCCTCCCAGCAGGACAATGCATCATACCACATCGCTAAACAACTGTTTAAGTATGGCCTGAGGAATGTGACAGAGAGCTCAAGGTGTCAACTTGGCCTACAAATTCCTCAGATCCCAATCTGATTGAGCATATGTGGGATGTGCCAGTACCCCACCTCACAACCCACAGGCCTCAAAGGATCTGCTGCCAGTGCCCTGGTGCCAGATACCACAGGACACCCCCAGAGATCCTGTGTCCATGCCTCAATAGGTCAGAGCCAAGTTCCATCCAAGGACGCCCCACCATGGATCAGGGCTACCTCTGGGGTACCGCCATGCCTCACGAATGCTCAATGAGATTGAGATCTGGGGAATTTTTAGGCCAGGACGACTCCTTAAGCTCTTTGTCACGAACAGTTTTGCTGTGTGGTATGGTTCATAGTCCTGCTGGGGGCCCTCTGCCATCGTGGAGTGCCATTGCCATTGGTTTGCAACAGTTACTGGGTTTGTGATACATGTCAGGTGGCAACCACATGAATGCCAGGACCCAAGGTTTCCAGCAGAACATTTTATTGTAACAAGATGGTCAGTGTCATTCAATCCAGCCACCGGTGGTTTTATTGTTTTGGCTGATCAGTGTAAAGCTGTGAGGAATTCAGCTTTAGAGGTGGAATGACTTTGGTGAATCAAATTGTATTGTTTAGTTCAATGAAAGATTAGTTTTCTGTGACTATGTAGTGCATGTACTTTGGTGCTGGTTTAAGCTGTTCTTTTCAGTTCAGTGCAAAACGAGACTATACATGAGGTTATTTTCGTTTCTGTGGTATGCTTCCGTTGCTTTCACAGTCTTTATAAAGGCTTTAAACAAAGACATAAGGTAATGTGTATCACAGCTGATCATGGTGCTCCCAGTCACAAGTGAGGAGTTTCAATGCTAAAAGCTAAATCTCGTGATTCTCACCTGTACATGGAGGGTTGGAGCACTCCCTCCTTTCTGAGTGGTGACCCTGGCATGCTGGCACCAACAGGAGAGGCATGGGCTGGGTGTTCACACATTTCCTCTGGCGGACTTGAATGCCCACGTCGTCACAAACTGTGGTTGAACAAGGACCCCACTCACTCCAGTCAGTCCAGTAGCTCTGCACTAAACCCACACATTGAAGAACAGAGTGAGACATCTTGAGCAAAGCTGGGATTATGTCTCGCTGTTTGCAAGCAGAATCAAGACTACGAAATAACAAACACATTATTTCACATGGCAGACAGTAAACAGCCAAGAGCATTTACACTGGATGATGCTTTTTTGTAGCCAGCTTACATGCATGTGAAATATGTATTCATGCATGTGTTTGGCTAAATGTTCATATCTGTGAAGGGACAGCTTGCACATCCCTGAACAGCTGTCGTCAGAGCTACCTGGGGGACACTGAAAGCGGACGTGGTAGTTGGAGCAGATGCGGCCCTGGGGCTGTTCCCTGTTGATGCACCAGAAGCCCTTCTCCAGACTGGAGTGGACCACTTCCCCGGTGTCTGCCGCTGCCACCCAGTCTGTAGTGCGAGCCTCCATGGCCGTGGGCCGAGCACAAACCCTCTCCCTGTAATAGAAACGGATCGCCTCTAGGCGCTCATAGTCTCCATTCCCTCCAGGATGGTCGATGTTGAACCAAGACGTCCACTCCGTCACGCCTGGAGGCACGTGGAGGGGAGACATGGATGAAAACCAAAACCACTGAGCATTAGAAAAAGTCGGAAAGAAAACAATTCTCAGGGTCCAGAAATAAGGAAGGGGGGTTGGAGCTGATCTTACATGGAGGGGAGGCATGGGTCAGAACCAAGAGAAAGCAGCAGAGAAAAAACAGCAGGGATGGGTTACAAAGTTTAAGAGGAGGTCTGCTACCACCATTTGAAACTGACTTCATACACCCCAGGGAGCTTTGCATTGTCCAGGTTCTTTCCAAGCCTCCTGGCCTTACTGATGAGGCATATTGTCTGATTTTTTAGTCTGCTGCATGTTCTGAAACCTGAGCATGTCCTCAGGAGAAATATGAGGGATTCATAACTAAAGAATGCATTAGCAACACGCAGATGATTTTTGTTTTGTTTTTTTCGCTCACGGAGTGATACATCACTCTGATAAATAAAATTCTCTTGTGGACTGCAGGGTGCACTGAGGTGATGGGACAATAATCTGGACACAGACTAATGCTCGTGCACTTGTGTTCCAGAAAATGGATGTCAAGTCATCAAAATCTCAGCTCCTACTGCTGACCGCGTTAATTAACGTGACAAATAATCAACTTCCTGTTGTTTTTAGAGCACCGTTGCACACCTGTCCCTCTCATTTCACACAGTTGTCTGTTGCTTCACAGTTTGACATGCAATCAGCTCTGCGTGTCGCTGCTGATGGATTGAGTACCTGTTGTCTGTGTGTCAGTGAACAAGTTGAGGGCCACTCTCCTGCTCCGGTCTGACTGACTCCTGCTCCTCACGGGTCCTGTGAACAGGAAGGAAAACATCTGGATATAAAGCAGTACACAAAAACGCTATTCAATCACATATTTTATATCAATACATGTATTCACCTCTCTTCTGATTTCCTCAGAAACCTATTTTTAGAGTTTCAGTTTCACTAATACATGATGCTAAGATATGTCGGGGTTCTATGTATGTGCAGGTGTATGTGTGTGTTTTTTTAAAAGTTAAGATTCTACTGAAAATGAGGTTTTCGTCAGCACCAAAACTGGAAAAAAGAAAGTGAAACAAAATGATCAAAATCTGAATAAGCTCTCTTATACTGTGTGTTATGTTTGACAGCAGCTTATTTCAGCATTTGTAAGCACCTTCACACAACCGTGTGCACATGGTCGTGGGCGGGTGCACACTGATGCAGTCTGAGCACGTTTTGCTTTTCCCCTCACGGCATGAAGGCTCTCCTAATTACACTCCTTCCCTCTGCACTTTATTTTTTATTCTCTCCATTGTTTTATTTTTGCTCATTTCAGTCACAGGCCTTCGATCCTTTTAATGTGCTGAAACAAAGACGAGGCTTCTGGGGCGACTCAGACGGGAGAAAATGCTAAAAAAAAAATAGTTTGCTGCTTTGTCTATTACTTTCTCTTTCTCCTTTTGGAAGCTTTCATCAATGTGATTTCTCTACTTCCATCTCCTCTTCCGTCTCCTCTCCTATCTGCTCCTTTTCCATCTCTTTCTGTAGATTTTTCTTCCTGCTGCTCCTCCTGTTTCGGTGACATCTCCCCTCTTCTTTCAAACTGTGGAACATCCTCTCCATCCATCATCTCCCCCATGCTCTTTGTCACACATCTTTCCATCTTTCAGCTTATTGTCTCCCCCCCCCTGCTTGTCCTCCTCCAGTCCTCCCTTCTCTTGATCCATCAACAAGCAGCCGCTGCTGAGGATGCTAATCAAGCTCCAGCTGTGACAAATCAGTGCACGCAGTCATCTGTTCACCAGCGGTCGAGCCAGAAAGCTTCACTTTAACTCGCTCCATCACCTCTCGCAGAGCACACACACACACACACACACACACATTCATACTTTTATGCAGCAATCTTTTGCTTGTTTATTTTTTTTTATCTTAATGATATATGATTATAATGTATACGCATACCATACATACAGCATGCCTGTATCACTGAGTCATTCTTACATCATCATTATCATCTTTCATGCATGTGCCTGCACAACAGGTTCAGATGGCAAATGTTGCCTCATTAGAAAGAGAGAGATATTCAGCCTGGCATTCGTTTTAAATTCGGCTCTGTCAGTCATGAAACATGCACCGTGACATGTTTCCCCTTGTGCTTTGAAGTTTAATGATTCATTTTTCCTGCAGAACTACTTTTTATGTTTAAAAAAAAAAAAAAAAACGGCAGTTATTTGCTTGACATTTAATCTCAGAGTTTCATTCAGGCCATGCGGAAAAAAATAAATGTCATGGTACGCGACAGAAACAAAAAGTAGCTTATGCAGCCTCAGTGTGTGTGTGTGTGTGTGTGTGTGTGTGTGTGTGTGTGTGTGTGTGGTGTTACGTGCAAGCACTTAGCGCGTTCGGAGAGACACCGCTGAGTTTATGAGCAGAGACTCCCAGCACAGAGGCCAGTATCGATCCCAGTCCCCACTGGTTTTTTACGGCTCACTTCAGCTCTTTATTGTAATGCCAGCACATTTCTTTCAACCCTTTTGATAGATTTAGCAAAGAAGGATAGCGGCTCAACAGAACAAAGATCCACTGTCCAAAAATTTATTACAGAAGTTTTAGGGTAACACAGACAGTCAGCTGACCCTCATGGTTGTTAGTTTTTTTTTATGCCCCTGGCTTTAAAAACCATTGATAGGTTTCCACACCGGCTTTGACTCTCTGATACACTGGAATAGCTGGATAAACAGAAGCAAATGCTTTCACACTGATCTGCTGGGCAGATGTGGCTCTGCTCGCAGGTTTAGTTTAGTAAATCAAATCAAATAGTTTTTCCACCCTTCTCCTTTTTGTCTCCTGGATTCCGTGTCTGTCCTGATTACATCTCAAAAGACAGTCTTTCTGCCACTGGACAGAACATCTCTGTTGTGTTTACATTCTGCACACACTAATGTTCACACTGAGAACTTTTAAAACCCTTTCCGAGGGAAAGTGTTCAGTAAGCGGGACTCAAACACCCCTTTTGTTTCACTTAATTAACACTTACTTTCAAACTTGTGGCTAATTAATTGCCCTTCCCCGCTCTGAAGCTGCCATTTATTTCCAAGAAGTATAAAAAGCAGCTTTCCTGCCCTCGTTGCATAACATTTCGTCCTCGCTCACACCAAAACAAAGGGAGTTCACAGCACACAGCATTTGGCTCCTGATTATCATTTCAAGATGTTTGACAATGAAAACAAAATAGCACACGATTCTTAGAGTTTTATGGGGTGACTAACGGTTTTAGAAAGTTAAAAGAGGAAACCCAGATTAGCTTCAGCACAAGGCAAATGTCGGGGCAGTGACCTCAGTTATGGTTGGTATGAACTGGCCCGGCTCCTCTTGGCGGACTCACAGAGCTTATTGTGCTTTTGAGTGGCATGTTAACACTTTATGAATTTTAAAAGCTGGGAGATTTTATTGGGGCACTGCTTCATACGGCTGGTATGTGAGGGAATTTACCTCATCAGGGAGCAAGTTTTTCAAGCCAGAGGGAGCGAGGTTAGAACTTTTGATTTCCTCTTTAGTGCTAAAAAAAAATCCACCTTTAAGTGCTCCGCTAGTACAGTATATCCTGTTTGTCCTTGCTCATGTGCTGTGTGGGTTTGGGTTTGAGTTTTGCTGACACAGATGTCTTTAGAATTTTGACTTTTTACAGCTAAGTTAATAGAACCAACAAGTCCTCCAAAATGACAAGATGTGCCGTCCCCGCCCTCTATGGGACGCAACGCAGCCCTGAGCTCCTCAGCCAGCTGACTGTCTGCAGCAATAGTTTCAGTGTCTATTTCTGTGAGCTACAAGCAAATTTTGCAAGAAAAAAACACAGATAAGATAGTATTAACATTATTAGATATGATGTTATAAATTATCTGATGCATCCTGTGCCTCCACATATTTGTCAGTTGTGTCCAAACAGGGAGCGACAGAGAAAAGTGGACACACACACCCAAACAGAGACAGAGCTCTAGAGAGTCTACGTGTGAAAAGAAAAGAGCGAAGGAGTGGAATCGTTTGCTGACTAACACTGAGAACGGCCAGGTGACTGCTGACAGGCGGCTGCACGACATTTGACATATCAGGGCACTCCCACGTCCAGTGTGAGCATGACGTTAGGATTGGGAGGAGGTGGGTGTGGATGAATAGGTCAACAAAACGCTGGACTTTAACATGGGATATTGATGTTTATTTCCCATTTCCAACCGCAAGTCAACATTGTTGTTTTTTCAAAGCATGGCCGCAATCGTTCCTTAACCTTAACCACATTTTTCAAACTAACCATAACGACGATGGTTCTTTAAACTCCACAAAGTACTTATTTTATGCCGAATCACAAGCTTTCTCTAAATTAAACCATATAGTTAACTAACCAAAACATCAGATCAGAAAACGCTTATACGTTTCCCTCTGGACGACATGGACAAACCACTTATTTTGTTCTTTAATTTGGAGGAGTTATTGGAAATGGAATCAGCCTGGGGGACCTTCCTTCTCATGGACCTGTGTCCAGTAATTACCACGGGGTTCAGGTTATCGAGGGATCATGGTCAAAACAATGTTGACTGTCAGTTAGAAATGATAGGCCAACAACAGTATCCCATGTTAAGGTCCAATGCATAGTTGACTCATCCATCCACACTGTCCTCCTCCTCCCTATAGGCCATTTCAAGCCTAGGGACAGCGACAAAGGTCTTTTGTTTGCTAGGCATTGACTTGTTTGTCCCACTTTGACTTCCAGCCACTACTGCATGTAAACGCCATATGAACCTCTGAACTTCGGCCCTCCTGAAATATACACACTGTGGAAAATGGCGATATTAGTTTTAGGACCTTGCAGCTCAATGATAGGTTGTTCCCTTGGATGACGTAAGAGTATAATAATCCTAAAGAAACAAACCAGTGCAAAGCGTGGTTAGCAGCGGTCAAACTGGACACTGTTGGGAAACTCCAGGGTTTATATCGCTCATTTCATTCCTGGTAATTTTCGCAGTTTTTTGGAGAATGAAAGTGACAAGACAGACATACAGGACACACAAATACATTTGCTCCTTCTATGCTTAGTAGACTTTTGGCGAACCATTGTTGGCTCGAACACGCTTACCAAAGGAAATTAGCGCTACGGACCCTGGAGTTTCCTGACAGTGTGCAGTTCTATCATTTGACTGCTGCAATCCACACTTTGTGCTGGTTTGTATTTTTAGGGAAGCGTTAGACTTTTATTTCTGACATCAAGTTTGTACCTCATCCAAGAGAGCAACCTACCATTGATCAGCAATGTCCTTACACTAATTTCCCAAAGTGTGTATCAGTTCAGAAGGACGTAAGTTCAGCCTTTAATATGCTGTTTATGTGCAGTAGTGGCTGGACGGCAAGTCTACGTGGAACAAAGATGACGATGCCAAGCAACCAAATGACACCTTGATATACGTTACACAGACTTTGTAGTGTAACAACATCACCTGACTTCCTCCTTTGCTCTCATCATAACTCCTAAGGCTGCCAGAGGTCTTTGTCACTTGAACGTCACTTGAAACACCTGATGCTGTCGTTCTTCTTCAGAGGACGGTCTCGCCCTTGTGGGTTTGGTTTTGTGCTTTGCCCACACAAATCTCTTTACGATTTTGACTTTTTGAGCTCATATAGTGAAATGCACACACCTTTGTATCACTTTTCTCTTGCAGTTTCACCTTTGACATGAACCCTGCCATGTGACGGCTATTATAAACCTCAGCCAGCCTCGCCGCGACCCTTGTAAACCACGGACAAGGTAACGAGATACATTATAGTGGCACCAGTACATTAGAGCAGAGCTGCATCTGTGGGCTGGTTAGCATCTCAGTTCCACATATAGCCACATGGGAAGCACCTGAATGCCAGACTATGT